>HG992157.1:5960044-7248819 GCA_905220505.1 Laothoe populi
CTCACTCTCACTCTCACTCTCACTCTCACTCTCACTCTCACTCTCACTCTCACTCTCACTCTCACTCTCACTCTCACTCTCACTCTCACTCTCACTCTCACTCTCACTCTCACTCTCACTCTCACTCTCACTCTCACTCTCACTCTCACTCTCACTCTCACTCTCACTCTCACTCTCACTCTCACTCTCACTCTCACTCTCACTCTCACTCTCACTCTCACTCTCACTCTCACTCTCACTCTCACTCTCACTCTCTCACTCTCACTCTCACTCTCACTCTCACTCTCTCACTCTCTCACTCTCTCACTCTCTCACTCTCTCACTCTCTCACTCTCTCACTCTCTCACTCTCTCACTCTCTCACTCTCTCACTCTCTCACTCTCTCACTCTCTCACTCTCTCACTCTCTCACTCTCTCACTCTCTCACTCTCTCACTCTCTCACTCTCTCACTCTCTCACTCTCTCACTCTCTCACTCTCTCACTCTCTCACTCTCTCACTCTCTCACTCTCTCACTCTCTCACTCTCTCACTCTCTCACTCTCTCACTCTCTCACTCTCTCACTCTCTCACTCTCTCACTCTCTCACTCTCTCACTCTCTCACTCTCTCACTCTCTCACTCTCTCACTCTCTCACTCTCTCACTCTCTCACTCTCTCACTCTCTCACTCTCTCACTCTCTCACTCTCTCACTCTCTCACTCTCTCACTCTCTCACTCTCTCACTCTCTCACTCTCTCACTCTCTCACTCTCTCACTCTCTCACTCTCTCACTCTCTCACTCTCTCACTCTCTCACTCTCTCACTCTCTCACTCTCTCACTCTCTCACTCTCTCACTCTCTCACTCTCTCACTCTCTCACTCTCTCACTCTCTCACTCTCTCACTCTCTCACTCTCTCACTCTCTCACTCTCTCACTCTCTCACTCTCTCACTCTCTCACTCTCTCACTCTCTCACTCTCTCACTCTCTCACTCTCTCACTCTCTCACTCTCTCACTCTCTCACTCTCTCACTCTCTCACTCTCTCACTCTCTCACTCTCTCACTCTCTCACTCTCTCACTCTCTCACTCTCTCACTCTCTCACTCTCTCACTCTCTCACTCTCTCACTCTCTCACTCTCTCACTCTCTCACTCTCTCACTCTCTCACTCTCTCACTCTCTCACTCTCTCACTCTCTCACTCTCTCACTCTCTCACTCTCTCACTCTCTCACTCTCTCACTCTCTCACTCTCTCACTCTCTCACTCTCTCACTCTCTCACTCTCTCACTCTCTCACTCTCTCACTCTCTCACTCTCTCACTCTCTCACTCTCTCACTCTCTCACTCTCTCACTCTCTCACTCTCTCACTCTCTCACTCTCTCACTCTCTCACTCTCTCACTCTCTCACTCTCTCACTCTCTCACTCTCTCACTCTCTCACTCTCTCACTCTCTCACTCTCTCACTCTCTCACTCTCTCACTCTCTCACTCTCTCACTCTCTCACTCTCTCACTCTCTCACTCTCTCACTCTCTCACTCTCTCACTCTCTCACTCTCTCACTCTCTCACTCTCTCACTCTCTCACTCTCTCACTCTCTCACTCTCTCACTCTCTCACTCTCTCACTCTCTCACTCTCTCACTCTCTCACTCTCTCACTCTCTCACTCTCTCACTCTCTCACTCTCTCACTCTCTCACTCTCTCACTCTCTCACTCTCTCACTCTCTCACTCTCTCACTCTCTCACTCTCTCACTCTCTCACTCTCTCACTCTCTCACTCTCTCACTCTCTCACTCTCTCACTCTCTCACTCTCTCACTCTCTCACTCTCTCACTCTCTCACTCTCTCTCACTATTTAACTTCGTGTAAAAATGTGAAACACGTATTTCTTTATTTCCTACCAAAAGCCTAAATTTGACAGACCCCTAAGTCGAGGAATTATGGATTTCCCATACAAATTTTGACCTCCTATTTGACCCCTTTCAAGGTTGTTTTTGAGAGAAAAATATAGCCTATGTCCTTCTCCAGGATATAATCTATTCCCTTACCAAATTTCATTACAATCCGTTCAGCCGTTTAGTCGTGTAGAGGTAACAAACAAACAGAGTTACTTTCGCATTTGTAGTATTAGTATGGATTATCTTATGGGTCTTCATTCTTTTTGTCGTTGATATAAAAATAACCGCTTTAGAAGCGTTTTGAGCGAATACTGCGAGAGCATATCCGCCATGTTTTTATACACATCCACAAACAAGAAGCACGTTTCCATAGTTCTTTTCTTTGAAAAATGTGAATATCAACATTTTACAAATATTGTTTTTTTTTAAATAAACTTTTACACATTGAATGCTATATGAACTCTTGTTAAACTCACGCACTAAACAACAGTTTTATATTTATTGCGTTTGATAACTCACATTCATTGTACAGTCAGCAGCACAAGTCGCTAAACAACCAAGGTGTTCATATAGTACTACACACTCAAAGTGACCAAAATTATCTACACACCAAAAGTTTCTAAATGTTGTGAGCATTCAATCTGTCAATTATAACTGAGCACATACATTGTCAAATATTTAGTAGCAAACTGAAGGCCGTTGTTATGATAAACAATCTGGTATCTAAGCAGATTTCCAGAACAAATTAAGAAACACGAATAATAAATTCTATTGTATATGTATTTAGACTCATAATTGTTTGGAATATTTATACATTACTATAATGCCATGATTTGTCAAATGGATTTGTTTTATCAAATACTAGTCAAGAATTGATTTCATTCCTTGTATGACGTCAGTGACGTATCTTTGTTTCGAATTACTTGAACACTATCCAAATTATATGAAATCAAAATAAAATATATCCACCGATATATTTTCCCATTCATACAAGTGCTCCTTAATCACCTGCCAAGTCCAAAGCCAAATAATTATGAATTATATTTTAAAGATATAGATATCATAGCTTTCATAAATTCGTTTTGTATTATTATAATGTTAACATAATGAAACTTAAGATGTTTAATTATGTTTTTTTTTGTAAGATCTAAATTATTATTTTAGATTCTTGTAATGTAGCATTAAATTATCCACATTATTAAAAATTTCATGCATGCCTTTGATCGGTATGGTTACATTGTATTTTAAATAATTAATTTAACATTATGTAAATTTAATTAATATGTAATCATTCTGTTGGTGTGCTAAAAAATAAAAATAAAGTGATTCGGTTTTGCCTTCTCCGTAAGTAATCTTTACCAGCGGACCCACATGGAATGTATCACTAATTAACCTCAGAAATATTCTTTTGAAGTAAAAAAATATTAAAATTATAAAAATTTAAAATCGCTGTCACTTGAAACTCGATGAAACAAAAATTTTATATACATCACCACTAAGAGACAATCACATAAATATAAGTCGGCAAGAAAATGAGATAGAATACATTAAGTACACAGTATTATATTCTAGGTTTATGTACTTTTTTAATGTGTGTTAATACACGTGTACGCGCCTGTGTATAACAAAGCTTACTCGTAGGTTACTTTTTTCATTTTAGTTTTTTTATATTAGTACGTATGTTAATACGCTTGTATGCACCTGCGTTGTAATAAAGCTGACTCACACGTTACTTTCTCAAATGTTAGGTTTTATTGTGTTAGTATGTGTTAATACGCGCGTATGCGTCTGCGTATTACAAAGCTTACTCGTATGTTACTTTTCTGAAGTTTCAAGTTTTTTATGTTAGTATCTGAATGCGCGTTTGCGCATGCATATTAAAAAGCTTACTCATAGGCATTGACATATATTCTACCGATAGACACGAATTGTCGTAGAAACAATATGTTCCAAATACCTTTTCCGCACACTAATGCCATCGATTCCTTTTCTAAGCCAAAGACCAAAGAGCATTACAATGAGCAGATGCGACAGTTCATTTCAATTTTTGAGGAACTATTCTGGAGATTGAAGAGTTGTGTAAAATTTAATTTTGTTACCCAACAGTGGCAGAGCCCACAATAATGAATTTCGTCATCATGTATTTTGTTGAAACAAATTACTTTTATTTTAAACTTTTGTATTTACAATTATTTAGGTGACTCAAAGTGAGGTATTATTGGAGCCACATAAATAAATAAAAATAATTTAAAGTTTAAATTTTAGTGGAAAATAAATAAATCACTTAAAATCTATACTTATATATAAAGCTGAAGAGTTTGTTTGTTTGTTTGTTTATTTGAACGCGCTAATCTCAGGATTCACTGGTTCGAATTGAAAAATTATTTTAGTGTTGGATAGCCTATTTATCAAAGAGCGCTACAGGCTATATAACATGACGCTATGACCAATAAGAGCGGAGCAGCAATGAAAAATGTTGCAGAAACGAGAAAAAATTATTCCTTTTGAGAGCTTTCGTTGCGTGCGCTGCGTAAACAATTAAAGCTACGTAACAATCATGTATCACGGAATTGTTCCTCTTAAAAATTTCTAATAAAAGGCCGCGACAGCATATGTACTTTTCGGTTGGCTCACGGACTTTTAATGGTTATCGAATTTGTTCTGAAACAATTGTATTATTTGGGAAGGGGTTTTCATAAACATGGTATTAATCCTTATCCAAATAAATACTTTAAATAATGTGACAAATCACAAGTATTTAATTTTGAACAAAGTTACGTCTCTTACGTTATTTTATTTCAATGAATATCTTTAGAGATATAACAGTTTTAAAATATCTCCGCAGCAAAATTAATATTGTTGTTTGTTACCTTTTCATGCCTAAACGGGTGAACGATTTTTTATGAAATTCAGCAGAGGGATAGATTATATCCCGGGGAAGGACATAGGTTATCTTTTTAACCAACTTCAAAAAAGAAGGAGGTTCTCAATTCGTCGGAATCTTTTTTTTTATATATGTTCCCCGATTACTCGAAGACGCCTGGACCGATTTGAGAAATTAGTTTTTTGTTTAAAAAGGAATACTTCCCAGGTCCCACTGGCACCAAGTCAGAATCTGATGATGGGATCTCAGAAATATCGAGGGCAACCCTCAAATTCTATAGGAACGCATAATGTATTTTTCATTGAAGTCGGTGTACTTTTCATGAATTAAAAACTTTTACTTATGTCTCAAAAAAATATCTTGAAGGGGTGAAATTGGGGTTCAAAGTTTATATGGGCAAACCGTAATACCTCAATTTAGGGATCTGGATAATCAAATTTAGGCTTTTGGTAAGAAATTAAGAAATACCTACATGTTTCAACATTTTTACCAAATCATCCCTTATTATATATTAACTTATGAGGTATTCTTTAAATGCAATTTAAAGCTTCAGGCACAACACCTGAGAGTCAGGACGATCGCTATAGGTGCCTCAGTGCAGAAGACAACTCCTTGGATTGTATACTTCTGCTCCCGAAAATAACGTCCACGTGGGCGGAGCCGCGAGCAACAGCTAGTATTGTATAAAAACATTTATTTTATAACTAATTTCCTTGAAACAAAATAAATTTGGTTAATTTCTGATGTTGAGTAGTAGAGCTTATCGCCGGATCTACCTTTTTTATTTATTATTATTACTAGCCCTGTATTAAACATTGTCCTACTGCCAGCAGTGGTTTAGGGGTTAGGCCTTAGTTCAGCACGCTGGCCTCATGCGGGATCTACCTTAGCCTCAAGTTATTACAGTAGATTTATTGTCATTTTTGGAAGTGTTTTTACAATAACGCTGTATGCGTCCTGACATTTCTACAAGCGGGAACTTACTCCTTTAAAAAAGAAAAATAGAAATTGTATAAAAATTATGTGGTAAACAACACAAAGAATGTGAAATAATACAATAGTACAATTCATCCATCAAGTGCCTAGTTTGCACCCTCTGATCGATTGATCTATGACTGTTAGAAGCGTGATAACTCCGTCCCTTTTTGGGGACAAAAATGGGACAAACTAATGGCCAATTTAGTTGTTAAAAATAGACTCTCCCATATTCAGAATTGAAATTAATTAATTATAAATTAATTATGTCATTTACCTTACATATTATTAACAGTTGCACTGTAAATCAATTTAAGGCGGACTGGTTGGGGAATGTTGTTACAAATAATTAAAATTCATTCGACACCGAAAGATGCATTGTGGCGTGATTACTTCGGTAGCATGAAGCAAAAATTATTACTTTTTAAATAAAAATAAATAAAAAGCAAAAATAATTGGTTACATTTAAATCAATTAATTACAAACAATTTAAATCAATTATTTTTGGAGTCGGCGCCGGTATTGTTTTCTTTACTTTTAGATTCATAAAAACCAAGTATGGATCTATTTTATATTTTTTGAATGCCTGATTATTCTGTTTTTTTTTCATGTTTTGGCTGGAAGAGTTCTGAGGTAACAAACATAAAAATACACGTCGAATTGAGAACCTCCTCCTTTTTTTGAAGTCGGTTAAAAAACACTATATTATTATATATAAGATATACATTATACAAGTTTAGTCAGAAAGGGTTTACTAAGCCGCGACCATAAAGTTTCGGTGACAAGGATTACAATCGTGAATATCACATCTCTTAAAGGCAATATTTTTATTTTCATACAAAGATCAAATATTATTTATTTTTCTTTTAAATACGCACAACCCTGTACCTATACGTTAGAGAATTAAGTCAATTCCTATTGTGAAGATTTGTTTACAAATATTTGAAAATCGAGTGTGTAGATCATTTTGACGCAATGGATGCTCACGATATTTTGACTACTTTTGTTGTGTAGATGTTATTGATTTTCTTGGGTGTATAGAATTATTTGAACACATTATGTGCTTATATATATCTGCTGCTGACTGTACAAGGGCAGTAACTAATATTACTTACGTAAAAAAAGATTAAAACTAAAGCTAAGGGTTAGGGAATATGCAGAGAAACGAGTTATAACTTCTTACAACAACCCATCGACATCATGCTGGTGGTAGGATATTCATATATGTACACCCGGATAGCGACCACCGTACACAGGGTGTAAAACCCACCATAGTGGCACACACAAGTGTGTCGCGTTCTTGGGTCAGCCAGTGTACATCCAGTTTTTGTCGAGGGTCTAGAGTTAGGGTAAGATGTTTGGCCGTTTTGCGGCCTTCTGTGTACTCTGAGTCTAGACCCTCGACCGCTTCTTCACCTTCTTGCCCATGGCGTAGTGTAAAGAAGCAGGTCGACTTGATTGTGTGGAGTAGCGAGGGATAGATTGTCTCTCGCTACTCAATACTGTAATTGGACGGCACTGCGCTTACCATCAGGTGTAATGTTCCGTGCCAGGATAACTCAGGATGAGTTTAGTAATATTCTCGATAGCTTATTAAATTCAGGTTATGTACAGTTAATGCTGATATTGTGCCGAAAAAATGGTAATAAAAACAACAGAAATAACAAAAATGTTACTGTAATTTATTTACAATTTTTACACATTTTTACAAATGCGATTAAGCGCTTCCAGAATGTTGCATGGAACGGAAAATATTTACATTTTTTTTATATTTTTACATTTTATACAAAATCACGGAGATGGCAGTTGACACATAGTGATGCCTTTGTTCTACTTATGAAAAAAAATCTACTGTTGATGGCGATGTAGACAATGTTTTTTTCATTATAGAACGAAGACATCGATTAGTGTTTTCAGTGTTGGGGTTTGGGATTGTCGTCTTCAGTGGCAATATGGGTAGTTGGGGCAAAGAGCCGCAGGGAAGTCAGCGGGGTATCGAGCAGCAGGCCTGTAAAAAACAAATTATACGTTATTGTTATACATTGTTAGATTGATTTGAGGGTAGGCTATCATCACCCTATTTGTAATTTTGAGTTGGTACATTGGATTGATCGAATCATAATTATGATGATTTGGCTCACATAGATACTGTGCATATACATATACACTCACGCCTGTAATCCCCGAAGGGGTAGGCAGAGGTGCCAGTATACCTACATTTCGCCGAATTTATTTCGGTCCCATAATGTAATAGAGGACGAGCCTATCGCCATAACGGGCACAAATTCCAGACTCCGGGCTAATACTGAGAATTTCTAGATATAAACCCCAATACCACTTTACCCGACCCGGGAATGGAACCCGAGACCTCAGCACAGCAGTCATAACGCATGCACAATTACAACTGCGCCACCGAAGCATTTTATATATACTGTGTCATGTTTATATGTGAATCTAAAATAGGCCATTTTTGTAATTCATACTAAGTAATTCGATATAAATAACAATGTAATGCAAACCATCACCACAACATTTATATGACCAGGAGGGTTAACCTTGACACTCGATTCCAATTTAAAATTATGATTGGGTTCGAAAACAGTACAATTGGCACTCTTGAACACAACACCACCGCACGATTTAACTGAATACGGCGGAATTTTTAGTAACTAAATGAAATAGGGTATTTACGATCGCTAGTTCGTACATATTCTATTTCGTTCTCACTCAACTAAGTGAGTTAGAATTCCAATATCTTCTGAATTGGAATTGAAACTGTATCAAGTTCGAGATTAGAATTGATTTCAAGAGTAGGACTACTGCTCTACATAATGTTCTACTTACGCAGCATAAGCAATAGGCGCAGCTACGGGCTGGGGCAGAATGGCGGGGTTACGGACCCACTCAGGGATGGGGATACCGTCAGGCGAGTACCGAGCGAGCGTCTCCGCGTCGCAGAACGGGTAGTTGGGGCAGATGGCTGGGTGCACTCCGGCCGGGTACTCGCGGGCGAGCGCTACCACGGCGACGGCGCAGATCATGAACTAGAAAAAAAGGTTAATTAGCTGTAAGGCAGAACTACGCATGTAGTCCCCGAAGGGATAGGCAGAGGTGTAACCAGTACACCCACTTTTTGACAATTTTATTACGGTCACATAATGTGATAGGGGATCGTCATACCGGGCACAATTCCAGACTCCACCGGACCCGGGGATCGAACCCGAGACCTCAGCACAGCAATCGTAACGCTTTCGCAATTACAACTGTGCTACCGAGGCAGTGGTACATTGTTTGTAAACAAGATTAAATACTTAATTAGACAAGCGAATAAATCGCAATTACCGTCACATCAACATATCCTAATAAACCCACGTATTATCGTAACTCTACTTTTGCAACTGCTCGCTGTTCCGCACCATTTCTCTATGAAATATTGTAACTACGTGATTTTCAGGTAAACAATAATACTAATATATCGAAACGTAAGATTATTATATCACGCGAAAATTCAAAAATCTCTGTTAGATTTAATTATATCATCATTCAAAATTTCTTTTAACATTGTAAAGTGGTAGAGCCAGGCTGTAGACATATTTGTCTACAGCACGACTGGGCCGGCTCTACCGGGGTAGTACCACTGTCTCACAGAAAACCAACGTAAAGTGACAGTTTACTGTCGCGTTTCGTATGGTAAGTGAGATATCCGGAGGCCCAGATTCTCCCTTCCCTTCCCTAATCCCTATTCCTATCCTTTAAGGCCTACAACGCATACATGACACTTTCGGTATTGTGGACGTTCATGGGCGGTGGAGATCACTTAACATCAGGTGACCCACTGGCTCGTTTGTCGGACTATATTATAAAAAAAAGGACTAAAAAGTTA
Source organism: Laothoe populi (assembly GCA_905220505.1). Taxonomy (NCBI): domain Eukaryota; kingdom Metazoa; phylum Arthropoda; class Insecta; order Lepidoptera; family Sphingidae; genus Laothoe; species Laothoe populi. The sequence goes on from HG992157.1 coordinate 5,969,662, forward strand.
GAGAGCTGTTTTTGAAACTGTTATCTAAAGATATTAAGGTTTTCAGAATACTATAATTCTATACTAATGCTTATAATATAGTGCTGTAAAGGTATTCTTTATAAAAAGTAATTAATATTAAGACATCTACGAGTATTTGCACTCTGTTAATATTGTATTAATAATAATAATAATACTAGCCCTGTATTAAACATTGTCCCACTGCTGGGCACGGGCCTCCTCTACTAATGAGAGGGGTTAGGCCTTCGTCCACCACGCTGGCCTAATGCGGGTTGGCAGACTTCTCATACCTTCGAAAAACTCTCAGATATGCAGGTTTCCTCACGATGTTTTCCTTCACCGTTAAAGCAAGCGATAATTAACATTTTAATACACACATTACTTTAGAAAAGTCAGAGGTGTATGCCACTTGGGTTTCGAACCTACGACTTTCGTCTTGACAGTCCGTACCGCAACCAACTAGGCTATCGCTGCTATTGTATTAATAACACAGGTATAATTTGTTTATGGTTTTCTATGTGGGCACTAAGTACTGTTAAAGATGGTGTAGAGTATATGTAAATTAATATCCACACATTTTTTTGTGATTAAAACTTCATTGCCAGTGAATAAATAATGCTAATGGAATATCTTTCATTAATTACAATCGATTGAATTAAATTAAATTATTATGCATGATGAATACGCTTAGTTGCGTCATCTCTGAAGCTAGCGTACTTCACAGTTCAAATCAATGCCTTTGTGCAATTACTTATTAGGCTTGCAACACTTAAAACATGTTATATATTCATTTTATTTTGATTAAAGGATTAAAAATTTTAAGGCGTTTTTGAAATAGTTATTTGCATGCTAAATGATAATAACGGTACATGTTATGGAATATGTCCATTGTATTATAAAAAGCAACAGAAAAATTTAGGAAGTAAAAACTAAGGGAGCTATATTTAGCTTTTACCTTTGGGAAAGATAGGGTTGAAAAATGTGCACTTACATACATACATATACACTAACACCAGTGATCGCTAAAGGGATAGGCAGAGGTGTAACCAGTACACCCACTTTTCGCCGAATTTCGGTCCCATAATGTGATAGGGGGCGAGCCTATCGCCATACCGGGCACAGGTTCCAGACTCCAGGATAATACTGAGAATTTCTAGATAGAAAAACCCAATATCACTTTACCCGACCCGGGGATCGAACCCGAGACCTCAGCACAGCAGTCGTAACGCATGCGCAATTACAACTGCGCCACCGAGGCAGTCACTTTGTAAACATTTTCTTAAACAAGATTTCGAATTTCGAATTGTTCTTTCGATAAATATCGATAGCCATAACATGTACTTACCAGCTTGGTGAACATTTTGAGATATGTATCCTCTCGACAACAATGTGAGACTGATAACATACGAGCAGCGCAGACCGCTTTTATACCAACGACCGGCGACCCTGGCGATGCAGGGCGATTCCATCTACTTCTGGAAAATGTTGCGAATATATGCTTGGAGGGTTAAATGTGTATTAGATGAGAGAACCAAGTAATTTATTTTGGTTAAGTAGGCGATGATAGGAAATTAAGATTTTGACAATTATAGAGTGATATCTTATAACTGTAACAAAGCAAGAAATAAAGAAAAAACTAATATATTTTTATGTATACATTGTGATTGAATTTTGTATCCATCGGAATACTCTATTGATTAGTTTTATTATAGCCTTAACATTCGGAAATTATGTAATACTTTTTTAATGCAAACTATTCTTATGAGGAATGTTGGAAGCAACTTAATAGGTGATCTTTCTGCAAAAGCCGGGTTGCCTAAAACATGATTTAGATAGAGCTACTAAAAGGCGTGTGTGTAATCTTCGCTGCCTTTCATCCTATTTACTATACACAGGAGCATAGGGCCAATACTCAATACATATGGCACTGGACGATTGCAGAATATACAATTTTTTGGTGCAACTTTAGCAAAAGTGGAATAAACTTTTCCAACAATATTTCTATTTACACATTAACGGTGAACCTTTCTTATATCGAATACAATTGAGAAAATAAAGATTTTTAAATAGAAAAATCACAAATTATTCTGTGATCTAAGGTTCAAACCCAGTATATTACTTTTCAAAATAATCAACTAATATTCTAATATGGTATTTTATATAGAAGAAAACCGTAAAAATATAATAGGGGCTTCTAATGGAAAAAATTCTCCAACGCCTAAAAGCACTCACAAAACCAGAATCATTGTTTGCGTAGCCGAAGTTTTAGTAGAGGTTTGGAGGTTATAATGGAGAATTTTGGCCCTTTAGCAATTTATTATCACACCAACAAATCTATGTCTAAGGCCTAACAAATTTTAGAATCCAATTTTCTAAATCATAGTCAAGACTTAAAAAAATCACGGGCCGTTGACAGAGTCGATCATTTATACGATATGATAAACCTATGATTGTGCGTTATGCATTCAAACAATTTGTAACTTGTGAATAATATAATGCAAATCAGATTGTTATGACAGTGCGTTGCGTACATACAATTCCATTGCCTTGCATTATTTATTACTAATGCGAGTGCGACTGGTATACCGTTATGTTTCAAAATCATTTATGATATAAGAAAGAAAGAAAGAAAGAGTTTATTTGTTTTTTCACTAAAATAAAATAAAAAATGAAGACAAGAAATAAAAAACACTTAAACACGAAAAACCAAAAAGGATCAAACTCAGCTTAGTGCTGCAGCATATACAGCGCTGATTTTCAGTTTGTCCTTTTTTTTTGATGCCATTACATTGCTTATAAATAATATAAAAAAAACAAAAGTAACTGCTACAATAAAAATTAAAAAAGACATACCTAATACAAAATTACTAATCTAACAAAAAGCCACACTCTATTGCTAAAAACTTATTTACTATCGACATACTACTACATCACATGTAAATAAAAACTAAACCAAAACTACTACTACTTCTATCATAATTTAAATAATATCCAAACCACTCTATTTGGTAGCTATTAAATTAATAATAAAATCGATAATCAGTATCATAGTATGGGGCGATGAATAATATTAAATTCATTTTATATATTTAGAGAAAAATACTATGGTCAACTCAAAAATTGTTTTATCATAATATATATAAAAAAATAGCTTTCATTATCTCGAATCCATTCTAGGATATATTTTGTATTATGGTTATCAGAACATAAGATTCAAATCGTAGCATGACTGACGACTGTGTCAGAGTTTCAGTTCGAGTCTGAACAAATATTTATGGAGTATATAAACATGTGTCCCGGTACAGAATTTAACCTGTGTTCTTTCGTTGCAAAACTGGTTACTCTCCGGCTTGGTTAATCATTGATATACTTATACATGTTTTTTTCCATTGGACCCATTTATTCTTGTTTTGATTATTTGACGATAACATTTTTGTTTGTGTTGATTGCTTTTTTATATTTTTGAGAAACATACTGGCAGAACCTTTGGTGACAGATTTAAAATAAACGCGATATCGTTTCCGATTGTTAGTATCCATTACCTGATGCTTATTACAAGTCAATTATTGCCTCGAAATTGCCCAGCAGTGGGCGGACGCAGCATTCCAAAACAATAACTCAACCGAACACTGGCATACTGGTACTAATCCTACACACAACACACGATTTGCTTTCTAGTCCTAATAAATTATCTTCATTTAATATACCCAAGCGACCCAGGTAAAGGAGTCTAATAGTTAGTAATAAGTATTTTATAAGACTACTAGCGGGCCCGACAGACGTCATTTTGCTCGGAAAAGCAGCGCCACACCGACAGCAGCGCCACCTACCAGGTCCAATTGTGAATGTAAACCATCCAGGGCGCCACCCAAACGCATACAAAAAAAAACATTCAAATCGGTCCAGCCGTTTAGGAGGAGTTCAGTGACATACACACGTACAGTAGAATTATATATATCAAGATAAAACAAGTCTGTTTACTTGGTTGGTCAGTTTTTGGCACAGATCAAAAACGGTTTAATTACATATACAGAAATCCAATCATAGCGAGACCGGAATCTATTCGGCAAAAAGTGGGTGTACACCTCTGCCCTACACCTTCGGGGATTACAGCTGTGAGTGTATACCTATATATATGTTTGTAATTTTCTTGTGTTTAAACCGTATGACATCTATCCCTAACGAAGATACCAGTACAGCATGTATAGATAGCGGTATAACATCAAATTCCAAATCCCAGTCTCTACAGGCGTAGAATTTTATCATTAGATACTATTATGGTTCTTGTGATTCACTTGCAACTAAACAAAACGCTTAAAGATTTGTATTTTCTACATAATCTTTGATGCAGTGATGAATGAATTGCGAACAAAAAACATCAACGAGCGCGAAAAAAATACTTTATTTTCATGATATGTCTATAATTTGTTTAAATCAAGCAAACATCACTTTCATTTTGAAATTCACTCTAGTTATCAGTACCTTTGCAGTGTCTACCGGATGTCATTAAAAGTATGCCAAATGATGTTTAGTTTAGAGTCTACATACTTGTAGCTACTTTGATCTATAGAATAAATGAATAGCTTGTCCGAAGTTTTATCAATGTCCTATTAAACGATGAAAAAAATAAACACGGTTCGTGCAACAGTGCAAAGAAGTAGCGATAACCTAGTTGGTTGCGATACGGACTGTCAATACGAAAGTCGTATGTTCGAAACCTAAAGGCACACATACACCTCTGACTTTTCTAAAGTTACGTGTTTATTAAATGTTAATTATTAACGCTTGCTTTAACTGTGAAGGAAAACATCGAGAGGAAACCTGCATACCTGAGAATTCTCATAAGAGTTTCGAAGGTATGTGAAGTCTACCAACCCGCATTAGGCCAGCGTGGTGGACTAAGGCCCTCTCATTAGTAGAGGTGGCCCGTGCCCAGCTGTGGGATAATGTTTAATACAGGGCTAGTATTATTATTTATTATTAAATACTAATATATGTTCATGAAGGGTCGGCAACGCGCATGTTATGCTCCTGGTGTTGCAAGCGTCCATAGGCTACGGTAACAACTTACAATCAGACGGGCCGTAAGCTTGTTTGCCACCATCGTGGTATAAAAAACAAATCGACTTTTTACGTCTATGGACTTTTTAGTTAGAAGGTAAAAAAAGACTTACTATGGAAATAAAAAGGTAATCAACAATACAAGCCCATCAGAAATGGATACTTTTATGAGCTCTTTGCTATGTTCTAATTACTTTCTCGTTGGTCGGTCAGTTTTTATCGCCAAAAATAAATTAATGAAGTTATTAATTATATACATTACAGAAAAGAGCTCTCTAAAAGTATTCTTGATCATGGTGGAATAGAGATAATAAAAAGGCATAATCAGCACGTGCAAGTCATAACCGTTGAGATGCTTTTTCACTCAGGCTGGGTTAGAAGACACGTGCTTTTTCAGCAAAATACCAGGACACCATAGCGCTGCAGATGTTTGTCGTCACAGTTTAGAAACATTTCATAGAGAATAATCTTGAACTGGAATTAAATGAATGGCACCACGTTACGTCTAAACTGTGGTTATACTCACACACACACACACTCACACATTCGCACAGATGTTGATCCCGAGTCTCGAGGTAGAGACAGAAAAAACACATAACATACGCATTTATTTTGTTTTGTGACCATCTAGGACTCTTTTAATGTTTTAACTTACGAAAGATTAAACAGAAATGGAACTAGTGCACTCAAGGTACAATGAGTTTATTTGCGTGCTATAATGTGATACGTGACAAATCTATCTTTCTATCGGGTATATTTTAATCCTAGGCAGCTAATGTGGGTTTTTTTAACTTCGACCATAAAATTTTCTTAGGATTTCAACCCGAGACATTACCGAGTTCGCAGTCTGTATGATGCCACTAGATTAATAGGACGACGAAAAGTTAAATTGTTCGAGCACATTATTAGGAATAAAAATTCAATAAGTATAAATAAATATATTGGTTTTCAAGTACTTTTCCATATCGAAAACGAGACTATGTAAATCGTAATTTTCGGTTATTTTCAATAGTTTTTACATAATAAAGTTGAAATAAGCTTTATAATCATATACAGTGATTGTTTCAGTTAATATCATATAATATAATTTTAGTATATATGTTTACCATGTTACAACCTCCAAGTTGAGATTCCCACGTTTTACGCTTACGTCATTTAGGTACATATATAAGTTGTCAAAATTGCTCCTGACATTAGATAGGTTAATGAAACTTGTTATGCAACGGGTTTTATTTTCTTAATATCCTTAAAATAAGCAGATGGTAGAATATTTAAGCTGAGTTATTTCGAGACTGAAATATTATAAAGTTAATGGAAAAGTCTGTTAAAAATGAATGGTACTACAACGTACATTCGGTTCACTGCTACTAGTACATTTCTTAACAATAGGCTGTTAGCGGCAATTAACATTTCGAAATTATTTCAATTGTATTTTGTTATATTACAATATTTTATGAAATCCTCTAATTAATAGACATGCAATGATTATTAGAAATTGAAAATGTTATTACTATTGCATTTTTGGCATGAAGTAACAAAAATAATCGACCTTGGCATTCGTATTGTTATCACACTAGATATTTTTAATTTACTGACACGCAAAATATTTCATTTCAATTTATCTTTTGTGAGGACAACGATAATAGGCATACAGAAGTCGTCGAAGTAATAGCCGTCTTAAGTTCTCTTATTTTAAAAACGATATTTGAAAATGATTTGATGATCCTACTTTTTAAGAAGTATTTTTTGATAAATCAATGGTTATTATATCCACAGCCATAATTATTGGAGTAAAGCTGTTCTTATTTTTAAAATTTTACCTCATTGAGGTATTTTACCATTGGAAGTTATAAAAAAGTATACCGGATACTTTTTACTACTTTTTAACCGACTTCAAAAAAAGGAGGAGGTTCTCAATTGTCGGAATCTTTTTTTTATGTATGTTCCCCCATTACCCGAAGACTCCTGGACACACCATATAAAAGGTATACTTCCCAGGTGGTCACATTGGCACCAAGTCAGGATCTGATAATGGGATCTCAGAAAAATCGAGGCAAATCTTCAAATATTATAGAGATGCATAATTTGTTTTTTATTGAAGTCGGTGTACTTTTTATGAATTAACAAACTTTTATACTCCTTCCTTCCTGTTCGACGTGTTTTCAAATATATGATACAAAATCTTGGCCTCGGTTTGACGTCAATATTTCTTGTAGTTTTGCCCGTATCGAAATCTAAACTATAATTTTGAATCAAGTCAGGTCTCTCAGTATTTTTTACAAAGAAACTCAATTGATATATAGGTATACGCACAGTCCAAGTTGGGCAGCCTGAAATTAGTCACAATATACACACTATGTACCATTCGTCATCCTTTAGTTTGTTTTATATGATTTTTAAGTAGCGAGAGACAATCTATCCCGCGCTACTCAACACAATCATGCCGGCCTGCTACTTCACACTACGCCACGGGCAAGAAGTAATTGTGTCTTTAAAGATGACAGTCGTCTATCTAGAAACGGCATGACATTCTTTATCTATTTGCGGGATTCAAGCTCAGACCAGCTAAAGTGATTGAACTATGTTACTAACCGGTTCGATGTAAATCAATTAGCAAAATTGACACGGAATGCAATGGCGTTTTAATTTTTTTAAGGCCCTGAAAACTGACAGGCCTTCGTAAACCAGATGTTGTTTTATTGATCTGTTTGTTAACTGGGACCTGACGAACTTGAGTATCATTTACATCACGTATCTATGCTATCTGACTTCGGTCGATGAACATGATATTAAATATAATATCATTGCTTTTAAGCCCAATTTTGTGCTAGTACATTCCACACAGCACCATACCACTTAGTTAAATCTATCTACGCCAAAAAAAGCAAACTGTTTCTCTCCCACAAAACGTATGAGTCACACACAGCGGGGCTTTTTGCAGTCGCTCTTCATGTGTTCCAAATAATAAAAGAACTTGTGCGTCGAAAGACCATAGTTTAGTTTCAAATGCGATCCCATTCAAGATTTTCCAGTATGAGATTATTTGGTTGATAGTGTTTGTAAGCTGTGTTTATTACACTTCCAAACTTGTATGTTCTCCTGGTCTTCCTTGAACTGGATACATGTGACTTTGATGGTGTAGTCACAAAATAATTTTTAGTTTTTTTTTTAATTTTGGTCGTGTGGAGAATTTGCCAGAAAATAGGTATTTTGAGTATTCTGGTAAAATTAAAACACATAAATAAATAGCGCTTAATATTAATAACTATCTATATAAATAACTATCTTGTGTTCTTGCAATACCCAGACCAGAAAATAAAAAAATTTGCTACAAATATCTCACAGTGGGATTCAAACCTACGGCCTCTCGTTTCACAGTCTGCTACTCGTCTACTGCGCCACGGAAGCTGTTCTCCAAATTTATTACTATTACCTCCATAAAGTAAGAACGTGCCAATATAATTATGTAATTACATTATATATTCAATACATTTCGGGTATTATTGACTCTAACCTCCATTATATAATAATTAAAAGCAGTTGACGCTACGGTTGAGGCATGGCTCGATTTGATGTACATATTTCACAAAAAAAAATTCAATACATACATTCAAGTACACTCACGCCTGAAATCCCCGAAGGGGTTGGCAGTGATGTAACCAGTACACCCACTTTGGTCGAATTTATTACGGTCCCATAATATTATAGGGGGCGAGCCTATTCTCATACCGGGCACAATTCCAGAGTACGAACTGATACTGAGTATCTCTAAGTAGAAAAACCCAATATGACTTTACCCGACCAGGGGATCGAGCCCGACACCTCAGCAGAACAGTCGTAACGCATGCACAATTACACTAAGGCAGTCTCAGCGTCACGGGACATTGTATTTTAGGGTCTAAAATCAAAACACCTGGTAACGCTGATTGTAAATGACAATGAATTTCCTGCCCATTGCCATTGGTCTGGGGCCATTTTAAGCGATTTGACCTAAAGTTATGGTCGTTAAACAGTACACTACAGGTGACTAAAAAACATTAAAATATAATTGGAAAATTACTTCTTAATTGTATATTTTCTTTACCAAAACGTGTACTTAATGTTTATTTAAATAAAATAATAACTTATGGCACGGAATCCCATACTTGGACGTTGAAATAATGATACTCTAGATTGGTTCACGAGTTTTTAATCATATAAATTTACTTTTATACACAAGATTTTAGTCGTTATCATAATGGAATAGAATTGATATTTCTTTATAGATTCATAATCAGGGTTAACAGAATACTAGTAAGGAGATGCGACATTAAAATTAAACGAGTCTGTATATTATCGGTAAGAATATTAAGTAGGTAAGTTCCATATATTGCCTAATATTAAAGATAGCTTTTGCTCGCGGCTCCGCCCGCGTGGAGATCATATTGGGGAGAAAAAGTATACAATACAAAATACCAATTTTCAAGCGTTTTGCTTCAAACATAATGGATTTTCATGCAAACTTTCTTCCGCTATTTTACACCCTTAGGGGTGGAATTTCCAAAATCCTGTAAAATACATTTTTTATTTATAACTAAAAGGCGAAATACTAACTTTCATGCATTTAACTTCAAAAATGACGGATTTTCATACAGACTATCATCCCCTATATTACCCTCTTAGGGGTGGCATTTCCAAAACCCCTTCCTTAGTAGATGCCTACATCATAAAAGGTATCTACATGTTCTTTTACAGATTGCTCTCGAAATATAAATCTTGCTCAGAATCCTTTTTTGTCTTTGTAGTCTTGTTTAAATAGTGATAAATTGCATCGAAAAAATTACCTGTAAGTAAGTGTGGAGTATTAAAAATTGCTTTGCTCCATGGATGCGGTATTTGTCGTATTTTGTTACGTAACCTCGATCATATTTTTGTTAATATATAATTAGTACTACTAATATAAAGTACTTCTAGCGTATCTTACCCGTTTGACTTATTAGGAATGTCATAGTTATTTAAAAAAAATCAATTGTGATACCGACTGACTCAGACTCAGTGGCGCAGTTGCAATTGCGCATGCGTTACGACTGCTGTGCTGAGGTCTCGGGCTCAATCCCCGGGTCGGGTAAAGTGATGTTGAGTTTTTCTATCTAGAAATATTTAGTATCAGCCTGGAGTCTGGAATTGTGCCCGGTATGGCGATAGGCTCGCCCCCTATCACATTATGGGATCGTGGTAAATTTGGCGAAAAGTGGGTGTACTGGTTGCACCTCTGCCTACACCTTCGGGGATTACAGGCGTGAGTGTATATGTATTTTGATTGTGATATCGGAATTAAAATATATATTTTACATGGAATCATTCAAAGTTAACTATAAGAATATTTATAAACAATATAATGAAATGAAGAATTTTAGATTTATTGTTCTTTTTTCAAACATGATGGAATTATATAAACACCTTTGTTGCTCTATAAACTAATTACTAACTGTCGCCTACACACCTCGTATCAAAGCTAGCAAATGAAATAAATATGGTATAAAAAATCTTTTAAATTGGTGCAAAACTCGTCATTACCGTACACGATCCGTCCGGTGAATTTCCGCGTTCCGCCAGCGGGCGTGGCGTTGGATCTTTACATACCGTGCATTAACATTGTAATTGAGTTATATTTACATGTAGGTGTGTTGTGCAAATGTAGGAGGGAGGACGCGGTCATACTGACAGCGGAAGATGCCACATCCACGAAATATACTGTTATTTTTATTATCGCATAGTAACAAAACTATAAATGAATGTCAATGTCGTCTATACTTTGTAATTTTGCTAAAATTTTAGAGAAATTATTCAAAATTTATTATTTTACTTGTGAAAGTCAGATCATTTTTTTTAATATGGCTTTACAGTGCTCCTGGTGGTAAGTACAGAGCAGCCGAACACTGTAGGCTGTCGAGAGATATTGTGGCTTCCGACAGTCGTCAGAATAACGCTGGCCTGAAGTAATTGCATGTACATCAGCTGACCCCATAACGAGCTCATGTGGTGGGTTTTATATCATGTGTACGGTTCAATGATCTCTATGCAGTCAGGTAATTTTTTTACCAGATAGTCTACCAATATTTGGATTTATAGACGAAAATTGATGACGAGGCCATGAGTCAGTGCTTGTTTTAATAAAATAAATGTTGTGGCAAATTTTTATTTTTCAATTAATGTATTTTTTGTATTCACTGAAATATGATCTTTCACACACATACACACATCGGATAGTGCCTATCTTTTCTCATCTTAGTGGATATAGTAATGGCACTAAATGATCAACATTACAATGACTCGCCGCACCTCGCCCCTTCAAACGAAGATGTTGTTCATGTGTACGTACATGTATCCATTGTATCGCCACAGTTTAGTTATAAGCCTAACATCATTATACTGCACAGCAGTTTGTGAATATTATGTATGAAGAGTATTTAAGCTGCGATCACACACCTTTTTCGTTTTATGTTCTCCTGGTACTTCGTCTGGCAGAATACACGTGACTTTTGACACAGTTTAGAAAAAATATTGGTTATACAGGCCAAAAAATCTTTCGATTAAATGCTGCCACTGCAACAGACACTGGAAAATGGTAATAGAGTGAGATATTTCGGTAAAAAAAAACATTATAAAACTATGTTGTAAATAACTAATTCATTAAGAAACATATAATGCCAATATTGCATTATAAGAGTCACATAATTAAACAAAAATATTATTTTTGATTTTATTAATTTAATTCAGTTATATAGTTACATTTTGAGAGGAAATAAAAATATATAATATATATTATATTTCTAACTTGATAACGCCGAGCACGTCCGTAAAATTAATAAAACACTAAACAAAAACTGCATTTACCTTACTGATTTTTGCCACAATATTACGAAACGCTGTGTGCAAATTTGAAGCAAATCTATTTTTCTGGCCTATTCTGCCATGCGCACTGTGTTATAAGAGTGAGCGGGTTAGTAGTATAATATTTATGTTCGTAGTTTAAAGGTGCCATATGCAAGAAATCAATGGTGCTTGCAAGCATGGTTGCTTGGCAGATTTAGCCGCGTTATATGACAGAGAAACCACTTTTTTCTATCCTGGCACGGCAAAGTGACCGCACTGCACCTGATGGTAAGCGCAGTGCCGTCCAATTATAGTATCGAGTAGCGACAGACGATCTATCCCCCGCTACTCAACACCATCCTGCTGGCCTTGTTCTTCACACTACGCCATGGGCAAGAAGGTGAAGAAGCGGCCGAAGATGTATTGTTACAGTGCTCAGAAGAAAACGGCCAAACATCGTACCCCAACTGTAGATCCCAAAAACTGGATGTACACTGGCTGATCCCGGAGTGCGACACACTTGCGTGTAACACTATGGCAGGTTTTACACCCTGTGTACGGTGGTCGCAATCCAGGCGGATATGAATATCCTACCACCAGCAAACTTAACAGCTGCCTGACAAATTTGAATCAGAACATATTTCGGCAGACATAAACTAGGACAAAATGTGCTGGATATTATTGAATGATATTAAAGATTTCTCTTGGCTTTTGTGTAAACAAAGATGTGGTCATGGGGAGGAAATTGATTCCGTACTTCTTATAGGACTAAAAACGAGGCTTCGATTTTATTGTTGTTTTCAGCTATGTTACGACATTGGTCAAAAATCCATAACAATTATACTATAATCTATATCCATAATATGCCATAATTTGAGATAGCCTATGTCGTTTCCCAGAATATAATCTGGCTCCTTGCCAAATTTCATTGCGATCCGTTCAGCCATTCGTGAAAGGTAACAAACAAACATACAAACGAACAGAGTTACTTTAGCATTTATAATATTAGTATGGATTATCAAGTAAACGTCCCGAGTCATTGATTTTTTTTACTAGTATCATATCACAGTGACTTCAAGATAACCATAACTAACTATTCTTTTTCGATAAAATTGGGGTTTCGACATTACTTTCAGTGCAGGCTGACATTGAGTCTACCTTGCAAAAGTTGGAGCAGTGGTGAAAATTTCCGCACAGGGGCGGTTCCGGTCGAAAATGGGCCACCGCAGAGTTTTTAGTTGGTATTGCCGGTGTGGGGAATTTGTTAGGGACTCGGCCCAACGGTCGTCCGGATGTCAACGTGTCTCCCGGACGGCTTAAAGCTGGGTCGTAAGGTCGGCGAGCCCAACATAACGGTCCCGCTTCTCCCCCGGCGGGACGTTAGTGAGAAATCGCTTTTCCCCGAAAAAAAAATGTGGTGTCAATTTCTTTGTTTCTCAAATCACTCCTCCTCCCGCTCGCACCTCGACCATATCTTAATAATTAATTGAAGTACATAACCGACATGTCACCCCACGGCCTTCACCAATAGTTTATAGCTCCTTATCGATATGCGATGCCTTTGAAGACCAGCCGTATATTCTTGTGACATTTAAGAATCAACGCGAGGTTTTTGTGGTCCCTCAGAGTTTTACTTGCCGTCCTTGACTATTCAAGTATGATTGAGTAGAAGTAATATTCATTTGTAAAGTGTTCAAATAAAAACTGGCGATTGCCATCGTGGGTTTGGAGTAAAAAAACATTGTGGCAATATATTTAGTCTTATAGAATCTGGTCCAACGAGGCACTTCCTACAAAAATATTATATACTAGCTGTTGCTCGCGGCCCCCCCCGCATGGAGGTCATATTTGAGACAAAAAGTATACACTACAAAATACCAATTTTCATGCATTTAACTTCAAAAATGAATGATTTTCATACAAACTTTCTTACCCTATTTTACCCCCTTAGGGGTGGTATTTCCAAAAACCCTTCCTTAGTGGATGCCTACGTCATAAAAGGTACCTACTGTCAAAATTTCAAGTCTCTAACCCCAGCCGTTTTGGCTGTGCGTTGATCGATCAGTCAGTCAGTCAGTTTCTTCTTTTATATATACAGATATATAATTCAAACGTTTATCCTAGTAATCCTACTAATATTATATTATTATTATCCTACTAATATTATAAATGCGAATGTTTGGATGGATCGATGGATGGATGTTTGTTACTCAATCACGCTACAACGGCTGGACGGATCTGGTAGAAATTTGGCACAGAGATAGATTATAGTCTGGAATAGCACGTAGGCTGCTCTTTATCCCGGATCTCTCTATCCTCTTTATTTAAAATGTACAGTTCCCGTTTGATAGTTTAGTTTTTACAGAGCAAGGGATCGCTATGATTTTTTGCTTAGTGTTAGCTGGGGTGTCTGAGAATGACATCGATTATTTACCCCGGAAATTGCACGGTTTCTATAGGATAGCAAAATATAGAAAGATGTAATAGCTTAAGTTGCCTCCATGGATTGTATACCTTTTCTTCCAAAAATAATCTCTATGAAGGCGGAGCCGCGGGCAACATCTAGTGTATTATAAAATTGATTGAAATACAAATGTTATTAAACTAATATTTATTAATATTAGTTAACTCTTTATTTGTAACCCGGTACGTTCCCTTATTTGATGTACACTTTCCATCTCTCCTTTTCATGTCTGTATTAAATGTATATTTTCAAATTTACAGTTTGTAAATTTGAAATTGACAAGAGTAGAGTATATTTGGTGGACTAGAAAAAGTAAAGGGTTTTTTTTTTCACAAAAAAATTACCTGCTCTTTGTACTCATTAATTTAATAAATTACTAAGTTGGGGACGCAGACAAAAAGAGTTAGATTGACCAGAACCCAGAACCCAGTATGTACGATTTGTTATTGATCGAACCTAAAAAAAATGCTTAAAGAATAAAGCTGGGTCGGGGTCTAGAGTTGGAGAACGATGTTTGGCCCTTTTTTGGCCTTCTGAGTACTCTGAAACTAGACCCTCACACGTTTATTCACCTTCTTGGACATGACGTAGTGTGAAGAAGCACGTCGGCATGATTGTGTTGAGTAGCGGGGTATAGATTGTATCTCACTACTCGATACTCTAATTGGACGGCACTGCGCTTATCATCTGGTGCAGTGCGGTCACTTTGCCGTGCCAGGATAAAAAAAAAATACTTTAACAGATTCAATGCGAAAATATCAACTTGTTATCAGTTATCATAAATAATAAAATCACGGCAATCGTGTCGATAAGACAACATTGTAATAATAATGGCGCCGATAGACCCTGGGCAACATACTACTGCTAGCGCAGGAGTTCGCTCGCGCTTAGGCGATTGGTCCTTCGAGCCAGATTCGGTCCAGCTTCAGCATATTGACTGACAAAGGCAAATTGTATTGGTATTACAGATGAGCCCTGTTTGATGTAAATTTTTTTGTCTTCACATCGACTTTTGCAATTATTAACGTTAACTAGTTCAAAGTATAGATAAAAACGTTTTATTGGAAACGATAATTTTTGAACGCATGATGTAAGGTTTGATTTGCAAGTTTGTAAAATTGAATAAAACACACTTGAATGCCGATTTGAAAAACTGATGTGAGAAGTATTCATCAAACAAGTCTTGTACCGCAATGAAGTGTGCAGTTTCATTAAGTGAGCTGTAATTTTAGGTAATAGCAGATATTTACAGTTTGGACTATCATGTGTATAACTGTCCCTAAATCTAAAATCATAATGATCATGTTTTAGTTGCTGCAATTTTCTTGCACCCCGGGTTCATTTCACACAAAATCGTTTTTAATTATTCTTATAATAGATTTTCTAATTGAATTATTCCAAAGTTTTCGTGAAAACAAACAAACAAATTATTTTCTTTTATTTAAGTATGTATCACAAAGTGATTTGAATTAAATTAATGGCCCGGCGTTATGTGCTTTGATTTAATTAAATATAAGAACGCAACCATCATTGCAAGTTTTGCGACATTGTATCAATAGCCCAATTTGTGGAAATGTATTGTTTTATCTTTTGATTAGTATTAATTTCTGTGAAATGCATTTCGATACTGTAAATATTTTGTCTGTAAATAAACAGAGTAACCCCTTTCAATTATGGTATCAACACAATGATAGAAATATCTGATACAAAAAAGCACTACTGAATCCAAATACTCAAGCAATCTTTGAATACGGTTAGACATCACTGTGCATACAAAAACTAATTTAATAAAAGACTCTGCATAGAATAATTAAATTCAGAAAGAGGACTGAATAAAATAAATCATTTCATAAAGAAGACTATCTTAATTTATTTATTTCATAAAGTTAAAGAATCTGTTTATAATAATTCATTTCATAAGACTCTGTATCATTTACCTGCCCTTATCCCACACTATGTGTGGTCGGCACAAATGGTTTGAACTCTACGCAGCCCTATCATCCGTCAAATCTGCATTAACTCCTTTCATGCGCATGTCCTCATTCACGCAATCCACCCATTTCTTTTTTGGTCTCCCATGACTCTTTCGTCCATCCACATTCATATTGGCAACCAGTTTTGCCACCTGCCTTTCATCCCATGCCCATACCTAGCTAATCTTTATAAGATTCATAAGACTCTGTATATAATCACTAATTCCATAATTTACCTGCGACAAGTGTAGCAAGGTTCCTCAAGTAGTAAATCTGAATAAATACACTAACTTATATGCAAAAACAATTCGACAAATGGGTTTGTACTTACAAAATTATCGATTTGTAGATACTTATGACTTCATGCCGATAAAGTAAAGGTTGCGTGAGATATATGAATGTTAACGAAGCTGTAAGGCGTGGTTGTATACGAAAAGGACAATGGCGAAATCGTAGTTACAAAAAAAATTGCGTTTAGGAATTTCATACTTTGTAATCTAAATATTATTATTTTACATGATTTTTCAGCATACTAACAATAGCTGTGTAAGTATAGATAAGTTGTATAATTTATTAAAAATCTCAATTGATTTTTTTGTGACTTGTTATGGCCGTAAGATTTTTTTAATGAATGGCTTAAGGTCTTTTAGGCCAAAGAAAAATCTTTTGCATAAGAATTCTATAAGCCGTTAAAAAAAAACTATAAAATCAATGCAAGTGTGTGTGTCCCTACAATTACAAATAACAAAAATAAATCAGCTTTACTTTTTACCAACTTAGTGAATGACTGGATCGTCTGTTATTTGGCTGTACAGTTACGACCATAGCTTATCTAATTTAGGAAAAAAAATCACTACTTCCGTCATTTCATACTGACATATTGTGACATCATTTAAATTGATATAAATACACGAATACTTGAAAGATTTCACTTAGAAAATAATCTAGCAAACATGACTGTGGCCACAAATGTGATCTGTAGATCGGAATATTCGGAGATCGGATAATTTCCAAAGCATAGCAGACCGATATAATATGCTATATTTGCCGTGAAAACGTACCAAATTCGACAAACACGTTCCTATTATGGTGAACATGTACGTTTCCACGGTAGTTCTATAATTGAAGTGTGCATAGAAACAATTAGTTCATCTTAATTTAATTTAAGAGGCAGTTCAGATACCTTATTGATAAGAGGTAAAATAAAATCACACCATGTTTCAAATAAACAGTATTATGTTTAATTACTAATTGAAAATAATGTACCTGGTCCGACCAGGCTGGTCGAGCAGGCATTATAGAATACTATTGTAGTTGCTTGGTTGTGCGTCGTACAGCGGGCTGCTGCGCTCATACCAGACATCCAGACAGGCCAGACATCAAGACATATCTGCCCCTGCAGCATTTTTAGATATATAAGATAGGATAATTATGAAGATGAATAAACATTAAAAAAAAACAGTGTTTTATTTTTATTTAGAACCCGTTTTTATTTTCTAATTTAATTTCTAAGTCTGGATTTAGGGTCTGAAGATATTTTCTGCACAACTATTGACAAACTCTGTGCCTTCCATTCCAACTTGGCTTGTATTGAAACAAATTATATGTGGCTTATGTTACTTTTGGTATAAATCTAATGGTGAATTATTAAAAACGTTTCAGCAGTTTATCAGTAAAAGGTAAAAGGTTTATAAGTTAAAGAATTTATCAAAAAATAAACAAATTATTCCTATAATTAAGTATAATGTGTTCATATCTGAATATGTAAACGTAAACACGAACGTAAACACTTATGTGTAAGTACCTACGGTGTGGCGGATCATCCTTCCCCACAATAGTTATAAGTCAAGTTCAGTAGGTACATGTTTAATTCACGACCCTGCCTCAGGTGAAATTATAATGCACTTTGGAAAATAGGCAAATAACATTTTTATCAGTTTCATAGATAAAAATATTTTATTCAGAAATGTCAAATAGATCATAACCTCAAAATCTTTAAATTGAAATATCTTTAGTATTAGACTTTTTCATCAGAAATCCCTAATACATTATTGTTTAGGAATTGCTGCTGAATTTTTTGATATTTTTTTCACTTCTAAACGCTACATATTTATGTCAACTAATTTCATGTATGGGAACCTGCCATTGTCCTTTGAATATTTGCTTGATATTATTATAAAAAGTACACAGACTACAATAAAAAACAAATTACGCGTCACTATAAAATTTGAGGGATGGCCTTGATTTTTTGAGATCCCATCATCAGATCCTGACTTGGTGCCAATGGGACTACCTGCGAAGTATACCCTTTTAAACAAAAAAAAGAATTTCTCGAATTGGTCCAGACGTCCTCGAGTAATCAGGGAACATACATAAAAAAAAGATTCCGACAAATTGTTAACCTCCTCCTTTTGAAGTCGGTTAATAAAAGAAAGAATGAATTTATTTTCCTTTTCATTAAAATAAAAAAGTGAACAACATAAATACACTTTCAAAAGAACAACCGAAATAGATCGATCATACTCAGCTACAGCATAAACTCCAGTGTTGACTTTCGGCACCATCAACCCGCTTACATTCTTTTGTTATGTCCTTGTTTAGCTTGCCTGCTGTCTGTCTTGAACTAGTTGGTCACCTGATAGCAAGTGATATCCACATATATCATGATAAACACTCACACTAGTGTCAATATTTGACAGCCTCCGTGGCGCAGTTGGCGAGTAGCCGGGTGTGAAACGAGCGGCCGTGGGTTCGATTCCCACACCGGGACAAATGTTTGTATGACAGACAGATATTTGTGTCCGGGGTCTGGGTTTTGTGAGACTGAAAGTCTCTCGTAGCCTTGCTACCCACAGCACAAGACTCGTATCTTAGTGTGGTCGGAGCTATGTGTGTGACTGTTGGGTGTTATTAATAAAAAAACACCAGAAGAACCATGGCTGCATCCATGGTATTCGAGGGATATGAATCGCTAGAAATCTCATCGTAATAGAAAATAAATAAATGTGGTATTCCCTGATAGGCAGCGGCTTTGCTGTGCCCTGGCATTATAGAAGTCTATGGGCGGCGGTGACTACTTACCATCAGGTGACTCGTCTGCTCGTCTGCCTAGCGAGAAACTAAAAAAAAGAAAAAAATGTTTACATTTTAACTTATTTGTTGACACCGGTGACCCCACTCCTATAAGTCGCCGCTTAATATTTTATAACCTCACGATTTCCTCAATGAACATGCTATCAAACGTAAAAGTTTTTTCGGGAGGGTTACTCTTGGATTCCAATTTAAAATTGGAATTGGGTTCGAAACCTGTACAATTGGCACTCTTGAACGCAACACCAGCGCACGATTTAACTAAATACGGCGGATTTTTTAGTAACTAAATGAAATAGAGTATTTACGATCGCCAATTCCTAAATATTCTATTTCATTTAGTTGAGTGAGCTAGAGTTTCAATATCTTCTTGGAATTGAAACTGTATCGGGTTCGAGATTGGAATTAATTTCAAGAGTAGGCATGGTCAGACTGGCAGTGTCTTAGATTAGGGCGTTCAAACGAACAAACTCTTTAGCTTTATACTATTAATATAGATTATAGTGCCTTGCAAATCTTTTTGAATGTTTGAGGCATTTTTCTAACACCAGAGTGTATTCAGTAATTAGTTGGAGACAAATTTCCAACATTCAAACAATCTCGGTAACATTTTAAGGAAAGCTTAATAAAAAGCTAGGCATCAATATAAATAATAAAATTAAGAAAGAAACTCTGTAACAATAAACAGTAGCAATATGAATTATAAATGTTTGCACATGTCAAAATATCAATATTTTACGTAATTGCACAAAAACACATACATTAAGAAATGCTTTAAATAACTTTGACATGTTTACGGAGCAGGAAGAACGATGCTCCTCGAGTCGAAGAGCTAGGTAGCTTTGTAATATAAATGTTCAATGTTCATATTATTACAACTTGAGAAGGTACTAAATTTATTATATTATATGACTGCCTCGGTGGCGCAGTTGTAATTGCGCATGCGTTACGACTGCTCCCCGGTTCGGGTAAAGTGATATTGGGTTTTTCTATCTAGAAAAGCTAGGAGTCTGGAACCTGTGTCCGTTATGGCGATAGGCTGGCCCTCTATCACATTATGGGACCGATAATTCGGCGAAAAGTGTGTACGGCGGGTGTATTGGTTACGCCTCTGCCTACTCCTTCGGGGACTACGGGTGTGAGTGTATATGTATTATATAAACCAAAGTATAGATTTAGGTACGACAGATTTGGGATTCTTGAAAATTTAATATAGTGACATAATGCGGTAGTTATAGTGACCATCCCGCAATCACATCCGCTACTGTAGTAGCACGCGTTTAGTACTAAACAGAGACGCTCGAAAACACTCGGAAAAGGAAGTATATGTTGGAATTAAATTTATTAAATAGAAAAATATGGAAGAGTTGAGAATATAAATTGCCCATTTCTCTCGATAGTAAAGTGAGACATAATACCTAACTAAAGAGCCAATTAACGTTAAGCCAGTTATGAGCTGAAGAATCATCCGTGATCTCGATCGTGTTTCTATCATTTGAGCTGTTAAATTTTATTCTAATATTATGTATAACAAAAAGGCTGCATTGTCATAGTATTTGCTAAAATTGTTATTGCTTAATTTATACTGAAGTATAAATAAACAAGTGAACCTGATCAATTATCAATTAAGTACATATGCATATAATTTTTGAAATAAAAAATATCAAAGCAAAATTAATCTGAAACAGTATTTATTAATACGTATTAATGTAATTAATATTAATATTATTTTGTAACAGAACATACGCGTAAGTGTTTAGCATAAATCATTAAAACGCTATTAAATCCGTGAAGCCTAGCTGTTTGATCGTAAATGAAGAATTTTAATATCAGGTGTGGACGGGTTATCGATAAATTTTATGTAAAAGTGAAGCATTTTAATTTTTGATTTGAAAAGTAATTTATAATATAATGATATAGGCAATGATGATTTTGCGGCGGCTTTGCTGCGCCCGGGCATTGAAGAAGTCTATGGGTGGCGTTTACCATCAGGTGGCCCTCTACCTATCGAGGCACTAAAAAAAAGATAGCCCTGTAAGAAACGTCTTCCTACTGGATACTAGGTTAGGCCATAATCTTCTATCCTGTACACTTATGAAACATTAATAAGTCTATTATAATTTCTTTAAATACGTTTTTATTTTATACCATTAAAATTTTTATCCTGTCAAGTTTTAATAACTTTCGTAGTGATGGTAAACCCTCTTTATTATTTACTAGTAAAGCGGGCCCAGTGTGGATATGTTATGAAAAATATTCGAACCATAAAGATCGCATACAAAAACGTGTAAGAAATGTACTTAGTATTCTTCCTATGGTTTTACAGAATACATCTCTCACAAATGTAAAAATCTTAATCAATTTAATCATTTACTGGCGCGTTGTGCCGCTAAGTATTGTCTCTATATGTATTTATGTCTAGATTTTTTTCATCCTGGCTTGGCAAAATGACCGCACTACACGTGATGGTAAGCGTAGTGCGGTCCAATTAGAGTATCGAGTAGCGAGAGACGATCTATCCTCCGCTACTCAACACAATCATGCCCGCCTGCTTCTTCACACTGCGCCATGGGTAAGAAGGTGAAGATGCGGTCGAGGGTCTTTTGTCAGAGTACTCAGAAGGCCACAAAATGGCCAAACAGTGTACCCCAACTCTAGACCCCCGAGAAAAACCGGATGTACACTGGCTGATCCCGGAACGCAACACACTTGCGTGTGCCACTATGGCAGGTTTTCACCCTGTGTACGGTGGTTGCTATCCGGGCGGATATGAATATCCTACCACCAGTAATTGATCTAGCGTAGATATTGTAGGTATAGCGATTAAATAATAATAATTTATTCTTTGTCACTCTTTAACATATAAAAAAATACGTTCATTATTGCATAAAACCGCATGTTTTTAGTGAAACAGGTTCCCTACTCCACATATCGAGTGTCAGTACATCGTCTGTACATTTAATGCCAAGGTGAACAAGACCTCATTATTTCGCGTAAGTGCTTTTGTTTGTCATTTTTTGTTTTTAAATGATAACATTTGCGATGAGAAATCTGTTTTAACCCTTTTGAAACATACGCGGTTCCGAATGTGGGCTTGGAGGGACTAAGTTCGATTCCTGCTTAATATGCTAATATGTAATATAGGAATATTCGACTAGATAACATGAATTTGATTATTATCCTACCTATATGGCGAAAAATTTACTGTGTATTGCGATACACACTAAATTTTTTCATGTCATGATACGCTTTGACATGAAAGCTTATTGCTAAACTGTGGGTACCTACAATAAATTCATTTATACCTTACGTTGATAAAACCATTTACCTATTTTCTAATTAATTATTGACCTAATTAATTTATTATGCAGAGTAGAACGGAATATCTAGACTGTGGTTGCGAATTGAATCATACCCATCAGGACCTGACTTTTCAAAGTTTTCATTGTTAAATATCGCTCTTTCTAACGGTGATGGAAAACATCGTAAGAAAACCTTCACGCCTGAAAGTTCTTCATTATACATTTTCTGTTATGTCTTGTCTAGAGATATTGGGTTTTTCTATTTATAAATACTCAGTATCAGCCCGGATTTTGGAATTAGGGCACAATTATGGCGAAGGGCTTGCCCTCTATCACATTGTGGGACCGTAATGAATTCAGCGAAAAGTGGGTGTACTGGTTACACCTCTGCCTACCCCTTCGGGGATCACAGGCGTGAGCGTATACGTATGTTTTGTACACAACCCATTAGTCAGGGATGATGGACTAAGACCTTTTTAATTAGTGCAAAAGGCCTGAGCCCAGTCGCAGTTTAATACAGAGCTTATATTATTTATATATTAACTAGATGTTGCTCGCGGCTCCGTCCGCGTGGAGGTTATTTTTGGAAGAAAAGGAATACAATCCACGGAGGCATCTTTAGCTATTACACTTTTCTATATTTTGCTATTCCATGGGTAGCGTCCGCGTCCGCATTTTTCCGGGATAAAAAGTAGCTTATGTCATTTTCTGATCCCTAAACTACCACTATGCAAAAAACATGTCGTTAGCTTGCTTTTTCAAAAACTATAGTATCCCGCGGGAACTGTACATTTTTCCGGGATAAAAAGTAGCCTTTGTGCTATTCCAGACCATAATCTATCTCTGTGCCAAATTTCAACCAGTTCCCTCCAGCCGTTGAAGCGTGATTGAGTAACAAACATCCATCCATCCAAACATTCGCATTTATAATATTAGTAGGATTCCTGTTGCTGTAAAACACAGCTTGATTTCGGACTAATTATCTACAACTTCATTGGCCTAATTAATACCGACACAAACCCAAGATTGTGCATAAAAGGTTAATCACACAAATAATAAAAAAGAGGAATTTAAAAGTGATTTAATTAATTCTTATATGTTTTGTAAAGGCGTGGGATGTAGAATGTTGTTTTAAATAGCAATGTGGAGCATATTCATGAACTTGTTTTTTACTTTTTTTATTATAAGGAAACATATATGTGAGTTATAAACTTGATTAAGGACAAAGGGAACGAAAACGGAGCTTGATTGTGTTTGAATATTATTAAAATGTATCGTGAACTTTTTTACTTTGATTGGTAATAATAATTGGTGAAAATAACAGTTTTGTGACAGTATTTAATTAATGTATAAATATAATATACATTATAATTCAACTTGTACGCTCTTTTTTTGATTCGTTACAGAAGTTTTTTGTTTTTTTGATAAAAAACAAACTACAAAAATTATTGGCTGGATTTAAGTAGAATTAATATAATATATCATGTGTTGCTTACACGTACTGCATCTTTGACGTACTTTCAGGTATTTATGAGCATTATTTTCTAAAATAAATATGCCTGTTTTACCAGTTGATTTTAGCACCAGAAATGTGCAAAAAAATTAGGATCAAAAACATGTAGAAAAAAATTGCAGATTCCGAATATGTGTATGACTCAATATCGCAAAAATGTCGCTTAAATTACGGTTACCAACCCCGGAATTCAAATACTAGGATTTGAAGTTAGAAAAACCAGGATAATTCAGTTTAAAAACAGGACGCATCTTTGTTTTAAAATAGCCTAAACATTTGCGAGCCGAGACGCCGCCCCTAAAGTGACGATTGCAAGTGCATTGTGCGAATTTTATAATACAGGACCTTATCAGGGCGCTTTAAAAACCCAGGACGCTGCTTAAAAACTATCCAAGCCATCCCAGGACACTCTAAAAACCAGGACATGTCCTGGGAAAACAGGACGGTTGGCAACTCTAGCTTAAATGAAATATTCCGCCAACCGTTGTTATTACTAGGAAAATAACAGCTGAAAGTTAAGGATCAAATATACAGGGGCTCTAATTTTAAAGAATGTCTTATATCTGTACTAATTGGCTAAATAAATATCTACAAACCTAAAACAATCACCATTTTGATTTTACAATAACACGACAACATGCAACGTGGGTAATGGTAGTGAGTGCTAGAAACTCCGAGGGACTAACGGTCCCAAAAAACCCAGACTCGAAACAAACATTTGTAGATCATACAATCATTTGATTTGGTGCGAGTTTTGAACCCGCGACTGTTTCTACTAGTTACTCGTCCATTCCGCCAGAGACTGACAGTTTGTTATAAAGTTATTTCTGCTTCAATTATTCTTTGTAACGTTGAAAATAATATTCGGCCTAATAAATCGGGTAATTCGGTGTTTCGGCACTGTATTGAAATATGTTTGCAAACTGTTTGGCGAATACCTACAATTATGCTACTATTTATTTATTTCGTATTTATTAGGCGTGTATATTTTGAGACAGGAATTTTTACGTGTATATAAAGTACTTCATAAATAAAACTTTTTTTTACAAAGAATCTGCAATTTTTATATCGGGGGATAGATTGTCTCGCTTCTCGACGGACGGCGTCGAGTAGCGATTTGTAGTTGTCTCTCGCTACTTGGTACTCTAACTCGACGGCCGTGGCACTGCGCATACAATCAGGTGCAGTGTGGTCGTCGTGCCAGGATAAACAAAAATATAATATTTCTGAAATTAATCGACTGATGTAGATTGTATAGTGTTAGTCTATAGTAATTTATATAAATACTAGCTGTTGCTCGCGGCTCCGCCCGCGTGGAGGTCATGTTTGGAAGAAAAAGTATATTATACAAAATACGAATTTTCATTCAAACTTTCATCCCTTATTTTACCCCCTTTGGGATGATTTTGAAAAATATGTGAAACACGTATTTCTTTATTTCCTACCAAAAGCCTAAATATGAATTTCCAGATCCCTAGGTCAAGGAATTATGGATTTCCCATACAAATTTTGAACTCCTATTTGACCCCTTTCAAGATTGTTTTTTGAGAAAAAAGATAGCCTATGTCTTTCTCAAGGATATATTCTATTCTAGCTCCTCGCCAAATTTCATCACAATCTGGTCAGCCGTTTAAACGTGAAAAGGTAACAGACAAACAAACAGAGTTACTTACGCATTTATAGTATTATAGTATGGATATTCATATGTCCAAATACAAACACTTAAATCTACATAATGTATTCAATATTTTGTATAGGCCTATTGTTATTTTTTGTGAACATAACAAATGACGCCCCAGTTATTAGAGCATAATGCAAGAATAGCTTGTACGAAAGCATTTCAAATATTCTAGTTTAAGAGTTAGTTCATAGTGTTCACAGATATAAGAGTATGGAAAGAACAATGATGAAAAACAGGTTTCTTTCGTCATTGTGAAAGAAGATGATTGGAATAGGACAAATAAGTATTTAATTATTCCTCCACAGATAAAGAAGCGCTTACATCACATAGTTTGTTTTTATTTCGAAATAACATTTTGGTACGACCTAATGCCTTATAGATATTTTATCTTGTATTTCTACATTATTTAGCTACAATATTATTTATAAAAAAAATATTTATTCTATATTTTATAGTTAAACCTAGAGCAGGGTTAACTATAAAATGCAGAATAAATCTATGAGAAGAGACCGAAACCTATCAGCAGAGGTCGTGAAATCTTCAGTCGGTCCAAATCCTTAAAATCATAAATAACCTACCTAAGATGCTTACCTGAAAAAAAGCCCGCTTATTTCCCCTCCAAATCTACCCAAAAGATTTCGTTAAAACTCTTTTTGGGGATAAAATTATTTTCTATATTGGAATTTGATGTAGGTATTAATAGATGCAGTGTAATAGCAAGATTATAGCTCAGAGATAATTTAAGGCATTTAGCCACAATTAACATACAATAACACGTTATTGCGCGCTACGAATGCTTGCAAACATTACTTCCGATATGTCCACGCCTATTTACAGTTCCTTGAACTTTTGATCGACTTAATGTTTGTCTTATTTATTGATCTGGCAACAGCTAGTGTAAATAAATACCAATTCCCATTCCATCCCAAACACCCTCATCCCAACCACAATACTGCGTTTCCCTATAGGAGAGACCGACCGGAAAAACCCATCCGCATCGGCCTCTTCTCAAGAGAGGTATAAGTACACATCCCTTCTCCACTTCTCACCTAACACACATGGGGATTCTCTCAGGGCAAAGCCAGTCCAAATGGTGTTTCCTGGATGGTCTTAGCTCCGAAAGCAACCCCATAGATAAACAAACAAAGAAAGGAAAAAGAAAGATATAAAATAGGCATTGACACTAATCAATGAAAAACAGAAGGACCAAAAAAAATTACCAATGATTGACTAGATTTTATCGTTTTAGAAAACAGAAATTAGTAGAGAAACAATAGGTTGTCTGTCTAATTACTAATTTATTGCTCTAACTCTTTTAGTATACGCTTGATAATAATAATAATAATAAAAACTTTATTGGAACTAAAACAGGTTTACAATATTTTTTGTGTACGTTAACAGCTGCATTAGTTTGTTAAAAACTGTGTCGCAGCCATTAGCGCCCTCCTCCAGGAGGAGAGACGACAGTGTCCCAACAATACAATAAAAGTAGTATCTAATATTATAAAAACAAAAGAACATTAACTTAAAAGTTTTTTTTTTCTTTCTTATATTATATTATATTTATATTTGTATGTGTGGAGTGCGGTAAGTATGTGTAGGGTGAATGTACATGTATGTGAGTAGTATGGAAATGAAATGAAGGAATAATGCCGTTATTTTATGGTTTTAAAAGATTCTCCAATCCGTCGTAGGTCAAGGTACTGAGCCATTCATTTAATATATTTTTGCATTCTCTTAAAGTAAGGGGATAAATATTGAGCATTTTGTTTATTTTGTTATACAAAATTGGGCCTAAAAAGTGATAGTGTCTTCGTACTAGTACAGTATTAGCTGCTTCCGTCTGGCACACTCTATCAGATCTACGTTTCAGTCTACTGAGCTTGGGATCAAATAAAGTTTCTGAGTGTTTGCGCAAAATTGTATTCAGTAGAAAAGCATGTCTGACTGTTGGTACCTTACAAAGGGCGTAAAGTTCATGTGTAGGGAACCGAATTGGTTTATGCAGGACATACCTTACACCTCATACCTCATACCTTAAGGACCGCCCTCTGTGCTCTTTCCAAACGGAGCAACAAACCTTTACCGCAGCTCCCCCAAGCTGTATTACAGTAATTTAAAATTGAGTGCACAAGGGCATAATAAACAGTTTTTAGAGTGGATAAATCGCGTGGATAAATCAGCGGAAGATCTAAGATTTTTGAACACGTATATTAATTTTCTAACACGCGGAACTAGTGACCCAATGTGTTCATTCCACGACAGTGTACTGTCGATTATGACCCCGAGATATTTAATGCTATTTGTGCGGAAAACTTCATTACATTTGCAGTCAGTACTAGCGGCCACGCAATCGTGTGCAGTTATAGTGAAAGAAGGCGGCGGTTGTGACGCTATTCTTGGAGCAAATGTTACGAATTTGGTTTTGTCCAAATTTAGGGTAAGAAGGTTATTTGTTAGCCAGTCCAAAACTTTCCGCAAAGCAGACTCGGCATAGGAGCGGGTTTCATGCCAGTTTTTACCATGAACGAGTATTGCCGTGTCGTCTGCGTAGGTTAAGATTTTTGAGTTGGTTAGAGGCAATCCGCAAAGGTCGTTGATGTATATTAGGAACAGGGTAGGTCCTAGGACACTACCCTGAGGTACCCCGTAGCTAAGAGTCTCTACCTTGCTCGTGTAGTTGTTAAGTTTTACTATTTGGGAACGACCAGTAAGATAGCTCTTAAAGATATCAAACGGCAAGCCTCTAACGCCAATTTTATGGAGTTTTGTAAGCAAGAGTGGGACAGAAACAGTGTCAAAGGCCTTGGATAAGTCAAGAAAAATAGCAATAGTTTTTAGTTTGTTTTTTAAGTTTCTTGCAATTGTACCGGTTAATTCTAAAACCGCATCCTCAGTACTTTTTCCAGGTCTGAATCCATACTGGTTTTCGGCCAAAAAGTTTTTTGAGTTAATATAATTTAAGAGTCTTTTATTTAGAATTTTTTCTAGGATTTTTGATAAAATTGTTAATACGGATATGGGTCTGTAGTTACTCACACTGCTTCTGTCCCCACTCTTGTATATGGGATGAACTAAGGCCTTTTTAAAGACTGTAGGAAAGACGCCTGTTGCTAAAGCGAGGTTAAGTACATGGCAAATAACTGGTATAAGTATATGCTTCGCAGACCTAATTAGAACCGCTGATATGCCATCCCAACCCACAGCAGTGTTCAGTTTGAGTCCTATAATAATTTGTTCAACCTCTTCTGCGTCAGTGCTAAAGATAGCCATAGAATTAAGGCTAGTAGGACTTGCACCGCCAGTACCAGGAGCAGTTTCAGAGGAGCAGCAATGAGATGTAAGTTTGGATGTAATATTTATTTGGATGTAATATTTATTTTGCGGAACAATAAAAGATTGAATATCATTTTCAAATGCACATATATTCGTTTACAACAATATATAATTTATATCCCTTAAACTATTAAAGCTGGCACAGATTTTTTATTTGTATCATCGCGATGTCCACAAATTCACATTATAACATTAAATAAAATAAACTTAGCAACCAGAAAAGATACTTAAGATAATCTTTAACGTTTGATAAGCGATTAAAATTAAAACTACGATAATATCTTTACAACATACCCGAGACCGTCAACTTTAAATCTGTTGAGAATGAATTAGTTAGAAGATGTTGTTAACAATGAATATTTTATTTAAAGTATCAACTTTCAACAAACTCATTAAATTTTCATAAGATTTTGACTTCTCGTTTGTTGACGTAAAAAAGAAATTACTTAAGTATTCTAAAACTAGCCAGGTTTGTTTATGATCTCGCATTTGAATAAACTGACCAGAAGTTTATAAATTAAGATGATATAAAGAGTTCAAAACTGTTCTTAAATTAATAAATTCTGGTCAGAATATAACTTGAAAATGCGTTGTAATCTGCCTCATGAAATTAGAAATACTTTTTATTGAATTCAGTGTAGTGAAGAATCGAAATTTTATGAACACACTATGTAGTCAACTAACTGTTTAAAGATCTTCCGGACACCTAGTATTAAAAAATATTGATTTTGCACCTAAGTTACCGTTTGTTTTAGCCGGTTGTCGACATTTAAATACGCGAAGAGGACCACTCAATCCTAGGACCACTACTTAATTAAAAAGTGTACATGATAATGAAAAAATCTTTAATTATCTAATGCAGATTACCACGCATTTTTATAATAAATTAAACTATCAACTAAATACAAACTAAAATGAATGAAATCAGACTAAAAATCTCTAATTCACAAAACTATAATTAACAGGTATATTTGAACTATGCAATAAGCTTCACTTATTTAATCCGATATTATAATTCGATAATTTTCATAGTATCTATCTATTGTTACGGATACGGTACGACATATATTCCGGTATCCCGGACTAGAGATGTGATGTGATCCTTAATAGACTATACTATATTCACCTTACATTGTATTATGGGACAACTATAACCAGAACGGATCTCGAAGTGGTCAACAGCATATGCCAAAGAATCAATACGCGCAAAATAACTTGCCGGGCTGAAGCCACTTCACCTTTCTCACCATACGCTGGTGGTAGGATATTCATATCCGCCCGGATAGCGACCACCGTACACAGGGTGTAAAACCCGCCATAGTGACACACGCAAGTGTGTCGCGTTCCGGGATCAGCCAGTGTACTTCCGTTTTTTGTCGGGGGTCTAGAGTTGGGGTACGATATTTGGCTGTTTTGCGGCCTTCTGAGTACCCTGACCCTAGACCCTCGAACGCTTCTTCACCTTCTTCCCTATGGCGTAGTGTGAAGAAGCAGGCCGGCATGATTGATGATTGTGTTGAATAGTGGGGGATAGATTGTCTCTCGCTACTCGATACTCTAATTGGGCGGCATTGCGCTTACCATCAGGTGCAGTGTGGTCACATTGCCGTGCCTGGATATATATAAAAAACAAAACGCTCTGTATAACTCGCGTCACATTTTCTCGTCACTATCTACAGATCAGTCCGGTTGTTTTGAGTTTAAATAAATAATAGTTACATTAATTGTAATTTAAAACAACTCATATAACCCGCTGGGCATAGCACTTGACTAGAAGAGAAAATGTTTCACCCGATAGCACAAGCGCTGTCGATTAACAAGACTAATATGGCAGAGTAACACAGATTTAAGTATCATTTGGCCCAGGTTTACTTCCAGAATAAGCAATACGGGTTAAGGAATTTAAGTGTTCATGTATGAAATCATAAATTGCGATTGATAGCGGAAACAACGATGATTTTTATATATAGATAGATCGTTCAAGATAGTCTACACTTTACAAATCACATCGCATCTCACAATCAGCGACATCACAACACGGTACAGCAAAAGACTAACAGATAATTAATCAGCGTTACATAGAAACAGTACAACAAATATATTTCAACAACTTGAGGGACTACGTTGAGATCATTGTCCAAAAAGAAATTTTAAATATAATTGAAACAGATGAGTTAAATTTACCAATGATTTGTATATAAATATATTAGTATATTGGCAGTTTATTAATTATAGCTGTTGCTCGCGGCTCCGCCCGCGTGCAGACCATATTTGGGAGAAAAATGGCGGATGTTCATACAAACTTTCAACCCCTATTTTACCCCCTTAGGGGTAGAATTTCGAAAAATCCTGAAATATATATTTTTTGTTTTTAACTAAAAGGCCAAATAACAATTTTCGTGCGTTTAACTTCAAAAATGATGAATTTTCATACAAACTTTCATCCCCTATTTTACCACTTTAGGGGTGGTATTTCCAAAAACCCTTCCTTAGTGGATGCCTACGTCATAAAAGGTACCTACTGTCAAAATTTCAAGTCTCTAGCCCCAGCCGTTTAGGCTGTGCGTTGATCGATCAGTCAGTCAGTCAGTCAGTCAGTCAGTCAGTCAGTCAGTCAGTCAGTCAGCTTCTTCTTTTATATATACAGATATTAACACATCAGCGATCATCGCTATAAACTTGTAAAAAGTTTTGTATAGGTACATCATTTGATGAGAACATTGTATACATATTTTTGAACTTTTCGTGGATATAATATGAAACGTCAGTTTGTAAAGTTTTATGACCGTTTGCCAGTGTATACATATATCTTATTGGGAACGTACCTTACTAGTATTTGAAATAATATTTAGGTATTATATTTTGAATGATTAATAAAAATATAGTAAAATTTGTTAAATATTAATAGAGCCAATGACATCAACGTATTCTCAAATAAGCAAAAACACCATTACCACAACAATATTAACAAACAAACACATATATTCTTTAAACGCTAGAATATTTAAGCACCAACACATACACGGACAGGTTAACATATATTTATTTATATAAAACGATTGACATTCCGTGCAAGAGTGTTTTATGATATGAAGTTATATTCATGTGCGCTGGTGTCAGGTTTTATTCCATACTCTACGAAAAGTATGACTTTTACTAATGTCAATTATAATTTTTATATTTTAATATAAAATATGCATTGAGTACTTATAAATTGGTTAAAAAACTATTGACTGATGAGGATTTAGCCCTTTGTTAATTTTAGCGGCGTTATGTTTTTTAACGCAACTTCGCTACGTTACGTTAAAAAACATAACGTCGCTAAAAATAACAAAGCAAACCCTCAATAAATAGAAGTGTAGATTTATTGTAAAAGTACATTTGTTGGTCAGTACCTATAGGGAGATAAGAAAAATCCCGTTGAAGGATAGGAATGTCAAACCGTTTCGTAACGCTAAAATGTAATTAATGTATTTACATTGGTATCTAAGATTATAAAGTGAATTAAAAGGAATCTATGCTGTGAGAATAATGGAAGAAACAAATTTACAAAGAGAATGATCAAAAATTGTATAATTTAATTTAACGCTAAAAAGCAAATGGTGTGTTTGTCCTATTTTAAGGGCCAGAGACATGTCGGCGCACGGTCAAAAACGTTTAGCTTTTCATTTGTTCCTATGATCATAAACATAATAAATATACATTTGTAAAATCTGTAGGAATATGATTTTTTAGCTTCACATAGTTATTCGTTGTTTTTTTTATTCTGGTACGGTAAAGTGACCAAACTGCACCAGATAGTTAGCACAGTGCCGTCCAGTAAGAGTATCAAGTAGCGAGAAAATCTATCCCTCGCCACTCAATACAATCATGCCGGCCTGCTGTGTACCTTCTTCACACGACGCCACGGGGCAAGGATGTGGAAGGGGCAAGAGGCGGTCGAGGGTCTAGTGTCAGAGTACTCAGAAGGCCGCCACACGGCCAAACATAGACCAACTCAAGACCCCCGATCAAAACCGGATGTACACTGGCTGACCCAGGAACGCGATACTTGCGCGTGCCACTATGGCGGGTTTTACATCCTGTGTACGATGGTCGCTATCCGGGTGGATATGAATATCCTACCACAAAGCATATAAATAAGTATTAGTATTAAAGATTACATATTATTCTCTGATCGTGTGCCACCATGCCACTAACTTAATTCTCACGGTGTACTTTATGTATACTAATATAAATACTATATTTTCATATAAATGCATATATTAAAATCCTATATAAAAATATTTACAGATAAACGATTGAATGAACTAAACAAACGTAGGATTTACAGGACGTATGCATTTTTACATTGGCACGAATTTGATATATTCTACGTATATTTTCAAGTCGATAGAAACCAAAAAGGCAAGTAAGACGTTCACGAGAACAAGAAATCTTGAAAAATCGTGTAGAGTAAAAGGTGATCGAAGGCGAATTCGTTTCGAATCGAAGGCGAAGGGGAAGATACTCAGTTTGGTGGGTGTTGTGCCTTTGGTCGCGCAAACATTGCTACCGTGATTCAGGATTGATTGTCATTTCCTTTATAATCATGCGCAGTGGCAGACCTTGCAAAACTTTTAGGTGGTCCGAGATCTCAAAGTGGTGTCTGTATAAATTCAAAACCTTAGTGTTCCTGTGCATTTACTATGCAGTTGCATGTCCGTGATATGAATAGTATTAGATAGACCTAGCAAATATGTAGCTGTATCTACAGGGTAAACACAGTGGAGTTTTTTTTTGTGCTGTTAGCTCATAGTTGTTTTTATAGCTTCACTTTAACCTCGTGGCCGGCGCTTATGGCACTCACACATTGTCAACGGCTAAGCTCAAAGACGCCTTTAAAAGACCTTTAATTAGGCCGTCGCGTCGCTTGGCATATTTACAGGGCCGTCTCGATATATTAGTGTATTGAGTTTGTCGCGTTTGACATATCAGTTGTTCTGCTTATTCATTTGATATTGGTCCCTCTTCGTAATGGCGCCCGGTGTAGTCGCACCACACCGCTGGGTCCACCCTAGGGCCGATCATACGGTGTCTGCTGCATACCGCCACAAACTGGTCTTACTGTTATTTTGGTTTCTACCAACGTTATTGTAATAAACTAAACTTTAAAAAAGTTCGTACTTCATGGCAAAATATTTTGAATTAAACCAGCTATAATATTCAGCCTTATAAATAAATACTTTAATGTCTTCACATATTAACACATATACAACAATTAATTTTATAATTCTAGAACTATAATAAAGATAATTTTAATTTATACGATGGGCTTAAAACCATTTTATCTGACAAGACATAATATTGGATCCAAATCAGCTGTACTAGATCCACTCTAACAATGCTAATGTTCGGTTATGCTGAAGTGTTGGGATTAAACTGGACATTTTGGTACCAGTTCGTAATGGAACTCGGAAAATTATTCCTAAATATGCTTTTTAAATATCAGTTTAATGTAGAAGTAATTTATAATCATTTTTAATTTTATATTTTATTCCAATCTGATATTTAAAAAAATAAATTGTAATACAGGGTTTTAAATTTATGAGTGGAGTTATTCTTATGACCTTTTCATCATAATAATAGGAGAAAATATTTGTTCCCTGTTCCAAGAATTAATTATTATTTGTTTTATATAAATTCATATTTTCCAACTGTCTTTGCGAGTTATCAGTTCCGTATAGTATATATAGAAAATTCGTGTTTATTTTTGCATTGTTTCCGGAGCTGTAACTTAAAAAATATACAGCAAATAGTCTTAAACATAAATTTTAGTACTTAAATGTGAACAGGTTAAAATACTTGGGACGTCTATTTAGACCTTTGTCTATGGCAATATCGTGTGCATTACTTGCGTGCATCAATAATTCAATTATATTAAAAAAATTGTACACGTTCAAATAAGCTGCAACCCAGTCACACGTGTGTTAGCCCATACCCAAATTTTATTAAAACTCCAAAAAATGCTAAACATTTCATCTTCTAGCTATTCTACAAAAATGCTTCAAAACTTTTAATACTGTAAATTAAAAATTATTTAGCAAATTGGACGTTAGGATCTTAAGCATATAAATAAAATTAATTGTACAGATTTGTAAACAAGTATTCCTAAGATATAGTAATTCAAAAATCACGATCAACTAAACGTTCTCAGCAAAAAACATATTCAACGATGCCTATAATTAAAATTGTAACAAAGAAAGTAATGTAAATAAAAACGTTATCATCATTGATGTTAACTCTTTTGCTAATAATAAACTATAATTTAAAACTATATAAACAAATTGAAAATAATATTTTTTCTACTTGAATCGTAATCAGTCAGGACCTTCTACTGTATTTTGTCTTCGCGTGAAGTTGTTAGCAATGAGTGAAGAGTTTGAAGAATCCCCGTCCCTTTTCAGGAGCTGGTCCCATCAGCATCGGAACTTGGTTCTTATGTGTTATAGTTATCTGGAATAAATTGGTAATTTCTTATTAGGTGAATTAAAACAAATTTTATGGATTTTATCGCAGTTTATTTTACTTTTTAATCCTGACGTTTCGAAGACTTTACAGACTTCATCACGTCACGAAAATATTATACCACAGCGTTTCTACCTTCAATTTAATTTTACACAAGACTCGTATCTTGGTGTAGGGGGACAGTATTACGTGTGTGACTGTTGAATGTTATATATTTAGTTCTGATGCTCCGTGGTGCAGCAGGTGCTGGTTGTGAAACGATAGGCCGTGGGTACGATGCCCGCACCGAAACCGAAAGACCGAAAGTACTGAAAGTCTCTCGTAGTTCCTAATGCAGGTTTCACCTAATATGTGGGGTGAAGACTATGTGTGTGACTGTTGGGTGTATTTATTTATTTAAGTACCTTGCAAGGAGGCTGCATCCACGGTTCCCCGTCAATCTGCATGGGGAATGTTCGCTTTGTAGTTATGGTTATGGAACTGCATTGAGCCAGTCTCCTGCCGGACGCGCGGAGACCTTGGAATGAAAAAACATGATATATTCAATGAAAAACCTATATGTTCTCATAATGTTCTACACGACCTTCTTACAATGTAACGATTGGTAGCTCTTTTTTAATCCTGGCACGGCAAAGTGACCCCATTGCACTTGATGGTAAGCGCAGTGCCGTCCAATTAGAGTATCGAGAAGCAAGAGACAATCTATCCCCCACTACTCAACACAATCATGCCGGCCTGCTTTTTCACACTACGTCATGGGCAGAAGGTAAAGAAGTGGTCGAGGGTCTAGTGTCAGAGTACTCAGAAGGCCGCCATACGGCCAAACATTGTACCCCAACTCTTGACTCCCGACCAAAACCCGATGTACACAGCTGATCCCGGAACGCGACACACTTGCGTGTGCCACTATGTCGGGTTTTACACCCTGTTTGCTTATAATAAAATATGCTTACCTGTTCTCACTTGTCCCATGTGAAGGCAGTTTTCCAAACCAATCACTTCGATTAATTTGTCTCCAATATCTGAATGAAAAATTTGTAAAATAAACATTAGATGAAACAACGCTGCTGGACAGGGTACCTAAAGTAATAAAATCTGTATCTGAATTATTAGTGAGTATTGTGACCATGGTGGAAAATTCAGAATCAGTTATGCCAGCTAGTTTATTAGCATTAAATTCAGACTGGCATCATAAGATACAATGTCTATCAATAGTTTACATTATGTTTGTTCTGTACTGTATTTACCATCACATGCTGATTCTCAGACAATTTGTCGAAAACTTTAGCACTTTAGTTAGTCTTATCATCATAAGTTTCTGTTACATTTACCATCACATACATAGTTTTAGAAGAGTAAGTATAATTCAATTGACCTTGCTGTGCATCAGGAAACCTTCCTCGTCTATGAGCCCCACTAGAGCCCCACAGGTTGGAGCCTCCGTGAGCGTACGGAATATTAAGTAATGCCACGCCCTGTAGCGCTGGACCTTTGTTCAGTTCTAAGGATGAGCCATCACACTGAAATAAAATAAAATCCGTTTTAGATTCCCTAGATTCGTTTGTAAGGTGTTTGCTTCATTCAATATGTAAACATAATCATTATCAGCCAGTGATAGGCTACTGATGGACATTGAGCCAGATGCTCGATTATAGTCGATCGATTATGTAAAAACTTACTTTTATTTATTACAATGTACGAGAACATTTTATTTCATCCAAACAACTGAAATTAAGACTATCATCAGCAATTTGACGGATTACTAAAACTGCTGGTTAAGCAGCAATGTGAGAATTACTTAATTATATTAGATCTTATTCGATAATGATTTGAATGACTGCGGTTCTTTTCATTATGCCATATTCTATCTTCAACGGCGGGAAATTCAATACTAATACACTACACCATTCAAATTTCAGGTCTTGGATCCTAATACGGTATCTTATCCTGTTAGATCAAGAGATTATATTACCCACCACGAGGTCGATATGTTCATGTAAATTCTTGCAACTGGCTGCAAACTGCTCTGAGGTCGCAAATTCGAAATACCATAATTTATTCTTCATGCGTGAGCTGAATTTATCCGGATTTCTTTCACGTTCCGTGTGAAATTTTACACATATCGCTGCGTCCTGTAATAGTAAATAGAATTTTATTTACGTATAAAATTAGCATGAACTATTTATATTGTGCAATAATGAGCATTATGATTGTTGTTAGACAAGTTGATAATTTTAATATAATTTTAACTAGTTAATTGAACAATGCTTTTAATCCTATTCCAGCATAAGCACTTAAAAACGAGCTTATCAGACTCTTTCATAGTGTATTTGAAGCGTATGATGACACTCCACAAAATCTATAGGATTTTAAATTTTTGTATCAATCACCTTTTAGCTGCTAGCACTTCCAAATTATTTCAGAGAATCATCGTTAGAAGCTATATACTTACAACGCCAACAGAAAAGTAGTTGTTGATGATATTGTATGGAACTGTGGTAGGATGCGGCGCAGAGTCTGGCATCTGTAGGTTGTCACACTGTGGACATTGAAAAGTCATAAGTTGATAAAAGTATTTTAATTTAGTCCGTTAATGAAAGAGAAAGAGATATAAAAAAAACTAAAAACAATTATGGTTACAATAAAAGATATATCGGTATAAAAGAAAGAACGTGCGGCTGAAGTAGTACAGCATAGATTAGAAGAGACGGGCCGTAGAGGTACCGCGCAGGGATGGTTCCGGCAGCAATCTAGAGATTCTCAGGATCCCCCGTCCCGCATGGTTTTTAGTCAGTACACCGGCGTAGGAAAATTAGTTAGGGCCCCGATCTAGTAGTCCCTCGGGAAAACTGGGTCGGAAGGTCGTTATAACCATCTCTCCTCTCCCGAGGTTGATAAGGTATGATATATCCGTAAGATGGATATTCCCCATGGGAAAAAAAGAGTACACCATTGATGCTGTGGCTGAAATTATGGTTAAACTTATGTTTAAAAAAAATAAGAATTCATTCGTTATTAGTTTAAAGAAACTTGTTATAGACAGAATTCACTAATTCATTATTTTTTACAATAGACTACATTCGTGGCGTCTACCTCTCTTTGGGGAGACCAATCTCGCATAATTTGTGTATGAAAAACTTACATATCGTTTTGATGGACCTGGGAATCGAATCCAAGACTTCTCCGATCCACATGTGGATAAAACAACATTGTATATGGTATAATTACCTCAGTAGCAGAATTTTCAACGTGTATCTGCCATCGATCCATCATCACTGTGCTGGCGCGAGCTATTTTATCCAAGATCTTGTGGATGGACTCCCCTTCATATCTGCAGAGTAAATTGATTATGAAGTCTCAATAAGATATTAGCACACCTTTGTTTTAAGCTTTATTTAAATCAAGAATGTTGGCTACGAAGCCGCTAGTCGGAAAATGGAACTGGGCTGGAAACGTGAACCGAATGCATAATGACATGTAGGCAAAGATTACCACACAGTGGGTTCCTTTGAGTTAGCGGCGACAAGGACGGCCCAGAAGGCAATGGCGAGATGAGCTTGACTCCCACTTAAGGAATTGGCATGTTGTAGCTCAAAATCGAGACGAGTGGAATGAGGGTAGGGAGGCCTTTGCTCTGTAGTGGGACGACCATAGCTAATAATAATAATAATTTATTTTAAGCAACAATATTTAATGATGTAGATTTTTATTTAAATGTAAACTCTTGTATTAGCAATAATGTGTACATATTTCCCTTAATTTTTATTAATCAAAATGTATAATCCTCATGATTGATATCTAGCAAATACGACATAACGAGGTTTAAATTACTCCTTGGTAGGAATTTCGTTATCAACATGCAAAAATCTCAAACAGATTTCTTTCTGTGGGTTAGTGCAAATTTATCTCCCCTACGGCTAAATCATTGTGAGTGTTTAGTGACGTATTGAGAAGAGCTTGGTAAAGATGTGTGTGCATGTATAATTACCCTCCTCCCCAACGCAGACATCTTGCCAAGTCATTGCCAGTGCCAAGTGGTATCACTCCTACTGCCGGCTGCGTCTCCATTTGTACTTTGTCTGCAATTTAATTATAATTATCGTATGATAATTAATAAAAAACATAAAATATAGTAATATTTATTTTAGTTTTTATTATTGCATTTGGATGTAAATAATATTGTTCGGAATTTCTGATTCGATTCTGAAAGCCTTTCACTGGAATCTACAATATGCCTTAGTGCTATTTTTCTCGTGATGAAGATGACATTTAGTGAGAATTCGATGAGCACGCAGGCGACACCTTGAGTAAAAGTGATATTTCTGTATAAATAAATCTTAACATATTCGTACGGGGGGTCGGTGCTACTTAGTAATGAATTATATACATTGGAGAAAGTTTTGACGTTTATTTTACAACCGGCCATCCGAACACCAACTCTTCTTTATTGGAATCCAATTTCGAGCAAACATTTTAGGAAATTTCACAGGTGTTAGATAAAGGTAAGGCAGAGCCAAGCTTTCTACATTAATGGGTCGTTTTGTTTTGGGTAGAGTACTGTCTCACAGAAAATGACGTGAAGTGATAATTTGCTGTTGCATATCATGCAATGAGTGAGATTTCGCCGGAACACCCCTCCTCTCACAAAATCTATTTTTTTTTGTTGGGCAAGTCTTTAATTCTACTAGTATTGATGAGATACTTGGGCAATGGTAATTACATACCATTAGGTGACTGACTTACAAAACCTCCGATAAAAAAAGAAATGGTAATCAAAGCCAAGAACTCCAGCCGCAAGACCTTAAAAAAAAATGGTGTTTACTCTTCAAAAAAGTTTCGACATTTACCCATAGTTTCTAGTACCCAGCCAACAGTGCCGTCACCACCGCAGCAAATCACCCTGTAGTCCCTCACGTCTTTGAACATCTGGAGACCTACAAGATCAATTACCAATATAATATTAAAGTATCATACACATTAACGCATTTTTACGCAACAATTTTCAAATAAAGCATGGTATTTTAAAATATCAGTGCGCGCAGATTTCAGAAAGATATTTCTTGGACTTTACCATTTAAAAAAAAAAATGTCACAGTAATTTAGATCATAAATCGTTACAAGAGGCAGCTTTTATTTTAACGATAGATCGTTGATTCATATGATACAACAGGGTACACTACATAAATACGAAAAACTTTATTCCGAAAGTCGCAAATACGAATTTCAAAATACCGATTTTCATAATTCCGAATGGTTCAAAATTCCTAATGTAACAACGCCGAGTTATCATCCATCCTATTTTTATAATTCCGAAATTTCAATATTCCTAACGTTTATAATTACTATTCTCAAAATACCGAGTTTGAATAGCTCGAATAATTATTTGATGCATAACCCCCTGAGAACCCATCGAGCATTTGATATTTCGGACTTATGAAAATCGGAAAACATACAATTCGGATTTACGACTTTCGGTAAAATAAGTTTCGTTATTTTTAATAAAAGACATTATAAATCTTAGGCTTTATGATATTCGGACTTTTTAAAATAAGAATATCGAAATTCGGAATAAAATATTTCGGAGTTTTTGAATGTTCCCGATACAGACACCCTAGCACGATAAAACGTACAACATCTTCACTCACCCTGCATAGGCCCTCCTTTAGTGATATCATGAACCTGCCTAGGATTAAGAATGTACTGGAGCTTCCTTAACACTCTGGAACCTTGTCTTCCCCCACTCTTAGGGTTTATGAATACTAGTAGTGGGCAGCTGTCGTCTGGTGGCGTGATTTGGAAGGAGATCGGAGGCGCCCGAGGTTCCTTTCGAACTTCTTTGTTCTCTTCGGAGGACGCGGATATTGATATTGGAAGTGACATCGAGGTTGGTAAAGTTTGCTGGAACACGATGGTAATATAGAACACAAATTATATAGTTAATTAATATATTATATAAAAATTAGTAAATATATATTTGTTTCAGGTCTGGGTGTTGTGTGAAAATTGTCTCGTAGTTCCGGATATCCAGGATAAATGTTTGACGTAGTGTGGGGTTAGGACTATATGTGAGCCTGTTGGTTGTATTTTTTATTAGTTACTGGATGTTGCTCGCGGCTCCACCCGCGTGGAGGTTATTTTTAGAAGGAAAGGTATAAAAACTATTATACCTTTCTATATTTTGCTGTCCCATAGGATGCGTGCATTTTTGTGCAAAAAATCATTTCAATCCTTTGCTCTGTTTTTGAAGTGGTAGAGCCACGCTGTAGACATATTTGTCTACAGCATGAATGGGCCGGCTCGACCGGGGTGGTACCACTGTCTCACAGAAAACCAACGTAAAGTGACAGTTTACTGTCGCGTTTCGTATGGTAAGTGAGATATCCGTAGGCCCAAATTCCCCTTCCCTTCCCTAATCCCTATTCCTGTCCTTTAAGGCCGACAGCGCATACATGATACTTTCGGTATTGTGGATGTTCATGGGCGGTGGAGATCACTTAACATTAAGTGACCCACTGGCTCGTTTGTCGGACTATGTTATAAAAAAATAATAATTAAAAAAAAACTATGCCACGGGAATTATACATTTTTCGGGGATAAAAAATAGCCTACGTGCTATTCCAGACTATAATCTATCTCTGTGACAAATTTCAACTAGATCCGTCCAGCCGTTGTAGCGTGATGGAGTAACAAACATCCATCCATCCATCCAAACTTTCGCATTCATAATATTAGTAGGATATTCATGATAATCAACTTGAAAGGCGCAACGCTGATGATCTCAATATTTGAAAAAAGAATGAAAGTAGCACATCGATGACGTATACACCAGCAGGGCGAATACATATTTTGTAGGGGTAAGTCAAGAAGTCATTGTAAAGTGTGTGTGTACTATAGTAATAATTAAAAATATATTTATATTTTATTTATTTAATAAACACAAAACAGGTTACCAGTGTTACCACCAGTGAACAGGCCAATAGTGACAGGCGTTTGAGCTAGTGTCATCTAATTCATGCTTCATCTAATTTATTCTGACACCAAAATAGATTAAATGATAGTGGCTCTTTCCCACACACAATCTAACAAGCTTACGTACATCAAGAGGTACAAATATGACTATGTATTACCTGGTCAGCGTTAGGCCGGTGCGGGAGGGAGCGCTGTCGGTCGAGCACCAGCGGTCGGATGGCGGTGGGAGGCAGGATGTGACGCTCGTGCCGACCCAGGGTGCAGAACCCGCCAGCACTGCCCACGCAACGGTTGTGAAGCTGCAACAGATTAATGAGATACAGCCACCTAGGCAGTTGTGACAGTAAATATTATGCGAATCAGTTTGTAGTGATAGTGTGTACTACATCAATTACTAATGATCTGTTTACTATCGGACGGGCCGTATGCTTATTTGACATCTCAAGGTATAGAAAATCTCTAGTCGTATATTTGGCGTGAGGACAGTTTAGAACACGAGAAGTCATAAATGATAGATTGAAAAGGGGTGGTATATGTATGTGCCTTTGAAAATCTCGGTCATTATATAACATACAACAAGCTATTATTTCACATCTATGAGACAGTAGTACCCGGAGGAGTTGACCCATTCTTGATGTATTCAAAACTCAGTAAAAAGTGA
The DNA here is from genome assembly GCA_905220505.1 of Laothoe populi. Taxonomy (NCBI): domain Eukaryota; kingdom Metazoa; phylum Arthropoda; class Insecta; order Lepidoptera; family Sphingidae; genus Laothoe; species Laothoe populi. Next base: position 6,013,074 of record HG992157.1, read on the forward strand.
TAGTATCTTTTACTTTTATGATCAATGCTTTTATGCGGATGACTGTTAGGCATTTTCTGACTCATATTTTGCATTAGTGCCAGTTTTAAGTGACTCAGTACAGACAAATTCTATCTTGGATTTTAATAAATTAAAATTAGAATGATAAGTAAATCCCGATTTCATTTGTTTTTTTTTTATGTAGTAAGATATACCTACGAGATGGACTGTTGAATTATTTTCAAAATATTTTTGATGACTAAATAACCTCTTCTGGTTCAACTTATCATTGAATTATTGGAAAATAATCTCACAGTGATGTGACACCATCGACAATGAAGTCCCGTGATGCCATTGTATCCTTTGATTTTCTTCCGACACCTCGCGCATTTACCGTGACAGTTGCCTGCGAATATAAATAAAAATAAAATAGTTTACTGCTAATAGTAGATATCCGCAATAAGTCCACTACGAAGATTCTGGCATTGGCGCAATAAAATCTTATTAATCTCATCTGGTGATGTATACTGATAACTTCCCCTAGTATTTAACTCCTTAGATAAGAGCTCTCTGAGCTTAAACCTATCGACTACAAAAATATGCAATAAATCTGTCTACATTTGAAAATATTGTGACACACATTTTAACAGAATTAACAGAACAATTTAACAGAAAATACGCATTGTAATGGAACATCCTCTTAATATTTACCAAATTGTTTAAAAAAGCATTCAGTTTTTTTTTTATAAATTACCTTCAACCCAGTGATGGGCGAGAGCGGCAGAGGCGCGTTTCGATTTTGAGTAAGTAGCGATACACGACGCGGGGGCGCGCTGCACGCAACGCTCGTGCACCGTGAACTTGCAGACTGCGATATAATATTATAATAATAATACTAGCCCTGTATTAAACATTGTCCAACTGCTGGGCACGGGCTTCCTCTTCTAATGAGAGGGGTTAGGCCTTAGTCCACCACGCTGGCCTAATGCGGGTTGGTAGATTTCGCATACCTTCGAAATTCGTATAAGAATTCTCAGATATGCAGGTTTCCTCACGATGTTTTCCTTCACCGTTAAAGCAAGCGATAATTAACATTTAATATACACATAACTTTAGAAAAGTCAGAGGTGTATGCCACTTGGGTTTCGAACATACGACTTTCGTCTTGACAGTCCGTACCGCAACCAACTAGGCTATCGCTGCTATCATATAATGCTATGCGATATAATATTATTAGTAAAATATTTTTATACTAATTAGACAATGTACCAATAGCACTCGTGAACGGGTGCTGCTCGCGTGGACTGGTCTGCCCGGATTGCTCATTGATTGTTTGGTTAAGCTAATTAATTTTCTTGTTGTATAGCGTCACTTTCTAGTCTTTGCCTTGTATTTAAACGTATATCAATCTTAAACAGTTTTTTAGTTCTATAATTGTTAATAGAACTAAAGTGTAATACTTCTAGTATTGTTATTAATTGTAAATGAATATTATATGTTATGATCAAAATACAAAAGACCTACGGCTGAGTTTCTTGGTGCTTCTTCTCAGACCAGTGGGCATTTCCGAAGCACCGGTAGATAAACTTAAACCTGACATGTAAAAAGTGCCCCTAGTGGCCTAATTTACTAAATAAATAATTTGATTTGGTAAGGTATTAAAATGTTAATTATCGCTTGATTTAACGGTGAAGGAAAACATCGTGAGGAAACCTGCATACCTGAGAATTTTTCGAAGGTATGAGAAGTCTGCCAACCCGCATTAGGCCAGCGTGGTGGACTAAGGCCTAACCCCTCTCATTAGTAGAGGAAGCCCGTGCCCAGCAGTGGGACAATGTTTAATACAGGGCTAGTATTATTATTATTATAAGGCTAGAAGACTAGCGTGTAAAGGTAGCTTGGTATCGTAAAAATACATTAGTAAATAATTCTCCTTTTGTATGTTAAGGTACTATACAATTCATCTTACTACTATTATCTACTACTACTAGTATTATTATGGATGGATGGATGTTTACTCAATCACGCTACAACGGCTGGACAGATCTGGTTGAAATTTGGCACAGAAATAGATTATAGCCTGGAATAGCACATAGGCGACATTTATCCCGGAAAAAGGTAGGATATCCCGTGGGATATATTCGTTTTCGTTTTAAACAGACCAAGGGATCGACATGATTGTTTGGGGTACACTACATAAATACGAAAAACTTTATTCCGAAAGTCACAAATAAGAATTGCAAAATACCGATTTTCGTAATTCCGCATAGTTCAAAATTCTTAATATAACAACTCCGAGTTAACATTCATTCTATTTTTATAATTCTGAAATTTCAAATTTCGTAACGTTTATAATTATTATTATCAGAATACCGAATTTTAATAGATTGAATAATTATTTTGATTGATAACCAACAATAGAGGCGATCTGGCGCTCGGCGGCCGCCACCGCCGCACGTTTGCTTCCCTCGCTCTCCTTCACGCTTTAATGGTCACTGTCCTGACATAACCTAACCCAAAGGATTCAATAACAGTAGATGTCTTTTTCGGACCGAGAACCCATCGAGCATTTGATTCTTCGAACATATGAAAATCGGAAAACAAACAGATCGGATTTACGACTTTCGGTAAAATGAATTTCGTGATTTTGAATAATTGACATTATAATTCTTAGGTATTATGAAATTCAGACTTTGAAAATCGGAATAAAATATTTAGGAGTTTTTGGTTGTTCCCGATTGGTCTAAGAATGGCATTGACTTTTTATCCCGGAAAATGCACGGCTCCTGTGGGATACAATAATATAGGAAGATGTAATTGCTTAAGACGTCTCCATGGATTTTATACCCTTTCTTTCAAAAATAACACGCAGCCGAAACCACAACAAAAAAAATATATATTAGACACTGCGACGGATTAACGTCTCAGAAGCAGAATTGAAAATGGAACTGAGAATCATAAAGACAGCCGAGAAATCCCTCAATGCCACAAATCATTCTGCTATAAAGTGAAAATATGAAACCTGTCGATGCATTGATCGAAATCCAAATGGCTATCGTAATGGAAACTCTATTGAATTCGAAAATACTAACTATTTATAATCATGTGTCGAACATAGAACGAAATGAAATTGTTGGTGGCAATAAGATATCTAGCCTAGCGATGATTGGTTTCTGTCTGTACCAATGCAGGATGATAAGTTAAGAAATATTATAATAATAATAATACTAGCCCTGTATTAAACATTGTCCCACTGCTGGGCACGGGCTCCGCTTCTAATGAGAGTGGTTAGGCCTTAGTCCACCACACTGGCCTAGTGCGGGTTGGTAGACTTCACATACCTTCGAAATACTTATGAGCATTCTGAGATATGCTGGTTTCCTCACGATGTTTTCCCTCGCCGTTAAAGCTAGCGATAATTAACATTTAATACACACGTAACTTTAGAAAAATTAGAGGTGTATGCCATTTGGGTTTCGAACATACGGTTTTCGTTTTCACAGTCCGTACTGCAACCAACTAGGCTATCGCTGCTAAGTAATATTATTGACCAATTAAACGGTAGTGCATTCGAAATTACAGACTGCATAAAAGCTTTAAACGGTCAAAAATTTGCTGCAATAAGGAATGAAGAATAAGAAATTCACTACTTACAAATACAGCAAAGTCCCTTCTTCCCTAACCCTACGAGCATGTTAAGGCATAGATTGCAGTACGCAGGTCTGCTGAAATGTTTGAGTCTCCATGCGTGTTCACCGTCTTCCTTCACATTGGTGTCCAGTCCGAGCAGGACCAGCAGTGGTATTGTGGTCATACTGAAAATGGTAAGGTTGATTTTATTATTATTTTACTCTAGAATTAATCTCGGTCTTTGATTGGTTAACAGCCACAAAAAAAGTTGTAACTGTAAATAATGAAGCTTTTAACCGTCGTGTTATTTATTGGGTGATGCAGTTGATTATTTCTTAGTTCTTTTTACTTTATCATTTGAATACATGGTAAATAATGTATGGCATTAACACCATTCAGAACTAACCATTGGGTTTCCGAGACATGAGATCTATAGCATTATAAATAATTATAATCTTAAGTATCTAACGTGCTCAAAATCTATCTCGATCCAGGATGGGTGCAATTTATTTCTTTAGATGCTATTATAGTGTTACGAATCCAAAAAAATACACGTTAGGCTAACTGATACAAGAATTATATAATAATAATTATTACTTTTTAAATAGTTGTTGACCAGACGTTGGATAGAGTACCAAAAGAAAACACCACTGAAAAAGTCACAAAAAAGCAACATTTGCAATATTTTTTCAAGTTATTTTGGTTTTAAAACCAAACTACTCAACCGATTTTGATAAAAATTCTGTGGGACCAATCTGAAAGCATATTCTCTGTATTAAGAAGAATTTTCCAAATCGGTCCATAAATGACGGAGTTCTGAGGTAACAAACAAAAAAAAACACGTCGAATTGAGAACCTCCTCCTTTTTTTGAAGTCGGTTAAAAAAATACACGTCGAATTGAGAACCTCCTCCTTTTTTTGAAGTCGGTTAAAAAGAACGTATAGTTCATACCCTCCTCTCTTCCATTCGTCAAGGGAAACTGTACCATCAGCATCGTAGTCTATCTCTACCATCATGTCTTGTAGAATCTGGAACGAAAATCACTTTTATAGGGAAATTTGAAGTGTGGTTCATTGAATTAGTTTGTAACAAATCGTTTTCTTTCTAATTGAAATTTGAAAGTAACTGGATCATAGATCAAGAAATAAAAATTTTGTTATAGGCGCACAGAGTATAACATTTAGTCACTGAAGGCATCTGAGGGTGACCGTCACTTAAAAGTTTTAATGAGGATAAAACTATTTATACTTAAGGCTAATTAAACGAAACGTTAGACAAAAGTGCGGCAGTTAGACAAAAGTCCATTTAAAGAACTTACTGAGCTTAGAAAAACTGTAATTATAGGTAACATTTTTGAAGTACGCTAGTCACATATCTATACCGTATGAAGGATGTATTAGATCTCAACAACATAGCAGCCATTCTCTTATGGTAGCGCATAAAGCTTAGGATGTTGATACATACAGGCCTTAGTTCCGATGTCTCCCAGCCCAGGTATTCTGCAACGGTCATCATCTGGTTCACTATGCAATCCATTTCGTTTGTGTCTAACACTCCATTGCCATCGGTATCATAAAGACGGAACATGACTGAAAACAATAATTATTTCAAGTGAAATACCTATCCCACATGATAAAATACCAAGGAATTTGGACCTATCAAAATAAGTTCAATCAGTTAGTTCCTTATGGTAAATTTTATTGGACCAATGGTTTTGGACCAAATACTACAGTGATCAAATACTTACACTCCAATTTGTCTTCAGGTCTTCCAGCTTCTAGCAATGACAAATAGCAGACTATGTCTTTGAGAGAAACTCTTGCTGTATGCACCTCTATCGTAGATGATCGCCTCATCAGGTGTTTGAAGTCTGAAAATAATACACTGTTTGACAGCATTTTGGAACAGATTCCGTTTTTTATTGTTTGACCTAGTCTTCAACTATCAGTACAAAAAGTAGGAGATATTTAAATACTATTCGCCTCATTTACTACGTCGTTAAGTAACTTAATGTTTCTCGTTGATCCTCATATAAAGCGTACGCGATAAAAGTACGTTAATGAGTTTTCTTCGGTAATCTTGTGGCAGTTCTCTACTACTAATTTTAGTTTCGTTCAACTTATCTAACACGGAGTCTCGTGATTGAGTTCAGTGGATAACCTACAATATTAGTATATTTTTTTTCCTCTTATTACCTTCAATTTTAGTAGACTGGTTGACCCTCAGTGAGTTGCTGCTCTTCCTGCTCGAGTTTCTGGACATCTGGCTGTGGCTGGGACTTGTCTCATTGCGTCTATCAAGACACAGTTCGTGCGACGAGTAGGAAGGATGGGTTGTTACAGTGAACATTGGGTGTACGCTCCCTGCAATTGGGGACGTTTGAGAATATTTTTTTGTCTTAAGTTCTAGCTTTTTAACCTAAGCATTTTTTTGTATACATAACATAGAGCAATTTATATTGCATTTAATTCAGTTACATTACTGTCATAAATAAGGTTTTAGGTATGGAAACTGAACTTAAAATTGAACAAATTCATCTCTTTTGTAATAATGAATGGCTTGCTAATAATGAAATAAATTACGTATAAAATGTATCTATTTTGTAAACCAGGAAGCAATAATACCAGAATAAAAGAGAAACATTCAAAGAAACCTGTATCAAAGGATTCCGTTTCAACGGAAAGTCTTCTTTACAATAGGGTGTTTGACTGGTGTAACCAAAAAATATAAAACTGCACTAGGAGAAAGGATAGTGGGCAAACATATTTATTAAATACATTTTTTTATTTTAAATGTATTATAAACATTTTATTTTCGTCATTAAAATTTAGGATTTTTAATCTGTATCACTCGGTGCCAAAAACGTAGCAATACCGGCCGCCATTACTCGTGACGACATCGCACATAAACATTGCATCCTACGACAAATAAAATTGTAAGGAAGAACATATTTTTCGATGTGTAAACGTGTTAATTTCGTCTTCAAGTCTTCTATAAGAATGGAAGAAGGCATTACAAGGGCTGATAGTCGAAATCTGCCACTTCTTTCTTAAAACTTTGGATTTTGGCACATGGATGAACAATTTATCGTGATTTAGTGTCGAGTTTTTACACAAAGGCATTGAACAATATTTATATGCTAGCTCATTCATTTTTGTGGAAAAACTAGAGATAAATGCAAATAATTTGTTATGTTGTTAGGTGTCACGAATGTTTGTAGATGTGCGATGACGTCACATAGAGATAATGTCACGTGATAACGCGTTTTAGCGCGAAATTATATATGAAAAAATTAAATCACGGATTTTATATAAATTGAGTATATTTCAATAATAAAAATATTACGGGGGCTATAAGTGAAGAGTCCTCTATCGATGTCCATCAATCTTCAAAAATTGTCAAATACCCTATTGTATTGGGAAATAGAATCGAGTTTTTTAAGAAGAAGAGCAGTTATTTATTTTAGCTAATTAAAAAGTAGTCTATTTGTGTTTTGATATAAAGATTTCTGTTAAAAATATAATCTATACGATTTGAACAAGATTGCAAATAAAGCTCTAATATGAAACATATTTTTGTAGTAACCAACTAGCCTTGCATAATGACGCCACAATAGAATTCTTGGTTGTATGTTTTTATTCTCCGTTACTTATCCAGTTTATCATTTATTTATTACTTTTTTAGATATTCATTGTTATTACTAACCAAATACTTAAGAATTTCGTGTAAAATTTTCCGTGCGATGATTGAACCACAAGACGGTTTGCTGCGTCACTCACTGCGGCAATATGTCACTATAATTTATAGGAGGGATTTGACAATATTTTAATAGCAGAAGATAATTATATCATTACGTATGACTATAAATTGTTATCTGTATCACCATACACAATTTTTGTGTTAATGGCACAAATAAAATGTTTGTGCCTTATAATTTTAAATCTTAACATACTTTACGTTTGTTATAACTTTAGAAATGATTGCCTGTTATATTATTATATACTAGCTATTACCCGCGTCTCCACCCACGTGGAGGTTATTTTTGGGAGAAAAAGTACAATTCAAAGAGTTGCGTTCTGCACTGACACACCTGTAACGATCTACCTACCTCTTAAGTGTTGAATCTGAATCTTGGAGAGTTTACGTTTAGTCGTGAAAAGGTAACAAACAAACGAACAGAGTTACTTTCACATTTATAATATTAGTATGGATATTATGTTTTACCTGTTCTACTCCGGGAACCCTTATCGCTTCCATCAACGGAGTCAGCAGAACTTTTGCCCAGCTGTTGGAGTCGCTCCGCCAAGCCATGAATCTTTGAAGCCAAGCTTGGTTTGCCCTATATAACGGAAAAATATTTTCCATACTGTTTTTAATTATAGTCAATATGCTAAATGATTTACATATGCTTTTATGTACAGCAACCCTTTTCTTTCAGATGTCTTTAATACAGTCGTGCTGTAAGTAAAAGTTAGGAAGAACCCTTCTTCTGTATATAAGAAAATGTATGAATACTGAAAATGACGTCACAAAATCCGAACAAGCTAGGTTTTACATCTACTATCCAGTTTATTGGTTGATGGATATGACATCTGTTTCAAGAGTTTCTTTTCGATTTCGATTTCCTGTATTTGGACCATGCCTGTATCAAGTAATAATAATTATAATGATACACGGTAAAATTCAATTGAGTTTATGATTGCATCAATTTAAATGTTTGATTTGGTTCATATTATTTTAAATAAAAAAAGGTTTTTTGTTGTAATTTCGTTAAGCCATGATGGCGAGCTCACCTGATGATCAGCATGAGCGGTGACGGCGGCGCAGGCTGCAGTCGAACTGGCAGCGGCCATTTCCCGCAACGCCGGCCGTCGGTCGCGTCGCACGAACGACAGGAACAAATGCCTGCAGGAACAAAGTGATGATTATTAATATTCTGTAAAATTACATATGTGTTAACTCACGCCAGCAATCTCCGAAGGGGTAGGCAGAGGTGTAACCAGTACACCCACTTTTTGCCGAATTTCGGTCCCATAATGTGATAGGGGGCGAGCCTATCGCCGTACCGGGCACAGATTCCAGACTCCGACTGGTACTGATAATTTCTAGATAGAAAAAGCCAATATCACTTTACCCGACCCGGGGATCGAACTCGAGACCTCAGCACAATAGTCGTAACGCATGTGCAATTACAACTGCGCCACCGAGGCAGTCAGTAAAATTACATGCTTAATATTTATTAAGCACTTTCCACTTGCCTACGAGGAAATTATCAATTTACATACATTATGCATATCATATTTTCTCACAGCGAGGTGAAAGGACTATAAATGAGACGAGATTAGGCTTCAGTATAACTTCTGAGGCATATGTCCTGCATCCTATTATATATTTTTTGGTGCTTCCTATGGGATGATAACGCAAATAAAAATATTACCCTGTTTTCTGGAGCAGTAGGCGGGTCGGGTAAATATATGTCCTGATTTCTCAGCCAAAGTAATACATTTTTGAATTATCACTATCACCATTTTCAACCCTTGTCTATCAGTTGCTTGGCAAAAGAGTTTTGTTCAAATATATATAAATAGTTTTGTGGCTTTAGGATAAATTATCCGTCTACAAAGTAAACAATACTAACCTCGAGAGCTCATCTGGCGTTGACACTTCAAGGTAGGTGTCGAGAAACCACCGGAATCCTTCATAGTCAATATCCTGCAACAAATTAATATTGTTTTGTTATGATTAATTCTAAATTATTGCCGAATTCTTTAAAGGATCGTATTTACCGATACATTATTTTTGGTTAAGAATACGTATTAGTAAATATTCTATAATGACATGATTTGGAACATTTAATGACGTTCAGTAATTATCAATAAAGGTTCATTTTATTTTATCCTGGCGCGGCAAAGTGGCACTGCACCTGATGGGAAGCGCAGTGCCCCCCAGTTAGAGCATCAAGTAGCGAGAAACAATATATCCCGTGCTACTCAACACAATCATGCCTCCTGCTAGCTTCTTCACACTACGCCATGCGGCAAGACGGTCCCATATTCAATAAATAACTTAATAATGTCCCTACTAGAAGATTTCCTGAGTAATTAGTTTGCGAACATTAGTGAATGAATGGCTCGATGCTACTTTGCGTCGATGCAACTTTTATGAGTTGCTGACAGAGCACAGATGTTTCGGTTTGTTCATGTGTCAAAAAAAAATAAGAAGAAATCTGCCAAGTGATATTGTGGTAACTTCTGCGAGTATACGGCTCAACCAACTCTTGAGTAATTAGCCTTGGGCCGTAGAAGGGTAGGCAGCGGCTTTACTGTGCCCTAGAATTGCAGAAGTCTATGGGCGGCGGTGTCTACTTACCATCAGGTGGCCCGTCTGCTCGTTTGTCTATCAGACAGTAAAAAAAATAGGAGAGAATGACAACAGAAAAACAACAGTTTCACGTCGGGTTTCTGGTATACAATGATACGAACAAAACTGCCTATGTTGAAAATATTGCCAAATACAGATAGCGTAGCATATAAAGCGTATATAAAAAAGAGCGCGGCGGTCATAGAAAAGTCGGCACGGACGTCATCTCAATAGATTTGTTCGGTTGGGAACTAGTTTGGAAGACCATTGAGTTCAGTACAAATATCCCTTCTTTCCCGGAGGAATTGGAACTTCATCGCGAGAAAAAGAAAAGAAGTTTTTTTACTGTCTGGATAGACAGACATTACAGACATCACAGACAAGGCATTAAATTCATTCATTTCTTTTAGACTATTATATCTTTAAAGTGTAAAAATATAACACGATAATAGACTCCTTTATACTACAGTGGTTTCTATTAAAACATTAAAGGTAATTTCTTTTATTCGAAGAGACCATTATCTGAAGTGATCGTACCAACGTTACTTAAATAAATGATGATTTTTACGAAATCCATTAGATAAAGGTACGTTGTGGGTATTTTTGCGTCGTGATAAAGATTTACACAGAGGCTGTTATTTCGGCACCGAATCAATAAAATTAGATTATAAAAGCCTACGTTACCCGGTACGTGTAAAGTGGCTTAGACAATTTTTGATTTTGGACGTCTTTGAATTATGACGAAAGATTATTATTGGCAAAAGAAAGGCTTAGATAATTTTTGACCTAAGCATTTTAGACGAGAACGTCCTTGAAATACGACGAAAGATTATTATTGGCAAGAGAAATTAGGTCATACAAACAACATGCGAGGAGATTTTTTCCTGAAAATAAAAAGCAAAAAGCATAGATACTTTGCTCTCTACAATAAAATGGTAGAAAGCAAAGTGTCTATGCTGTATCTAATTGTAGGTACTGTGCAATCTAAACAACTAAAACAAAAAAACATGATAATCAAAAATACTACGTCGATTAACAATAGACGTTGACTCCATCAACGGTGGTACAAATTATGCCGGCCTGCATTAACTGGATACTGGTTGATACCAAAACACACCTCTTCAGAACCATCGCGGAGTAATTTTTTACAGCCTGGGTAGGCGGACGAGAGACGGGCCACCTGATAGTAAGTAGACGCCGTCGCTCCCTACCGTTATAGTGATTCACTATATCTAAGGTATCTATCCACCCTGGTACATGGCAATACATTTCCACTAGAACCAGCATTTCTCATATTAGTTGGCAAATATTTAGTTATTTCTAACTGGAATATAAAATGAGTTACGTAGTTTATGTAAAATCTCTTTTTGGTGGATCTGGATAATATCAAGAAACGGCTACATTCAATTTCACATGTTTCCTAAGATCGGGAATCTCATTAATCGGTTTTTATTTGTATATTGGCGAAATTTCTCTATTGCATAAAATGTTACGACTGTCTAGCTAATACTCACGTGCCACTAGACCAGTCCTGCGTTTAATATATGTTTTGTAGCATTTGTTAAAACATTAAAAGTGGTAGAGCCACGCTGTAGACATATTTGTAGACACAAGAAGATCGCCAGCGCCTTTTTTGATAGATGTACTAGAATGTCAGTCATTCCAGAAACCATTATATCTCTTGTATCTGAATTAGGTATTACAAAGAGCATTATAATACTACTGAAACCATTATATTGTTAGGAACATCAACAAAACTATGCAAGATGGATATTTAAAAGGCACAAGTACAATGTTTATAATTTATTGATTGATTGATTGACACGATACCGTTACACATCTCAGTGCTTAATATTGACATAAACGCATGTCAGGATTCACTTAAGGCTTCTCTTTATAATTAATCTACCAGCATTACCTTCTAAGATGAACTAAGCGGCCTTTGAACTGATTACACATTGATACACTTACTACCCCGCGAACAAACCACGAATATCCTGGCTATCACCTAGTCTACTACACACAACAATTGAACTGAACACCGGAGCGCGGAAGTCACTCTGTTTTATATTAAACATTTACTACTCCCACTTAGGTTGTTATTATTAATGTACCCCCAACTAGTCTCCTAAATACCTCCGTTATACCTTCGGTATTTCTAATAATAGTAAATACCCTAATAATATACGCTTTGTATACTACGCTATCTGTATTTGACAGTATTTTTAACATACGCAGTTTTGTTCGTGTCTCTGTCTCCCAGAAACCCGACGTGAAACTGTTGCTTTTTCTATTGTCATTCTTGCTTATTTTATTTTTTATCTTTCAGTTCCATCAACGATGAGTGAGAATTCACGGATGGTGATTCATGATCATCCCTTGCTTCAGATTACGTTTATGTGAGACCGAGTTTAACACGACGATTTTCGAAAGGTTTTTAATATCATTTGATTCATTCTAATAGAACATTAATAATCTTCAGTCAATAAAATATCATCGTTCAATTGCGCATGGACTGATATAAATAAAAGAAACTCTATAGCCTAACATTGATAAATATTTTCTCATTTCAGTAGCATAAGAAAACCAATTTTCTTTGTGTCTAGATGAGTTTTCTTTTTCAATACATCGTGAAATCTCTGTAAACGAATAAATATCTAAGTAGCTGTTGCTGTGGTAACCAGGTTCTCCCATACAACAAAATTAAATAATCCCAAACTTTAGAACCGTGTCGTACTGAAGTGATCCGTTGCTAAGCAACGCGCGTCTGTTGCCAAGGCGCCGCCATCTTTGATCCACCTTTTGTTGACACAATATTTATTGAGCTCAAAGCTACAAAAAGCAAAATACAAATAAGATTAAGTTACCGGCAAATATGCCGGTGAAGTTTTTTTTTTAATTTAAATCATTTAGTTAGTGATTAGGCTACTAAAAGCATTTATATAAGTCAATTACATAAATATTTTTAAAATCTGCCAATGTTTCGGAAATGCCCCCTGACGGGGCAAAGAGCATTATAATACTACTGAACTGACAGGGTAAGAGACGCCAAGAAACTTACCGTAGGACATTTGTATTGCTGGCTATTAAGTTTCAATATTAAATCTGAATAAAATATATTACCTACGTAATGTTATACATTTTTTATCTGCGCTTATTCGTTATATCAATTATTACGGTATTTCCTATTATTAGAAATACCGAAGGTATTTAGGAGACTAGTTGCGGGTAGAATAATAATGACAACCAAAGTGGGAGTAGTAAATGTTTACTATAAAACGGAGTGCCTTCCGCGCTCCGGTGTTCAGTTCAGTTGTTTTGTGAAGTAGACGATACGATAGCCAGTATATTCGTGGTTCGTTCGCGGGGTAAGTAAGTAATCGTAATCAGTTCAATGGCCGCGTAGTTCAGCTTAGAGGGTAATGCTGGTAGATTAATTATAAAGAGAAGCCATTAAGTGAATCCTGACATGCGTGTGTGTTAATATTAAGCACTGACATGTGTAGCAGTGTCGTGTAAATCTATCAATATATTATAAACATTGTATTTGTGCCTTTTAAATATCCATCTTGCATAGTTTTATTGATGTTCCTAACACAATATTTATTATAATTGATTATATCCTTCCATCAAAATATGTAGGCAAAGAAGTATACTATGGTTTTACGGCTAATCGCTTAAACGACGCGATCCCTTGGGAATCAAGTTCTAGTTAACCTGTTGATCAAATCCAGGACTTTTCTATTCACGTTTAACAGTGCCGCTAGAGCAATGGTTATACGCCCTATGATGATACTTATAAATAATTATAATAAATACACACATAGTTCTGACCCCACACTAAAAACAGTAGACAAAAAGAGTAGTCCTTCAACGGTAGGCAGCGGCTTTGCTGTGCCCTGGTATTGCAGGAGTCTATGGGCGGCGGTGACTACTTACCATCAGGTGTGGCCCGTGTGCACGTCTGCCTATCGAGGCATAAAAAAAACCCTAGCCAAAACCTGTATCGTGGGTATCAAGAACTACGAGGGACTACGATACCACAACACCCAAACCCGAAATAACTACATGTCTGTCACACAAACATTTGTCTCGGTGCGGGAATCGAACCCGCTGCGCCACGGAGGCTGTCAAATAACTTAATTGTGTAAGAGGCACAATGACGGCATGACAGTGAAGCGCTTTAGATTTATAATGAGGGAGATGCGGCCTGATATAATATTAGAGGGCCGGATTTAAAAAGTAAGCTACTGGCCAGTAGACCAGTTTATTTATTTATTTTAGGATCACCAACATGACACATCGCTACAAAATATACATTTCATTAAGGCGTTCTTAAGCTAAATGTTGCCATAATTACTGGCGACCACGACATGCTTAATAAATTATATTACACACTAGCTTTTGGTCATATAAACTTTGATCCCCTATTTACCTCCTTAGGGATGGAATTTCCAAAAATCCTGTAATATATATATTTTTTATTTTTAACTAAACGGACAAATACCAAGTTTTATGCTTTTAACTTAAAAAATTACTGAGTTTCATACTAACTTTCTTCCCCTATTTTACCCTCTTAAGGGTGGAATTTCTTTCTTTATTTTTTATATTTAATTTAAAGGCCAAATACCAATTTTTATGCTTTTAACTTCAAAAATGTCGGAGTTTCATACAAAATGTCTTCCTCTATTTTACCCCCTTAGGGGTGGAATTTCCAAAAAACCTGAAATATGTATTTTTTATTTGTAACTGAGGGGCACAATGCTAATATTCATGCGTTTAACTTCAAAAATGACGGATTTTTCATACAAACTTTCTTCCCCTATTTTACCACATTAGGGGCGGAATTTCAAAAAATCCTGAAACATATATTTTTTATTTTTAACTAAAATGCCAAATACTAATTTTCATCAATTTAACTTCAAAAATGACGGATTTTCATACAAACTTTCATCCCCTATTTTACCCCCTTAGGGGTAGTATTTCCAAAAACCCTTCCTTAGTGGATGCCTACGTCATAAAAGGTACCTACTGTCAAAATTTCAAGTCTCTAACCCCAGGCATTTTGGCTGTGCGTTGATCGATCAGTCAGTCAGTCAGTCAGTCAGTCAGTCAGCTTCTTCTTTTATATATACAGATAGAAATTGCCTAAATACACATATAATAAATTAAATTATTATTATATTACACATATATTTTACGTTGAATTCAAAATTGGAATGCATAATATTTGGTGAATCTCTAAAATGTTATTATTATTTGTAAAACCTGTCAATTTCTCACTTTGCCGTCAGTTCGGAAAGCAATTATACTAGAAGAGAACGAAAGAGAGACTTTGTGTTGTGTTGCTATCTAAATAGAACCTTGCCAAAGCCACAAATCTTGCCGAATGTCGTCTATTTATTTATGACGCCAAGTGAAAATACTCGAACCGATCCGACTCCACTCAAAACAAATAGACTTGATGAGTTGCGGGAATTCTAACCACAATCTGTCATTTTGTCAATTGTCTGCTCGTAGCGCTACAGCTGTGTCAATCACTAAAGTGGTTATCGGCTTGTCTGTCTAATTCAATATATTACATTTCATCGCAGCTGATGTATAATTTGTGGTAAATTACTTATGGAAATCACTGGATTAAATTTTAAACGTTTATAGCAATATATTTCGCACATTTATTACGACTTAACACTAAATAGATTCACTAAGTGAACTACCTTTTTAACCAACTGCAAAAAAGGAGGAGGATTACTAGAAGACACTTGGATCGATTCTAGAAATTATTTTTTGTTTAAAAGAGTATACTTCCCAGGTGGTCCCATTCGCACCAAGCCTGGATCTGATGATGGGATCTCAGAAAAATCGAGGGCAAACCCTCAAATTTTATAGGGACGCATAATTTGATTTTTATTGAACTTATGTCTGTGTACTTTTTATGAATTAAAAAACATTTAAATTTAAAATGTGATAATTAACTCAGCAGGTACTATAGGTTTCTTCGTATACCCTACCTTTCCTACATATCTACCTACCTACCGTCAAAATACGAGCTAATATTTTACATATATTATATTTTCCTTAAAAGGAAATAAGAGGAATATGAGAAATGATGTCGCTGGTAAATCTCTTTGAATATGAAACATTATTGTTAAAGAGCTTGTCAAAGAGGCTGAATGTGTGGGAGGTAAGCATCTTAACGTTGCTAGGCAACGAGAGACATCGACCGTTTCAAATTGGTTTCAGATGTTTATACACGGAAGATACGGCTCCTTTCATTTACAGTATTATTTTTAGATTTTTTATAGATGAATTAAATTAGTTGGGTGTTTTTTTTTATATTATAGTCCGACAAACGAGCCAGTGGGTCACCTGATGTTAAGTGATCTCCACCGCCCATGAACATCCACAATACCGAAAGTATCATGTATGCGCTGTCGGCCTTAAAGGACAGGAATAGGGATTAGGGAAGGGAAGGGGTAATCTGGGCCTCCGGATATCTCACTTACCATACGAAACGCGACAGTAAACTGTCACTTTACGTTGGTTTTCTGTGAGACAGTGGTACTACCCCGGTCGAGCCGGCCCATACATGCTATAGACAAATATGTCTACAGCGTGGCTCTACCACTTCAATTTATTCAAATTAATACACCCGACAGTCACACACATAATTCTGACCCCACACTAGGTAAAACCTGTATCGTGGGTATCAAGACCTACAAGGGACTACGGTCCCTCAACACCCAGACCCGAAACAAATATCTGTCTGTCATACAAACATTTGTCTCTGTGCGGGAATGGAACCCACGGCCTCTCGCTTCACAGTCGGCTACTCGCCCGCTGCGCCACGGAGACTGTCATATAATATACTATCACATTGATATTATTGAGATTCTGAACTCCTACCCGAATGGCAGTTGAAGTGTAGATGTTGAGCTTTCCATAGCTTTCTCGATGGAAATCATATGGATTACAGATAATATTTTTAGATGGCGACTGAAGTGAAAAAATTTATATGTCACGGGTATTTATAATATGTTTTATATATCGTAGTGTATTATGCAATTGTTAAATGAATCAAGCCAGATGCAAACAATATTCTATTAGTAATTAGTAAATTGCAGCGATAGCCTAGTTGGCTGCAGTACGGACTGTCGAGACGAAAGTCGTATGTTCGAAACCCAAGTGGCAAGCACCTCTGACTTTTCTAAAGTTATGTGTGTATTAAATGTTAATTATCGCTTGCTTTAACGGTGAAGGATAACATCGTGAGGAAACCTGCATACCTGAAAATTCTCATAGAAATTGCGAAGGTATGTGTAGTCTACCAACCCGCATTAGGCCAGCGTGTTGGACTAAGGCCTTACCCCTCTCATTAGTAGAGGAGGCCCGTGCCTAGCAGTGGGACATTGTTTAATACAGGGCTAGTATTATTATTATTATATTTATTATTAATTAGTCCATATGGTTTTATGTAACACTACGTCATTCGAGTATTGTCGCAAAATATACGCATGTGTATATATATGTACCTCCAAATTACATAGTTGAGACTTTATACTCGTACATAAAGCTGTCACTTCTCCATTTAGGGACACTTTGATCCACTAACACTAACAGTTAAGGGTAGAGCGGCCTTGTAGTTACATTATAACACGACCTATTAGACCTGAAACTAAATAGGGTTGGCACAGACGTAAGTGGGAGATACATAATGTAGATTATGAGTCTATGTATACAATATTTTAAATGTGAATGTTTGGATGGATGGATGTTTGTTACTCAATCACGCCAGAACGCCTGGACGAATGTGGTTGAAATTTGGCGCAGAGATAGATTATAGTCTAGAATATCATATAGTTTTTTTTTATCCTAGGAAAATGTACGGTTCCTGTGGGATGGTTTCGTTTTTTTTACACAGAGCTAGGGATGAAGTGAAGAACGTCGTAGGTTTGTATTTGTATTTTAGATATATAATTCATTTAATACTATCACAATCTATAACTGTTTGTTCTTCCGAAATAAATAAATTATTTATCTCGACGAGTGGTAATCGCAAACAGACCATTCCAAAAAAATTGCTCTGCATGGAATGAATAATAAGGCTCATAAGGAGAAGAGAACGTCGTTTTAAACTCTATACAACAGTTGGTGTTTTCGATTCGAATACTTTTTCGTAAGTTGTTCGAGCTTTTTATCCAGATCAAGAACTACATCACTAGCTTCTCATGTCAATTAATATGGAAATACGAGCAACGGGGGCTCTGTAGTCATCTGTTCGGTTTCTATCCGAAGCCCCCGACGTCACGGACGTAAATTGGCCGTCATTTTTTATGGGGTCATACAACTGCCAACTAACGACGTGAAGATGCCTGGTAAGACAGCTCATGGCTGTAAGAAGTCTTCATTTATTTTTAACTAGCTGTTGCCCGTGGATCCGCCCGCGTGGGGTTTATTTCTTACCAAATATATATTTACCAAAATAAAAAGTTGTGTATAGCACTCAAGGATAATATACCTTTCTAACAGTAAAAGAATTTACAAAATCGGATCAGTAGTACCGGAGATTACTCCGAACATCCAAACTTTACCTCTGTATGTTGGTATAGAGAATAGATTCGCAGGAAATGTTTGTATGTTTATTAACAAAACTCCCAAATATTTTGATCAGAATCCATGTGATCTTTTATTTCAGACCTAGTTTTATTGAAATGGTTCTTAATTTTATTTGAGGTACCTCTGTTCAGCTATTTAAAAATTACAGATCCCTTTTAAAAAAATGTTAGAGCTATTTACCGGCAAGGTTATTAATTCTATTTTATTTTATATTATATGAGTGCTAACAGTAATGAAATACTTTTAAGGTTTAAACGTAACTATGGAATTTCTAATAAGTTTCTATAATTGATAATTGGAACTGGCAGGTTTGGTATGGGTGAATTTGTTCTTCAACATGATCCGTGATCAATAATTGATCGTATGATTGTTTTATTCCGTAGTCAACTGACTACAGAATTAATGAACTAATGATTTTATTAGTGTGTAGTATAGAATATCACTGGAAGAGACTCCCATGCTCAATTGTCAATTTCTGTTATAAAATAGATAAATTTGAACATTCTATAGCGTGAATAATTCAGGATCCATTTGAACATGCAATTCCCGAACACATTCAAATTAAATGAGGGGTCAGGAGATTATATGAGTTATCTTACTTCCTAGTGTTACTCACTCCATATCACATCGTTTAATGACGCAATCCATGACATCACGGTAGCTAAATGGGGAATATAAGATGGTCCGCAGCCCCCGCAGTACTTAGAATAGCACAGAATTTTGTGCCAATATAGTTGTAATCGATACCGAATTATTTGGTACCGTTTTTTTTATAGTATTTAGATTATAGACTGCCGTCTATAAATTAGTGGCAGCCAACAATAAATTAGTGGCTCCAATGCAAAAAGTGTCTAAACTCATAAATATGGTAATTGACAATTGTGTTAGACATCAATAACAACAATCCATACAAAGACTTTTTATATGACTTTGAATGCCTTTATTTAATATAAACATATGTCCATATAAACCTATAATACCAGGTAAAACGTGGCAGAAAGACTAGAGTATGATGGTGAGAAGGTATTATTGTATCCAAATAGTTAGTAACCACTGTACTCTTGCTGAAAAAACACAGTTGCTCGATCCACTGAGTTATGTTCCGAGATCAACAAGTGCAGTCCAGGTAACCATGTATGACCGGCATAATTTTTGTGACATTTACTTTGGGTATATGTTGTACTGTACCATACTTAGTATCAAGTGCAGTGTAGTCACTTTACCCTGTCAAGTTTCTTTCAAATCAAACAAATCTTTCATTATCATAAGAACATTATCTTTCTATTCATTTCTCACAATATTAAATATTTGATACTATATTGTAAATCATTCATAGTTTTATTTAAATTAATAATTTGTATCTAATTACGTTTCGTAATATAAACTGACAATAAACAAAAGTGTATAATTGAGGCAGTCAGCGCAAAAGAAGTCTAACTCACATTTTTTGTTTTATAAAGTAACTGTCATAAATGATTCTAAAATTGTTAAACTTTAAAACAAAAATGGCCTATAACATCACAAAGGGAATTGATAAAATGAGAAAATGATGGTCATAATTAAGTATTAATTTTATGTTTACAGAATTTTTTATTTCTCCAAAGTAATGGTTTCAAAGTTCAATTTGCGACAATTATATCATTGAATTAATCATAGTTGATTGTTTAAACGATTGACATAACAATTTTGTATTCAATGAGTAATTAGGTCATCTATAGGCGAGAGCTACGTCATTGAACAGCCTCGGCATTTGTTCCTTCTGTGGGGTCCTATCGGTTAGGTCGAGAGGGTGAAATGGATTTTGGGCGTGTCTACTCTAAATCACGTCCTTAGCGTTACAGAGTCAAAGGCCACATTGGACCAGTTTGATCATTTGGGACTGGAATACTGAGTTTGAAGCAAAAACCCGATTTGGCCTTAATTTATACAGAGTCAAGTTCTATCTGAAGTAATTCTTGAATGGATAAAATGAATCATTACAGTAATGCGACGAAGAGTAAAGAACTTTTGCATTTTGGAATCCAAATCTCTGTTCCTTCCTAATCTTCTTCATCATATTGCATCCAAAGACACGATCAATGGACTCATTTTGTTCCTTCTGTTATATATAATACTATCCAATCAAATAGAAAGTAAGGAATATCAAATTAACAGTAACAGTATAATACACCAAACTAGGTCAAACCTGTATCTTGGGTATCAAGAACTACAAGGGATTATGGTCCCATAATACCCGGACCGGACCAAATTCTAGATCATCCAAACATTTATCTCGATGCGGGGATATATACCGCAGCCTAATATATCAGTCAGTCAGCTCGTTCGCTGTGCCAGGATGTCAAAATAAAAGAATGGTTACAACACATATGGACTTAGTAGTTCCTTGAAAAGTAACTTCAACCCTATTGAAGTAGAGAGTAGAATCATAATCAGCAAGTACTATACGTTTAAGTAACCTACTAAACAGTTAAAATGAATCGATATTTCTTGAGAATTGTCCGTACCGTGGCCTATTATATGGGAGTGGGTGGTGTCTAGTATAATATTCACCTTGCACACTGCACACTCTGATGACGTTTGTAAATCGATAGCACCATTTCCGTATAAATTTACGAGCCACTCCTGATTTTTAAAGGAGTCTCATTATTTTAGTAGCAAAGCAGCTGATTTAATAGGCCATGTTCTGGAATTTTTAGGAAAATATATCAAAAGTTATATCAATGTAAAACTGGCTCCTCTAATTGGACGGTACTGCGCTTACCATCAGGTGCAGTGTGTTTGTCTTTGCCGTGCCAGGATAAAAAAAATAAAGACGTACATTTTAGAAAAATTACGTTATGTTGATGTCTTGTTTATTTCTACTATTTTGCTTGATGAAATGCAAGACACGTTCTTCATTCTAACACGTCACTCGTAATGACAGTCTTGAGAGAGTTATTCTGATGGGAAAAGTGGAAGGTGAAGGCTCTCATAGTAGACCACCGGTTAAATAGTGTGAACAAACCACCAGAATCCTGCAACTTAAGCTGCACGATGCCATTATTTGGCGTAGTGTGAAGAAGCAGACATGATTGTGTTGAGTAGCGGGGGATAGATTGTCTCTCGCTACTCGATACCCTAAATGGGCGGTACTGCACTTACCATCAGGTGCAGTGTGGTCACTTTGCCGTGCTACAATAAAAAAAAATACTTCAAGAGTAGAACCAAATGGAAGGCTCTTATAACTTTGGGCTGTTGCGGTCGCGATCTTCGTCATTGAGTAACTGAACTGACGACTGGAATGGAGTTGCTTGATGACAGCTTGGTAACATAAATTTATATTTATTGTCAGTATTTGGAGAATCACTATGTGGTTCTAAGGCTCAGTGATTACTAGCGATATGGTCGATATGAAATACTGAAATAATGTTTTTTTTGTAGCAAAGGCTGACAAACGACGGGTATAGCTAGTTATTATAAAGACTTTTTTTTTATCCTGGCACGGCAAAGTGACCGCACTGTACCTGATGGTAAGCGCAGTGCGGTCCAAATAGAGTACTGAGTAGCGAGAGACGATCTATCCCCGCTACTCAACACACTCATGCCGGCCTGCTTCTTCACACTACGCCATGAGCAAGAAGGTGAAGAAGGGGTCGAGGGTCTAGTGTCAAAGTACTAAGAAGGCCGCAAAATGGCCATTGTACCCCAACTCCAGACCCCCGACAAAAAAAACTTGTAAGTATATTCATAGGTACATTGGTAATACTTAACAGTGGTGTGCTTTTTTTGCATGTATGAATTCAAATTACCAAGTGCTCTGCTGGGCAGACAAATTTTTCTTGCTGAATTTCTCCTGTTCTGTTAAAGATACCTTAGAGTTAATACATAAATTGGGAGTTACATTACCTCATGATACCATTAGTATTATTTTTATGTATTCCGAGCGTAATACAACCGAGGGTCCCGCTGGATGGATGAGGCGATTTATTGTAATTTCTATCAAAATAGTTGAGGTACATTGGATCTTGTTAATAAAATCGTGAGGTACATTGAACAAGCAAACCATTGCCACCTGTTTTGTCACACACAATTTTTTTTACCGAAATAGGCTTGCGTTTGACCACTATCTCGCCTGATGGTAAGTGATGATGTGGTCTACGGTGGATAACGCTTGCCTAGAATATACCTTTCCACTCTTGACATATTCATAACAGTCACAATATAAGAAGTTACACGGGTACCGTGTCAACCTTAAAACGGTATGAGTATTGGCAAGGGGCTTTAATATTCGCCCCCGGAAAAACCAAATAATATATTTACAAGAAAATAAGATTTTTTTCTTAAAAAACAATAAAACCCAACAATCACAATGCCCATCTAGCGTTATCAACACAGTCAAATCTGTTTTGAAACACCTCCAATGGGTTTTCGACCATATTCTCTTGCAGTAGAGTCTTTTTCACTTTCCCGGCATGTCGACCCAGTGGTATTTACGCGACCTAGTTAAGGACTATCATTATTTTATGATTCCACAAGGCCTCCGGATGGTATAACCGCAACTTCAAATGGTTATTGTTTTAAAGAGTTGGCTATCGATGATTATACGAAATAACTAGGTGTAGGATATAAGTGAATAAGCTGGTGGTAGGATATTCGTATCCGCCCGGATAGCGACCACCGTACACAGGGCGAAAAACCCGCCATAGTGGCACACGCAAGTGTGTCGCGTTCCGGGATCAGCCAGTGTATTTCCGGTTATCGTCGGGGGGCTAGAGTTGGGGTACGATGTTTGGCCGTGCCGCTATTAGCCGGTTCACAGTCGGTTGGAGGCGTGTTGATCCGTCGGCCAGGGAGACCTGTAGAAACGGTTGTACCGCTGGCCGCCCGCGGTACAGTACAGGGGCCCAATCGTGGCTAACCACCACGAGAGGCTGCCCCACCATGCCGCGCATAATCTTGGGTGGGTCCGTCGTGCCGGTTGGTGACCGGATGTGGGGTCCCGGCGGCCTATCCCGGGAGGGTACGGGGGCCCTTCCGTCCGGCGGATCAGCTCACCTCCTCTTGGCTCTATTAGTGGACCGGCGCTTGTTGCGGCCTTCTGATTACTCTGACACTAGACCCTCGACCGCTTCTTCACATCCTCCCCCCATAACTCCATGACAGTGCCTATAAAGAGAACAGGACCTACAGCGGTGCGTAACCCCACCACCGCTTTCACAATGGAGTTCGCTAACATCCGCGGACTCCATTCGAACCTTAATGCCGTCCACCACCATCTTGAGACGGCCCGGCCTGCTCTTCTCTTCCTGACGGAGACGCAGATTTGTAGTCCGACCGATACCACATACTTGCTTTACCCCGGCTACTCACTTGAAGAAAACTTCAGGCCGAGGGCCGGGGTATGCCTGTATGTTCGGTCGGACGTCTGCTGTCGCCGTCTGCGCTGCATGGAGGACCCCTCCTTCTCCACCCTGTGGGTACACGTCGACCTCGGCTCTCAGAGTCGGGTTTACGTGTGCCTTTACAGGTCACACGACGGGGACGTTGAGACAACTCGGCTATTTGATTACATTAGCCAGGCGACAGACGACGCGCAGGAGCAGTTCCCAACAGCGGAATTGGTAGTTCTGGGGGACTTCAACGCACACCATGAGTTGTGGTTGGGCTCCTCCAGAACTGACCATGCTGGCAGAACTGCTCATGCATTCGCCTTGACTCATGGCTTGACACAGCTGGTGAACCAGCCTACCAGGATCCCAGATGTGGCGAGTCATGCGCCCTCTCTGCTGGACCTTCTGTTGACGAGTCACCCGACCGGGTATACGGTGTCGGTTGGTGCTCCTCTGGGAACCTCCGATCACTGTCTGGTTGGGACGTCAGTACCTCGCGCTTTGCCTCCACGTCCCGTGAAGGTCAAGCGCAGGGTCTGGCACTACTCGTCGGCAGATTGGGATGGTATGCGGGATTATTTCGCATCCATCCCTTGGCAGCAGCGCTGCTTTGAGGGAAAGGATCCTTCTGCGAGTGCCGACGCCGTTGCCTGCGAGATCAGACTAGGAATGGAATATTACATTCCTTCCTCTGAGATCGCGGGCAACGGCCGAGGACGCTCCTGGTTCAATCGTGCATGCGCCGATGCTGTTGGTAAAAAACAGACGGCGTATCGCGCTTGGATCAGGGGTCGCGCTAAGAAGGATCCCAATCTCAAGTCCCTCAAAGCAGCCTACAACCGTGCTGCCAAGGCTTGCAAGAGGGAGTATGTTAGAGCGGATGCCCAGCGCGTCTCCAAGATTGGATGTGCTTTGGCCGATCACCCGACAAGCAGTCGTGCTTATTGGAGCTTGGCTAAGGCGGTCCAATCTAATTTCTGTCGCCCTTCGCTGCCACCGCTGAGATATCGTAATGGAACACTGGCCCATAGCTCGCAAGAGAAGGCCGATTTACTGGCAAACCTCTTCGCGGCTAATTCGAGACTCGAGGACTGCAATGCTCCTTTACCACCTACGCTGCCCGGTTGCGGTCACACAATGCCTGATATCCGTATCAGGCATTGTGATGTGCGGCGTGAGCTGCAGTCTCTCGACGTCCGGAAGGCCAGTGGTCCGGATGGTATCCCAGCGCTTGTTCTCAAAAAGTGTGCAGCGGAGTTGTCTCCTGCACTGACGCGCCTATACCGATCGTCCTACCTCTCAGGTGTTGTGCCTGAATCGTGGAGGGAGGCCAATGTGCAGCCGATCCCCAAAAAGGGTGATCGGTCAGACCCTAACAATTACCGCCCAATCGCCATCACCTCAGTGATCTGTAAAGTCATGGAGCGACTAATTAACAGCCAATTAGTTCGTTACCTGGAGGATCACTCGTTGATCAGTGACAGACAATATGGTTTCCGCCATAACCGATCAACGGGTGATCTTCTAGCGTTTGTATTGCATCACTGGGGCGAGGCGATTGACAGGCATGGCGAGGCTCTGGCTGTGAGTCTCGACATAGCCAAGGCGTTTGATAGGGTCTGGCACCGTGGCCTTCTCTCCAAGCTCCCGGCATACGGTCTGCCCGACAACCTGTGCAAGTGGATTTCCGGCTTTCTGCATGAGCGTAGAATGCGTGTCCTCGTTGATGGACACGCTTCGCAGTTCATGTCAGTAAATGCCGGAGTACCACAAGGTTCTGTGATTTCGCCCACCTTGTTTCTTCTGCATATCAATGATATGTTGTCGCTTGGCAACATTCATTGCTATGCAGACGACAGCACGGTTCATGGGCGTTATTGCAGCAAGCCTCCTGGTTGCCGGGTGGATACTGAGAGGAGACGCGAGGATCTTGTCATGGAGCTCAACCAGGCCTTGGATCTCATATCATCATGGGGTACCAGGAATCGGGTTGAGTTTAATGCCAAGAAAACCCAGGTGTGCGCGTTCTCGTGCAAGAAGTCTCCGTTTTCTCCAATCCCCGTTCTTCAGGGTGTTCCACTCGCAATGCGGAATGACCTTAGTGTCCTAGGTATGGATATCCGCTGCGATCTTAATCCAAGGAGTCACATCGAGGGCGTAATATCCGCCACTTCCCGCAGGGTCGGAATCCTGAACAGGGTGCGGCGGTTTTTCACGCCCGGTCAGCTCTACCGCTTATATAAAGCACAGGTGCGACCGGGAATGGAATACTGCTCGCACCTCTGGGACGGTTCCGCAAAATACCTCCTCGATGCCTTGGACGGGTTGCAGCGGCGGGCCATCCGCATTGTGAATGATGCAGACGTGAGTAACAGCCTGGAGCCGCTACAGCTGCGTAGGGATATTTCCTCGCTTAGCGTGTTCTACCGTCTGTATCATGGTGAATGCTCTGAAGAATTGTTTGATCTTATCCCATCCTCTCCCTTCCATACCAGAACCACGCGTACTGGATTGCGGAGCCACAGCTTTGTGGTGTCTACTACCCCGGCCCGAACTAAGAGGTTCGCAAACTCGTACTTTTGCCGCACCATTAAGCTGTGGAACAGTTTGCCAGCTACCGTGTTCCCTCCTTCCTATGATCCTGGGTCCTTTAGGCGTAGTGTGAAGAAGCTACACAGCAGGCCGGCATGATTGTATTGAGTAGCGAGTGATAATCTATCCCTCGCTACTTGATACTATAACTGGACGGCACTGCACTTACCATCAGGTGCAGTGTGGTCACTTTGCCGAGCCACGATAAAAAAAAAAAAAAAAAACTGACTTTTGTAAAGAAAATAAATTTAATTATTCCTTGAAAATATTACAATAAATTAAATAGAATTGTACATACACACATATAGACTCACGCTTGTAATCTCCGAAGGGGTAGGCAAAGGTGTAACCAGTACACCCATTTATCGCCGAGTTTCGGTCCCATTATGTGATATGGAGCGAGCCTATCGTCATTAGAATTGTACATATATACCTACATATTACATATAAACTTATAACCTCATGTAAATCCTCGAAATAGTAAGTTACCGCAGTGGGATTATATTGTAGAGTTTATTTACGTCAGGCACAAAAGCAAATCCCGGGCAATTTGTATGCGATATGTCAAATGGAACTCAAATATATATTGTGATTGCCCGATTTGGAATTTGAACCCACTTTCCAGTTGCATAATCCTAGTATGATACCACTAGACAAAGGAGGCGATATAACGCCCTTAACTGTTGAGGGTTGTGAAACGAGAGGCCGTGAGTTCGATTCCAGCACCGAGACAATTGTATGACAGACAGATATCTGTTTTGGGTCTGGATGTTGTATGTTGTCGGTGTAGCTGCTTGATACTGTAACTGGATGGCACTGCGCTTACCATCAGGTGCAGCGTGGTCACTTTGCCGTGCCAGAAAAAAAAATGCCAAAAATATTTCGTAGTTCCCGATACCCACGATACAGGTTTGACCTAGTGTGGGGTCAGGAATATATACTGTTGGGTGTATTTATTTATTTAGTATAACTGTATAAATATATTTTTTGTCTCATGCCTGAAAAAAATACCTTCTCTCTGAATGAAGAATGATAATATTATCTATAATATCTCAAAAATAAAAATCTTTACACGTCTTGAGTGGTTATTATAAATATTATTATATTTATTATGTATATATGCAAGTATTTATGAATGTACCATCCTTATTTGATAAATATTTTTTTATTATTACTATCTTTATGCACCTACTTATCTCTGCACCACCTTAAGGTTGACTGGAAGAAAATGCCTTTGGCATTAAGTCCGCCTTTATACCTTGTATATAAAGTGTAAATAATAAATAAATAAACACGGAATGTTTCAGTAACTTACTTGTAGCAGCCGCAAAGACAACCGTAAGCCAGAATTTAATCAGTTAAGCAAAGTTAAAAATAGTGCAGTACAAACTATTAACTTTTAAAATAGAACAGTATATTTCTATTACGAACTTCTGCTTTAGTGTAAAAAGCGTGAGGTTTATTCAAAGTAATTGAAACAAACGAGTGTATTACGCGCCTTTATACCTTTGCGGTGTCGGCTGTCGACTGCCCATAGATCTTCATTAGAGCTTGGGACGTTTTTATCTTATAGAAATGTCATTCGATTTATTTTGTTTGAACTTTATGAATGAGCGTATTTTAATATAGTTTTACCCTTATTTAAACGTACTTCAAATAGGTGTTTATTTTTATGTAACGTAACTACTCCATAAAACGTTCACCCCTTAGTGTTTTTTTTAGTACTTGGATTTACTTCAAAGGTTCCATTTAATTGTTATAATTCCAATTTGGTTGTTTGATAACGAAGTACAGGGTAAATTTCTGAAATTCCTCAAAGAATATCAGCAAATGTTTTTGAGATTGATTATAAGTTTTAGTTTATATCATAACGGAAATTAATTTGGTCTTTTTTATCCTGCCACGGCAAAGTCACCACACTGTACCTGGTGGTAAGCGCAGTGCCGATGCGGTCCAGATAGAGTATCAAGTAGCGAGAAACAATCTATCCCTCGCTACTCGACACAATCATGCCGGCCTGTTGTTCAGCTTCACATATCACTACGGGAAAAGGAGGTGAAGAAGCGGTCGAGGGTCTAGTATCCGATTACTCAGAAGGCCGCAACACGGCCAAACATCGTACCCCAACTCTAGACACCCGACAAAATATGGATGTACACTGGCTGATCCAGGAACGCGATACACTTGCGTGTGCCACTATGGCGGGTTTTACACCGTTCTACGGCGGTTGCGCTCCGGGCGTATATGAATATCCTACAACCAGCAAAAAAAGTGAGGCTATTAAAAGTAAGGCTTTACCGTCATCGACCGAGGCATGACAGCGGTTTTACATTACCTATTTGTAATATGCGAGTATAAGAAGGCTCATGTATGTTATCCCTAACCTACTTATACCTCCAATACGCAATATATTTTACGTTCCGCGATCACACAATGGCTGTTAAGACTTGGTCCCTTGAATTAAATGGGCATCAAGTATCCTGAACACAATGTAAATATTATTATGGTAAAAATATTCAGTCGTTACGAAGACATCACAAAAATAAAATGCGACGGGAGAGGAAAAAAATAATATAATTTATCCAACTTTTATCATTATCATTTCTTAGAAATCACGTTTCCTACCGCGACCTACTTGTAAAATATATTTATGCCAATTAAGGTTGCGTTGATCAAAACTTGAAAAATGTTTGGAGTTGCCAACAGTCAGCAACCATCAGTAATGATGAGAGTTCCGGCAACAGATCTTATTAATTATATTCGTATATTTAATAAGATATAATTTTGACTGCCTCGGTGGCGCAGTTGTAATTGCGCATGCATTTACGACTACTATGCTGAGGTCTCGGGTTCGATCCCCGGGTCGGGTAAAGTGATGTTGGGTTTTTCTATCCAGAAATTCCCAGTATTAGCCCGGAGTCTGGAATCTGCGCCCGGTATGGCGATAGGCTCGCGCCCTATCACATCATGGGACCGAAATTTGGCGAAAAGTGGGTGTAGTAGTTACACCTCTGCCCACCCTTTCGGGGATTACAGGTGTGAGTGTATATGTATGTTATGTTATGTAATAAGACAGCCTCCGTGGTGCAATAGGCGAGTAGCCGGCTGTGAAACGAGAGGTCGTGGGTTCAAATGTTGTGTAAAAGACAGATATTTGTGTTCGGGGTCTGGGTGTTGTGAGACCGAAAGTCTCTCATAGTCCCTGATACCCATAACACAAGACTCGTATCTTAGTGGGGGATCGGGGCGGTGTGTGACTGTTGGGTGTTATTTATTTATGTAATTATTAAGTACTAACTGTTGCTCGCGGATCCGCCCGCGTGGAGGTCATGTTTGGGAGAAAAAGTATATAATACAAAATACGGATTTTCATGCGTTTAACTTAAAAAATGAAGGATTTTCATACACACTTTCATCCCTTATTTTACCCCCTTAGGGATGATTTTGAAAAAAATATGAAACACGTTTTCTTTATTTCCTACCAAAAGCCTAAATACGAATTTCCAGATACCTGAGTCGACGAATTATGGATTTCCCATACAAATTTTGACCCCTTTCAAGATTGTTTTTTGAGAAAAAAGATAGCCTATGTCCTTCTCTAGGATGTAATCTGTCTCTTTGTTAAATTTCATCACAATCTGATCAGCCGTTTAGTCGTGAAAAGGTAATAAACAAACAGAGCTACTTTTGCATTTATAGTACTGGTATGGATAGTATGGATTAGGGTGGTTATAACTTTAGGGATGATATTGCAAAAAAATTGAAACACGTATTTCTTTATTTTCTACTAAAAGCCTAAATATGAATTTCCAGATCCCTAAGTCGAGGAATGATGGATTTCCCATACAAATTTTGAACTCCTATTTGACCCCTTTCAAGGTTGTTTTTTGAGAAAAAAGATAGCTTATGTCCTTCTCCTGGATATAATCTATCTCCTTGCCAAATTTCATCACAATCCGGTCAGCCGTTTAGTCGTGAAAAGGTAACAAACAAACAAACAAACATACAAACAAACAGAGTTACTTTCGCATTTATAGTATTGGTATGGATAATACTAAAAAAAAATAAAGTTATTTTGGCTGAATCACATGCCACCTTAATTTCGGAGTCGCATTTGAGACCAGACAGCCATTAACTACATTCAGCTACGTACTTTGTACACTAGCATAGCGAATGTTACCAATGATAGTCATACTATCCTTGTAATTGTTATTCACTAGATTAAACCTAACATTGCGCCGTTGTTGCGTAGTTGTCTTCTTTTCAGAGTTCCGCAGCCAATTGGCAAAAACTCAACTCTTATAATTTCGTCCTGAGCGTACGTCAAAGCCAGTTTACTCAAACACTTCTCCGGAGGATTAGAACTTTGTCGATGACATTTTGAACGTATTTATCAAATTCTACATGGTAGCGCTGAAAAATTCAAGGCAAGGAATAAAAGAAATTTATAATATCGTATCAAAGCCAATAGTTATAAGAATAATACCTACTGGACCTCGGGAGAGGAGAGATGGATAACCATAAGGCATAAGCCGTAAGTCTGGCATAAGCCGGACTCACGGATCTTCCGACTGATTTCACCCGAGGGATTACTGGGGCCCTAACAATTTTCCTACGTCGGTGTATCGAGTAAAAACCCCGCGTTAGCCTTCTGCAGCGCATGTGGGATGGTCCCGAGGGATCCTGAGTGTACTCTGGATTGCTGCCGCAACGATCTCTGCGCGGTTCCTTTACGGCCCGTCTCTTCTAGGGCTAGCTGCACTCCACATTCTATAGCAGCGCGAGGGTCCTTTAGGCGTAGTGTGAAGAAGCTACTCAGCAGGCTGGCATGATTGTGTCGATATAGTTGTCTCTCACTACTGGATACTCTAATTGGATGACACGGCGCATACCATCAGGTGAAGTGTGGTCTCATTGCAGTGCCCGGATAAAAAAAATAAACCCGCGTGGTAGACTTGGGGAGATTTTTTTATAGCATAGTCCGACAAACAAGTCAGTGGGTCACCTGATGTTAAGTGATCTCCACCGCCCATGAACATCCACAATACCGAAAGTATCATGTATGCGCTGTCGGCCTTAAAGGGACAGGAAGGAATAGGGATTAGGGAAGGGAAGGGGGAATCTGGGCCTCCGGATATCTCACTTACCATACGAAACGCGACAGTAAGCTGTCACTTTGCGTTAGTTTTCTGTGAGACACAGTGGTACTACCCCA
This sequence comes from Laothoe populi, assembly GCA_905220505.1. Taxonomy (NCBI): domain Eukaryota; kingdom Metazoa; phylum Arthropoda; class Insecta; order Lepidoptera; family Sphingidae; genus Laothoe; species Laothoe populi. The sequence goes on from HG992157.1 coordinate 6,044,836, forward strand.
GTCGAGCCAGCCCATTCATGCTGTACACAAATATGTCTACAGCGTGGCTCTACCACTTCTAAAAAGATTCGTGTTTACCAGTAAGACAGTAAATAAAAAAGAGCCAATATTAATATTTTATTTTGATTATACTAACCTTTCCTTTCCTTCAAAACAAAATAACCTACAGTATAGTTATTTATTACTTAATTTGCCTTTTATATCTAAAGTTGTAAGGTTCCAAATTCCGCCCACAATTCAATTCAAGGATGACGCAAGTAAATAAAAAAAAGGAAAACAAATAAAAGCCCGAACTGAATTCCTTCCCCAAACGAGGCACAATTTAGTTGTGGTAGAAAAATAAAATCTATTTATAGAATACGCACAATTTTAAACTTTAGCTTTGTAGCCGTAGGGCCTACAATCATTTGAGGAACTTGCTTGTTTTTCCGAACACCCTTTTCCGTGACGTCATGGTAATTGGTATTTCTAAGCGATTGCCAACCTTATTAGGAAGGAATAAAGGTTGTAATTGCAAGAAATTGTATAAGTAGATATCAACGGCCCACACCCAGGGATTATTATAGTGGCAAACAGCGATTGTCACATCAGTATCAGGGCACAACAATCTGTAGGTTATAATAAATCTGTCAACCCTATTGTATATAATGTCTTCATCTTGGGTACGGTAATGCAATTTCACCATAGTATATAAATAAAAAATCTTTGATCTAGGGTTGGCACATGTTTACCGCTCTCGTATTTTGCAATGGTGATATGTTCGTTCCATCACATTATGCAAGAAAGAAAATCAGGGTGTACTGTGGGTGCATTAGAACCTACCTGCCCTTCAGGAATGTAGAGGTGAAGTTATGTTATGAATAAGTTGGTTAATTATAACATAATAGACATTGTTTACGTGTGTAATACCCACCCTACGAAGCAAGACAAAACATTGTTTAACTAATTCAGACGCAAAACAACAAGAATTAGTGAGGACTAAGACCCTTTGTATATAATATTATTACGGCTCTCGACCCTCTAAGTTTGCTTTTATTTCAGTTTTAAGATTTATATTTTATTAGCCAACTTGTGTTTGTACATTTTTTTTATCGTAGCTCGGCAAAGTGACCACACTGCACCTGATGGTAAGTGCAGTGCCGTCCAGTTATAGTATCAAGTAGCGAGTGATAATCTATCCCTCGCTACTCAATACAATCATGCCGGCCTGCTGGGTAGCTTCTTCACACTACGCCTAAAGGACCCAGGGTCATAGGAAGGAGGGAACACGGTAGCTGGCAAACTGTTCCACAGTTTGATGGTGCGGCAAAAGTACGAGTTTGCGAACTTCTTAGTTCGGGCCGGGGTAGTAGACACCACAAAGCTGTGGCTTCGTAATCCAGTACGCGTGGTTCTGGTATGGAAGGGAGAGGATGGGATAAGATCAAACAATTCTTCAGAGCATTCACCATTCATCACATTTTAGTATATTAACTTTGATGCTCAATGAGAGGATTGGTAGTTGATAGATAGATAAAAAGTTTATTTAAGCAACAATGCATACACAATTAAACTTAACTTAAAAGAAGACAAAAATAACTATAAACTAATTACAGTCTAATGTATATACATTGCGGCCGAAATTAGGCCCCAGCTCAGCATGATGCTTTGCTCCTAAAAGCAAAGCGCTGGTAATTCTGCTGGTGCCTAGTTACTTATACGGCAATTACATAGTAGACCAAGTGGCGTCTTATGGTGACTCTCTAACATACTATTAAAAAATAAAAATAGGTACAGTACAAACTACATGAACAAAAAAAAAAAAAAACTTAAAAAAAATTTGCCCATAAAAAAACATCTATCTACATTGATGTGTTATATAGTTGCACTACTAGTAGTGATTGTAGTACCTACTAGGGCAGGGCTTCCCAAACTTACTTATACTGTGACGCTCTGGAGATTTAGTCATTTTTTTACGACGCCACTCTAATTCTTTCTCTATGTCGATTTTTGACCTGTACTTGTTTTTTATCCAAACTTCGCGTGCGTGATTAAACAAAACAAAAGGTTGACTGAACGGTATAAACACGGGAAGGATAGAAAACGCGTGGTGGGGGGTCAACGGCGGCCCCGAAACCCGGGCCCACCGACCGGAATGCAGTCGTCGGCACTCGACTCGGTCGCATCGACACACGACGCCCCTGGGACAATGTTGCGACGCCCCAGGGTGTCGCGACGCACAGTTTGGGAAGCCCTGGGTGTAAGTCTACATGTGAAAGTTTAGCTGGGAAATAAACCTACCGGTTTATGTCACCGGTCTACTGGATTTATTTCTGCTTAATATTTCTGACAATGGCACGCAGTTTTCGACACCGTATAATGAAACTCGGTGTGTGTCTCATGTCTGGGGTTGCTAACTGTCTTTTATCTTGCAACGAAATTAATCAAATAGGTCTGCTAGCGCCAGTTAAAATTTTGTCATACATTGATACATTTACATTAAAATAGACGTTTATCGTACTCTTTAATACTACTCTTTACTATTTAACGATAAAATAAAACGAGTATTTTGTTACGCGTCCTTAAATAAATTTTTACTAAAATAATTACTAAATTTTGACTGAGTGACCTTTACTTAGGTGATTTAATGTCAATTAATGTCAATGTTTAAAAAAAATATATTAAACTGTTTTCATCTTTAAATAACAATTAGTTGCTTACCATAATGTTAATTTATTTGTTTTAATGTTTTTTTTTCTTTTTTACTTGCCTCTATATTAATTTTGCTCTTGCTGTGACATTGCGGTTTTTCTTACATTTATTTGTGGAAACTTTACTGGTCAATGTATTAGTTTTACTATATTAATGTTATATGTATAATTGTACTGTTTGTTTTACTAATAAAATAAAATAGATTAACTAATATTTACTTTTGGCTAATTTAAGGGGGCTCTGAAGTTAGTCGTTCATATTAAATGAAGGATCATAATTTTAATTATTGTTTCGATATTAAAATTCGAAGTATTAAACGCATAGTTATCGTGGTTCTTTAAGAATTTCATAGTTGTTGATTGATAGGAAATTAAAGTTCCACAGTACGATCGGTTCCATTACCTTCGATTTCCGACAATTTAATCCCAGAAATGGCTCGAGAAATATTCCAGGAAACTTCATCACGTCTGTAATCTGTTCAGGAAATGACGGGCGGGTGCTATATCCATAGAATGTAAATTTACGTCTTATTTTTCTTCATTCGACACTGACATTGGCAGCCTCTGTGGCGCAGCGGGCGAGCAGCCGGCTGTGAAAAACCAGAAGCTGTGGGTTCGATTCCCGCACCGAGACCAATGTTTGTGTGACAGATATATATTTGTTTCGGGTCTGGGTGTTGTGGAACCACGTAGTTGTTGATACCCACGACACAGGTTTTACCTAGTGTGGAATCAGAACTTTGTGTGTGACTGTTTGGTATATTTATTTATGTATTATAACTTCCAACCATCAATGAAGACTAAGAACTATTACCAAAAAAGATCTAATAAAGTTATGGAAACGTTTACAACAAAATCTTTTTCACTTTCTTTTAAATGTCGAGGTTTTATACATTTTTTTGTAAACGTGCAGAGTTACATGTTATGACTATTAATAGTAGAGAGGAGCAGTATAGAAAATAATTGTTTTTGAATCAAATAAATCGAGTAGAAAAATTGTTTTGTGGATTATAGTTTCATTATATACAGATATACAAATAATACAACTTAAAAGTAGACACGAGTACAATAAGCGACTTTAATGCTCAGGCCGGCTCAGGGCAATTTATTACATACATAAATATATGTATTGTATGTATGTATTTACATTTTTTTGGTAAACAAGGTACAAGTTTTTGTATGAATCAAATATATTTTTATTATTATTTATAGGCCCGGCGAGCGAAATTTACCCCGTGTAAAATCGGTCACGTAGGTAATTTGCGCTGTATTGGATCTCATAATTTATGACAGGCCAGAGGAGCATCATTTGTGATTACGCGCGTGATTCGGCAGAAAACGTGGCCCAAACTGCAATAACACAACTGTACGCCGCGGAAATTAAGCGAGAATTTTGCTGGTGGCAGGATATTCGTATCCGCCCGGATAGCGACCACCGTACATAGGGTGTAAAACCCGCCATAGTGGTACACGCAAGTGTGTCGGGTTCCGGGATCAGCCAGTGTACATCCGGTTTTTGGCCATGTTGCGGCCTTCTGAGTACTCCGACACGCGGGTCTACCCTCGACCGCTTCTTCACCTTCTTGCCCATGGCGTAGTATGAAAAAGCAGGCCGGCATGATTGTGTTGAGTAGCGAGGGATAGATTGTCTCTCGCTACTGGATAGTCTAATTGAAACACACTGTGCTTACCATCAGGTGCAGTGCCAGAATAAAAAAAACCCTACTTAGCAGTGTAACATGCGTCAATCTTATATTAATTTTCTTTGCTACTAATACTTTAGCTGCAAAATTACTGTTTTACAAAGCGAAGGGAAGGCATAATCCCTACATTATCATATTTATTAGCTAATCAAAAATTCTAATACCCTCTCATGGGAGCAAAAACATGCGGAACGTTCAAATTGATAATAAAGTGTTACAGACCCTTCGTTCATTATACCCAAGAAGTTTTGATTTATTAATGAAGTTATTATCAGGAAATTTCCTTTTTTCTTTATTTTATACTAGCCATCGCTCGCGGCTTCGCACGCGTGTAGGTCTTGCTTAGGAAAAAATGTATACAAAACAAAATACCAATTTTCATGCGTTTAAGTTCAAAAATGACGGGTTTTCATACAAACTATTCATCCCCTATTTTACCCCCTTAGGGGTGGAATTTCCAAAAATCCTGAAATACATATTTTTTATTTTTTACTAAAGGGCTAAATACTAACTTTCATGAATTTAAGTTCAGAAATGACAGATTTTCATACAAACTTTCATCCCCTATTTTACCCCCTGGGGGGAGGTTTTTCCAAAAACCCTTCCTTAGTGGATGCCTACGTGATAAAAGGTACCTACTGTCAAAATGTCAAGTCTCTAACCTCAGCCGTTTAGGCTGTGCGTTGATCGATCAGTCAGTCAGTCAGTTTCTTCTTTTATATATACAGATAAATGTCACGTAGAATTTTCATTTTGAACCTATTTCATTTTAGTAAGAACTCAAATGAAAATGTCTCTGGAGTAATATTATCTAAATAATCCTGCATTCTTTGTAAGGTAACATAAATGTTACCGTATTTTTTATGTATTAAAGTATAAATTATATAAGTGGATGTAATATGGTATTTGTTTATAAATTATTTATTCTATTTTTGCTTTATTAAAATTATAACAATTCAAAAAGGCACACTGAAGAGGCATAAGCAGAATACATATTCATATACACTCACGCCCGTTATCCCCGAAGGTAGGCAGAGGTGTTAGCAGCGTATACTGAGCTGGTGCCCCTTCCACCGCACATGTTACAGCAAATAGCCAAATTATGTAACTAGATAGTATATAATTTTTTTCGTTTCTGTATTGTGTGTGTGTGGAAAAATAAATAGTTTAAATGTTACCAGTACACCCACTTTTTCCGAATTTATTATACAGGAATTTATGAACAGAATATTTAATACAATAAAACAAATCAAACAGTATCAGTAGCAATGTCTACAAGTTCAATAGGTGGATGAATTAAAATATGAGCAAAAAGTAATGTAGGCATATCCTTCATTAGGTCCAGAGAAATGATGTCCCTAGGTCATCCATATCATAATTCTGTCATAACTTCTGTCCTCTCATCTCAAGATTAATTTTCTGAATTTCATATATTTATACCATCCAATATAGAGGGTCTGGAGTATTTCCATAAAAAACGTTGGCCATCAATATTCATGACCTCGGTCATTTCGGGGGTTCGATTGTAAAACGTGACGTCACTCGTGTGCGAGCGTGACCGACGATATGACGTCATACATGCTGTCCCGCTCTTTGGCATTTACAAGACCTACTTGATTGGTTTTTGGTAGTACATTTTGTGCGGAATCGATTCCCGAAAGAACTTATATTAAAAAGCCGTATCTGTCAGATAGTCGTGGATTTTCTCTTTTATATTTTCAGATAATGGTACAAGTTTTCTGTAGTTTTTTTTATCAATTTAGTATAAATTAAATGCGTTATATGGGCTACGAACTCGAGCACATTTAACGCTTGAGAAAATACACTAAACCATCTTATCTTATACTAGCTGTTGCTCGCGGCTCCACTCGCGAGGATTTTTTCACCTTGGGTAACATTATTGTAGTTTTAGTAGGGATCCTTATTTTTTTCTTGCAATTAAAATAACCTAAATAATCGGTGATAATGTAGCATTCAAATGGTGAAAGAATTTTTAAAATCGGTTCAGTACTTTTTGAGCCAATCCGTTACAAACATACATACAAATCTTTCTTCTTTATGATATTATTAGTTTAGATTGACAGTGTATGCAAGAGAAATGATCTTGAAAGATTTGCTATGAGTGTGTGATTCTATAAAGACAATGACTGCCACTTCACCTCTGTCACACGAAATAAAACTACAAATTTACAATCTTAAACGATTGCTTTTCCTCTTCTTGCTGTGTCGCTAAAAGTGCTTAATAAACAACAATTTTTGTATTGCTACAATTATTGAAATGTTGTTTCAATATAATAGCGTCTTCTCAGCTGAAGAATAATTTTAGTAAAATGTATATATTTTTTGAAAAATATAGATTAATAATTAATAATAATAATAATTGTTTATTTCCATATAAGAGTTACATGTATTGCTAAGTATATATCTCAAACATATTTTCATGAAAAATTAAATTTCTGTATCTGTACTAAGCTATAAGCTTGTATTATTGATATAAGCTTGATTAACAAATCTATAGGTATATGAAAACAAACCAAATTAATAAATGTAGCTTGGAATTCCATTTTAATTAAGTTCCACCACTTCTTATATGTATGTGCAGGCATGACCGCAGGCCGGTCAGGTCATCAGGCCGAGGTTGTGAGAGGGCTTACACGTCCCTCTCCGATCTCCAGATATGGTCAGGATGGATAGCGTATCATAGTTCGATAGTAAAACACAATATTAACACTTCAGAGTTCAGAGTTTATTAAACTACTGCCAGTTCGGAATGCATTCATCCATGGAGAAGAAGCTGGCAAGATGGTTGCTCTTTTAAACACATCACAGTTTACGTTAAAATATTCGAAACACAACTAAAACTTTCACATCACGTTAACTTATTACTTTACATAGTATTTCGGAATTACGACCTCTAAGTTACTAGCTATTCAAGATTGAATATGGAACTCCTCTACAAATGACAAGGTGCACGCTTTTATTATGTTATTTTCTATTGTGCCCCACTCTGTGCGCGAGATCACGCGTTAAACTACTGGAATCCACCCGCAAAATAGCAAAACAAGTCGCGGTACAGATATTTTACAATAAAACGAGTTATTTAAAAGTTCAATTGAGTATCCGTTTTCATATTGCTCCGTCATGTATATTATTATGTTAAGATGTTTTGTTGTATGTTTTGTCAGCCAGATCCTCAAGTCAATTCAATAAGAAATATTTTTTACATTTTTTTACCATTCGTTGTTTACGGTTATATAAAATTTCACTTTTCATTATTTTACTCAAGAAGAAGACTTTGAGGTGATGGAAGAAAGGAAGTGATGGAAAACCGGGATGGAAGAAAAGCTGACATGTCAGTGTGGTTGGACAAACCTCAAAGCCTAGATGTTAAACATATTCAGTTATATTGTTATTTGTTATGAAGCAGCGATAGCCTAGTTGATTGTGGTACGGACTGTCAAGACGAAAGTCGTATGTTCGAAACCCAATGGGCATACACTTCTGACTTTTCTAAAGTTACGTGTGTATTAAATGTTAATTATCCCTTGCTTAAATCGTGAGGAACCATACATACCTGACATACATACATACATTAACATACCTGAGAATTCTTATAAGAATTTCGAAAGCATGTGAAGTCCACCTACCCGCATTAGGCCAGCGTAAGGGTAAAGGCAAGCGTAGGGACTAAGGCCCAACCCCTCTTATTAGTAGAGGAGGCCCGTGCCCAGCATTGGGACAATGTTTAATACAGGGCTAGTATTATTATTATATTGTTATTTTATTATTTTTAAAGCAACATCGAAGATCTAATGGGAAAAGGGAGCTATTGTCCAAATCCAACTTTGTTCAATGATAGTAACGGATATGACAGAATAAACCGCAAACTTCATTCATTTGAATGACGGAATCAAACTCGGATCTCGGGGTTCAACCCGCGCTAAACTAGATTATAACTCAATTTAACTTCGCAAAACTCCAACTACAATGGACGAATTGGACGGTTTGAAATATGGCGAGATAACTTTTATTTTAGAATTTTGCGTTCTGACTCTATTGTTAACTTTGTGTGGTTTGAAATTATTGGGATGTGTTTTAGGCGGGATTATAATGGTGTTTATGTATGACTTATATTTTGATGTCTACTAGAATTTTAACTAATACTTTTGTTATTCTCATATCCTCCTTAGGCATAACCTCTCTCATTAGATTTTCTACCATTGAGATAGTATTTAATACAGGGCTGGTATTTATTATCATAGTATTACTTTTAATATTTGAATTTTACCATACTCAAACCCCAATTCAGGCCCCTATAACAACTGGAGAGAGATTTAAATATAATAGAGATGCTTTTGCTTTGAGATTGACATAACAATTATATTTTTTCTAATAGCTTAAACTTGTTACCCATTTCAGGAGATTGATTTTAAAGTAAACTAGTTTATAATTGAAATAAAACGAATTTTACGGATTATATCGCGGTTTATTTTACTTTTTTATCCCGACGTTAATATAGTAAAATTCGTTTTATTTCAATGTATAATATTCGCGTAAATATAAGAAACCATTAGTTTATAATTTTTAAAAGCATGCTTTTAAAAGTTCCGATGGCCCGCTTAGGGATGTGTAATTTACATTCCAAGTATACAGGGTGTTGCCAAAGAGGGCCTAATTAAAGCACCATGTATAGAGTCAGTGATTAGAAACTTACTAATTAGTAAGGTTAAAAAAGGAAATTGGAATTTGAATCATGTCTTGGCATTTTTGTGGCACAATCTTAAAAAATTGGGGATCCTGAACAGAGCGAGGCGTTATTTCACGTCGGGCCATAGATTGGCGCTTTATAAAGCGCAAGTCCGGCCCCACGTGGAATACTGTTCTCATCTCTGGGCAGGAGCCCCGAAATACTTGCTAGACCCACTTGACTCCTTACAGAGGCGGGCCGTTCGAATTGTCGGGGATCCTGATATCACGGATAGCCTGGAACCGTTGGGGCTGCGGAGAGACTTCGGGTCTCTCTGCTTGTTCTATCGTTTGTTCCACGGGGAGTGCTCCGAGGAACTGTTTAAAATGGTGCCTACATCTCCATTTTATCATCGCACCACCCGACACCGCAACAGAGTTCATCCATACCACCTGGAAACGATTCCGTCTAGCACGGTTCGTTTCCAGCGTTCATTTTTACCACGTACGTGCAAGCTCTGGAATGAACTCCCTGCTGCGGTGTTCCCTGAGCGCTATGACATGTCCTTCTTTAAACGAGGCTTAAAAAGAGTAGTCCTTCAACGGTAGGCAGCGGCTTTGCTGTGCCCTGGCATTGCAGAAGTCTATGGGCGGCGGTGACTACTTACCATCAGGTGGCCCGTCTGCTCGTCTGCCTATCAAGGCACTAAAAAAAAAAAAAAAAAAATGTGATTGTTACTTTTAAAACTCTTGATAAAGAGTTAACCGATTATCCAAGCAATAAATATACTTAATAATAATAATACTAGCCCTGTATTAAACATTGCCCCACTGCTGGGCGCGGGCCTCCTCTACTAATGAGAGGGGTTAGGCCTTAGTCCACCACGCTGGCCTATTGCGGGTTGGTAGACTTCACATACTTTCGAAAGTCTTATGAGAAATTTATTTATTTATTTATTTACTCTTTATTGTACACTTCAAATTTAAAACTTAAGAAAGATTATATTTTTATATTATAGTACAAATGGCGGTCGTATCGCTCTAGGCAATTTCTTCCAGACAACCATGGGATGGATATAAGAAAAGGAGAAAGAGAGGGCAGTCTATAGAATAAAGGATTAAAAGCACCAATATCAATAAAGGAAAATATTTTTTAATAAATATATATTTATACATACATATACACACATACATACACATACACACATATTAATGTATGATAAATAAATAATTACGTTATATATATATATATACATATATATATATAACGTGTAATTATTTATATATATATATATAGACAATTCCATAGATAAATAAATATATGTAGTAAAAAAAACTATAGATAACCAATAGGTTCAATTAAAGGAATTAATACTTAGGGTGTATCTGTTGAGAGAGAAAGGTAGTGTTGTTTGATCATTCTTTTGAACGATGCCAGTGTTTGAGCCTGTCTCACCACAACTGGAAGTGTGTTCCACAATCGAACAGCTTCTACTGAGAACGACTTGTCCACGAATGTTGTGGTGTGCACGGGCATCCTCAACTTAAGATTCTCAAAAAAAAGTGTTCGTTAGCTCGCTCGTTAGTTCGTTAGCATTCAAAATTGGCTTCAGGGATCATAAAACAAATGATTTCATAAGAAATCCAAATTACGGTTACTTAAACAAGGTGAGGTTTACGGGTTTTTAAGCTTTATCGATGTTACTAATCACCAACTCTATACATGGTGTTTTCATTAGTATCCCCCTTTTGCAACTTCCTGTATACATATTACAGACCGAACCTTCCAAATTTCGATGTTTGTACATTTTATAATTCTTGAAATGTTGTGATAAATTAATTATACTTTGCGTTTTAAACGATTTTGTAATGGAAAATGTGTACTTACGCCATCAGGACTCTGCTTTTTAACTTCGCAGAATTCACTGAGCACATCCTGTAGTTTCTTTGTGGAATCTGTAACAAAAAATACATTCAAAACTATGTATCGCATAAATCATAAAATTTTTATGATTATTTTATGATATAAATTAAGTTGACTTCCAAGAAATTCCTGAGAAGTCTGCTGATCCAATCTATCTGTGTATATAAAAGGAGAAACTGACTGACATATCAACGGACAGCCTAAACGGCTGGTGTTAGAGACTTGAAATTTTGTCAGTAGGTACCTTTTATTAGACTGGCCCCGAGGGAGATTGCGGCCCGATTTCGCAGAACCGCTGTGGAGGAGTGGCATACCAGGCTGGAAAGCCCAAGTGCGGGCTTGAGGACCGTCGCGGCAGTGCGTCCTGTCCTAAAGAGATGGCTAGACAGGCGCCACGGTGCGCCAACTTTCCGGCTGACGCAGGTACTGACGGACCACGGGTGTTTCGGTTCGTTCCTGTGTCGGATCGGAAAGGAGGTGTCTGCCGTGTGCCACCATTGTGGCAACTGCCACGAGGACACGGCCCAACACACGTTGGAGGAGTGCCCAGCCTGGGAGGAAGAGCGCAGCGCTCTCAGAGCAGTCATCGGAGGAGACCTCTCGCTGCCGGCCGTGGTGTCGGCCATGGTCGCCAGCCGGAGGTCCTGGCGTGCGGTGGCCCACTTCTGCGAGAGCGTTATCTCGCAGAAGGAGAGTGTCGAGAGGGATCGGGAACGAAATTATCCCTCCCGCCGCCAGAGAAGACGTAGGAGGCGCCGGGTGGACGACTGACCGGCGTCTCCCGCCCTGTGGAACGGGGGCGTTTGAATTCAACCACGGTAACCCCTGCCTGTCGTACGAGGCGACTAATTGGGGCCATCGGGGGTCGCGGGCTCGCAGCGGGGGGCTGTCAGCCCGAATCGATGCACTCCCAGTTTCGGAGCATCGTGCGACCCCGAGATGGACGGCAGCGCGTGTGGTAAGGCCTCGTTTGCTGTCGTTGTTCGGTGCGCGGGGGCTCCTAAGCCCTCCCATGGAGATGGGCTGCAACGCAGCACCGCGCAGGGGCGGTTCCGGCAGCAATTCTAGCACTCCTTAGAATACCCCGGGATCGCTCCGTAAGCGCCGAAGAAGGCCACCGCGGGGTTTAGCTGGTAATGTCGGGTGGGGTGTACATAGGGGATAGGGACTCGGCCCAGCGGCTGCCCGGATTGCCATCATCCGGGCGAGGGGGATGCTGGGTCGTAAGACCGGCTAGTCCAGCATAACCGTTTTATTCTTATTCCGCTTCCCCCCGGAGCGGGCGGTAGTAATAAAATGCTTTCCCCGCGACAAAAAAAAAGGTACCTTTTATTACGTGGGCATCCACTTAGGAACGGCTTTTGAAAATACAACCCCCTAAGGGGGTAAAATAGGGGATGAAAGTTTGTATGATATAATCCGTCATATTTGAAGTTAAATGCATGAAAATTGGTATTTTGTATTGTATACTTTTCATTGTATACTTCTCTCAAACATGACCTCCACGCGGGCGGAGCCGCGAGCAACAGCTATAAGAAATATATGTGCGGTTTAACGATCTTAGTTACTCCAAGAACAATACAGTTCACTTAGAATATAATAATATATAGTTTACTTATGTATAAGAGTTAGTCGATAACAAATAGCCAGCAAAAGTTAATATAAATCAATTATACCAAACAATAATTAATCAATGTCCCAAAAAAGATAGGTGAAGTAAGATATTTAATCATCATTAGCACGGACATCAGTTCATCTTTAGTTTTTTTATTCACCGCACATTCATACACATAGTCCTGACCCCACACTTAGATACGAGCTTTGTTTCGTAGAAATCAAGAACTACGAGGGACTACAGCCCCACAACACCCAAACCCGAAACAAATATATGTTCATCACACAAATATTTGTCTCTATGCGGGAATCGAACCCACGGCCTCTCGTTTAACAGCCGGCTGCTCGCCCGCTGCGCCACGGACGCTGTCATTTTCTCGTGCGTCACGATCTTTTGGCAAGTTAATATGATTTCATTACGATTTTTTCAGTCTTAATAGAATTTTTATAAGTATTCTGAAATAATGTAGACAACATTTTAAATAAACAGATACTAAAGGCGTTTAATGCATGCTAATATTTTCGTGTGTCTGATACCAAAGGATGTGTTGTGACTTACAAAAAATAAAGGAGTAGGAGCTGGCTATATTATTTATAGTAACAAATATAAACTATTAAAAACGCTGCATCCCGGTTGCCTTAAACCTCCCATTGAGAAAAGAGTGTAGAGTTTTCCGAGGTTTGTTTGTATGTATGATTATTTTCATATGAACGGCTTGGATGGATTTTAACATATGAGATACAACATTAACATACGAGCTTTTGCCCGTGGCTCCACCCGCGTGGTAGTTATTTGCAAGTAGAGGTATAAAATCCATGGAGCTATCTTAAGCTATTAGATCTTTCTATATTTTGCTATCCCATAGGAACCGTGCATTTTTCCGGGATCAAAAGTATCCTATGTCATTCTCTGATTCCTAAACTACCACTATACAAAAAATCATGTCGATCCCGTGCTCTGTGAAAAACAAAAAACTGTTCAATAGGCTTTGTGCTATTCTAGACCTAGATATCCAAGTTTCAACCAGATTCGTCCAGCCGTTGTAGCGTGATTTACCCAATCACAAACATTCGCATTTATAACATTATATAGTAGGATTGTTTCCCGGTTAATAAATGGCAGGAAAACTTGAATCTGTTATAAGAATGCGTTTCCACTGAGTTGGAGCCGACTGCTGCAGATAAAAGCAAAGCTATGAAACGTGTTCGGTGTTTTCACAAAAGCGTAGTGGAGTTAATATGTGGATATCAGTGAATCGGCTCACTTGCACACTTCTCTTCGTTCCACTTCAGTGGAAACACTCTTTCACCTGAATAGTTGTAATATACACCAATATTATACCGGGTGTCCAAGGAAATGGCGCAGCTGCTTATATACATTATAGTATAACGGGAATGCATCTTGATTAAGATGCATTTTTTAGCGTACTTTAATAATAACAAAGATACTGAGAACAACAACATTAACATGAAATATGCTTCCCCTTACCCATTCTAACTGGTTTTATGCGGAATAGTCGAGATAATAATTGAAACTTTAAACTGTTATAACTCCGATACGGATATGGTTTTTTCAAAAAATATTTTTTTATTAGCATATTAATATTATGCCCTTGCATCCAACGAAGCAAGTGCGCCATTTGCTTGGACACCCGGTATAGAGGAAAGATCGGATGGTTTTTGATAGCAAGTGTGTCGCTTTCCGGGATCAGCCAGTATACATCCGGTTTCTGGGGAGGTCTAGAGTTGGGGTACGATGTTTGGCCGTGTTGTGGCCTTCTGAGTATTCTGACACTAGACCTTCTACCGCTTCTTCACATTCTTGCCCCATGGCGTAGTGCTAGCTGCAGGCCGGCATGATTGTGTTGAGTAGCGAGGAATAGATTGTCTCTCGCTACTTGATACTCTATTTGGATGGCACTGCGCTTACCATCGGGTGCAGTGTGGTTACTTTGCCGTGCCAGAATAAAAAAAAATTATTAACTCAAAAACTACTCAACCGATGAAAATATCTTGCACCTATGGAAAGCTACACTATCCGGAGATCCGGAGTAACATCAGCTATATTGTAATAATAATACTAGCCCTGTATTAAACATTGTCCCACAGCTGGGCACGGGCCTCCTCTACTAATGAGAGGGGTTAGGCCTTAGTCCACCACGCTGGCCTAATGCGGGTTGGCAGACTTCTCATACCTTCGAAAAATTCTCAGATATGAAGGTTTCCTCACGATGTTTTCCTTCACCGTTAAAGCAAGCGATAATTAACATTTTATATTGTAACAGCTATATTGTATTATTTATTATAAAAATTAAGGCCCAACGAAAATAGCAATAATGTAACAGGGTTTACACGGGTGGAGCCACGAGCAAAATCACTAATGAATTTATTACTACTCTATCGTTCTGAACTATGGCCTGCAATTTTAAAACATATAGACCTATAAAAGACTATTTAAGGTCGATCATGTCTCGTACAAGGCACAGATACAATTAATTTTCTAATATATATCGGCCGCGGGGCCTTACCTCGCATTTAAGTAATTGATCCGTGCAATTACGTTGAAACTATAGCTTTCAGTATTATTAGAACTGAAATACGTTTACGTTTTGCGCAATTACTGGACTAACTTGTGTTTTTTTTCATAGGGGAATTCTCTTGGATTTCCGATTTACGACGGGGTATGTCAGGTTTTTACCGACTAAAAACCCATGCTAGACATTAACACACACACTACGGAATTAACACTACGGTTAAGGCCTAACCCCTCTCATTAGTAGAGGAGGCCCGTGCCCAGCAGTGGGACAATGTTTAATACAGGGCTAGTATTATTATTATTATTAACACTACGGAAGGATTCTAGGACCTTCAAAAGAACACACCAGAACCTCTCCTGTGCTACGCTGTACAAGGTGCAAGGGTAGGCAGCGGCTTTGCTGTGCCCTGGCATTGCAGAAGTCTATAAGCGGCGGTGACTACTCACCATCAGGTGGCCCGTCTGCTCGTCTGACTATCGAGGCACTAAAAAAAACTAGCACGTCAAGAGATGAGCATCAATGACTCCCCAGCTGGGGCTAACTTGTGCCTAAGTAGTAGCTAAATGAAAATGGGATTTGTACGTAATTTCGTTTCAGTGATATGCAAGTTAGTTTAATCCGACACTTAAGCCATACATGTTACAATAGCATAGCGCTGGCGAAAATTACATATGCAGCTTAAGGTGAGGTAGGCTCAGACAGTTCAGTTCAGACTACATTTTTAAACTAATTATTCGATGTTAAAAACTAAAAATATTAACAATATAAAAATTAGTCATGAAAGATGAACATATTTATATATATATAACACAAAACGATTGTGCTTCTCGATACACGATTCATTAAAGTTGGCTCGATAGAAAATATTCGCAAAGATGCATCGAAATTTTAAAATTTCAATCCACACGACCCCAAATGAATCCTTAGTATACGGTTATAAAGAAAAATATTGAAACGAAATTTTTCCATAAAATTTTCAATGAACTGCATTAAACGAGTGTGGTAATCATACCTCAGCCCAGAGCCGACAAAGCCTTAAGCGTATTATTAGATACTGCCGGTCTTCCACGTTTAGTAAAAACAAAATCTATTCACCACATTCGACTGCCTCAGTGGCGCAGTTGTAATTTCACATGCGTAACAATGTGTGGTCTCGGGTTCGATCCCCTGGCGGGTAAGGTAATATTGGGTTTTCTATTTAGAAATACTTAGTATCAGCCCGGAGTCTGGATTGAGCCCGGTATGGCGATAGGCTTGCCCTAGGGAGCGATCATATATAGGACCGTAATAAATTCGTTGAAAAGTGGGTGTACATGGTTTATACATTGGTGGTCACACCTTTGCCTACCCCTTCGGGGGTTACAGGCATGAGTATATATGTATGTAAAACTTATTCAAATATATATGCAATCTGATACTTGAATTCCTTATTCGTAAGGCGTGATTCTGATTAACATTAACTCGGGGCGGCAATTTTATCGCTGGTCAGCTATCTTGCTGACATTATTACATTTTTATCACTGGCAGGCTCGTCACAAAGCAGCAGCTAAACTTCTTGTCCGATGTGTCGTGGCTGCTAGGTTTATCGGATATCACTAATATAAATAGAGCCGTTGTAATAAACACGCTAATATACGTCTAACAAGTTTGCCTCGAAGATTTCGTGTGAACCAGATCTTAAAGTTGGCTCTGATTAGACGTATTTATCGCTACTAGTTGTCAATTTGCAACGGATCATATAATTTCATACAAAAGGCTCAGAGTATGTAGTGTGTATATATACTACTACTATACTCCTGACGGTTGGTACGTCGTGAAAAGTTTGAAAATGGAATCTAATATCTGTAACACGGCGCCACGGGAAGACAACTTAATTAACATTGTCGTCTGAGACGATCGCTGATTTTTAATTTCTCATTGTTGAATTAGTTTATTTTGTTTTCCCCGTAACATGTGTTTGAAGTGAAAACTTCTGTAGGCATTTGGGACAACGAACTGAACTCGGTGACCGTCACGCTCAGATTATTTTACTTTTGACATATGCACGCCTGCCGACTATGAAATTCTATAATTATTGACAAGAAATTCATTAACAAAACTTACTACTTCATGTATGCTGTTTCAAAAAAGAACATAGTAATTCCAAAATCTAAAGTTCTGTCGGTAGACTGCCTATGGTTTTATAACTTTAATTATAATAAACCAGTAAACTTTATATGTCTATAGAAAGAACTCTCCGTATTAAAATTATTTTTTACTTTTTAGTTTAGCTAGCTATTAACACGTGTTTTTTTATTATATTATACAAACTACTGTGTGTCGCTTTTGCACACCTTACAGTCTACTTTATATTTTTGTCTCTTGTTACTGACTCGTTCAGATCCTTGTAACTAAACAATGCAATTTAATATTAGTATGGATGAATAGATCATCCACACAGCCTCACAAAATAATTGAATAATGCATAAGCATGCCGTCTAATGCTATGAATATCGATTCTAAAATGTAAATTTTGTTAAGATTTGTGCATAATTTTCATGTTTCATGACAGCCTCCGTGGCGCAGTTGGCGAGTAGCCGGCTGTGAAACGAGAGGCCGTGGGTTAGATTCCCATACCGGGACAAATGTTTGTGTGACAGACAGATATTTGTGTCCGGGTCTGGGTGTTGTGAGACAGAAGTCTCTCGTAGTCCCTGATACTCACAACACAAGACTCGTATCTTAGTGGGGGTTATGTGTGTGACTGTTGGGTGTTATTTATTTATTTAAGTATTTTCTTTTGTTTTCATATATCTACGTGAATGATCTGGCCAAACTTTAGCTCAATAATTCTCTGTGTACCAGTTCTCAGGTGAAGGTGTATTTTTGTGTATGAATCTATGTGATGACTTAAAATTTAGTTACAAGATGCCAATCCTCCAACAGTTGGAACTATAGTACACTCATATACACTCACGCCTGTAATCCCCGAAGGGGTAGGCAGAGGTGTAACCAGTACATCCACTTTTCGCCAAATTTCGGTCCTATAATGTGATAGGGGGTGAGCCTATCGCCATACCGGGCACAGATTCCAGACTCCAGGCTAATACTGAGAATTTCTATATAGAAAAACCCAATATCACTTTACCCGTTTAGGGGATCGAACCCGAGACCTCAGCGCAGCAGTCGTAACGCATGCGCAATTACAACGACGTCATCGAGGCAGTCTTGGAACTATAGATTTATTAAAATTTACTTACAAGAGGCCAATTCCTGCAACTGTTGGAACTCGGCCGGTGATAGCTTATCCCACTGGAATCCACTGCCCGCTGTGTTAGGCATATCCGCCTGCAAACAAAACGATTACATTAATATCCAGAAAACAAGGTTACTGCTGTAGCTATAGCCTATAATAATTCTGAAACATCTGCTGCCTCTATCGCTGTGTCGAAAACTATAATATGTATGGATTATATAGCCATCATTAGGGAATATTCTGTTGAAACAGAACTTGTATCAGAGCGTTAAATTTATGTTAAATAAAGTTTAAGTTTAATTTTTAAAATATTTTAATTCATTTTACTGATGACGATGATTTTAATGATGAAGGCGATGTGGCTTTGTACGTTTTTCTCCACTAACTACGCTGGGTCTGAGCTGGAATATTATTCAGTTTCCAACAAGCATGCCATAATGACAATCTCTGAATCGTTATATCATAGTTTCACATCGTAAAAGCTTTATCTAATGAGTCCAAATCATCGATTAAGATTGATACACAACACTCTGAGATCCATTGTAAAAAAATAAGTTTTTAAAAATTGTATAATTTGCGGTCGTTCTCATTACTAAACTTAGGGGACCCCTAAATATGTATTGAGAGTATTTAATTATATTGAACACTCCTTTACTATTCCTCAGTATCTACAAACATATTAGTTTCTGAAAACAGACGCGAAATAACTAAAAAAGTTACGGATTAGGACATTCAGTATTAATTAATTAAAATGTCCAAACACTCCGAATGCTATTAAGCTTTTTAAATGAAACTCCATAAAGGCTTTGCTGACTGAATGACGATCTATATTACTTTACTTGTATTAGAGAAAGTACCCCTAAGAAGTAGTAAATACTAAAAGGCCAACAGTAAAACACCGACCCGGAACCCTCTACATTGTAAGCGACCAAATCTCCGCCGAAATGGCTTTTATCTAATAAAACCAATATAACAGCAAAACTGCGCAGCGCGTGACGACTAACGCGGCATAAATGTGATTATACCAACACAGGGTTGGCAGGTGATTCTCATTTATTGGTAGATAAATATTGGTTAATCTAATTCTGTTTATTCGAAAGCTCGAATTTTCGATATTGTCGATTGTCAAAGCTATTAATTTATAAACCAACTAGCTGTTGGTCGCGGCTCCGCCCGCGTGGAGGTCATGTTTGGGAGAAAAAGTATACAATATAAAATACAAATTTTCATGAATTTAACTTCAAAAATGACGGATTTCATACAAACCCCTATTTTACCCCCTTAGGGGTGGTATTTCCAAAAACCCTTCCTTAGTGGATGCCTACGTTATAAAAGGTAACTACTGTCAAAATTTTAAGTCTCTAACCCCAGCCGTTTAGGCTGTGCGTTGATCGATCAGTCAGTCAGTTTCTTCTTTTATATAGGTATATACAGATAATTCAATACTCAATTGGCAATTACTCAATAGTCGAGTTGTGTGCTGTTACTAAGCGAATTCGAGTAAAATAAGTAACTCCGTCTCACGCTATTCTTAAATAAATTGCAAAAAATATCATTGTATGAAGATAAATGGGTTATATTTGTCGTGTTTGTGTTTATAAGTATGAGAGTTTATTACTTTGGCAGTGTTTGTAGCCTAGACGGTTCAACAGACTCTCATAAATCAGATGGCGTTAGAGTTGTATTAGTGACATGGTTATTCACAAATTGGTATGAAGAAATTTTTCTTTTCTTGAGGAAAGGAAATATTTCTAGCCCGGGGAAGATGTCCTTGTACTTGCAATGCAGTCTTGATCAGTCCAAGGTCGTCCATTACATCATATTTAAACTGACAAAGTAATTAACATCTTCAGCACATTAAGGAAAGGGTCCGGGTCCTAACGCGAGGAAAACTCCACAAAGAAAATAGTTTCTTTGTGGTGTCACCTTTTGTTTCGTAGCTATGAGGAGATTACTTATTATTATTAACCGATGCCTGCCCTCGGTGCAGCTACTTCGATAGTACATACAAGCTGACAAAGAAATAAACGAAAAAGATGCAACAGAACTGAATACAGATAGTTACTATGTGCTAAAAATTAAGCAACGCTAGAGTTTCTTGCCCGTTCTTCTCTAGCGAAATTGCATTTCGAATTGGCGGTACAGTAAAAAAATATTGAAGATATGAATATAAGATGAATGATGAATGAATGAAAGATGAATATAAGAATCTAAATAACGTATAACATTTCATGGATTCAATAAATATTGGATTTATTATACAAACTATATTATATAATCAGACAGTGCAAAGATACGCGAGTCTTTAGAACGTCAGCACTTGAGCACAGTCTAGACTTTTGCACACTCATGTTTTTGCTTATATAATAATTATTTTTCAGCCGTGACAACCCTGATGCTAGCTAAAATCCAAGGGCCCTTTTCACCGCGCCATGCCAACGTCAAGCCACGCCGTCCTATCTCAAGTACCGGCGACGACAGGCTGATGAAAATATTTTCCTCACAAAACTAACACTTGATTCAAAAGAATTGATTTGTAAATCAGTGCATCATAGAAAACATGGTATGTAATAAAGTATTTTATTTATTTATTTTATTTTGAAGTGCCATTAGGTAATACACATCACATACATTGTGTTCACCTCTTGAAGGTATTTACAACTTAATAAAAAAAGTACTAAGTTACAAGTAATAAATGTAAGGAACACGTTTAAATTCTAATGCAACATATTTTTGAGTAATACATGAATGAAAAAAAAATTACCGTTGACTAACAAAATAACAAGAAAAATAAAAACAAACAATGAAAGGAAGTTTACCAGATTACAGTTTAAATATATGCACAAGGGTACTAGGGGCGTTAATTTATTTTGTATCTTTTACACTATTTTGGAAAACTCGATAACGTATAATAAGAACGCATTGTATTGCAACATAATAAAAAGTATTTCATAATTTACTGAAACCACTGCGATAGTTCGTTCTGTCGAAAAGTGGTCCAGAATATTTCTAGGTTTGGAATTACCAACACGCATGAAGTGGCATACTTATGTACTTTCCTGCACTATAAACCTACATGAGTTCTATATAAAAAGATATAGATTATGGTCTGGAAAAGCACATAGGCTACTTTTTATCCCGGAAAATTGTGAAGTTCCCGTGGGATAGTTCGGTTTTTCACAGAGCAATGGATCGACATGATTTTTTTGCATAGCGGCAGTTTAGGAATCAGAAAACGACATAGGTAACTTTTTATTCCGGAAAATGCACGCTTCCTATGGGATAGATAAATATAAAAATATGTAATAGCTTAAGATGCCTATATGGATTGTATACCTTTTCTTCCAAAAATAACATCCACGCGGGCAGAGCCGCGGGCAACATCTAGTATCATATAAACCAACAAAGCGAAATCTCTTGTGGATATATCAGAAACTATTTATTATTGTATTTTACAATATATTGTATTCGGATTTATTTATTTATATAGAGCTTAATAATATTTTTATTTTTACCTTCTTCCTGTATATTTTTATGCACCTACCTTGTTCATCTCTGCATCACCCGAAGGTTGACTGGGAGAGAATGCCTTTGGCATTAAGTCCGCCTATATACCTTGTATATGAAGTGTATAAATAAAATAAATAAAATAAAAACTACAACACACGTAAGTCCAACATCCAAATATTTGTAAAGTACACATTGAACCCGCTTTCTCTTCACCCCAGAGGTCGTTAACAAATAAATACTCGGATAAAAATATACCTACAAAGATCCGTAAAATCCGTAGAAACAACATTGTTTTGTGAAACATTTTTATAAAACTTTTCAATTTAACGCGGCCCGGGCGGAGCGGCCGAACCGACCCCGAGTCGTGGTTCCTTTTGTTTATAATTAACACTCAACACGGTTAATTTGGGTTATTATTTATACAATGGACGCTGTGAATATCGCCACGGTACGGTCTTGAAATTATTCAAGAATTCTTCATTTCAAACTTTTGGGTTTCAAAAACAAACGTTTGTAATGTTGTTAAAAGATAAACGTATCTTTAGGTAACAGACACCCTGCGTGATTTAGGCCGTGTTATTTCAACTTTGGTCAAGTTGAATTATTTTTTATAGTTAAATCTTATAGCTGGAATAATGTGGTAACGTTATATATAAATATAAAAAAGACTTCAGCAAGAGTCATGTTTTACTACTAGAACTTTAAATTACAATAAAGAATAGTATTGCCTGTGGCCTAAATGCTATTTTGATTGCCTACTCTTAGTCTAAATGTGACCAAATAAAAAAATATATCTACGCACATTTTTAATTATTACCTTGATGTGGAAAACATTGGCAAAAAACGCGTTTTAAATGCTTAACCATTTGACATTGAATAGTAAGGTAAGATAATGAATAAATAGCTATGTGGTTATTCAATTTGAAATATTTAAATAGAACTAGCGCTATAACATAAATTTTATATAAGTATTTAATATTCCTGTTCATTAGGGTCGTGAACGCGATAAAATGCATTCATTTAATTAATTAAGGTCTTGAGGTCTGAAGGTCTGAAGGTCTTGAGCAATGCGCCATGGTTCATACGGAACACAGAAGTACACGAGTATCTGGAGAAACCGACAGTCAAGGAAGAAATAGAAATGTCCTCAGTGGCCTATAAACAAAGACTTGACGGCCACAGAAATCATCTGGCTACAAAGCTTATGAGTACTAACGACTGCATATACCGGCTGAAAAGAATGCGACTAGCGATCTATGAGATTACACATCACAGGATGTGCACTCTCAAAGTATTCGGAAGACCAGTATCAAATCTGATTAAAGCCGTGAAGCTGATTGCAGATAGAGCGAGAAAAAAAATTTAGTTAATAAAATAAAACGGTACCGTCGTCAATTTTGATTATAGTTTACCTTCAAGATGACTCAATATATCACACGCACGTAAATTAATATTCCAAACTAATTACAAATAAATGTTCAACTCATCAAGTCGCAAACATACTGCGGATCAAATTCTCGCGTAATGGTAACCTAACCCAGAAGCTCTCCTCGGCTTTATATTACGTCTATTACGACATCAGATCATCGAATTTCAACATGATTTGAAACTAATTTACATTTCACAAGCGCATGATATATTCCGCCATTTTATCCGGTTATATCTGCAATACACGAGCTGTCGGATATCTGCCGGATCGGATATCCGTTACACGCGGATATACCGCGTAAATGGACCGCAATCGATAGCACATTAATCTGTGTTTGCTTATCTAAAATAAATATCGGTCATATTTCCACGCAAACTATATTTCACAAATTGACGCGCGGCTTGATAGATTTTTGGCCCGACTGTGATAAAGTGAACTGGAGATTTTGTGTTATAGCAGTAACTGGAAGCAAATTTGATATCATGTTGCTAATATCTAGGGATTCGAATTACGTTATATGTCAGTATTAATAAGTATATATCATTTCACAACCTCATACTTTCCCTAGAAGTAATGGGAGCGGCAAATAATAATTTGAGGTTATGCTCTTAGCTGACTTTCTTTTGGATAGGCTATTAGGCAAGGTTCCCTTATTAATATACAAATGCCAATCAATTTGAGTACCTCGATGTAACGGCGGCCGAGTTAATGCCATTATCGACTCCCAGGAGGAGGCTCTAACTCTGTAATCATTATTACAACCTTCAAAATTCATTATATTGAATTATTAATCCTGTTAATGGAGACTTATTGATTTGAAAGCATATTTGAAAGGGGTAAAACAAGTACTGGTAAATAAACGAAGAACCACTTAAGGTGATTGAGTTTCGTGATATCCAATTTGATCCAATTTGCAAAAACTATACTGTGTATAGGAGAGATCGTGAAACTTCTTCTCTAAATAATCATAAAAAAATTGGTGGAGGAGTGTTAGTGGCAGTAACAAATAAAATAAAATCATGCCGTATGTTAGACTGGGAGAGTGACTGCGAAGATTTATGGATTACTATAGAAACATATTCAAACAGTAAACAAAGGTCACTAAAATTAGGCGCTGTCTATCTACCTCCACCTGTACGAAAAGAAACCTTAGACCATTATTTAGAAAACTGTAACAAAGTTATTAACCACGATTGCAATTGTACAATAATGATCGGGGATTTTAATATGAGTGGTATTAACTGGGCACAAAATGCCGCCCACAGTTTTATAATAGCACCATCTATTAGCAGCAACAGTCAGGTTAGTGATATTTTAGAAGATTTCATGGCATTAAATAACTTTAATCAATATAACTTCATTAAAAATTGTAATGACAAAATCTTGGATTTGGTCTTGTTTAATCTAGACCAAGTAAAAGTTAGTAGATGTTTGCACCCTATAAGAGATATTGATAAATATCACCCACCCATTGAAGTTATCCTTGAGCTCTCTGCGAAAAGTAAAATCAGGGCCGTATCCACGAACAAATACAATTACTATAAAGCAGACTATAATATTATTACTGAATCTTTTGATCATATTAACTGGATGGACGAGTTCAACGGACTTACGGATGTTAATACGATGGTTGATAAATTTTACACAGTTGTTAATAATATCATTGCTAAACATGTCCCCAAAACTATTCTGTATCAAAACCAATTTCCCCGCTGGTATTCACTTGGATTGACCAAACTATTAAAACGAAAATACAAACTACATACTAGGATAAAAAAATACAAAAACCCATTAGACATAATTGAATTTAATTTTATAAGAAAAGACTGTGACAAGCTAATACGATCATGTTACAGGGAGTATATAGATGGAATTGAAAATGCAATAAGAAGACACCCCAAGTACTTTTGGACACACATTAAGAATCTTAGAAAAAATTATACATCTTATCCTTCAGCAATGACGCTTGATGATGAGACATCAAATAATGCTAAACAAATATCCAACCTATTTGCAAAACAATTTGCATCTGTTTATGACGCACCCGACAATTTTGACTGCCTCCATAATAGTGTTGTAGTTCCAATCAGTACTTCAAACCATAATAAATCTTTGATATCTCCGGTGTCCGTTGGCAAGAAACTTTCGCAACTCGATATTACAAAAGGCGCCGGTCCTGACAACATACCACCGTATTTTTTGAAACGCTGTGCCGATTCTATAACTTTGCCACTAACATCGATCTATAACACATCCCTTAATTCGGGAATTTTTCCCGACGCTTGGAAAAAAGCTAGAATTATGCCTATTTTTAAAAGCGGTAAACGTGAAATGGTCTCGAACTATCGTCCAATATCGATACTTTCAACTTTGTCAAAGGTCTTTGAATCACTGGTGTATGCAATACTTTACCACAATGTCGAAAATTATTTATCACATAATCAGCATGGATTTATTACTAAAAAATCAACAAACACAAATTTGGTAACATATATTTCTGATTTGATAACTGCAGTTGATGAGGGACTGCAAGTAGACGCAATATACACGGACTTTTCGAAGGCCTTTGATAAGGTTAACCATAGTATATTGCTGCGCAAGTTGCAGTCACTGGGTATCTCTAATTCCGCATTGCACTGGTGTTGTTCATATCTGACTGACAGAACATCCACAGTTGTAGTTAGTGGAGATGAATCCGAACCCTTTCTAGCCACCTCTGGCATACCGCAGGGCTCAATTCTGGGACCCTTACTGTTCAATATATTTATTAACGATATATCTAATATCTTTAAATTTTCTAAGCCATATCTCTTTGCCGATGATTTGAAAATCACACGTATTATACGTACTGAATCGGATTCAAAGCTATTGCAAAAAGATGTGGATGGCCTGATTCAGTGGTGTAAAGAAAACAAAATGCAATTAAACTGTAATAAATGTCACCACATCAAATTTACCAGAAAGCGCCAACAAATTCAAAGTTCTTATAACATTCTAGGAAACAGTCTTACTGAAATTTCGACCATTCGCGACCTAGGTATTCATATAGATAGTGAACTACGCTTAACAGGTCATTACAACAAAATGTTGACAGCGGCATATCGGTCACTTGGTTTTGTGCTGCGGTGTTCTAAGGATTTCAAAAACCCACATACTACAATGATTTTGTACAATAGTTTTGTGAGAAGTAAACTTGAGTATTGCAGTAGTGTTTGGAACCCGACGTATCAAATCCATACCACTAGGATAGAGAGAGTTCAAAAGAAACTTGTTCAACACCTGGCTTTTCGAAAAGGCATTGCTAAATCAATTAGGTCATACACCAAAAGACTCGAACACTTTGGGCTACTTTCTCTAGAAACGCGTCGTTCCATATTAGATTTAAAGTTTCTGTACAAACTGCTTAATAATTACATCAATAGCCCCGACCTCCTTAGCAAAATAAATATTAACGTTCCCCGCAAAATTCCCCGCTACCCCTGTCCATTACTCAAAGCCCCTCGCCATCGAACTAACCTGGGAAAGCACTCACCGATTGTTAGACTGATCGTAAAATATAATGACATAGCCACTGCCACGGAAGACATGGATATCTTCAGCAACAGCATGTCCAAATTTAATCATGTACTGCTGGCGTATTTCAAAGTCAAAAATGTTGTTAATTATCTATAACCCGCTTTTTATTATTTTTATTTCTATCATTTTTGTGTTTGTGCAAGTTCAATTGGTAATTATTGAAATATTAATTTAAAATGTAATATATAATTTAAAATGTAACTTATTTAAAATGTAATCAAAATTTAAAATGTAACTTATTTAAAATGTAATTTAAAATTTAAAATGTAACTTATTTATAATGTAATTTAAAATGTAACTTATTTAAAATGTAATTAATTAAATTGTGTTTCCTTTTATATAATGCATGCTGTAGTTTACTATAATTGGAGAAGCACTATTGTACATACTATAATATTGTAATCTGTGAATGTGATGTGTATTCTCTGTTGTAAACTCTAAATAAATAAATAAATAAATAAATAAATAAATAGCCTAGCATAGTCGGCAGTGAACCGAAAGGTCGCGTGTTTGATTCTTGCACCAAGACAAATGTATGTATTATGCCCAAATCTTCTGCCACCGCCGCCCAGAAGTTTATGGGCGGCGGTGACTACTTATCATCAGGTGGCCCGTCTACTCGTCTGCCTATCGAGGCACGAAAAAAAAATTCGTATTGGGTCTAGGTGTTGTGGGACCGAAAGTCTCTCGTAGTTCATTTAGTACCTTATTTATGACACTTACTTATGGCAGGGGTTAAGGTTACGTCCGCCACGCCAAGTGGAGGTTAGCAGACTTCATATAACTTTGAAAATCATATGGAGAATTTTTAAGTAATATCCGTAGAACCTTTTCCTTCACCACTAAAGCAAACGGTATTTAACAATACAAAAGTGATTTCGAAAAGCCAGAGGTGTATGCCACAAGCAAACACTCTTGCTCATACTTGCTTATATATACTTTACCACTGAAAATATCAACGTCATTTTAGCTACAATAGCAATATATTCGAGAATACAACCATAAAACGCCTGCCAGTTTTTACCCGAGCTTATGCAAAGCCTGAGGCCACAGAATATACTCTGTACAATGGCTGTTTCCGGGTCCTCTAAAAGTTTCCATGATACCCGCAGGAGACGCGCGCAAAGTGTAGCCGTCGGGGGTGTTTCAATAAAGCAACATGGCGTTATATTACATACGTATAACGCATATGTATAACGTTACGTATACATATGCCCTATTTCTTGCCCATGGCGTAGTGTGAAGGAGTAGGCCGGAATGATTGTGTTGAGTAGCGAGGGATAGATTGTCTCTCACTACTACATATTCTAATTGGACGGCACTGCGCTTACCATCAGGTGTAGTGTGGTCACTTTGCCGAGCCAGATAAAAAAAAAAACATAGCATACATAATATATGCTGGATATGTTTATTGGATAATCATCCAATCTTATCAGACCTTTAATGCAAGAACAATAGCTATTATCTTTCTCTTGATAGGATTTCAACCCACTTTATAAGAGGAGGTTATTAAATAGTCTATTTATTTTTCATTTAAAATGTGGTAATGTTAAAAAGTGGTAGAGCCACGCTGTAGACATATTTGTCTACAGCATGAATGGGCCGGCTCGACCGGGGTAGTACCACTGTCTCGCAGAAAACCAACGTAAAGTGACAGTTTACTGTCGCGTTTCGTATGATAAGTGAGATATCCGGAGGCCCAGATTCCTCTTTCCCTTCCCTAATCCCTATTCCTGTCCTTTAAGGCCGATAGCGCATACGTGATACTTTCGGTATTGTGGATGTTCATGGGCGGTGGAGATCACTTAACATCAAGTGACCCATTGGCTCGTTTGTCGGACTATGATATAAAAAAAATTAGATTTTCTTGCATTGTATAATGTCTACGTCAGGGGAGATTCCATATTAGGTGTAACTTGTGCTGTCATTTGTCATATTTCATTGATATTGCTACTGATTGTTGATCATGAATTTACCAAATTGAATTCGTGTATGTCGAACGTATATGCGTTTTATTATTTATCAACTTTCAATCACTTCAACATACTGCCGATTGACATTCTATACCAAGAGTGACACAGTGACCATAAATAATGAAATTTTTAAATTTTCAATTACGGGTTTTCAATAGTATTCGATATCAGATATCACCCTCTCGATCCCTAACACTGTGTGATTGGTATGCAGACAGATCACCACCATTTTGTTTGTCCCTTACCATTTGTCTTCATTTATTTTTGCGGCGTGACTATATTACGACTTTACCTAATGGTACATCAAAAATCAAAGACTGAAATCTCTGTCACAATAATTATGGTAGGTAAAAAAACGATATATACTGGATTAAGTTCTTAATCGCTCAAATAGTATTAAGTAACTACTTATTAGACACAACGAAGAGTTTTTTTGCGGTAAATAGGTTATCTCGACGTGTGAAAGTATCCCGGATCTTTCCAAATGGTTGCATGACCAGGGTTTTTTAGTTTCAATGCCAAACATTGTTAGCAATCAGATGAGAGTCGAAGGTCGGATTGATTGACAAGCTCTTACTGTCGATGACAGCAAGTTGAAATGATACAAGCACTCGCGTGAATAGAATTTTGAATAATGGAATGTTCTGGAAGCAGAAGCTCACGCGGGGTTAAATATACGGTATGTATATAAGTATATCCGTTTATGTCACTAAACGGACCATTTATAAAGCATTCCCAGAGACTCGCCGAGTTTCATTACTCGGTGTCGAAAAAATGCGTGCCATTGTTGATCCTGGCTAAACAGGAGTTACAATGGCGGGTGTGGGCGGGATAGTCTCTTAAACGGACCATGTATCTTTTGTTTATCGATGCGAAATTTTCAGGCTCGTTCATGCAGATGTTGAAGATTGAGAAATTACACAAGCAAGTATATTAATCATGTTTTATATATCGTTTATTGAAAACATTGAGAGGTTAAGAACCACTCTTTATTTAGTCATAATTATATTAGGATGATGTGATTGTGACAGTGATTAGAAATATTTATGTTAGCAAAAATACGAAATACGTAACACAATGTTTTTTTGAATCTTTTCTAACAAAATATTAGTAGGTGTTTTTGTTTCGTCAGCAATTTTAATAACTAAATTAATAGTTAAGCATCTTATATTATAGTAAGGGTGTGAAACAAGTTCTTGACATAATTTGTTACAAGTATGATTTACTTAACTTAAAAACGTATTTTCCTTTCCAAGCGTACTTCACTCAACTCCAGTTTAATTACTTACCTTCAGGTGTAAACGAGCAGTATATATTTACTGAATTTTGTTATTTAACTTTGGCAATATCTACTAAATATTTCTTTTCTATATTGCATAAAGTAGTGTTTATGTATTACCAAGCAATGTTGGATCTCAATATAAGTCACAAAGCATGATCTAACCAGTGAGTGACTTATGCAATAATAAATACTCCTGCAACTGCTGGCTCAACCATAAATCTTGAATCCCATCCGCCATCTTACAACTATTGTATAGATACCACCATATTTAGTTTGGTATTAGAATAAGGTCTTACCCTACTCATTAGTAGAGGTGGCCCGGCTTCGAAATGGGACAGTGTATAACCCTGAGCTGGTATTAGTATACGTTAAAATGGATGCACAAACCACGTAATCGCCAACAACACACCACAATAACCACAGTGATAGGATATTCATACCTTCCCGGATAGCGACCACCGTACACAGGGTGTAAAACCCGCTATAGTGGCACAGGCACACGCAAGTGTGTCGTGTTCCAGGATCAGCCAGTGTACATCCGGTTTTTATCGGGTCTAAAGTTGGGGTATGTTTGGCCGTGTTGCTATGCCGTACGTACTGAGTACTCTGACACTAGACCCTCAACCTCCTTTACACCTTCTTGCCCCATGGTGTAGTCTGAAGAAGCAGGCCGGCATGATTGTTTTAGTAGCGAGGGATACATTTTTCTCGTTATTTGTTAAATGGACGGCACTGCGCTTACCATCAGGTACAGTGTGGTCACTTTACCGGTCACAGGATAAAAAAAAACAAAACATAAATCACAAATACTCGACGCAAAGCCATACATAAAAACGTCTGACTTCTAACGTCTTGGTTGCAAGGTACCTTACTACTTTCACCTATTATACAGGATAAAACAAAGTAAACAACAACATAAAATAATGTGAACTAACATTACCTAAAGAAAGAAATAAAGAAATCAAGTAATAAAACATCAATAGTCGAACAAATATCAACGCTGACGCTGGTTTGGTATAAAAAATATATTAATAACAGCGTGTTATTGACATCGAAAACAAAATTGGCAAACACATAAAACGGCTATCAAATGCCATAGAAGTAGGTTCTTGAGCGTGGAATCGGATGCTCCATAAATACGGGGAGCCACCGCGCCGGTTAATGTCGCGATACTTTCGTTAGGGTTTATACCAGTGTAGAGGCGGTATAGCGGGTAATATATGAAGATTAGAATTCGTCCTGCGTATACCTACGCTTGGACGTTTAAGAGTAATGTTTGATAGGACTACTCCTGATGCTTTTGCAGAAGTCAAAGTTGATCAAAAATCAAGTTAAAAGATAGATGGCAATGTACTTGGTGTAAGGAATCAGTTAACCTTTGTTAATAACAATATGAGCACATTTCTATTAAAATGAGTTGGTGTGGTATTATTTTATATTATTAACGTAAATTTGAATAATATAGTCTTTTTTTTCCTGCACGGCAAAGTGACCACATTGATCCTGATGGTAAGCCCAGTGCCGTCCAATTAGAGTATCGAGTAGCGAGAGACAATCTATCCCCCGCTACTCACAATCATGCCGGCCTGCTTCTTCACACTACGCCATGGGCAAGAAATGGTCGAGGGTGTAGAGTACTCAGAAGGCCGCAAAACGGCCAACCATCGTACCCCAACTCTAGACCCCCGCGCCGATAAAAACCGGATGTACACTGGCTGATCCCGGAACGCGACACACATGCGTGTGCCACTATGGCGGGTTTTACACCCTGTATACGGTGGTCGCTATCCGGGCGGATATGAATATCATACCACCAGCAAAGTCTGATAGTATCTTATCATTGAGGACTCATTCTGAATCATAACTTGCATGGCAATAAAGTCAAATAGTTTATTGAGTAAAATCATAGTTTTAGATGTATGAATGTGGAAGAAGCGAAAGAAGTGTGTCAGGATCGTAGCTTGTGGCAGTCAATAGTCTCTGCCTACCCCCATGGGATGCGAGCGTGAGTGTATATGTATTTATGTATCATAGTTTTATTAACCAACAGCCTAATGATTCTGGATTCAACAGTTCCATATTCATTCCGAGGTCGTTTATTACGAACAAAACAATATTCTACACTAAGTATGCAGCCTAAGGAATTTCATATTACCCTAACGCGACCTATTAAATGAGATTGCTGGAATTCGTCCCGAAATGTACTCGTGAGCTGTGCATACCTTTTTGCTAAACTGGGTAATGGTGTGAAAAAAACAATGATCACGTACGACATTACCAGCGTTTCAACGGTATTTTTAATTGAAAGGTCATTTAGGCTTACAGCGGCCCGTCATCTGCTTATTTTTATGTTCTTTAGATGACCATCGAAGAGTTATTGATATGATTTGTTTCTAAAGTTCATAAAATCAGTATATATAAAAATTATGACAGTTTTATGATTCTGAGAAACATCATCCATACACACATAAATTGTTATTATTCGATAGGCTGGTTTGGAGTGATATGGACTTACAAGATAAAAGTCGTAAGTTTAAAAACAGCTCAAATAGTATACACCTGTGACTTTTCGAAGTCATGACGTATGTATTTATTGTTAACTAGTTGTTGCCCGCGGCTCTGCCCGCGTGGTATTTATTTTTGAAAGTAAAGGTATTTAATCCATGGAGTCTTAAGCTATGCACCTTATATTTACCTATCCCGTAGGAACCGTGCATTTTTGGGATAAATATAGCCTATGACATTCTCAGACCCCTCAAGTAACACTATGCAAAAAATCATGTCGATCCCTTGCTCTGTGTAAAACAAAAACGAAACTATCCCACAATAACCGTGTATTTTTCCGGAGTAGTAGCCTATGTGCTATTCCAGACTATAATCTATCTCTGTGCCAAATTTCAACCAGATCCATCCAGCCGTTCTACTGTGATTGAGTAACAAACATCCGTCCACCCAAACGCATTCTCATTTATAATAGTAGTAAGATTGTATTAACATGTCGCTAGCTACAACGGCGAAGAAAAACATCGTAAGAAAACCTGAGAATTCCCCATAACAATTTGAAAGGTAAGTGAAGCCTACCAACCCTCACTACTTAGGCCAGCATTGTTGACTGACTAGGGCCTAACCCCTTTCAGTAGAAGAGGTGGTCTATGCCCAGCAAAGGGACATAAAATGAGGGTAAACTCAGGATTAGTATACCTGGTATCCAAACAACTTTAAGGATCAGATATGAAACAGGATCGTTTATAAACAAAAATTACTATCTGAACTAAATCTGGAAT
Organism: Laothoe populi; assembly: GCA_905220505.1. Lineage (NCBI taxonomy): Eukaryota > Metazoa > Arthropoda > Insecta > Lepidoptera > Sphingidae > Laothoe > Laothoe populi. The sequence goes on from HG992157.1 coordinate 6,078,279, forward strand.
CAAACACAAACTCAAAATAAATTATTGACTTGTAGTCAATAAATGAATAATAAACTGACTTGCAAGAAATCAGTCATAGCATCGACTCCGAATTCCACATGAACCATAAAAAATTAAGCTGCCATTAATTTTTTTCTCCGATTTAATGGGATAATCTGCTCGGCAGTTGTAAAAGTTTATCTGCTGTGTACAGTACACCGCGTGTACAGTTAACACAACAGATTTAAATATAGTAAGCTATTCCGAGAAACAGTGACGTCGCCGTGCGTTCAACTCATCGTATATTTCGTATAAACAATGAGTTTTTCATTAAAAATTATATACAATATACAATTTATACCTCTTATTTTATACGATCGTATAATTCTCTTACGTCTGTAAATTTATTTTACACTTGTTTCAACAAAATACTTTTTAAACAAGAACGGACAGCGATTGAACTAGGGACTCTTACTTCTGATGATGGACGATATCTACGTGGTATGAGCGTATTTGGTCGTTTAAGAATATGTCATTGATCATTTTTTTTTAAATTAAATATCTAACTACTACTAAGAGTTTGGATAAGTTTTTATATCAGAAGCTAACAAACGAGCAAGTATGATTACCTCCCATGAACCCCCTCAATATCGGAAGAATAGTTTGTGCATAGGAAAGGAATAAGGATTGGAAAAAGGAGTATGATTTAGTCCATTGGCATCCCACTCACTTTACGAAGCTAGCTGTTACTTCATATCAGTCTTCTGTGAGAAAGAAGGGGTTTGCACATTCGTATTCTTGTTGCACCATCAAGCTGTGGAACAGTTTTTCGGCTCACGTGTCCCCTTCCTATAAAATTGGGTCCATTAAGCGTATGTGAAAAAGCTCATCAACAGGCGGACATGATCGTATCGAGTAGCAAGGAATACTCTCGCTACTTCATACTCTACCTGGACTGCCCTGCACTTACTAAGTGCAGTGTGATCACATTATCACGCCCTGATTTAAAGAAAAAAAAACAGCGTCGAGAAAGAAGAACAGTTGGGAGGCATTTCTTGGGATCCATGACAATCTCACTTAACTAACTGTAAACGCAATACTACCACTTCTATTTTGTTACCTGTAAGACATTGGAATAACTGTAGTCATGTTGGTCGTAATTTTGCTAATAATAATTTTATTCTGCTACCACTATTAGTGTTTATAATCAGGACGTTACAGACACGCGGACAGCGCTGGCGTGTGTACAGAAACAATATGATTTCACACGTATTAATAAACCTTAATGTGTACAAACGTATTAACACAATCGTGGTGCATAAACACATGCCCTCGATTGCATCGCGAAATTAAGTCACTTGAAATAGTCTCGCGTAAGACACAAGCTGCGGCGATAAATGTGGAACAAAATATGTACATAAATACATGTACTAATTACATATAAACGGGTAGAAGACGGTAAAAATAGACATTATATAACGAAAATTATAATTATAAAATAATAATATATAATCGTATGATTATCATATCGTATGATGTTATGAAATCTTGTAAATGTGACATACGTAATATTTTTGCTGGTGGCAGGATACTTTATCCACCCGGATAGCGGCCATCGTACACAGGGTGTAAAATCCGCCATAGTGGCACACGCAAGTGTGTCGCGTTCGGGGATTAGCCTGTGTACATCCGGTTTTTTAGGGTCTGGAGTTGAGGTCCGGTGTTTGGCCGTTTTGCGGCCTTCTGAGTACTCTGACACTAGACCCTCGACTGCTTCTTCACCTTCTTGCCCATGGCGTAGTGTCAAGAAGCAGGCCAGCATGATAGTGTTGAGAGAGAGAGACAATCTATCCCCCGCTATTCAATACTCTAATTAGACAGCACTGCGATTACCATCAGGCGCAGTGTGGTTACTTTGCCGTGCCAGGATAAAAACCACTATTTTATATAGGCTCAAGTAATTATATTAATTAAAGGATTTATGGAATTATTTACGTGAGACATGAATATTCTATTAATGTGGATCGAAGTCACTTCGATTATGTATTTGAAATAGTGAAACACTGGTAAGACTATATGCCTACGTCGCTTATAGTGTACATTTCATGTACGCAGTATATGTTAAATTTATAAATATTTATATAAATGTACAATTTATCATAATTCATAACAAATGTGGAGCAAACGATAATCGCCTGTATCTTAGGCCATTTTTTCCCACCCACGTTATATTGTAAAGATCAAAGAATACTTCACATTAATCCAAATCGTACGATGGTTATTCTTATGTACGACCAACAAATTTAAAAATTGCTTTTATATTTAATGCGTAGAAAATAATATATAACAGTAAATTGATGATTACATTTTCTGGTAGCCCGGAGATTGTTGCTTACATTGGTTTAAGTCTTGAATTGTTTTAGGATATTATTGTAGCCATGACTTAGTAAAAAGAGATTACACATCCGTAACGAGGCTAAGGCGAGCTAATTCGGGTATTTGGTCATTTTACTAATTTCTAGTTTTTACTCATAGTTCCGCCCTCCGTAAACCGTCTTTTTACCGACTTCAAAAAAGGAGGTGGTTCTCAATTCGTCGGAATCTTTTTTATGTATGTACCCCGATTACTCGAAGAAGCCTGAACCGACTCGAGAAATTCTTTTTTTGTTTAAAAGGATATATTTCCCAGGTGGTCCCATTGACACCATGTTAGGATCTGATGATGGAATATCAGAAAAATCGAGGGCAACCCTGAAATTTTATAGGGGCGCATAATGTGTTTTTAATTGAAGTCGGTTCATAATCATAATTGTTTTACGTGATGCAGTTAGACATGCAAAAGAAGACGGTGTTCTTTAAATGCACTAGCCTCGATTGTCTCACTGCAGAGCAAACGTTTAACCTTCTTTCAAGAATCTCTGTCGAGAGTTTTCTGTGACCAATCATTCCAATACGAGACCAGCTCACGCTCCTACCTATTTCTAGCTTAGCCATAATGTCACTTTGCATAACGTGGTGGTTAATTTCACCCAAAGCCCATTCGACATACGGCTTACATATGCTGTATGTCAAACGGTCTTTGGACGATGGCCACATGGGCGGCTCAGGTCTTCTCAATGTTTTGTTTACATCAGATACGGGTAAAGAAAAATGTCGGATACTAGATGACCAGAAATTTCCACTGCCCACTGAATTAATAGTCATGATTCTTATGACTGCAATCATGACAACAAATAGAAAGGAGCGGGGGAATTGGTTAGAACACACATCGACGGGACCCAAAAGCTCATATTGGCTCGGTTTCCTGTGAGAGGTTGGTAGAACCCCGTTTGTGGTATATATAGACGAAGTGATTGAAATGTTTAGTATGATCACGAGCATGACAATGTACAAAGTATAGACCATGCAGAACGTACTACCGGACCACATAGGATAAGTAAACGGCATAATCTGCCACAACTACAGATAATAACTCCGCTAACTTATGAAATGAAATGAAATCGTTTATTGATTAAAGGCAATTACATAGCTCTTATGACAAGTCAGGACATTGAAAAAAGTAAATTTAACGAAAAGCATATCAGCTTACGTATACATAACATACATAGCATCATAAATACACTAGCAATTACGGTATTTATAATTAATATCATTCAAGGAATTCCACTCAAATATAAATACTTTTAAATGGGTTTGATATGGACCATGGGTATTACCGAGACGTCGCGTGTTTTAAAAGCTACCACCGGATCTAAACGCGACCCTGCCTAAGAAGACCCGGCTAATCAAACTCAGCGGGCTTGTTTTTGGTCCAGTTCATTATTTCTTAGTAGATGACCTGTCACATATTATTTGCCTAATTACTGTTATATTGTAAACGCAAACGTACTATTATTTATTTGAAGTAATTTAAGATATATCGTTTCTACGAGTTCATACCTTTGCCTAAAAACATTTCAATTACACGTTAGTAAAATTCTTATGCTAGAACTGAAATTCTATATAATGCAAAAGTAATTTGTGTAATTGGTAAATCCGTACAAATAATTTTTTTTTTTTTTAGTGCCTTGATAGGCAGACGAGCAGACGGGCCACCTGATGGTAAGTAGTCACCGCCGCCCATAGACTTCTGCAATGCCAGGGCACAGCAAAGCCGCTGCCTACCGTTAGCAAAGCCGCTGCCTACCGTAAATAAATAAACTTCACAGATTGTTTATAACATAGAAGTTCACGGCTGTATCCCCGAATGGGTATAGGTATAACTGATTCACATTTGCTTTGCCGATCTTATCAGCACATATTCCTTATTAATACGAGGAATTATGTTTATTGATTTTCCGAGTCAGGGCGTGACACGAAAATAGGTTGATGTCGCCAGCCTAAGGCGTTCTTCTGAAACTCCTCAGTCTTCGCACTCTCTTTTTTATACCTCCTTTTTGCCATGGTAACGTATGTGAATGGCCTATCCTTATGGGCCTTTCACATACATTAACAACTGATGTACCACAATCAAAGAATACTCCTAATAATAACAGAGGTGTGTGTGAATCAAGTCTTTAACGTGCGCCATGACGGACTGCCCTTAACCTGTGTTTAACCACCACTTGCAGAACTATTAACGAAGGATCGAAACTCATTTTTTGGAATAGAAGGCAGCGGCTTTGCTGTGCCCTGGCATTGCAGAAGTCTATCCATCAGGTGGGCCACCTGGAGAAAGAGAAAAAGGAGAAGGTTCTCAATTCGGCGTGAATCTTTTTTTATGTATGTTCCCCGATTACTTGAAGACGCCTGGACCGATTCGAGAAATTCTTATTCTGTTTAAAAGAATATACTTTTCACGTGGACTCATTGGCACCAAATCAAGATCTGATGATGGGATCTCAGAAAAATCGAGGGCATCCCTCAAATTTTATAGGGACGCATAATTAGTTTTTTATTGAAGTCGATGTACTTTTTATGAATGAAGCAACTTTTACTTATTTAGTAGCCGAGATCGTACACTCGATAACTCGATTCATACCCGGTTACTCGTCCACTGGGCTGTTAGTAATATTAATTATTATGTAGCAAAATGCTGAATTTGCAATCCAATCTACAATCGGATCGTCAAGTGTATTGGTCGCAGACTCAGAGGTAAATATTGATGCGTTCGTCACGTACACAATCTTACTGCGTAGCTGTGCATATCCCTCGTAGCATCTTAATAATTAATCTTATACATAGATATTTCGAAAGTATAGGACAAGTTTCAGGAGTCAAAGCGCCAATAACGTTTTTGTCAAGTCCTTCAGGCTATGATAGCCTTCGTGGTGGAGTAGCCAAGTGGACGGTTATGGAATGAGAGGTCGCAAGTTCGATGCCCGCACTGAGACAAATATTTGAGATGATCCACATACATTAGTATTGGGTCTGGTTGTTGTGGGATCATAGTCCCTCGCAGTTGTTGGTACAGGTTTGACTATTGTGGGGTCAGAGCTGTGTATGTGAATCTAGGGTTTATTATTATAAGGCTACTGTTACTATGGCAACTAGACTGTACACAACGTCGACCACAACACACGAACACTAGTGGAGGCGTGATTTATTTATTCACATCATAACACGGATTTCGCACAGAATTATTCAATTTAACATAATACTCGAGTTCATAACAGTTGAAATCCAATAAATCAAAACGCGCAAAGCCCACGAGTGCTCTTTATCATAATATTAAAGCCGGCTGTCCAACTTTACTCGTAAATCTCGCTTTGAAGTGCCGACGATCCTGTTTAATAAAAGATTTCGGGACTCAGACGATTGCGTTCGCGTGGGGATTGAATACAATACCCTGCAGTCATAGGATGGGCTCCTGCCATGTTCAGTACATGGTGAAGGGATGGATTTTAAGATAGGGTGAAGCAACCAAATCTTAATGATTGTGCTAAGCATATCCGAGTTATATTCATAGGCAGAAACCATGAAGCTCAAGGCAGACTTTCAATAGTCACGTCAATCTTTAGTGCTATCGCGTCCAAATCGCTAGGCGCACAAAGTATTTTTGAAACGGAGTTCCTTATCGCACGTTATCATTTGTTTGCGGGCTGAGGGGCTACACCGAAAACAGTGTAACAATGTAAAACGATACCAAAAACAAACATCTTTTTTGCAGTGGTTTTTCAGGAGTTCCCGATCACCTATGAAACTAAAACTTTCAATCGATTCAGCTTGCCATCAATTTTAAGAATATGCAAAATTATTTATAATTTTATGTAATGATTGGTTCATACAAACACAAAAAAGATAAAGCGAAAAGAACTCCGTTCCAACCGGGTGTCCATGAGACACCTCTCTCTTTTTAACCAACTTCAAAACAGGAGGAGGTTCTCAATTCGTCAGAATCTTTTTTTATGTATGTTCCCCGATTATTCAAAGACGCCTGGACCGATTCGAGAAATTCTTTTTTTGTTTTAAAGTGTGGACTTTCCAGGTGGTCCCATTGGCACCAAGTCCTACCAGGTCCCATCGGAACATCGAGGGCAACCTTAAAATTTTATAGGCTCGCATAATTTGTTTTTTATTGAATTCGGTGTACTTTTTATGAAATAAAAAACTTTTTCAATATCATTTAGGAATACTATACGGAAGTAGCGTGAGCACTGCACGGCACTATCACCTTGTCGTCTATAAACAAAATAATAATGTTTTGTTTATAGACGACGATGTTATTGATACTTGACCTGAGCTATTAGAAATCTGCCTTATATCAAATGGTCTAAGAAATTATTGACATTCGACTTGTTTATAGAAAGTAGAAATCATTTTCCCCATAAAGATTTTCGTAACGCTGTGTCTAATATAGTGCTTCCCCAATTCGCTTTTCCGGTACGTTTTTTAACTTATTTTTTTTTGTTATACATCGCTAAAATAAACTAAAAAATACTTTCTTGTATCGACATCATCGATGTACTCACGTTAAAGAACGTGCCAGACAAAGAAATATCTCTGTAAAACCGTTTAACAACTACTTTAATTCGCAATTTCTTGTCAAAACATAGCGTTTGAACTTGTTTTATTTTGCTAGAAAGTCCCATTTTAACTTACTATAATACTAGGGTAGAAGGTAGGCCTTCCGTCTGAAGGGTCTATTCCTCAGACCGTGATTGGCTCTGCACACGGGCCGGCTCCCGCGGAGACTGTGGTTGTATCGGTAGGACGGCCTAGGCCGTTGAGTCCGAATACTTCCTACCTTTGAAGATCTGTAAATAGATTCCCCGTGGTACAAAAAAAGGCCATAGGTATCTGGCGGCTACATGTATACTGTTCGGTAAGTTTAATCAGTTCTTCAATTATGCAAATACAAAATGTATCCGCTACACGCATTATTAGCATCTATTCCCGCAGCATAGTTAAATTTATGCGAGGCAATCGATTTCCCCGTGGCCTGACTTCAAAGGGCGGCACGGTTACACGACGCGTTTAACTGCCGAGCCAGCGTTGCGAAGCCATCAGATAATTATAGAAACAAACGTGTAAAGAACTAAACAATTACAGGCTACAACTTTTCTAGACTCATCGCACTGGATTGGCTATTTTGATTTATAAACTGTAAACATTACGAGGTTATAAAGTCACCAACCATCCACGCTACAGAATTCTAGGGCATGTAGCCATTTGGTAACAGCCAAGATTCATTATGAACATTCTTAAGAATATTTTAATGTGTTGCCTAGTAGGCAAATGGTGGATAGGGTGAGCATGAGACATATTGCATACTATCAAATATAGTAGCGGTCTCATGTCTCACATGCCCGGCTCAAAATATACCAATATTATTCAAATATCTATGAACACCTTCAGTGTCTAAACGTCGAGATTCCTGATAGGGTAGCTGACAATAAGTGAAAACTTTATAGAATTTTGTTTTTTATAATACATTTTAGTCTAAAAACATTGAAAAATAAACCAATTTGTTAATTTATATGTGATTATTTAATATTTACAAGAAGCAAACATGTATTTTTTTTTTTTTTTTTAGTGCCTCGATAGGCAGACGAGCAGACGGGCCACCTGATGGTAAGTAGTCACCGCCGCCCATAGACTTCTGCAATACCAGGGCACAGCAAAGCCGCTGCCTACCGTTTGTAAAAATAAAGCATTTTGTTACGTGCCAGGAAACACAAATCAGTCATGCATGACGTCACCGTTCGAAACATCTATTAAACGCTGAGCCAAACGTTTATAAGTTTTGCGGATGGTCACGTCACACGAGAGGCCATGACAGTTTGTAGCGTTTAGGTGGGAAAAATAAAGTTGGTTTATAAAAATATAATTTAATTTTGAAAACTTATGTTTCATGTTTCTTAATGGTTATATTTTAATAATATAGACCATAAATAATAAAAAACGGTTTCCCAAAAACAGTCAACTAGCCTATTGAGATGGAGGCTCATTCCACCCCAAAGTTCACAAATCATTACAATTACCTTCAGTTAATTAAAGTCTGAACATGATCAGATAAAACCTCTGATATTGTAATTTGTGTCCATTTGTTGCAACCTAGAACTTTATGAAATAAATACTTTCTTTTTATAAAAAGTGATAGTAATGATATTTCCAAGGATACGTGAAAGTTTCATCATTAGCATACTCATGGAGGGCGACGACATGAGGCAATCTTATCTAACTGTACCTCTACAGATAACACTTATCATATAATAGGTTGTTTATAAAAACATCATAATGCACTAATATCACGAATGTGTTCGGATTTTTGTTTGTCAGATTTGAATATTGCCGATGTATGACAATCTGAAATGTTACATGCCTCGATAAATTTTGCTTGTCATCATTGTGTTATTACTATGTAAAATTTATGTAACCAATGAGAAGTGAAGACTGCCTCGGTGGAGCAGTTGTAATTGCGTATGCGTTACGACTGCTGTGCTGAGGTCTCAAGTTCGATCCCCGGGTCGGGTAAAGTGATATTGGGTTTTACTATCTAGAAATGCTCAGTACTATGCCAGAGTCTGGAACCTATGCCCGGTATGGCTCGCTATCCTATCACCGGGATTACAGGCGTGAGTGTATATGTATATGCATGCAATGAGAAGTACAGTTCCATTATTATAGCTGTTATCTATCACGCAATTACTTCGAGACTGAAATTCTTTGTATTACTAATATTAGCTATTGCAATTTATACTCTCTCATATCCAAAACAATGTTAAATATTTGCTGATCACAAAATCACACGCTCATTCTCGCAATCCAATGCCCAAGATATTGTTTGGTAACATATCCAGTGGAATAATTTGTCGTGCTTCACACGTGGTATCTTATAGATTTAGACGGCGACCTCATAAACCCAATTTATTATGTTCTAATACAAAAAACGTAAACACGTCTGTCCGTAAATCATTAGCGGTGCATCTGCGAAGCTTTATCTATGACGCGTACGTTTTTGAATTTTCTTTGTAAACTCACTTTTCTGACATTGCGAAACGGAGTTGCAAATTTTTATGTATTCAGTATTTGAATGGACTATGCCTGGTCCTTTTTTTGTGATGCTCTGTTTATCCATCTTACCCGACGGTTGCTTCTTTCGTCAGATCATGATCCACACACCCATATACTTCAGTGATAACCATCTTCATTAATTAATCTTCAGTGGCAGTATATCTATCCTTCCTATTTACTTTTGTGGTTGAAATTATTCTTCACCAAACTATAACCATAAATTAAAAATGGGTGCGTGTACTTATGTACGCGCGTGAGAAGTTATACTTCTTTGGCATCATTAAAAATAGTTTTTAGTTGCATGCAAATATTAATAGATTTAATAATTAATATTTTAATTTATATCAATAAATAATACATACGGATAGTTAACCTCAATTATATTGGAGCACTTGAAAAAGTATATAAGCACAATTTTTTTCACTAATATTTACGAATAGTAAATAACATTCAATTTAAATCACTTCTGAATATAACTTATAGATATATAAGTAACTTAGAGGTTCTATTTCTATTTTGTTGGTAGCTATTTTTCGAGACTTAACGAGTGGTTTAGCGGGCAACTTCAGAGTGTTACTTTTGTGTCTCGGTATGCGCGCGCATCTTAAAATTTCACTCTCATAATTTTTTCATAACGCGCCTAAAGAAGTATAACTTCAGTTGACAGTTCGCCATCTGCTGTAAAAAACTGTATTTGTTACTCTATGCAAATTGATTGAGTGCATTGTTTAACTCGAAAAAAATTACAAAAAATAGGCTCTTTTATAGGAGTTATAGGTTAAACAGATTTCTGTTGTAGGCTACAAGACTTGGGCTGTATTTTTTGTTCTTAGAGGAAAGACAAGCTTATAAAAATTAGCAGTAACCTTATCATAAAAATAAGTAAAACTTTAGACTTTTAACTAGGTACTATTTTATTTTAATTACCCATTACTAGGTTTATCAAATTTAAGGGATAATATTGAACTAATTTCTTTTAATGAACACCCTCCATAATTTTAGCCTATAGTATTTTGAAAATACGGCTACTACTCCTGAAGACAAATGTCTTTTCGCGTATTTCACAAAACCAAAATAAAAAAAATCACAATTACTAAAACTATTTTAATAATCTGTGAACGTTATTTTTATAATCCCTACAGTGTCGTGTAAATCAATTAATAAATTATAAATATTGTATTTGTGCCTTTTAAATATCCATCTTGCATAGTTTTTTTGATGTTCCTAACATATTATTTATTTATACGCCTATATACGATGTATATGAAGTGTATAAATAAATATCGTGTTAGGAACATCAAAAAAACTATGCAAGATGGATATTTAAAAGGCACAAATACAATATTTATAATTTATTAATTGATTTACACGACACTGTTACACATCTCAGTGCTTAATATTAACACACACGCATGTCAGGATTCACTTTAAGGCTTCTCTTTATAATTAATCTACCAGCATTACCCTTTAAGCTGAACTACGCGGCCATTGAACTGTTTACACATTGATACACTAACCACGAATATCCTATCACCTAGTCTACTTCACAAAACAACTGAACTGAACATCGGAGCGCGGAAGGCACACCGTTTTATATTAAAAATTTACTACTCCCACTTTGGTTGTCATTATAAACTACCCCCAACTAGTCTCCTAAATACATCCGTTATACCTTCGGTATTTTTAATAATAAGAAATATCCTAATAATCGGCTCTTAGACAAACCTAGCACGAAAATTCATAATATTTATTAATTCCACCGGCGCAAATATACCATAACTGATTTAAAAAACGTGATAAATGAACACTTGGCCTTGAAATTTCAACATCGTGCATGCATGCACGTTATATTTTGAGCATTCGATACATATTTTCATATTATGCTTTTATTTTGTCGTTCTCTTGGTGATTTTCCTTTTGCTGTAAGTAGATAATTGACTGAGGTGGAGCAGTTGTAATTGCGCATGCGTTACGACTGGTGTCTGAGGTCTCGGGTTCGATACCCGGTCAGGTAACGGGATATTGGGTTTATCTATCTAGAAAATTTTATTTCTATTTCAATGTCTTTTTTTTTCATTACGAATGATCTGCCATTAACTTTAACGTCCCATGTAACTTTAGTAAATATCTGATGATGGCGGAAATAAAAAATAAACTACTCAGCGAATTATGAGTGTGATGAAAAATCTTAAAGTAAATTTTACTAGAGAATCGACTATTTGACTATTTGTGACTGCCTCGGTGGCGCAGTTGTAATTGCGCATGCGTTACGACTGCTGTGCTGAGGTCTCGGGTTCGATCCCCGGGTCGGGTAAAGTGATATTGGGTTTTTCTATCTAGAAATTCCTCAGTATTAGCCCGGAGTCTGGAATTTGTGCCCGGTATGGCGATAGGCTCGCCCCCTATCACATTATGGGACCGAAATTCGGCGAAAAGTGGGTGTACTGGTTACACCTCTGCCTACCCCTTCGGGGATTACAGGCGTGAGTGTATATGTATGTATGTAATCGACTATTTAAATTAATATGTATGTTACGGGAAAAAAAATATCTTATAAAATAAATAAAATACACGCAACAACCAGACATGACCTGACCCTAAACTAGGTCGTGTATCGTGGGTATCAAGAACTACGATGGACTACGGTTCCATAACACCCAGACCCGAAACAAACATCTGTCTGTCACACAAACATTTGTCTCGGTGCGGGAATCGAACCCACGGCCTCCCGTTTCACAACCCACTACTCGCCAGCTGCGCCACGGAGGCTGCAATAAAAATACTTTTTTTTTTTTTGTCTGGCGCGGCAAAGTGACCACACTGCACCTGATGGTAAGCGCAGTGCCGTCCAGATAGAGTATCAAGTAGCAAGAGACAGTCTATCCCTCGCTACTCAACACAATCATGCCGGCCTGCTGTTTAGCTTCTTCACACTACGCCTAAAGGACCCAGGATCATAGGAAGGAGGGAACACGGTAGCTGGCAAACTGTTCCACAGCTTGATGGTGCGGCAAAAATACGAGTTTGCGAACCTCTTGGTTCGGGCCGGGGTAGTAGATACCACGAAGCTGTGGCTCCGCAATCCAGTACGCGTGGTTCTGGTATGGAAGGGAGAGGATGGGAGGACGTAAGGTAATTACTTAGACAACATTCTTGAAGAAAGTTAAGATAACGAGTTTACTATTAAACACCGTAACAATTGCAGCGAGTATAACGAGACGTGTCATACGGAATCATAAAATCCAAATATTCCTTCAACACAACAAAAAAATTATGATTATGTCTTTGCGTGGCGTAATTAAAAATGAATGTAAAACATTCTTTGAAGTTATAATTAGTAAGTCGTGAAATGTAGATCAAATAGTGCGCGGCGGCATTACAGCGGCGCCTACAATTTCATTTTTCATAATATTTATATTCAATCTCTCGCTACCATCTATTATTGATTTATTACTTACTCATCTTAATCTAGTTTTGTTTGGCTTTGAGTGGATTTAATAAAAATAACGTTTAACCCACATGCAATAGTTGAAGGTAATAAATCTTTGTAATGGAACAATAGAGTATACAAATAACCACATCAAAGGTATGAGTGCCTTGGTGGCGCAGTTGTAATTGCGCATGCGTTACGACTGCTGCTGTGCTGAGGTCTCGGGTTCGATCCCAGGGTCGGGTAAAGTGATGATGGGCTTATCTATCTAGAAATTCTCAGTATTAGCCCGGAGTCTGAAATCTTTGCCCGGTATAGTGATATGCTCGCCCCCAATCACAGTATGGGACCGAGATTCGTCGAAAAGTGGGTGTACTGGTTACACCTCTGCCTACCCCTTCGGGGATTACAGGCGTGAGTGGTATGTGTGTGTGTGTATGCAATAATGTATTTGTGATAGGATTGGATTATTATTTCCTGTTGCTTATTCACTTGAGCTGATTATCTCTGTGTGACTTTATTTTTCTGGTTCTGAGTCACATACGATGATGGGGGCAGCCTTCTCTTCACTTTGTCTTCTTCACTCTGTCTTCGAAGTCACTGGCGGATGATATGGATTCATCATGTCTCTCTGTATTCTCTCTCAGCGTTCCATCTTCAGTTGAGTCTTCTATAAAGAATATAATTCGAAGCTGCAGCTGAGCTGACTATTGCTAGTTTATTGATTTTCATATATTACGTACATATGATTAAATACAATGTTCGATAACGTCTGCAGTAGTTAGAAACTGTGTCGCAGGCATTAACGTCCCCTTCCGTATTCAAGGGCGACAATTTATATTCCAGGTTGAAGTTTCTTGAAATTGTTTTATAAAATATTTATAATAGAATAAACATAGGTTATGTACCTTGTTTTCTTTTTTATATATTCGATAAACTTAAGAAGTAGAATTACCAGAGGGAGATAAAGCAACACAAAATAAGTTCAGCGTTCCTGTAAACGGGCAACAGTTGACTATCCTACTAATATTATAAATGCGGAAGTTTGGATGGATGGATGGATGGATGTTTGTTACTCAATCACGCTACAACGGCTGGACGGATCTATTTGAAATTTGGCACAAAGATAGATTATAGTCTGGAATAGCACATCGGCTACATTTTATCCCGAAAAAATGTATAGTTCCCGTGGGATAGTTTAGTTTTTCACAGAGCAAGGGATCGACATGATTTTTTGCATAGTGGTAGTTTAGGGATCAGAAAATGACATAGGCCACTGTTTATCCCGGAAAAATGCATCCTATGGGATAGCAAAATATAGAAAGGTGTAATAGCTTGAGATGCACCCTTGGATTGTATACCTTTTCTTCCAAAAATAACCTCTACGCGCGCGGAGCCGCGAGCAACATCTAGTAGCTTATACAACATAGAGCAGCTCACACAACAGGGGTTCTAGAGTTGGGGTACGATGTTTTACGGCCTTTCGAGTACTCCGACACTAGACCCTCGACCGCTTCTTCACCTTCTTGCTCATGGCGTAGTGTGAAGAAACAGACCGGCATGATTGTGTTGAGTAGCAGGGGATAGATTGTCTCCCGCTATTCGTTACTCTAATTGCACGGAACTGCGCTTACCATCAGGTGCAGTGTGGTCACTTTGGATAAAAAAAGAAGACTATCTGATCCAGGAACTAGCCCTCTGCCGTTAAAGAGTGTTATTGTCCGAAAAAATGAGTTCACCAGGATGCATGATGTAAACCTCACGAGTAACCACGGCACAACTCAATAGACAAAGTTAATACGAATGCTATACCAGATATCTTTGAACAACTGACCCTTCATCACCAATTATGACGGATGCCCTAACTATTTATACTTAATGGAAATCACAACAAAAACCAACGGCCGGAATATTTTGATTAAAATATTGGCGGGCCGCCAAGTAATATATTTGAGAAACCCTGATTAAACTCATCTAAATACTGGGAAAGTTTAATAAAATAAAGAAACGTGGAACGCTGCATATGTTTGCACTTTGGATTTCAGGGACGGAGTGAGGTCACGTTACGAACCGTGCTTGTTGGCAGAGTAGATTGGATAGCAAGTTAGAACCTGGCTAGTCTACTCCGGTCAAATGTTTGTTTAAAGTTTCATCGATTTGCTTGCTTATGGTGTATTGTATAATGCAGAAAATAGCATCATATACAATCATTCATAATTAAGCTGTACTTAATTATGAATGAAATTATTTTATGTTTGTGTTTAAGTGGAACATCAATTCAGTGTTATAGTACACCAAAATCAGTCGGCTAATCATGTTTCTGATAATGGCCAGTGTCAAAATTATCATCTGAAGATTTACTCAACTTATCATAAAAAATAAAACATTTTAACTATTTAAAGAAAAGCGAATGAAAAATGAACTCATAATAACACACTTTTTAATAAAGCCAAAGTGCAAATAAATGTCTCTACTTTTTATTTTAGTTTCTGAGCTTTTTCGTTAATAGGCGTAATAAAAATTCTTTACATATTATGATCGTTTTTACGTCAGGAGATATTTTTTTATAATTTATTAATATTTGTTTCTCAAGACGCCTTGACATTGCCAACCGCTCCCATACTTTATATTAGACACTAATCCAATGAACATTTTCTTGGTATTTTGTGTTGTTTTTCTTCACCTCGGAACATAGAAGATTATCGGGCCCACTAATTTCGTCTGTTTCAATCTCCTTCAAACTAGAACAACAAAGCTTGCACACTGTTTGCAGTAGAAGTGGATAAAATGATTTTAATTGCCCAGTGAGTCCAGTCATACTCTCGTATTTATGCTCATGCCGAACAATGATTTGGTTATACGACCAACTGCTTGACGTCACCGCCTCTAGGGAATCAAATCCTAAAGAAATAAAGTTTGTAAAACGTACACATAGTGATAAAAAGTGAAAAAAACCTACATAAAATCCTAGCGCTAGTATTCCAAGATTATATTGCATTTTCCAAAATATTGCTTTACGTTTATCCATTCTTCAATTAGTGTTTATAAAACATATGTAGTGTTTGCAAACAGCAAATTAACTATTTTCAGACTGCTCAATATTGTGTTTGGAAGCTTGGACGCAGCAATGTGGCATATTAAACAAACCAACCAACCAATTCAAATAAGTAAAAGTAGTTTAGACAAAACGATGTGCCATTCCATTATATAAAATACAATGTAAATAGAGATGATGTGGGCAACCAGTAGGCCTACTCTTGAAATCAATTCCTATCTCGAACTCGATACAGTTTCAATTCCAATCTAGAAGATATTGGAACTCTTACTCAATCCATACCAGAACCACGCGTACTAGATTGCGGAGCCACAGCTTCGTGGTATCTACTACCCCGGCCCGAACCAAGAGGTTCGCAAACTCGTATTTTTGCCGCACCATCAAGCTGTGGAACAGTTTGCCAGCTACCGTGTTCCCTCCTTCCTATGATCCTGGGTCCTTTAGGCGTAATGTGAAGAAGCTAAACAGCAGGCCGGCATGATTGTGTTGAGTAGCGGGGGATAGACTGTCTCTCGCTACTTAATACTCTATCTGGACGGCACTGCGCTTACCATCAGGCGCAGTGTGGTCACTTTGCCGCGCCAGAGTAAAAAAAAAACAACTAAATGAAATAGAATATTTACGAACTAGCGATCGTAAATACTCTATATCATTTAGTTACTGAAAATTCCGCCGTATTCAGTTAAATCGTGCGCTGATGTTGCGTTCAAGAGTGCCAATTGTACAGTTTTCGAACCCAATCCCAATTTTAAATTGAAACGAGTGTCAAGAGTAACCCTCCTGAATTGTTTAATTTTACCCTATCTACCCTGGCCCGAACCAAGATAAATTTATATCTTTGCCGCACCATCAAGCTGTGGAACAGTTTGCCAGCTACCGTGTTCCCTCCTTCCTGTGATCCATAGTCCTTTAGTATGAGTTAGTTTAATCAGTCATCAGTAATCATTATTGCAATGGAAAACTTTTATCATTATCAGTTCATTACAAACAGTGAGTTTGAAATTTACGACATTAGTGAGTTATTGATCATTGCTGCCACCACAAAGCGTTCCATTGTTCGCTTATTTTTAACCCTGTATTGTTGTCAGACAATGGAATCCTGTAGAACCCTCTCGGGGGCGTTTAGAGCAAAGATCTCATATTTTTACTACAATAACATAGTACTCTACTGGCCTGCATTCTCAAGAGCTTATAGCAAGTGCTTATTATAAAAATAAATTTTAATATGTCATGATAGTTTCCCGGCTTTTTCTATTTATATATTTATTAAACTTCTTAAACATATAAACGCGGACTTAATGCTGCATTCTCTACTAGTCAACCCAGGGTAGAGTAGAGATATAAGACAATAGGTGTGTAAAATGTACTTCAATATAAGTGGAGCACTGCAGTGGGGCAGTGGAATGCCTCGGTGGCGCAGTTGTAATTGCGCATGCGTTACAACTGCTGTGCTAAGGGCTCGGGTTCGATCCCCGGGTCGGAGTGATATTGGATTTTTCTATTTAGAAATACTAAGTATAAGCCCGGAGTCTGGAATTGTGCCCGGTATGGCGATGGGCTCGCCAACTATTACATTATCGGACCGTAATAAATTGGAAGAAAAGTGGGTGTACTGGTAACGCCTACCCCTTCGGGGATTACCGGCGTGAGTGTATATGAATAAGTGGAGCAGAGGGAATAAAAAATTGGAAATCTTCTTGAAAATAAATGTTTTTAGACTCTCGCGATTTGAATACATATTATAAAATTAGGAACGGGTCTTAATCGCGCAATACTTTAATGGTATAAATAAAACAATTATTTCCCGACGGGCTGACTCAAAAATTGATTCTTGAAAATAGTCTCCCTCTCGGATGTCTTTCTGACAATCAGTAACTTACGGAGTCTTAGCAGATTAGAGACATAAAAAAATCTTATTATTTTGGTCAAGTTATTAATAATTTCCAGTAGCTAAAAATTACCCTGTACGAGTATATACCAAAACACAAGATTTTTTTTAACAAGACCACGTGATTTTAATTGAGTTCAAAAAGAGAGGGTATTTTTGCTTTTTTATTAATTGTTTTCTCTGCCAATTTATTCAATGAGGTTTATATAAACTTGATTAAGATCTAGCGGGGGAGTAGGAAAAAAAACTGTTCAACGACAAAATCATAATCATAATCATAATCAATTTATTGGTCACACGTCTGTTTTTTACATTACATTTCAAATTAAATATAAATATTAAGACTTAAATAAATTAAAATAATTAGATCTAACGGATCAGCCAGTAGATCTACTAGCAGACTCGCTTGATCTCTAATACAATATACAGTCAATCATTTAATAATTATCATTTCTTTCTATGTCAATCAAAATACATTATGGAATGTGTGAATTAATAAAATCATCTACATCATAGAATGTCTTCTCGATGAGCCACGTCTTTAATTTAGATTTAAATATTAAATTGCTAGGTGCTTCCAAAATATTAATTGGCAGTCGGTTGTATATGGTAGGCCCCAGCACATGTGTAAGCTTGTCTGATTTAACAAGTCTATGGGTTATTATGGCAAGTTTACCAGCACCACGAGTATTGTGGCGACGAGCATGACTGTCTCCACGTGTTTTGAATAAATTCAAAAGCACACATTGCACGAATAAATTTTGTACTAGGGTTTATTTTAGTTTACAAATACTCTAAGAACTTGTAGTAACTTGTAGTATTGATAATAATCTGAGTATCGCTTAGTTTAGTGTTGGATGGATATTTAGAAAGGCACAAATACAATGTTTAGCATTTTATTGATTGATTTACACAACACTGTTACACATTTTAGTGCTTAATATTAAAATAAACGCATGTCAGGATTCACTTACGGCTTCTCTTTATAATTAATCTACCAGCATTAACCTCTAAGCTGAACTACGCGGGCATTGAACTGTTTACAATTACTTACTGCCCCGCGAACGAACCACGACTATTCTGGCTATCACTTCTTCACAACTCTACTGAACTGAACACCGGAGCGTGGAAGGCACTCCGTTTTATGCTAAACATTTACTAGTCTCCTAAATACCTCCGACATACCTTCGGTATTTCTAATAATAGGAAATACCCTAATATTAGAGTCAATAAATGTTGTCTCATATCACAATCCATGTAGTTTCGGTATATAGCATATTTCCAGCTATTTTTACTACCTACCCAATAAATCTGATATGACTACGACATATTTAAAATGTTCTTGACAAACATCGTACACTAATTAAAAACATCTCTATACATTACACTCGTAATTTATGGGCTGAACCTTCACATTTTTAATTGCACAGGCATATTTATTATCGGGTTGTAAATACTATGCCGTCATATTATAATTTATCTTTAGTAAACAATGTTGGTTATTTTTGAGATAGAATTATAGTTCATATATTACGACCCAATTAGTAGTTTATTTTGTGTAAAAACCTGGTCAAGTGCATGTTAAAGTCCAATAGATAGTGTTCCGTACTATTCAAGAAGAACGGCACGTATGGTCTGTTTTTATTCAAAGGCCATGTGCCCAACACAGCCCCACCTAAGGCTTTTATAACATGCAAACGACATCACCTAATCTAACTAAAACCCAAGTAAAGTAATGTACATGTATCCGAATTATGCAAAATGAGACCTCATTGAAAGTAACTGATGTAAGAGAAAACCTAATTACGGCAACGCCAAATAAATACAAAGGGAATGAGTTCGTTTCGATTACATATTGGTGACAGCTCACGTCAGTTCCAATTACAATTCGTGTCCTTTTGCTGGTGGTAGGATATTCATATCCGCCCGGATAGCGACCACCGTACACAGGGCGAAAAACCCGCCATAGTGGCACACGCAAGTGTGTCGCGTTCCGGGATCAGCCAGTGTACATCCGGTTTTTGTCGGGGGTCTGGAGTTGGGGTACAATGGCCATTTTGCGGCCTTCTTAGTACTCTGGACACTAGACCCTCGACCCCTTCTTCACCTTCTTGCCCATGGCGTAGTGTGAAGAAGCAGGATGAGTGTGTTGAGTAGCGGGGATAGATCGTCTCTCGCTACTCAGTACACTATTTGGACCGCACTGCGCTTACCATCAGGTACAGTGCGGTCACTTTGCCGTGTCAGGATAAACAAAAAAAAAAAAAAAAAAATTTGCAAATTCAAAATACTCTTTCGTAATACATTTTAAGTTTCAAATATAATGTAATTTTATAAGTCTCACAGACAAAGTTCTAAGAATCGAACGCCTCTTAAGAGATCTTAAGCTATATTTGTTATAAAGTAAAAAGATAAGTTTTGTAAATTATTTCAAAATATATATTTTATTTACTTTGTTATTTTTTTTCACTCACCCATGACAAAGATAGACAATATATGAATACGGTTGAATTTAAAGGCAATATATAAAAATATAGTGGATTTAATTATTTTGGATTAAAATTCAAATTGTCACATTACAACTTTTTTTTGTTGCGAGGATAGCATTTTATTACTGCCACCCGCTCTGGGGGGAAATGTAATAAGAATAAAACTATTCTGCTGGACTAGCTGGTCTTACGACCTATCATCCCCTCGCCCAGATGATGGCTATACGGGCAGCCGCTGGGCCGAGTCCCTAGCCCCTATGTATACCCCACCCGACACTACCAGTACACTACTGCGGTAGCCTTCTCCTGCGCTTACGGAGCTTGCTCATGGAGGGCTTAGGAGCCACCGCGCACCGAACAACCACAGCGAACGAGGCCTTACCACCCGTGCTGCCGTCCATCTCAGGGTCACACGGTGCTCTGAAATTGGGAGTGCACCGATTCGGGCTGACAACCCCCCGCTGCGCGCGCGCGCACCTTATGGCTCCAATTATTCAACTCGTACGATAGGCAAGGGTTACCGTGGTGGAATTTAAACGACCCTATGAAGTAGGCCACCGCACGCCAGGACTTCCGACTTGCGACCATGGACGACACAACGGCTGGCAGCGAGAGGTCTTCTCCGACGACGCTCTTCGTCCCAGGCCCGGCACTCCTCCAACATGTGATGGGCCGTGTCCTCACGGCAGTTGCCACAATTTCCGATCCGACACAGGAACGAACCGAAACTTGGGAAAGCAGTAGGATGATTTGGTTCTTGCATGTCTCATCACCATACAAAACGCAATAGTAAGCTGTTACTGTCTTTACTGCTACTGCCTGTACTTTGACAGCCTCCGTGTGGCAGCTGGTGAGAAACAGGTTGTGAAGCTGGAGGCAGTGGGTTCGATTCCCACACCAAGCCAAAAGTTTGTGCGGCAGACAGGTGTTTGTTTCGGGTCTGGATATTGTGCGAACGTAGTCCCTCGTAGTTTTGATACCCGCAATACAGGTTTAAACTAGTGTAGGTTCAGAGCTCTTTGTCTGACAATTGAATGTATTTATTATTATGTTTTGTCATCATCTTGGGCCTACAAAGTCCGGGGATTTTGGAATCCGTGCGTGGGCCGAAGCGGCTTAAGAGTGGAGATGTCACTGGACTTTATACTGGGTCCTATAACGTGTCCGCCATTTCAGCGGAACGCTCTGGCGACTCTACTCTGATCGGCCGGCGAAGGCAAGCCAGAAATGGGGATGGGGGAACTTTTCAAGTTCTTTACATATATTGCTGTGAAGTGAATTATAGTTTCTTTTCATAGCAAGTGATTTTTTTTTTGAAAAAGTCAATTAATATTATTTTAATTAAAATACTCAAGGGCAAATTTTGATTGGCACCTTGGGAAAAATATATTCCCCATTCATAATTATACATAAATAGTAGATTTGTAATACATACTCGACGAACGTAGTAATCTGCAGCTGGTATTATATTTATTGAAGTAGAATAAAAAAAGCTATTTTTAAAACCCAGTTAATTAATTGACTCTAAAGCCGAGCAATAAAATATAATATTTCGCAGAAAGAACAAAGACTTCAAAGAGCTCAAGGGCTCTCACTAGAGATATTTAAGCTATTGTAATAATGTTTTGTTCTATTCATTTGCTATTTAATCTTTGTTAGGCTTTGTAAAAAATATTAATTAAATTGTCTGTCTTTGTAAATGTGTCTTCATAACACTTGTTCACTTTCATAAAATATATTTTGCATATTGATTTAATAGTCTTTTTGGTCTGCCGGCAGCATACATAGACTGTGTAATTTAAACCCTGGATAGTACTCCACTAAAGTTAAAAACTTGAGCGTTCGGTAATGTATGTATGTTTGCTGGTGGTGGGATATCATATCCGCCCGGATAGCGACGTACACGGGATGTAAAACCCCCCATAGTGGTACACGCAAGTGTGTCGCGTTCCGGGATCAACCAGTGTACATCCGGTGTTTGTCAGGGGTCTAGAGTTCGACGTTCGGCCGTTTTGCCGCCTTCTGTATACTCTGACACTAGACCCTCGACCTCTTCTTCACCCTCTTGCCCGTAGCATAGTGTGAAGAAGCAGGCAATCTATCTAGGAGAGACAATCTATCCCTCGCTATTTCTATTTCAATACGCCATAGGCAAGAAGGTGAAGAAGCGGTCGAAGGTCTATTGTCAGAGTACTCAGAAGGCCACAAAACGGCCAAACATTGTAACCCAACTCTAGACCCGCGACAAAAACCGGATGTACACTGGCTGATTCCGGAACGCGACACACTTGTGTGTGCCACTATGGCGGGTTTTACACCCTGTGTACAGTGATCGCTATCCGGACGGATATGAATATCCAGCATTGTCTCTCGCTAATCGATACTCTAATTGGACGGCACTGCGCTTACCATCAGGTGCAGTGTGGTCACTTTGCCGTGCCAAAATGTAAGCTTGGTGAGCCAAACTCACGTGTGAGTGGACATGGGTCCATTCAAATGAAGAACATTTGAACAACAGATCAACGTATCAGGTAATCATATAAACCTTAGAAAAGTAATAAAGGGAGGATAAGCAGATATTTGACAGCCTCCGTGGCGCAGTAGGCGAGTAGCCGGCTGCGAAACGAGAGGCCGTGGGTTCGATTTCCACACCGGGAAAAATGTTTGTGTGACAGACAGACATTTGTGCCGGGGTCTGTGTGTTGGGGACCAAAAGTCACTCGTAGTCCCTGATACCCACAACACAAGACTCGTATCTTAGTGTGGGATCGGGGCTGTGTGACTGTTGGGTGTTATTTATTTATTATTCCAAGGTTGTCGCCCTACGGCCTGTAAGTACATTCTGCTGTTTTAAATTATTTTACATAGAAACAGGTTTATCATATTACGTATGAAAATGTCCTCCACGTCTGAAGAGTTCGACGCCCTCTCTTCGTCTGAGAAAAACCTTTCATCATGTCATACTGTTTACTCAAATTAGAATAAAATATTATAGAGATCAAAGTTTTTTGAATTAATCATATTATAATAAACGTAGTGTAATTTGCTTTAAAGGAATATAAGAAAATATTTATAATACTTTCATTTTATAATTTTCTTCTTTCTTCTTACGGAATAATACATACATAATACACTCACGCCTGTGATCCCCGAAGGGGTAGGCATATTTGACATTATCGCCGTATTTCGCCCCCATAGTGTGATAGGGGGCGAGCCTATTACCATGCCGGGCACGGATTCCAGACTCCGGGTTAATACTAGAATTTCTGACTAGAAAAACCCAATATCACTTTACCCGACCCGTCTGTTAGATGATGTATAAAAATAAATTTAAATCTACCCTATGAACAGATAAATCACTATCCCTTTCAATTGAGGCTATAATTCAGTATCTTGCAATTAGTTGAACTCGTAAATATACAATGCGCACTACAGTATAAGCACGTGGGCATATCGGTCGTCTGTCTGTCAGTGAGGCCTACTTGAGATATTCGGCCTAATGCATGAGAGGCGACGGCTTACAACCCGCTGAGTGAATTTTGTATCGACTCAACGTGTAAATTATGTAGAAGCAATTTACCATAGAGCTTACAGACTAATCAGATTTTTTTTTTTATTTATCCATGATATATATAATACTAACCCTGTTAAACATTGTCCCACTGCTGGATTCGGGCCTTCTCTACTAATGAGAAGGGTTAGGCCTTAGTCCACCACGCTAGCCTAATGCGGGTTGGTAGACTTCACATTCCTTCGATTCTCACGAGAATTCTTAGGTTGGTATGCAAGTTTCCTCACAATGTTTCTCTTTACAGTTCATCATCATCATCATCATCATCAGCCGGTGTCAGTCCACTGTTGGACGTAGGCCTCTCCCAAGATGCGCCACTGAGCCCGATCTTCAGCTCTTCTTTTCCAGTGAATGCCCACCGCTTTGCGTATGTCGTCGCTCCACCTGGTCACAGGACGTCCTACGCTACGTTTGCCGATTCGTGGTCTCCACTCTAGGACAAGTCTACCCCAACGGTTATCAGTCCTGCGGCAGATATGACCGGCCCACTGCCACTTCAACTTGCCAATCCGTTGAGCTATGTCGATAACGTTAGTTCTCTGGCGAATAACTTCGTTCCGGATTCGATCCCGCAGAGAAACACCGAGCATAGCTCTCTCCATAGCTCGTTGAGTGACTTTGAATTGGTGGACCAGTCGAGCTGTGAGTGTCCACGTCTCGGCTCCGTATGTCAACACGGGTAGAACGCACTGGTCAAAGACTTTCGTCTTTAGACACTGCGGTATAGGCGACGAGAAGACTCGACGGAGTTTTCCGAATGCTGCCCAGCCCAGCTGAATTCTTCTCTTGATTTCCTTCTCGAAGTTGTGTTTACCTAGTTGGAGCGTCTGCCCTAGGTAAACATATTGCGTAACAACTTCGAGTGGGATTCCATCTAAGGCAATCGGTTCCGGAACAACGTGCTCGTTGTACATGACTTTGGTTTTATCCAAATTCATGACCGATGAGGAGACCGGTGCGACGAGAAGAATCAGCTAGGCCATTCAACATCCTTTGCAGGTCCTGCAGCGTCTCTGCCATGATAACGATATCATCTGCGAATCGTAAGTGAGAGATGTACTTGCCGTTGATGTTAATGCCACAATCTTTCCAGTCCAGCGTCTTAAACATATCTTCCAAGGCGTTAGTAAACAGTTTCGGGGATATGACATCCCCCTGTCTCACTCCTCGACGCAGGTTGATATGTTTAGTACGCCGGTTCTGTACTTGTACAGTCATCGTTGCGGCATTGTACAGACATCTCATCACTTCGATATATCGCCAGTCAACTTGGCAGCGCTGCAGGGACTCCAGAACAGACCAGGTTTCGATTGAGTCAAAGGCCTTCTCATAGTCCACAAATGCTAAGCACAGGGGCCGATTGTACTCTTCGGTCTTCTGTACAATCTGCCGCACTGTGTGGATGTGGTCTATGGTGCCGTAACCGCTTCGAAACCCGGCTTGTTCCGGTGGTTGGAACTCGTCAAGTCTTCGCGCAAGACGGTTCGTGATGACCCTTGAAAACAGCTTGTAGACATGACTCAGAAGCGAAAAAGGCGGTAGTTTTTCAAGAGGGTTTTGTCTCCTTTTTTGAAAAACAGAACCACCATGCTTCTGTTCCATGCCTGTGGAGTTCTCCCAGTGAGAAGAACGGAATTAAAGAGCTGTTGAAGATGTTGAACAGCTGGAGCTCCCCCGGCTGTTAAAAGCTCTGTTGTGATTCCGTCTTCTCCTGGGGCTTTTCCACTTTTGAGCTGTTTAAGAGCCATCACGATCTCGTCTCGGCTAATTTCGGGCAGATCTTCTGAGAAGTGGCGGGTTAAGGTGGCTCTAGGATCCTCAGTATCGGGTACGGGCCTTGAAGCATGCGATTCGTAGAGCTTGCCGTAGAAGTCTTCAACTTCCGACAGGATCTCCGACTTGGATGCGACGACTAGTCCAGTTGATGTTGTCAGCTTTGTGAGGTGGCTTCTACCCAGAGGCTGGAAGAACACCTTAGACCCCCGATTTTGCTCGATTGATTTTTTAATCAAGAGCGTGTTAGAGGATCGGAGGTCGCGTCGTACCAGCTTCCTTATGGTTTTATTGCGCACCTGGTTTGCTGACAAAGGGTCTGTTCGTCTCTCTTCCATTAGCCGAAGTGTTTCTGCCGAAAGTTTGGACTTTTTTCCCATACGCTTGGCCTCGCAAAACTTCGTCCCTTCATCCCTGAGGATTTCCACCACTTCTTCGAGTTTCCGGTCTACGTCATCTGTGGTTTCCAAGGCAGTGAATCGATTTTCCAATTTTAATTGGAATGTTTCGGACCCAACGACGGTTTGGAGTAGGTTTGGTCTGAGCGTGGACTTCATCAATCGGAATCTCTCGGCTTTGAAGTCGATATCCAGAGAGCCTCGCACAAGTCGGTGATCACTTCCAGTATTAAACCTAGTGATCACTGAGACGTCTCTGAATATGCGCCGTTTGTCCGTAATGATGAAGTCAATCTCGTTTTTTGTCACAGTGTCGGGGCTTTGCCACGTCCACTTCCTTTGGGGCTTTTTCTTGAAGAACGAGTTCATCAAGAAAAGCCCCTCTTTCTCGAGGAAATTGACGAGCATTTGCCCCCTGTGATTCCTACTCCCAAATCCGTTTGGTCCTATTGTCGATTCTCTGCATGTCTGTACTCCCTCCCACTCCAGCCTCGTTCGTTTGTCAGCAGGATGCACCACGGGCAGGTGAGGTTGGCTGGGAGCACTGAGGTGGTATTTGTGCTCCCTTACATCCCCTCTTTACAGTTAAAGCAAGCGATAATTAACAATTAATACAAACGTTACTCTAGAAAAGGCAGAGTTGTATGCCATACGAATCCATATATTGTGTACATTTTAAAGGGTATAGTATATAAAATGTGTATAGAATTCCAGATTATGGGAATTGAAAATTTATTTTTTACATGTTGTGAGGATGCACGATAGAATATCGCACCATAAGTGTCAGGGAATTTTAATGGAATAACATCTGAGACAATATTACGTATTATAACGCGCCAGTCCTGGAAAACATTTCTCGGACATTTCACTAACCGGTTTCTGGAATAACTACACATAGTAAAAGATAAAACACGTTGACCTCAACGTCATAAACAATATTACACGCTACTGCGACGGCTGTGTAGCAAATCCGCTAAATCCATCAGCTCAGAACTTTTGCCAAGTGAAATCCTTTTGAAATATAAATACAATGATTACTCACGCGCCGTCTGTTCGAACAATAACATTTCAATACACCACTATTTTTGTAGCCGTACGTTTTAATTGTAAATACATCACAACATCCGGCGTAATATTTTATTGATTCATAAAGCTGTAATAGTTATTTTTGTTATGAACTCGTTAAGACCGCGGGAGCTATCTTCTTTTGGTTTGGAATAACAATTCGGTAATATGTTCTGTGGTAACTAATAATTGTAACAGTAATTAATAACATATTAATAACAATAATTAATTTGTCTATCTATATATTGAGGCATTGCGCACTTATTTTTTATCGCTGATGACTTGTTACTGAGAAAAAAAAACATCTCTGTGAATTACTCCAGTGAGGATTGGTAGATAGCATATAGGTAGCTGTTTGAATGTTAGCAACTTATCACGGCTAGGTACGATTTCATGGATTCGCAAGATATAGAAAGAAAGAAAGAAAAACTATTTATTTGATACAGTTCGCAACGCGCACATACCACAATTAACATACACACACAAATTATACATATATTTTAATAAAAACTAGATGTGGCACCTGCGCGTCGAGGCTGTGACTGGTAGGTGACCACTCAGCGTACTGCTGTGCTGCTGTGACACGTACATAGTACATACCACAACACAGCGCTGGTTTTCAGTGGTCACCTTAAGTGACGTACGGACGTCAACTAGCTGAAATAATTAACTTAAACACCTATTTAAACTAGACTTTTATACATAAATTATTACCAAAAATATAAAATAAGGAATTATATATATAGATTTACTCCCAATGCGTACAAACGTACTTTGTGTACTCACTTAATACTTTTAGTATGTAGCCACTAGATACACGATGGCAGAAAGCGTCATACTCCCTTTTCGATAAGAGGCCCGTATTATGATCCATTGTTATATTCTATTGTAGCCTATGTACAGAACGCATAAGAACATCACTACGCTATACATCGCTAAAATATATGCTCGGGGTCCGACCTTAGACGGATTGATGACAAAAAGTAAATCGTAGGTAAGATAGAAGAATAGAAGAAGATAAGACCAGCTTGAGATGACGGTAGGCATAAATCAAAAAGACTATGTCCAGTAAATTTGTATGAGATGCGGATAATACTTCTGATTGATTATTGTGCGACTTCTTTTGATCATAATATTATGCTTCTTAGTCAACTTCCATGATCATATGGACGGCTGTTCAATTTTCCGAATCAATCAAATCTTTTAAGTAGTTACATTCAAAATTGTAACAAATCATTGTATGTTTATAATAATCAGTCAGGGGTTTTTCTTGAACATAGAACAATCGGATGATGACGTCAGAATCAACACCAAAAATATCAATTTAACTCCCAAGTTTCAAGATAAAGACTAACTAGTGTTAGGAACATCAACAAAACTATGCAAGATGGATATTTAAAAGGCACAAATACAATATTTATAATTTATTAATTGATTTACACGACACTGTTACACATGTCAGTGCTTAATATTTACACACACGCATGTCAGGATTCACTTTAAGGTTTCTCTTTATAATTAATCTACCAGCATTACCCTTTAAGCTGAACTACGCGGCCATTGAACTGTTTACACATTGATACATTTACTACCCAGCGAACGAACCACGAATATCGTGGCTATCACCTAGTCTACTTCACAAAACAACTGAACTGAACACCCGAGCGCGGTAGGCACTCCGTTTTATATTAAACATTTACTACTCCCACTTTGGTTGTCATTATCATCTACCCCCAACTAGTCTCCTAAATACCTCCGTTATACCTTCCGTATTTCTAATAATAGGAAATATCCTAATACTAGACTAGATTATTAATAAAACTATCTTACTTCTTTATCAAAGTCGTTTTATTTTATTACATTTCTGGCTTCCGATTATTCATTCGGCATTATTCTTTACTATGTGATATTAAACGTCTAGTTTGAGAGCACTGCCTCATTATCTCTTAAGTAGTGTCTTATCTACATAAAAAGAGAACATAATTCCAATAGTAAGTGTAAAAGATAACATTTAAGTCCAGTGAGTACTTAAGAGTCAAGTGTTCCTACAACACTCGGGAACGATACTGATAAGAAACTCTTGTGATAACAAAGCAAATAGTTAGTTATTTATAATGTTGGCAACATGGCAGACATCTTGATAGCCTCCGTGGCGCAGCGGGTAGTCGGCTATGAAACGAGAGGTCGTTGGTTCGATTCCCGCACCGAGACAAATGTTTCTGTGACGGACATATATTTGTTTGGGGTTTGGCCGTTGTGGGACCGTAGTCCCTCGTAGTTGTTGATGCACACGATATAGGTTTTACCTAATGTAGGGTTCAGAAATATGAGTTTGACTGTTGCATGTATTTGTTATTATTATTGAACACCCGAGTCTACATAATTGATATTTCCTAACTGATAAGGAGCGGGATAAAAGGAAGAGCACCGGCGACGCGAGAATTATGTTTTGGGGTTCTCTACCAATAAATATACAGAACATAGTAAAGAAGAAAGAAAGAGTTTATTTGGCTTTTCAATAAAAACAAAACAAAAAAAATTACATAAAAGAAAATGCACATTACAGTGAAAAACCAAAAAGGATAGTAGAGATACACTAATAGAGAACCCTAGACACCTACACCTTAACCTAGTTAACTAATGTGGATGTGGTACGGACTATCGAAAAGAAAGCCCTAATAAACCATCCTAATATGGCACCTCTGACATTCTAAAGTTACGTGTAATTTAATTGTTAATTTGCTTCAACGGTGAAGCATAAGTCATTCATTATGTTGCGACAGCCTAGTTGGATGTGGTACGGTCTATCAAGAAGAAAGTCCTAAGAAACCAGCCTAAAATGGCACCTCTGACATTCTAAAGTTACGTGTAATTTAATTGTTAATTTGCTTCAACGGTGAAGCATAAGTCATTCATTATGTTGCGACAGCCTAGTCGGATGTGGTACGGACTATCAAGAAGAAAGTCCTAAGAAACCAGCCTAAAATGGCACCTCTGACATTCTAAAGTTACGTGTAATATAATTGTTAATTTGCTTCAACGGTGAAGAATAAGTCATTCATTATGTTGCGACAGCCTAGTTGGATGTGGTACGGACTATCGAGAAGAAAGTCCTAAGAAACCATCCTAATATGGCACCTCTGACATTCTAAAGTTACATGTAATTTAATTGTTGATTTGCTTCAACGGTGAAGAATAAGTCATTCATTATGTTGCGACAGCCTAGTTGGATGTGGTACGGACTATCGAGAAGAAAGTCCTAAGAAACCATCCTAATATGGCACCTCTGACATTCTAAAGTTACCTGTAATTTAATTGTTAATTTGCTTCAACGGTGAAAAGTAAGGAATTCATTATGTCGCGACAGCCTAGTTGGATGTGGTACGGATTACGGACTATCGAGAAGAAAGTCCTAAGAAACCAGCCTAAAATGGCACCTCTGACATTCTAAAGTTACGTGTAATTTAATTGTTAATTTGCTTCAACGGTGAAGCATAAGTCATTCATTATGTTGCGACAGCCTAGTTGGATGTGGTACGGATTACGGACTATCGAGAAGAAAGTCCTAAGAAACCAGCCTAAAATGGCACCTCTGACATTCTAAAGTTACATGTAATTTAATTGTTAATTTGCTTCAACGGTGAAGAATAAGTCATTCATTATGTTGCGACAGCCTAGTTGGATGTGGTACGGACTATCGAGAAGAAAGTCCTAAGAAACCATCCTAATATGGCACCTCTGACATTCTAAAGTTACATGTAATTTAATTGTTAATTTGCTTCAACGGTGAAAAGTAAGGAATTCATTATGTCGCGACAGCCTAGTTGGATGTGGTACGGATTACGGACTATCGAGAAGAAAGTCCTAAGAAACCAGCCTAAAATGGCACCTCTGACATTCTAAAGTTACGTGTAATTTAATTGTTAATTTGCTTCAACGGTGAAGAATAAGTCATTCATTATGTTGCGACAGCCTAGTTGGATGTGGTACGGACTATCGAGAAGAAAGTCCTAAGAAACCATCCTAATATGGCACCTCTGACATTCTAAAGTTACATGTAATTTAATTGTTAATTTGCTTCAACGGTGAAGAATAAGTCATTCATTATGTTGCGACAGCCTAGTTGGATGTGGTACGGACTATCGAGAAGAAAGTCCTAAGAAACCATCCTAATATGGCACCTCTGACATTCTAAAGTTACATGTAATTAATTGTTAATTTGCTTCAACGGTGAAGAATAAGTCATTCATTATGTTGCGACAGCCTAGTTGGATGTGGTACGGACTATCGAGAAGAAAGTCCTAAGAAACCATCCTAATATGGCACCTCTGACATTCTAAAGTTACATGTAATTTAATTGTTAATTTGCTTCAACGGTGAAGAATAAGTCATTCATTATGTTGCGACAGCCTAGTTGGATGTGGTACGGACTATCGAGAAGAAAGTCCTAAGAAACCATCCTAATATGGCACCTCTGACATTCTAAAGTTACATGTAATTTAATTGTTAATTTGCTTCAACGGTGAAAAGTAAGGAATTCATTATGTCGCGACAGCCTAGTTGGATGTGGTACGGATTACGGACTATCGAGAAGAAAGTCCTAAGAAACCAGCCTAAAATGGCACCTCTGACATTCTAAAGTTACGTGTAATTTAATTGTTAATTTGCTTCAACGGTGAAGAATAAGTCATTCATTATGTTGCGACAGCCTAGTTGGATGTGGTACGGACTATCGAGAAGAAAGTCCTAAGAAACCATCCTAATATGGCACCTCTGACATTCTAAAGTTACATGTAATTTAATTGTTAATTTGCTTCAACGGTGAAGAATAAGTCATTCATTATGTTGCGACAGCCTAGTTGGATGTGGTACGGACTATCGAGAAGAAAGTCCTAAGAAACCATCCTAATATGGCACCTCTGACATTCTAAAGTTACATGTAATTAATTGTTAATTTGCTTCAACGGTGAAGAATAAGTCATTCATTATGTTGCGACAGCCTAGTTGGATGTGGTACGGACTATCGAGAAGAAAGTCCTAAGAAACCATCCTAATATGGCACCTCTGACATTCTAAAGTTACCTGTAATTTAATTGTTAATTTGCTTCAACGGTGAAAAGTAAGGAATTCATTATGTCGCGACAGCCTAGTTGGATGTGGTACGGATTACGGACTATCGAGAAGAAAGTCCTAAGAAACCAGCCTAAAATGGCACCTCTGACATTCTAAAGTTACGTGTAATTTAATTGTTAATTTGCTTCAACGGTGAAGAATAAGTCATTCATTATGTTGCGACAGCCTAGTTGGATGTGGTACGGATTACGGACTATCGAGAAGAAAGTCCTAAGAAACCAGCCTAAAATGGCACCTCTGACATTCTAAAGTTACATGTAATTTAATTGTTAATTTGCTTCAACGGTGAAGAATAAGTCATTCATTATGTTGCGACAGCCTAGTTGGATGTGGTACGGACTATCGAGAAGAAAGTCCTAAGAAACCATCCTAATATGGCACCTCTGACATTCTAAAGTTACATGTAATTTAATTGTTAATTTGCTTCAACGGTGAAAAGTAAGGAATTCATTATGTCGCGACAGCCTAGTTGGATGTGGTACGGATTACGGACTATCGAGAAGAAAGTCCTAAGAAACCAGCCTAAAATGGCACCTCTGACATTCTAAAGTTACGTGTAATTTAATTGTTAATTTGCTTCAACGGTGAAGAATAAGTCATTCATTATGTTGCGACAGCCTAGTTGGATGTGGTACGGACTATCGAGAAGAAAGTCCTAAGAAACCATCCTAATATGGCACCTCTGACATTCTAAAGTTACATGTAATTTAATTGTTAATTTGCTTCAACGGTGAAGAATAAGTCATTCATTATGTTGCGACAGCCTAGTTGGATGTGGTACGGACTATCGAGAAGAAAGTCCTAAGAAACCATCCTAATATGGCACCTCTGACATTCTAAAGTTACATGTAATTAATTGTTAATTTGCTTCAACGGTGAAGAATAAGTCATTCATTATGTTGCGACAGCCTAGTTGGATGTGGTACGGACTATCGAGAAGAAAGTCCTAAGAAACCATCCTAATATGGCACCTCTGACATTCTAAAGTTACATGTAATTAATTGTTAATTTGCTTCAACGGTGAAGAATAAGTCATTCATTATGTTGCGACAGCCTAGTTGGATGTGGTACGGACTATCGAGAAGAAAGTCCTAAGAAACCATCCTAATATGGCACCTCTGACATTCTAAAGTTACATGTAATTTAATTGTTAATTTGCTTCAACGGTGAAGAATAAGTCATTCATTATGTTGCGACAGCCTAGTTGGATGTGGTACGGACTATCGAGAAGAAAGTCCTAAGAAACCATCCTAATATGGCACCTCTGACATTCTAAAGTTACATGTAATTTAATTGTTAATTTGCTTCAACGGTGAAAAGTAAGGAATTCATTATGTCGCGACAGCCTAGTTGGATGTGGTACGGATTACGGACTATCGAGAAGAAAGTCCTAAGAAACCAGCCTAAAATGGCACCTCTGACATTCTAAAGTTACGTGTAATTTAATTGTTAATTTGCTTCAACGGTGAAGAATAAGTCATTCATTATGTTGCGACAGCCTAGTTGGATGTGGTACGGACTATCGAGAAGAAAGTCCTAAGAAACCATCCTAATATGGCACCTCTGACATTCTAAAGTTACATGTAATTTAATTGTTGATTTGCTTCAACGGTGAAGAATAAGTCATTCATTATGTTGCGACAGCCTAGTTGGATGTGGTACGGACTATCGAGAAGAAAGTCCTAAGAAACCATCCTAATATGGCACCTCTGACATTCTAAAGTTACATGTAATTAATTGTTAATTTGCTTCAACGGTGAAGAATAAGTCATTCATTATGTTGCGACAGCCTAGTTGGATGTGGTACGGACTATCGAGAAGAAAGTCCTAAGAAACCATCCTAATATGGCACCTCTGACATTCTAAAGTTACCTGTAATTTAATTGTTAATTTGCTTCAACGGTGAAAAGTAAGGAATTCATTATGTCGCGACAGCCTAGTTGGATGTGGTACGGATTACGGACTATCGAGAAGAAAGTCCTAAGAAACCAGCCTAAAATGGCACCTCTGACATTCTAAAGTTACGTGTAATTTAATTGTTAATTTGCTTCAACGGTGAAGAATAAGTCATTCATTATGTTGCGACAGCCTAGTTGGATGTGGTACGGATTACGGACTATCGAGAAGAAAGTCCTAAGAAACCAGCCTAAAATGGCACCTCTGACATTCTAAAGTTACATGTAATTTAATTGTTAATTTGCTTCAACGGTGAAGAATAAGTCATTCATTATGTTGCGACAGCCTAGTTGGATGTGGTACGGACTATCGAGAAGAAAGTCCTAAGAAACCATCCTAATATGGCACCTCTGACATTCTAAAGTTACATGTAATTTAATTGTTAATTTGCTTCAACGGTGAAAAGTAAGGAATTCATTATGTCGCGACAGCCTAGTTGGATGTGGTACGGATTACGGACTATCGAGAAGAAAGTCCTAAGAAACCAGCCTAAAATGGCACCTCTGACATTCTAAAGTTACGTGTAATTTAATTGTTAATTTGCTTCAACGGTGAAGAATAAGTCATTCATTATGTTGCGACAGCCTAGTTGGATGTGGTACGGACTATCGAGAAGAAAGTCCTAAGAAACCAGCCTAATATGGCACCTCTGACATTCTAAAGTTACATGTAATTTAATTGTTAATTTGCTTCAACGGTGAAGAATAAGTCATTCATTATGTTGCGACAGCCTAGTTGGATGTGGTACGGACTATCGAGAAGAAAGTCCTAAGAAACCATCCTAATATGGCACCTCTGACATTCTAAAGTTACATGTAATTAATTGTTAATTTGCTTCAACGGTGAAGAATAAGTCATTCATTATGTTGCGACAGCCTAGTTGGATGTGGTACGGACTATCGAGAAGAAAGTCCTAAGAAACCATCCTAATATGGCACCTCTGACATTCTAAAGTTACATGTAATTTAATTGTTGATTTGCTTCAACGGTGAAGAATAAGTCATTCATTATGTTGCGACAGCCTAGTTGGATGTGGTACGGACTATCGAGAAGAAAGTCCTAAGAAACCATCCTAATATGGCACCTCTGACATTCTAAAGTTACATGTAATTTAATTGTTAATTTGCTTCAACGGTGAAGAATAAGTCATTCATTATGTTGCGACAGCCTAGTTGGATGTGGTACGGACTATCGAGACGAAAGTCCTAAGAATCCAGCCTAAAATGGCACCTCTGACATTCTAAACTTACGAGTATATTAATTGTTAATTTTGTTTAACGTTGAAGGAAAATATCGTGAGGAAACCTGCATAAAATATCTGAGAAATCTATAAAAATTTCAACTGTATGTTAAGTTACGCATTAGGTCAACGTGGTACTAAAGCCAGACCCCTCTTATTAATAGACAAGGTCCGTGCCCAGCAGTTGGACAAGGCAACAATATTATTAAGTCATTTTATGTTCGTACTTGCTATGAAATATATCAAACAGGATAATTTCATACATATTTTCTAAAATACTGAACATTTATTATTATTATCGATGTTTTAAAAAAACTATAGGAATCCATTACATTCTTCGTTTAATAGTCGCAATTATAAATTAAATTACCATTATAATTGTTCAACTGAAGTTATAAAAAAAACAATAGACATCTGGGCGCCATTACAGTCTGAAAACGAAACGAAATTACACTAAAATGTGAACAATACGCGTGAAATGTTATTAAGTGTTTAATATTCATCGAAGCTATTTACTTAACTCAGTCAGCCATTAGTTTAGCTGAAAGTCATTTTTCTTCTCCCACTTTATTAGAATATGCTAATCATTCTGTTAAGTCGGAAGGACAAATACCTATTAGTATTTATCACTCGGCCCTGAACTCTTCACTTGTAAACATCCAACGCTACTTGCTCGTAAAAGTGCACTTTGTACATTTCTATAATGTATGTAATGTAATAAAACAAGAAAAATAAGATAAGTAAAAATATGACATTAAATAAATAATAAATACACCCAACAGTCACACACATAGTTCTGACCTCACACTAGATGAAACCTGTATCGTGGGTATATAGAACTACGAGGGACCACAGTCCCAGGATATCCAGACCTGAAACAAATATCTGCCTGTCACACAAACATTCAGCACAAGCAAACAAACAGCGATAGCCTTAGCTGGTGGTAGGATATTCATATCCGCCCGGATAGCGACCACCGTACACAGGGTGTAAAACCCGCCATAGTGGCACAGTGTGTCGCGTTCTGGGATCAGCTAGTGTACATCCGGTTTTTGTCGGGGGGTCTAGAGTTGGGTGGTACGTTGTTTGGCCGTTTTGCGGCCTTCTGAGTACTCTGACAATAGACCCTCGACATCTTCTTCACCTTCTTGCCCATGGCGTAGTGTGAAGAAGCAGGCCAGCATAATTGTGTTGAGTAGCGGGGGATAGATTGTCTCTCGCTACTCGATACTCTAATTGGACCGCACTGCGCTTACCATCAGGTGCAGTGTGGTCGCTTTGCCGTGCCAGTATAAAAAAAAAGCCTAGTTGGTTGAGGTACGGACTGTCAAGACGAAAGTCGTATGTTCGAAACCCAAGTGGCATACACCCCTGACTTTTCTAAAGTTATGTGTGTATTATATGTTAATTATCGCTTGCTTTATTATACCTGAGAATTCTTATAAGAATTTCGATGGTATGTGAAGTCTAAAAACCCGCATTAGGCCAGCGTGGTGGATTAAGGCCTAACCCCTCTCATTAGTAGAGGAGGTCCGTGCCCAGCAGTGGGACAATGTTTAATACAGGGCTAGTATTATTTATTATTACACAAACATTTGTCTCGGTGCGGGAATCGAACCCACGGTGTCTCGTTTCACAGCCGGCTTCTCGGCTGCTGCGCCACGGATGCTGTCGAACATTCAAAACAAAACAGTAAAAATGAAATCTCTGTGTCAGCTTACTTAGACCAGCCAAGTTTAAGTAATTGTATTATATTATTAATACGAACATACACACCTCTACTTTAATCTATTAGTTTGTCGCATAATATCGCTTTAAAACCGAAGCGAAGGAGCCATCTTTGGCTACGGTCATATACATCGTTTGTAGTAAGTGTAATTTTTTCACAATTTTTAAGTAAGAGTATACAAGGCTCGTTGGATATAATTTAAAGACCCTGGTCTAGATTTTGTAGATTTTTGAGTGAAAGTAGTCTGTCAATCTATCAAAGGCATTTCGACTTTGTTCCTTAGTTTGATACGTGTGATAAGAAACAGAACCATGTGTATTATTAGCTATACCATCGAGTCTGAAAAAACTTCAACCTTGGTCATTACCTAGATAGATACCTACCCACAGTCGAAAATCCAAATGGGGAAACACAAATCTGACAGATTAATTTACAAATTTAATGATTTGGGACCTATACGCCGTTTCATTATGAACCCCGGTTTATATCATCATTAGAACTAATCGTGTTCTGGTGTCGTGTCTGGACAGGTTCTGTCAGGCTGTTTGTTTGTCAGACATTGGTTAAAAATTCATAGTCAATAATAATTTTAATTTCAAATTATTAATACTTCATTGGTATAATCCGCAAATGATCTGGATTTACCCTTTGAGTATTTTACCTCATCACCAATTCATCCCGTCCGCGTCATTCTGGGTTTTTACATTTTTGTAACAATAAAATATTGAAATTCTCGTACGTGCATTTAATAATATTGAATAGTAACACAAATATTCAAAAATATAATTGCAGAATTATCAAAAATATAGGTACAAAAAAATTCAGCGCTATTAAATAGAATTAGCT
This sequence comes from Laothoe populi, assembly GCA_905220505.1. Taxonomy (NCBI): domain Eukaryota; kingdom Metazoa; phylum Arthropoda; class Insecta; order Lepidoptera; family Sphingidae; genus Laothoe; species Laothoe populi. Next base: position 6,116,326 of record HG992157.1, read on the forward strand.
TATTTGACCTTACCAATTTTTAGTAAGTGAAATTGCAGTTTTTGCCAATTTATACGCCAAAGTATGCAATGCAATAGCACCAACTCAAAGCCTTGGTGGCGCAGTTGTAATTGCGCATGCGTTACAACCGCTGTGCTGAGGTCTCGGGTTCGATCCCCGGGTCGGGTAAAGTGATATTGGGTTTTTCTATCTAGAAATTCTCAGTATTAGCCCGGAGTCGGGAACCTGTGCCCGGTATGGCGATAGGCTCGCCCACTATCACATTATGGGACCGGAATTCGGCGAAAAGTGCGTGTACTGGTTACACCTCTGCCTACCCCTTCAGGGATTATAGGCGTGAGTGTATATGTATGTACCAACTCAAAGCTGCATTAATTCGACTATGTCTAAATTTATTTCATTCGTTTTTTGTACAGTTCATTCAGGTTTTATTTTTTAAATAATCAAAATTAAATAGTTCTGTGCAATTTTATACATACATAAATTCACTTTTTTCTCATCTCATCTCATTTTATAATTAAAAAAAGGCAAAATAAAATATACGATCGACTTATTCAATGGGGAGCCTCATTCTTTATTGCGTTAGGAAAACATACTTAGTAGGTTGTTTTGGAAGATTAGAAACTGTAAATTATCTTATAACAAAATCGATTTATTACCTACTATATAAACGAAGAAACTGACTGACTGACTGACACATGTGCGTTGAGCACAGCCTAAATGGCTGGGGTTAGGGACTTGAAATTTTGACAGTACGTATGACGTAGGCATCGACTAAGAAAGGTTTTTTGGAAATATAACCCCTAAGGAGGTAAAATAGGGGATCAAAGTTTGTATGAAAATCCGTCATTTTTTAAGTTAAACGCATGAAAATTTGTATTTCGTATTGTGTACTTTATCTCCTCCACGCGGGCGGAATCGCTAGCAACAGCTAGTCGTAAAGAAGCTTCCTTGACCCACTCCGCAACCTCAGAACCAATTTGGATGGGGATTTTAGCGATATACTAACTAACGAATTACTTTTTATGCTAATAACAGGTTTGATTCTTGTGCACTGGAATTTACTTATGTGAAGGTAAACTTTCGATGTATATATTTGTGTAGAGCAAATTTGCTAGGCTGTTGATAACATTGAAACTGCGAGTAATATATAGTTGGAAAATGTGTATCAAATTCCATTGTCACGGTGCTGTAAAATAAATAAGCGGTACTATAGAAATAAGCATCAAGTAAACTCTTTTGAACACAGGTTTCTCTCAGGATGTTACAGTTCTAGCTAAGGCAACCACAAAAAAAGTTTTTCGTTAAGTACGTTTATAACAATAAATGCGATAATTAATGTATTAAAAATAGCATTTTATATCCAATTAACACTCGAAATAAATTGTATAGTTGCGTCTGTTTATCCTCATTTTATTTTCCTCAGCCGAGGTTAGAACAAGGGCAATAAGTCAAAATCCACTTATTATCGATAACGAAAACATAGTTCAAATAACATGATAATTATATACATGAGGATGTATAAACAATAACTAAGTATTCTTAGAGCGATTACAAATGTGATTTACATGTATATGTGCCGTTGCTCATTCCATAACAAAAATAAATAAAACTCATGCCACGTACATACGGTGTGTGAGAACTCTCAACATTTCGATGTTTATTTTACACTATCGTTAAAACAAATAAACGTATTATAACGTTAAAACATATCGCGTTACTACAAAACCGTTATATATCCAGTTATAATATCTACTTACCAATTTCTGAATGTTCCAAATTCAAAAAAACACGCCACACATTGCACTGTTGTTTTTTTAATACTTTCGCACAAGCAAGGGCACACACATGGTGCATACAACACAATCCGTTACGAATCAAAAAGTTTTTATATGAAATCGTTTTGAAATATTTTCACGTCATTCGCACATAATATACGATCCGCATTGGGATGTCGGTCCTAAAACCACCCTCTGGGGACATTATTTTTTTTTTTGCAACCACATGTAAACGGAAAATTCTCGCGACGCGGAAAATCGTTACGTCCACACCCAACGAGCGCTCATCCGACACTGAATTCTGAAAACTGAAGCGTACAGCTTCCAGCAAATCTATAAGAGAAAGTACACAATACTTTGTCCCTTTCTAGAGTATGGTAAAACTGTATGTTCTGTTTCGTTCATTATCCTGGTCACATATTAAACTGAAAACGTCAGATAAATATAGCGAATTATGTTCTCATTATGGTGAAATGGTATGCGAGGTCTAATTATTTTTTCCGAATCTAATCGCCATTTTATCATTTTGATGGTATCCAATGTGAGCTTTAATTAAATTGCTTGCCATACTGTATGTGCTTATCACTTAATTTTCTGCCTACCTATCTTATTCCAAAAAAAAAATTATTAAATTTCTAATTATTATGGAATAATAATAATACCCGCCCTGTATTAAACATTGTCCCACTGCTGGGCACTTGCCTCCTCTACTAATGAGAGAGGTTAGGTCTTAGTCCACCACGCTGTCCCAATGCGGGTTGGTAGACTTCACATACCTTCGAAATTCGTATAAGAATTCTCAGATATGCAGGTTTCCTCACGATGTTTTTCTTCACCGTTTAAAGCAAGCGATAAAACACACATAACTTTAGAAAAGTCATAGGTGTATGCCACTTGGGTTTCGAACATACGACTTTGGCCTTGACAGTCCGTACCGCAACCAACTAGGCTATCGCTGCTATTAGTGGATAGTAAATTTAATTTACTGAGCTCTGACGCTCTTATATTATGTCATTATAATAGCTTAGGTTATAATATGAAGCCTAATTTCGACTCCGAGCTTAAGAGGTTACAGCCTCAACATAACTACGTAAGAGTAAGACATAACTTGGTAAAGAAAATCTTTTAGATTCACCATTGATATTGCAGAATTATGTCATCTATAGGAATACTACAAACTTATTTTTTGCACAATTATAAATCTGAAGAGTTTGTTTGAACGCGCTAATCTCAGGAAATACTGATTCGAATTGAAAACTTATTTTAGTGTTGGATAGCAATTATCGGGAATGCTATAGGCTATATAACATTACTCTATGACCAATAGGAACGGAGCATTAATCAAAAATATTGCAAAACGGGGAAACTTTTTTACTTTTGAGAGCTTTGGTTGCATGCGCTGCGTAAAGGCGATTGGGCGATAATTCCGCCCGGACCGGTCACCGTTTTAGAGAATCGGCTGCACGTTGACCTCTCTATTTGATTTAGGCACAATACCTAAGTGGTAAGAAGATCGGTACAGGTGCGACAGTGCAGGAGACAACTCCTTGGATTGTATACTTTTTCTCCCAAAAAAACTTCTACACGGGCGGAGCCGCGGGCAATAACTTGTATTATATATTGTTACTCAGCTGGGCATGGTCCAGCTCTGCTTTTGAGAAGGGTTAGGCGCTTAGTTTATTGTGTTGGTCTTGTTCGCATCTGCAGACTACAATGTAGAATTCTCAGATATTATTGCAAACTCATGCAATATTTTCTTCACACGTAATTTCAAAAATTCAGGTGTCTTTAGGTTCGAGACCTTCAGCAGTATTATTCAATAATAGAAACTAACGTCGAGAATATTATTTCTCTATGTTATACACTTTATTATAGATTCATGTTTTCAGAGTTTAAATGTCACCCTACCCCATTATTCATTACCATATTCAAGTTCACAAAGCCAGGTTACACGCAATATTCGCATATTTTATTTGTAATTTACAGTTCTAGCACAAATGAGAAAATATTCTAGTATAGTTTAACAAAATAGCAACAACATATCAGATAGAGACGGTCTGCCGTGAACAAAGGTCGCGGGTTCAATTCCAGCCCCCCACACATGATGATGATTGAGTTTTAATTACCTTTATTTTACATTTTTTTACAAATAACTATTCTAATATAATCATTATGGGCAACACTATTTATACCACACAGTCCAGGTATCTACGGAAAATCACCAATCACAGACCATCTGGCGACCAGGTGGGTCATTTATCAAGCTTATACCTTCCTTAATTACTTCTAAACTAGTTGGCTAAAAAGTCTCAAAAAGAATAACCCAGCCTCAAAGCTAAACACAGGCTTTCGCCATGTACATCTACTTCACTACGGAATGCGAAGGCGAATAGCTTTTGCTGAATACACTGACACTGAAAACCAACTAAAAGACATTCTGACATCATAATTTTATTAGGAAACCAGACAAGATCCAGAATGCATGTCTTTATATCAACAACGTTTAGCTTTCCTCGAGGCAACTAATGTATCAAAGTATAGTTTTTTATTTTGTTCTCGTTTTCTTCGTAAAAAGCGTGTAGTTTAAAGAGTTTACTGGTGGTAGGATATTCATATCTGCCCGAATAGCGACCAGCGTACATAGGCTGAAAAACCTGCCATAGTGGCACACGCAAGTGTGTCGCGTTCCGAAATCAGCCAGTGTACATCCGGTTTTTGTCGGGGGTCTAGAGTTGGGGTACGATGTTTGGCCGTTTTGCGGCCTTCTGTGTACTCTGACACTAGATCCTCGACCGCTTCTGCACCTCCTTGCCCCATGGCGTAGTGTGAAGAAGCAAGCCAGCATGAATGTGTTGAGTTGGGTAGATTGTCTCGCGCTACTCTAATTGGACGGTACTGCACTTACCATCAGACGCAGTGTGGCAAAGGCCATGCCAGGAAAAAAAATACTTGCCTGCATATTTAACTGTATATAAATCTTTGATTAATTTGTATATAGACGAAGAACCTATGAAGAGCAATTACAAGTAACGAAACATTTAAAGCGCGGCAATATTTTAGGCTTATTTACTTCGGATTTTTATACTAATATGGGTTTTACATGAATTATATTATAGCAGGTTATAGTTTAAATGGAATGCGCTCAAGCAAATAATATGGTAGCTGGTGGTATGGTTCCAGGTGGAAAATTACTTTTCGTATAGCCCAGGTGGTCAATCCAAATACCAGTTGTCTTAACCTCTTTTTTAAATACCAGATGGCCGGTAGTCCATAAAGTTAGTAATAATTTGTAGTTATCACCGTGGCCCTTGAACACTAGCAATACTAAAAAATAGTGGTATATGTACGTTGTATACATTTTTTATCCTGGGTCGGCAAAGTGCACGTGATGGTAAGTGAAGTGTCGTCCAGTTAGAGTTTTAAGTAGCGAGAGACAACTATATTTCGACAGAATCATTCCAGCCTTTTTTTTTGTTGTCGCGGGGATAGCGTTTTATTACTGCCGTCTGCTCCGAGGGGAAGCGGAATAAGAATAAAACGGGTATGCTGGACTAGCCGGTCTTACGACCCAGCATCCCCCTCGCCCGGATGATGGCTATCCGTGCTGCCGCTGGGCCAAGTGCCTACCCCCTATGTACACCCCACCCGAAACTACCAGCTAAAACCCTGCGGTGGCCTTCTTCGCCGCTTACGGAACGATCCCGGTGTATTCTAAGGAGTTATAGAAATGCAGCCGGAATCGCTTCTGCGCGGTGCCGCGTAGCAGCCCTTCATGGGGGGCTAAGGAGCCGACCGCGCTGTCGTCCATCTCGGGGTCACACGATGCTTCGAATTTCGGAGTGCATCGATACGGGCTGACAGCCCCCCGCTGCGCGCCCGCGACCCCCGATGGCCCCTATTAGTCGCCTTGTACGACAGGCAGGGGTTACCGTGGTATTCAAACGCCCCCATTCCACAGGGCGGGAGACGCCGGTCAGTCGTCCACCCGGCGGGAGGGATCATATCGTTGCCGATCCCTCTCGGCACTCTCCTTCTGCGAGATGACGTTCTCGCAGAAGTGGGCCACCGCATGCCAGGACCTGCGGCTGGCGACCATGGACGACACCACAGCCGGCAGCGAGAGGTCTCCTCCAACGACTGCTCTGAGAGCGTTGCGCTCTTCGTCCCAGGCTGGACACTCCTCCAACGTGTATTGGTTCTTGTCCTCGCGGCAGTTGCCACAATGGTGGCACACGGCGGACACGTCCTTTCCTAACCGACACAGGAACGAACCAAAACACCCATGGTCCGTTAATACCTGCGTCAGTCGGAACGTAGGCGCCCCGTGGAGCCTATCTAGTCATCTCTTTAGGACAGGACGCACTGCTGCGACAGTCCTCAAGCCCGCAGTCGGGCTCTCCAGCCTGGAATGCCACTCCTCCACGGCGGTTCTGCGAAACCGGGCCGCAATCTCCCTCGGGACCAGTCTCTCCTGCCTGTTCCACAGCTTGATGGTCGGGAAAGACACGAATTTGCGAACTTCTTGGTCGGGCCGGAGTAAAAGACACAGCGAAGCTGTGGCTTCGCAAGCCAGTATAATAAACAGTGAGATTTAGGATGGCCTAAAAATCCGAGGTGCGAAAAGAACGGGATTTCGAAGTGAGGATACTGGGCCTCAGAAAATCTTATTTCTCTTCGTATTCATCGTACTGTAATAACTAATAGAAGCTCCTTTATCATACTACCTAATTTAGTTCCATTGCTGTTTCTTTTTGCTCATTCTTCTTGTGGGGAAGAAATATCTTCAAATGTTATCGTGAACATAAACTAGCCCATATGTAAACACTAGTTAATATACTCCTCATACTAAGGTCAGCGATCATTTAGTTTTGCGTCATAGTAACAATAACAAATCAGTGTAACGTAAACTATTAAAAATTGTTTATTAAAACAAAGCTATTCAGTTTATATTGTTTGATTGTTTGTAGTCGGGCCAACGGCGCGCCAAGATAGGTCAAGTAGAGCCAACATTTGGCAGATAGAATTATTGTTTTACCAATGATCAATGTTGGCTCTAGAAAAAATAAATGTATAAAGGTATCTTTCCACATTCATCCACATCTATCCTGTAACAAGATGTGTACTTCCGAAGCAGTATCACTTAATAGTATTAAAGATTCCGAATATTGCACGTTGGGTCCAAACGATATCTATACTGGATCCAATGTGGCTACTGGAAAAATAGTATATATTTAGATTCGTTTCATTTTTATTACTTTTATGGTTGCAAATATAATAAACAATATTGAAGCATTCAGATCAATTATACAGGGAGGCACGGAAGACGTCATTAGCGAATAAAATATTGAGTCCATCTAAGATAATTAGCGCAAAATAGATGCACAACAAGCCCTGAAATACATTGTGGGCCTAGTGGCCAGCAGTGCTTAAAAATGGCATTTCTACTCTATATATCTTGCTGGTGGTAGGAGGTTGCTTCATATCCGCCCGGATAGTGACCACCGTACACAGGGTATACAAAACCCGCCATAGTGGCACAAGTGTGTCACGTTCTGGGGTCAGCCAGGGTACATCCGGTTTTTGTCGGGGGTTTAGAGTTGGGGTACGATGTTTGGCCGTGTTGCGGCCTTCAGAGTCCTCTGACACTAGACCCTCGACGGCTTGTTCACATCCTTGCCCCAAGGCGTAGTGTGAAGAAGCGACACAGCAAGCCTGCATGATTGTGTTGACTAGCGAGGGATATATTGCTTCTCGCTCTCTGATACTCTAACTGGACGGCACTGCGCTTACCATTAGGTGCAGTGTGATCACTTACGTGCCAGGATAACGAGAGCACCAAATCGAAAACGCATACATTTTTATAGCAACCGCCTAAGGATCTTATGTAGAACCTAACTGGTTCATGGTTCCATGAACACGCTGCCACAAAAATAATGCGTATTATCTCTAGGACAAAGGTACGATTCTTTATACGGGTTAATGCGACATAAAATATATTACCTGCCTATGTCAATTTCCCTTCATTAAGATATACAGGCGCCTCGCGTTCGTAAGTTTTATTGAGATGTATCGCCTGGTGGCTACATAAAAAACACATTTGCTATGTTTAACGACAGCCGACGTACAAACACTATTGTCTTTTGCTTTTCACATAGCGTGACATTTGTCAATGTCAAAGAAAATTTATCTTGTTGTAACGGTTTTCTTCGACTAAAGGATTTCGAAGGAAGGTTATTACCGTAAGGTAAATTTTTCTATTACAATGACCAATTTCACTCTATGCATGCTATGCGAATGAATCTATACACTGAATATAATAACACTTATGTTAGGGTAGTTCTTAAAAATATCAAGGTAGTACTAGAAAATAAACGCGGGTAGATTAATACGTTACGGAACAGTGAGGTGAAGATTTCCAATAAAAGAGTGCACCTTGAATCAAATTAAATCATTTATTTTCGTAAATTAGGCCACTATGTCAATAATGTTAACAGTAGACCACTGGTGCTTCGGAAATGCCCACTGGTCTGAGAAGAAGCACCAAGAAACTTGGCATTCCGAAACGCAGTTCATTTATAATTCGTTCTCAGTTTAGTCAGTGTGCAATCGGTTGGTTTACGTCAGCATATTTTTTTTTTTTTTTTTATTGCCTGGATAGGCAGACGAGCAGACGGGCCACCTGATGGTAAGTAGTCACCGCCGCCCATAGACTTCTGCAATGCCAGTGCACAGCAGAGCCGCTGCCTACCGTTTAAGGACTACTCTTCTTAAGCCTCGTTTAAAGAAGGACATGTCATAGCGCTCAGGGAACACCGCTGCAGGGAGTTCATTCCAGAGCTTGCACGTACGTGGTAAGAATGAACGCTGAAAACGAACCGTGCTAGACGGAATCGTTTCCAGGTGGTAGGGATGAACTCTGTTGCGGTGTCAGGTGGTGCGATGATAAAATGGTGATGTAGGCACCATTTAAAACAGTTCCTCGGAGCACTCCCCGGGGAACAACCGATAAAACAAGCAGAGAGACCCGAAGTCTCTCCGCAGTCCCAACGGTTCCAGGCTATCCGTGATATCAGGATCCCCGACAATTCGAACGGCCCGCCTCTGTAAAGAGTCAAGTGGGTCTAGCAAGTATTTCGGGGCCCCTGCCCAGAGATGAGAACAGTACTCCACGTGGGGCCGGACTTGCGCTTTATAAAGCGCCAATCTATGGCCCGACGTGAAATACCGCCTCGCTCTGTTCAGGATCCCCAATTTTTTGCTGGCCAATTTGGCTTTGTCCTCCACTTGACTCCTAAACTGGACCGTGTTCGATATATTTACGCCGAGGATCCCAATACCCTCGGAAACCCGCAGAGTGACTCCTTGAAACTGTGGCGCCATGACAAATGGGTCCTTCTTAGCGGTGAACGCGCAAACTTGTGTCTTCGTGGGGTTGAAGTGAACTAGGTTCCTTTCACCCCATTGAGAGGCCCGCCCTAGAGAGCTCTCGATTTCCGACACAAGTTCTAACCGTCTTTCTTCCAAAGTGCTCCGAGGGATACCCTGCTGGCCGGTGTATCGCACGTCGATAGTACTATCATCTGCATAACAATGCATGCTATCAATAGACAGCATGTCATTGATATGCAGAATGAATAGTGTCGGCGACAACACCGAGCCTTGTGGAACGCCAGCATTAATGGACAAAGCGTCGGAGCAGTAGCCGTCTACGACGACTTTAATGCTCCGACCATCCAAAAAACTAGCGATCCAGTTGCAGAGTCCCTCGGGGATTCCATATGATGGTAGCTTCGATAGAAGGCCCCCATGCCATACCCGATCAAACGCCTTCGCGATGTCTAGACCGACGGCCATAGCCTCACCCTTGCTCTCTATAGCCTCCGCCCAGCGATGTGTGAGGTAAACAAGAAGATCACCAGCCGAGCGACCGTTACGGAAACCGTACTGACGATCGCTAATCAGCTGGTGCTCCTCCAGATACCCCATAAGCTGGGCGTTAATTATTCTCTCCATGACTTTAGAGAGCAAGGATGTGATGGCTATCGGTCTATAACTCGAAGGGTCCGACCGGTCACCTTTTTTAGGGATCGGATGAACATGGGCAACCTTCCACGAAGCGGGAACCCTTTTGGAATTGTACGAAAGACGATAAAGGCGCGTGAGAATGGGGGTCAACTCAGGGGCGCACGTCTTAAGAACCACTGCAGGGATGCAGTCCGGCCCACTCGACTTTCGGATGTTAAGGAGCCTAAGCTCCCGCCTGACCGCACGCTGATTGATGCGGATTTCAGGCAGGGAGTACTCGCACCGGGGAAGTTTTGGTGGAGTGGCTCCTCCGTCATCCAAAGTCGAGTTCGAGGCAAAGGATTGGGCCAAGATATCGGCCTTTTCCTTTGCACTATAGGCCAAACTGTCATCAGTCTTACGCAGTGGCGGGAGACTAGACAGGCAGAAGTTACCTTGGACAGCCTTGGCAAGCGACCAGAAAGCCCGACTGCCAGACGGATAACTCTCTAGCCGCTCACCAATTCTGCCAATATGTTCTGCCTTGGCCTTGGCTATAGCCTTTTTGTTGGACCTAGAAGCGGCATTAAATGTCCGCCTCTCCTCTTTCGCGCTAAGACCCTGATGCTTCTGGGCTTCGTTCCAAGCCCCGTATGCAGACCGCTTAAGGCGTGCAGCTTTGGCACAGGTACTATTGTACCAGGGCCGGCTGCGATGCCCGATAGGTACCCTGGAATTGGGGATGAAAAGATCCATCCCCATGACCACAAGGTCCCTGACGCGTTCCGCACAAGCATCAGGATCTTCAGAAGAGAAGCAAAACCGCTTCCACGGGAAGGACGCAAAGAATTCACGCATCCCTTCCCAATCCGCTGACCCATACCGCCAAACCCTGCGGAACCCAGTCGCTGAAGACCGATCGGGATAAACCGCAGGGGCTGAGGTTCGAATAAGGCAGTGGTCTGATGACCCCAAAGGGGGGTCAACCACTACCTTATATCCCTCAGGATTTGTGGTCAGCAGAAGGTCCAACAGAGAGGGCTCATGGGTCTCAACATCTGGAACTCGGGTGGGCTGAGTTACCAGTTGAGTGAGACCGTAAGCCAAAGCCATCTCATAAGCAGACCGACCCGCAGCGTTGGTGGTCCGAGAACCCAACCACTCAGCATGGTGAGCGTTGAAGTCCCCAAGGACCACCACCTCCGCGGATGGGTACTGCTCTAGAGATTGGCCAGTCCCCATTTGGACGTTCTCGAATAAATGAGAAGACCCCGCTTCACCGGCATGGGACCTGTAAAGGCAAGCGTAGACTCCGTAGCGTATACCAAATGTTTCCCTAAAATGGCGTCGACTCCACCCACTGCAAATTGTGTTGTATTCATATCGTATTATCGATAAAATCGTTTTTTTGCACACATTGACCATAATAATGTATTTGACTAAATTAAAATTAAGGACAATTTATTACCATTATTCTGATAGATCATAAAACTACAAACATAAAATAATAAATAATGTCTGAAAATTATCTTTTGGCACACGTTTGGCGTGTTGTTCATTTACAAAATCTTCTAAATAAATAAACAAATATATTTTCATTAAAATAATTTATTCATGTCGAAATAATACGGACTTAGTTAAAAAGTATATTTTCGATATTCCGGATGTTTTTTTCATGTCTTTTAGACGCACGGCTTCCAAAGTTCTATTAATACAGTTTTTTCAAAATGTTTAGAACATATTCTTATAGCTGACACGGGTTGTATATTTTCAGGCCTATGCTGTCATTCCATAATCTTTTAAGATTATCATTCACTGGAAATCTGAAATTATAATACACAAAATTAATATAGAAACATTATTTTACTATATATAAAAAATCCTAATACCTATATAAATGTTTCCTATATCCCGATGTAGTAATATGTATTACAGTACTTAAAATTAAAAGGCTCAAAATTATTTCATTCCTATCGATAAAAAACACGATAACACGATGGGTACGAGTGCAGCACTACGTTTTCATGTAAACATTACAAATGTTTATTTCTTTTATTATAACTAATAGAAGTATTTCTGGTTGCAAATATTTGCAGAAAACACATAGGAAATTCTTTATATGGACTCCAAACCAAATATATGCATAAATTAAACACGAAAATAGAAAACTATGCAACTAACCTGAAAAATTACAATCCTTCGTTATATCTTCGACAATCTGAACTGCATCCTATGATGCCACACTTTGTCATATTTGCTTTGATCTTATTGTCTTTTGTACCACAACAAAAAATACTTAAACACGCACAATTCACTCGAAATCGAAAAACAAATATCGCACGATACATCAATGGCAGTCGAACTACTTAGCAACTTCTATATATCAATGCTTAGCAAAATGTTTTCCTAAAATGGCGTCACGTTAAAAAATAAGCTTCAAGGCAGAGCCTGATGACATATCAAAAATTGACAACTGAAAATTTAAAACAATTACGTATACTGTACTCTTTTTGACATAAGTAAATTGCAACGAGTTGGAATGAGACAGCAATGTTTCTATTAGTGAAGTTTATATTTGCAACATTTTTTTTTTACTAGAAATGATATAGGCAAATAAGTGCTTATCCCCTTCTATATATCATTGGCGTGATTTCGTTGACAGGTGTCCCGCGTATCAAGCTATATTTTATAAAGTATAATAAAAAGATGAGATTAAAACCTTCTATATATCAATGATTAAAACACTATTAGTTACATAATGCAGATGGCGTTGCTACAAAAGAAAGAGTGAGCCACTCGGCAACTTCAAATCCCCTGATCATCACAATGTAAACTGTCAAGGCATATGAAATAGGGGTGTGCGAACATAATGGCAAAAGATACGTAATAAAACGGTGGAGCCATTCGTAAAAAAAGAAGAAAACATTAGTAATAATATTATGGTGAATGATGGAACTAAGCGATGATAATATGCCTATTTTATATTTCCTAATTACTTGAATTGACTGAATCTAAATATAATGTATTAATAAATTTGATTTTACGATTCTACTAATAGATTATGAAATTGGCGATTATTTATTTTCATAATCGTTTAACACTACTAATTCTAAATTACATATCCTACATATCTAACCAAAACTCATTTAATAGTACAGATTTCATTTGTTTTGTGGCTGTTTTGTATAAAAGGCACTGTTTTATTGTATTTATGGTGTTGGGACTTGGAAGTATTAAACCTATGCTATGATTTACCTAAGTAGTTATTCAAAATGTGCTAGGTCGTTTAGGAAATCGAAATATTATTGGGTAATGGGTACAGAACATTTTTAGAATCGAAAATAAAAACACCAGTCATAATTGCCTAACTTGGGTCTCTGAAATTAATCATGTTATATATTCGATTCAGGAACCTCTTTCATTTCAGAGCCAAAGTAAGATTAGTAGATTAGTGGCATTAGGATTTTTAACTTTACTAGGTATTGGTAATCGAGACAAATCTATATTTTAATCGATTGATTCCATTAGTTCATTCGCACATCCCTACTAAAGTAAATATTATCAATAAAATAGGTATTGTACTAGTTAATTAGTTATATTATATATAGTTAACTGAGGTCCGAGAGCTTGAAACTTTCGAAACTTAACTTGGACTCAAATCTCGAATTGAATTTTGAAAACGTTATATTCTTATTTCAACGTTTCTGTATTTTTTTATTTTGTTTATTGCTAACTGATTAATCGTTATTGTATTGATTCGACATCACAAAGAGAATAATACTACTGAAACGACAAACAATTTTGAAGTAATCACGCGAGAGTATTTTTAATATTTCGATAAATAACAACATAAAATAATTTCGATAAAAAAAACATGTCGAAAACTAAGTTAAATTTAATTGTGGCAGCCTGTGAAAATATGGGAATTGGCGTCAATGGGACTTTGCCTTGGAAGCTTAAGTAAGTTATATTAAATTAAGTAAATATACCTTCAAAACCCTTTTGGGCTACCTGGATATGTAATCGAAAATCTCTTATTTTAGTAATAATATGGTCTGGCTTAGGGTTCATTTTACCATAGGATAATGGCCAGACCAATAAATGCCCCCCCCATTTCCCTTTATTTTTATTTTATTGTTTTAGGATTGCTTACGGAGTTTACAATAATACTTAAAATCTTCTTATGAATACAATAATAGTCTCTTTTGTAATTGCAACTCTGATTACAAGCAATCACCGCATTCGCCACAAGACAAAACATTTTAAAGCAATATTAATAACAAAAAAAAATTGAAATATAACGTAACATTAATAATTATGTTCAGTGTACCAGAATAATAAAAATACTTTGTAAAAAGGAAAAGTATATACTCTGAGGACATGTGTAGTAACAGTTTTGTTTTACTTTATTAGTGTAGTCTCTGGCAACATGAGTGCAACATTATGCTAGACAGTATGTAAATAACATCTGGAGTTGTATACTATATGGATCTTGTGGGGACTAGGAGGAATTTCCATGCTTTCTGGTGTTTTTGCCATACCTTTTGGCCTCAAAGAAGCTTGGTGTGCTCAGTAAGGCGAGACGGTACTTCACGTCGGGTCAACGCCTAAATCTCTATAAGGCGCAAATTCGGCCCCACATGGAGTACTGTTCTCATCTCTGGGCGGGAGCCCCCCAGTACCAGCTACTTCCATTTGACCGCATTCAACGTAGGGCAGCTCGGGTTATCGACGATCAAGCTCTTTCCGATCGGCTTGATCCATTGGCTCTGCGTAGAGATGTTGGATCACTCTGCATCTTCTACCGCATTTATCATGGGGAATGTTCCGAGGAATTGTTTGGATTGATCCCGGCCGCTGAATTTCACCATCGGACATCGCGCCAAAACATAAAATTCCATCCGCACCATCTCGATGTCCAGCGTTCCACAACAGCGCGATTTTTACGGCATTTTCTGCCACGCACAACCACTCTGTGGAACCGGCTGTCGCCGGCGGTCTTTCCGAACCGTTACGACCTGGGAACCTTCAAGAAGAGAGCATATTCTTTCCTGAAAGGCCGGCAACGCATTTGCAAGCCCTTTGGTGTTGCAGATGTTCATGGGCGGCGGTGATCACTTTCCATCAGGTGAGCCTCCTGCCCGTTTGCCCCCTTTTCCATAAAAAAAAAAAAAACCTATTATTGGAATCAAGTTAATAGCTCATATGATAGGACCTATGAAGTAACTTCCGTGGTGCTTTACGTCTGCCTTCTCTATACATAAATGTCCTATGTTAGCAGTTACTACCCCTTTAGCTCATGATTTGTCTCCCGCTTTGCTATGGAGGGGAGTGGACAGTTAATATTTCCAACTTCTCCCCATATTTCTATTTGATTCATTTCATAGAGGGATAAAATACAGTTAAGTATTCCCAGAGACTTACAGAGTTTAATTTCTCTGTGTCAAAAATATGTGTGCCATTGTTTATCCTGGCTTAGCAGGAGTTACAATGGCGAGTGTGTTGGCGGGCTAGTCTCTAACTGCTTTGCCCATTAAATTATGATAGGGCTGCCCTGAAATGTCATCTAACAGCGTATT
Source organism: Laothoe populi (assembly GCA_905220505.1). NCBI lineage: Eukaryota > Metazoa > Arthropoda > Insecta > Lepidoptera > Sphingidae > Laothoe > Laothoe populi. The sequence goes on from HG992157.1 coordinate 6,131,687, forward strand.
TATTATTATTATAAAACATGGAACATTTTCCTCAAACATATAATATCTGTTTTGCCACTATGTGGCAACTTCGTTCTATTAAGAGTCTTGATATTTAAAGTTACAGATAACATTTGCATAAAATGTAGGTACATACATGTTTTGTGCATATAGCTGCTTGTAATGTGAAATGTTTTATGCTTTTACAAGTATGTTTAAGGGCATATATAAAGAATTTCAGATATACTGTCCAGAATGTTACACTTATCCCAATATAATAATACAAGCCCTGTATTAAACATTGTCCCACTGCTGGGCGCAGGCCTCCTCTACTAATGAGAGGGGTATCCCTTATCCCAATATATTAAAGTTATTAATTCAAACTAAGGATCTATAGTCTTTATTGTTATAATTGTTATCATTAATAATTGTTAATATGTCACTGAGGTTATCATAAAAAGGGCAAGCAACACACTGTAATATAAATTAATATATTAATAAATAAACACACAACAGTTACATAGTTTTGACCCTACACTATGTTTGCATTGGAAGCTATGGGGGACTTAAATCTCACAACAGAATACAAACTAATAACTTTTTGTTTTATATCCTACTGACCTACTAGTCCTAGACCTATAAACCTATTTTTTTACCTGTTAACTACAAACCGGGGTAAATGTATACCCACGCGTTTTTGACTTTAACAAAAGTTTTTTTAATTCATAAAAAGGACACTGACTTCAATGAAAAACAAGTTATGCATCTCTATAACATTTGGGGGTTTCCCTCGATTTTTCTGAGATCCCATCATCAGATCCTGACTTGGTGCCAATGGGACCACGTGGGAAGTATACCCTTTAAAACAAAAAAATAATTTCTCGAATCGGTCCAGGCGTCTTCGAGTAATCGGGTAACATACATAAAAAAAAAGATTCCCACGAATTGTTAACCTCCTCCTTTTTTTGAAGTCGGTTAAAAATCGTTCTGAATTCAGTAATGTGACTCAAGTACATGATTAAATTTTATCAAGGTTTATTTGGTGAAATATCGATTTGAATGCCACTCAATACTGTCACTGACTAACTTAGAAACATAGTTCTATGTTTACCTGGATTAGATATCTACCCAGGTTTGTAGATCCAAGGCTAGATAGAGTATGAAGACTGTTAATCAGTTCTTTAAAAGCATTATCCGTTTTCTAAGGCAATCAGGCAATAAAATAAGTATATATTTAATAGAACTCAATAAATCCTAAAAAAAATATGAAAAAGCTATTTATAATTGACAGATTGTATTCAATTAAGTGTTTCTGTTTTAGAAAAGAAATGGCTTACTTTTCCACAATGACTAAAAAAGTGAAAGATCCGAAGAAAGTTAATGCTGTGATCATGGGCCGTGTCACATGGGACTGCATACCTACTAAGTATAGGCCATTGTCCAACCGCATCAATATCGTTTTGACACACAAAGTTGATGATGTAAAGGAAAAGGTAATTTATTTTAGATATCTTATACTTGTTTGTATTTATTGTAAAGTCTTTTTATTTTAATCATAGTTTATTTTTTAGAGAACTAAGATAAAAAGTAGTTATTTTCGAAATGAAATTTATTTACTCTATGTTACCCAGATAGTATAGCTTATTATAAAAAAATTGGTTCCGCGGTTACAGATTTCCAGATTAGCGTACAAACAAAAATATTTTACCACTCATATTCATAATTCGACGGTTGGCATGATATTTGATGGCTACATTTTAGAAAAGTTACAGGCAGAAGGTTTAATGTTTTTTGTTTTTCTGAAAAGAAGTCACAAAAAAATATTGTGTGGATTTTAGTAGAATTATTATATCACTGCTGTAAGCACATACTGTATCTTTATGACTTATTTTTCTTCAGTTAAATTTAGCGTCAAAAAAAGCATAAAAAATGAAAACTAAGCTCAGAAGATGCAGATTTTTTTTATTCGGAATATGTTCATAATTCAATATCGCAAAAAATGACGCTTCAATCAAAGAGCCCGCCAACCGTCGAAATATATCTTCTTTAATATATAAGCTGTCCCGGAACACACAGTGGCAAGACAATTTTAAGGTTGACAAAACAGCATCAATCCACATGTGATTTGTTTGCTTGGAATGATCTGTGAATGCGTTATGTAATAGGGTCAGTGAAATAAATTTCACTAGTTGTGGCTCAGATCTTAATTAGCTATATAATCTTGCATATCAAGTTTGCATACCTACATATAAATCCTGTTTAGAACTATTCCTCATTTGCAGGTACCAGAGGGTGTTGTGGTGGTTCCAGGCTTGGATGAAGCAATAGAATACATTGAAAGTAGAGATGATATAGAATCAACTTGGGTAATAGGCGGTTCAGCTATTTACAAGGTATTTAATTAGTATACAATTAATTTAGTAAATTAATTTATTAAGTAGTTAAAGTAAATTTATTTAGTATAAACAAAAAAAAAATTTTTTTGTAGGTTTTAAATCTTCATTTCAATTATCATTAGTGCTTTATATGAATCTATCTGTGGCAAAAACACCATCTGTGGCGCCATATATTTTTAAAAAAGAAGAAGAAGAAACTATCTGAAAATTGAAATTAAGGTCGTTTATTGAAATCAGTCTAGAATTATAGGTTTTCTAAAATGGAAACTAATATATTTAATTCATAAAAAGTAATACCATACAGTGTTACTCAAGGAGGTACTTATCTTATTTCCAGACAGCGATGGAGCACCCGAACTGCGGCAAAATATACCTCACAGAGATCCAGAAGTCCTTTGACTGCGACACATTTTTCCCTAATATAGACAAACAGATGTTCCATATGGTGAATGAGGAGGAGATACCAGAGGAAAGACAATCCGAGGGAGATATCAGCTACTATTTCAGAGTTTATAAAAAATTATAAATTAAGTGTAGTCAGTGGCGTAGCTTGCCTTAGACGCGCCTTGTATCAAAATTTGTTGGGGATGAGGGGTAAAGAGTTTAAGTAAAATTGTGGATAATATTTTACGAATTTTTACCCATACTACACTACATTTTATTTATTTATTTATTAATCAGGCAGGCAGTTGTCATGCAACTGATAATGCCTGTATCCGGTATTACAATACAGCTATTGAAATCCTAAGTAGATGTGGTTTTACATTTGAGGTAATTATCAAGCCGATTCTTGAACTGATTTATATTTTGGGCCGAGACTACGTGTTCTGGGAGCCCATTACAGGTTCCCATTCCCATTCCATTTTTACACACATTCGGGGCTCCTGTATCCTTGATACGGCGGTAGCAACGCCCCTGAGTGTAGTAAAGATTTAACACAGTTGAATTTGCTATTGGTTCTAGTCCCTTTACATATTGTCAATTATGTGGGTCTAAAAAATATAATCTGCAACATCATATAGCGTTATCTCTTTCACTCTCAGGTCATTTGACTAAGTGTAAGACTTAAGCCAGTAAGTGATTGTTAGTGGTTTGTTGCAACTTGCAATAAACTAATAACTTTATAAATTGCTTATATAAAGCCTTTATTCGTGGTGCTAATAAATGTATGCTTGCATTTTACGCATAGTTTTGAATTTCAAGAATAAGTATGTAAGTATCTCTTACATACAATACAATCATGTATATAATATAAAGTTAATTCCAATAAGCTTGTTGTGATTGTGGCTCGTGGTGTGGTTATATTAAGTAGCGTTGTTATCGAGTGAGATTGTGTTTGACTCGTAATTTTCTAAAATATGTTAGAAACTATACTCAATTCTAAACTCAAAATGAATTGGAAAAAAGTCTAGTTTCAATAGCAGAAAAACATCTAAAATAAGAAGCAGCCATATTGAAAACACTCCTTAAGAAGGCATTTACGTAAAAGATTAAAAATATGTCTTATGGAATTACCAGTCAGGTCCCAATGGGAACGCCGGTGCTCCACAACACTGGCAACACATTCGCCGTTCTTACATACTATTTTCAACTTTAATGTTATGTAAATAAAATTGATTTTTGCTTCTATTTACTCCGTACTACTTTACTTTTTTAATATCCTTCGGGGCTCCAGGGGTTAAACTTATATATTAAAACATTCCAAAAAAAACTTAAATAATTAATTTCATATAACAGTAAGCCAAGAAATTCTACCTCCTCTTATTGAAAATCGTTAATTTTGTTTTAACAGTAGCTAGCTACCTACACTAACTGATTTTTATGAAGGTACACAATAAAGACACATCGAATGTAACGAATATAATGATCTTGTTTTACCTTAAGGTTAAAAGTTAAGTCTCGAATAGTTTTAAAAGAATATATAACTCAAACCGCTTGCATTAATTAGCTTTAAGGATTTCTCAATTTTGTATTCTACATAAAATATACTGGCATTGTTGAAAATGTGTTTTATTTTATCTAAAGATGTAACTACAATGTCTAAATTTGAAACTCTATAACAATATCAATATGAATCACTTTATTCCCCATCAGCGCGACTGAGTGTCTAGGGGTGTTTTAATAAAATAACTTCGGTATTAAATTCAAATTGTTATGGAAAACCTCATTGTCCCTGTCACAATGGTGTTTATTTCGGTATAGGTCAACTACGACTAAGTATGGGTAAATGCAGAATTGCGGTTATATTCAATATTTATTCGGATCTACAGTTCATACTCATAAGTGAGCCAATATTCAGTAATAAAGTTTCAGTGCCATAAACTGAATTGTTTATTTCAGGATCGATGTACACATGCGGATTTAATTGTTTACTGAAATTTCCTGTTAACGACATACCTTTTGGGTGATAGAGAGTAGAGACTAATCATGTTTAGTATATACGAATTAGTTACTTGGCTATTATAGTTCAAGTCTTTTTTATCTTGGCACGGCAAAGTAACCACACTGGTTGCCACAAGTGCAGTGCCGTCCAGTTAGAATATCAAGTAGCGAGAGTCAGTCTATCCCTCGCTACTCAACACAATCATGACGGCCTGCTGTTCACACTACGCCTAAAGGACCCAGGATCATAGGAAGGAGGGAACACGGTAGCTGGCCAACTGTTCCACAGCTTCATGTTGCGGCAAAAATTTAAGCACCTTAGGAGGTAAAACCGAGATTATTCATTAACCTCTGTCAGTAGGTGACATATACAATTGCTTACAGTAAATGTGGATGGTTTTTATTAAATAAAACAACAAAATGGTTAATAATTAACTTTTAATACATTAAGACTTACAATCAAACTACGTACAGGTGTCCAAAAAATCGTATGACGGGCTCTGATAAAATACTGAATCAATTTTGGAGCACACTGTCAAAGCCTATGATGCTGACTGTTTCACAATTACACAAGCGCGCTAACAAATTGTTATTTATTGTTTGCCAAATTGTGACATTATTGTCTATCCATTTGTTTTAAAATTTCTAGTTTCATTGTGTTTATGAAAAATATAGGTTCCCAATAAGCGATTTCAATAAAAAATAATTTTCTCAAGTGTAAAAATTAATTAATACATTAAAATCTCTGACAATATTTTGTGTTTACTTGAAATTGCATCTAAATATGATGGTGGAAATAAAGCGGTTTTGTGTAAAAGTAGTCGCATGTTGTGGTGTAATGTACATGCTTAGAGTCTCCGTCAGCTTGTAATACTTATAATAAACAAAAGCTTACTATCTAATTACCTATATTATATATACTACAAAACTAAAGGTCGCCACTCTCACTGGAAACCTCTAGTGTACGAGAATGATAAAGAAAAATAAAAAATATATTAAAATACGCATATTTCGAACGTTATGTGATTTTTAAGGTGTCTCAAAAATGTCATAGGAAGATGTGTTTTCGAAATACTTGTTACAAATGTTTTTTCTTTTTTTTTGTTTTTATTTTTTTATTTTGTTTTTTTATTTTTTCGCTCTAGCCCGGATAGGGTGAATAATGGTTACACGACGACAAACATATATACGTAATAATATTATAATGTTAAAAGCAAAAATCAAGATTTCTACAAAATCAGTTTTGAAGGTGAAAACAAAAAGTGTTGCCACATTCAAGCATTCAAAGCTGAAATGGTAGAAATTAAAGCTAGAATTACTAAATCAAATTTCTTTCGAGAAATAATTTTTCGTTTTTTTTATATTGATTGCCACTAAATAAAATTGACAATAGAGAAGATCATTCGATAGAAATTTGAATTAACATTGTCTATATTTTAATATAAGTAAATATACTAAGATAACATCTAAACTACACTTGTTGACGCCTCAAATTCTAAGCAAAGCCCGCGTGTGATACCAAATTAAGTGCATTCAAATACTGATATTAACTATTCATTAATACGAGATAGCCGCAACTCTGAAACACGTCTACGTAAATATCTACTGTGGTATTAATTTGAAATTGGGTATATTTTAAAGGGAAAATCTATATGAGCGTTATCAGTGAACAAATGTTTTGTTGTTGGGTAAGACTACCTTCCTACTTCATATTGTAGTGGAGGAATATGTAATCGGGGTTGTTCAAGCTCTGCGGCATGAGATAAGAGTGCGGCGCGAGGGTCTGGAAACCCAAGAACATGAAGGTCCGCAGCAGAGTGGCGCAGTCCGGCCGGGATTTCAACACGCATATTATGCAGCTGGAAATAGAAAAAAACATCAGATCAAAACTGCCACATTTGTATGGAGGTTAACATTTTTTTAATCCTGGCACTTTTACTTTTTATTACTTGTCTTATAGCACTGATGGTCTATCCAAATATCAGAAGTCGTGACGTCTTTTTTAAATAGCAGATGGCCGTTAATCATTTGTAGTTATGGTTACCATGGCCTTTGAAATATAGCAATACTGATAAAAAGCCTAAGTACATTTTCATGATGGTAAGCGCAGTGTCGTTCAGTTAGAGTATCAAGTAGCGAGAGATAACTAGCCCTCGCTACTCGACACAATCATGCCTGCTGAGTAGCTTCTTCACACTACAAAGTGACCCAGGATCATAGGAAAGAGAAGTTGGACCAAGAACGGTATTATTTGTGCAAGTGTAACTTTGAAACCAATGGTTTTGCACTGATATTGTCTAAGTCCAAAAAGATGACCCTCAATTTTGAATGTTATTGGAATCAAAATTGTGTAGTGCGAGGATAAGTGTATGGCCTGCTGATGCATCTGTTCCTGACTGGACAGCAGTCACCTAGCATATGGTGAAAAATCGAGTTTAGAGTGTTCGAGTTTAGTTGGTGTATATAGTTACTTTAAGCCGTAATGATGGCCGTCTAGTATACTTACTTCTGACACCCGAGTCTCTCCTCGGCGAAGTCCAGCATCAGCATGAAGCTCTCCTTGCTGCCCCCCTGCAGCACGCCTGGCATGCGCAAGTAGATTGTATTGCCTTGCACCACCTGCGAACAATGACATAATATATTTCGTTGAAATATAAAATAGAATTTTATTAACTTCCTAATCGTTTTGGGCCAGTAAACAGCTGTTGGACAGCCTCCGTGGCGCAGTAGGCGAGCAGCCGGCTGTGAAATGAGGCCGTGGGTTCGATTCCCACACCGGGACAAATGTTTGTGTGACAGACAGATATTTGGAGGTCTGGGTGTTGTGAGACCGGAAGTCTCTCGTAGTCCCTGATACCCACGACACAAGACTCGTATCTTAGTGTGGAATCGGGGCTATGTACACACATATTTCACTTTCCACACTAACACGACTGTTAGGTATTAAAAACGACAGACCGGAGTCACATAGACGATTTGTTCCGGTTCTATGTGTTGCTGGACCGAGTCCCTCGTAGGTACGAAATTAAAACATTCATTTTAGTAAATTGGGCCACTAGGGGCACTTTTAACAGGTCAGAATTATTAATATTTACCGGTGCTTCGGAAATGCCCACTGGTCTGAGGAGAAGCACCAAGAAACTCAGTTGTAGGTCTTTATGTATGCACAGATATCCCAGACATAAGATAATTGTCTGTTGGGTGATATTTGTTTAAAAAAAGACTCCGGAACTCTGTTTTTTGGTATATCTTGTTGGACTAGTAGATATTGTCAAATAGCTAAGTAGATACATTTAAAGTAATGAATGCTGCCCGATATGGAAGTAGGTTCGCCCCCTATCAAATTACGGTCCCACGTAATAAATTCGGAGAAAAGTGGGTGTACAAATTACACCTCTGCTTACCCCTTCGGGGATTACATACGTGAGTGTATATGTAAGTATGTATGTATGCTGTATAGAAGAGTTTGTGGTGACCTGTTTGTTAAACATGAATCATATTTTTTTTTAATTGTATAAAGCATGCACCCACGTCTGTGACTCTATAGGGATAACCAATACATTTACAATCAGACCTTGATAGAATTTATATTGGTTTTATTTTGTAAATGTGCATAAGAAAGTACTACGTGTGAATTCATTATGAGACCTTATCATCATACAATCATACCTATATCGAAGCATAATTTATACTGAAAGTAGTTTGGTGCAGTGAAACAATAACATGCAAGCATCGATCACGTTATCTGGAGTCACTGCACTCGACATACGTAATATAGCTGTGTTAAATGTTTGTATGTGAATTCATTTAAAATGATAATGAATTTTTATGATTTTTAGTCACTTTTGAAGAGGATATTGTGGTGTATATTGTATTCGTATAAATAAGGCTACCGTCAAATATACGCATAATAAAAAAAGTATCTTCCACGTGCCTGCCTCGGTGGCGCAGTTGTAATTGCGCATGCGTTACGGCTGCTGTGCTGAGGTCTCGGGTTCGACCCCGGATCGGGTAAAGCGATAATGGGGTTTTTCTACTTTGAAATACTCAGTATCAGCCCAGAGTCTGGTAGTGTGCCCGGTATGGCGATAGGCTCGCCCCCTATCACATTATGGGACCGAAATTCGGCGAAGAGTGGGTGTACTGGTTACACCTCTACCTCTTCGGGGATTACAGGCGTGAGTGTATATGTGTGTATCTTTCACGGAAATATCATGGATGCCCCTAGATTTTATTTCAGTGTGCGATAAGATATTGAATATGTAATGCTATTTAAAGAGTTAATTGACCCTACAATCTACTACTTACAATACAGCCCGTAATTTAATTAATACTTTTAAAATAGTACGTACTTTTGTACAACAAAGGCCTGTTTTGAAAACTTCATATTGTTTACATGTCAGAAGTCGGTATTTGAGTATATCGCATGTGTAAATTTATCCTCAGAGACAATACGGGGTAAGCGTAATAACTTTATGTTAAACTGTGACCACACTAGCGAGTAATTAATTAACCGATCGGTCGCGGCGTGAAGGTGGAACAAACAGGATGACTCGCGTCAAGATCACGTCAACATTTCTATTATTTTACCTTATACTCAAGTACAAAATGCTGAATTGTCACTTCCATGTTAAGTTTAAGTTATTGCATTTTAAAATCAGTTCTTACATTCTGGCATTCGCGACTAGCGGTACTCGCTCCTTTAGCGACCCGTTAAATTAAGAAATCGGAAAGTCAAGCTATTGTGTGTACTGACAGTTTTCTCCAATAAACTGAAGTATGGTGAAATGGGCTTAGACTCGCCCTCTATCACATATCACCCCAAGGGGTGTACCGGTTACACCCCTTGGGGGTCTACAGGCCTGAGTGTACATGTATGTGGTGAAATTGTAGTTTAAAAAAAAACAAACAGGCTCGGTCGCCTAACAATTGGTAACATTGACTTGCGATCAATTTCAATACACGATCTAATTTGAAACTACAGATCGATCCGACAAATGAGCCAGTGAGACTTAAGTTTGAATGGCACGCCTACGAATGTCATATTTTGATTGGTTTATTTTCTAGTTCGATGACGAAATGCGGATTGAGATTGCTTATTGAAATTGGCCATTAGAATTTTGTAGTGTTTATGGGCTGGTATAAACTATAGTAGGCGGACATCGGTATTACTCTTGGTATTACTATAGAGGATGTCTATGGGCGGTGAAAAGTTTGTTTTTTTAATGCCTGAATAGGCAGAGGAGCAGACGGGCCACCTGATGGTAAGTAGTCACCGCCGCCCATAGACTTCTGCAATGCCAGGGCACAGCAGAACCGCTGCCTACCGTTTAGTACAAATTACCATGAGGTGAAGCACTTGCTAGTTGCCGGCCTCTTGACATAAAAAAATCGTCATAGCTACTTACAGCTTCCCAGCGTATGACTGTGTTCTCAGTAAGATGTATCTTGAACTCGATCTTCACGGGGCGCCGCTCTTTAAACTCGAGGATCTTGTTTACGGTCTGCAAAAAAAATATATTCTTTAGACATGTTTTTGTGTTAATATCGAAATAGGACAAGTCCATTGTTAATGCCCCGGGTCGCATACAATATTTTAGTAGGTACTGTTGTATAAGCTGTACACTATATAGGCTAGTCGACTGTTTTTGGAAAACATTTTTATTTAATTCTTCATGGTCTATATTATTAAATATTATCATTAATAAACATAAGTTTTCAAGATTTAATCAAATCAAATCAAATCATTTATTTTGTAAATTAGGCCACTATGGGCACTTTTTACATGTCATAATAATGTTAAGGTCTACTGGTGCTTCGGAAATGCCCACTGGTCTGAGAAGAAGCACCAAGAAACTCAGCCGTAGGTCTTTTGTAATTTGTCATTACAATTTACATTATAAAATAATTTACATATAAAATACATACATCCTTAAACAAGTCACATTCACATGAAACAAAAAAAAACAGTACAGTACATGTTAATACAAGGCAGAGTCGTAAATGAGGCTATACAACCTGTTATTTATTTTCTCTAACTAACAATCAATGAGCAATCCAGGTAGACCAGTCCACACAAGCAGCACCCGTTCACGAGTATGACGCATGTGCCAGCCATCGGCCTCCTCAACCATGACACAGGGAAGTGACCGACCCGGCACATAACGCCGCCGCAAGCACAGACCCTTAAGCGAGCCTGACATACCTTAATCGCGTCAAAGAATGATAGAGATACAAATTCACAAGACAATAGCTTTAAAAAAACAAGAAGCCAAGACTATTACGACTCCGGCGTCCTGTGAAAACAATATACATCAAACCGAAATACATTGTATAAAATGAGTAATAATTATGTATATTATAAAATAAGTACATATCAGTGTGTTGCTGTGTTTAGCTGAGCGGCCATGGTTTTTTATCATTTAAATATTCCGTTATATTGTAATAAGCCCTTTTCACTAAAAAGTTTTTTAGTTCGACTTTGAATTGGTCGATGGGCAATATTTGCACGGGCTCAGGAATATTATTATAGAAACGAATACTAAGCCCCACAAAAGAAGCATGTACTTTTTGCAAGCGAAAATACGGCATACACAGTTTATGCTTGTATCTAGTATTTATAGTATGTATAGCACTTTTCTTTTTAAACAAACTGATATTTTTCTTAATGTATATTACATTTGCATAAATATATTGGGATGCAACAGTTAAAATACCTATATCTTTAAAGATATCTCTTAAGGAGACTCTTGTACTCAACTGATAAATTGAACGAACTGCTCGTTTTTGTAATATAAAAATGCTCTCAATATCAGCAGCCTTACCCCACAACAAAATACCATAAGACACAAGACTGTGAAAGTAACTAAAGTAAACAAGACGAGCAGTTTCTACATCAGTCAATTGTCTAACTTTCCTAATGGCATACACTGCAGAGCTACGTTTCCCAGCTAAGCACGAAATATGCGTGCCCCACTGGAGTTTCTTATCCAATGTGATGCCTAGGAACACGGTAGAATCAACAGTTTCTAAAACCTCATTGTTCATAACTATATTAGGTCCTAGATTTGTGACATTTGGCATTACAAATTTTACACATTTAGTTTTCTTGGCATTAAGTACAAGATTGTTTGCCGTAAACCACTGAGTTACTTGTGAAAGTGTACTATTAATTTCGTCAAAATTATCTCTATTCCTATCCACTCTGAAAACGAGTGAAGTGTCATCAGCGAATAGCACTGTATTGCACATGTTTTTTTAAATAAAAAGGTAAATCATTAATATACACTAGAAACAAGAACGGACCCAGTATAGAACCTTGTGGCACTCCCAGTCGTACAGGAAGATCCTCGGACTTCACTCCATTCAGATCTACGCACTGAACTCTTTGGTGCAGGTACGAAGAAACAACGTCAAGAGCAATGTTGTGTATACCGTAATGACGAAGTTTCCGTAAGAGCGTGTCATGGTGCACACAATCAAATGCCTTCGAAAGATCACAAAAAACTCCAATGGCGTTCTGCGACCTCTCCCACGCATCAAATATGTGTTGAATGAGTGCAACTCCCGCGTCTGCAGTCGAACGACCTTTTGAGAAACCAAACTGATTAGCGTGCAAGAGGTTGTTAGCCTTGAAGTGGTTAATCAACTGCTTCAGTATAAGTTTCTCAAAAATCTTACTAAAGGTCGGTAGTATTGAGATGGGCCGGAAATTACCGGGGTCTTTTTTCGAACCTGATTTATATAAAGGTATAATTTTACTATATTTCATTAAATCTGGAAAGATACCAGTATCTATACACTTATTAAAAATCACCGTAAGGTAGGGAGCTACTAGATCTATTATCTTTTTTAGAAAATTTACAGAAAAGTCTCACAAATCACCCGTATTTTTTGGATCTAAAGTTTTTACAATACTGATTACTTCAGCGGGAGCTATGCGCTCGAATTTAAATAATAATTTACACTGCGACACGCTCTCACGCAGCAAAGATACAGCACGACTAGGTGAAGAATTTAAGGAGCAAGTAGTAGCTACAGGTATGTTCGCGAAAAAATCATTAAATGCCTGAGCAACTTCCACTTGTGCACATACAATTTTATTATTTATATTTAACTCAAACTGGTTATCGCGTGTTCGTAAATTCCCAGTTTCTTTATTTATAATATCCCATGTCGACTTAATTTTGTTACACGAGTTTTTAATTTTCCTGCTTATAAAATTTGCTTTTGCTTGATTACATGCTTTTTTAAATATCTTAGAGTAGTCTCTAACGTATTGTAGGAATTCGCTATCAAATTTATATTTTTTCATTCCATACAACTCATACAGAGTAGCTCGACTTTTATAAATTCCTGGAGTCGCCCATTCATTAAGCTTGGAAGTACCTATAACATTTATTTTTTTCTTTTTAAATGTATTATGAAATTCATTTTTAATTATATTAAATACATTCTTATAATTTTTATTAGGATCTTTGGCTTTTAACAATGAGGGATTTAGTCTGCTAACAATACCGTTCCTAAAAATGTTGATTCCCATGTCTGTAATAGGCCTGCAAGTTATTTTCGCATACTGTATTTCTTCAATATGTATTTTTAAAAGCTGCAAATTGCCCACAAAGATCAGAAGTTAAATTACTGAGAATCATGTGGCTAGTTGAATCACAGTTGGAGAATATATTATCAAGGCAAGTTGATGAATGTGATGTTATCCTAGTTGGTGCGTTAAATATATGCTTTATGTCAAATGATTTAAATAAATTCAGCAATCTACTACTAGCTGAATTTCCCTCTAGGATATTAATGTTAAAATCACCACAAACAATTATATTCTTTTTAGTAACACAAATTTTAGTAAGTACATCTTCTATAACTGATTCAAATAAATTCAAATCACTAAGTGGGGGCCGGTAAACGCAAATTATAATATATCGCTCAAGTTCGACACAAGACAACTCAACAGTGATTTTAATTTTTATAGACAGACTTTATTTTTCCCACCAAAACGCTACCAACTGTCATGGCCTCTCGTGTGACGTGACCATCAGTAAAACTAATAGACGTTTGGCTCAGCGTTTTAGATGTATTGTACGGTGACGTCATGCATGACTGATGAGTGTTTTATGTCACGTGACAAAATGCTCTATTTTTACATATTTGTTTCTTGAAAATATTAAATAATCACATATAAATTAACAAATTGGTTAATATTCGATAATTTTAGAATAAAATCTATTATAAAAAACAAGATTCTATCAGGTTTTTACTTACTCTCAAGTACGCTATTTAGGTTATCTTTTAGTATTTACTATTTAGTATTTATCAGTACCTATTTCAACAGTCACTAAAAAGTTATGGCCCAATTTGACGATATGCAGAATACTTGTACAGTTACTCAGCCAGCTTCGCCCATAAGCTGCCTTCCACTAGATAATAAAACTTTACAAGATGTTTTGTGTGATATTGACAGCCTCCGTGGCGCAGCGGGTGAGTAGCGCTTTGTGGAGTTCGTGGGTTCGATTCCAGCACCGAGACAAATTTATTTGGCAGATATTTGTTTTTGGTCTGGGTGTTGTGGGACCGTAATTCCTCGTAGTTCTTGATACCCATGATATTTGTACCTAGCACGTGCGTGGGGGTCCTAGAGTGGGGTCAGCACATGTGTGTGACTTTTTTTTGTGCCTCGATAGGCAGACGTGCTGACGGGCCACCTGATGGTAAGTAGTCACCGCAGCCCATAGACTTTAGCAATGCCAGGGCACAGTAAAGCCGCTGCCTACCGTTGAACTGACTGTTGGGTGTATTTATTTATATAAGCCCAGTACCTGTGATTGATCATGACGGTATCGCGGCGGCGTGGAGCGTTCCGAGTTGAGACTCTCGGAGCTGCCCGATAGTGAAGTCGCGCTCGACCATAGCAAGGCGCTCAACAAGTTATCTGCAACAATACGATAGTTTTGCTGTATTTAATACATACATACACATACACTCACGTCTGCAATCCCCGAAGGGGTAGGTGTAACCAGTACACCCGCTTTTCGCCGAATTTCTATCGCCATACCGGGCACAGATTCCATACTCCGGACATCAGTATCAACTGAGAATTTTTAGATAGAAAACCCAATATCACTTTACCCGATCGGGGATCGAACCCGAGACAGCAGTTGTAACGCATGCGAAATTACAACTGCGCCACCGAGGCAGTCCCTGTCAACTGTATTTAATTTCGTACATTATTCGATATGCAACCGAATATAATACACAATGGAAACAGAATCAATATTGGTTGAAAAATGGGGTCAGGTTTATTTTCAATATTGGTATGAGGAATGGATGCGTAGTGGGAACATCTCACTATCTCCCTCGCACACACGGCACAGTAAAGGCTATTCTGAGAGGTGACGTCACAGCTTATATCATGCATCCTTTTGTAATTTGACAATTACTTGACTTGTTACTTACGGTTGTTGTCGTCGTGGGTGGGGGTGGATGGGGTTGCGGGGCTCGCAGCCCCGCCATTCACCCCTCCGGGCGGTGCTGAGCCGACAGCCGGAACATCAGGACCACCACAGAGGCCCGGCGCCCAGGCACAGCGAGAAACACTCGGCGTCCGAAGCCGACAAAGCCGAGCGCTTGCCACCGGGGCCGGTCTGCGACCCTCCGTCGCCGCTGGAACAAACACACACAAGTCTTGTTAAAACTCGGTAAATTATTAACGGAGAATGCCCATTCTTGGTACTGCTTTTTCTCGCGCCTCAAGATAAAAATAATATTTAAATTAATTTCTTTATTTTTGAATTCGTCTGGCAAACAGAATGTCTGTGTTGTATAGGGGATTCCTTTTAAAAATTAATCAGACATATTATTGATTAAAAATGACTACCAGTTTTCAATGACGTAAAACTTTACGTTTTTTTTTATTCATCCAAAGTCCATAACATAAAGTCATAATGTTCTATTTGTTTTTCTACAATGGAGGGCAATTACGAATCCCACCTTGTGTTTGGTTGGTGTGTTTAACCTAAAATTATGAACTTCAAACTCGACGTCATTTTATTTGTTTTAAAAGAATTAAACAGTTATACATTGTCATATCATTAAGTATCCACATGTATATGTAGAACCTACCACGTTCTTTAGAGTACATCATTGCTAGAATTTGAAATACGAGTGAAATATTATGAAAATTACAGATGACAAGTCGTAAAAATCCGTCCCTACTAAAGTTTATTTGAATGAAACCAAGATGCAGGCTGTCGGATCATGATCGCTCCGTAAGCGCCGAAGAAGGCCACCGCGGGGTTTTAGTTGGTAGTGTCGGGTAGGGTGTACATAGGGGGTAGGGACTCGGCCCAGTGGCAGCACGGATAGCCATCATCCGGGCGAGGGGGATGCTGGGTCGTAAAACGTGCAAGTCCAGCATACCCGTTTTATTCTTATTCCGCTTCCCCCGGAGCGGGCGGCAGTAATAAAACGCTTTCCCCGCGACAAAAAAAAAGGCTGTCGGATCATAAGGTATGTTATTATAGCGAAATCGTAATACATACACTGCAATATTTGAATTTTTTTTTAGAAAACCTTTATTTCCCTCGATTTAAACTTCATTTTATACGATAATGGATTTAGTTTACGTTTAAATTTATAATTCAGAAAATGTACACAGACTTCAATAAAAAACAAATTATGCGTCACTATAAAATTTGTTTTTCCTTGATTTTTCTGAGATCCCATCATCAGATCCTGACTTGGTGCCAATAAGACCAACTGGGAAGTACCCTTAAACCCTTTTAAACAAAAAAAGAATTTCTCGAATCGGTCCAGGCGTCTTCGAGTAATTGGGTAACATACATAAAAAAAGATTCCGACGAATTGTTAACCTTCTCCTTTTTTGAAGTCGGTTAACAGGCCGTATCACCCAGATTTGATTCAAATTCATTTGACTGTTGTACGGTGGTGATTATTATTTACTTAGTTCTAATTATGTTTAGGAGAAATATTACTTACTATAATAATTATTACTGAAATAACTAATAATTACTGAAAGCTATTCAGTAGTCCATTATTAACGAGCTACTTTCACGGTGTTCGTTTATTATGCTACATGTTGTTTATGGTATACAAGCGTTTGGTCGCAGCTTTGTCCGTATAAAATTTAAAAGAAAATACAAATTCTTATCAAATTTGTTCATTGGTTTATTCATGAAAACGTAACAAACAGAAAACTTTACATTCCAATTCAGCCACTTAGAGGTAACATTTTGAAAAACGCCGATATACGTGTATTTATTACTAACCAAAAGTACGTACACGAATTTTCATGTTTCTTACTTTGAAATTACGGACTTCCATACAACCGTTTTTCCCTTATTTTACCCCCTTAGGGGTGAAATTTTCGAAAATCCCTTCTTACTACTTAAAAGATACTAAAAACATAAAAAGCATCAACTGCCAAAATTTCAAGCGGTTTAGGCTATGCGTTGATGAATCAGTCATCAAGACAAGTCCACCATCTATCTAAACATGCATAGATAGGTGGATGATACAACAAAATATCAAGCACATAAACGCTCAATACATTAGCAGCGTTGAAAACTAAATCGATAGCAGTCCGCCGGATAGATTCTTACAAGTGTGCATACAGCAATATACTAAGATACGATATACAAATGCGCAGAACGCGGTGAAAGTGGTCGTAAGTGGCGCAAGGACGCCTTTAAAACTAACCCGATGCGAAATTGAATATACGTAGAAAATAAGTGACAAACACTACAAACGAAACCTTGGATTTTAGCGAACTTTTTGCGAAATTTATGAAATACGATTTGAGTGAAGTTCATGTCGTGAAAAAAGTTACAGATGTTGGCAACATTGGACACCAGAGTCGTTATTTGAAGCTTCCTGACCGATAAGAAGAGGGATAAAGGAGGAGCGCGGCCATTGTGTCTTTGTGATTCTTTACCAATAAACATATTTATGCAGAACATAGTATTCATTAATTAATATAGAGAATACACCTCAGAGTTCAGACTAGTTTGCTATCACAGACACGTTTTGTATCGGCTTATATTTAGTATTTATTGCGACCATCGCTGTATTGAACCATGTAAACTATTTTCTAGGTTTGAATTCTATAACCAAGGGTACACAACTGTGTACCGAAGGTCTTACCAATACACGTGGTAGTATCAATATAATTTCTTATGTAACTAGTCACGTACGTTTTAATATAGGCTTTTACGGCAGCTGTATTCGAGCAACGTGATAGGATTGTCAGGTTTCACTATACACGTAGTCGGTACAAGTTGACACTGAGTGAGTTAGTTTGTTGATGTGTTATTGCCTTGGTGGCGCAGTTGTAAATGCGTTACGACTGCTGTGCTGAGGTCTCGGGTTCGATCCCTGGGTTGGGTAAAGTGATATTGGGTTTTTCTATCTTGATATTCTCACTATTAGACCGGAGTCTAGAAACTGTGCCCGGTATGGCGATCACATTATGGGACCGAAATTCGGCGAAAAGTGGGTGTACTGTTCCCCCCTGTACCCCCTCGGGGATTACAGGCGTGTGTGTATGTGTGATGTGTTACGAAAAATTAACTGGACGACGGTAAAAGAAAATAGCTACTGGCATAATGTATCATACCACATGCAATATCGCTAGGCCCCAGAATGAATTTCATTCTTGTTAGGTTATAGGTATCTTTGATAGGATATTTATAAAATTTTATGTTAGTTAGTTTGGAAAATGAGGTGTTCGCGATAGCTGTTTATAATTGAATGGCGTCAGTCACGATATTTTCATCCGCTACATGTAAGGAAGAACACAAGATTCGATACAATTTTGACGCAAAACAAACTCTTTTACGTGAAAATAAGGTACAAAGTTGATTAATAAAATTACTGGACTGGGTTTTGTAACGTCACATTTTCCAAAGAACTCTAGTAAACATAGCAGAGTGTAAACGAATTGAAACCGTGAACACATTGGCATTTAATTACACATTGCATCGCCGGTAATGATAATAATAAAACGAATGATAAGCACGTAGCTCTGATTACTTTATTTATTTATTTATTTATTTTATTTATTTAATAAATAAAATAAATAAATTACATGACTTCAACAATGTAATGCATACGCAGAAGGTGTCAGGAATAACAGGCCACTATATATAGATACAGAATTACTTGTTTAGATGTATGTTTAGAGAATGTTAGCCTTAGTTGCATTATTGACTTAAATGTAATGAACTGATCCCTTAGTAGATTTGGAAAATGGGATTAACTGGGGTTAATTTTGGATATACATGGACTGTTCTAAAGCTATTCAGATACTATAACGAAATTTTGACGTGTGAATAAATTATATTATCGTTATACAGTCCTGAACCCTAACCGAAACCCGCATATTAGAGTATGCTGCAGTTACATATACCTATCTATAGTAATGCGATCATCTAGCCGGCAATCTTATACTAAAACTGGTGGTAGGATATTCATATCCGCCCGGATAGTGGAACACGCAAGTGTGTTGCGTTCCGGGCATCAGCCAGTGTACAACCGGTTTTTGTCGGAGGTCTAGAGTTGGGGTACGATGTTTGGCCGTTTCGCGGCCTTCAGAGTACTCTGACAAAAGACCCTCGACCTCTTCAACTTCTTGCCCATGGCGTAGTTTGAAAAAACAGGCCGGCACGATTGTGTTGAGTAGCGGGGGATAGACTAAGCATCTATTAAGTATTCGATATAATATTTCCTTTCCAATACAGAGTAAAATTAAATATTCAAGCTATATTAGCATCTCGAAACTACGCATCAGTGCAACCCAAATATTCAGCATTTTTCCATCCATTTCGTCTATTATAATCCCAGCTGCCAACTCAATTGCCAAATGACAATTCGCCATTTTTTTATCGCTGTTTACATTCGCCGAGGATACGCTACGGAAACACTCGCAATTTTCCTCTTGACCTAGACATTTAAAAATAGATTGTGTTCGATTATCAGCTTAAATTATATTAATAAATGCGTATCGTAAGACAGCTTGTAGTGTTAATAATGATTATAATTAATTATTTTATCGGGGGTCTAGAGTTGGGGTGTTGTTTGGCCGTTTTGCGCCCTTCTGAGTACTCTGACCCTCGACCGCTTCTTCACCTTCTTGCCCATCGCGTAGTGTGAAGAAGTATGCCGGCATGATTCTGTCGAGTAGCGGGGGATAGATAGTCTCTCGCTACTCCATACTGTATTTAGCACTGCGCTTACCATGAGGTGCAGTGTGACCACTTTGCCGTGACAGGATATAAAAAAATATTATTACAGGTTTTATGGACACTAAAACCGGGTAGATTTGAAAATTTAGAAATCTACTATAGGGGAAAGGCATAATGTTAAGGCTGTACCCCATGGCGATGACCTTGACGAATTAAGCACATGTACAGACAGCAACTAAAGCTAAACTAAAACGTTTCGGTCGCTCGAAATGCGCGTTTTTTTTAGGTTTTTTTTGTTGTTTTTTTCTCGGCTTTGACTTAGTAGCTAGTTAGTACAGGACACATGCCAATCAATATAATTAGATAATTTGGATCATTTGCTATTTTTTGGTATTCTTTCCTACATTATTTTAATTTTAGAACACAGACATTATAGAGAGGTGAAGATTCGTAATTAAGCTACATTTAACATATTTTAATTATTTTATATAGCTATGAGGGATTTCTGAATTCTGTATTGGGTCAGCAACTTCTCAGGAATTTATGGATCTTGTAATTTTTACGATTTGCGTAACGTACTGCCTTTGCATATAATATGTCATTTACTAAAGAATATGAGCAGAAACACCGGAAAAATTATTGAACTTTCAAGCCAGAGAACAGTCGGTCAATAAGTAAACAATTTGATTTAAAGTAAACTGAGTAATGCGATCAAAACAGATGACTGCGACGCGGATAAAGTGTCTAGTGTCTCGATGGCGCACCAACGACTACCTTTACAGCACTGGCTACGCTATCCGGTAAAAGAGATGACTGTGCATAAGTATAAAATGTGTTAATTGTGTGTGATGCAAAGATAATATAGTGTTACTCTTTAACGTAGTTCGTGGCTACATTGTTTAATGTACCATACATAAATTCGTCACTTAAGCTTATAGCCTACGACTTTAAACAATTAATGACCGAATTAAAACCTAATACTTGTTCTTCCTACTAAATAACATAAGAAATGCTCACCAGTAAATCTTGACAACCATTTTCTCCGAGACACAATATTTTCAACGCCGAAGACAACTAATAAAGACTAATAAGCAACTATCACAACGGAACGGAATGTTATGAACACCATACAATAGTAAAAATAAATAGAAACTTTGTAGCTAAAAAATATAAAACCGATTTTTTATTGGCAATTTTTGAAAGAATATCTTTATGCTGTATGCCGTATACAGCATAATATTATTTTTTAACGAAGAGAAAAATATATTTCTGATGTTTTTAAAAAATTGACGTGCGGTTTGTGCGATACGCAAATATGCACTGATCAACAATCACCGGCAAAGCTTCGCGCCGAATATAAATAAACAGGACCTTGCCAAGTTTGAAAATAGAACAATCTTGTGTGAAACGGTATTTAAATAAGTCCATAGTGAGGGTAACAAACCATAAGGAGAAAGTTACAATAATGAAGAGATTTCTTTTTTTAATTATGGCTAGTTTAAAAAAACAATTCAAGTCGTAAAATTTAAAAGAAAAAAATCCGATAAGTATCAGTGATATTTTTTATATTTTTTATTTTACAGTAGCTTTATGTTTTTATATATTTTTCAAAACGTAGTTGTCGCAAAATTCTATTTTTCTTTATTAACCATGGCACGGTAAAGTGACCACACTGCACCTGATGTAAGCGCAGTGCTGTCCAGGTTGGGTATCAAGTAGCGAGAGACTACATTCCCTATCCCCTGTTACACGACACAACCATAACGGTTATTGTGTCGATAATCAATTTTCAAATACCTAGAATGACAACTACTATATTTAGTACTTACTTACAATAATAATATTTATTTATTTAAATTTTCAGTTCCATCAAACCAATTAAAAATTGTTTCTTATATTGCACATTGAAATAAAACAAATTTTCATGGATTTTATAGCGTTTTATTTTACTTTTTAACTTGCCTGACGACATACAACTCAGTCCACCTCGTGACCATGAAGACTGTAAAGCTTACGAAAAGTCGGGTTAATAAAAAGTACACCGACTTCAATAAAAAAAGTTATGCGTCACTATAAAATTTGAGGGTTGCCCTTGATTTTTCTGAGATCCCATCATCAGATCCTGACTTGGTGTCAATGGAACAACCTGGGAAGTATACCCTTTTAAACAAAAAAAATATACTCGAATCGGTCCAGGCGTCTTCGAGTAATCGGGTAACATAGGTATCGGGTAAATAAAAAAAAAAGATTCCGACGAATTGTTAACCTCCTCCTTTTTTGAAGTCGGTCAAAAAGTAAAATAAACCGCGATATAATCCGTAAAAATCAGTTTTATTTCAAAATAAACAAATAATATTTTAATTGTACAACACTTGCACAAATATTTACAACGAAATAAAATATTTTCAAAAGAAAGTAAAATATTTTTCGAAAGAAATATAACTTACAATACCGAAATACCTAATTAAATCGAGGACTAACGATTATAGTAAGATTTACCTCATATTTAAAGCGTAGGGATCGTTGCCAAAACACTTATTTAATAACGACATTAGCCCATGTCGAATTGTTGTTTTGCCCCAAATGTGCGTTATAATATGAAATACATTTCTGTTTTTATGAGCTTTAACTTTGTTAACAAATTGACGTTTAGGTTTAAATATAGAATCCAACACTACTCACTACTGATATCTGTTAAAAATATAGAAATAAATCATACATTATATTAGAATATAATCAGTTTACGAACTAAAATGAATGTACTACTTACTGATGCACTCAGGGTCGTTAATGGTCCAATGAACTCATAACTTAGCAAAGGTTCAAATACTTAAACAAGGATCAAATTTTGTCTCAGAGAGTTACTTAAAAGACATAATGACGATCAACAATATTTTTACTAATTCAAGGAAGCTATCTGTGTGCGACGACAGTATGTTGTATAAACCACTTGTATATAGACATTTTTTTTTATTTTTTACCATACCAACGGGACAAGACGATTTTATGACGCAGTTAATCATTACAAAGGGCTGTTTGTATAACTTCAAACCCAAAAGGGCCTATTTTTTTTTTGCTGATGTGTCTTGGTTTCGATCCCCGGGTCGGGTAAAGTGATATTGGATTTTTTATTTAGAAATACTCAGTATCAGCTCGGAGTTTGGGATTGAGGATCGCCTCCTATCACATATGGGGCCGTAATAAATTCGGCAAAAAGTGGGTGTACTGGTTACACCTCTGTCTACCCCTTCGGGGATTGCAGGCGTGAGTGTAAATGTATGTAATTCTTTTATCTAATTTAGAGAACACCTTTCTATAATTTTATATAATACATATGTCCTAACGCTGATTGTTTTGTTCATGTGGTTATTGTCAACATAATACGCACTAAAATATTATAATGTATGAAAGTTTTTGAAACAATATTCTATTCTTGTATAGAGCTGTTTTTACGTCATTCGTGTTTGAATCATTGCCATTTTGTATGCGCGATTTTTATTATAGGTGTTGTTGCTATTCGTGCGATATGCCCCAATTTAACCAGTCATGGCCATAGGCTCGCCGGCGACGCGGAGGTGCGTTCAAATACTAGCCAGTTTCGCCGTTCTTACATGCTATTTGTAACTTTAATGTTATGGAAATAAAAATTATTTTGGCTTGTATTTTCCTTCCTACTTTTATTTTTATATCCTTACTAGACACGAGTGATTAAGCGTATTGTTACTATAGTTGGACAGGTGTGAGTTGAGACTGTACAATTATAGCCTGAATTTTGTAAGGGTAAGTACACACGCAATCTATAAAAACAAATGGTATTTTTTGATTACTTGTTTAGAACATAAAAGAATTAGTTTATTTAAAGGAGCCGGTTGTTTTCGTCAATATATTCTCGTAAAACCCTTCTTTTGTTATTTAATTAGTATTCAGCAAATATGTTTTTTTTGTTTCTTGTATGGGTATTTGTCATAATAACATGTATACTATAATATGTTATAAACTGTGGATTAAGTAGTAGGTTATACAATAATTTTCCTGTATTTTGTTATTATTGTACTAACTATTGTGTAACTGTTTTTATACAAAATAAATAAAAAAAAGGAATTACTTCGCATGTAATGCTAGCACATTCATATCACCCAATATTAATTTTTTCAAGTAATATCAAATATTTTAGGATCCTCACGATACAGGCTGTGTCTAGTGTGAGGACCACCAATAATTAATTTGAATTGTCTTTTACTAATTGTCAGTAACCTCATGCTTAGGGCGAAAATGAAAAATTTATTGATACATTATGTAATTTTTTTTTAAATAAATAAATAATTCTATAGATAAATATATCTAAACTTCTATGTAGACAGTCCAGAGTGGTCATAAGAGATAACAAAGCACGTGCGCTCACCACAAACTCACAGTGCTAAATGAACGCCAAAAGTCAAAACACAAGTCCTAAACAACAATCACGTGATCTGGCATCTTGGCTGGCTTAGTGTTTACCTTTTATTTTTATCTGTAGCCCGGCTGAGGCGTGGTTGGCGCGTCATCGATTCTTTTGTATATTATTCAAAAGGAATATTTTGGGACTTATTTTAATAAACGAGTGATTCACTTAGATTGCGATTTTAAATGGTTCGAAATGAAGTACCACCCCCTTTATCAGCCTCCGTGGCTCAGTTGGATTTGATTGTGAAACGAGAGGCCGTGGGTTCGATTTCCACACCGGGACAAATGTTTGTGTGACAGACAGATATTTGTATCCGGGGTGTGGGTGTTGTGAGACCGAAAGTCTCCCGTAGTCCCTGATACCCACGACACAAGACTCGTATCTTAGTGTGGGGTCGGGGCTATGTGTGTGACTGTTGGGTGTTATTTATTTATTTATCCATAAAGTTTCGCTTATGAACAAGGTGTTACTGTCACCACTTGGTCTTCACTCATTTGAAATTAAAACAGAACTATGAAATACTGTGTCCTATAATTTTATTATTGGTATAATAAGGCTAAAAAAACATTGTAATCCTACTAATATTATGAATGCGAATGTTTGGATGGATGGATGTTTGTTACTCAATCACGCTACAACGAATGGACGGTACTGGTTAATTTTGGCACAGAGATAGAATAGTCTGTAGAGATAGAATTATAGTCTGGAATAGTACATAGGCTACATTTTATCCCGGAAAAATGTACAGTTCTCGTGGGATAGTTTAGTTTTTCATAGAGCAAGGTATAGACATGATTTTTTCATAGTAACAGTTTAGGGGCCAGAAAATGAAAAAATGCACGCTTCCTTCCATAGCTAAAATATAGAAAGGTGTAATAGCTTAAGATGCCTTCAAGGATGTTATACCTTTTATTACAAAAATAACCTCCACGCGAGTGGAGCCGCGGGCAACAACTAGTTGATAATATTAAAAATTTTGTATTCTTTTATAACTAACTAGCCTCGAATTTAATGACGAATTTATTCCTACCATTCATCAACCTATTAAAGACAAAACTTACTTCAAAGTACTAAAATCACTAGTATTATTTGACTATATTACACTTCTACATCTAGAGTTAAATATGATTATTATCTTACTATTACTAACAGTTTGTTACATTATGTTCTGGGATATATAGGACATCTTTACAAGTTAACTGTGTGACAGATGACCCGTTTCACAATAGCTGGCAGAGGTGGTGTTCGTTCGTGTGCTATTTTTACCCAACTGCCTCAGAAAAAGGGTAATGCTTTTATAGTCAGATCATGGTCAAGAAAGGAAACCATAAGTTGAACTTAGTATTTGTCATCTTTAACATGTTTAACACTCCGTCTATATTAGTTTATGAATAACTAGCGGGTCCGACAGACGTTGTCCTGCCCGAAACAGCAGCGCCACCTACTAGCTCTAATTGTGTTTTCGAACCATCCAGGAATCCATTGAAATATACACACATCCAAATCGGTCCAGGCGTTTAGGAAGAGTTAGATGACAATTGACAAACACACGTCACACGTACAGGAAAATTAGATAAGTTTCCGAAATTATGTCGAAATGAACGACAAGCATTGGTTTCTCTTTCGCATGTGGCTTAGTAACTTATTTTCAACGCAATGCCTACGACGATAGAACAATAATAAGTAAAAAGCATGTAAAGTCAGTAGACTGTAAAATGATAAGTCTTTCTGACAAAATTTTAGTAACACCTATGACTTTAAACTTGTCAACATTTGCACTGACGAATGATATAAATAAACATAGTTTTATCACCCGCACACAGATAACGACATATTATGCTTTTTATGATACGCAAACAATCATCTGATATGTGAGTTAACTGAATATAATCTCTAGATATATGTCATTTTATTCAAGCGGAAAATATCAACAGACTTAATAAGTAGGAATTGCTAAATAGGACTATTTTGTATCTAAAACTACACGATTACCAAATACAAACTGATTTTAATTGTACTATTTGGTTTAGACTTTAGAGGGTAGTTCCATATAAAATTGGTTATGATATGATATAATACGGGACAGTTTTCTAGTTTACAAACTGAGATTCGTTTACAATATCAAATCTCGGTTATAGTTAGTATTTTTATTTATAAACATGATGTAGAATTGACAACTGTATTAAAGGAAAATAAACTTTATTAAAAATACCCTCATCTTGCAATCATTCCATTGTAACGTCATTGTGATATTTCCTTGTAGGTAACACCTACAATTTTCTTTTTTTGTCAGCGATTTGGCACCACTGCCTCGCTTGGGCGACGTGGAACGGTTATGTTTGGCTCACCGATCTTACGACCCAGAGTTGAGCCACCCGGGAGAGATGGTAACCTGACAGAACTGAACCTGACTACCGCTGGGTGTTAGGGGCTCGTAACATTTTATAAAACACCCCGTGGTAGCCCTTTTCGGCGCATTAGGGACGGTCCTGGGTTCTCGGAGCGAGAAGTGCCCCGTCTTCACCCGGAAATGCTCCTGCGCGGTGCCGACTTGCCGTCTGTCAACATGTGTGGGGGAAGCTTATAAGCTCCCGCACACCGAAGGACGCCGTCTGCGTCGAGAGATCTCCTAACATGTACTTATCCAACTAGGTACATGTGGCTTTCACATTTTTCAACGACCATAAATAATGTTTTACGACTTTATTGATATTCACTGTTTGAAAAATTCAATACCACATATTCAGATCTTGGAATAACTTATCCTGGGAATGGTATTCCATACCTGAACTGCCACTGGAGACTAGACCAACGAAGCAATCAACATTAATGTGGTTCATCGAACCAACACTTGACATTTCACACTCACTCACCACGCGATTGGTGTGTGCACAATTCGCGCGCGCGACGTGACCTTCGTGCATTGTACCTTATTTATTAGAGGGGCACGTCTTTATTGCAACTCCAAAGTCCGTCAATCTCTCGTTTGACATTTGACAGCTACATCATTTCCTAACTCGTCGCACTATCGCCGTGCGATTTATTAGCCCGGCTTATTTATTATAATTACAATGCTAATATCCTATCGTATTATACGTCGTATATCTCGCTGGAGGGTATGGGCCTTCTCTACTAACGAGAGGAGTTAATTATACTCTGCCTTAATACAGTTTACTAGACCTCACATACATTCGAAATGATTATGATCAATTTCCCGGTAAGCAGGTTTCCTCATAATGCATCGCTATGTTTTCCTTTTTTTTTAAAAAGCGGCTGCTTAACCCTTCTGTGACTTAAGCGTTATAATATGTTATATTATTTAATCAATAATATTAAAAACTTACTTATATTTCACAAATATTGAATATTGAACCATGGTATGTATCAGTGATTTGACTGCTATTTTATTTATGTAACAAGACGCTAGTTCATCTGGCCAAAAGACTAACACCCCCGGTCCTTTTTATTCTGTTACCCTGCCAAGCCTTCCTTCCGTTCGTCGCGCCGGGCGCGTCCATCGAGCGAGACCCATTATAAGTGCGCACGTGCGCAACTATCTGTTGACCCTGTGACTCGCGCGCTAACCGCCGATACAACGCGCGTTCAACATTGTATACCTATCATAGTGGCCAACCAACCAATAAAAATAAACTGTGTACGAAACGCACAGAGTCATTGCTTTTCCTTAAATATATGACCGGCTCAAAGAGGACAATTATATTTATTTATATACTCTATATTGTATACTAGAATACATAATATTGAAATACACCAAAAATATTTATTAAAAGTAATTTTTTTTATGCCTGGATTGACATACGAGCAGACGGGCCACCTGATGGTAAGTAGACACCGCCGCCCATACACTTATGCCAGGACACAGCAAAGCCGCTGCCTACCGGAAACAACTGGCGGACTTGTTGGTTTCGGAGATTTTTTCAAAACAACAATGGGATGGAAATTTGCTATTTCCGTGATTATGATGACACAATCAAGGAAATAGAAAATTTATATTTTTATATTAAATAGAAAAGGAGATCCGCAGGTTTCCTATGTAAACTGGGCTAAGTGGTGAACACAAATGGTGTATGGTTTTTAACAATAAGGATATGACACAATTTAACTACGATAAAGTATTTTTGAGCTAGGTCATAGGGTTTCAAAGTTTTATCAACTTAAAGGTATACATAATCTACTATTTTCTACCATCTTCAATGACTATGATCTGCATCAGATATGATCTCCTTAATGATTATAATTATAAATAACGATGTACTTTACCTTACCGTACCACTAATTACCTTTCAAGATGGGAATACATTGTATAAAGTATATCCGCCAATAGAAATAATTAATCCGTTATAATAGCCAAGGGTCGTCGTAAAGTATGTACACAAAATAACCGGCACCACAAATCGAAAACACATTCCTCTCGCGACAATACACATACCACAGATTAAGTATTAGTAGCAAGCTAGAGATTGAAAAAAACTTCAAGTGTCAATATCATTCGATCAATATTGAAATAATAAAATCGATGAACCACCCGAGTCATTTTATTTTAATGTATTTTATTTTGATTAATAAATGTTTGAACAAATGCCTTTGTGATGTACTTGCAATGTTTATGCTTCTATAGTTTTTGCCAACATTCAATGTCATTTAACAAAAATTGAAAGAATATCGATTATCGATATAAGTTTAATTAGCAAATCGATACAATATTTACAAAATCTATATTAGCAACCCCACGATCTTTGACAATAAAAATGGTAGAAATATTTTTGTGTTATCGTTATATTTCTTCTAAATCTGATTGCATCGGTGTAGGATGAAATAAAAATGAGAAATAAAGTCTAAAAAATACAAGTGATTTTTTGGTTATTAAGAATATCTTGTTCATGCTGTTCCAAATCTGCCGATCTCCTTTCATAATTGATACGAAGAAGTAAAAAGTAAAAACCCATGTCATATAGAAGTAAGCTGCGGAGTTAGCTGATCCTGGTGGAATACGTAGAAGAGGTGACAGGAGAAATGGCACTGATTTGAACGGATTTCTCCTCCTAGGGAAAAGCTAGAAATTGCTGGGGAAGTAAATCTATCCAGCCTGTGCATTTTATTACAGTTAACACTTAGTTTGCAGTAGTCACAAGAGTATGTCGTAATAAATCGAAAGTAGGAAGCTGCGATAGCCTAGTTGGATTGGTACAGATCGTCAAAATGAAAGTCGCAGGTTCAAAACCAGCTCAAATGGTATACATATTAGGCTTTTCGAAGATACGCGTTTCTTTTTTTTAGTGCCTCAATAGACAGACGAGACACAGCAAAGCCGCTGCCTACACGTGTATTGATTGTTAACGGTCTCTTGCTTGAATATTAAATCGTGAGAAAATCTGACATCATATGATAATATATAATAATGTTCTCCATAAAGTATGTGAAGTTTACCAACCCATATTAGGCACGGGCTGAGCAATGGGACAGCGTATAATACAGTGCTGAATGCTGATATTATTAATAAAAAAAACACTTCGACATTGTCAAATGCCCAGTTTATTGTTAACTCATTAATCACTATTTTTGTCAGCAAAATTGCGATACCTTATCCACCCAAAAAGAACATCATAACATTCACCTATTTTCCTGAACAAAAGTTATGACTAAATTTTAATTGTGTACCCTTGAAGATGAAATTTTAAAGCCTTTGCCTCTAATCATGGTCAAACATAATAAAACAATCAAGAAAATTGTAGCCATAAAATAATATTTCCTATTGCCAACATGCGTCTGTTACTCAGCAGCCTTTTTCAGCCAGTTACTTTAAAATGAAACGACGTGTACGTTGACCAATATAGGACAAGTTTATTAAAAAGGTGCAACTAAAGACAATAATACAGTTTACTCATTTCGCCACTAGGTGGCCATTTTGCTACAAACATAACACTTCCACTTATCAAAATAAATAAATAAACCTGTTAACATTACAGAATTTGCAACCATTAAATTACAAGAATTAAATAGTACTACTTGCAATGCCCAATGTCTTCATAAAATTGTAATGTTTAACCTTATTCAAACTTTTTGTCAATAGATCTGCCGGCATTATATCAGTCTCTAAATACTGTAGATTAATAATTTTATTTTCAACACAATTGCGACAAAAATGAAAACGTATATCAATGTGCTTGGTACGATTATGAAATACATTATTAGAAGAGAGTTTTAGAGCACCTTGATTATCATTAAAAACATCAATTGTATATGACTCACATGTCATTTCACACAATAACTGTCGCAAATATAATGCCTCTTTACATGCTTCTGTGATACCCATGTACTCTGCCTCTGTGCTTGATAAAGCAACAGTTTTCTGTTTTTTAGATGCCCATGATATTGCACCATCAGACAGTGTAAAACATAAACCTGTATATGATTTTCTATCCACTAAATTGTTACCCCAATCTGCATCAACAAACCCCTGCAATCTTTTATTACCATTAATATTATATGTTAGACAACAATGTTTCGTTTTCTTTAAATACTTCAAGACCCTTTTAACATATGACCACTGCACTAAATCATAACAGTTATTAAATTGGCTCAAAAAACTGACAGAAAAAGTTATGTCTGGTCTAGTTAACACTGAAAGATACATAAGACTACCAACTAACTGTTGATATGGTAATTTACTATTACATTTATCCCCTTTATTTATATTTAACTTGGTTTCCATAGGAGTGTCAACTGTTTTACATTCCAACATGTTAAATTTCTTTAATAATTGATTAATATAGTTTTCCTGACTTAATGTTATGACCCCATTAACTTTATCTACATTCACCTTCATTCCTAAGCATTGCTTTATTTCTCCTAAATCTTTGAGCTTGAAATGTGATGCCAATATTTTCTTTAAATTCTTAATTTCCAAAGTATCATTTGAGAACACAAAAAAATCGTCTACATACAGTGTCACGATAGTTTTACAATTATTGTTATTTTTAGTATATAAACAAGACTCAATTTTAGATCTCTTATAGCCAATACTGATAAGACAATCATCCACTTTTCTGTACCAGGCCCTTGAAGATTGTTTTAGACCATATATAGCCTTTTTTAATTTAAGAACCTTTCCATCATTTTTCGAATTTGGAAAACTATCAGGCTTATGCATATATATATTCTCTTCAAGGTCCCCGTTCAGGAAAGCTGTAGTTACATCTAAGTGTGATATTTCTAAATTTAATTGAACAGCCAATGCAAATAAAAGTCTGAGAGTTGTATGTCGCACCACAGGTGAAAAAGTCTCCACATAGTCCACACCCTCTTTTTGCATGAATCCCTTGGCTACGAGCCTTGCACGGAATCGAATATTGTTCTCACTATCATACTTCTTTTTAAGTACCCACTTACACTTCACTATAGTGACATTATTTGGAGTTTCGACTAGCTCCCAAGCATTATTTTCTTCAAAACACTTTATCTCTTCACTCACGGCATCCAGCCATTTTTCTTTTTCAGGTCCCTTCAGTGCATCTTCTAGAGTCAAGCCATCTGCGTCATCATAAATTCCTTCATTGACACACATGTTTGTATATCCATATCTCTGTGGCTTTATTCTCTCCCTTTTAGGTCTAGATTTGGGTGAATTAAATACATCTTCGCAATCTTCAAAATCACTTTCACTTGGTACATAAGTCTCATCCAAATCTTTACCTGTAGAAATTGTTTCATCTATACCTTCATTTGCATTGAGTTGATCACTTGATTCAGATATATTCTCGCACATGACCTCTTCCACTGGCACAGTTACATTAGTGTTATTCTCACATTCCATAACTATAACATCTCTACTAGTTGTCATCTTTCTAGTTAAAGGATTATAGAGCCTGTATCCCTTGACATTCTCCGGATACCCCATCAATATATGCTGTATAGACTTCTTATCCCATTTTTGCCGTTTTTCTTTTGCAACGTGTACCATAACCTTGCTACCAAAAATTCTCAAGTGGCTCACATCTGGTTTCAAACCTGTCCACATTTCATATGGTGTTTTTCCATTCAGTCCAGATACTACAATGCGATTCTGCAAGTAAACTGCTGTGTTTGTTGCCTCAGCCCAAAATTCTTTACCTAAATCTGAGTCAAACAACAAGCATCTGGCCTTTTCTACTATTGTGCGATTGCATCTTTCACTCAATCCATTTTGCTCTGGAGTGTATGGATTTGATTTTTGATGATTAATACCTTCCCTCTTGACAACATACTGAACATAATGATTTCGATATATCAATCTTTTTATCCAGGATCATGCCTTCCACTGCTGGTGGCATTTTATTCAAATAATTGCCATTTATGTGCCCCAATCTGCGATGCCACACATTGCTTGTCACAGCAGCAGCCGCCAACTTGTACTGCGGTATCCTTAACTTGTACACCCCATTGACTACACAAGCCACAGCCACCAGACGATTATCTTTATTGAAGATACTGCAACCTCTTTCCGTAAAGGTAACATTGTTGCCGTTTCTCATCAACTGACTTACTGATAGCAAATTTGTAGTCAATTCTGGAACACAAAGTACACCCTTCATTGGCACATCAAATTCACAGTCATCTGTCTTCGTGACAATGTTTACATCACCGACGCACAAAACTTCTAATTTGTTATTATTTGCAATAACAATCTCATCATTTTTACTATAACACGGGTTGATAACCCAACTTTCGTTGGCCGTTAAATGTGTACTCGCACCCGAGTCAATGTACCATTCGTGTTTGTTAAATTGCCCGCTTAAAAACACAGTACTGAATGCATTAGTTTGTTTTCGGTGTAACTCTTTCATATTAGTATTATTGTTATTATTACTCATTGTACATTGATTCTTGTAATGTCCTGGTTGTTTGCAACGGTAACATTTGACATGACTTTTGACATTGACGTTTGATTGACATTTTTGCGCGCCGGCCATAGATAATTTATTTTTCTTATGTTGCCATTTCTGCGCACCGCTCGCGAATGCACTGCTAACTTCATTGGAATGAGTACTGCCATTTACTTCCGTTTCCATATCCATGAGTTTAGTCCTAATGGCGTCCGTCGTAATTTCAATGCCCGAATGCTCGATCGCCATTATCATAGGCATAAACTTTTCCGTTAGTCCAGCGAGTAACAAACAACCGATCCACTCGTCACTGATTTGAAATCCTGTCCCGCTCAGCTTTTGTCCCGTTTCCACTATTTGTGTAACGTACATCTGCATGGAAATACAATTTTCTAGACGAATTGATATTAATTTTCGTAATAGAGATATTCTTCTTGAAAATCCTGAATCGTCAAATAATGCTTTCAATTTGTTCCATAGTTCCAACGCGGTTTTCACGCCTTTTATATGAACGTACAATGCACTATCAATTGTCATGATTAACTTGGCCTTGGTTCTTGCATCATCAGCGACTTCTAATGACTTCCCGGCTGCTGGCTTGACACAGTGCAGCATATCCTCCAGGATTAGAAAATTCTCCGCAGCGAAGAGCCATTCGTTGTAGTTTTCCCGGCCCTTTAACTTAGGAACATTCACTAAGTAGTTCGTCGTCATTATTGCAAATTTTTATTGCATTCACTAAATAACGCGTTGATAACTTTATTTTACCACTTAACAGCAATAAAAACTTAATTCTGCAATAATTAACTAAGGACTCTGGGCCCATAACCTAAAATGAAACGACGTGTACGTTGACCAATATAGGACAAGTTTATTAAAAAGGTGCAACTAAAGACAATAATACAGTTTACTCATTTCGCCACTAGGTGGCCATTTTGATACAAACATAACATACTTCATGCAACATCTTAAATAATTTTCTAATCATTTTAGAACCTGTTTAAAAAAAGATCACAATGGAAATTTCCTCTCATACATGCAACATTGATAATCAAATAGTAAATATAAAATGTGTGTTCTGCACATTCAACATAGATAAGATTGTTATGTATATAGGAATTAAGGCTTGCTTAGGCTATAATCTATACTAGTGTTTTGTGTAGGACTAATAAGATTAGTAGTACAGATAACACGAAGATATATATATTTTTTTTATTGCCTTGATAGGCAGATGAGCAGACGGGCCACCTGATGGTAAGTAGTCACCACCGCCCATAGACTTCTGCAATGCCAGGGCACAGTAAATCCGCTGCCTACCATATATATATTTTTTATTTAGGGATAGTGGCAGACTTCGAAACAATCGGTGTGAAATAATCCTTCTCAGAAATGACTATGTATCCTATATTTAAAAAATAGATATTGTAAGTGTAACTTTCCCATGATGAGATCAAGTGTGAGATCTTACATATCATCTTAAGCAAGTGTATACTGATTTAGTCCTGGGTTAAGGTTACAGCAGTAAGACATCACATGATTTTTTTTTGTGTCAAATAGCAGGCTGACATCATTGTGTTGAGTAGCGCGGGATAGATTGTCTCTCGCTACTTGATAGTCTAACTGGACGGCACTGACCTTACCATCAGATGCAGTGTGGTCACTTTGCTGTGCCAGGATAAAAATAAATACTTTGTTAATGATAGTTTTGTTTTTGTAGACACAGAGCAAGGGATCAATATGATGTTTTGCAGTGTTAGTTGAAAGGTCTGAGAATGACATAGGCTACTTTTTATCAAAATCAGGGGTCCTATGGGATAGCATAATATAGAAAGACATAATAGCTTAAGCTTCTAGGCAAGCGTGCTCCACCATAGCCCAATCATCACTTACCATAAGGTGAGATAGTGGTCAAACGCAAGCCTATTTCGGTAAAAAAAAAAAAATCGCAAGAAGAATCTCTTAAGAAGTCTCCATGGATTTTATACACTT
The DNA here is from genome assembly GCA_905220505.1 of Laothoe populi. Taxonomy (NCBI): domain Eukaryota; kingdom Metazoa; phylum Arthropoda; class Insecta; order Lepidoptera; family Sphingidae; genus Laothoe; species Laothoe populi. The sequence goes on from HG992157.1 coordinate 6,166,968, forward strand.
TCTTTCAATAATAACTACCACACAGGCCAGGCCGGGGGTAAAAGTTAGTATTCATATTGTTAAAACTCATCTAGTGTTTAAAGTGTGCCACAGATACTAAAAATATAGTACTGTAAGTTTTATAACAATTGGAGTGCTTGCAATGTCTATTTAATTGTATGTCTATAGTGTGATTGTATTTATTTATCTATTATATCCCGCAAAGCATGTGAATAGATTATCCTTCTCTTTGATTTGATACTGTAATCTATAGAACCATAACATTTTGTTTAAACAGGCATACATTTGAGGTTGCGAAAAATCCTCATAGGTTGTGAGGTTATTATGAACAAGATAATCAACTTTGTTCTTGTCAGTATGATGAAAATAGCAGTGTGATCATTTTAATCACAGTTTTATGTTTAAAAGCATCATTGTGGGTCCTAGTGTGTTAAGCATGAGCTAACTAGGCACTATCAAAGTTGTGCAGACAGGTAATGCCATATATATTTTGGTGATAAACTACAATGCCTCAAAATATTTTAATTCAAAGATGTTGATGGTATATTGGATGCAGTGACAAAGTCACCTTGTCATCAACATAAAATATAAACAAGTTCATATTTAATCTAGATGATTATGTAAAGTTGTATAATTGTAAATTATACCTATATTGATAAGAAATGATAAAATTTTTTTTTACTATTTTATTTGTTTGAAGCTGTATACCATTTATTTCTAAAATTAATTAATTAAGTATTGAATACACTTACATATGTCTTTGGATAGGAGAAAATTTAGTTTAATCACTCGTGCCTATAAGGATATTAAAAAAAAGTAGGGAATAAAATACAAGCCAAAATCATTTTTATTTCCATAACATTAAAGTTAAAAATAGCATGTAAGAACGGCAAAACTGGCCAGTGTTCGAACGCAAAGCCGGCAAGCTTATGATCCATGACTGGTTAAGTAACATTTGCAGTTATGTTTAAGTGATTTAGTGTTATAAAGAAAATCATAAGAGAAGAGGTACCAACAGCATACAGCATTTGAACATGTCGTTTATCTAGCGGCAGATGTCAGCATACTTAAGTTGAGAAGAGGTTGCGGTTTTGGTTTGGTTTCAAATCCCAGGTTGGGCAATTGCATGGACAGACTCCATAGCGCAGAGGGTGAGCAGCCGATTGTGAAACAAAAGGCTGTGGGTTCGATTCCCACACCGAAACAAGTGTGTAACAGACAGATAGTTATCTTGGGTCTGGGTGTTGTGGCAGTGTATGTAGTCCCTCATAGTAGTTATTACTATAGTCCCCCATTTCCTTGATACGGGTTTAACCTAGTGCAGGGTTAGAACTATGTGTGTGACTGTTGGGTGTATTTATTTATTGTTTTCACAAAAAAATGCAGTACACGAGTTGCCCAAGATTAGAATTTGTGTCAGATACGACATTAGTCACTCATCACATCATGGAACGGAAATACATTTGGCGAACTGTAAATGCCCTTGTTAGCACCTTTAGGGTTATAGTCGTGTCCAAAAGTATGTAAGTAGATAATATACAGTCTTCAATAGTTTACTCTAAATCCGATTTAGGTACAAACTGAAACTAAACTATGGTATTGCATTCGTAAAAAAACTGAAAAGCCTCCATGATTATTGCGATTTATTTCGATCCGCAAACACAAAGCGTAAAACGACCTTGATTTATAACCTTAAAAATCGGTGCCACGAAATAAAGAACTAAACATAAATGTACCTACAAACTACGATAAAGATATTGCAGTATGAAGGTAATTTGATGACGTATTGCCTAACACTAAGTAATGTGTTTTTATGGCCTATAAGCTCCCAAAATCTTTGAGAAATTGTGATTTATCGTAGATTTCTAATTATACCCCTAATTGATTCTAGAACGGACGAAGAGAAGAAATATAAAAAGTACTTACGAGTAAATTTTCTTCGCGACTTTGGTTTCCGTTTCAATTGGTTGACCGTCGTAGTAATTACTAATACTACTACTACAGTTTAACTGTTGTATTAACATCATCTTGACGAGTCGTAGTTAAGCCTTCGACAAACTAAAGAGAGAAAACACGGTAACACCGTACGTGGCGACTTGCGAGATACTGCGTAGTTCACAATACACTTCAGCGAAATAATGTGATTAGCGTACGCTATACAAATTTCGAAAGGTGTTGCCAGAAAAAAAATTTGAAATTTCTACTATACAAATCGTCACTTTGTTCAATTTACTTTGTTTTTGAATTTTACAGTTAGTTCTAATTGAAAGAAATATGCACAGGTATCATCTCAATAAAACAATAATTTATGTTATTTGATAGTCAAATAATGTTATTGTTTAGTTCTTAAAACATATTGCTGGTGTACAGAGCTACATGGAGTCTACAACCCGGTCCGAACTGCGTATAATAGAATAGAGTTTCGCAAACTTGTATCTTTGTCTTTAAGCTGTGGGACAACTTGTCAGTCCTCTCCTTTCGATGATCCTGGGTCTCTTGCTAGTTTCTTTGGCATAGATCAAAAATATAGGGGGACCAAAGACTCTGCCCGGAACACTACAAATAAGGTTGAAATTAGTCTACTTACCTATTTTACAACATTTCGACAACATAACATTAATATATATTTTTAAAATGGAGTAAGCATGTAATTCATATTATAGCTGTCCAAAAATAAGAAAATGGGATAAAGTAATAATCGAAAACAAAAGGGACCATTTTAATCATAAAATATACTTAAGTAGTATAAAACTTTTTAAGTTATAACCCTGCAATGAGTAGCCATAATGAATAGAGCGAAATATATAATCTTGTCAGTTGTAGGAGTTACATAAATAGCAACAAATTACACGTGGACGGATTCATTGAAATTTAGTAGTATAGTACAATTTTCCATAATGGCTACCGGAAATGTGGGGTATGTCAATTGTGCGTTCCAATGTACGTTACATCTTTAAAAAAACATTACCCATTATTATGCTTGTAGTAAATTATTATCTAAGTAATGAGTTTTTGTAATTTTCATTGGCGCAATTATATGGTAGCGATGCGCAATATCGCCACAAAAAATCAATAAAACTCACCTATTACTAAATATTAGCGAAGGCATACTACTCGTTGACAAATCAATCTTTTTAAATCTTTCTTGTATCATATAACAGGATGCCGGCAAGGCACGTAACGTCATTACTTCACCTTCGCTTCACACTTTACGACACAAGCACTGTCTTAAAGAGACATTAGTTTTTTTATTTGGTTGCACATTCAAATCGATTTTACAATGGTATATTCTAGAATAGTGTTGGTACGTGTAAAACGACATTCAGACTCGACAGCGCGTTCTCTACTACCGATTTATCCGCATTGAATGCTATGGTACTATATAAAGGTAGGCATTTCATTCCCCTATATTTAGGGGATGACCGGGCTCACACTGGCTGAAATTTAAAAAATCAATACTTAGCTAAGTCTGTTTAAAACTTGTTTATTATATCCTAAATTCAGTCTATAATATCATCGACTGGTCCTCACCAGTTACCTCTAACATCTAGCGGGCCCACATTTTTAAGTGAAACTCAAATCTATGTGGTATTGGCATTCAGAGACCACAACTAAAAGGACACTTATTTACTACAAAATCAATCAAACGATAACTTTTTTTTCATTATTTTTGACATCCTCCGTGGCGCGGCGGGCAAGCAGCCAGTTGCGAAAAGAAAGGCCGTGGGTTCGATTCCCGAACCGAGACAAATGTTTGTTTGACAGACAGATATTTGTTTGGTCTGGGTGTTGTGGGACCGTAGTCCCTCGTAGTTCTTATTACCTATTATACAGGTTTTACCTAGTGTGGTACAATGTGCCACGAAGAGCTCGATCGGAAACGGAATGAGCTTAAGGCCCGTCCACCAGTGGCCTATACATACAACTATGTCAATGAGGTATTGACGTGCCCAGTGTGCGCCCACTCCTTCATAATAAAGTCGGTTATGTAAGCCATCAACGAGCGCACCAAAGAGTAGAACACCAGCACCCTTGATCCCTTTAAGTCCGAGTGAATTAACGTGTCCGGATATCACAGTCGCCGAGGCCGAAATCGGTCTGGACGACATCAGATCATCATCATCAGTGTGGTGTTGAACTATTCGTGACTGCTGGGTATTAATATTTAAGGGTCATCAAAATAAACGTAATAAATAACAAAAATATCACCCCGTGTGTTCCTTCATCGACTGTGCGCATGCGGGTTGCGCCACTGTCTGTGACGTAGTATGTTTACACCCCGACGAATTCGATTGTGGTTGCACTGGATTGTACTCCTGAATGGCACGTTGAATCTCATACAATTTTGTATGGCAATATATATGGTTTCAAGCATTGTTAATAACAAAATATTACTGTAAAATTTGTTTTATTTAGGATTTTTTAGTGCCTGGATAGGTAGACGGGCCACCTGATGGTAAGTAGTCACCGCCACCCATAGACTCATGCAATGCCAGAGCACAGTAGAGCCGCTGCCTACCGTTTAAGGACTACTCTTCTTAAGCTTCGTTTAAAGAAGGACATGTCATAGCTTTTTGTAAATAATTTAGATTATGTAATATATACCATATTATTATGAGTCAGCCCGTGACCACGGCCGATGCAACTCGGCCGAAACGTCGGGAAATAATTGTGGTATTTATACCATTAAAATATTGCGCGATTAAGACCCGTTCCTAATTTTATAATATATACCATATTATGTTAATGTCAGTCCACTGCAGGTAGCAGGTCCCACACGCTGAGGCGGTTGGCGGCGCGAAACATCGCGCTGCTACTGTAAATTGTGGGGGGCATCTAACCCAAGAAGAGACGGGCCGTAAAGGTACGGCACAGGGATGGTTCCGGCAGCAATCCAGAGTACACTCAGGATCCCCCGGGGGCGGGGATTGTCCCACATGTGCTGCAGAAGGCTACCGCGGGGTTTTTGGCGCTACTTGATACTCTAACTGGATGGCCGTGTCAGAATTTAAAAAAACTGTCTGCTATGCTATATTATAGTTATGAGTGCTCCATATAGCCAAAAGGCTATGAGTCACAATCTAGCAAATGTACCATACTAGATAACTTGGAACCGATGTCAATCACTGAGCCAAAAGAGGGGTCACCGCCACCAGATGGTTGAAATAAATCCAATTTTTTTTAACAGGATTATTATGAACCCATATTATCATATTTTTCAAATTGCAACTCTGAATAACCTAACTATGCAATGAAAAACACTATATATGTTAAAAACTTCGACAGCCTCCGTGGCGCAGCGGGCGAGTAGCCGGCTGTGAAACGAAAGGCCGTGGGTTCGATTCTCACACCGAGCAAATGTTTGTGTGACCGACAGATGTTTGTGTCGAGTCTGGGTGTTGTGGGACCGTAGTCCCTCGTAGTTGTTGATACCCACGATACAGGTTTTACCTAGTGTGGGGTCAGAACTATGTGTGTGACTGTTGGGTGTATTATTATTAAACTTTTAATTAAATAGACAGTAAACCGCCAAAACAATTTGATTTCGCTGCTGATATTTTGAATTTGTTTATAAACTTATGTCCTTCAAGTGTCTGTTAGGACTATTGATTGCACGTATAAATACCTATATAGGTACTTTATTACTAGGTTAGCTATCTGCTAGGGTTTTATCTCACAGGATTATAAATTGTACTATAGGATTTCTACCAAACCTTTCTGAAATATTAAACTTAATTTAACGTTATTTGATTAAAACAGTACAATCAATACACATTTTTTTATTTTTACACGGTTTATAGTAACATTGCTAAATTTATATAATTGTTAAACCTAAGACATAACGTCAAATAAATAATTTAATAACTTATTGTTGCAAAGCGAGGACAGAATGTTTTACCATCAGGGCCTATATTTGGAAATTATTCCCCGTTTCTGATAAGAGTTTTTAATAGCCATGACAATAATTCCTAATATAAGATAAGGAATTTATGCCTATGGAATAAAACCATAATTATTATATTTCTGTGAACTTTCAAAAACTCTTCGTTTGTAGAAGTAATAATAATCTTTGGTTCTCACTACTAAAAATATTTACAAAACTAGTTTTGTTACATGAAATGGCACTAAGACAGTAACTGTGATCTTCTTAAGCAAATTCCCATATGCCTGCATCAGTGATATCGTTTTCGGTTTAAAAAGCATTGCCACTGTGTCATCAGAATCTGAATATGTTATATAGTTTGCAAGAGGGTTTTCTAAAGTGGATTGTAATGTTCGTACATCAGAATTCACTTGAAGCCGAGAATTTTCATTGCAGTACATGTCATTTGGTACATGTTTTGGCGTATCATTCAAAATATCAGAAGCTTTTACACATGGTATGTGAAATGATTGCTTTTTAAGACGTTTTCCTTGATTTTTTTTCACCACAATCTTTGGATTTCGTTCTAATTGATCGATTTTTTCAACTCTCCCTATACTGTGGTCAAACGTTTCTATGATTTTTGGTTCTGGCCTTTCTAATACGTAAGGTTCCTGTTGATTCCGATAGTAAACAGGTTTAGGTCTAAAATTAAGCATGTAGTTTAAAGGATCGTCTTCAACAAAATCTTCCGATGAAATAACAGTCGTTTCAATTTTCTCAACAGGCATATCATTTAGTTTGTAGTTGTTGTCTAGTGGTGTTTGAGGGTCTAATATTCTATGATCAGTTTCATACATTTCTTCTATAATGTTTTCATGTTTTACTTTGTTTACAATCTCGTTTTCATTTATATATTCTTTGTAAACAATTTGTTCCATTTTTTCTAATATTGTACTGTTTTCGTTTCCTAACTCCCTTTTAAGTTCCTGTACATCTTCTTCTTCAACTGGATTAGTCTCAAGATCATCTTTTTCTTCTTTCTCTTTTAAAACATCTATATATACAGTTAGCACTTTTTTTAACAACTTAATTAAAGTACCGATTTTATCCTTTTTATTAGATGATTCTTCTTTTAAGAACTGCACAGTCGATGTCAAGTCTTCTTGGTATGGATACGAGTTTAACGGTAACGGTGGCGGAGAGAATCGAACTCTTATTTGATGTGTGGGTGTTAAATCTTTGGAAACGACAGTCTGTAATAAACAAAGTAAGTATATTACTGAGAATATTCAGAAGTAATAAATTTAAAGGGCAAAGAAATAAATAAATGGGTGATCCTAATGATGAAAAAATATAAATTGATAAGCAAACTGTATAATATATTTAACTTACACTGCAAAATGTGTAGACAAGAAAAATTGCACAGATTAACATTTTTAATTTAGTACCGATTCAACAAAAACACAACACACTGCTGTAGTTATTGATTTGCCATTAAAAAGATCAATTGCAATTACAACTCTTATGTATGCAACAGTGTTACATAATGATGATTTTCAAATTGATATATCACGCCGCTGTATCGATAATGATAATATTAATTATTATGTAATACAAAAGAGTGTTTCTAAAGAAAGTAGAATGATTTATATATTATTTTCAAAATTTGCTAGAAAATAGACTGACTGCCTCGGTGGCGCACTTGTAATTGTGCATGCCTTACGACTGTAGTGCTGAATCCCGATGCTGCTAAAAACCGATCCCCGGGACGGGTAAAGTGATACTGGATTTTTCTACCTAGAAATTCTCAGTATCAGCCCTGAGTCTGGAATCTGTGCCCGGTATGGCGATAGGCTTGCCCCCTATCACTTTATGGGACTGAAATTCGGCGAAAAGTGGGTGTACTGGTTGTAACCACAGGTGTGCCTCTGCCTACCCATTCAGGGATTACAGGCGTATTGGGCATCTTATGTTCAATGTTAGTACCTTTCTGTACAATTTTTTTATGACCTAAGATCAAGGGTTCAATTTTATCCACGCCCACGATACAGGTTTGACCTAGTGTGGTGTCAGGACTATATTATGTGTGGCTGTTGTGTGTATCATTGTTATATCCAATAATTTGCAGGATAATTTACGATAAGATAGCCATTACTACATCTACACACCTAAATTATGCTTCTCTGATTAAGTCCACTCACTCTATGAAGGATTTAAGATATTATTTAAAGAATAGGTAGTATTATATTTTAGTACATTAGTTGCGAGCATTGGTATGTTGGCATCTATGTAGTCTTTGATTTTACTTATTCTTCTACTTATAATTATATTTATCGAACTGCATCTTTCATAATTTATTAGAAAATACATATATGTATATCTCTATTATTATGCAATGATTACTAATATTGCATGTAAGCATTTTTGTAATATAATTTTCATATAAAAGGAATGGTGAATTCATTCAAGATTATTGTTTTGTGAAGACACAACACAGTGCAATACGAAAATGAAAACCATTGCCGTAGTCGTGTTGATTGTGCAAGCTCTGGCTTTGCAGGTAAGTCTAACTGTTTTAATGTGTGTGCTGTTGCTCGTGGCTCCGCCCGCGTGGAGGTCATGTTTGGGAGAAAAAGTATACAATACAAATTACCAATTTTCATGTGTTTAACTTCAAAAATGACGGATTTTCATACAAACTTTCATCCTCTATTTTACCCCCTTAGGGGTAGTATTTCCAAAAATCCTTCCTTAGTGGATGCCTAAGTCATAAAAAGTACTTATTGTCAAAATTTCAAGTCTCTAACCCCAGCCGTTTAGGCTGTGCGTTGATATGTCAGTCAGTCAGTTTCTTCTTTTATATATACAGATGGTCGCATTGACCAAAGTCGTATTAGTATAAAATACTTTTTTTTTGACCACACTGCACCTGATGGTAAGCGCAGTGCCGTCCAATTAGAGTATCAAGTAGCGAGAGACAATCTATCCCCCGCTACTCAACACAATCATGCCGGCCTGCGTCTTCACACTACGCCATGGGCAAGCAGGTGAAGAAGCGGTCGAGGGTCTAGTGTCAGAGCACTCAGAAGGCCGCAAAACGGCCAAACATTGTACGTCAACTCTAGACCACCGACAAAAACGCTAAGCTACGCTACGTAAGCTTGTTATGAAATATATAAAGAAGTTTATTGGATTTTCTCTCGTCTGTTTACGAAACAGTCCGAACCCATAGTCCTGACCGACACTAAGATACGATTTTTGTATCGTAGATATCTGGAACTATGAGATATTTTTCGATAATATCCAGACCCGAAACGAACATTTGTCTCGATACGAGGATCTTACTCGTGGCTCTTGTTTCATTCACCCGTTGCGTCACGCTAGGTTCAAAAATAAAAGTGAGTTTTTTTTTCAGAGCACCACTGCCCAGTGCATAAGATCTAACGTTGTCGCCGCGGCTCCCGTGGTTAGTTCTTGTGGTTGCGGTTGCGGCTGTGGTCCGGTAACTTCACCGTTAGTCACCGCCGGTCCTACTACAGTGGTGCAAGTCCCGTCTGTTGCTAACACTCTCGCAGAGACTCTTTCACTCCTGACTGTTAGCAGCCTCCTGGCAGAGACACTGCCAGTTAGCCCAGCGATCGTGAATGGCTTACCAATGACCTCGTACGGTGGTTGGAACGGGCCTTGGGGTGGATGTGGTTGTGGTGGTGGTTGCGGCGGTGGTTGCGGCTGTGGTTACGGTTACGGCCTTGGGTATAACATTCTTATGTAATTTGTTGTTGATGGTTAATGATTTATAATTGTTAAGCCGTTTTATTTTTGATGAGCCTAGATATTTTTTATAATATAACATGTACCGTATAAATCATAGATTTAAATGTTTAGATATGTTTGTTTTGTTACATTGAGTGTGTACAAATATATTCTCATTTAGTTGAGACCTACATTTTCTTTGCGTATATGACATGCAAAAAGGATGTGGGTTTCATTAACTGTTTTCTGCTAGACGCCGCAATCATTGTTGCTAATATAGAAATAGATATTATTATTTTATGCATATCTAAATATTTATATTATAAAATATATATCTCAATATAGGGTTGCTTTCTGTCTCACACGGATGTGGCTGCAAAATTGCTCCACTTGTGAAGAAGTTATATGGACAGCGGGTTACCAAAAGAAAAAACCCGCCGGATTTAGGTCCAGTTTTGTACGATTTTAAGTCGTAAGAATACACATGAGGATGTCGTAAAAACCCCATTCTGTCAATTACTACACCTTGGTAACGCAGTAAACGTGCATAGTAGGCGATTTCAAGTGTTACTTATTAAGTAACACTTGAGAAGGGCGTAATATCGGCTACTTCACGCAGGGTCGGAATCCTGAACAGGGTGCGGCGGTTTTTCATGCCCGGTCAGCTCTACCGCCTATATAAAGCACAGGTACGGCCGGGAATGGAATACTGCTCTCACCTCTGGGACGGGTCCGCTAAGTACCTACTCAATGCCTTGGATGGGTAGCAGCGGCGGGCCATCCGCATTGTAAATTATGCAGACGTGACCAACAGCCTGGAGCCGCTATAACTGCGAAGGGATATTTCCGCGTTTAGCGTGTTCTACCGTCTGTATCATGGTGAATGCTCTGAAGAGTTGTTTGATCTTATCCCATCCTCTCCCTTCCACACCAGAACCACGCGTACTGGCTTGCGGAGCCACAGCTTCGTGGTGTCTACGGCCCGAACCAACAGGTTCGCACATTCGTATTTTTGCCGCACCATCAAGCTGTGGAACAGTTTGCCTGGTACCGTGCTCCCTCCTTCCTATGATCCTGGGTCCTTTAGGCGTAATGTGAAAAAGCTAAACAGCAGGCCGGCATGATTGTGTTGAGTAGCGAGGGATAGACTGTCTCTCGCTACTTGATACTTTATACGGTTGGCACTGCGCTTACCATCAGGTGCAGTGTGGTCACTTAGCCGCGCCAGAATAAAAAAAAAGAAAAATGTACAACAAAATTTTTGGACTAAATTTAGCATTGCGGTCGGAACATTTGCATCCGAGTAAAACAGCAAATATCCTTATGTATGTATTGAATATTTTTATTTGTATATTTTCAATATAATATATATTTGTATATATCGACATTAATTTTCATAATATTTTATCGTATTTTTTCAGTTACAATATATACCTATATCGTTTATTTATTCATAAATCAGTTCATTCTTATTAATTTGTATTCATTGGACCATCTTGTCTATCCTTAGATTTATGATTAACCACTTTCTCATACAACCTCTATAGCTCCTTCTTCAAATAGCATTGAAATGTAAAGAATTGTATTAAACATAAATAAATCACAGAATAATGTTATTTTTCACTTTCTGTGTTGTATAGTACTTGGTTATATATTTTTTTGTTGCTTTTTTAATGTGATTCTAACTTTCAATTCATGAAGCTATTCTTTTGTCACGCATTTACATTATATTTACTTTTAATCAGAACTTACCCCAAAAAGTCGTTCAGAAAATCAATTCTAAATATTAAGTGCACACTTGATGTGTGTTGAGTAATTGAAAACGCTTATAATTATTGTTGTATCGCTTTGTAATGGATAATTTTCTTTCAGTTATTGCTTGTCTTTTCATTATGTTCTTATTTTGATTATTACTGCAATTTAAGGCAAATATTCAAGTATGATATCAAAAGATAAGTTTGATTTTAAAATCTGTAGCTCCTCTCATCTTCTGATATCGATAATTATGTTATAATATTATCATGTTATTTTATTATTTTTAGCAGTAGTATTTGAATATTTGCTTAAAGATTTTGTGATATTATAATTACTATATATATTTTATAAATAAATAATAATAATACTAGCCCTGTATTAAACATTGTCCCACTACTGGGCACGGGCCTCCTCTACTAATGAGAGGGTTTAGGCCTTAGTCCACCACGCTGGCCTAATGCGGGTTGGTAGACTTCACATACCTTCGAAATTCGTATAAGAATTCTCAGATATGCAGGCTTCCTCACGATGTTTTCCTTCACCGTTAAAGCAAGCGATAATTAACATTTTATACACACATAACTTTAGAAAAGTCAGAGGTGTATGCCACTTGGGTTTCGAACATACGATTTTCGTCTTGGCAGTCCGTACCGCAACCAACTAGGCTATCGCTGCTTCTATTTTAAAATAAATATAAAAACTATATCAAGAAGCACATCGAATAGTCTATTGGGTTTTCGGATTTATTTCGTTAAACTTACCACTCGTTATTGAAAGATATTAAGTGAATATTATATTGAATTATTCTAATACTCATATATTATATTATATTATAATTATATTATATATGTGTTTATTTCAAAAATGTACTTTTTATTTTGTGATATTTATAATATACCTACACCATTGTTTATGTATTATCTTAATTGTATTTATATTATTTTATATAATAAACCAACATTTATGAATTAAAAAATTAGAAAAATATTTACTGTTTTTGTTTTTTGATACTGTATCTACCTTATGTCACTGCGGCTTATGACCACTTCAGATATAATCGAAAATAATCCAAAGACCAATCCCTTTATTAAACGTGTTAGGAACATCAACAAAACTATGCAAGATGGATATTTAAAAGGCACAAATATAATATTTATAATTTATTAATTAATTTGCACGACACTGTTACACATCTCAGTGCTTAATATAAACACTCACGCAAGTCAGGATTCACTTTAAGGCTTCTCTTTATAATTAATCTACCAGCATTACCCTTTAAGCTGAACTACGCGGCCATTGAACTGTTTACACATTGATACACTTACTACCCCGCGAACGAACCACGAATATCCTGGCTATCACCTAGTCTACTTCACAGAACAACTGAACTGAACCCCGGAGAGCGGAAGGCACACCGTTTTATATTAAACAATTACTACTCCCACTATGGTTGTCATTATTAACGACCCCCAACTAGTCTCCTCAATACCTCCGTTATACCTTCGGTATTTCTAATAATAGGAAATATCCTAATACACGTGGGTTATTTACAAAATAATGTATTATCGCTGTCTATTAGGAAGGTATAAAACCATTTTTTTTATTTGTTTGTAACAGGATTTACCCATCTTTCTCCGTTCACCAGATATAGTCAGGACGCAACCGTATGATAGTCCGGTAGAAATAACACAAGGCTACGGTTGGCAGCGGCTTTGCTGTGTCCTGGCATTGCAAAAGTCTATGGGCGGTGGTGACTTCTTACCATCAGGTGGCCCGTCTGCTGGTCTGCCTATCCAGGCATTAAAAAGAATGTTTAAGACACATCCTCTCAGGACTCAATTAATTAACCAAACTAATATATCGTTTGTAATCGTAGATACAATCATGTGCCTAAGTGTAAAACGAATGTTCCAGGTCTAAATAAAGAGATTTACCTCATAATCGTAATAAAAATCCTAATAGTTAACCAGTCATGTATCATCCGCTTGCCGGCTAGCGGACAAATACTGGCAACACTTTCTTTCTTTCTCCTTTTCTTATATCCATCCCATGGTTGTCTGTAAGAAATTGCCTAGAGCGATAAAACCGCCATTTGTACTTTTAATATATAAATGTAATCTTTCTTTATTTTTTAATCTTAAGTGTACAATATAGAGTACCTAATTATAAAAAAATTAACACTCGACGTTCTTACATGCGATTTTTTATTTTAATCTTATGGAAATAAAATTGATTTTGGCTTGTATTTACTCCCTACTTATTACCTTTTTCCAAACACCGGTATCCTATTGAGACATGAGAGCTATTTATAACATTTTGAATATTTAGGTATATTGAATTCGTAATATAGGCGTAGCTATAAAAAAAATAGCGCGACAGCGTTTGTATTGCTGTTTCTTTACGAATATCAAAGGTACCGATGATCTTGGGAGGAAGGAAGTTAGGAACTTTTAAAAATTGACTAAATTTAACACATTTGGTAGTAGTATAGCACATCACCATACAATCGGGGATCGACCATTTCGGCGTCACCGTGAACAGACGTGTTGACAGTTCTCTCTGTGTTTTAATTTTGAAAATCGTGAAAAAAGTGCTCATTTGTAAAAAAAAACGTACAACTCATAATCTTTGAGTTTCAAGTGACAAAATTGTGATAAAAATACAGTATAATAATCACAACAACATAGTGCAATTAACAATTTAATATCGAAACAACCTACAATAGTTTAAATAAAATCGGCCATTGTGAACTTTGGACTCATTAGTGAACACAATAGAATCTTGTCGACCACTTCGAACGTATTCAATGAACAAATTATTGAGTTGATTATATGTCTTAATTTTGCCAGGCAGTATAAGATTCACATTAGCAGTGCGGTAAAATTGCTCATACCGTACGCTACATCTGTCGTGTGTTCAAATCCTACCAATCCAGATTAACAGAAGAATTGTTATATTTGGATTTTTTTCTAATTTTCAATTTTATGTTGTATTGCCACGCCACATTTGTCGTGTGTTCAAATCCTGCCAAGCCAGATTAACAGAAAAATTGTTGTATTTAGTTTTTTTCTAATTTACAATTTTTGAAATAATTATTGAGAAATGCCGCTTAAACGGACACCACCTCCGCCGACAGTTGCATCAAATAAACAACCATCTCCAACGCATTATCAATCCGAGCCAAACATAAGTTCGTCCGCGCTGCTTGGTGATACGGACTCAATTAATCTAACATGTCGGAGCAAAAGAAAACGCGACGACCAAGACAATCTACACTGTATGAACGATCTAAAGGACGAAATATCTACAATAATAAAAGATCTCAAAAAAGAACAATCGCTATTTTACTGTAACATGGAAGCCACATTACTGGAGATAAAAAATCAATACAATAAGCTACAAGACTCGGTGAATTTTACTGCTGCAAAATACGAAGAAATAATAAGTAAGATGCAACAAGATGAAATCGAAAGAAAAGAAAATCTGGAATACATTCGAAGACTTGAGGAAAAAGTTGATCACCTGGAAAAAAAGTCTAAAATAACCAGTCTTGAAATCAAAAATATCCCAAAGACAGAAAAAGAATCCAAAGTAGACTTAGCAAACATAATCAGAAATATTGGCAATATCCTGGACACACCAATCCTGCAATCTGATATTAGGGATGTTTTCAGGATTAACTCCGCCAAGGCTATGAACAGCACCATTATAGTAGATTTCACTACAGTAATTTTAAAATCTAAATTACTGCAATCAGTCAGATCATTTAATAAAAACAATAAAGATAATAAACTTAATACAACACATCTATATCATAACGGCCCAAAGATTCCTATTTTCATCTCGGACAACCTGCCTGCAAAATCACGGAAAATTTTCTTCTTAACAAGAGACTTTGCTGCCCAGCACAAATATAAGCATTGTTGGTCCGCTTATGGTAAGGTGTATCTACGCAAAGAAGATGGTGCAAAACGAATCAGTATTAACTCTGAATTCGATTTAAATAAGTTAATTAATAAATGACTAGCCAGTGTCAATATTTTCTTACTTTTAAAATTTTGCATGCCTAATCATTATATTTTTACATATTTTAATCCTTTTTTCATAATTTATACATCTAAAGTCCATGTTATAAGATTGTCCATGATTTTTTTGTTAATACACACTCACACACCGACACGAAAACAATTTGAAACAAAGATACACTTAACTTACATAATTCTGCTTATAACACACAATACTACCATGACTCTGTCACTCCCACTATATATACTATACTCTATATACTACAGTTCTACTCTGAGCTCTCTTATACGTTGGGAATATGTACCTTGTACTTATATTTCACAATTTGTAATTATAACCTTAAAGCAGCCTAAGTTGGACCCGGCCTACTATCATTGTGGAATAAGTTTTTCTAAGTTCTTGATACTTTTATTCACTTGTTTGGAACATTTTATTGACCTTATCGGACTTATCCCTAAAAAATGTTAAATACAAATTCTATTTGTCCAGAACTTGATTCGTTTGGTGAAATGGAATCGCATATTTGTGAGCCCGAGCACTGTCCTAATTTGATTAATGAAAATTCATTTAATATCCTACACTTAAATATTAGAAGTATTAGTCGCAACTTTGATTGTTTTAGTGTATTCCTGCACGCAATTCGAATTACCCCAGATGTCATTATCTTGTCGGAATGTTGGTTGAATAAAGCCCCACACTTACCTGATCTTGAAGGATTTTCCCGTTACAGCTCTTCTGTAAATTTCAACCAAAGTGATGGCATCGTACTTTTTATTAAAAAGAATTTGGAGCACTCAGTTTCTGAACCTCCTTTTTTGGACGCCAATTGTTTAGTGTGTAAACTAAGGTCTGGAAACATAGCCATTATAGCGTTATATCGATCCCCATCGTTTCGTAATCTGGATAATTTTCAAGATAGTTTAAATAACACATTAGCCTCTATTTCATCGTATAGAAATGCGTTCATCATGGGAGACATTAATATTAATATCATTCCGCAAAATCTTAACCACATTGCAAACGACTATCTAAATCTAACTGCTTCCTATGGATTTCTGCCGACCCATCTATTGCAAACGCGTAAGAACAATTGCCTTGATCACGTTTTCACTAAAACAGTATTAAATTCTATCACACTTATACTTGAAACATGTATTACGGATCATGCCCCAGTTTTGTTAAGTTTAAAGTCCCAAAAAATATTCACCAGGTCTCCTTCTTTTCGCACAGTAATAAATTATCCTGCGGTAATATCTGACATTAACACTTTAGACTTTGACTCCATTCTTAATTCCACCGATGCGAATGAGACTGCCGAGACTCTTACATCTATAATCACCTCTATCATGTCCAAACATACCAGGGTTAAAGTCGTAAAGTCCAAGTGAATTAGTAGAATTTTGAAACCTTGGGTCACTCCTGGGCTCCTCCGCTGTATACGAAACAGGGATAACCTTTCACGAAAATTCAAAAGAGACTCCAACAACGAAGTCCTTAAAGTTACATTTATTCGGTACCGCAATTTTTGCAATAAACTTCTAAAAAATATTAAAGTTGCTTATGAACAAACAGAATTTCGAAATGCTAAAACCGATCCTAAGAAGACCTGGAATATTATTAAAACCATCATTAACTCTAAAACCACATCTTCTTCTCCCACTGAACTGTTAAATCTTGCCCCTAGTGCTGAACTTTCTGTAAATGCAGTAAATACATTTTTCTCCAGTATTGGTACAAAATTAGCAGCCTGTCACGACCAAAATCCGCAACGTCAACCAGAACTAAATGACGCTCCATTAAACACCTTCGTCCTCCTTCCTACTGACGAATCCGAAATTTATAATATAATATTTAGTTTACGTAATAATACTGCTGTGGGGTGGGATGGCATCCCTTCTCATTTAATAAAATCCTGTGCTACTAAATTGACTCCCGTATTGACTCATATTTGTAACATCTGTATAACTTCAGGCGTATTTCCCAGGGTTTATAAAAAGGCTATCGTTCATCCTATATTTAAAAATGGCAGCAGGGACGAGATCAACAACTATAGACCAATATCCGTTTTATCCGTCCTGTCTAAAGTTCTGGAAAAAGTTCTCAACAAGAGAATTGTAACATTTCTAGAGACATACAACTTGTTAGCTTCAAACCAGTATGGGTTTAGGACGGGAAAATCTACTGAAGATGCTGTAGGTGCCCTGGTTGACCATGTAATTCGTAAATTAGACGAAAAAATGACTTGTGTAGGCATCTTCTTAGACTTAACTAAAGCTTTTGACACCGTCTCTATTCCTCTATTAATAACAAAAATGGAAAATTTGGGAATACGGGGATATGGTTTGTTTTTTTTTTTTAAACTACCTTCTCCAACGGACCCAGTATGTAAAAATTGGCTCAACTATCAGTAACGAAGCTTCCATAACCCTCGGAGTTCCACAGGGTTCAATTTTGGGCCCCACGCTTTTCCTCATTTATATAAACTCATTATGTTGTTTAAAATCTTTAAATTGCTCAATTTTCACATATGCGGATGATACTGCACTACTCATACATGGACGTGATTGGGCTGTCCTACTGCTGAGCGCGGGCCTCCTCTACTAATGAAAGGGGTAAGGCCTTAGTCCACCACGCTGGCCTAAAGCAGCTTGGTAGACTTCACATACATTCGAAATACTTAATTCTCAGGTATGCCGGTTTCCTCACTTTTATTAAAATTTTAATATACACGTAACTTTAGAAAAGTCAGAGGTGTATGCAATTTACAATACAACACCACAATAAGTTACAACTATAAGTTTTAAAAACTCGGGCTAATAATATATTTAGCTTGGAATTATTTAAATCTGTAAAGCAATCTTTAAAGTTAGCTTTTAACAGTAAAAATGAAATTCGAACGAGATTTGGGCTCGTGATGATTTATTTATTCAAACACAAAAGACCGGTTAAAATACTAGACTTAAATAAATATGGGTTTTATTTCGCAACATTAAGTTGCAAAATTCTTATCATCATCATCATCCACAGCCTGTAGAATCCCACTGCTGGGTATAGACCTCTTCCATGTTATGCCACATGCCACGGTCTTGAGCCAGTCTCATCCAGATTCGACCTCCGATCTTAACGAGGTCGTCAACCCATCTTGCTGATGGACGGCCTACGCTGCGCTTTCCTTGTCTCGGCCACCATTCAGTTAGTGATTTACTCCACCTACCATCATCTCGCCTAGCCATATGTCCCGCCCAACTCCATTTAAGGCCTTTAACCACTTGACCGATATCTCTAACTTTGGTCTGACTTTGGTAGTCATTAGTTATAGTGGTAGAGCCACGCTGTAGACATATTTGTCTGGAGCATGAATGGGCCGGCTCGACCGACGTAGTACCACTGTCTCACAGAAAACCAACGTAAAGTGACAGTTTACTGTCGCGTTTCGTATGGTAAGTGAGATATCCGGAGGCCCAGATTCCCCCTTCCCTTCCCTAATCCCTATTCCTGTCCTTTAAGGCCGACAGCGCATAAATGATACTTTCGGTATTGTGGATGTTCATGGGCGGTGGAGATCACTTAACATCAGGTGACCCACACGCTCGTTTGTCGGACTATGCCATAAAAAAAGTCAGAATCAAACAAAGAGACTACGTTTGGCAGACAGTATTTTCGATACATTTATATAATAAAAGGGTGAATTTATTGTTATATTCAGAGATTTATATAGTCCATAGATGGTGAAACTAATCCTCCTCCTCCTTGCATCGCTTTCCTCGTGGCTGAGGGTCATGACCTCCTCCGTGTATCACTAAAATAAATCTAAACTAATCTGGAACCTCAATAGGAATTTTTTAATAATGTTAAAGTTTTTTTTACTGAGAATGAATATAAATTTTAACTAATTTCTTCTAAAGAAGACATTGTATAAATTTTCAATATCTATTCCCTTAAGAAAAACCTGGGAATTTATTTATGAAAAATTCTGTTTCATTTCCAATATGAAACTAGGTTATTAAATGATAAAGTATATTATTGCATATTTTTATCTTATTATTAATAATATTATCGAAAACAAATAATTACCACCGTCGTCTAATTGCTGATTGTACGTCTGATGTTTTTTTTGTGTCTAAATATTTTAGTTGTTATTTTGAAACGTGGCTGTTTATTAGGAGAATTTTCAAAAAACATCTAATTATGTAAATATAATTAATTTATTTTAATAATTTGTTAAATAATATAAGATATGTATATACAATAAATACTTTTGTAATACAAAAGTCGGAATTGTGAATAAGTCAAATGTTTATTTACGTAAGCAAAATTACAATATGGCGCCACATCTGCAAGTGGGCTCTATGATTTGAGTGACGAAGCCCCCACCTGTGTTGATAATCGCCGTGCCAGCGGATGGCATAGTGCCGTCTACCGCGACTGTGCCATACACCGGGAAACAGCCACTGACTTTTATAGTGCCACCAATTGGCATATCTCCGGTCACTGTTATATCACCGAATTGCAGAGCTGGCACAATCTCGGTCACCAATGGAGTGACTTGGGTAGTTTGCACAGGCGCGTATTCAGGGAACAAAGATGTTGCCAGACCGTTTGGCAGAGAAGTTACAGTGGTAATTGCATTGCCAGCTGCAACGGTGGGGACACCAGGGACTAGCGTTGGTGATAATGGGTTGTTGTATAAATTGTTTGCCAACAATCCATTTCCAAAGCCTGGGAATGGCAAGCTGAGAGCTACCTAGAAAATAAAAATGAATAATTAATAATCTCTTCAGTAAACCAAAACACTCGTGACTTATTTAAGATTTAAAAGGCTATTTAAGCCTCAGAAAAACCTTACCTTTTTTTTATCGTGGCACGGCAAAGTGACCACACTGCACCTGATGGTAAGTGCAGTGCCGTCTAGTTATAGTATCAAGTAGCGAGTGATAATCTATCCCTCGCTACTCAATACAATCATGCCGGCCTGCTGTTTAGCTTAGGAAGGAGGGAACACGGTAGCTGGCAAACTGTTCTACAGCTTGATGGTGCGGCAAAAGTACCTTCTTTTAGTATATGAATAATTAAAGAAGTTAAGAATCATCGGCCATATAATCCACATTTCAAGTTCAATACTGACATAAAATAACTTACTTGAAACAAAACAGCTGGAAGAATAAATAGCGGCAGCCTCGCAATCATTTTTGAGATTCAATATAGTGTGAATGAGAAACGACAGTGGCAACGTTTTTATATAGAATTTATTTTTTTATCAATTTTATTGTATTAAGAAATATTTGTTGAGCAAAAGTCATGTATTATCGGCGTAATTGCATTGTATTTAATTTCAAAATTATTAGGACACTTTACGTGTGAGTTCACGGTTAATGTGTTTAAAAATAATATGTGATAGATTTGAACGATTTCGAAATATGAATACATGGGACAGCTGAATTAACAAAACAATTACGTTAGATTAGTTTTTATCTTTCTTAGTTACAAATATAATTAAAATTGTAACAAGTGAAATCTTTACATGAAATATATTTTGAGTCTTATATGCTATAAGAGTTTTATAAAAATAATCAGAAACGAGTCTCGAATAGATTGTTATCGGTTTCCCGGGATTATGTTCATATGAGCCTGATTCTTATCGTTATTTTAACAAATCTCTGTCATGAATGTCTGACACAAAATATCTATCATCATTACTAGGTTTTTTGTAAAACAGTTATACATACATATACACTTACGCCTGTAACCCCCAAAGGAGTATGCAGAGGCGTAACCAGTATACCTTACGCCGAATTTATTACGGTCCCATAATATTCATACCAGGTACAATTTCCGACTCCGGGCTGATATTCTGTATCTCTAAGTCGAAAAACCCAATATCACTTTACCTGAGCCGGGGACCGAACCCGATACCTCACCACAGCAGTTGGAACTCATGGGCAATTACAACTGCGCCACAGAAGTCAATAACAATTATACATAATAATACTTAATAATCGAAACATATCTAAATAGTTTTGGTATTATTAGATATTCAAATCTTAGTTTGAGAGCTATCCTAAGTTTGAGAGCATTCAAACTTCATTCTTTATAACTATGTACAGTTACAAAACCTTACAGTTTTGTTTATAATATAATATTTTGTGGAGAAAAGGAGTCGTGGTTTGCTGGTGGTACGATATTCATATCCGCCCGGATTGGGACCACCGTACACATGGTGCAAAACTCGCCATGCAAGTGTGTCGCGTTCCGGCGTCAGCCAGTGTACATCCGGTTTTTGACGGGGCTTAGAGTTGGGGTACGATGTATGGCCGTATTGTGGCCTTCTGAGTACACTGACACTAGACCTTCGACCGCTTTTTCACCTCATAGCCGTGCCAGGATTAAATAAAAAAAAGCGATTAGAAACGGTGATATCCTGATTGGTTGGAACAGAGTACTGAAACAGGAGACGCGGGTTCATACCCATCCTCCGGGACATAAAACCTGACCTTTCGATGTTTTTATTCATTATCAATCATCGCTCGATTAAACGATGAAAATAAACATAATTAGGAAACCGGTGCGCCTGAAAAGTCTATAAAAATAATTCCTAAGGTATATGTAGAGCCTCACCTAGGTCTTCGTAGACCACTAGACCTCCTTAGGTCACCTACGACACACCTAGTGACCTACGGAGCCGAAACGTGGACACTCACAGTGCGACTGGTCCATCAGCTTAAAGTCGCTCAGCGTGGCATCGAGAGGGCTATGCTTGGAATTTCGCTGAGAGACGGAATAAGAAATGAGGCTATTCGCGCGAAAACCAAAGTCGACGACATAGCCCAAAGAATATGCAAGCTGAAGTGGCAATGGGCCGGTCACATCTGTCGTAGAACCGATCACCGTTAGGGTAATAATGTTCTTGAGTGGAGACCGCGTACAGGTAAACGCAGTGTGGGACGCCTTCCTGCTAGATGGAGCGACGATCTGCGCAAGGCTGCAGGCAGAAATTGGATGCGTAGGACCGAAGATCGGGTTCAATGGCGAGCCTTGGGGGAGGCCTATGTCCAGCTGTGGACTGCGATTGGCTGATGATGATGTAGAGAGTGTAGAGCCTACATGCTACTAACTATTGACCTAACTCCTCACATTAGTAGATGGGGCATATGTCGAGCAGTGGGACAGTTAGTACAGGCTGATATTAAAAGTAACTCTGTGGGGGATGCTGGGATTGCGTGGAGAAGAAACTCAATGACCAGATCGATAAAGTAGCAGTATATTGCTCAGACCAGGTTACAAAACTTTTGACGTCGATATATACTATTTGACGCCTTGCAGTCCCGTTGTTCTTTCTTGAAGAGTCCAGGGTTCCCGTTCTTCAGGCTTCCCGTTCTTGAGGCTTCCAGTTCTTCCAATATTCCCGTTTTTCTTGCTTGACTTTTCTTCTTGTTGCTGGAGCGATCTCGGAGCGAACTGATTTTCGGTGGCCCGGGGCGTTTCTTTTATTTCATTTCCGGGCGTCCCGGGCGCGCTCGCGCAGCTCGGGGTCAGCCATGGGACGAGTGCGCGCTCGGCCAATCAGAGCGCGCGCCGGACGCCGCGGATGTCGCCGGGGAGCCCCGACGCAGAGGCGCGCGGGCGGCGAGGTGACGGCCGCGATGACTCGGCCAATCCGCGCTCAGCCGCAAAATGTTGCACCTTGATGCTCGCCAACAATTCACACAAAACACGATAATAATAACAACTAATTATAACTATTTACATTACACACAAGACACATGGCTTGATCCTGTACATTCTCCCGCCGTGCATCGTCACTCTTTGGATGTTGACGATGCATTTTAATTGGGTGCAGGATCAGCCTTCTCCATTGGGAGAAGTACAAGTTTCTTCGTTGGGCGCCGCAAGATACCTCCTCCGGTGGCGACGTCGACCGCTCGCACGATGCCATCGGGTCCGGGATGAGCCGCGTGGATGCGTCCTCGCATCCACATGCTGCGTGGCAGGTTCCCGTCTATGATCCGCACCAAATCTCCGACCTGCATCTCGGGGCCCCTTCCGTGAGGTTCTCTTCTATTCCTGAGCCCCGGCAGGCACTCCCTCAGCCATCGCGACCAGAACACGTCGGCGAGACGTTGTGAAGCGCGCCAGCTGCTCCGCAGGTTCAAGTCCCGGTCGTTGAACGTTCCTGGGGCTGTGTTTCCGCCTGGTCCGCCCAGGAGGAAATGGTTCGGGGTGAGCGCCTCCGGATCCTCGGGGTCCACTGACACGTGAGTCAGTGGTCTGCTATTCACCGTATGTTCCGCTTCGGCGAGTAGTGTATGCAGAACCTCTTCAGCGGGATGTCTCTCGCGTAGTACCGTCGCGAGAGCAGTCTTGACGGAGCGTACCATCCGCTCCCATGCGCCTCCCATGAACGGCGCACCCGGTGGGATGAACCGCCAATCTATGATTTTCCTGGATGCTTCCTTTTCTGTGGCTGTAAAGAGGGCATGTCTGAGTTCCTTTTCAGCTCCGTGAAAGTTAGTTCCGTTGTCGGACCAAATCTGCTTCGGTACCCCTCTGCGTGCGATCATCCGTCGGAGCGCCATAACCGCTGAGTCGGCGCTAAGTGACTGCACTAGCTCTAAATGTATAGCGCGTGTGGTGAGACAGGTAAACAACGCCACGTACCTCTTTTGATGCGTTCGACCTACAGTGATGCTGAGAGGGCCGAAGTAGTCTAGACCTGTGTACGTGAATGGCCTCTGGTGATGTGCTAGGCGGCCATGCGGTAGGTCTCCAGTCATGGGTTGCGGTGGAGATGCTGTCCTCATGCGGCACCGTACGCATTGGCGTATGATGTTCTTGACTGTAGGTCGTAGACGAAGTATCCAATGTCGTTGTCGACATTCGTTGGTCGTTGCTTCGGCTCCTGCATGATGTAGTCGACGGTGCTCATGTTCAATCCACAGCCTAGTCGCTCGGTGGTCGCCGTCTATCACCAGGGGGTTCTTCAGCTCATCAGAGACCTCCAACGCTGCTCCTATTCTGCTTTTTAATCTCGGCTGTTGGTCGGATAGTTCCACGCTCAACTTGTAGAGACGACTATCGCGGGGGACCTGATTTCCTTTTTTAAGTTCTTCCACCTCCTTATGGAAGGAGTCTTCCTGTGAGGCCTGCCAGATCAGGGCTTCAGCACGTCGTTGTAGCTCTGCGGGAAGATAAAGGTAGCGGTCGTCGTTAGTAAAAACTTTGACAGTTTTCAACGGTCGTGTCGTGTTTTTGGCGTATTGCCAGTTCGGGTCGCGGGTTCGATTCCGCGCGGTCCTCTTGTGGTTGACTCGCTGTTTAATAGCTTGTTTGAATACCTCAATGGCGTGTAGTATCCTCGCTGTTGCTCGCAAATATCTCGACCATTTCGAGAATCGGTTGACGTCCGGTAATGCCGCGTTGAGGCTTCGCGGTCGTTGACCCCCGATGACCGCGTATGTCCGCTCTTCTCCGGTTGGTGTCGCCGCGCTCCTGTTATCCGCCGGCCACGACTCCGGACTTTTCTGTAAAAAGTCGGGACCGTTGAACCAACGATGGCCTTGGTGGAAGTCGTCCGGTACGTCTCGGGTGGCGTCGTCAGCCACGTTTGACTTGGTCGGTACCCATCGCCATTCGCTGCTCTTGCTATGTTCCTCGATGGCGGCCACACGATGAGCGACGTACGCTTTGTAAGATCTAGACCCTGTCCTGATCCATGTCAGGGTCGTACGGCTGTCCGTCCAGTAAACGGTTGCGTCGGGCTTCCTCTCGTGGGCGTCCTTCACAGCTGTTGCCATGCGAGATCCGAGTACCGCAGCTTGTAGTTCCATTCGCGGTATTGATGTTACCTTCAGTGGTGCGACCTTGGCCTTGGCGGTGACGAGAGTTACGCTGACCCGTCCTTGATCATCCACGGCGCGCCAGTACAGCGCCGTCGCGTATGCGGATTCACTGGCATCCGTGAAGACGTGTAGTTGGAGAGACACTGCTGCGCTGTAACTTGGGTAGCTTCTTGGTATAGATACGGCGCTTAGGCTTCGTAATTCCACTAACCATTTAGTCCAGTCGGCTGCCAAGTCGTCGTCAATGTTTTCGTCCCACGCAGTTCCCCTTCGCCAGACTTCCTGTAAAATCTGTTTGGCCCTGATCGTGATCGGTGATACGAGGCCAAGTGGGTCGAAGAGCGACATTACTATCTTCAATGCTTGCCGCTTGGTGGGTGTTGCGTTGTTCAGGATTGCCGATGGAATGCGAGCTAGGTCCAAATTGAAGGCGAGTCTGTCGTTCTTCGGTTGCCATATGAGGCCGAGTACCCTCTCGGTTTTCTCGGCTCCTTTTAAGTCGACAGTAGGTTCGAGTTCAGTGACCTCGTCGAGAGTCTGTAGTAACTCCGCCGAGTTCGAGGTCCATTTTTTCAATTCGAACTTAGCCTCTCGATGAATGTCGCGCACTTGCCGCGTGACTTTTGCCGCCTGTTCGAGGGATTCGAAGCTATCTAAGTAGTCATCCATGTAGTGCTTGTTCCTTATGGCTTCGACTGCCTCCGGGTGTTCGTGTCGGTGCTTCTCCGCGTTGAGGTTCATCACGAAGATTGCCGTGGCTGGCGAGCTTGATGCCCCGAAGATCAGCGACTTCATGCGGTACTGCTGAGGTGGGTGATCGTCTCTCCTGTCCCCTCGCCATAGGTACCTTAGTGCGTCCCTGTCTTGTTCTTGTAGTTCTACTTGCATGAACATTTCTGTGATGTCAGCTGTCACGGCGATCGGGTGTTGTCGGAACTTCATGATGACTCCCGGAAGGGGTTGAAGAAGGTCCGGTCCAGTCAGAAGCTGGTCATTCAGCGACGTTCCCCTTGTCTTCGCGGCGGCGTCGTGGACAACTCTGAGTTTGTCCGGCTTCATTGGATTGAAAACCGCGAAGTGTGGTAGGTACCAGGTCCTCTTGTTTGAAGTCGGAGGTGCGGGTTCGGCGTAACCCTTCGTCACCAAGGCTTTCATTTGTTCGTTATATTTCTGCTTCAACTGAGGATTCTGGTCCAACTTCCGTTCTATTGTGTGAAGTCTTCTTAAAGTGTTGTCGTAATTGTTCGGCATGACAACATCTTCCGACTTCCAAAGCAGGGCTGTTTGATATCTGCCCTCTGGGGTCTTTTTTGTGCGCTTCTCAAGGATCCTTAAAGCCTTTTCACCCGGGTCGCTGGCGGGTCGTCTGGGGTCGATGTAGAGGTTGTCCATCGTGATGAACTCTCTTATCATCTCCTCCAGATGGTCATCTGTCGTGATATGCTTCACGAAATTGACCCTGTGACCCAGCGTACGAGTGTGACCCCCGTGAACTACCCAACCAAGCGGCGTCAATGACGCAACAGGTTGGTTTCTCCTGCCCGTACGTACGTCCGTAGCGAGGAGGAGGTGCCAATTATCTTGGCCTATTAATATCTTCGGTGCCGCCTCGCTCGGTTGTATTTCTGCCAGGATACTCTTCAGGTGTTCACACTCTTCAATGGCTTCTTTCGGGACGCGTTGGGCTGCTAGCTTGAGGTCGTTGACGGTGCGTGCCTGGATCCGATCTTGATGTCGATTAGCCCCTCTAATCTGGAAGTTAACTCGGCGTGACTGTAGGTCGCTTCCGGATTCCCCGTTGTACGTGATGATGTGGAGAGGTTCGTCTGGACCGGCGGCTCCTATTTTCTTCGCCAACTCTTCGTCGATGAGAGTGACGGTTGATCCGTCGTCCAGAAGAGCTAAGGTATCCGCAGCTCCCGCCGGTCCAGAAATGTGTACCGGTACGATCTTGAGGAATGAGACCTTGGGCGTCCACGCTGAGTTGACATGTTCATCTTCCTTTGGTTCGGGGTTCTCTTCCTTCTT
Source organism: Laothoe populi (assembly GCA_905220505.1). Taxonomy (NCBI): domain Eukaryota; kingdom Metazoa; phylum Arthropoda; class Insecta; order Lepidoptera; family Sphingidae; genus Laothoe; species Laothoe populi. The sequence continues at coordinate 6,194,232 of HG992157.1, forward strand.
GATTTGTTTCTTAACCGAGTGAAGGAGTTTGTGGTGAAGATGAATGCATCCGTCGGTTTCGCACTTCTTAGGCTTGCAGCTATGTTGTTTCGATCTGAAACGCAGGCATCTGAAACATAAGCGGTGTTTCTTTGCGATATCCCATTTCGCGTCCGTACTCGCATCCTTGAAACGCGTACATTCTACGATGCTGTGACCCTGTTGACTACAGAGGCCACAGTTTGACTTGTAATTTTCGCTGACGGTGTGTACTCGTTGTCGGCGTTGGCCCTCCGTGTTCGTTTTGCTGAGACTTCGTTCGGTAATAGGTTCGGGTTGGGCGAACGGACTACACATTTCCGCTTCCCGCTGTATGAACCGCCCGAATTTCAGCAGATCTGGTTCTTCCTTTGGCTGTGTGGCGGCGAATTCGTACCACTGCCTCTTGAGGGTTGGCGTCAGCTTCTCTGTCATGTTCTTAGTTACTTCAGGGTTGTATAGGTAGAAGATGCAGTTGAGTGCCTGTAAAGTGCCTATTGTATTTTCTACCTTTGTGGCGAAGGTGCAGAGTTCCCGCGGCGATTCTGTGAGACGCGGTAAGGTTCTGAGGCGGTCAATCTCCGCCATGGCTATGGAGTCGGGACGTCCAAACCGCATCTCTAATGTCTTCATGACATTGTTCGGGTCCGCGTTCGTGATCAGCAATCCTTGCACTGCTTCCTTCGCTGTCCCTCGAAGGCTTCTGCGTAAGCGGGACATGTTTTCTATGCTAGTGAAGTGGTGCGCTGTCTCGAGGTAGGCGGCGCGATATGTCAGCCAATCTTGATGAGCCCCGTTGAAGCTGGGAAGTTCTGTATACTTCAACGGTTGACGATGTTGCGCAGCTTGGACTGCACTGGTGATGGCTGACGCGAGTTCTAGCAGATCCGTCCGCGATTGCCGGACGGTGACGGCTCCATCTTCAGTCGGATGGTTTACCTGTTGTGGTTGCGCTGCCCCAAAGTTCGGTTGCCAGGATGCGGCGGTGATCACTGGCGGAGGTGGCGGTGCAAACCCGATGTTCGATTGCCAGGACACGGCGGTGGTCACTGGCGGAGGCGGCTGCGCAGTCCCAAGGTTCGGTCGCCATGATGCGGTTGTGATCACTGGCGTAGGCGGCTGCGCAGGTCCGAGGTTCGATTGCCAGGACACGGCGGTGGTCACTGGCGGAGGCGGCTGCGCAGTCCCGAGGTTCGGTCGCCAGGATGCGGCTGTGATCACTGGCGTAGGTGGCTGCGCAGGCCCGAGGTTCGATTCCCAGGCTGCAATGTTTCCTGGTGGTTCAGCTCCCGTAGTGTGTACTGGAAGTGCGGTGGGCGGTCCCTCTGTTGACGTTGCTCGCTGTGGATGAGGATGAGAATGAGACGTTGACGGTTCGATTGCAGAGAGACGCAATAATGGCGGGGGTGCGGCAGTGACTCCCGCCGGTGCAGACGCCGGTGTGTCCCAGGATGCGGCAGTGATCGCTGGGGCAGCAGGTTCGGCCGGCGGCTGTGTAACTATATGCGCCTCTGTTGCTTGGTGAGGCTGGCTGTCTATGGCGAGTAACCGGCTGTTCTCTAGCCAGCTGTGTACGCGCTGTTCCTGTTCAGCCTCGGTGACAACAGAGCTCATGTCGTCTTCATCCGATTCCGCTTCTATTTCGGCAATGCGGGCGGCGGCTAGCTCGATCTTCAACTGGACGAGTTCGGCCTTAGCTTGTGCCAAGCGGCGTGTTCTTGAGGGATTCTTGCTCCTTGTTGAACGGGCTTGACTTCGGCTTGGTGATTTGCGGTGTTCTGCGACGATGCTTTTTTGATCTTCCGGCGCAGGTCTTGAGGCGGGTGGTGTTCTTAATACCGCCGTTGAGCGTTCCGTGGCGGTCGCGGTGGTGGTAGCGGTACCGGAGGTGTCCGTGGTACCGGTGGCCTCAGTCGTAGTGCCGGACGTACCAGTAACCTCGGTCGTGGTACCGGAAGTACCCGTGACCTCAGTCGTGGTGTCCGTCGTCACCGTCGCCGAAGCAGTTCTGCGCCCTACCGATCTAGTCACTGGCATCTTTCTCCACGTAGATCCGGCTCGAAGGACCAAGACGATGTGGGGGATGCTGGGATTGCGTGGAGAAGAAACTCAATGACCAGATCGATAAAGTAGCAGTATATTGCTCAGACCAGGTTACAAAACTTTTGACGTCGATATATACTATTTGACGCCTTGCAGTCCCGTTGTTCTTTCTTGAAGAGTCCAGGGTTCCCGTTCTTCAGGCTTCCCGTTCTTGAGGCTTCCAGTTCTTCCAATATTCCCGTTTTTCTTGCTTGACTTTTCTTCTTGTTGCTGGAGCGATCTCGGAGCGAACTGATTTTCGGTGGCCCGGGGCGTTTCTTTTATTTCATTTCCGGGCGTCCCGGGCGCGCTCGCGCAGCTCGGGGTCAGCCATGGGACGAGTGCGCGCTCGGCCAATCAGAGCGCGCGCCGGACGCCGCGGATGTCGCCGGGGAGCCCCGACGCAGAGGCGCGCGGGCGGCGAGGTGACGGCCGCGATGACTCGGCCAATCCGCGCTCAGCCGCAAAATGTTGCACCTTGATGCTCGCCAACAATTCACACAAAACACGATAATAATAACAACTAATTATAACTATTTACATTACACACAAGACACATGGCTTGATCCTGTACAAACTCTATTACGATTAAAGTTAAGTTACATTTTGCCATTCTTCGTCTATTTCAGAAATATGAACGCGCAATATAATAAATACAAACTTATTATAATATTAACAAATGTAGCAATTTTTTGACCGACTATGGATCAAGAAATCACAATCGGATAAAATTAGAGATGTATTCTACGCTACTTCGTTATGCGTTTTTAACACTGGCTGGCATCGACTCAAAAAATATCAATAATTATATATTACTATACTATAAATTGATTTTTATTTTTGATTGATTTAATTTTGTTTCAATACAAACATTTTTTCTGATATTTGTTTGTTAATCATATGTGTTGTAATAGTGAAGTTGGAGTAAGATTGAGTAGAATCAATGGATATATTATTCAAAATTGAAGTAAATTAATAACGTTATTAACTGTAACTTTTTAAAGTATATTTTTTTGAAGTAATTGACCTTGAAAAAAAACTGCTAAAGGGCAAATATATGTTGCATTAAGTCGTGTCAAAGTTTGAGAAGGCTTGGTGCTGTCAGATTTGATCGTTACAATAACGGAAAACGGAAATAACGAGGCTACAAAGTCTGTTCTGGGATTCGTCAAGACGGTAGTGAATAGGTTTATGGGGGGTTGGCAGCACGTATGTGAAGCTATTGGTATTGTAAGCGTCCATAGGCTACGGTAACCGATTACTATCAGGCGGGTCTTGAGATTGTTTGCCACGATCGTGGTATAAAAAAACGGTCTAATCATATACGGATATTACCATTAAATACACCTATAGCCACCTAATGGTTCGAGTCTCTTGTGAAAATATGTTAGTTTATCATGTTTTAAAAGCCCTATCAAAATATTTACATTCTATTCATCAGACTGCCTTTGTAGCGCAGCGGGTGAGCAACCATCAAGCTGTGGAACAGTTTGCCAGCTACCGTGCTCCCGCATTCCTATGATCCTTTAGGCGTAGCGCATAGTAAGCTACACAGGAGGCCGGCATGATTTTATTGAGTAGCGGGGGACAGATTGTCTCACGCTACTTGATACTCTAACTGGACAACACTGCACTTACCATCAGGTGCAGTGTGGTCAATTTGCCGTGCCAGGATAAAAAAATACCATTGTGAAACGGGAGGCTGTGGGTTCAATTCCCGCACCGAGACAAATGTTTGTGTGACAGACAGATATTTGTTTCTGGTCCGGGTGTTGTGGGAACATATTCCTTCGTAGTTCTTGATACCCACAATACAGGTTTGACCTAGTGTGGGATCAGAATATGTGTGTGACTGTTTGGCTTGTTATTTATTAATTAAGTATAAGTTATCATGGGAGATTAGAACCAACAGGTGGGGGCAGGCTCTTAGAATATATTATAGAAAAATTAAATTATATTCAGTCCTTTGCGAGCGACCGCCTGGGTAAGTACCACCGACTTATCTTCTTTTGCCGTCAATTAGCTATATACATGTGTAGTGTTCGTTGAATGGCATTACAGCTAGTAAAATAACTCGGCATTATGAAATGTAATACCTTAAGAGGCAACGAGAATATTCTGTGTAGCATTGCCACAGTGTAAAGTGTCGTGAAGCAGGCGAAAGACCTATCGTCGTCATAATGTAATGGTTCTCAGTTAGGCAATTAATAGCGTTAAATAGTTATTTATTATTTGAAAACGTTATAACGTTATATTATTTCTTAATTTGTTGTTTTACATAAATACCAAAACGAGGTTAATAGTTATACTAACACTTTTATCTGTTTGCATTATTGTAGTGATCATAGCATTAGATGCAATCATATATATTAATCATATATAGTTTTTTTTTTAATCTTTATTAAAATAAGGGCTTTGAGTCGCGCAGCGACTATGTCAGCCCCATTGTACAAAAAGGAAATTACAAACTAATATTGTAGATTATGGAGTACAAACATTTAGCTACCTCACACAACGGTTCAGCTAGTATACTATGAAATACACCTATATTTACAGGATTTATATTGTATTTATCTACCATATATGCTCTCATATACTCAGTCCGGACGCACTCAACAAGTAGATGGTAAACATCTTCTGGGACTCCGCAGGATGAGCAATTTGGCGAATCTGTTTGTCTCATCAGATGTTTTAATTTGTTTAGTGGCATGTGTCCAGATCTGAGTCTATGCGCTATAACCATATACTGTCTCTTCAAAGTACTGTTCGTGCACCATGGCATTCGAGGTGGTTCAGGTTGCAAAATTCTGTACCAAATTCCTTTTTCCCTGAATATATTGTCATTTCACATATAGTTAAGAGTAGTTCTTCAACGGTAGGCAGTGACTTTTTTGTGCCCTGGCATTGCAGAAGTGTATGAGCAACGGTGACTACTTACCATCAGGTGGCCCGTCTGCTCGTCTGCCTATCGAGACACAAAAAAAGTAAGGCTGTGTGGATATTTTAGACTTGCATAAGCTTTAAATTTATCTTGTAGCTACACCACTAACTTAATTGAAGGCAGCCATGTATTAAATATTGTCCCACTGCTGGGCACCGGCCTCCTTTACTGATGAATGAAGCCCTATTATACAATATATTTATATTTTATTATTTAATTACGATTTTATCATTGCAATTATTAGGAAAGTTTAAATCTCCTACTTTAAAAGGGAGAATAAAACAATGTGAAAATAAAGTTAAAACAAAAAAAGATTCAATATATAATAAACATATTATATATTGAATCTTTTTTTGATTCAATATATAAATCTTATATATTGAATTAATTACTTTAAACTTATTTTTAAAGTTCGAGAATTACATTGAAATGTATATTATGTGGTTTGGCTTGAATGGGTTTACCCCGATTTTTGGTCTACCTTGTAGGAATTTTACACTTTGGCAATATTAGAAATTCCCTGACAAGTGATCTCGATACTTGTTACCGTCTCATGATTATGTGATAGGTGAAGATCCTATCGTCATATCAGGTACAAATGTCAATGAACTGAATGAACTCATGTATGTAATTAAAAAAAACGAAACACATTATACATTATATTATTATCAACAATTTATTCATAAAAACAACAAATATAGGCTAATAAAGATAGCCTTTGTAACCACAGCCGCAGCCGCACCCGCATCCACCAGTGATGAATACCGTGCCAGCGGCTGGCATGTTACCACCAAATTGCACGGCGCCGATGATTGGCACCTGTCCGGCTACTATAGTCGTGCCAGCTACCGGCAATTCGCCATTTAATCTGATCAAACCATTGCCAATACCGCCATATGAGCCAGCCATTGGCCCTGGAACGAATGGTGCTCGGGCTGGAGCCCATGCTGGTGCTATATTGGGGTATCCAACGCCTCCTAAGCTGATGCCGTAGCCACAGTTTCCGTAGCTTAAGATGTTACCATAGCCGATGCCTCCATAGAACCCACCAGGGTAACCCACTCCTAGAGTTGGCGCTAAGCCTGTGCATTGGCTATAGGTTGCCTGTTAAAGATAATAATATTTTTTTATTGAATACATATATACAGATAAAAGCCTGGGAAAAGCCAAAGACATTCATAATCCAAGTCCTTTATTCAACCTTTACTACGTTGTCTGTGAAATAACGTTATTGAATAGCGTTATTAAATACTTATTACCGACAGTAGAATAGATATTATTATTATTTTGGCACCTTTTATCAATATTGTTTTGGTACTATTGCATTACTTTACCTCTATTTTATTATCTCAAATAGACTAACAATATAGAAGTTAATACAGGACAGAAACTAAAACAACTATATAAATTGTATAATGAACAAAACCAGTTTGTTTTATCCAAGAGTTAAAAAGAGTAGTCCTTCAACGGTAGGCAGCGGCTTTGCTGTGCCCTGGCATTGCAGAAGTCTATGGGCGGCGGTGACTACTTACCATCAGGTGGCCCGTCTGCTCGTCTGCCTATCAAGCCACTAAAAAAAAAAGCAATCTTTTAATTGAATATTGTCTTACTGGAAAGCTAAGAACACAAAAAGCAAACACATTTATTTTATTTTATTGTATTGTATTGTAGATTGTATAAAGAAATTACCTGGATTAAACAGGCTTGTATATAAACAATAAATAAAGGCAGTAGTGACATTATCACAGCAAAAAATAGAGTGTTTGCACTTGGGATTTCCTGTACTTTTTATATGTAAATATATTACAGTTTACCTAATTTTCAGTTTTTATCATATATGTGACATAGATTATGCCATTGGATTGGGTCACAGATTACAAGATTTTCTTCGATTACCCAAATATTGATAAGAATATGTTATAAAAACCTTATTTTATAAAATAACATATATTAGTTAATTTACTTTCAGCGAGACCATATCAACATGGAATTCAAGACTGTTCTTTGTTTCTCTGCGTTAGTTATTCAGGTATGATTTCAAATAACAGTATAATAACAAAGAATTTGATAGTAAGCTGTTTGAAGGTCAAAGATGAACTCTTCATTGCAATAAAAACCATTATGATATCCTCAAAAAGTAAACCGACTTCAATAAAAAACACATTATGCGCCCCTATAAAATTTGAGGGTAGACCCTCGGTTTTTCTGAAATCCCATCATCAGATCTTGACTTGGTGCCAATGGGATCACCTGGGAAGTATATCCTATAAAAAAAAAGAATTTCTCGAATCGGTCCAGGCTTCTTTGAGTAATCGGGGTGCATACAAAAAAAAAAAGATTCCGACTAATTGAGAACCTCCTCCTTTTTTTTGATGTCGGTTAAAACCACATAACCTTTCACCGGTGTAATGGTCAACGATAACTGGATTTTGGTGCATCAGTACAAGTTTTACAATAATATTTCTTTTACAGACCATCTCAGCACAATGTTTTGGAAACGGATTCAACGGCTTTGGCCCCGGCATTCCTGAACTGCCTTACTCCGGTCCTTTTGGTCCCAACCTGGGATGTGGTGTGCGACCTGCACCTTGCGCTGGTCCAGTGATTGCTCCAGAGCCGTATATCCCTGCTGCTCTAGCCAACATGCCTCCGCCGGGCATGTCTATCTCTTCAGACAATCTGCTTATTGAAGGACCAGTGGTTATAGCTGGCCGTATGCCGTTCTTGGGTTCAGTAGGTGTGGAGGGTGTATTCCCTACTGTGGGAGCTGGTGCTATAACATATGGATGCGGTGACGGCGCCGTCGGTATTGCAGCTGAAGCCCCAATGGCTTCAGTTGCTGGATTTGGCTATGGCCCAGGACTGGCGGAAGGCATTATGTATAATGGAGTAGGCCCAATGGGTTGTGGTTCTCGTGTGTTATATTAATTATTCATAAATAAATTGTATTATATTTATTAAATAAATTCTGATTATGGTTTCTTATGTTTACGCGAATATTATACATTGTAATAAAACGAAATTTACGGATTCTATCGCGGTTTATTTTACTTTTTTAACCCGACGTTTCGAAATGTGGGATCGTGGGATCCAATTATACATTTAATTAAATCGAAACCCAAAAGACCAACTGCCAGACCTCGAGACATTGTGAGCTCCTTCTGCGTAGATCGGACTACAACAAATAAAAATTAAATATCAACTATATGGAGAGTAGAAACATTGCACTATACTTTCGTGACGACATACAACTTAGTCTGCCCCGTGACCATGAAGTCTGTAAAAACGAAACGTCGGGCTAAAAAAGTAAAATAAACCGCGATAGAATCCGTAAATTTCGTTTTATTACAATAAAGATTGTAATAAAACGAAAGTGAACTGAAGATTGATTCTTAATTCTTGTCACGATTTCTGAAGTTACCGGCCTAATTTTAAGGATAAATTTGTACCGATTAGTTAGCTATCTTTTTTGTCTTTTATCACAGTATTACTCTAGAGACTTACATATTTAAATGATGGGCCATAGTAAGTAGATAATTACTAATCTCTTCTGAGATCTGATTGATATTAAAAAATATTATTTACTAAACAAAGTCTCAAAAGTGTTATTTAAATTAATAATGATTGTAACTAATTTCAAGTTTTAATGCCTATGATATAATTAGCATGATCATAAGATTCATTAAAACTGAAGAAAAACTGGCTTTAAATTAATTCATTGAGTATTTTTTTTCTCATAGACGGACTACGAGATAAAATTAAAACTCCAGAATGAATTATTTTGAAGTCAATTTTCATTAGATCTTGTAAAAAATTATGTGGGACTAATTAATAGGTAAACCCTAAAAATTAAAAAATTATGATCGTAGTCGCCCCACATCTGGGGGATATATCGTGTAAAAAATACACGCCGTAGTGAAAACATCTCAGTTTTAAAGTCGGTTAAATACTAGTTATGACCTGTTTTCTTAAAACCCTTATATACACTGACTGGTATTGAAGCGGATATTATGAACTAGATGTTGCTCGCGGCTCCGCCCGCGTGGTTATTCATGGAAGGAAAGGTATACAATTCATGGAGGCATCTTAAGCTATTACAACTTTCTATATTTTGCTATCCCATGGGATGCGTGCATATTTTCGGGATAAAAGTGGCCTATGTAAGTTTCTGATCCCTAAACTACCACTATGCAAAAAATCATGTCAATCCCTTGCTCTGTGAAAAACTAAACTATCCCACGGGAACTATACATTTTCCGGGATAAAAAGTAGCCTATTTGCTATTCCAGACTATAATCTATCTCTGTGCCAACCAAATTTCAACCAGATCCGTCCAGCCGTTGTAGCATGATTGAGTAACAAACATCCATCCAAACTTTCGCATTTATAATATTATTAGGATTATCCTGGTTTGTTGCCTAAGACGATGGTATTATTGCCATATCAACTTCATAATGTACTGACCATTAAGACATGAAAATAAAGAAACATACCGACCAAGTTGGCTCAACGTTTCAAATCAGTACATTGACCAGTAGCTCAACCATGAGTTTTTCTCACGTATAATCGCTAGCGACAAGAGCGCCTCTAGCGGTTACGTGAGAAACTAAATTCAGGAGTAAGTAAGCACGAAACATTCCTTAAATAAACAGCGCTCTAACGCTAGCGACTCGTTTACCTTTCGTATCTTCGATATAAATTTTTGGTTGAGCTATTGTATACAGTGCAGTCAGTCTGTAGGCAAAAAAAGAAAGGCATTCAAATAGCCACAGTAAAATAGTTTATTTACTGTATTCAAATAATGTGTCACCGCAGGCCAATGTTTCCCTATATCTCTCGCCGGACAGCAGGATCATATCGGTCTGGAGTAACTAGGTATAGGTACACTTTTAAAATAAAACTTAATTTACAAATTTTATGGCGGTTTATTTTTACCTTTTAGTCCCGACGTTTCATTAAATAAATCAGAAACCATAATACCTACTACCAATATATTAATTTGTGGATTAAACATACATTTGTGTAAGTGCGGGAATCGAAGGCATATTAAGGATTATATGTCCGAAGCACGTTATTAAAAATAATTTAGCTGGTATGGCATGGAATGTTTTTAGTATCAAACAATTGCAGATTATGATTGTGTTTGCCAAATTCGCAGAGCAGAAGCTCATTATGATAATTAATTTCATTTCATTTATAGATGCAGTGTTCTCACACACTCATTTCATCCACGTACTATGGTACACGTAAAGGTCCACGATCCCGCCCGATAAAACGAACGTTATGGAATTTTCGGAAACGTCTGCATTGCGTATTTGGCAAGCGCCTAGTTTGAGTGCAGTGCAGCCACGCCCTGTACTCAATTACAACTCGTAGCGTAGTGGGCAAATTGCTATCAAGAGAGATAGCAGGTTCGATTCCCGTACTAGAAAAAACCTATTTGCCTTACTTAGATACTAAAACCGATAGCCAATTTATTGTTGCTCTTGATCGCACGACGTGATTAAAGTAATTTTATACAACTGTGTAGTCAGACGTATGCGTGATACTATTATTTTTTATGTAATGAAGCCCAAAAAACATTGTCTAGTCGCTGGCTCTTATTGAATTAATTTGTGCCATATGCAAGCCTTGACGATAAAGTTCTATGTTGAATATTTAACATTGTTTTTTGCATGCTTACTACCATGCTATTGTGATCTTGGATAAACATATGTAGATTAATTTTTAATAATAGTTAAGTATGTTGAATCTTCACAAAGATAGAAATAAATTGGAGTAATATTACTAAGACAGCTGTCTTACCTTGCTAAAGCTAGCTAACTTGTTTTAAGTCTAATAACAGCCAATTTCAATAAACAATCTCAAACCACATGTACAGATTGATCCCGAAAATAAACCAATCGAATAATGGCGTGGTATTGAAACTTTATTCTTATTAACTAATTTCTGGAAACTATCTGTAGACCAAGATTAAGATAATGTATTGAAACTGGCGGTAAATTTGCATGACACATTTGTATTCTACTAGAGCTCGCCCCCACTTTTTAAGAAAAAAGATCTTCAAGTACCTACTTTTTTTAATTAAAACTTTTTTAGTTATGGTCGAATTTCGATCAGTGGGCGATCTCTAGTATAGACTTTTATAACATAGTTATAATTATATTAAATGAAGTAAGATAAAGAATAAACAAAATATTATAAATAAAATATAATTTATTTTATATATTACTCTACATCACATGAATACTTATCAAATATAAAAAAATTATTAAAAACCTACATTGCTACCGCAACCGCAAGAACCACTGATGGTAACAACTCCACCAGCTCTCACATCGCCACCAAACTGAACAGCTCCTACGATTGGGACTTGACCAGCAACAACGGTGGTGCCAGCCACTGGCAGCTCACCAGCCACTTTTAAGTCACCATTTCCAACACCGCCATAGTTACCGACCATACCGGGTATTCCAGCTACATTAGAAGCTAAACCTGGAGCTACCATACCGGCAGCTGCTAATCCGGCATTAGCTAATCCAGCACCAACCATTCCATTAGCAACCATTCCAGGAGCCATCATAGGGTTTAGTCCAGGTGACATTATTCCGTTTGCTAGCCCTGCTGCAGTTAGCCCGGGAGCTGTCAGTCCATTTGGGTACCCCAAGCCATTAAGACCAACGCCGAGTCCAGGATTGCCTAATCCTAGAGCGTTCGGGTAACCAAGTCCTCCTACCAGCCCATTGCCAAGAGCGCTAGCTTGATTAAGTGCGACTGGGTTGATGACTTGGCCGTAACAGATCTGTAAGTAATTTTTTATAATATAAATTATACTTAGCCCCTCAAAGATATATATAACTAAATTGTATATGACTAGGGGAAAATAAGAGTATATAAAAGTTTTGTTAATAACTTTACAAACAATTATTTTGATAAAGAGATAAAATAGTAACAAATGGATTATTTGTGATAGTTTTTTGAGTAACAAGAATAATTCAAGGTTTCGACTTATTATAAAGGACTAATTCGTAATAATTTACTAAATCTTTTGCGTTAAAATTAGCGTATTCTAAGAATACTAAAATAAATATATTTAATTAGATACCTGAAGGATACATGCTTGAAGACAGACGAAGAAGAAATTAATAGAAGACATATTGATCAGTTCAGTTCAGATCCGAATGATTTGATTAAGCCCTGATAGAGCATTTATACTAAAAGATTTTATGATTACACATAAGTTTATCGACATTATCATGACTTTTACGTAACATCAAGTTAACAAATATAAAATCGAAATAATTACAAAAGAATTCTACGCAACTATGTTTTGTGAAAATGCCCTATATATATTCAACAGTGTAAGGTAAATGCATCATAAAAGTTTTAATTTCCCACAAATACCATGAAAATGTTGTTTAAATCATCAGTTTTGTATATCTCACTATTTTTAGTAAAGGTAAGCTTGATTTATTTGAACAAAAAGCTTTAAAACTGATAAATGTTTGATCAACAATTTTAAGATTGTGATCTATCGCGGTAAGAAAAGCTTTCCATGTACAATATGGAGCGAGGGATTCTGAAACACAGTAAAGTTAACAGGACAAACCATTTTAAATAACCTATAATTAACTGTCCATCTAAATTTTTATTTTCTTTTGGTGCTACTTTTAAAAAATTAAGCTGATATTTAAGTAATTTATGAATTTTCTATTTCAGTCCATATCCAGCCAATACTTCGGTAACTCAATACTCGGACCAAACCTACCGATGGACTCTTTTGGTCTGGGTTATGGATCACACTGTGGAACATTCGGCCCAGCATTAGGACCAACAATAGCACCTGTAGTTGCACCGCCTATAGCTTCTAGTGGAGGCGGGTTTTCGGTCACAAGCGCATCTCCTATCGTACCGACTGGACTGTCAATTCTATCGGAGAATTTGGCTATTGATGGTGGTTTAGCAGTTGGTGGTCAGATACCTTTCCTGGGCAGTGTAGCACTTGCGGGTGATTTCCCCACTTTTGGAGCCGGTGTTGTTTCATATGGATGTGGAGATGGTGCAATTGGGATAAAAGCTGAAAGTCCGTTAGGGACTTTAGGACCCGTAGGAGTCCCGGGTCTAGGCTACAGATCTGGTTGTGGAAACGGTGTTTGGTATTAATTTGTTTTGTTTATTTGATACTTTTGTAAAATTTTATAAATAAATATGTTAATTTTATGGTTTCGTTTTAATTACATTAAAAAAAATAGAAATGCCTTCATTCTGTATTATCATATGTCACGTCCACCGAATAAACACTTGTATCGTTTAATAGTAGTCCGAGTATTCATAATTATCAGAGACTGAATATACTATAGTAGTAATATTGTATCGACATGAGCTTCTTCCACTAGAGCATTTAGGCGTTAATCTACCACACTCATGTGGGTTGGGAGACTTACACGTGCACGTTTGAAACACCTTTAAAAATTCTTGGAGAGAATTCTTAAGTATACAGGTTTTCTCTCGGTGTGGAGTAGTAAATATGTACAATATTCTCTTCCTTACAAGATAGGAACTCGAACACTCACGCCTGTAATCCCTGAAGAAGGGTAGGCAGAGGTGCAACCAGTACACCCACTTTTCGCCGAATTTATTACGCTCCCATAATGTGATGTGCTCCCGTAATGTGAGCCTATCGCCATAACGGGCACAATTCCAGACTCCGGGCTGATACTGAGCATTTCTAAATAGAAAAACCCTATATCAATTTACCCGACCCGGGGATCGAACCCGAGACCTCAGCACAGCAGTCGTACCGCATGCGCAATTACAACTGCGCCACCGAGCCAGTCATAAACAGGTTTCTGCTATGTTAACACAGAGGAGATTAGATCTCTTACTGCCTAGTTCCGTGGTAGCCTAGCGTCGAGTGGAACGAACTGCCAAGATAAAGTTGATCCCAGTCCGGGCAGTGTATTCATTGTTTCTTATTGCTCACTTTACCCAAGACAGAAAATTTGTCGTTCTTACTAGTTTAACTCCTGTTTAACTAGGATCGTAAATTTTTCGACACTGAGCAGTAAATGCCGACGAGTCTGGGAATGCTTACCGCCTTTTATTCCTTCACAATTAAATAGAAATATAGGAGCTGGAAATATTATATAATACCCTGCAGAGCTGTCTTTTAATAAGCTATTGTTTTGATGAGTCGTTTGATAATCGGTTTTATAGCAGATTTTGACATCTAGTTTAATTTAATATTATATTTATCTAGAATTGTATTGAATTCGGTTGTAAATCCCCAATTTTTTTGCTCTCTATTTCATCTAATGAATCAAATTTAAGGTTAAAAACGGCACATATTTAATTTATTCACAATAAACCAGTAACCCAATCTAAAAAAAACTAGCTGCTATTGCATTAGCAATAAATAGGGGAGTCAATTTTAAGACGAAATACTTTGTGTTAAAGATACATTGTCGTCTACCTTACGCTATCCGCCCATTTACACACATAGCTGGTACTATTAAATAATATTATAGGTATGACACCGTAATCACGGGACCATAGAGTCCCGGACATTTGGAAGGCGTGCGTGGGGCCGAAGCCAACACGTAGAGGCCTGTTAGACAATTTTATTTTAATTTTGTGATGTGACACCAGCCGACGCGACGGTTATCCCTGTATACACTACACAAGTGCACCCAAGGATAATCCTGGTTGGTGTAGGACTATTGTATAGATGGATAAAAGTTATGCTGGTTTATTGAGTCAAATCAAATCATTTATTTTGTAAATTAGGTCTTTTTAAAGGTCAGGATTAAGTTTATCTACCTGTATTATTTATCTATCTTTAAGTTTATCTGAGTTACAGTTATTATTAATTATTTATTGTTTATTTGTGTTTATATGTATGTATTATTTAATAGTAATATTCTATTAGGTATGGTAAATGTCTATAAGAAGTATGAAGTACTTTATCGCAACACCATATCAACCGAATGTAACCTGTGTTACTGCGAAATGTTGATAACAATTTCTTAATAATAAAAATAATCGATGAAGCGTGACAACTCATGGTTTTTACGTGACTACTACCGATCAGCTCATTACGTATCTTGCTATTGCAATGTGATAGATGGCGAAAAATTTTCTCATATTCTCTTGTGGATAAGTTTTTGTCTATTAGATAGATTCTATAAGCTAGTGAAATTGACAATGTTAAAATAATAATAATACTAGCCCTGTATTAAACATTGTCCCACTGCTGGGCACGGGCCTCCTCTACTAATGAGAGGGGTTAGGCCTTAGGACAATCCACCACGCTGGCCTAATGTGGGTTGGTAGACTTCACATACCTTCGAAATTCTTCGAAATGTTAAAATATCCAAATTTTTTAGTGCCTCGATAGGCAGACGGGCAGACGGGCCACCTGATGGTAAGTAGTCACCGCCACCCATAGACTTCTGCAATGCCAGGGCACAGCAAAGCCGCTGCCTACCGTTACTACTTACCGTACCGTATTATTCGTATATCGTAGACGACAGCGGCTTTTTTTTCTGTGGGGAAATAGCCTCTTGGATGCTGGTCGTTAAGATGGGGTATGCCGGACTTTTACCGGCTAAAAACCCCAAAGTTGTCGCCATCTGCACTACTGAAAGATTCTGGGAGGCGACTGCGCTCTACAAAATGAATAAGTATATCAACATGCATGAAAATATGTTCTGCGGCGCGGCGCTAGAATTACATTTACGACTGAGATCAATAAATATAAATCACAACATTCACATACATTACCCTGACTCCACAGTATGTACGATACGATAGCTTGTTCGTTGGTATCAGAAGCTTTTGGATCACACGTATAAATATATCTTTAAAGAATGTAAAGTATGGGTATCGTACCCACTTTTCTCGTTTAATAGGTGTGGTATAAATTAAATAGTAATATTAATAAAAAGTACCCTACAACCCAGCAAGTGACGATTGACGGATGTGAAACGAGAGGCCGTGGGTTTGATTCCCACCCCGAGTCAAATATTTGTGTGACAGATAGATATTTGTTTCGGGTCTGGGTGTTGTGGGACCGTAGTCCCTCGTAGTTCTCGATACCCACTATACAGGTATTTCCCAGTGTGGGGTCAGAACTATGTGTGTGACTGTTAGGTGTATTTATTATTTTTAAAAATTTATAATTAATACTCATATATATAAATAATATAAATATTATAAACATTAATAACTAATCCGGTTTGATCGCATTGAATAGATCTCGATTACTTGGCTTGCAGATGGTGATCGTTTTGGTTCTGAGTTGCAGGAATGTGGTCACAGTAACTCGGTTTTATTAAACGCAGACCTGCCGATTTTCAACTTTTAGATGAAATTGGGCGAGGTGATTTCCGGAACAAAATTAAACCATACATTCTAATTTTAAAAAACCCTGAAACTATTTTTATCCTGCTTCCAAGGATTTCGATCTTCAATTTCCTTGCAAACACTGTTTATACAGAAACATAGATTTTTTTACCCTGGCCGTGTAGTGTCGTTAGTTGTGTAAAAAGCTTGTCTCAGTCATGAAAACTGATCATAAAAAAGAGAGACCCGTTGAGCTAGAAAACTATTTTGCAGCTTGATGGTGCGGCAAAGATACGAATTTGCGGAGCTTTTGGGTAGGGCCGGGGTAGCAGACATCACGAAGCTGTGGCTCCGTAATCTAGACGCGTGGTTCTGGTATGAGAGAGGATAGGATAAGACTAAGCAATTCTTCGGAGCATTTGTCATGATTCGTCCCTGCGCAGCTGTAGCGGTAAAAATATTGTTTTAAACACTCATAACTTATAAAAAATGTAGATCCCGGTAGTAAATCATGAACAGCAAAAAGGGCTTTAATAATGAGTGTTAGTAATTAATTTGGCAGTTATTTTTGATTTGAATTCACTTGCCAGATCTAAATATTTTAACAAGTTGTGGAAAACAAAAACAAGAAGTATTGTTTGACGCAGAAGAATAGATAATGTCATACTTATTGGCAACAATACGGGCGGCCGTATATGTAGATCCCAAGAGAGCATTCTATGATCATTTTGGAGATCTGGTTAGAGCAGTCATTTATTATTTTATGTCAAGATCACAAGATAATATTAAAAAGCTAGTTGCCTATGTGTGCACGATTAAATCTAATCCAATAGTCTTAAATCTTATTAACTTTGCAGGAAGGTGGCATGCTCTACAGATTTCGGCCGTAGACACGTATAATAATACAAACATCATAATAATATTTTCTGCCAGATAAAATAAAAGTAATAATTAATAAATAAAATATATTTATTTATAAAACATATACAAATTATCTTATTTTATTTTTACATAATATATTTAATAGTAGCCTCCGATGCCTCCAAGGCCAACCCTTCCACCAAGGCCGTTATAATTAAGACCTGGCGTCATAGCTGTACCGAAGCCTTGGTTCATCACTGGTACTGTAGGAGCAGCAGGGATACCCTCATTTACCATACCTATATTCCCATCCCCACAACCATACGACACAGCACCCATTCCATTTGTGGGATAAGCACCGTCCAATGCAACAGTGCCCAGGAATGGGAGTTGCCCAGCGACTATCAGAGGTCCCTCGATTGTGTTTTCGGATGTTACTGTTAGGCCAGTGGGAGCAATGGGTGAAGAGCTGGTGACCGTAAAACCACCACCATGAGAAGCAGCGAGACCCATTGCTGGGGCCATAGCTGCTGGTGATATTCCTCCTAGGCCCATACCTCCAGGTCGTGCAGGTCCACCTGGTCCTAAAATAGCTCTATTTGCACCAATCGCCATATTTGAAGCTAAACCTATATTACTTGCACCCAAGTTTGCCATATTATTCATGCCAAGGTTGGAGGCAAGCGGCATATTAGGGCCAAGAGATAAATTAGGTACAAGTGGCATATTGGGACCAAGTCCTATGTTTGGACCGATTAAGGTATCTGTCATGGCTATTTCTGGAATTATTGTGGGGCCAATCATATCGGCACTAGGAATATGTTGGCTGGATATTATCTGAAAAAAAAAATGCTGATATAAAAGTGCACGCATGCAATTATATTTCACCACGGGATTTGGGTATTTGAGCTATTGTTATGTTGTAACGTTGAAATGAGAATAGAAAAATAAAGATTTCTTAATGTTCCCAATTCATTAATCTCTGAAGATTTACTATATCATTGGTGATTAAAAACTGATGATCTCACCTGTGTTAAGAATGCTAGTAAGTAAGTAACACTCAGAAATGAGCCAAACATTTTGATTTTTTTAAAACACAACGTTCTATGTTTTGTGTCAACAGATATTAGTTGCGATTAAATATTTCTTGTTGAAATAACACTTCCTTAAGATGAGCACTGCGCTCTATGCAGATGTCTCTCACATAAGTTAATCAAACTGATTCGTCTTTTTATATTATCACACAATTTCGTGATGACGAAGATATTAGTAAATGTACGTGTCATTTTTATGCAATCAATATCTATATGTGAAGAGGTTATGTGACATCATGATAGTGATCTTGATCAATTGTCACGTTTTTATCGCTACGATACCACCACCTGTTTGATCATTTAAACTATGATTTTTTAATAATGACATGTCAGCATTCCTGTTCCACACCTATCGTTCATTGTCATATGTAACGATATGAGGCGATATATAACAACATATATTAAATGATAATATATATTTAATAAGCATCAATAAGTCTACAATGAAGTCTACAACGTTAACGGTAGGAAGCGGCTCTGCTGTGCTCTGGCATTGCAAAAGTCTATGGGCGGCGGTGACTACTTACCATCAGATGGCCCGTCTGCTCGTCTGCCTATCCAGGCACTAAAAAAAAAGTAGTACAATAATATATCTTTTTAAAGACATAGAGTTGAAATCTCGCAAACTGCAATAAAAATATAAAATAATCTGCAGGCATAATCAACTTTTCTAATATTGAGAGTAACAGAAAAGTAACTATAACTGATTATGTAATAAGTATAATACTGATACACCTGAATCTAAATGCATGGTCGAAGTGCATAATGCATTTGGCATCTCATCCCCAAAATACATTAAAAGCTAGTTTTTTCATCATTGGTATTTATGGTTATTCAGCTGCATTTTGAATTGTCATATTTTATATCTTCAGTGTTTGTGTTCAATTTAATTACTAAACTTAAAAAAAATCTTCAAAATCTAACAAACTCGATGTGAACCTTACTTATGTCGTCTTGAGTGTGCGGTATTATATTACTTAATAATAATAAGAAGCAGCGATTGCCTAGTTGGTAGTGTTACGGACTGTCGAGACGAAAGCCGTATGTTCCATACCAGCCCAAATGGCATACACCTGATACTTTTCTAAAGTTATGTATATTCATTGTTTTTATCGCTTGCTTTAACGGTGAAGGAAAACTTTTTTTTATCCTGTCACGTCAAAATGACCACACTGCACCTGATAGTAAGCGCAGTACCGTCCAGTTAGAGTATCAAGTAGAGAGAGACCTTCTATCCCTCGCTTGGCAAGAAGATGATGAAGCGATCGAGGGTCTAGTCTTAGAGTACACAGAAGTCTATAACACGGCCAAACATCGTACCCGAACACTAAAACCCGGCAAAAACCAGATGTACACTGGCTGACCCCGGAACGCAACACACTTGCGTGTGCCACTATGGCGGGTTTTACACTCTGTCTACGGTGGTCAGTATTCGGGCGGATATGAATATCGTACCATCAGAAACCTGCATACCTGAGCATTCTTGTACGAATTTAAAAGTTATGTGAAGTCTTCCAACCCGCATTAGGCCAGCGTGGTGGGCTTTTGGAAGGCGTGCGTGGGGCCAAAACCATCACGTAGAAGCCTGTTAGACAATTTTAATCGAAACTAGTAATGTGACACCAGCCGACGCGATCCCTGTATACACTATACAGATGTGCCTAAGAACAACCCCCGGTTGGTGTAGGAATATTGTAGGGATGGATAAAATGTATACCGGTCTATTGAGGTGAGGTGTTGGTGGATTGATTAATTGGGTCTATGGGGAGAACTATAGCACTTGCCTGACCAATATTGAAAAACAAGGATAAAATAGAGAGGTGGTGACGCGCCAACTCAGCTAAACGAGTTCCCCAATATAGTCATTAGAAAAAGCGACAAGGGTGAAACATCATTTGAGCGGCTAAAGAGTGGAGAGGTGTCACTGGACTTTATACAATAATCATTTCTTAGGGTCCCATCACGTTGCCCACTCTCCACTTACGTTTAACATCCACCCTTCAAAAGTAACATTCTGGCGACTACCCTCTGACCGGCCGGTGGAGGCAAGCCAGAGGTGGAGGATCTGTTCTTCGTCATTGTTCACTCCAACCAGCCGCTAAATGCAAGCTAGAGATAAAGAACAGAGCCTTCCCCCGGGAGCACTCGGTACTGGGGTCGCTTCTCCCCAACAAATCGCCCAATCTGCCCTGCGGGTAAAATATTATTATTTTATCTTAATTCTATTTTCGACCATATTCAACTAGGGTTTGGCCCACTTTTAGAAAAATGTTTAATTGGGATTGGATATAAACCTGGCGTGGGTATCAGCAATTACGTGAGATTTTCAGTTCCAATATATTTTAATCAGATAAATTAGTATAAATGAATCACATTTGTCCCATTCAGATAATTCCGCAACCATACATAAAACAACATGGAGGTCTGCTTTAAAAGAACATGTTATTACATATATATGAAAATGTATGTGTTGCGCAAAATGACCTATATTGAAATAGTTTTATCAGAGAAATTTCTGAACAAAGCACGTAATTAGAACAATTGATGTAAAACGTGTTATTTCTGTATCATTTCTAAAGAAAGGGAAAAACTGTGTCACGAGGCTGTCTATGCTATCAAGGCCAAGGACTGATGAAACATAAGCGCATCCATGTATATATAAACGTCTCACCAGGGTATACCATCATTCTGGTTTTTTCTCCCAGTCGTCAACAAACATGAACACCATCGCAGTCCTCGTCTTCTGCCTCCAGGCTTGCCTGGTCCAGGTAATTATAGCTAATATTGGCTTTCCATACCATCGTGCACCAAAATTCAATTTATTGTAATATTTATCTCCGGGTTTATTAAACCGAGTACAGCTCCCCACTCCTTCTAAAATTACGAAAAATATTTTATTTGCAGAACGTCTTCGGCATTTGCAACAGAGGTCTTGTAGGCCCCGCCATAGCCGGTCCCGCCATCGCTCCCCTCGGTCTGGCCCCAGCGCTCGCCGCTCCCGGTCTGGCTCCCTTCGGCGCTCCCGCTCTGGCCGCCCCTGGTCTCGGCTGGGCTGGTCTGGCTGGTCCTGCTTGCTGCTCCTACGGAGGCACTGGTATCGGTAACTTGGCCGTGGCTGGTGAGCTACCCGTGGCTGGTACCACTGCTGTCGCTGGACAGGTGCCCATCATCGGTGCCGTCGGATTCGGAGGTGACGCTCTCGCCGCTGGTGCTGTGTCCATCGCTGGACGTTGCGGATGCGGCTGCGGCGCTCCCTATGTTTACTAAATAACAAATTGGATATAAATGCATGTTACATCATTTAAAAATATATTATTACGAATTTGCATAACTATACACTCTGGTTTTAATTACCTACCATTTTCATTGTTTTATTTTATTTTCGAAATAATAAAGCAATCAAAGTTTTATAATGACTTGACGAAATCAAATTGGAAGTACGGGAAATAAAGTAAGCAAGATCTCTATTTAGTTTTTTATTGGACTAGTTTTCAAGACTAAACAATAATAGATAATAAATATAATAATATTCTATTACTAGTTACGAATAATGTTCTATTACTAATATATGATCGAATACTAACTATCGAATACGAAATCAAATTAAATGACATATATATTTATTATGAATAATAAATAACGAATATTCTATTAGTTCGTACTTACACAATAATAATACACCCAACAAAGACAGTAAAATCTGTATTATCAAGAACTACGAAAGAACTAATAGCAGCGATAGCCTAGTTGGTTGCCGTACGGACTGCCAAGACGAAAGTCGTATGTTCGAAACCCAAGTGGCATACACCTCTGACTTTTCTAAAGTTATGTGTGTATTAAATGTTAATTATCGCTTGCTTAACAAAAAATGAGCTTTAATGATATTACCACTATCGATAGCGTAGCAATTTGTAACTTATTTAACAATTACTTTAAATCAGTTTTTGTTGAACCTAGTGATCCGCTCAATGGTGATCTAAGCCCTAGCACGTCTTCCTCTAATCTAAATACAATATTAAATATTAACAGTATACATATAACTCCAAGGTTGGTATTAAGCGAATTAAAAAGAGTGGATGTGAAAAAGGGAGCCGGATATGATGGTGTCCATCCTTTGCTTATATCTAAATGTGCAGATAAGTTGTACGTTCCCATTACACATATTTATTCTCGATCTTTAAACACAGGACATTTTCCAGATATATGGAAAAAGTCTTTAATTACTCCTATCCCAAAAACGATAAAACTAGCGATATTACGCAATATCGGCCGATTTCGAAATTATGTGTTTTTGGTAAAATATTGGAGAAAATTGTAGCTGCTCAATTATCTTTTTTAGGCAAAAATTTTATTACACCATTACAACATGGCTTCATACGTGGACGATCAGTGGACACTAATTTGGTTACTTTTGTTAATTGCTTGTTAAAATCTATGGACAATAAACATCAAGTAGACGTCATTTACTCCGACTTCTCTAAAGCATTTGATAAAATTAGTCACAGTATGCTCATTAATAAACTTTTAAGAGCCGGAATACATGGCGATTTGCTTCGCTGGGTGAAATCATATATTAGTAACAGATCTCAGGCCGTTTGTATTAAAGGTTATCTTTCTGACTTTCAGAATGTACCTTCTGGTGTACCGCAGGGCTCTCATCTGGGGCCCTTACTTTTTATTCTATATATTAATGATATTGAAAACCACCTTGTTACGTTGTAACAAGATAATACATAAAAATAAAAACTGTTAAAATAATTACAAACATAAAGACAAAATAATTAAGTTGTTACTACGGAGCGAAACCACGCGAAATGATCTAGCAATAGCGTATAGAACCAATCAGGGTAATCCTTCTGTCTGAAACACGAATCCCCACTAAAAAATATCAATTATCACGCACACAAGGAAAAAACCCTTCCTTTAAATACAAGGCGCGGGACACAAAACGACAGTTGATTCCAATACGCACAGGAAACAGGTCGGCTTACAAGTAAATACCACCAGTTAAAATAAAGTAGTAAAATCAGTGCTTAATCATCATCCCCCTTGGTAAGTTAATTATAATTCTTTAGGCTTTTTGCTGTTAGCTAATTCGTGTCTGGTTTTATCCGATTTAAATTCTTCCACCGTATAATAAATAATGACTCAATTACGTAGAGAAATGTGACTCGTGGTGCAGTAAAACATAACCTTACCTTACATATGTTCACTCGGGTTAAATTCATTTAAATACTATTGCCAAATGAAGATGGTCTAGATCAGAAATTAAATGACCACTTGTATTTCACGCGTGTGTTCTCAATATCGGTGGTTTTCTTTCTTTAATGTAACTTTAGTAGACTCAAAATTAATCATTCAATAGTTAACTTAAATAATATCCACCGTAAAAATGTATCTTATATTTAATTTGTAGTAATGTATCTAGAAATGTAGATTTGATAATAACTTAAATTCGTTAGGTTTTAAAAGAAATTATATAATATTACTCCCATCTAAATCGCTGGGAGTCTATTGTTAAATCAGTGAAGTTTTTTTATGTACCGGCGTAGCAAATATCGCAGGTCATCGCTTCGCCGATATGCTTGTCTTTAACTACCTACTAATTTGTAATTATTGCATACGAGAGGGAAGTTATTTTTATTTTTGTACCTCATGGCGTAGTGGATTGGTGATCGACCGGTAAATAGTTAGATGAAGTTCGGTTTTGGGTTTTCAAATAATTTTATATTTTTTTTTTTTGTTCTTCTACTATTACCGGATTGGTATATCGCCACTCCACTGCGCGTATTGTATTTTGTTGTTTTTTATTATTGTTCGCGAAAGATGCCGACACCCACACATGGTCTCGACTAGTGCTTGGGTCTCGGGGTCTTTTACGCTACAAACGTCCTGTCGACGCGTTCCAGGAATCTGGGGGACCACCGTACGGGTTGCAGCTGGGAGGTACCAACTCCCGTACCGTCCAACACTGACTCGACTACGGCTCCGAGCCGGGAAGGAGTGCGACCGCGGCAGAACATAGTCGCCGACCTCTGCTGACCTCTGCGCCCGGCACGCCGCTGCATCGCGAGCCACGCGGCGCCCCCGGTCCCTACCGCACCGGCAGACATTGGAGCGTAGTTAAGTCCCCAGCGCACATTGCCCGTCGACCATCACCAAACGGAACTTTCTCTGTGCCGAGAGCTCACGCCCTGAGTGGTTCTCCTCTACCTCAGTAATTGTTTTTTTTAATAAAAGTATTTTTTTTCTTCGGTAACTTGTTTTTTTTTGTGCCCCGCCGTCAGGCGGACCGTAACAACCTAACCAATAGTACCGGTCTTCTTTATGCAGACGATGCAAAGATTTTCAGGATTATAAGAGATGAAACTGATTGTATCCGACTTCAAGAGGATATAAATAACTTAGTTAGCTACTGCTCCCAAAATCAGCTATTTTTAAATCAAGATAAATGTTTTGTTATGAGTTATACTCGTAAACGTAATCGCGTAGATTATGCATATAGTTTAAATAATTATAGCCTTGCCAGAGTGGATCATATTCGCGACCTTGGAATAATCTTGGATGATCTTTCAAATACCATTATGATCATTAAAGCGTATCGACAACTTGGTTTTCTCCTAAGGGTGTGTAAACCTTTTAAAAATAGTAGCACATATAAAATTCTCTACTACAGTTTAGTAAGGTCCATATTGGACTTTGGCTCAGTGATATGGAGCCCTTATTACTCATGTCATGTTAACAGAATTGAAAGAGTACAAAAAACTTTTATTAGATCTCTTGAATACAGAATTGGATCTCAGTTTGTTTCTTATAATAATTGTCTCACAAAACATAATATGCTACCTCTGTCACTCAGACGCCAACTACAGGATGTGATGTTTTTATATAAACTTATTAATAATATAATTGATTCCTCTAACTTGCTTGAACAAATAAAATTTAAAGTTCCCTCTAGATCAATGCGTTATACTAATAACTTGTTTGTAGTTCCGAGTTGCAGTACCAACTATACCTCCAATACACTTTTCTGTCGTTGTTTGACTGTTTATAATAAAAAAATATTTCATATTGATATGTTTAATAATTCATTATCACAATTTAAACAAAAATTAAGAGAGTTCTTCTTCAGTGAATTATAAGAATCTTGTTCTTAACACTTGAAAACTACCTATGTAATCATTTTTGTAATTTTTTTTTATTCTTTATTATTTTAAAAGGGGTTTTGTCACATTTGACAATGTCACCCCCGTAAATCATTGTAACATATTATTGATTACATACATTGTAAACAAAAGTAGTTTTGCCATCAGTATTCAAAAAAGGAAAAATAACATTATCAATAAATTATCAATATTAGCACGAGTCGTCCCTCGAAGAAATGTATAACTTGATCATATTTAACGCTATATCAGAATTTGGTGAAGCAAGGATGCTGTTACAAATACCCACATTGCTAGAATTAGTGAACAGTTCACGACGCAATTTTACGCTTCGGACACACTCTGTTAAAGAATGCTGAACGTCCTCTATTATTTGACAGTTTGAGCAGTTCGGAGACTCAGATTTTCCCATTAGATGTTTAAATTTGTTTCCGGGGATGTGTCCAGACCGTAGTCTAAACAGAAAAACCATCAATTTCCTACTCATGTCAACACTCTCGAACCATGGACATCGAGGTACCTGACACTGGATGGTCCTATACCATATGCCTTTGGATAGTGACCGTTCATCGAAGTATTCCTGCCAGATTTCCGAGCAATTATCTTTTACATATTTTAATATTTCGTTATGTAAAGGTAGAGTAGAATATGGTACACCTTCATAAATCGCTTGTCTTGCTGCCAGGTCAGCCGCCTCGTTGCCCATGATTCCAACATGCGAAGGAATCCATTGGAAAATTACCTGTTTGTGCACTGCACTCAAATTACGGATTAGATCAAGAATAGTGAAGGCAATCGGATATCCTCGAAGATTCGAGGTTATCTGAGCCAAATGTTGAAGCGCACTCTTTGAGTCAGAAAAAATTACAAATCTACGACTGCTTAGGGATAGTATATAAGATAGACCTTCAGCAATCGCAACTAATTCGCTGTGCATGATGGAAACGTTTGCATCAATCCTAAATTTGACTCGCAAGTCCGTCTGAGGGTCAAAGAATGCTGCACCTGATCCATTTATATCTTTTGATCCATCAGTAAAAATTTGGTAATATGATTTATATTTAACCTGAAAAAGTACATTAAGGTGTTTGCGCATTTCTACCCGGTTCAAATATCTCTTAGCTGTATTAAGTCCTTCGATTTTACTTATAATATATTCAGATACATCAACGTTGCTAATCCGTGTGCTAAGCGAATAAATTTCCGGCTTTGGACGGGACTGTATAGCATGCAGCTTATAATTTCTCTGTGTCTCAATCAATAATGGAATCTTTTTTCTTCTCCAATATCCGCCATCATCAAAAATATTATTGAAATCATCCAAGGTATTTATGCTGATATTATTACATATAGATCTCGCACGTAACCAAAACATTCCCGCTAAATATTTCCGGCGTATAAACAATGGTTGTAGTCCCAATTCAGCTTCCATTACGTGGATAGGTGTAGTTCTGATGAAGCCTCCAATAACTCTCATTGCTTGATTTTGTACCCTATCAAGTTTGACTAGATGAGATTTTGAGCTGCTATCATACAGAAAGCTACCATAATCCAGTCTACTCCGTATAATTGATATATACAGCCTTCTGAGGTGTTTTGGGTGAATACCCCATTTTGATCCGGCCAGAATTTTAAAGATATTGAGAAACTTTAGTGTCTTACTTCGTAAATAATTTATATGTTGTCCCCACTTAAGACTTCTGTCCAACCATATACCTAAGTATTTGACCGAATCTGTGCGTTGTATTGCATGATCTTTGATGCTAATACTATCGTGAATATCTCGCCGACCTCTACTAAATACACAAATCCGGGACTTTCGTAGAGAAATCGTTAAACCTATTTCGTCGATCAAGCAGCAGAATATATTCAATGCATTTTGGACATCAATCATTGCTAGTGATAGGTTTTTATTATAGCTGTACAGTAAAAAGTCATCCGCAAATTGCGAGACAAATGTATTATTAATCTTGTTACAAATCTTAATAGTCACGATGTTAAATAATAAGGGAGATAGGGGATCGCCTTGAGCTATCCCAATCCCAGTTGTGCGTCCAAGTGTAATATTATTGTTTATCTGAATTGACAAAAATCTCTTATGCAGAAAGTTCCATAAATATTTACATAATATGGATCCAACTCCAAGATTATCTAAAATTAGCAGCAAAGCTGAAATATTGACATGGTTATAGGCATTTTCGAGGTCAATAAAACAACCTACTGTAGGATAACCTTTAGTGAACCCATATTGTATGCGATTAACCAGCCTAGTAAGATTATCCATGCACGACCGTGCCTTCCTAAATCCTACCGTCTCTTCTGAAAATAAGTTCTTTGTTTCGAAAAACCATTCAAGTCGGCGGCTTATTATCAAATGGAAAATTTTACAAGGGCATGAAAGCAATGCAATAGGCCTTATATTTAAAGATGTTGTGTTCTCTGTTACTGGTTTGGGTATAGGAATTATTTTAATATTTTTCCATTGTTTGGGGACAAAACTAGGCATGAAAAACCTATTATACAATTGGATTAGAGTAAATTTTCCCGTATTTGGGAGATTGATGATCATTGAATAGGAAATATTATCCTCGCCAGGAGCAGTGTCTGAGTGTTTAATGCAATTATTCAATTCCTGTAAAGAGATCGGTGAATTTAATTTAATATTTTCTGATGTGAAATTAGGCATCATTGGTGAAACGTAATCCGGTGTTAAGCTACGTAATAATGAATTGGCTTCATCTAGATCAACAGATATCTTGGGGGCCTTGTAGCCCTTTAGCCATTTCATGCGATACCACATTTCTCGGGAAGATGTTACACCGTCAATATTGTCACAAAAGCTCTGAAATGATTTAGCTTTACCACGACGGATAGCAAACTGAGCAGCCTTAACTTTGCTCTGTAGTATGCGTAAGTTGTCCGGGGTAGGGTTTATCCTAAAGTTTTTTAAAGCCAAACGACGTTCAGCAACTAATCGAGACAAGTCTTGTGACCAATAGGGCTTCGGTAAAAATTTATTAGAAGATAAAGGGCTATTGGCAAATTTGGTGCTTGGGATATATTCGTTGGCAGCTTGATTAATAATTTGGATGAATTTATCATACGCTTCCTGATTACCTGTATCTAATGTAAAATTATTCAATAGTTCTTCTATTCTCTGTTTGTATCCCGACCAATCAGCTTTCCTATAGTTCCTACGTGTTATTGAATTAGGGGGTTTTCTAATATCAGTATTTATCTTTATAATTAAGTGGTCACTTCCTAGATTTTCGTTCATCACTTTCCAGTTAAATTTTACGGAAATATCGTCGGAAACTAATGTTAAGTCTGGCGATGTTCTTTGCACTATACCATTAACTGATTTGATCCTTGTGTGACTGCCATCATTAAGGTAAATATAGTTATTATCTACTGTCGAATCAAATATTTGCCTACCTCTTGTGTCTATCTTGGATGACCAACAGGAATGGTGTCCATTTAGATCACCAGCAATTATAGTTTTCCGTGATATTTGTGACAATAGTTCATCCCAGTCTCCAATGGACGTTCTGGCAGACGGAGGGCAATACACAGATATGACATGTTCTAAATGATCGCAATTTAAAATTCTTACACATACAATTTCAAAATTGGGGTTAGGTAAGTTGAATCTAGTTTGTTTCGCATTTAGAGAGTAGTGGGTTATTATTGCCACACCGCCAAATCCATCGTTCCTATCTGATCGAAATATGTTATAGCCTCCTATGCGATAGGTACTATCTGGATCCAACCAGGTTTCACTAATTATAGCAATGTGGATTTTCTCTCGATTTAAAAGTAGCTCAAATTCTGTGCTCTTCGGCCGTAGACTTTGCGCATTCCATTGTAGTATATTAATAATGTTATAGGAGGTGTTACCGTCCATATTTAGAAATAAAGTTAAAACAAGACCAGTCCGAAACGTAATTTACAACAAAAGATAAAATTTCTTCCAATATTATACCCCAACAATTCTTTAGTTTTTCTTCCCAAGGTGTTTCTTTATTCCAAATTGTCTCCTTCATTTTATCAATAATTATTTTCCAATGTATTTTCTCTTTATTCTTTTCGTTAGGTCCTTTCATCGTCGGTTCGGCTTCAGGTTTTGTAATTTGTTACCTACTTTAAATACTGGAGACTAATGACATGTTTGCGTCATTCAAAGAGTGATCCTTTAATTTGTAATTAGTTCTAAATTTAAGTGTTGGCACTCAAAGTCTGTAAGTTGTAAACATGTAATCAAACTTATTTTGTTGATGTATGTGACTGTTTGTTGTCCAAAATAAAATAAAATAAAAATTAACGGTGAAGGAAAACATCGTGAGGAAACCTGCATATCTGAGAATTCTCTTATACGAATTTCGAAGGTATGTGAAGTCTACCAACCCGCATTAGGCCAGCGTGGTGGACTAAGGCCTAACCCCTCTCATTAGTAGAGGAGGCCCGTGCCCAGCAGTGGGACAATGTTTAATACAGGGCTAGTATTATATTATTATTTTTATTATACGAAAGAATATGGTCCCACAACACCCAGACCGACACAAATATCTATCTGTCGCACAAACATATGCTCGGTGCGGGAATTGAACACACGGCTTTTCGATTCCCAACTGGCTGCTCACCCTCTGCGCCACGGAGGCTGACAAAATATATCATGCCAATAAAATTGTAGACTATACGAATATAAAATATCTATAGTTTTAAGTTGTAGTCATTTTACAACTTAATTTAACAGACTACGGTTCCTCAAAATAATTGATTTAACCTTGCGGCTCGCAACACGCTAAGTGTATTTTCCGCACTCGTGTATCGAGCACGAACGAACGCCTATGCAGCGGCACACGATGGACGTATAAAACTTAGGTTATGGTCTTGCGGCCCTACGCACATTGTGTGTTCGTAGCGCAGACAAAAACATAACAGTAGCTCAAGCGAGTAGCGAGTTTTGATCATGTACACAGTAATATCCCGACTTTCGCTTCCCCGATTTACGCGAATTCGGAGATACGCGGTTTTTCTTTTTGCTGGTCGCGCGCATCAGCTCTCCCAGTCCCCCTGTTAGTGTTCCGTTTACGACAGGTTCAACGTGTGCCGCGTGGAATTGTTTTACATACGCAGTGCGTTTTATCGATAACCTCAAATTATGTAATCAAAAAGAACCAAAAATAAGTCATTTGAACCTAACAAGAAAATAAAAACACTGTCTTTGTAGCGTAAACTGAATATTGTTTTATTCATAACAATGAAAATTGTTTTATCTAACATTTTATTAAACATGTTTCGTCTAAATTATTGTTTTCTTTAGATTCTGGTCCCGATTAAACATACTTTATATGCAAAGTTAAACCCCGACTTACGCGAATTCGATTTACGCGGTTATCGCTCGGTCCTACCTATCGCGTAAGTCCGGGGTATTACTGTATTCGCTACGACTGCTCTACTGAGGACTCGGGTTGGATCCCCGGGTCGGGTAAAGTGATATTGGGTTTTTCTATATAGAAATTCTCTGCATTAGCCCAGAGTCTGGAATTGTGCCCGGTATGGCGAATAGGCTCGCCCCCTATCATATTATTAGACGTAAATAAATTCGGCGCAAAGTGGGTGTACTGGTTATACCTCTGCCTACCCTACCCTATCCTCCGGGGATTACATGCGTGAGTGTATATGTATGTATGTAATATTTTAACATGCGTGTCGTGTTACACACGTATACACACTTTGGAAGGGGTAGCGCCACGCTGTAGACATATTTGTCTACAGCATGAATGGGCCGGCTCGACCGGGGTAGTACCACTGTCTCACAGAAAACCAACGTAAAGTGACAGTTCACTGTCGCGTTTCGTACGGTAAGTGAGATATCCGGAGGCCCATATTCCCCCTTTCCTTCCCTCATCTTATTATATCAGTATCAGTATTGTGGATGTTCATGGGCGGTGAAGATCACTTAACATCAGGTGACCCACTGGCTCGTTGTCGGAATATACTATAAAAAACAACACTGTATTATTATTAATAGTATTCAAGGAAATACAAGTCAAATAAAAATATTAAATTTAAATGGGTTTGATATGGACTATGGGTATTTCCATATCACCGAGACGTCGCATGTTTTACCACCGGATAGCGAGAAGACCCGGCGAAACAAACTCAGCGGGTTTATATTATTTACCGCTGGCTACTACTAGGCGGGGCGACCCAGTCCTAAGACAATCCAGCGAATCAAACTCACTGGGATTGTTATGCTCAAGTTCATTATTTCTAGAAGATTTTAGGAGAACCGTATTAATACCAGCACGGATGCTGGACAAGGTGTTCAGCTGCAGGTGCAGCTGCCGAGGGGAGAGTAAATTACAACTATTTCTAGACAAAATGTGTGCCACGCCAAGTCAGTGAGATCTGGAACTGGGAACTTATCGAACTACCACTTACCAGAGCTTTCCGGCTTCCCCGCTTTGCAAAGTCCACAGCTTGCACCACGGCACACACAAAATAGGTACTAAAGTTCAGCGATGAAACAGCGAGAGGATAACGAGTGTTCTTGGAGGGTTGCTTTCGTTGCGAGATTTAGAAAAGAACTGGGGCCCAGGTTTGCCAGTAACCGTCCTCATCTACCACTTCAGCGTTCTTCCCATTGGCCAGTCGTGAAGGTTGCGTATTGGTCAATGAGGTTCGGCTAATCCGATCGGTATCAATCGGATAACGTGCCAAGCTCGGCGCGGGTGGCGCCCTCTAGCCTGGGATATGATAGCGAGATACGAACCCAATAACGGAACCCCGAAGCAGCACATATTTTAACCAAATTAGCGTATGACGATACACTATTTCTCATGACGCCAGTGACAATAAAAAACGGAAACTCGGCAATCTAATAAATTTAATTCGTTTTTGCATATTTAACTCAAATTTTATTAATGTTGTCGTTCATTAATTTAAATACCTCCACAGGTTAAAGTAAAATATTCAACATAATTTTACTTCGACTTGAACAAAAGTTATCGTTTTATAAATTGCCGAAATATAGATCTGCCCTACTTTGCTACTTGATTTATAGTAGGAAGTCTGTGACGTGAAGATATAGACGTCGCTGTCGCTTGACGCGACTCAGGGGAGTCGACAGAGGGGAGACTTAAATATTAAATTATTTTAAAAGTAAATATGGAATGCTGTGAATGATAATATTATTGTCAAGAGATACAGAAAACTCTAAAAGATTGACGATAAATTCGAAACAAACAGACTCAAAATCTAGACCTTAATAATTTTGAACTTGGGAGTAGGACACAATTTCCGGAATAGTTTCGCTCTTTTATTGTATACAAGTTAATCGAGGCTACATTTTGATTGTAAGTAAAACCAAATTGTATTTATTGCAGTTATTTTAATTATTTCAATTCATACCAATCAATCACTATATTTGTTATTTAGTAAACGTAGGGAGCGCCGCAGCCGCAACCGCAACGTCCAGCGATGGACACAGCACCAGCGGCGAGAGCGTCACCTCCGAATCCGACGGCACCGATGATAGGCACCTGTCCAGCGACGGCAGTGGTACCAGCCACGGGCAGCTCTCCAGCCACGGCCACGTTACCGATACCAGTACCTCCGTAGGAGCCGCAAGCGGGACCAGCCAGACCAGCCCAGCCGAGACCGGGGGCGGCGAGGGCGGGGGCACCGAAGGGAGCCAGAGCGGGAGCGGCGAGAGCTGGGGCCAGACCGAGGGGGGCGATGGCGGGACCGGCAATAGCGGGGCCTACAAGACCTCTGTTGCAGATACCGAAGACGTTCTGCAAAAAACATGGCAATTTACTAATAACATTCACCATTTAATTTTTAAACAAGCACAGAACTGTCTTAGTCAGTTTACATATCTGGATATTGTTGATGCATTGCATATTCATAAAAAGACTGTAGTTTTATAGTGCAACAAAAATAAAACTAATTTTAGTTTCTGAAATAGTCCTTGAATTAAATTTATATATATTTTTTAACAGATGAACTGGTGGATTAATACTATCAGATATAGAGAAGCTGAAAACGAATGGATAGAATACGACGTTTACAAGCGGAAAATCTTTATTGTTGGAAACTTTATTGGTCCAAGATTTAGTTATATGTATTTTTAATTATTAATATACTTAATACTGTTTGTTTCCTGTACTAAGATAAATAAAATAAAATAAATAAAATAAAATAAAATAAAATAAAATAAAATAAAATAAAATAAAATAAAATAAAATAAAATAAAATAAAATAAAATAAAATAAAATAAAATAAAATAAAATAAAATAAAATAAAATAAAATAAAATAAAATAAAATAAAATAAAATAAAATAAAATAAAATAAAATAAAATAAAATAAAATAAAATAAAATAAAATAAAATAAAATAAAATAAAATAAAATAAAATAAAATAAAATAAAATAAAATAAAATAAAATAAAATAAAATAAAATAAAATAAAATAAAATAAAATAAAATAAAATAAAATAAAATAAAATAAAATAAAATAAAATAAAATAAAATAAAATAAAATAAAATAAAATAAAATAAAATAAAATAAAATAAAATAAAATAAAATAAAATAAAATAAAATAAAATAAAATAAAATAAAATAAAATAAAATAAAATAAAATAAAATAAAATAAAATAAAATAAAATAAAATAAAATAAAATAAAATAAAATAAAATAAAATAAAATAAAATAAAATAAAATAAAATAAAATAAAATAAAATAAAATAAAATAAAATAAAATAAAATAAAATAAAATAAAATAAAATAAAATAAAATAAAATAAAATAAAATAAAATAAAATAAAATAAAATAAAATAAAATAAAATAAA
This sequence comes from Laothoe populi, assembly GCA_905220505.1. Taxonomy (NCBI): domain Eukaryota; kingdom Metazoa; phylum Arthropoda; class Insecta; order Lepidoptera; family Sphingidae; genus Laothoe; species Laothoe populi. The sequence goes on from HG992157.1 coordinate 6,228,592, forward strand.
ATAAAATAAAATAAAAATCAGAAAATTTAGAATATCAGACCCATCCATTTAGTACATACATATACATATACACTCACTCCGTAATCCCCGAAGGGGTAGGCAGAGGTGTAACCAGTACACCCACTTTTCGCCGAATTTCGGTCCCATAATGTGATAGGGGGCGAGCCTATCGCCACACCGGGCACCATTCCAGACTCCGGGTTAATACTGAGTATTTCTAGGTAGAAAAACCCAAAATCACTTTACCCGACCCGGGCATCGAACCCGAGACCTCAGCACAGCAATCGTAATGCATGCGCAATTACAACTACGCCACCGAGGCAGCCATCAATTTAGTGTCGGAAAAAGTATATTCTGCGTATTAATTATATTTATAACCGTATATTTACCTGGACCAGGCAAGCCTGGATGCAGAGGAGGAGGACAGCGAAAGTGTTCATGTTGTTGACTGAGAGAAGACTTAAGAATGATTGTACCCCGTGTGCTACTGACATATATACATGGACACGACTGAATTTCATCAGACCCTAGTAATGATAGAAAAGACTTCACAACATAATTTTTACCTTTCTTCAGAGACGACATGAATTAACACGTTTTTAGTGCGACAAATCCAAACACGTGACATAACTGCAATTTCACAGATAACACAATTTCAAAAATATAGGGCACTGTTGCAAGACTAATGCTGTATATAAGGACGTTTTAGGTTTTGTCTACCATTGTGGAATTCACTTTGTAATAATGGCCGCTAAGATTCTCCTGGTTTGCGCTTCCGCGCTCTTCGTACAGGTATTTTGAAAAAAAACTTTATTTCTTCTCACCTTTTATGTTCGCTCATTGATCTAGCCGCAGTGAGCTTAGACTGAGAAATCAATAAAGTCCAGGGTCGGGAACTCATAATTTGTATTCGAGTTTTCCATTTGATAATTACACAGAAGTTACCCTGGATTAGTATTTGCGCCTAGTACAGCGATAAACTCACTACCGAGGTAACACAACTGTGTCGAAATTAAGCTCAAAGAAGGAAGGGTGCCCTAGTTGCACTTTTAACCCCTTTGAGGATACTGAGCCTGAGATATATAATTATTTTTATAGTGATTATATACTTATTTTAATTTTACCAAATTGTTGTCTTACAGAAAATTATTTATAGTATTCTACTTGATGTAGTTTTTTATGTCATAAAATTCATTGAATTTACAACAATATAATATTTTTATTTTTTATTTCAGTCTGCTATGAGCTCGTGTCTGGGCCGCATCGGCACTGGTCTGGGTGCTTGCGGCGCTGGCTGGGGCTACGACGGTCTCGCCTACGACGGTCTGGCGTTAGGCGGTGCTTGGCCCGCTGGCCGTCTTGGCTGCGGTGCTATCGCCCCCGCCGTCGACATCGCCGCTGCCAGCAGCCTCAACGCTGCCTATGGTGGTGGTCTGCCCGTCTCTACCGCTTCCCCCATGGCTCCCTCCGGCCTTGCTGTCGCCTCTGAGAACGTGTACGAAGGTCCCGTTGCTGTTGTCGGTAACCTGCCTTTCCTCGGTACCGTCGCTGTAGAGGGAGTGTTCCCGACCGCTGGTGCTGGTGCTGTCTCGTACGGCTGCGGCGATGGTGCCGTCGCTATCACCGCTGAAGGTCCCATGGGAGCTTATGGTCCTGCCGCCATCGCCCCCGCTGCTATTGGTCCCGTCGGTATCGCCCCCGCTCTCGGCTACGGTGGTTTGGGTGTTGGTTTGGGACTCGGCTACGCCGGACGTCTCGGCGGTTGCGGCTGTGGTGGAATCTACTAAAACATTGAACTAAAATAGAAATAACTATCAATTGCAACTATTGTTTTAATTAACTCCATGCAAATAAATACATAATCAAGACAATGCTTTTCTTTTAATCTAATTGTTATTTATAATACACAGTCAGGTCATAAGTATTGTCACACAGTTAAAACTTTTATTTTAGAATGCTGGCCACAATAAAGGTTTATTGAATTCGAATTTCAAATTGTTCATGAAAATAAAAATGTATACTTTTTAGAATTTTACTCATTTTTAAATATGGAGTGGACGCTTAAAGAAGACCGTGTTGCAGTAATTGCGTTGCATCGTTGCGGTTACGCGCCAATTCAAATTTTTGACATACTGAAAAATTTGAATATAAACAAAAGATTCGTTTATCGTACCATCAAACGAAACAATGAAGACTCTAGTGTAGATGACAGGTCAAGAAGTGGTTGCCCTCGGTCTGTTAGGACTCCAGCAGTGATAAAAGCTGTGAAGGCGCGAATTCAAAGAAATCCCAAACGTAAGCAGAAACTGTTGGCCCTTCAGATGGGGTTAAGCAGAACCACGGTGAAAAGGGTGTTAAATGAAGACTTAGGGCTTCGGGCATATCGAAGAAAAACAGGACATCGTTTGAATGCTCGTCTAATGGACCTGAGACTGAAGAGATGCCGAGCTTTATTGAAGCGGTACGCGGGAAAAAATATCGGGAAATTCTTTTTTCAGATGAAAAAATTTTTACCGTAGAAGAGAGCTACAACAAACAAAATGATAAGGTGTACGCACACAGTAGTGAAGAAGCGAGCAACCGTATTCCGCGTGTCCAACGAGGTCATTTTCCATCCTCACTCATGGTATGGTTGGGAGTTTCTTATTGGGGCTTAACAGAGGTACATTTTTGTGAGAAAGGTGTAAAAACGAATGCAGTTGTGTATCAAAATACAGTCCTGACGAACCTTGTGGAACCTGTTTCTCATATCATGTTCAATAACAGGCACTGGGTATTCCAACAAGATTCGGCGCCAACTCATAGAGCGAAGAGCTTACAAGACTGGCTGGCGGCGCGTGAAATCGACTTCATCTGGCACGAAGACTGGCCCTCCTCCAGTCCAGATTTGAATCCGTTAGATTACAAGATATGGCAACACTTGGAGGAAAAGGCGTGCTCAAAGCCTCATCCCAATTTGGAGTCACTCAAGACATCCTTGATTAAGGCAGCCGCCGATATTGACATGGACCTCGTTCGTGCTGCGATAGACATCTGGCCGCGCAGATTGAAGACCTGTTTATTAAGTTTATTCAAAATCACGGAGGTCATTTTGAATAAACTTTAGTGTCATAAGAATCTATGTTTTGTTAAGTTCATTTTGGTATATAAATGGTTACATAATGAATAAACTTGTTTCAATTATTTTATATTAAACATGTGACAGAATTTATGACCTGACTAGGTATATTAGAATGATATAATGTTTACATTAAGTAATTAAAATATAATAGATGTTATGTTACAAATTGAAATCATATACTAAAATATCATCGGCTTGATTGTAAAATGTAAACTATTAATTATTACCCGGTTACTATGGTAACACGTAGTTATTTGTTGATAAACCCAGTTTATGAGTTTAGTCTACGTTTTATAGTAAACTAGCTGTTGCTCGCGGCTCCGCCTGCGTGGATGTTATATTCGGGAGCAGAAGTATACAATCCAAGGAGTTGTCTTCTGCAGTGAGGCACCTGTAGCGATTGTCCAGCCTCTCAGGTGTTGTGCCTGAATCTTGAGATTGCATCTAAAGTATACCCCATAAGTTTAACCTCACTTTTCCCCTTTTAGGGATGTAATATTGGGATGGTATATTTGTCTGTCACACAAACATACGCTCGGTGCGGGAATCGAACATACGGCCTTTTGTTTCAAAATATATTATATGACAATAAAATTGTTGGATATTGAAATATAAAATATCTGTAGTTTTTAGTTGTACGAATTTTACAACTGAATTTAACAGACTACGATCTCTAAAATAATTGATTTACCCTATCCTTGCGGCTCGCTACACGCTTGGTGTGTTTTCCGCACTCGTGTATCGAACAGGAACGAATCAAAAATAAGTCATCTGAACCTAAAAAGAAAAGAAAAACACTGTCTTTGTAGCGTAAATTGAATATTGTTTTATTCATAACAATGAAAATTGTTTTATCTAACATTTTATTTAACACGTTTCGTCTAAATTATTGTTTTCTTTAGATTCTGGTCCCGATTGAACATATTGATATAACTTTATATGTATTTATATATGCAAAGTTAAACCCCGACTTACGCGAATTCGATTTACGCGGTTATCGCTCGGTCCCACCTATCGCGTAAGTCCGGGGTATTACTGTATTCACTAGCGACAACTTCATGCGACAACAACAACTCTAGCGGTCATGTCATTCATGGTTGAGCTTCATGTGTGTGAGCGGCACATCCGTGTATAATATAATATTTTATTTTAAGACTGCCTTGGTGGCGCAGTTGTAATTGCGCATGCGTTACGATTACGTTGCGTTCGTTTGCGTTACGTTCGATCCCCGGGTCGGGTAAAGTGATATTGGGTTTTTCTATATAGAAATTCTCTGCATTAGCCCAGAGTCTGGAATTGTGCCCGGTATGGCGAATAGGCTCGCCCCCTATCATATTATTAGACGTAAATAAATTCGGCGCAAAGTGGGTGTACTGGTTACACCTCTGCCTACCCTACCCTATCCTCTGGGGATTACATGCATGAGTGTATATGTATGTATGTAATATTTTAACATGCGTGTCGTGTTACACACGTATACACACTTTGGAAGTGGTAGCGCCACGCTGTAGACATATATTTGTCTACAGCATGAATGGGCCGGCTCGACCGGGGTAGTACCACTGTCTCACAGAAAACCAACGTAAAGTGACAGTTCACTGTCGCGTTTCGTACGGTAAGTGAGCTATCCGGATGCCCAGATTCCCCCTTTCCTTCCCTAATCCCTATTCCTGTCCTAAAGATGTCCAGCGGTAGTTCAAAAAGTACTTATTTACTGAGAACGAAATATTATAAACATGAAATGTTTGTTTCAGTCTCTCTTTTCTATATAAAAGAGAAGGCAAAGGTTCTACACCATGCAGCCTTGAATATGTCAAAACAATTTATACAGCCATCGTGCTATGTGATTATAGATTATTTTTATTTTGTTAGTATCCGAATCATGCACGAAATTAAAAAGTAACTATACTTAAAAATGTGACAAATAAATCGAATTTCTTTCTACTCTATAGTCGTTCGTGTTTACGGTGATGTTTAAAAAAATCATGATGGCTATTGGCGTATACCATCTACATAGCCATCTATCAGAGAGTAGCACGGCTAGCTTTTTGAAGGTCGAATCGTCAAAGTCATTGGACTACGTAATTCCCTTAAGGCCGACAGCGCATACATGACACTTATTATACCAGTATCAGTATTGTGGATGTTGGGTGGGCGGTGGAGATCACTTAACATCAGGTGACCCACTGGCTCGTTTGTCGGACTATACTATAAAAACACTGTATTATTATTGACATTATTCAAGGAAATACAAGTTAAATAAAAATACTAAATTTAAATGGGTTTGATATGGACTATGGGTATTTCGGAGACGTCGCATGTTTTAAAACTACTACCACCGGATAGCGAGAAGACCCGGCGAAACAAACTCAGCGGGTTTATATTATTTACCGCTGGCTACTACTAGGCGGTGCGACCCAGTCCTAAGACAATCCAGCGAATTAAACTCACTGGGCGTGTTATGCTCCGGTTCATTATTTCTAGAAGATTTTAAGAGAACCATATTAATACCAGCACGGATGCTGTCCAAGGTGTTCAGCTGCAGGTGCAGCTGCCGAGGGGAGAGTAAATTACAACTGTTTCTAGACAAAATGTGTGCCACGCGAAGTCGGTGAGATCTGGAACTGGGAATTTATCGAACTACCACTTACCATAGCTTTCCGGCTTCCCCGCTTTGCAAAGTCCACAGCTTGCACCACGGCACACACAAAATAGGTACTAAAGTTCAGCGATGAAACAGCGAGAGGATAACGAGTGTTCTAGGAGGGTTTCTTTCGTTGCGAGATTTAGAAAGAACTGGGGCCCAGGATTGCCAGTAACCGTCCTCATCTACCACTTCAGCGTTCCTCCCATTGGCCAGTCGTGAAGGTTGCGTATTGGTCAATGAGGTTCGGCTAATCCGATCGGTATCAATCGGATATCGTGCAAAGCTCGGCGCCGGTGGCACCCTCTAGCCTGGGATATGATAGCGAGATACGAACCCAATAACGGAACCCCGAAGCAGCACATATTTTAACGAAATTAGCGTATGACTATGCACTATTTCTCATGAAGCCAGTGACATTAAAAAACGGAAACTCGGCAATCTAATAAATTGAATTTGTTTTTGCATATTTAACTCAAATTTTATTAATGTTGTCGTTCATTAATTTAAATACCTCCACAGGTTAAAGTAAAATATTCAGCATAATTTTACTTCGACTTGAACAAAAGTTATCGTTTTATAAATTGCCGAAATATAGGTCTGCCCTACTTCGCCACTTGATTTATAGTAGGAGGTCTGTGACATTGGTGAAGATATAGACGTCGCTGTCGCTTGACGCGACTCAGGGGAGTCTGCCTTAAATATTAAATTATTTTAAAAGTAAATATGGAATGTTGTGAATTATAGTATTATTGTCAAGATATACAGAAAACTCTAAAAGATTGACGATAAATTCGAAACAAACAGACTCAAAATCTAGACCTTAATAATTTTGAACTTGGGAGTAGAACACAATTTCCGGAATAGTTTCGCTCTTTTATTGTATACAAGTTAATCGATGCTACATTTTGATTGTAAGTAAAACCAAGTTGTATTTATTGCAGTTATTTTAATTATTTCAATTCATACCAATCAATCACTGTATTTGTTATTTAGTAAACGTAGGGAGCGCCGCAGCCGCAACCGCAACGTCCAGCGATGGACACAGCACCAGCGGCGAGAGCGTCACCTCCGAATCCGACGGCACCGATGATAGGCACCTGTCCAGCGACGGCAGTGGTACCAGCCACGGGCAGCTCTCCAGCCACGGCCAAGTTACCGATACCAGTACCTCCGTAGGAGCCGCAAGCGGGACCAGCCAGACCAGCCCAGCCGAGACCGGGGGCGGCGAGGGCGGGGGCACCGAAGGGAGCCAGAGCGGGAGCGGCGAGAGCTGGGGCCAGACCGAGGGGGGCGATGGCGGGACCGGCAATAGCGGGGCCTACAAGACCTCTGTTGCAGATACCGAAGACGTTCTGCAAAAAAAAAACATGGCAATTTACTAATTACATTCACCATTTAATTTTTAAACAAGCACAGAACTGTCTTAGTCAGTTTACATATCTGGATATTGTTGATGCATTGCATATTCATAAAAAGACTGTAGTTTTATAGTGCAACAAATATAAAACTAATTTTAGATTCTAAAATAGTCCTTGAATTAATTTATATATATTTTTTAACAGATGAACTGGTGGATTAATACTATCAGATATAGAGAAGCTGAAAACGAATGGATATAATACGACGTTTACAAGCGGAAAATCGGTTTAAAAATCAGAAAATTTAGAATATCAGACCCATCAATTTAGTAAATACATATATATATACACTCACTCCGTAATCCCCGAAGGGGTAGGCAGAGGTGTAACCAGTACACCTTCTTTTCGCCGAATTTCGGTCCCATAATGTGATAGGGGGCGAGCCTATCGCCACACCGGGCACCATTCCAGACTCCGGGTTAATACTGAGTATTTCTAGGTAGAAAAACCCAAAATCACTTTACCCGACCCGGGCATCGAACCCGAGACCTCAGCACAGCAATCGTAACGCATGCGCAATTACAACTACGCCACCGAGGCAGCCATCAATTTAGTGTCGGAAAAAAGTATATTCTGCGTATTAATTATATTTATAACCGTATATTTACCTGGACCAGGCAAGCCTGGATGCAGAAGAGGAGGACAGCGAAAGTGTTCATGTTGTTGACTGAGAGAAGACTTCAGAATGATTGTACCCCGTGTGCTACTGACATATATACATGGACACGACTGAATTTCATCAGACCCTAGTAATGATAGAAAAGACTTCACAACATAATTTTCACCTTTCTTCAGAAACGATATGAATTAACACGTTTTTAGTGCGACAAATCCAAACACGTGACATCACTGCAATTTCACAGATAACACAATTTCAAAAATATAGGGCACTGTTGCATGACTAATGCTGTATATAAGGACGTTTTAGGTTTTGTCTACCATTGTGGAATTCACTTTGTAATAATGGCCGCTAAGATTCTCCTGGTTTGCGCATCCGCGCTCTTCGTAGAGGTATATTGAAAAAAATCTTTATTACTTCTCACCTTTTATGTTCGCTCATTAGTCTAGCCGCAGTGAGCTTAGACTGAGAAATAAATAAAGTCCAGGGTCGGGAACTCATCATTTGTATTCGAGTTTTCCATTTGATAATTACACAGAAGTTATCCTGGATTAGTATTTGCGCCTAGTACAGCGATAAACTCACTACCGACACAACTGCTCAAAGAAGGAAGGGTGCCCTAGTTGCACTTTTAACCCCTTTGAGGATACTGAGCCTGAGATATATAATTATTTTTTATTCTGATTATATATTTATTTAAATTTTACCAAATTGTTGTCTTACAGAAAATTATTTATAGTATTCTACTTGATGTAGTTTTTTATGTCATAAAATTCATTGAATTTACAACAATATCATATTTTTATTTTTGATTTCAGTCTGCTATGAGCTCGTGTCTGGGCCGCATCGGCACTGGTCTGGGTGCTTGCGGCGCTGGCTGGGGCTACGACGGTCTCGCCTACGACGGTCTGGCGTTAGGCGGCGCTTGGCCCGCTGGCCGCCTTGGCTGTGGTGCTATCGCCCCCGCCGTCGACATCGCCGCTGCCAGCAGCCTCAACGCTGCCTATGGTGGTGGTCTGCCCGTCTCTACCGCTTCCCCCATGGCTCCCTCCGGCCTTGCTGTCGCCTCTGAGAACGTGTACGAAGGTCCCGTTGCTGTTGTCGGTAACCTGCCTTTCCTCGGTACCGTCGCTGTAGAGGGAGTGTTCCCGACCACTGGTGCTGGTGCTGTCTCGTACGGCTGCGGCGATGGTGCCGTCGCTATCACCGCTGAAGGTCCCATGGGAGCTTATGGTCCTGCCGCCATCGCCCCCGCTGCTATTGGTCCCGTCGGTATCGCCCCCGGTCTTGGCTACGGTGGTTTGGGTGTTGGTTTGGGACTCGGCTACGCCGGACGTCTCGGCGGTTGCGGCTGTGGTGCAATCTACTGAAAAACTTCACATCGAGAAAATATGCTTTGCAAATAAATACATAATCAAGACAATGCTTTTCTTTTAATCTAATTGTTGTTTATAATATATTAGAATGATATAATGTTTACATTAAGTAATTAAAATATAATAGATGTTATGTTACAAATTGAAATCATATACTAAAATATCATCGGCTTGATTAAAAAATTAAATTAAATATAATTAAAAATTAAATATCAACTATATGGAGGGTAGAAACATTGCACTATACTTTCATGACAACATACAACTCAGTCTCCCCCGTGACCACGAAGACTGTAAAGCCTTCGAAACGTCGGATTAAAAAAGTAAAATAAACCGCGATAGAATCCGTAAATTTCGTTTTATTACAATCTATGTAGTGATGATAAGCAAGAGGCAATCAATAAAATTAAATTTAAATTAAACAACAAGCTAAAAAAATTAACAAGCTTATAATAAATTACGGCCTCAACTCAGCGTGTACTGGTATAACCAGTGATGGTCTTACGTTGGGCCGATTGGTGCCAGGCACAAAACCACATGTTACAAACAACAGCGTTCGCCGTGGTACACATTTAAAACTATAGAAAAGTAAAATAGTAATAGATTATTATTGTTAGTCACGTCTGTATCCTTCACAATGCGAATGCAGGCCATCCGCACTATGAAGGATGTCATTAATCCAAGGCATCGAGTAGTTATTTAGCAGAACCGTCCCACAGGTGCAAGTACTATTCCCAGCCATACTTGCGCTTTATAGAAGCGACAGAGCGTAAACAATTGCCGCACCTCAGGATTTCAGCTTTGCGCGAAGTACTGGATACTATACCCTCGCTATGATACTTTGGGTTTAGATTACAGCAACTATCCATGCCTTAAATACTAAGATCGTTGCTCAATGACAGTGGAATGCCCCGATTGATGGTAGAAAAAGGGAATTTCTTGCACGAGAACGTACACACCTGGGTTTGTGGGCATTGAACTCAACCCGATTCTTGATACCCCACGATAAAATGCTATCCATGGCCCAGTTGAGCTCAATGACAAGATTCTCGCGTCTCAATAACGACATACATAAACTAACATATATGGAAACAATCTTTCCCTTCATTCGACAGACTCCGTGGTGCACCGGGCGAGTAACCGGCTGTGAAACATGAGGCCGTGGATTCGATTCCTGCAACGAGTCAAACGTTCGTCTGACAGACCGATATTTGTTTCGGGTCTGGGTGTTGTGGGACCGTACTCTCTCGTAGTTCTTGATACCCACGATACAGGTTTTACGTAGTGTGGGGTAAGTACTGTATGTGTGACTGTTGGGTGTATTTATTCACGCACCAATTAAAATGGATGATACTATGTAGGATTCTGTACCTATAATATTTAAAGCGACCGATAACATAAATACCCACGTGACTTGGAGACTTGTGATCGAGCTCGCGATTTCAGTGTCCTAAGGTCTAAATGGAGTTTGCGGTCTCTTTCTGTCAGGCTACCAAAGTTTTTATTTCACAGGTGCTCTTAATTCTTTAAAAGCACACGGGTGCCCCTAAAAATATTTACGATTAATTTTCGTACAGTACTAAACATATTGAAATTTAACAAATTTATCAGTGATTGTTAGACTTGATGTACCTTTGAAATCTAGCCAAACGGCCAGCTTGGTCGACTAAAACCTTTTTTTTTTTTTTTTTTTTTGTTGTCGCGGGGAAAGCGTTTTATTACTACCGCCCGCTCCGGGGGGAAGCGGAATAAGAATAAAACGGTTATGCTGGACTAGCCGGTCTTACGACCCAGCATCCCCCTCGCCCGGATGATGGCTATCCGGGCAGCCGCTGGGCCGAGTCCCTACCCCCTATGTACACCCCACCCGACACTACCAGCTAAAACCCGGCGGTGGCCTTCTTCGGCGCTTACGGAGCGATCCCGGGGTATTCTAAGGAGTGCTAGAATTGCTGCCGGAACCGCCCCTGCGCGGTGCTGCGTAGCAGCCCATCTCCATGGGAGGGCTTAGGAGCCCCCGCGCACCGAACAACGACAGCGAACGAGGCCTTACCACACGCGCTGCCGTCCATCTCGGGGTCGCACGATGCTCCGAAACTGGGAGTGCATCGATTCGGGCTGACAGCCCCCCGCTGCGAGCCCGCGACCCCCGATGGTCCCAATTAGTCGCCTCGTACGACAGGCAGGGGTTACCGTGGTGGAATTCAAACGCCCCCGTTCCACAGGGCGGGAGACGCCGGTCAGTCGTCCACCCGGCGCCTCCTACGTCTTCTCTGGCGGCGGGAGGGATCATTTCGTTCCCGATCCCTCTCGGCACTTTCCTTCTGCGAGATGACGCTCTCGCAGAAGTGGGCCACCGCACGCCAGGACCTCCGGCTGGCGACCATGGACGACACCACGGCCGGCAGCGAGAGGTCTCCTCCGACGACTGCTCTGAGAGCGCTGCGCTCTTCGTCCCAGGCTGGGCACTCCTCCAACGTGTGTTGGGCCGTGTCCTCGTGGCAGTTGCCACAATGGTGGCACACGGCAGACACCTCCTTTCCGATCCGACACAGGAACGAACCGAAACACCCGTGGTCCGTCAGTACCTGCGTCAGCCGGAAAGTTGGCGCACCGTGGCGCCTGTCTAGCCATCTCTGGTCGACTAAAGCCTAGCACCTGTCATTAGAGGAGGGACGTGACTTTTCCATTTTAACGCCGGGTGTTCGTGTGCGATGGACATCGCTTGCCGTCAGCTAGTTTGCTGATCTCTGATAGAATAATAGAAAAAGAACATAATATGGAACAAGATTACATAATTTCTTAATTCGGTATTGTAGCTAAAATTTTCATGGTATATACTGTGGTACTGGCTTCTGCTATCTCCTGTAAACCATTATGATGGTTATATAAACTATAATTAATACTTAAATATGAAAGTTAGAACTGCGAAATGCCGATTTTCTTTTCCTTGAATTTTTTTTTCTGCAAATGACTAGACATTTTCTGATATTTTCCGGTATTTTGACGGTTTGCTTTTGTTATAACTCTTAAATAAAAAGTGAAAATTTAAATAATAAACAGTAACTTAGGCTTATTGCTTCTTCGGGTCGTCATCGCTTAGGTAGCTAGTGAAAGGCTGGTAGGTTAGCTAGACTAGGGTTTACACTCATCCCTTCTATATCCGTCCAGTCTCCGTTCGTCTTCTCCCCTCCCATTCCTGCGCCTTCCCGTGATCATCTGCTCCAGTCACTTCCTTTACCGAAGACCGCGATTACCTTCCTTCCTTTTGTGGTCTCCCTCTTTTCTCCCTTTCCAGTCCCGTCCTCGTTGTATCCTTCCTTGCCTACCAGCCCTTGATGGTGGTTTCTAAGTTCCCATGACGTTAGACATAATTAATTATTTTTCCGTATGGTGAATTTCCATCTGTGTTTTGACATGTCATACGTGCCTTTTATATGCCTACGTGATCAATAAAGATTTTATTATTATATTAATTGAAATAAGCTTTATTTCAAATAATTATTTAGTAGTCACTATCCTAGTGGATACTATTTATTCCGGCTCATCCTCGTACAAAATATACTGATATTTTAAGGAAGGGCAATAAACATTTTACAATATTTATAAATTTATACTATGATACCTTTTACTTCTATAATAGTAAAGTATAGCACATGACTAACCATGTGTGATATATAAAAGTATGTGTACATAAAAGTATGTTCCTATAAAATATTGTAAGTGGAAAAGGTTTATACGAAATAGCAACATAACCATTACCTCATAACATAACTTTTGCCCAATAATAATATTATCGATTTTCTATACTTACAAAATTTTCGCGTTTCCACATTTTTATAAAACTGTAGATAACGTGTTATATAAAATGGAGGGCGTTTTCTAGAAAGTCATTCTACATCTGTCAGTCATTCGTTTTATAGTCGAAATAAAAAAAATGACTGCTAAAACAATCCTTGTCTTATGCGCTCAAGCAGTGCTGATTCAGGTAATAAAAAATGTAATTTTTTGCATGCTTTGATCGAACAAAATTTTCTCTCTTACCATACTATATAAAAACTGTTTATACAGTCTTGTCTTGTCAAGTATGGATTTTATCACAAAGTTTTCTTTTTCCTTTCAGTTCGTTGTAGGTCAATGCATCGGTCGTGAACCAGTTTTCGGCATGGGACTTCCGGGCCCATACGGTCCTGGCTGGGGATATGACGGTTTGGCTTCCTTTGACGGGCTCGGTTATGGAGCTGCATGGGGAGGCCTTGGTCCCGTAGGGCCCGGTTTCGCAGGTATCGCGCCAGCTAATGGACTAGCTGCTTCGTACGGAGGTGGCCTTGCTATCACCAGCGCTTCACCTATTGCTCCGACTGGACTTTCTGTCAATTCTGAGAACGCGATCGAGGGTACTCTTGCCGTGGTTGGTCATCTGCCTTTCTTGGGGGCGGTGGCTACCGATGGCGTGTTCCCCTCAGTGGGTGCTGGTGCTGTGTCTTACGGCTGCGGAGACGGTGCTATTGGCATTGTTGCCGAAGCTCCCATTGCCGCTCCTGCTGTAGGTCCCGCTCTTGGTTACGGTCCTGGTTTAGGCGCCTATGGCTATGGACCTGCTGGCTATAATGGGTTAGCCGGTCTTGGTGGTTGCGGCTGCGGTGCCATATACTGAATGTAGAATTAAGTCTTTTTGTATTTTTAATACACAAATTATGTTTAAACGAATTTATTTGTTCTTTTTATTTATTCTGGATCAAATAAGTTATCCCTATATTTTATTACTAGCATCCGGAACTAAATCATCCTTGTCATCCTAGCTCGACCAAACAACTTCATTTTTCAGCATAATGTCTTTTGTATGTCGTGTGGATAAAAATGTATATAAAATAAATAAAGCTATCCGTCGTTTACCATTCAGCATAGAGGGAGCACCTCTGCTTCTTATTTAGGCAATCGATTACGCAATACTCAGTATTTATTATTATAGAATCGTTTGCTGATGCATGTGGTACTGTGGTAACGTAAGTAGGTCTATAGACTATATTACAATACATATTCTCGCAGTCGACAGTTGTAACAACTCTATTCTAAGGCACATGGAGTACCATCGTATTTTCACTATCAATAGCTATTAATAATGTAGAAGGCCAATGGTCGACGACACATTAAAAATACTAGCCCTATATTAACCATTGTCCTACTGCTAATGGCCTCCTCTACTGATGAGAGGGGTTAGGCCTTAGTCCACCACGCTGGCCTAATGCGGGTTGGTAGACTTCACATACCTTCGAAATTCTCAGGTATGCAGCTTTTAAGTTTAAATCAAAGTTTAAATCTCCAAAATCGCGGCAAAAACGCTATTTCTGTAATGGCGCTGATTATATGACACGTGTGACGTCACATGCAAGTAAACAAGCTAATAATGATAAGCAAAGCTAAGTTTTATGATAATTGTTTTATCAACAATTATCATAAAACTGCTTCAAAAATAGATCAACAATAGAATTTATCACCCATAAAACATAAAACGCGAAATAAAATCACTCGAAAAAACTATGTTTACTTGCGTGTGACGTCACCAGAGTTGCAACCAATCACTGAGTGTTCACGTCTCATATAAAATTAAAAAAAAAAATTGTATTTTATTTCGTTTAATTTGCAAAAAATATACATTATTTTGTTTAAAATTAGGTGAAATATGGTTTTTTAAACTATTATCTAACAGGATGACCACAATTTGCAGTGTATTTTCAATGTTGTCAAATAGGCTATTTCAAGGCTATCATGGAAGATGCCACAAACTTGTATCAAGCTCATTGTAATCTTGGAGAATAGAGATACTAACTACCAATTACGTAATAATCTGTAGAATTCAATTTAAAAAGTGTAATTAATCCTACGAGCAAAATTTTCATATTAATCTTGTTTTTCTTATGAGTCCACCTTTATGGCATAATTCGGATTGATTGACTTCACGTACCTGTGAGTCTTGAAGAGCGTTTTATTTATACTCTTTATTGCACCCTAAGATACACAGGATAGAAACACTGCAAAAATTAATTAAAGTACAATTGGCGACCTCATCAGGTTTTCTCAAGATATTTTCTTGACCTTACGTATAACCTACCTAACTGAATAGAATTTTACCGTATAAAAGTTTTTTATTCATAAAAAGTACACTGACTTCAATAAAAAAACAAATTATCCGACACTATAAAATGTTAGGGTTTCCCTTGATTTTTCTGAGATCCCATCATCAGATCCTGACATGGTGCCAATGGGACCACCTGGGAAGTATACCCTTTTAAACAAAAAAAGAATTTCTCGAATTGGTCCAGGCGTCTTCGAGTAATCAGGTAACATACATAAAAAAAGATTCCGACGAATTGTTAACCTTCTCCTTTTTTGAAGTCGGTTAAAAATAGGGATAGAACCAATCATCGAAAGAAATTAATGAATCCGAACAAAAATAAGTAAATTAAATGCAATTCAAATCCGCTGGAAGAGGTATTGTCAAATGACAGTAAAAGGATGTATGATATGACCTGTGACGCCACAGTTCTCAGAATAGCCATTACTGAGTCGTTGTGCGAGGGAGATAGTAGTATGTACCCACTACGCAACCAATCTTTGGTCATAACAATATTTAAAATAAAATAATGGTGACCTCCACTTTCAAGCAATTTTAAATCTGTTTTCACAAAAGGATATCTTTATCGTATTATATTCGGTTGCATATAAAATAATATACACAATTAAACACAGGAAACTGGCCTATTTTCCAATTTTTCCTTTGTACTCCGTAATCAGATCTTAATATATCCTAATATATAAACAACATTCCACATTTGATTGTGATATTTAAATACTTTAGAATTCACATCCTCCTCCGTTTTGAAGTATGGATACGAGTCTTGTGTTGTGGATATCAGGGACTACGAAAGACTTTCTGTCTGTTTGTCTGTCACACAAACATTTGTTCTGGTGTGGGAATCGAACCCACGACGTTTCAACCAACTGCGTCACGGAGGCTGTCAAATGTCCGTATGCTCGTATTTGATTGGTCACTTGAAAATAAATTCGAATACGGTACACAATTTGAATTGTTTTCAAATGCCTTGATGCTTAAAATATTACCCATACCTGTAATCCATTTTAGGATTTGATAAATGACCATGTTGTAATGGTAAATAATATATTGATGTAAAGTTGGTTCCCGACCAAAGGTTACACCGGACGGGACTGTAAAACACCAACGAGAAGTATAAAATAACTTTATTGACAAGAATGTTGGAAGGTGTTTGAGATACTCACATCCCAAAAACAGTACTCTGTCCCACGCAGGCGAAAGCACGATTTTTAACTTGTTGAAGCGGTTGTTCCTTGGTATAAATCCGGCGTGTGTCTCCGATAGAAAACGTACGCTACGCTGAAACTTAGTTTGCAGGAAGAGCCGAGAACCAGACTGTTCCGAATTAACCGTTGAGGTAGTATGGGCACCCTATTAAATCGAGTCCACCATAGTGCGATAAATTTTTGTTGTGGCGCCATCTATTCCTTACTTGTTGCAAACCTGAGTTTAAAACCAATAAAGGTGGCGCTGTTTGTTTTGCTTGTTATAATGATATCTTTATCCTTATATATATAATTCTACTGTACGTGTGTATATCACTGAACTCCTCCTAAACGGCTGGACCGATTCGAATGAATTTTTTGTATGCGTTTGGGTGGAACCCTGGATGATTTAGATTCACAAATTAGCCCGGCAGATGGCGCTGCAGTCGGTGTGGCGCTGCTTTTTCGGGCAGGACGACATCTGCCGGGCCCGCTAGTAAAATATAAAATCTTATTATACGAGTAGGCAACATACATCGCATTCTGTCTTATAATATCTCTTCAGGAACCACATTCCATAATTTATTGCTGGTGATACATTTTAATAACCAGCTGGATAGTGACATAGTGGCTCGTTCTGGAGAGAGACGTTTTTTTTTTATCGTGGCTCGGCAAAGTGACCACACTGCACCTGATGGTAAGTGCAGTGCCGTCCAGTTATAGTATCAAGTAGCGAGTGATAATCTATCCCTCGCTACTCAATACAATCATGCCGGCCTGCTATTTAGCTTCTTCACACTACGCCTAAAGGACCCAGGATCATAGGAAGGAGGGAACACGGTAGCTGGCAAACTGTTCTACAGCTTGATGGTGCGGCAAAAGTACGAGTTTGCGAACCTCTTAGTTCGGGCCGGGGTAGTAGACACCACAAAGCTGTGGCTCCGCAATCCAGTACGCGTGGTTCTGGTATGGAAGGGAGAGGAGGTCATCGATGTATATCCAGTCATTGTAAACCAGCATAATTTTGGCGACTGTCGAAGGACGCAACATGTCTCGACGGTCGACATTTTGATTGGACTGTACTATACTTGCCATCAGGTGCAATTTGATGTGCCCAGAATTAAAAAATAATGGTAGGTATAGTTACTGCCTCGGTGGCGCAGTTGTTAGATCCCCGGGTCGGGTCGGGAAAAACCCAATATCACTTTGATATTGGGTTTTTCTGTTTAGAAATTTTCAGTATTAGTCTGGAGTCTGGAATGGCGATAGGCTCGCCCCCTATCACATCATGTGACCGAAATTCTGCGACAAGTGGGTGTACTGGTTACACCTCTACCTACCCCTTCGGAGATTATAGGCGTGAGTGTATGAGTGTATGTAGTATAGTAACCACTCTTGGAAAAAATATTTTGTATTGATTATGTCTCTAGAATACTACCCAGGCAGGATGTTCAACATATTATACCAACCAGGTTCGAGATTATGGAACATTCTTCCAGATTTTTGAAAAATATTTCGATCATAAAAGTAACTAAGTAGGAAAATTTTAGTTAGAGTAGTGATAATATTTTCTTGCAGTGTAAAGAACAAGGTGAGTTTATCGACTTTCTTGACCTTTTATATCGGGAATTGCATTAAAGTTAAGCAAATCAGTTACTACATAATCAATTGATAACATACTTTTTCATTTCTACATGTGATTTGTAACACATTTTGAATGTTACTGTAACAATTACGATAATTTGAATATAAGCCGGTGAAAGGTTGGTCAGGGTATCAGTTTCCTCTAAGGGTCTTACAGGAAAGAAGGTTCCAAAAATGGCAGCTAAAATTTGTTTTGCTTTGTTCATCCAAGCTGTTCTATTACAGGTAGTAATTTAATTTACTATTTTATTATATTCCATAAAGGTGTATTAGCGTTTCTTGTTTTTTTTTTTAATATGTTTGTCACTATTGTACGTTTTATGTTCAGCGTAATACACTCCACTTTAACAATTTGTAATTATTGTATTATAAAGGCTTGTTCTTACAATGGTCTTTTGTATAACATAAAATAAAGTTTATACTTGATATCTTTTATTTTTCAGACTGCTCTGAGCCAGTGTATCGGGGCTGGTTATCCCGGACCCTACGGACCCGGATTTGGATATGACGGTCTGGCGTACGACGGATTAGGCATGCCACCATTCGATGCCTTCGGAATGGGACCTTATGACGCCTTCCCTATTGCGCCATACGATAACCTTCCTTACGGCCCGGCTTGGCCTGGTATGGGTTGTGGATCTCCATTGGGATTAGGGCCGTTTGCGCCCGCTATGGCCCCTGGATTTGCTCCTGGGTACGGTGGACACCTGCCAATCGCCGCTGGATCACCCATGCCACCATCAGGCTTGTCTATCTTGTCAGAGAACGTGATTGAAGGCGTGGTTTCCGTTGCCGGTCAGCTACCTTTCCTGAGCGCTATCTCCATGGCTGGAGAGTTTCCCACTGCTGGAGTCGGTGCTGTATCCTACGGTTGCGGTGATGGGGCACTTGGTATGGTCTCCGAAATTCCTATGGCACCCGCTATGGGTCCAGTTATGGGTCCTGTTATGGGCCCACTAGATTACCCTGCCATGGGACCATACGGCTATGGACCTGCTTTTGATGGTGTGGGTTACGGTCCAGCTGCAGGATGTGGTTATGGTCCTTACTATTAATTTTGTTATTGTTTATTTTTGTTATAAAGAACGTTTAAAGTTATTTCTTGTTTTTTTTCCATTATTTGTGTCAAAGACGAATCCCCTGATGAATAGATATATCATAACAATTTACAAAGCGAATAGGAAGATAGGATAATAAAATATTAAAAATTATATGGAAACATGCATACTAAATTACCAAGACACTAAAGCAGATTTCTAAATAACATTACGCTTAGTAACTGTCGGAACATCTTAAATATTATATCTTCAGCGTGCTTGTTATTGTTCAATTCATTAGGGAATAAATATATAACTTTATATAGTTAAATTGTTAATAAGTTAATTTACCGTTGAATAAAAAACTATGGATTATTAATAATCGTCCAATATTCAGTTAAACGTGTGTCTCGTTACTCACATGACCTTATAATATTTCTATGACGTCACAATGGCTGTATTGAAATATAAAACCGTCAGTAGGATTCTATTATTGCCAACATCCATACCACATTAAAAACACCAGTAGGCCTACTTTTGAAATCAATTTCAATCTCGAACTCTATACAGTTTCAATTCCAATCTAGAAGATATTGGAACTCTGACTCACTCAACTAAATGAAATAGAATATTTACAAACAAGGGATCGTAAATACTCTATTTCATTTAGTTACTAAAAAATCCGGCGTATTCAGCTAAATCGTGCACTGGTGTTGCGTTCAAGAGTGCCAATTGTACAGTTTTCGAACCCAATCCCAATTTTAAATTGGATTCGAGTGTCAAGAGTAACCCTCCAGTTTCCGTCCGATCACCGATATAAGGCAACTTCGGCCGCGGTCAGTACATGGATGAGTGACCGCCTAGGCAGGTCTGCCTAGGCGGTCACGTGGTCACGTGATGATGGCATTTTGTTTTTTGTTACATATGGCCGACGTGTAAAAAATATTCTTTGTTCATTAGTGTCTTTTGTGCTGATTTTTTATATATTTAATTATGATCCATATGTGTACTAACTGACATGAATAAGTACTGTTTTTCGAAGGTTAAGGTAATCAACTAAAGGCAAAAAGCATAAAAAGGAGCAATACTTCAATCAACATAAAGAGTTATAATTTATACTTCATGTCTATTTCTATTTTCTCTCCTTTACGTTGTGATTATAATCTGTATATATAAAAGAAGAAACTGACTGACTGACTGACTGACTGACTGATCGATCAACGCACAGCCTAAACGGCTGGGGTTAGAGACTTGAAATTTTGACAGTAGGTACCTTTTATGACGTAGGCATCCACTAAGGAAGGGTTTTTGGAAATACCACCCCTAAGGGGGTAAAATAGGGGATGATAGTTTGTATGAAAATCCGTCATTTTTAAAGTTAAGTTTATGAAAATTAGTATTTGGCCTTTTATTCAAAAATAAAAAATACATATTTCAGGATTTTTGGAAATTCCACCCCTAAAGGGGAAAAATAGGGGAAGAAAGTTTGTATGAAAATCTGTCATTTTTGCAGTTAGACGCATGAAATTTGGTATTTGGCCTTACAGTTAAAAATTATAAAAATACATATTTCAGGGTTTTTGGAAATTCCACCCCTAAGTGGGTGGTGGGTAGTGGTAAATAGGGTAAGAAAGTTTGTATGAAAATCCTTCATTTAGAAGTTAAATGCATGAAAATTGGTATTTTGTAGTGTAAACTTTTTGTACCAAACATGACCTTCACGCGGGCGGAGCCGCGAGCAACAGCTAGTTACTAATAATAAGATGAGTTGTGCAGGTTCAATTTCAATGTAATCTTTTTTAAATTCCAAACTAGTTATTTTAGTATCATGATTTCCTAAGATTGTTCATATTTTTAAAGTAGAGGATAATGTAAGGTTATTCTGAAAATTATGTGAAATATGTCTGTTGGTGAAATGTGCTTGGAATTGATAATAGTCATCCCTGACTGACCTTCATACAGGCGATATATTTTACTAGGTATAACAGCTTACTAGCTGTTCGCTGTGACAGGGATGATTTGTTAAAATATATTTTTGTTCTCAATAAGAGCACTATCTATCGCATCCAAAACTATACTATCTTTTAGACTATAACCAACTTCCTTTTCATTAAAATCAATTGGGTGGTAGCGAAAATTGGCGTGTACAAACATTATGACCACATGGTTTTTACATATTAAATCTTTTCTTGTTATGTTGTTAGTTTAAAAGTCCACATGGAGCATGTCATTCAGCCATAACTTGTACAAATAAAATTAGTTACAGCTTGTCAAATATATACATTTATTTTCAATAAAGAAAACGATATGCTGATTTATTTTACGCAGCTACAGTAAAATCGAAGCAGACACGAACACAGTTCTCTATTTAATGCCTTATATTATTAATAATAAAATGCATGTTGTAAATAGAATGTGTTACATATTTTCTTCTCTTGTTGAAATAACAAAAACCAAGGGCAGATTTTGAATTTGATATCCACAACTTTTATTCTCGAAAGACAGAAAATTTTCATAATTCCAAACTAAATCTTCTAAATTATATCAATACACACTGTGAGCAGTAAAATAGGATTTTCATCAAAAATCTGCCGAAACAGGTTTCTTTTGAGATTATATCGCCAAATCGAACATTTATTAGACACCACAACCGCAACCGCAGCCGCAGCCGCCGTATCCATACCCTGCGACGGGGGCTTCAGCAGCAATACCCACAGCACCGTCTCCGCAGCCGTAAACTACAGCACCAGCACCAGCACTAGGGAAGGCTCCATCAGTAGCAACAGCACCCAAGAAGGGAAGGTTTCCAGCAACAGCTAGGGCACCCTCGATCGCGTTTTCCGAGGTAACTACAAGGCCAGTGGGTGCGATGGGTGAAGCACTGGTGACGGCGAGACCACCACCGAAAGAAGCTCCGACGCCACCAACAGCAGGGGCAATAGCAGGTCCTATTCCTCCGTAAGCGCCGTACCCTCCATAACCTCCCAAACCCCAGCCTCCGTAACCTAGTCCTGCACCCCAGCCAGCGCCCCATCCCGCCGCGGGATAACCTCCGTATCCCCAGCCACCGTAGCCCCAACCATCATAACCTCCAAATCCAATGCCGAAAGGAGCGCCCAGTCCAGCGCCGTAGTAACCACGGCCGAAACACTGGCTCAGCGCGCACTGTAATCAAAAAATATTTCTTAATAACTTATGTAAGGGTATGAACATGAACACAATTGTTTTGAAATACGTATAGATAAGTACCTTGATTAAGAGCGTCTGGACGCTCAGCAAAAGGAGAGCTTTGGATACCATATTACCAGTCACCGCCCGAGTTCAGACTCGAAAATGGCGTCGCAGATTAATTGTATTCGTTTTATACTTTAGTATATTATCTTAATAACACGTTTCAGAAACAACAGCTACAAGGGTGAATTTCGCAAGACCGTATTTAGGTTACGAGGGACATGTACAATTGGGTCATAGCCCCGATAAATTGAATAAAATATTATTTAATTACGAAATACTATTCGTTTAGTAATTTTAGAATGGGTTTTTGATAGCGCTGCAGACTATAAAATGTTGTAATACGCTGTTTCTAGTCTTAATTGCCCTTTGAAATGATCGAACTTCGAGACTTTAGCTAAAATTTATAATTTTATAGGCTTTCGCAACTTTCGCTGCTTAATGTGGCGTAATATAATTAAATATAAAATGACCGAAAAAGTTTATTACTTCATTCAGTGTCGAGGAATTATAAAATATACTGAAAAATGTTCACCGTTGGCGTCTTTATTGTTTTAGTACAAGCGTGTTTTTTTCAGGTAAGTAAAATTACTATTTCTGAATTGTTTGATAACAAGTTTATCAATTAGTATATTGAGTAATCATGATATAGTGAAGTAATGAAATCTATTCATGTTTAGTTTTACCTAGAATTTTTATTAAATTTAATTTGTATTCAACTTAATATTGATCTAGTTTACTAATTAATTATTTATGATAGGTTCACTAACCACATAAAACCATTTATCACACTTTGATTTCGTCCCTATTCTTTTCAGCATGCATTCGGACAATGTTTTGATATAGCCGCGCCTGTTCTTAGCATTGCGTCGCCATCTTTAAGCATCGCGGCTCCTGCCTTAGGTTTAGCTGGACCCTTCAGTTGCGACGGTAGGGCAGGTTATGGACCAGGCTGGGCAGGCTACGGCCACGGCTACGGCTTCGGTGGATACGGTTATGGTGGATATGCTGGTTACAATGGTTGGGCTGGTCCAGGTTGGGCTGGATGGGGTAATCCCGCCATTGGAGGATATGGAGGCTCCGGTGCAGGAAATGTAGCTATGGGAGGTGACTTGCCGGTTGGTGGTAACACAGCGGTCGGTGGCCAAGTGCCCATCGTTGGCGCTGTACAGTTCGGTGGTACCGCCCCTGCAGCTGGTAGAGTCACCATCACCGCGAAATGTAGTTGTGGCTGCGGATGTGGGGGTTCTTACTTGTATTAAATTTGTTAATAAATTTTATTGATTCCAATATTTGTTTTTTGTGTCGTCGGTTGAATGATTGTTCAAAAAGTATTAAAATAATGAGGGTCATTAATTTTACTAAATTTTATTAGGTATTTAATTATTATTGCCGAATGCGTAATGACATGTGGGCAAAGATCACCACACAATGGGTTCCATTGATAAAGCGGCGACGAGGACGGCCCAGAAGGCGATGGCGAGATGAGCTTGACTCCCACTTAAGGGATTGGCATGCTGCAGCTCAAAGTCGAGACGAATGGAAAGAGGGTAGGGAGGCCTTTGTCCTGCAGTGGGACGACCATGGCTGATAATAATAATTTAATTATTAAAATTTCGATCTATATTTAACGAAATTATTTCTCTAACAAATGCTATCAATAGTTTGTTGGTATTTAAGATTGTAAGATAGACAATTTAACCACAGTACCGTTATTTGAGGTACTTCAGAAGATTTATTAAGTATTATGAGAATTAGTACCGTTACTTGAGTTTTTCAGAAGATTTGTTAGGTATTATGAGAAGTGTCGAATAATCTAATTTTTATGACGACAAAATCATGTGGATTACAAAAGTCAGTTTTGTTTATAAATATATTGTTTGTATTTAATTCATATTGTAGGTATCCACTAGAATCTCCTCAATGAGGCTGGATGAACGAGTATAATATTTATTTATGTAAATATTAGTACTATTACAACTTATGAGTTTTTGGATCCAGCAACCAGGTCAGGCACACACTGTGTGAGTTTTCTATGTAATTAGTCTAGGATTTTTTGACAGCTGATCATAAAATCTACACCAAATTTATTTTACAACACGTTTTAGGTCCAACCTTAGACGGGATATGGGCAAGATAATGGTACGGGTAAGTAAATTATACAAACGTTATTGTCAAACATTTTATTTGAAAGAAAACCAAACCTATAAATATACAAATAATTAAGAACTATGAAAAATGTTGCCTGCTAAAGTTTACTATATTTGGAGTAGGTACTCTGTGAAAATCAGTATCGTTATTCAGTGCCGTTTTCACTTATATAGGATGCATATACGAGTATGTTTATAATAACTTTTAAAAATGATCACGGAATAAATAAAATTATTTTAACAAAAATTTAATAGCAGTTATATTGAGTTTTTTTGGGGGTCTAGAATTGGGGTACGATGTTTGGCCGTTTTGCGGCCTTCTGAGTAACACTAGACCCTCGACCGTTTCTTCACCTTCTTGCCCATGGCGTAGTGTGAAGAAGCGATAGACTTGATTGTGTTGAGTAGCGGGGGATAGATTGTCTCTCGCTACTCGATACTCTAATTGGACGGCACTGCGCTTACCATCAGGTGCAGTGTGGTCACTTTACCGTGCCAGGATAAAAAAAATGCTTTTCAATTTTTGAATGATTTTTAAATACTCATCTAATCTTATTGAAATAATTTTGAGTCAATTTAATTATTTTTTTAAATTAACGATATTTTGCTCAGAGTGGCCTTTAGTTTCTGTTAGAAACTTTTGTATTTGACTCTTTATAATATATTATTAGAAATTTATGTCATAATATTTTCATCAAATTAAAACGAATACACTTTTTAAAACGGTGTATGAAATAAAATTAAAATATTCAAAATCGAATATATAATATATGCGAAGTCATGCATAAATAGAAGAATCCTAAAAATGTGTATGATGTTCCATTGAGATCTCCTTCAATTTTCGTCCAGTAATCGGTGAAAATAATATATGACAGACGAATACAGGACAGATAGACATGAGAATGTGCCTTAAAAGAATTCCGTATTTTTCCAAGTCTACGGAAAGTAAGTTTGGGATATGACAGAAATACGAGTATATAAATATATGAGTATTCAAATGGTCTCCCATAAAATTAAAGACATGGGTCATGAAAAAGGACAAACATAGCAACCGTTAAGATTTGATTTGTTTTGGCGGCAGCACTACAAGTCGCCACGTATACGTAACATCTTAAGTTCGGAACATATTTACTTAAATTACATCAGGGATATAAAAACAGAGCTAAACAGTAACTTTTCTTGTCTTGTATAGCATGGAGTTAATTAAAACAATAGTTGCAATTGATAGTTATTTCTATTTTAGTTCAATGACATCAGAATAAAAGTTTTAGTAGATTCCACCACAGCCGCAACCGCCGAGACGTCCGGCGTAGCCGAGTCCCAAACCAACACCCAAACCACCGTAGCCGAGAGCGGGGGCGATACCGACGGGACCAATAGCAGCGGGGGCGATGGCGGCAGGACCATAAGCTCCCATGGGACCTTCAGCGGTGATAGCGACGGCACCATCGCCGCAGCCGTACGAGACAGCACCAGCACCAGCGGTCGGGAACACTCCCTCTACAGCGACGGTACCGAGGAAAGGCAGGTTACCGACAACAGCAACGGGACCTTCGTACACGTTCTCAGAGGCGACAGCAAGGCCGGAGGGAGCCATGGGGGAAGCGGTAGAGACGGGCAGACCACCACCATAGGCAGCGTTGAGGCTGCTGGCAGCGGCGATGTCGACGGCGGGGGCGATAGCACCGCAGCCAAGGCGGCCAGCGGGCCAAGCGCCGCCTAACGCGAGACCGTCGTAGGCGAGACCGTCGTAGCCCCAGCCAGCGCCGCAGGCACCCAGACCAGTGCCGATGCGGCCCAGACACGAGCTCATAGCAGACTGAAATAAATAATAAATTTGAATAATATTGTCATGAGAACTGAATTTTTAGAAATATTTATATTGTTTCAATTCACTTGTATATTAAATTTATCATTGGAACAAGTCAAATTTTAGTCTAAAAACCACGTGTCACGAAACCACTCAACCGATTTCAATAAAATTTAGTGAACGAGTGTTTGGTTCCAGATTGAAAGATGGAATAATTTTACCACATATTATAAAACTTATTGAATAAAAATATAAGTATATTTAATACCTGAACGAAGAGCGCAGAAGCGCAAACAAGAAGAAGCTTGGCTGCCATTTTTACGAGTGATGAGTTAACAATAATTTTCAATAGCCTCGGCGTTCAATTTATACTTAATGCATGGGTTTATCAAAGTTATTACAACAGAAAAAAACGAATATGTTCAATTACAAAATTCTATCAATAATTTGTAATAAATACTTTCATAAGTTACATGATGGAACCGAAAAATATTGCAGACATATTTTGTGTAATCTGTAGCACGGGGTATAAAAACTAATAGTAATAGTTGACAGAGCATAGTTTTTGAAAACCAACAAACAACAATGAACACATTCGCTGTCCTCCTCCTCTGCATCCAGGCTTGCCTGGTCCAGGTAAATATTACTGTAATATGATTGTTGTGCACAGCTTGCACTATCTATTACAGGATAATATTATTTTTTACGCCTTTAGCAGCGTTGTTCCAAATTATTTCCAATGTTGTTACTGTTCTACGGAAATTGTTATTAGGTCAGCTTTATTGTGTACTTTTTTGTATTGTGTACTAGCATACTTTATTATGTTATTTTTCCCAGAACGTCTTCGGCATTTGCAACAGAGGTCTTGTAGGCCCCGCTATTGCCGGTCCCGCCATCGCTCCCCTCGGTCTGGCCCCAGGTCTCGCCGCTCCCGCTCTGGGTCCCTTCGGTGCTCCCGCCCTCGCTGCCCCTGGTCTCGGCTGGGCTGGTCTGGCTGGTCCTGCTTGCGGCTCCTACGGAGGCACTGGTATCGGTAACGTGGCCGTGGCTGGTGAGCTGCCCGTGGCTGGTACCACTGCCGTCGCTGGACAGGTGCCCATCATCGGTGCCGTTGGATTCGGAGGTGACGCTCTCGCCGCTGGTGCTGTGTCCATCGCTGGACGTTGCGGATGCGGCTGCGGCGTATACTAAATATCGAATCACCGACTTTGCTAAATAAATAAGTGTGCAATAAGTTCTTGTTTCTATTAAAATTAAGTGTAAGTGCATTTATGTAAGATTCGCCTGTGTGTCCATATCACAGATAACTAGTAGCCAATCTTCTCAAGTCTTACTTTCGACACTTTAATTTTCGTGTTTTTGGGATAATTCCCACAAAAGACGTCGCTGGAGCACCGTTCCTGTTAGGAACTTCGCGAAACTTGCACACGGTGCGACTTGAACTGAGGTGGTGGGTTGCACAAACTTTCGCGAACTTTAATGCAGTTTTTCCGCCAACTTCCGATTTTTTCGTGTTAAAACGAAAACACTTGGAGCGGGGGAAAAACGTTGCGCTCTCGGGTACGGGTGGCTCACGACTCCCATAACAGTGTATTAGACAGTATGCAAATAGGAACTCCAAATACTTAGTATACGTTCTATTTAATTTCATCCGTGGTGTTGTACGTAATATCTCGGCTTGACTAGTTGAAATATTCTTATACTCGGGGGGTTATTTTTATTTTCAACTCATTATTATAATATAATTATTCATTATTATATACTCATTATCTGGGGAAGATTTATATTTATTAAATACTAGCTGGACCCGGCCACACTGCGCAGTGGCTCAGTCTTATATTCATTACTAGCTGTTTCTCGCGGCTCCGCCCGCGTGGAGGTTATTCTTGGGAGCAGAAGTATACTATCCAAGGAGTTGTATTTAGCACTGAGATACCTATAGCGATCGTCCCGACAGTCAGGTGTTGTGCCTGAAGCTTGAGATTGCATTTCAAGAATACCTTATAAGTTATGATTTGGTAAAAACGTTGAAACACGTATTTCTTTATTTCTTACCAAAAGCCTAAATATGAATTTTCAGATCCCTAAGTTGAGATATTACGGATTGCCCATACAAACTTTCAATCCCTATTTCACCCCCTTCAAGATATTTTTTTGAGGCAAAAGGCAAACTATGTCCTTCCCTAAGATATAATCTATCACTCTGCTGCATTTCATTAGGATTAGGTCACCCGTTTAGTCATGAAAAGGTAACAAACACACAACAATATTAATTTTGCTGCGGAGATATTTTAACACGTTAAGTGCGAAGCGAGGCCTAAATCACCCCTGATGCAACTTCCCTGTGGTGCGGCAAGCAAAAAAGTGAATTTCTCTGTCGTGCGAATGGCATAGCTTTGGTTTGGTCCAGTGTAGGAAAGAGATAAATATATATTTGAGATCACTAATGGTTCCGGACTCGGTGGTGTACCTACCTTGGTACCGGATGTCTTAGGCCTCGTGCCGCACTGAATTAATATAATTTTAATGCAGTGCGGAACGAGGCTAAAACGTCCCATATCCCCCCTGACCTCGTACCGCACTCAACGCGAGCTTCCCGCGACCAGTGTTGTGCATCACGTCGATTGGAGAGCACGTCCTTTTACAGCGCCGAACATGTCTAAACGATGTCGGAAGAAGTCGGAAAACGAGACATGAATAACAAATTGCCAACTGTTCTAAAATCACCTGATATTGTCGAATATGATATTATTGAACATATAGACTGCGAAAACAATAATATAATACAAACAAACAAAATATGTCACAGTGTGCAGAATATTCGAAAATCACCTGAGTTGGATGAGAGTAATAATATGGAAGATGATAATTTTAGCGGTACTGACAATGATTATAGTCCTTCGGAGGAAGAGTGTAGTGATTCGGAAGAGTATGCTTCAATGGAAAATTGCGTTCATTCAGATCAGGATTGATCTCCAGATAGTGAATATGAAGAAGCTACAGAAGATGACATTTTAGTCACGGACGAAACATTACCCGGCACGCAAGCTAAAGATCACGATGAGTGGGAAAATATATCGGAAAGTCCCATAACTTTTAATGAATTCGCTGGAGAATGTACGTTTAATTTACCCCCGTTGTGGGAATTACACCTGAAGATATATACAAGATGTTTGTTACAGATGAGATGATTGATATAATGATATCTGAAACAAATGCTTACGCACAAAAGTATATACAAATAAATCAACAAAATATGAAACGTAATTCACGCATGACAAAATGGAGTGACACCAGTTCTCAGGAAATGAGAACATTTTTGGCGGTTTTAATGGCAATGGGTTTGTGTAGAGTTCCTAATTTAAATTTATACTGGAGCAGAAACAAATTGTATCGAAACGAATTTATTTCTTCAGTAATGACAAGAGACAGATTTTTATTGCTACTTAAATGCTGGCATGTCAGTGATGTAAGTAATGAAAACCAAACTGACAAACTATATAAAATTAGAAATATGTTCACAAAGATTACAGAAAACTTTCGACGTATTGCAAATCCTGGAAAGTATGTGGTAATCGATGAAACCATGATACCATGGAGAGGAAGACTAGGTTTTCGCCAATACATAAAAAACAAATCACACCGGTACGGCGTAAAGCTTTATAAGCTTTGCACTCCCGAAGGTTATACTTCTGAGTTAGAGGTTTATACAGGGAAAAAAAATCAGAAAAAAGAATTAGAACACAGTATAAAAGTAGTGTTAAGATTGATGACAAATCTGACAGAAATGGGTAGAATCGTAATAGTAGACAATTACTACACTTCGTTGGGCCTAGCAGAAGATCTTCTATCACAAAAAACATTTTTATGTGGAACACTTAATAAAATACGGAAATATCTGCCAAAGCAAGTTACTAGTTACAAATTGCAGAAAGGCGAAATTATTGGAAAAATGAACAAAAAGGGCGTAAAGGTAATGAAATGGATGGATAAACGGAATGTTTTGATGTTGACTACGTGCAAAGATCACGATGATAACCTGATAGATACTGGAAAAAAGAAGAGAGGAACCGACGAATGCATAAAAAAACCGGAATGTGTTTTGCTGTACAATAAAACAAAAAAAGGCATTGACTTTTCTGACCAGATGTCTTCTTATTATACAACTTTGAAGAGAGGAATCAAATGGTGGAGAAAAGTTGTAATGGAGCTAATATTTGGTACGGCGCTAATTAATGCCTGGATTGTGTTTAATTCAATCCAAACTGATGGAAAAAAGTTACCAAAAAGACTCTTTGTGGAGAAACTTATAGAATCTTTAATAAAAAAGGAAATCGATGAGACCCCAGGTAATGTAATGCTTAGATATATTTCTTGACAGTCAACGTGTTGAAGCTTTCATAAACTAAGCTTGACATTTGGTCATTATTAAGTTATTTATTATTGTTTCCTTTTAATTATTCTGAATTTAAGCTACCTTACCTACCTACTCTTTCAACATTTTAAGTATAAAACAAACACATTCATTTGATGCAGTTATACCTACATTATCATTGTTATTCTCATCTACGATCTAACCTAAGTAACAATGTCAGTTTTATTACGTTATCTTTACATTTTTGTTATTTTTCAGCACATGAAAGCGCACGCCATTGCCTCGAAAAGGGTGAAAAAAGGAGAAGATGTGTTGGTTGTTACCAAAAACTACGCACATTTTTACCATCTCGTGAAGCTGATAAAAAATCCAAGAAGATTTTGACTCAGTGCACTCAGTGCAAAAAATCTTATTGTCTACCCTGTTTCAATGAAAAACACTCATAAATAAGTACAACATATATATTGAGATTTTTATAAAAAAAGTATATTGATACTGATTTTTTAATGTTAATTCAAGTTCTAATAATTGTATTTTTAAAGCCCGAGGCAGAATAAATACGACAGTTTCTTTTCTACTTCTGGTTGCCTTTTTTTTCTATTCTGTGAACCGCATTAAGATTTTCATATACAAATAGAAAGATAAACCTTATGCATAAACCGTAATCCATTATTTTCCAATAATAAGTCTGTAATAGGTGCCTCTTAATGGTATAGAATGGAACGCTTCGTGCGCGAGTCCGACTCGCACTTGGCCGGTTTTTTTTTCTTTATGGCGCCTTCAAGCACAATATAGATTATTTAAAAAAAAATGTATCCTTTGATAGCTTTGTGTTGTTTTGCCAGGTTTTGCCCTTAAAACGATCTAATGAGATATAATTGATCAAAATCGGTCAAGTCGTTGCGTAGTTAAGACAGTTTAAAAACGTCGATATTATTTTTCCCATCACTAATCGCAGCGAAAATTTGCCCTATTTCAGTGCGTTACGAGGTGTATAAGATCCCATATTTTGTTTTGCTAATAA
Source organism: Laothoe populi (assembly GCA_905220505.1). NCBI lineage: Eukaryota > Metazoa > Arthropoda > Insecta > Lepidoptera > Sphingidae > Laothoe > Laothoe populi. Next base: position 6,260,364 of record HG992157.1, read on the forward strand.
TTCCTAAACTAGCCATCAGATCCCGGGGCGACGGTGGATTAGGGTTCATCAATTCACTGTCTATATCAATAAGGACCAAAATTCTCATTTATCTTTGATTTCGCGCCAGAAAATGGATTTTAGTCTGTAAAAGGAGGTGGGGTCTAATAGACCGCGTGTCGCCCTAACGTCTGGTCACGGTACGGGCCGATTATACCTCGTGCCGCAGGAACGGAAAGTATGCAAAAATTGGTGCCGCAGCTAACGTGTTAAAACTGTTAAACCTCCTAAGATATTCATTGAAATCAAATGACGTAAGGGCAACTATGTTCAAAATTAAATACTTGTGATAAATAAAGTGTTTATTTGGATAAGGATTAATACAATGTTTATAAAAACCCCTTCCCAAATAATGCATTGTTTCAGAACGAATTCAATAACCATTAAAAAGGTTATAGTGAGCCAACTGGAAAAGATAGACATATGCTACTGCGGACTTTTTAAGAGGAACAATTCCGTCATACATGACTGTAACGTAACTAACCGTTTACACAGCGCATGCAACGGAAGCTCTCAAAACGAATAAATTTTCCCCGTTTTTGCGATTTTTTTTATTGCTGCTCCGCTCCTATTGGTCATAGCATGATGTTATGTAGCCTATAGCGCACCTCTATAAATGGGTTATCCAACACTAAAATAATTTCTCAATGCGAACCAGTAGTTCCTGAGATTAGCGCGCTCAAATAATTATTTATTACAAACTCTTCAGCTTTATTTATAAGTATAGATTACAAGTGTGAATAAACATTTTTCACTAATTTCAAAAAACAACGATTATCATATATATACACAGTCAGGTCATAAATTCTGTCACATGTTTAATATAAAATAATTGAAACAAGTTTATTCATTATGTAACCATTTATGTACCAAAATGAACTTAACAAAACATAGATTCTTATGACACTAAAATTTATTCAAATGACCTCCGTGATTTTGAATACAGGCCTTCAATCTGCGCGGCCAGTTGTCTATCGCAGCACGAACGAGGTCCATGTCAATATCGGCGGCTGCCTTAATCAAGGATGTCTTGAGTGACTCCAAATTGGGATGAGGCTTTGAGCACGCCTTTTCCTCCAAGTGGTGCCATATCTTGTTATCTAACGGATTCAAATCTGGACTGGAGGAGGGCCAGTCTTCGTGCCGGATGAAGTCGATTTCACGCGCCGCCAGCCAGTCTTGTGTGCTCTTCGCTCTATGAGCTGGCGCCGAATCTTGTTGGAATACCCAGTGCCTGTTATTGAACATGGTATGAGAAACAGGTTCCACAAGGTTCGTCAGGACTGTATTTTGATACACAACTGCATTCGTTTTTACACCTTTCTCACAAAAATGTACCTCTGTTAAGCCCCAATAAGAAACTCCCAACCATACCATGAGCGAGGATGGAAAATGACCTCGTTGGACACGCGGAATACGGTTGCTCGCTTCTTCACTACTGTGTGCATACACCTTATCATTTTGTTTGTTGTAGCTCTCTTCTACGGTAAAAATTTTTTCATCTGAAAAAAGAATTTCCCGATATTTTTTTCCCGCGTACCGCTTCAACAAAGCGCGGCATCTCTTCAGTCTTAGGTCCATTAGACGAGCATTCAAACGATGTCCTGTTTTTCTTCGATATGCCCGAAGCCCTAAGTCTTCATTTAACACCCTTTTCACCGTGGTTCTGCTTAACCCCATCTGAAGGGCCAACAGTTTCTGCTTACGTTTGGGATTTCTTTGAATTCGCGCCTTCACAGCTTTTATCACTGCTGGAGTCCTAACAGACCGAGGGCAACCACTTCTTGACCTGTCATCTACACTAGAGTCTTCATTATATCGTTTGATGGTACGATAAACGAATCTTTTGGTTATATTCAAATTTTTCAGTATGTCAAAAATTTGAATTGGCGCGTAACCGCAACGATGCAACGCAATTACTGCAACACGGTCTTCTTTAAGCGTCCACTCCATATTTAAAAATGAGTAAAATTCTAAAAAGTATACATTTTTATTTTCATGAACAATTTGAAATTCGAATTCAATAAACTTTTTTGTGGCCAGCATTCTAAAATAAATGTTTTTACTGTGTGACAATACTTATGACCTGACTAGGTATATATATATATTTTTTTTTATCCTGAGTGACTGAGCAAAGTGACTGCACTTCACCTGATGGTAAGCGCAGTACGGTCCAATTAGAATATCGAGTAGCGAGAGACGATCTATCCCCCGCTACTCATCACAATCATGCCGGCCTGCTCCTTCACACTACGCCATGGGCAAGAAGGTGAAGAAGCGGTCGAGGGTCTATTGTCAGAGTACTTAGAAGGCCGCAAAATGGCCAACATTGTACCCCAACTCTAGACCCCCAAATCATGGAAACTTATCTTAATTTCATAAAATATATATATATATATATATATATCTTTCCCGTTGGAACTTTGGGATACAAACACTATTGGGTAAAGGTACAACGAACTGTCAACATTTTAAGTCAATCCATCGGCTAGTTTTTGAGTTTTGTGAACACAAACATACGGTTAGATAGCTTTTACCTGAGGCTAAACCCGCGTAGTTGTTATTTTTGAAAGAAAAGGTATAAAATCCACGGAGTCATTTTTAGCTATCACATCTTTCTGTATTTTGCTATCCCATAAGAAGGGATAAAAGTAACCTATGTCCTATTTATGTGCAAAATTTTAAACAGATACGTTCAGCCGTTCTGGCGTGATTGAGTAACAAACATCCATCCAAACATTCACATTTATAACATTTATAGTATTATTGATACACCCCGATATAAGAGTTCACAACTTGTAAACGGCTGAAGCGATCTTACAGTTTTGTAATGCCCTTTTATTTGAAATCCCACTTGGGTATATTTGAAAATATTCGATTGTTCGTCCACACTTTTACCCTGTGTATCCCCTTGCGTAAGGGGTTAAAAACAATCCTTGAAGCGGGTTTGTATTTCGTGTAAAATTTTGAGCCCAATCGATGCAGAACTTTTTGAGTTTTTGAAGCATACACAAACCAACATAACATTTTTATATACATAGATTATTCATTAGCGCTGATTTCACTCCACTCCACTCCACCACCACTCGCGTATCAAAATATATTAAAAAGTAAGGTAGTATGGAGTAAAAAGAAGCGAAAATCAATTTTATTTCCATAAAAATAAAGTTGAAAATAGCATGTAAGAACGTCGACTTCCGGCGCGCCGGCATACCATTTGATACGTGACTGGATTTTGTTAAGGTTAATGGTAACACAGTGTTCCCTGTGAATCACCATGATTCACATCACAATGTGATCGCAATATGTGGCATTGGCACAATATCTAATGATGTTGTACGGTAGTTAGCATAAGAGTGTTTTATAGTTTCTATAGTAGAATTGAATTAATAAATCAATAAGAACCTCGTCGATTTCTCTAGGATTTTTAAGGAATCATCTTAAGCATGTGTCTTATGTAATGGGATCAAAAATAGGTCAAGCTGAAAATCAGCGCTGTAGTAAATGCTGCAGCATTAAGCTGAGCTTGATCCTTTTTGGTTTTTCACTGTAATGTGCATTTTCTTTTATGTAATTTTTTTTGTTTTGTTTTATTGAAAAGCCAAATATACTCTTTCTTTCTGTATTATTGTATCTTTATATATTTTGCTATCCCACAAGAAACGTGTATTTTTCCGGGGAAAAATAGCCTATGTCATTATCTGGTCCCTAAACTACCACTATGTGAAATATCATGTCGATTCCTTGCTCTACGAAAAACAAAAAACTATCTCGAAGGAACCGTACATTTTTCCGGAATAAAAAGAAGCCTATGCCATTCTCTGACCCTTAAACTACCAATCGAATAAAAAAACATGTCGATCCCAAGCTCCGTGAAAAATCAAATACTATCCCACAGGAATCATAAATCGTTACGGGATTTAACCGGGATAAAAATTTGCCTCTGTCATTTTCTGATCCCTAAACTACCACTATGCAAAAAATCGTGTTGATCCCTTGCTCAGTGAAAAACAAAAACACCATCCCGCGAGAACCCAGGATAGAAGTACCCTATCATTTGCGAGATCAAATGATTTAACTGTATTTTAAATTTCAGGATGATTGGTGAAGCTGTTTTTATTTAACCCAGACATACAGACAGACAGACAAAAATAAATAAAAATGCAGATTCGAGATCAGTGTCATAAAATGAATATTTCCTATGTCAATCAGTTTTATCATACGGTATCTCAGTATGGGGTGGCTCAGGTAAATCATGCATGCTAGAGATTGAAAGAGCGCAAAGAATGATTCTGAAGGTCGCCCTAACAAAATCCCGGCTATTTCCCACAGTAAACCTGTATAAGGAAGCAAAAGTATTAACGGTTAGACAACTATACATACTGTTTACTATATTAGGAAAACATAAAAGTTTATTAATCTCTAACACATCAACATTTAATAGTGATTCCAGAAGGTCACATAGGGTATGCAACACCTTATGCGTTAAAACGTCTTTCGCACAAAAGTTTTATGATTCTAGATCTGCTAAACTATACAATAAAATAAATAAACAACTGGCTATCGCTAAAATAACAACTTTCGAATGTAAAAAAAAAGTAACAGACTGGCTTTTAGATATGAATTACGATGACACAGAAAAATTGCTACAACCATACTAGTAGGATACACTCCGCACTCATTCACTCACACATATATTCATTCACATACACACGAACAAATAAACACACACACGCCCACACATATACACTGGCATTCATAAACACTCTCATTCACACATATATATACCTACAAGTGTACACATAAACACATGCAATTACACCCAACACAAGCATACTTACTCATCTTGTTATTCTTTTCTTTGCATGGCTATTATTTATAACAAGTTCCTATTTATATTTTAGGTTACCAAATTTTGCAATGTTACCAATTATATGTACGCTTATCAAATGTAAATCCAAGAGGGGGAGCCAGGAGACCCTTAGCACAGGGAAACCTAGTTTGGGCTCCTGACTCCCACAAACAAAACATGTACTTACTCCAATACTACCGTACCTATATTACTTGTTACTAACAAACAATTTGTATGTGGGAGCAAATAAAACAATTTATTTATTTATTTTATTTCACTGGATAAATTACTCAAACGTAAACACAGACGCTACAGTTTTATATATTAGTATAGATAATTTATTGTATTTATGTTAAGTGTTTGGAAGAACAAATTAAATATTGTATTTTATAAAAATATGTTTATTTATGACTAGAATAACAACTTAGTAAATAGCACCGCAACCACCCAGACCTACTCGGGGTCCAAGACCGTTGTAGGGGAACCCACCAGCCAGCCCAGGACCATAGCCCAAAGCAGGTGCGATGGGAGCATGTGCAGGCGCAATCGGAGCCTCGGCCACGATGCCAATGGCACCGTCTCCGCAGCCGTAAGATACAGCACCAGCACCCGCAGTAGCAAAAGCGCCGTCGGTGGCCACTGCACCCAAGAACGGCAGCTGGCCTACAACAGCAAGGGTACCCTCAATCGCGTTCTCAGAGGTGACAGAGAGACCAGTGGGAGCGATTGGTGAGGCACTGGTGATAGCAAGACCTCCACCATACGACGCAGCCAGACCATTAGCTGGCGCCAAACCCGCAATGCCAGGTCCCAAGGGTCCCATACCGCCTGCCCACGCACCGCCGTAACCCAGACCGTCGAAGGGGCCGTAAGCGTCGTATGCCCAGCCCGTGCCAAAAGGTCCGGCAAAACCTTGACCAACGAGGGCGTCACGGCCAAGGCACTGGCTGTAGGCGCTCTGGAATGAATTAATATGGCATATTATATACATTTTGTCACTCCACTTGGGTTAGTCAATAAACTTTTAACCAACAGCCCTTTTCAGCTATAATTACTACATACCTTCAAGAAGATAGTACAGATGCATAAAGTGAGGGTAGCTTTCACTGCCATTTTATTTGGAATTTTAATTCTTTCTACGATTACTGGTGTGAGAATGATTTCAGAATCTGCAACATTATCTTTTATACTAATTACTTACATAATAAAGTAGTTCATATAAAATGTTGTGACATGACTTACGTGAAGTTTAGTGTAATATCTTTGTTGATAAGAAAATTTGTGATAATTGTAAATTTTCCTAATCCATTTCATTTTGAGTTTAGTCTAAACATTATAATAATAATACTAGCCCTGTATTAAACATTGTCTCACTGCTGGGCACAGGCCGCCTCAACTAATGAGAGGGTAGGCCATAGTCCACCACGCTGGCCTAATGCGGGTTGGTAGACTTCACATACCTTCGAAATTCTTATAAGAATTCTGAGGTATGTAGGTTTCCTCACGATGTTTTCCTTCACCGTTATAGCAAGCGATAATTAACATTTAATACACACGTAACTTTAGAAAAGTGAAAGGTGTATGCCATTTGGGTTTCGAACATACGACTTTCGTCTTGACAGTCCGTACCGCAACCAACTAGGCTATCACTGTTTTTTTAGTTAGTTACATTAGTATAGTAATATTTTAAATGAAATGAAATTAATATCACCCAAAAGTCACACACACAGTCTTGTCCCCACACTAAGATACGAGTCTCGTGTCGTGGGTATCAGGAACTGTTGCCTATACACTGGCTACAACGTACTCTGTTGGAAACCGGTTATCGTGTAGCCCCGGGATGAAAAGGAAATAGCGATATATTTAGTAGGTATACCATAGTGCAACTGTATTCAGGAAATGAAATGAATAATAAAATACTCTAAGATAAATACATATATATTTTTATACAAGAAAAATCGGCTACATTTTAAAATACATTTCACAATCGATGGAATCCTAGCTTATTGAAAATGATTCTTCAAAACTCGCTGTGGAAGCTGATAACAATGATATTATCATTATTCCGTATAAACGGAATGTGAATTATTAGGTTTGTAAGAGTTATAATGTAGAGTCACGTATTATTATGTAACTTATCGGTCTAGAATACTAATGTAATCTTTTCATATAAAAGCATACATTTAGCATCCAATAATTATTATTCCATTTTCCATTCTGAGTACTCGAACAAATCAAGAAATAAAATGGCAGCCAAAATAATAATTGTTTTTTGCGCTTCAGTATTTATGGTACAGGTAAGGATTGCTGAATTATTTACTTTTATAATTTTCATGAATTGCTTACAAAATATTTTCTAATACCTGCCTAATGAAAACATATTATTATAAGTACAAGCAATAAGAGAAAAAATCCAGAATAAGTAAGTCACTGTAATTTTTTTTTACAGTCAGTGCATAGTCAATGCTTAGGCCGTGGTCTCGGTCCAATCGGCCCTGGCTGGGGATACGACGGCTTGGCTCCCTTCGATGGTCCTTATGGAGCTCCATGGGGAGGCGTTGGCCCCATGGGACCAGGTTTGGCTCCAGCTTCTGGTCTTGCTGCATCGCATGGAGGCGGCCTCGCCGTCACCAGCGTCTCACCAATCGCTCCCACCGGCCTCACCGTGACTTCAGAGAACGCGATTGAGGGTACCCTTGCCGTGGTCGGCCAGCTGCCTTTCCTCGGCGCTGTAGCCACCGATGGCGCGTTCCCCTCAGTGGGTGCTGGTGCTGTGTCTTACGGCTGTGGAGATGGTGCCATTGGCATCGTTGCCGAGGCTCCCATTGCCCCTGCCCCCGCCGCTATTGCTCCTGCTATGGGCCCCGCTTATGGTTATGGCCCAGGTGTTGTCGCTGGATACGGTTACAATGGTATTGCACCCAGAATGGGACTTGGTGGTTGCGGTGGCATCTTCTAATATTGTTATAGTCTGTAATTTTAGTGAATAAACATGTTAATATTATTATATGATATGTTTCTTATTTCCTACAACTGATAAAGAGCATTTTGGTACTCTTAAATGTAGACTACAGATGTAAATAATTTGTCAAATGAAAACAGGTAATGTAAACAAATAAACTACATAAAAGAAAAACAATATATCAATAGCGATTAAACCAAACCTCATTAGACTTTAAACGACTTCAAATGGTCGTGTCAAGCGCAATGCCGATAAAAACCTATTATAGAACCTGGTATAACTAAGAAAAAATATAGTACACCTAAAGTTAGCTGAGAACAGTAAATGGCGGCTTGGAATACTGTCTGTGTACTGTTCGATATATTTATCGATATTTGGTTATTAAATTTCGATACTGGTTTGGTCTAGGGACAATAGAAAAACGTTCAACTATCAAATTATTTTAATATAGTTATTTATTATGACTCAAAATTATGGATAAATCTTGGAATGGGAATAAGAATTTAGCAGTAATTTATTAATATGCTGAATAGATCGCTAACTTTTTCAATACAGCTTATATACAATTATTTGGTTTTCTTCGCATTCTTATACAGCCTGAAAAAACAACTGATTTATTTGGACTCTGAGTTAATTCTGAGAACATTGAAAAATTAGCTATGAAAAGTAAGCACACGATTATAATGAGACAGACCCACGGGGGTTTTTCTATTGATACATGTAACTAATTCATGACAGACTATATCTGAGCAGAACTATCTCATATGCATAAATCAATAATTAACTACCTATTTTGTCATCCTACTAATATTATAAATGCGAAAGTTTGGATGGATGGATGTTTGTTACTCAATCACGCTGCAACGGCTGGACGAAATCTGGTTGAAATTTGGCACAACAATAGATTATAGTCTGGAATAGCACATAGGCTACTTTTTATCTCGGAAAAATGTACAGTTCCCGTGGAATAATTTAGTTTTTCACAGAGCAAGGGATCGATATGATTTTTTGCATAGTGGTAGTTTAGGGATCAGAAAATGACATAGGCCACTTTTTAACCCGGAAAAATGCACGCATCCTATGGGATAGCAAAATATAGAAAGGTGTAATAGCTTAAGATACCTCCATGGATTGTATACCTTTCCTTCCAAAAATAACCTCCACGCGGGCGGAGCCGCGAGCAGCATCTAGTGTAATATATTAAAATAATGATTATAATTGATAGATATTTGATGGTAATGAAATATTTCGTAAAGTGAATTCCTCGTTTCATCCGAATGAAACAGAGATTCGAGATATTTTAAATAATACTGAACATACCGGTACAGTATTATTTTTGCCCATTTTTGCGATTGTTTGACACCCTCTGAATAATATTGCAATTAAGGATCTTCTCAACATTTCGTTCAAAGTATCACATAATACTAGGTACTGTTATTTTCCAAAGTATTAAATAATTTTGAATTCACAAATTGAAGTATTGATTGTTGGTATATCTATCTATACTTATAATAAATCTGTAGAGAGGTCAATTCTGTACATGAAATATATTTCCAAAATAACTATCAGCGGGTGATTAGTGATCGATACTGACGCCAAAAATGCAATCAGTAAAATTTTTGTCTGTCTGTCTGTCTGTCTGTCTGTCTGTCTGTCTGTCTGTATGTTCGTTATAGAAACAAAAACCACTCGACGGATTTCAACAAAACTTGGTATAATTGTTCTTCATACTCCTGGGCAGGTTATAGTATACTTTTCATCACGCTACGATCAATAGGAGCAGAGCAGTGAAGGGAAATGTTAGGAAAACAGGAGAACTTACTCCATTTTTTAAGCTTCCGTCGCGTGTGCAGCCTTAATAGTTAAAGCTACACAGAAATCATGTATGACGGAAATGTTCTCCTTAAAATTATATAAAAAATATTCCACGACAGCAAATGTCTATATTTTATGGTTGACCCACAATAACACGTGTAACTCCCGATAGCTTAGCAGTTCGGAGATTTCTGATTATATTTGTCTACTCTTACGTTTATAACACTCTCAATCATCCCTAATTAATAAATGTTAACATTATTACCTATTTAATTTAATAAAAAAAGAATTATAGAAATAGGTACAGAAACACCAGGCTATTTTAATTGCAAGAAAAAATAACTACTTGGATTGTATACTTCTGCTCCCGAAAATAACCTCCACGCGGGCGGAGCCGCGAGCAACAGCTAGTCTATACTATAATAAAACTGCAGAGGCACTTTGTCTGTACATTAAATATTTTTGCAAAATCTTGTTAGGTACGTTATAATATCGGTATAGAATCCAAAACAATTTTTATCATCATATTTTTATTTAAATTATTGTCTGTCTGTCAAGGAATCACTGTGTTTTTATTTCATTAAAATCGGGCCATTAAATCAAAAGTTATGAGTATTTATAGTTCACAGTAACTGTATTACGGCGATAAGGCGTGGTGACATATGCAGTTATTAGTAAAAGCTAACAAGCTAGGTCCCAAAAATAACATCCACGCGGGAGGAGCCGCAGTCAACAGCTAATAAACAATAAGACACCAAAATGGATAAAACCTGCCGCAATTAAGTATATTATAGACTTAATATAGTAAATGTTTTCAGTACATATGGTTCGAGGTAAAGGGGGGGGGGGGGGTCGGTCGGTGTACATAAATATAATAAAAAAAATTACATTATAATTCTTCATCCGGTTTTTGTCGGGGGTCTATTGTTGGTGTACGATGTATGGCCGTGTTGCGGCCTTCTGAGTACTCTGACACTAGATCTTCAACCATTTCTTCATCTCCTTGTCCCATAGCGTAGTGTGAAGTATCTACACATCAGGCGGGCATGATTGATTAGTGATTAATCACTACTCAATGTTTGGCAATTTTAAAATTTAAATTATACTACCCGATGTATTAAAGAAATGATGAATCAGTGATTGCTTAAAAACTTAAAACAGTATATATAATAACGGTTGTAGATACTTTTAGTAATATCTGCTTTAGTAGACAATATTTTATCGCTGAATTTAAAAAATACTATTATGTTTGTTGGACTAAAGTAGGTTGTTTGTACATATGTTTGATGGACGTATGAGTTAGTTACGAATGAAGAGAACAGTAAGTTATTTCAAAAGCCATATTTATTTACTATATCAAATAAAAAATCAACAGCTTATATGTAAGTTGCACCACAGCCGCAGGTGCGTGCTGGGAGACCAGCATAACCATAACCAGCACCGTAGGGAGCGTAAGCGGCGGCAGGGCCCACAGCAGCCACGGGAGCCATGGGGCCGATAGGACCAGGACCGGCGATAGGACCTTCAGCAGTCATGGCGACAACACCATCACCGCAACCGTAAGACACAGCGCCGGCACCAACCGTCGGGAACACTCCGTCCATAGCGACAGTGCCGAGGAACGGCAAGTTACCGGCTACGGCGACAGCACCCTCGTAAGCGTTCTCGGAGGCGACAGCGAGGCCGGTGGGAGCGGCGGCGGAGGAACTGGCGATGGGCAGACCACCACCGTAGGCAGCGTTGAGAGAGCTGGCGGCGGCGATGTCGATAGCGGGAGCGTAGGCGGAGTTGAGGGCGCCACAACCAAGGCGTCCGGAATTCCAGGCGGGGCCGTACGCCAAACCGTCATAGGCTAGTCCATCGAAGGCGATGTCAGTACGCAGAGGCCCCAGACTGGGGTTCATACGGCCGAGACACTGACTCACTGCAGACTAAAAATAAATAATTGTATTAATAGCAGACAATACAAAAATAAATAAATTTGTGGTTAGAAGACATATTACAACCAAAATCTCTTAAAGCCCGGAAAAATGTCAATGTAACACATATATCTTAGGACAGACTTTAGATAGACTTTGTCTGAGTTATAATATGTTTGAGACTATATTAATGTATTATTTACTTGGACGAAGAGAGCAGAAGCGCAGGCGAACAGGATAGCTTTGGCTGCCATTTTTGTATTTGTTGGTATGTTTGTTCAACACTCGAGAGAATGACTTTCACCTGTCACTGCGACTCTTATATATCAGTAAATTTCAATATTAGAAAATTATCTCATATGCCGTCATATTAAAAAATACGTGACTTATGCCTCGAAAGAAATGATGATAAATATTGGCCCAGTGAAATAGATACTTTATGTTACTCATTGTCACGTATTATAAAACGATTTATAAATCTATTATATAATAATTAGGACATACATGTTGGCAATTTATTACTATTAGCAAAGAATATTTTCTATGAAAATGTATAAAAGTGTTTCAGTGGGGTAAGGCAGACATTCTGTATCAAGTACACAGTTGAACATAAACCAAAATGTCTTCCTTTGGATTTTTCCTTCTCTGCATCCAGGCTTGCCTTGTCAGCGTAAGTATTTATTACTGTTTTGATATTTAAACATCTAAAAATCTGTCAGCTTTCAGGAATATGCAGTCTCAAAATCGTAACTACATCTAACTATTTATTTAAAATCTAGGAAGATTCCGTGGAACGAATTTTTGTTTTTCTTTCGAAGAGTATTGCACTATTACTATGCCGCTCCAGGTTAAAAAAAAACCAACACTCACAAATTTCCGGGACCTTCAATATCAACAATAACGACGCAACGTTTCGATTTAGAACGAAAACCTATCATCTATTATCTATCTGTATATATAAAAGAAGAAACTGACTGACTGACTGACTGACTGACTGATCGATCAACGCACAGCCAAAACGGCTGGGGTTAGAGACTTGAAATTTTGACAGTAGGTACCTTTTATGACGTAGGCATCCACTAAGGAAGAGTTTTTGGAAATACCACCCCTAAGGGGGTAAAATAGGGGATGATAGTTTGTATGAAAACCCGTAATTTTTGAAGTTAAGTTTATGAAAATTAGTATTTGGCCTTTTAGTCAAAAATAAAAAATATATATTTCAGGATTTTTGGAAATTCCACCCTGAAGGGGGTGAAATAGGGGAAGAAAGTTTGTTTGAAAATCTGTCATGTTTGCAGTTAAACGCATGACATTTGGTATTTGGCCTTACAGTTAAAAATTAATTATCTATATCGAAATAATATTAATTTTCTTTCCAGTCGGTATACAGCCAATACCTAGGTTGTGGCTCCGCGTTCGCTCCCGCCATGGCCATCGGCGCCCCCGCGATGCCGCTCGCCGCGCCCATGTACGACCCCATGATCCGTGGCGGATGTGGTGCCGCTTATGGAGGCTCTGGCATTGGCAACTTGGCCGTCGCTGGTGAGCTGCCCGTGGCTGGTACCACCGCCGTCGCCGGACAGGTGCCCATCATCGGCGCCGTTGAATTCGCTGGACCCGCTGCCGCCGCCGGCGCCGTCTCCATCGCTGGTAGCTGCGGCTGCGGATGCGGATGCGGTGGTCCCTACATGTACTAAGAACTTGAAATTATAACAATATAGAGATTAAAAGACATTATTTTAAAATTATTATTTATTTTTCTTTTGCTTGTAGACTTGATCTACAGTTTAATAATAATAATAGCCCTGTATTAAACATTGTCCCACTGCTGGGCACACACCTCCTCTACTAATGAGAGGGGTTAGGCCTTAGTCCACCACGCTGGCCTATTGCGGGTTGGCAGACTTCACATACCTTCGAAATTCTTTTTGCAAATTCTCAGGTATGCAGGTTTCCTCACGATGTTTTCCTTCACCGTCAAAGCAAGCGATAATTAACAAAGACACATAACTTTAGAAAAGTCAGAGGTTTTTGCTACTTGGGTTTCGAACATACGACTTTCATCTTGACAGTCCGTACCGCAACCAACTAGGCTATCGCTACTCTTTATCTACAGTTTATGTGCTGGTTTTTATTAAGCTTATACGTCGCGCAATTTCCTGAAAGTCTACTGACTTACTGATTACTGTATAAAATAAACAGCTTTATTACTCCACTGTCTATTAAAGAATTTCTTTACAGTGTTCTGAAATAATTTTGAAAATATCCTAAAAAAACAATGGCCATACTGGTTTATAGGATATATATTTAATAGAATAAAAATACCTTTAATTCCCAAACTGCGGCTGAAAATCAGTCAGTCTGCGTCCACGGTACACATGGCAAAAAGCCCTGAAATTGAAAGAAATGAGAAATGGTTATAGGGACTCATTGTAGAGAGTGGCGTTCAGAGGCCAGGCGATGTATATGCAGTTACTTCGACTAGCATAAATCTGGGGACCGTTGAAATATGCAACATCTTTTAATGATCGACACTATATTTAAACTCCAATTATCATCGGGTATAGTTTAGTCACTTTTCTTTCCCATAAAAACGACATATATTGGCGTTTTTACATAGAGAATTCAATTCTGGCATAAAGTAAGGGCAGTTGTTGGTTTGAAATTTTACTCATCGTATTTAAATAAGTTTTGTCTACAACTTTGCAAGCGTCATTTTGTTTATATGTACCGTAGGTCTTTGTAAGACTTTATCTTTGACATTAAGTAAGCAAACCTAAAACATTTTTCTATAAATTTTCTTATTTCTATATTTTCAACATAATAACCTGCTACCTGGACCGAAGTTACTGGAGAGTAGCCTATGGGTTAATTCAGAATGTTACTTATCTGTATCCTGAATTTCACTGAATTTGGCTGAGTCGTTACAGCGTGAAAAAGTGTTTTAAATACACACAAAATATACCATAAGGTATTATACCTATTGCGTAGAGACTCGATAACTTCTTCACCACTGGTAATATTTATAGAAACAAAGCATAAAACCTATTAGTTCACCTTAATTTTTCAAATAAAGATTATGAATTTCTAAACTTTTATCCGACCCGCGCGGCCTATGGTTGTGAGCGGACGTGTTCTATTGTATTTGTAATACTTTATTGTCTTACATTTTATATTATCTGCACGTGCGCGGGAAACCGGTTTTGCCGGCCGATCCCTGCAGCATTGTGCATTACAAATGAGCGAGAATCAAGCTAATGCAAATATCAATACAATTATGAGTGGTGATGAGTTAGAGGACGGTATAAATATGGAGTTTGAGGACAATACACAACAGGATAACACGGAGCTACCGGGAAGGAAAAGGAATAGGGATGAAAACTCATCTGAAGAGGGATGGAATGTGGTGACGAGAAGACGAAATAAATTGACCTGCTGCAGAGATGACCAGAATGACACAGACACCAACGAGAACATACAAGTATGTGTGACTTGTAAAGACCCTTTACCGAAACAATTTGCGTTGGCTCGGTTATTTAAGGCAAATAACATTGCTGGTGACAATATTTGTCGAGTTAAATACGTGCATCAACATAAAATACTAATAACATTTAAAAATGAGACCGCCTCGGATGAATTTATTAGTTGCAAAGCTTTCACTGACTTGAACTGGAGATGCCAAAAGACATCGGAAGTAGGAGTATCGTACGGTCTTATAAAATCTATGGAACTAGATATATCGGACGAAGAGTTTATGGCCAATGTCTCGAGTAGCGCTGATATAATATCTTTCAGAAGATTAAATAAACGATGTCCTGAGAATATAGATGGTAATGGCTGGACTCCAAGTGAAACAATTCGTCTAGGATTTAAAGGGTCTTCTCTTCCAAGTTATGTGTACATTTTCGGATTGAGGGTATCAATTGAACAGTACATATTTCCAGTGACACAATGTGCGAAGTGTTGGAAGTTTGGCCATCCAACTAAAATGTGCCCTTTTAAAAAAATTGTTTGTCCAAAGTGTTCGCAAAATCATGAAAATTGTGCAATTACGTCCTTTGTTTGTGTTAACTGTTCAGGCTGTCATATGGCGTTTGAGAAAATATGCCCGGTTTTCAAAAAAGAAAAAAAGCTTCGTGAGTTAATGGCACATTTCAACTGTACTTATAGAAAAGCACTTTTAATTTACGTCCCTCCTTCACCCGAGAATAACCCACAAGAAGTTTCTGAATCAGTACATATAGTTAATCAGAGATATACTACAAATTCATTAAATATTAATCCCACAATACTTTCTAAGGAGAACGATAACTGCACAGAGGCTCGAGTGGAGTTCTCAGGTCCAACCTCCAAACAACCCGTACAAGCCAAGCCTGTAGTCAAACGCAATGTGCAAAGGAAAAATCGTCGACCACCTACCCCTGTGGATGATATAATTTGGCATATGGATGAGGAATCATCAGAGTGTTCTAATAATCATCATTCACAAAATTTTAATAAAACTAAAAAATCAGACAAGTATGCAAATAATTTAACATTTTGGCACTTAATTAAAAAAATTATAGATATTATTAAAAGTGAAGAATCCCTTCAGCTTAAAATTCATCAATCAGTTACTATAGTTGCAGAATGGTTTTCACAAAAAATTGTAAGTAACTTATCTATTGATTCACTATTTGATATGTTTGTTAGAAATGGCTAATAATCATAAGAATTTGAATATAATACAATGGAATTGCCAGAGTATAAGACCCAAAACTAGTTCACTTGAATTATATCTCAGTCAGGAAAAAATTCATATAGCGGTACTGAGTGAAACTTGGCTAGAGCCTGAGAGTCATTTCAAAATTAGTGGTTATAACACATATAGGTTGGACAGAAATGATGGGTATGGCGGTGTCGCTATACTGTCTCATTATTCTGTAAAATTGGTAGTTTGTGCAACACAAAGACGTAACACTGGCATTGAATTGTTACATATTAGAATCATGAATAGCCAACAGATTGAGAATATTATATCGATATATTGCCCTTCATCAGTACAAACCTCTCAAAACGACTGGGATGCTATTTTCTCTATTGCAAGGAGAAAAACCCTCATTTTGGGGGATTTTAACGCGCATCACTCCAATTGGTCTTTTAAAACTGACCGCAGAGGTTCTGAATTGTTTGATTCCATGTTAGATTACAATTTTGTTCATTTAAATGATGGTAGTTCTACTAGGATCAGAATGGTTAACGGAGTTCTGCAACAGTCTAGTCCTGATATTTCATTCATTTCTTCGGACCTATCATTATTATTTACATGGAAAACTACTAACGAATCACTCGGTAGCGATCATTTAATTATAAATTTACATTATGTACTTAATATTAAAAGTGAATTTATTCGCAAAAGAAATTTCAAAAAATCTGATTGGTCCTTATATAGTACATATATAGATGAATATGTACAAAACTGTAGAATTCCAAATGGCCCTCAAGATTCGTATGACTTGTTATATAACTGTATGCAAAAGGCTGCCGAAAAATATATTCCCTACACTAAAATCCCGCTACATATATGTAATAAGTTTAATCCTAAACCGTACTGGTCTGAAGAACTTTCAAAGGTTGTTGCGGAGCGACGATTAGCGCTCGCTAATCTAAGACGATGTCCCAGTCCTACTAACCTAGATATTCTTAAACTAAAAATAAGTAATGCCCAAAAACTTATTCGCCAAGCTAAATGTCGATCCTTCCGCTCGTTTTGTTCATCCATAGATGAAACCTCATCGTCGTCAGAAATGTGGCAGAAAATGAGATGGCTTAAGGGTCGACAGACGCCTAACCAGGGTGTTGATAGAAAAAAAGCAGAATATCTTCTTAGAGACCTTACCCCGGATTTTGTTTGTCCCGCCCAGCCTTGTTTTTATTCCTCTAATGTAAAATTAGAAACAGAAATATCAATTTCAGAATTAAACAATTGTATAAAAAATACTGACACAGCACCTGGATCTGACCAAATTTCTTTTTCAATGATTAATCATCTTCCACACTCCGCTAAATTGTTGTTACTCCAAATATATAATAAATGTCTTTTTGTGGGTTTTGTTCCTCCGCAATGGCGTCAAGTTAAAGTTATTCCAATTCCTAAACACAGTGGTTCAACATCGATGTATCGGCCTATTTCGCTCATATCTTGTGTTTGTAAAATTTTCCACGCTATTTTATCCAAACGCATAGAATGGTTTTTTGAAAATCAATGTCTATTTCCCGAAGATATGATAGGTTTTCGTAAGTCACGATCAGGTCTTGATAACCTTACGCGTTTGGTATCTGAAATCCAACTAGGATTCTCTAAAAAATTAGTTACCGCAGCATGTTTCTTAGATGTTGAAAGTGCTTACAATAATGTAGACATTTCCTGCCTGCTGAATATTTTAGACCAATTTGGGGTTGGATCAAAAATTTGTGTTTATTTGTGGTCATTTTTAACAAATCGTCAATTATGTATATCAACATTTGAAACTGAAATTATTAGATTTACTAGTTGCGGATTAGCTCAAGGAGACCCACTGTCTCCACTACTATTTAATATTCTTACATTACATATATGTAAAAGTGTAAATCAGGTTAATATTTCTCAGTATGCTGACGACTTTGTGTTGTACTCTACAAATTCCAATTTAGATATAGCATTCAAAACTTTACAAGTAGCTTTACAAAGTACTAACCTATTACTAAATAAGATAGGTTTAAATATTTCCCCAACTAAAACGAATATTTGTGTTTTTCAGAAAGGTTGCTTTAGAAGATCTTTTAATTTTAATTTTGATAATTATTCAATAAATGTAGTTAAACATGTCAAATATTTAGGTCTGTGGCTGGATAGCTCATTAAGATGGGGTAAACATATAAATGAAATTACTCAAAAGGTTATGAAATTCATTAACTTACTTAAAGTTTTATCTGGGCCAGGGTGGGGTCTACATCAAAAACATTTAAGACGTTTATATATCTCCTTAATTCGTAGTAGGATCGATTATGGCAGCTTTTTGTTTGACAACAGTTGTAAAACGAGACTTCTCAAATTAGATAGGGTGCAAAACCAAGCATTACGTGTTATTGGTGGATTTATAAGAAGTACCCCAATCCACGCGATGGAAAGTGAGCTATGCCTTCCACCTCTTAGTGTACGTAGAAGATATTTAGGCAGTAAATTCCTTTTAAAAGCTAAATCAATTCATGATAACAAAACTATTAAAATATTAGAAAATCTTTCACTATTTACAGGTTCCAATTACTGGTTGAATAAACGACTTCCTTTACTCGTGAATATTCTATCCAAATTTAATTCCGTACCAATTCACTCAAGCACTCGGCTTGAGATGTTCTCCTTAAATACCTGGGTAAGTAATATTAATATGTCCCATATAATATTTGATACTATACCTACCATTTGTCAAGCTAAACGTCATTACAATAGAACGGATTTAAAAAAATTGTGTATGTCTTATCTTCAAGAACAATATTCAGACTACTATAAAATTTTCACCGATGGTTCTAAGGATAGGTACTCGGGGGGTGCTGCTTTTTTAGACCCATTACAACAAAGCTATGTGAGACTTAAAATTGATTCATGTATTTCTATCATGCATATTGAACTGATTGCGATAGCAGAAGCCTTGTCATATATACAGTCAGTTGGTGGCGATAAGTTTGTCATTTTGACGGACTCTAAAAGCTCGTTGCAGCATTTGGCTCGGCACACCTCTCACGTGCGAGGTATACCGACAGCCTACGTGATATATGAATTAATTTTAAAGCTTCAATCATCCAAGACCATTCTATTCCAATGGATTCCGTCTCACATTCAGTTAGAATATAATGATAAGGTGGACAGCCTTGCTAAGCAAGCTTGTGTTGATGGCATTCCCTTCAATATCACACCACTTTACTCGGACTATTTTGGGCAGGCTAAAAAACTGTGTTTCGAATTTTGGCAAGAGTATTTCGATAAGAGATCAAAAGAGAGGGGAATTTGGTATCGAACTATCCAGCCAGAGGTCTCCAGGGTTCCGTGGATTGATTGTAATCTAAATAAAAACTTAATTACTATAGCATTAAGATTACGTTCCGGTCACATCCCATCGAATAGTTTCTCATATTTAATGAAAAAAGTTTTGTCTCCAAATTGTATTGACTGTGGTGTGGTGGAAGATGTGTTTCACATACTGATGGAGTGTGTCCGAAATGAAGACGCCAGAATTAATGTGTTTGGTCGAAACAAATTATATGACATTGGTTTATGTAATTCGATTCTTGCCGCTCCACTGTCAGACAGAGCGAAAGATTTGTATAAGTTAGTATTAAGGTAAAATGTAATATATTTGCATTATTTGGTATTAGGCGATATAGTCGCTAAGCGACAAAGCCTATAAAATAAATGAAAAAAAAAAAAAAAAAACTTTTATCGACATTAACCTATAAAATATTGATTTCGTTATAAAGAAAGGTTGTATTTTATTAACCTTTCAAGCCCAGTCTGGCCGAATATGGCTGGACCAAAACAGGCGAAAGTCGCCCTTATTTAAGTCTTACGTAGAAACGTACGCCCGCCCGCACTTATGCCAACATGAAATAAAATACTTAAAGTAAACAAACTGTCGACGGTCATTACCTTAAATACGCCTTTAACGCACGTTAATAAGCGCGACTTTCCGGCCACATTCGGCCCGGCCGGGCCTGAGCGGTTAGAGAAAAACAAACTGACAAATTCAACAGCTGATTATCTGATATCTGAGCCAATATTATAATCAAATAAATTACTGTCGATGGTAAAGCCGCTTTATACACTTTATTTTAACTGAATACGGTGGAACTTTTAATAATTAAATGAAATAGAGTATTTACGATCGCTAGTTCGTAAATATTCTATTTCATTTAGTTCAGTGAGTTGGAGTTCCAATATCTTCTAGATTGGAATTAAAACTGTATCGAATTCGAGATTGGAATTGATCTCAATCGAGCCTACTCAATCATCTCTTTTTTTTAGTGCCTCGATAGGCAGACGAGCAGACGCGCCACCTGATGGTATGTAGTCACCGCCGCCCATAGATTTCTGCAATACCAGGGCACAGCAAAGCCGCTGCCTACCGTTTAAAATTCTCGTCCGATTCAAAATCGCTAGCATATGAATTTGCATGGTACTGTATTTAGATTTATTTTCATGATTCAAAGATCAAACAGGCAAGTGAAATGTCTTAAGTACTGCCACTAATGAGTATACTCAACAATAGAGTAATCGTAGGGGCATTCACATAATTAAGCGATTCTGAGCCTTCGATGAATTTTTTAACGCTTCAACAAAGCTGTTGTTGCTGTATGCTATACTGTCATAAATGCCATTCATCGTTTGCAGCAGGGAGACAATCTTGAAGTCGACCTTAAAGTCTATGGCTGGATGTTACGAAATAACGCCACCACACCCTCTATCGGGTATAGTGGAAGAGATTGTCTAGGAAGAAGGACCCTTGCACCAAGCTGGACTGTATTGGCGTTAGTCATTTAAATAGACAGCAAGAAAGTGTTACTACCCCGATCGTGGCAGGCAATCTATTTCGGCTGTTACCAAAACTCATTACCGCATGGTGTTGCTCTGCTCCTTACCATATTTTTCCCAAATAAAGCCAATTTAAACATTTTTAGCTTCTTATTTTTGTAACCTTCGAGATGGTAAAAATAATTACCCCACGCTTTAATTAATCTCTTCTTTGAGACAAAAAAGACTTAGATTCCTATTAAGATATAGAGTCTGGACTTGTCCCTTTTGCAACGGTTTCAGCAATACAAAGTTTTTGTTGCTTGTGCCTAGGTAATTTTTTATCGGCTTATTACATTATAATTTCTATGATAGATGGAGCATGTATAAAAAGCTGTACCTAATCACTTTGTTAATTATTTACACAATACAATGAAACTTGATAAGATAATTATTCTGTCAAAAACTCAGCTTCAATTTTAGGTAAGTTTGAAATGTCAAATGCAATCATTGTTACAACATTGAAGTAAAGATAATGTCAGAAATGTATATTAATATTACTTCATTTCCCGATATAAAGAATATAAAAACATCGGCAAGTGTGGAAAGAAATCATACTCATACGTACAATCAAACAACAGAAAACAAAATGGTCTCCAAAATCTTCCTTGCCCTCTGCGCGTCTGTACTCTTGGCTAAAGTAAGTGATACAAAATATTAACCTAACTGATTTGTTTGAAATTATTAATAATTCGATTTCGTCCTCCTTACTCCTTGGGTCCTATTTAAAATAATAATAAATATTTCATTATAATATGCTATTGTCGGTACTAGATCTGAAAATTTTGGAAAAAAATAAGATGGAATGTTTAAGAATATTTTTTTTTATAGTGCGTGAACAGCCAGTGCCTTGCACGTGAAGCCCTCGTCGGCCCCGGACTGGCGGGCCCGTTCGGCGCAGGCTGGGCGTACGATGGTTTGGGTCCCTTTGATGGATTAGGCTACGGCGGCGCATGGGCAGGCGGTATTGGGCCCGTGGGACCAGGCTACGCGGGTTTGGCACCAGCTAATGGTCTTGCTGCATCATACGGTGGCGGTCTTGCTATCACTAGCGCATCGCCCATTGCTCCGACTGGACTTTCTGTGAACTCTGAGAACGCCATCGAGGGCACCCTTGCCGTGGTTGGTCAGCTACCTTTCCTAGGTGCTGTAGCTACTGATGGTGCGTTCCCCACTGTGGGTGCTGGTGCCGTATCCTACGGTTGCGGTGACGGTGCTATCGGCATCGTGGCTGAAGCTCCCATTGCTCCAGCTGGCCCTATTGCCCCAGCTGGTGCAGTAGGCTATGGTCAAGGACTCGCACCATTCGGATATGGACCCGCTGTAAATGGCTTTAAAGGTCCTTTTGGTGGATGCGGCTGTGGTGCCATTTACTAAATAGTTGTTTAGTTTAATTAAAGGTGGTTTTATATAAATATATTTTGTAAATAATTGACATTTGGTTTTATATCATTTTTATTCGATCCTATAAATAATACTAGCCCTGTATTATAAATTGTCCCACTGCTGGGCACAGGCCTCCTCTACTAATGAGAGCGGTTAAGCCTTAGTCCACCACGCTGACCAAATACGGGTTAGCAGATTTCACATACCTTTAAAATTCTTATTTAGAATTATCAACAGTAAACGCACTGAAAATTAACTCTTAATATATAAAGCTATCCTAAATCCAATTAGGCTGTATGGACTCCAAATACGGGGTAGCATTTGTAACGTTAACGTAATCATAATACAAAGAATACAGAACATTATTTTGCATAGTCTCAGGGGCGTTCCTTGGTTCGTAACGAACCCTGTAATCCATAAAGAATTTATGATGGTAACTTTAATGGAAGAAATCCAAAATACCAAAATAAGATATCACGGCTGACTGGAGAAGCATTCTAATAATCTAACCACTGTCCTAAAATCAGAAAATACATCCTGGCAGATGCACTTATATAAATATATACACAGTCAGGTCATAAGTATTGTCACACAGTAAAAACTTTTATTTTAGAATGCTGGCCACAAAAAAGTTTATTGAATTCGAATTTCAAATTGTTCATGAAAATAAAAATGTATACATTTTAGAATTTTACTCATTTTTAAATATGGAGTGGACGCTTAAAGAAGACCGTGTTGCAGTAATTGCGTTGCATCGTTGCGGTTACGCGCCAATTCAAATTTTTGACATACTGAAAAATTTTAATAAAACCAAAAGATTCGTTTATCGTACCATTAAACGATACAATGAAGACTCTAGTGTAGATGACAGGTCAAGAAGTGGTCGCCCTCGGTCTGTTAGGACTCCAGCAGTGATAAAAGCTGTGAAGGCGCGAATTCAAAGAAATCCCAAACGTAAGCAGAAACTGTTGGCCCTTCAGATGGGGTTAAGCAGAACCACGGTGAAAAGGGTGTTAAATGAAGACTTAGGGCTTCGGGCATATCGAAGAAAAACAGGACATCGTTTGAATGCTCGTCTAATGGACCTGAGACTGAAGAGATGCCGCGCTTTGTTGAAGCGGTACGCGGGAAAAAAATATCGGGAAATTCTTTTTTCAGATGAAAAAATTTTTACCGTAGAAGAGAGCTACAACACACAAAATGATAAGGTGTACGCACACAGTAGTGAAGAAGCGAGCAACCGTATTCCGCGTGTCCAACGAGGTCATTTTCCATCCTCGCTCATGGTATGGTTGGGAGTTTCTTATTGGGGCTTAACAGAGGTACATTTTTGTGAGAAAGGTGTAAAAACAAATGCAGTTGTGTATCAAAATACAGTCCTGACGAACCTTGTGGAACCTGTTTCTCATACCATGTTCAATAACAGGCACTGGGTATTCCAACAAGATTCGGCGCCAGCTCATAGAGCGAAGAGCACACAAGACTGGCCCTCCTCCAGTCCAGATTTGAGTCCGTTAGATTACAAGATATGGCAACACTTGGAGGAAAAGGCGCGCTCAAAGCCTCATCCCAATTTGGAGTCACTCAAGACATCCTTGATTAAGGCAGCCGCCGATATTGACATGGACCTCGTTCGTGCTGCGATAGACAACTGGCCGCGCAGATTGAAGGCCTGTTTATTAAGTTTATTCAAAATCACGGAGGTCATTTTGAATAAACTTTAGTGTCATAATAATCTATGTTTTGTTAAGTTCATTTTGGTATATTAAATGGTTACATAATGAATAAACTTGTTTCAATTATTTTATATTAAACATGTGACAGAATTTATGACCTGACTAGGTATATATCTATTATATAAAAATAAGTCGGGTTTTCCTTCCTGACGCTATAACTTCAGAACGCACGAACCGATTTCCACGGTTTTGCATTCGTTGGAAAGGTCTCGGGCTCCGTGAGGTTTATACCAAAGAAAATTCAGGAAAAATTTCAACAGAAAAGCGGGAAAATCTTTTTTCACATACAGCGCCATATCTGATACATAGCACGGATCTGGTTGAAATTTGGCACAGAGATAGATTATAGTCTGGAATAGCACATAGGCTACTTTTTATCCCGGAAAAATGAACAATTCCCGTGGGATAGTTTAGTTTTTCACAGAGCAAGGGATCGACATGATTTTTTGCATAGTGGTAGTTTAGGGATCAGAAAATGACGGAAGCCACTTTTTATTCCGGAAAAATGCACGCATCCTATGGGATAGCAAAATATAGAAAGTTGTAATAGCTTAAGATGCCTCCATGGATTGTATACCTTTCCTTCCAAAAATAACTCCACGAGCAACATCTAGTATATATATACATATAAGTTCATCTGCCAGGTGCACTTAAGGACCAATTTCGAGTAGATGGCTAACTGGAGTGAAGCTCTTCCCTTCAATGTGATCATACAGCCGACTGCTAAAAGTATTGAATACTGACTGCAGATATAAAATAAAAAATATAGAATTCTCATTACAATATCCTTAATCGTTGAAGCAATAATTAACAATGAATATACACGTATTAGTATATCATGTACTCAAAGGTGTATGCTATTTGGGTTTGTTTCGAACCATCGACTCTTCATCTTGTCAGTCCTTACCACTTCCAACTAGGCTGTCACTGCTATCATAAAAACGCTCCTTTTAAAAATATTTTTCTTGAAATAATACACAATATCAGATTTAACATGTATTTTGTAAATTAGGCTACAAGTGGCACTTTTTACGTGGAGGATACAACATGTAACATAATAAACTGAAAGTAGTTTCATAAAAATGAACTACTGAATCGATATCAGTAACAATAAAATTGGTAATTTTTTGTTCTAAACATAATTAAAACTAAGTGATAACGGTCATCCGCCGTAGAATATTCAAAAGAAACGGTATTGAAACATTAATGCTTGTACCTACAATTGTAACTAATTGGTGACTGGGTAAATAGCAGCGATAGCCTAGTTGGTTGCGGTACGGACTGTCAAGACGAAAGTCGTATGTTCGAAACCCAAGTGGCACACACCTCTGACTTTTATAAAGTTGTACGGGCTAGCACCGTACATTTCATTGTCAGCATTTTGAGTACCGCGGCGGTTATTAGCCATTTATGTCATTAGTACGCAACTGATTGTCACCCGCGACGCGTGTACTCACAGCAAGCAAATTATTATCATTTTCATCTAGCTATTATATATTCATCTACATTAGACATAGTTCGACATTTAATAAATCACTTAATTAACTAGCTATACTCTTTTACTTAAACTCTACATGGTCCTTCGAGCCTCCGTACAGGCGAGACCTATTTCGCGTGTGTGGAAGAACTAGCGTTATCTTGGATCATAGTGCACTGGTCCTGGTATCCAGAATAAGGAGCAAACAGCGGTTACATCCAAGTAAGATCTTTCCGTTTTTATTTGAATAACCATGGAGGATCTACTTAACAACCAAAACGCAATAATTGATGCCATCAGAAAACTCGGCATTAATTTCAGCAAAGATGGAGCAGAGCGGAAATCGACTAAAGATTACTTTATTCGTAAGTTGGAGACATTGGAGTCTTACTGGAGAGAGTTTGAGAGCAACCACGTCGAACTTTCAAGGTACGATATCCGTGACGAGCCATATCATATTAACGGGGATTATGTCCGAACTATGTCACTTTATAAAAGTCTCAAAGAGACTATTAGCGAACAGTATCAAAAGCTTTTATTGAGAGCACAAAGCCCAACTAGGTCTGGGACATCAAAACAACTAACAACCAGTGAGGAATCTCACGACCTTTCAACTAATAGGCGTCAGCAACAAGCGCCCGTTGGTCAGCAGTCAGATGGAGACTCATCTCAGCAGCAGGTATCGCGGGGAGTATCAAGTAAGTTAGATGACATGATACGAAAGCAGTATGTTAATTTTAAGGCATTCTCCAGGACGGTAGCTAGTATTGATTTATCCGATATAGATGAAAAATGGGAGTTCGAGGATACGTTAAAGAATCTGACGTCTCGCTGGTCGACGATAGACACCCTACACTGGGAAATCGAAGCGGAACTAAATGGCGATGAACCATCGTATCAGGGAGTATTTCTTATGCACGAGGAAACCTTCTCTAACTTAAAAAAGCAAATAAATAAGAAAATGTGGTCAGTCAGTCATAGGGAGAAATCTACACCAGTTATGGATATCCCGAGTTTCACAGGCCACTATAATCAATGGACATCTTTCAAAGATTTATTTTACGAAGCGGTTCACCATAATCCGTCTTTATCTCCTGCACAAAAAATGCAACATTTAAAAGCTAAGCTGAGAGGAGAAGCTGAGGGTTTGGTGCGTCATTTGACTGTAAGTGCAGAAAACTATCCAGTATGCTGGAAAATATTAAATAATAGGTACGACAACAAAAAACGGATCTTTACAGCTCATATGAATTTACTTTTAAGCACGCCGAACGTTCCACAACTATCTATGGGCTATTACAAAAAAATTCATGATGCTGCTCTAGAAAATCTTCACGCAATAGAAAATCTTGGGATAGACACAAACTCATGGGGCCCTATTTTGGTCCATCTTTTATCCCAAAAGCTAGATTCGGTTACTCATACTGATTACATAAAATCTTTAAAGAACTCGCGTGAAATACCAAACTTACAAGACTTTATAGACTTTTTGAACTTTCAATTTACTACCTTAGAGACTTCGCAAAGGAAGCACGATTTACAAGTACCTAAAACAAATACGCCTAAAACGAATTATAACAATGTAAAATCAAATAATATTAACCAGAAATATTTCTATACATCGGACAATAACAACATGAATACGAAACCTGCATGGAAGTCTAAACCTCAGGCACTCAGCGGACATGGCATCAAATGTCTTTTGTGTAAACATGCCGACCATTTATTATATCAATGCAAAAACTTTATAAACATGCCGCATGATATGAAATTGAAAACTGTAAACGACTTGAATATTTGCAAGAATTGCTTATTTGACCATAATGGAAAAAGCTGTTTTTCTACAAAAAGATGTCACAATTGTAAGTGCCAACACCACACATTATTGCACGATGCATACCTACAAGCAAAACCGTCTACATCCGCGGTAGATACATCGAAACACGTGTCGGGCAATACGCACGTATCTCAAGATGATGAGTCGCAAGTACTTCTAGCAACAGCACTGGTCCGAGTTACAGCAGCGAATGGCATTCAACATACAATGCGCGCTTTAATAGATCAGGGCTCACAAATTTCTTTGATAACCGAAAATGCGGCCCAAATATTAGGTATCCAAAGAAGGAGATGTAGCGGAGTTGTTATTGGCGTTGGGGAAAAGGAAAATAGCAGCAAAGGAGTGATGAATATATCATGTTCGTCAATTTATAGCGATTTCATTTTTAATACGGATGTACTAATAATGAATAACTTAATTAAAAACCTCCCCACGCAATCTTTCAGCAAGCCAACTTGGCCACACATAAGTGGTATTCAACTAGCGGACCCAGGGTTCAACGTAAGCCGCCATGTGGACCTACTATTCGGAGCAGATATTTACTCTCTAATAGTGTTAAGTGGTGTCCTTAAAGGCGAAAATAATTTACAACCGATTGTACAGCAAACACATCTCGGCTGGATTTTATGTGGAGCTATGTCCCATACTTTTCAATGTAATGTAATTTTAAACAATATAGAGGATATGAAAAAGTTTTGGGAAGTAGAGGGTATCGAAAATGATACAGATATGACTAGCGAAGATCAGGAGTGTGTACAATTTTACAAGTCAACAACGGAACGTCAACAGGATGGTCGGTATATAGTCAGGTTGCCGATGAAGAACGACGAAATCCATACTTTAGGATCGTCTAAAAGTATAGCTACAGCGCAATTTTGCAACCTTGAAAAAAGACTTAGCAAGCAAAATCAACTAGCTCAGCAATATAAAGATTTTATGTCAGATTATAAGAACTTAAACCACATGAAGGAATGCAGCAATCAGGAAGGCACAACACAGGATTGTTATCTACCTCATCATTGTGTACGGCAACCAGGGGAAGCGAACGTCAGTAAATTCCGAGTCGTCTTCAACGCCTCCTCTAAGACTTCGACGGGAGTCAGCCTTAATGACGTCATGCTTCGCGGGCCGAACTTGCAAAAAGACCTCCAATCACTAATTATAAGGTGGAGGCAGTATCAATTTGTAGTAACAGCAGACATCGAGAAAATGTATCGTCAAATTTTAGTACATCAAGCCGATCAGATTTTACAAAAGATTATTTGGCGAGACTCATTTAACGAGTCAATTAAATCTTACCAGTTAACCACTGTGACATATGGAACTAAATCTGCGCCATTTTTAGCAATGATGACGTTGCATAAGCTAGCAGAAGATGGAAGAGCAATTTTACCGGAAGCTTCGGTGATATTGGAAGAAGATTTTTTTATGGACGACCTACTAACAGGATTCCATTCTATAAAACAAGGTCAAAAACTGGTGGCAAACCTTAGCAACCTATTACAATCAGGCGGATTTATGTTGCGGAAGTGGGCGTCAAATAACGAGCTACTACTTGAAAACTTAAAAGAAAACCTAAAACGAGAAAGTAATCAATTTCATTTCAAAACTGAAAGTACAAAAACCTTAGGTTTGAGTTGGAATATTAAGGAAGACAATTTCACTTTCAAGCATCAGCTGTCCGAAAAAATTATAGTGAAACCAACAAAGCGAGTTTTATTAAGTGAAATTTCAAAAATATTTGACCCCCTAGGATGGCTTGCCCCTGTAGTAACTAGTTTAAAATTGTTGTTCCAAAACGTGTGGAAAGCTGAACTCAATTGGGATGACCCGGTGCCAAACGACATCTCAGCAGAATGGACAAAATTACGAGCAGATATAGAGAACATTAAATATTGTAAAGTACCTAGATGGATTGGAAGTTGTGAGGGCGATTGTATACAGTTACATGGATTCTGCGATGCATCCATAAGAGCCTATGCGTGTGTAGTTTACGCGCGTATACAAAAATCTAGCAAAACAACAATAGTATTGGTAGCAGCGAAAACTAAACTCGTGCCGCATACAAAAGAAATAACATTGCCCAGACTTGAGTTAAGCGGAGCGCAATTACTTGCCAAGTTAATGGACAAAATCACACAAACTTTATCCAGCTACAAAATTGAAGTTTTCGGATGGTGTGATTCCAAAATAGTATTAGGTTGGATACAAGGCGATCCAGGCAGATGGAAGCCTTTCATCAGCAATCGAGTAAAACTTATCACGCCGGTTATACCTATTAATTGTTGGAGATACGTAAAATCATCGGAAAACCCCGCAGACTGTGCCAGTAGGGGACAACTAGCTTCACAATTACGTGAAAACATTTTATGGTGGCAAGGACCGACTTGGTTGACGTCATTTAACCATAAGGAAATACAAGAAATATTTACCACAGAAGTCGAAATAAGATTAAAGCAAGCAAACGTCACTCAAATCGATTCTACGGAACCAAACATAATTATCGAGCTCTTAAACAAATATAGTTCATTGCAAAAAATAATTTATATTATTGCATGGATACTACGCGCGGTGAACATAAAACGTAAACAACTACCTAGCTATCTCACGTTACAAGAATTGCGAAAGGCAAAATTACTCGTTATAAAACATGTACAAACAAATGAATTTTACGACGATATTCAACATTTAAGAAAGCATAATATAGTTAAAGCAAGCAGCAAGCTATTAAATTTAAGCCCCTTTATAGATAAGGAGGGGATTCTAAGGGTTGGTGGACGTTTAGAAAAATCTCAACTGAAAATTGAAGCAAAGTATCCAGTGATACTACCGCATGATAGCCGTTTGACTACCTTGCTCATTGAAGAGGCACATGTACAAGCCTTTCATGCAGGGGCCAAACTTACTACTACGCGATTACGGCAAAGGTTTTGGATTATTGGCGGAATTAGAGCAGTTAAGAAGCAAATCAGAAAATGTGTCATCTGTAGAAAGCATAATCCGCAGCAACAATACCAATTAATGGGATCGCTGCCAGAGCCGCGAATAAATGAAGCACCACCTTTCTTCCATACAGGGGTGGATTTGACAGGTTTTGTAGATGTGAAAGTCAGTCGTGGCCGGGGCGTTAAAACCACGAAAGGGTACATTGTTTTATTTATATGTATGGTTACCAAAGCTATACATATCGAGTTAGTATCAGATCTGTCAAGTGCAGCATTCTTATCAGCACTGAGAAGGATGGCAGCACGACGAGGTGCTCCTCATCATGTCTATAGTGATAATGGCACCAATTTTATTAAAAGCAATCGAAATCTACAAGAAGAATACTTTGAGCTACAACAAATCATGGATAAGGAATTTTTGAGAGAAATCACCGAGATGAACATCGAATGGCACTTTCAGGCTCCATCGTGGCCTAGCGCCTCCGGACTGTGGGAAAGAGCAATTCGCAGTCTCAAAAGCCATTTAAAGCCGGTCATCGGAGAGCAAAAACTGACCTTCGAGGAATACTCAACACTTCTGGCTCAAGTTGAAGCATGTCTTAACTCTAGACCTCTATGTGCATTAACCGAAGATCCTGAAGACCTCGATGTGTTAACACCTGCTCATTTTCTTACCTGCAGAGCAGACTTAACGGTGATTGAGACGGAAAATGATGCGAGAACTAGATGGCAACTTATAAGAAAACTGTTCGAAAATATCTGGAAAAGATGGAAGTCGGAATATTTAACCCAATTAACGGTGAGAAGCAAATGGTTCAAGCGACAACCAAACATTAATATCGGTGACATTGTTTGCATCCATGAAGAAAACTTACCTCCAGCGAAATGGTCACTGGGACGAGTGGTGGAGTTACATCCTGGTAGCGATGGAGTCGTGCGGGTAGTGACACTAAAAACGAAAAACGGCCATAAGAAACGGCCTGTCTTAAAACTATCTGTACTTCCCATTCATCAAAACGACTCAACTGAGCCATCTTCGACTAAAGTGGCAACCTCAGCACCTGTAACAGGTAATAAGAAACCAAGGAGTAACAGTCTCGCGACGACGATGTTGTCAATAATACTATTTTTAAATATTTTCACAACTGGACAATGCGCACTCTATATTAACCAATTTCATCGCAATCAAAGCCTATACTTGGATAAGATCTCGAACCTGCAAGTGGCTCGAGATGAATGGAAACTAGTGGTGTATTACGAGATGGATCCGTTTTGGCAAGGATGCTTGGCTTTAAATAAATACACCAAAAAACTTGAACTAATCTGTTCAAAACTAAATGATACGTCATACTGCGATACATTATCAACTCAGTTACGTCACGGTCACTCTGAGCTGCAATACTTTAATCAGATATTACTCACTCAGCACAATAGCGCCCAGCCGCGACGGCGTCGCGGACTGGTCAATGGGGTCGGATACCTATCAAATTACCTGTTCGGCGTATTAGACGAAAGATTCGCCGAACAATATCAACGAGACATAACTCAAATCCGTACCAATCAAAAATATTTAGCGAGCTTATGGAAAAACCAGACTTCAATTGTGGAAGCTGAATATAACATTCTAAAGCGGACTGAAGAAGCGATAAATACACAGCACGAATCTATGCACAAAAACTTATATACTCTCAGCAAAACATTGAACACCGTAGTAAGTGAAGTCAACATAAGTAATCTGAAAAATCAATTTGTCCTTGGAGCTCTTACAGCCACCAACATGTTGAATAACTTAAGGGGAATCCAAAATATGTTATTGGACCAAGTTACTGATATATATCACGGGAAGTTTGACTTGCATCTTATTACACCAGAACAACTTTTGCACGAGCTCAGTATCATTTCAACACAGCTACCGTCCGATCTAAGCCTACCCATTGGGGATATACATAATGAGTTACGTAAAATATATTCAATACTTAAAATCAAGACGAGAATGTTACAAAAATATCTCATGTTCGAAATAAAAATCCCACTCACTAGCCGCGATACCTACGAGTTATATAAACTCATAGCGATACCGCAGCAAGCCGGTAACGATTCAATGATAACTTTTATAACTAAATCCGAATATGTGGCTATCAATTTACGGAAAGATACGTACTTAACTGTAACGGAGCACCAAATAAGTGAATGTCTACGTCACGATTCCGATACGTACCTATGTTATCTACAGTCTCCTATAAACCAGCTGAGAGGCGACTATGACCTGTGCGAATCCGCTGACGAAACAAGGACGTCTTGTCGGCTAGCAAAGGCTCCGTGTAACAATCGATGGGTCACCTTACATAACACTAATACATACCTGTACTCTTGTTGTCATTCATGCACCGTACGAGTTCACTGTGAAGTGGATCATGTTACTTCCTATCAGCTGGCACGAGCGGGCATAACAGTTATACCGAGCGACTGTATGGTCAAAACCGATAACATTTTTATCTATTCTCACAAGTTGATGCGACCAGATACTATTTATGTACGACCAGAGATAACTATCACAGACATACCCCCTATAAATCATATACTGAATTTAACGATTCCAATGCTTAATATGAATGATTCTGACGTGGAGAAACGAAAGGAAGATTTAGCGAAACTAGGCAACAGCATCCAGGAAATGAAGAAACTACCATATCCAGAGGATATCTCTGTCCATGATATCCACCACTACGTAGCAATCTACACCATGTTGGTAGTGGTAAGCATCGCTGTAGCGACGCTGGTGTGGCGCCACGGTCGTCATCGATGGCACGTGCCGTCGCCCGAAGCAGCCCTAGAACTACCAGTGATGTGTTCCAGGAGCCTTAACCAGAATGAGGCTAGCAGCAGTGGAAATAGTGCAAGTGAACATGTGAAGTGTGTGTCTGTGGACCCGTGTAATTGCGAGAGTGAACTTAAAATTAAGCGTTTATGTAAGCAAGATCGTGGCACAATGCCCGATCAGAGTAGACCAGTGTTTAGCATCAGTGAGAATGTTTAAAATGTATAGTCTTTAATTTGTATTTAGTTTATAAGCACTAATGCCCTTCACCATGTCTCATCTCCATTCTAGATATACTACATTCATTAACCTATTTTTGTCTCCCTCGGGAGGATGTACGGGCTAGCACCGTACATTTCATTGTCAGCATTTTGAGTACCGCGGCGGTTATTAGCCATTTATGTCATTAGTACGCAACTGATTGTCACCCGCGACGCGTGTACTCACAGCAAGCAAATTATTATCATTTTCATCTAGCTATTATATATTCATCTACATTAGACATAGTTTGACATTTAATAAATCACTTAATTAACTAGCTATACTCTTTTACTTAAACTCTACAAAAGTTATGTTATGTAAATGTTAATTATCGCTTGCTTTAACGGTGAAGGAAAACATCGTGAGGAAACCTGCATATCTGAGAATTATTATACGAATTTCGAAGGTATGTGAAGTCTACCAACCCGCATTAGGCCAGCGTGGTAGACTAAGGCCTAACCCCTCTCATTAGTAGAGACCCGTGCCCAGCAGTGGGACAATGTTTAATACAGGGCTTGTATTATTATTATTATAGTATTTTTTGATGACTGGGTGACATGGTGTTTATGAAATCTAGAAGCTTCAAGAAACTAGGGATATATATCCCCAGGGATGTTTGCATTACATTTTAATAGTAACTCAGAATCAATATGTATTTAAATACACAATTCGTAGTGTAATCAATAGACAATATATAGAAAAATATCAGTTTAGGATTGATATACGTCACAATACAAAATATAGAGCAGTAAATGAATCTATACAACCAGTTAATTTGCTTAAAGTAACAATCATCAAACATACCGAGTAAACTAGTCCACACGTACACAACTTATAAATATAGCTGGTGTTAGGATTCATATCCCCCCGGATAGCCACCACCATATACAGGGTGTAAAATCCGCCATAGTGGCACACGCAAGTGTGTCGCGTTCCGGGATCAACCAGTGTACATCCGGTTTTTTTAACGGGGGCCTAGAGCTGTGGTACAATGTTTGGCCGTGTTGCGGCCTTCTGAGTATTCAGACACTAGACCTTCGAGTTGCGAGGGATACATTGTTTTTTGTTACTTGATACTTTAAATGGACGGCACTGCGCTTACTATCAGGTACAGTGGGGTCATTTTGCCGTGCCAGGATAAAAAAAAAAGTTATATATAAGTACGCAATGTGGAAGCATGGAAAATAATTGAAAGTAGACAGAAGGGTATCGACTAACAGATCTTTACACTAACAACTCTGGAAGGCAGTCAGAATCTAAATTAATAGTTTGACAAGATAATTAGCACGAAGAACGAACCTACTTCATTCTATCTCTGCATCACCCAAGGTTGGATGGACTGTAAGAGAATGCCTCAGGCATTAAGTCCACTCTCAAGTTCGGAGCGTCGTGCGACCCCGAGATGGACGGCAGCGCGGGTGGTAAGGCCTCGTTCGCTGTCGTTGTTCGGTGCGCGGGGGCTCCTTAGCCCTCCATGGAGATGGGCTGCTACGCAGCACCGCGCAGGGGCGATTCCGGCTGCAATTCTAGCACTCCTTAGAATACCCCGGGATCGCTCCGCAAACGCCGAAGAAGGCCACCCCGGGGTTTTAGCTGGTAGTGTCGGGTGGGGTGTACATAGGGGTTAGGGACTCGGCCCGGCGGCAGCACGGATAGCCATCATCCGTGCGAGGGGGATGCTGGGTCGTAAGACCGGCTAGTCCAGCATACCCGTTTTATTCTTAATCCGCTTCCCTCCCTCCCTACCTTTACATATAAATATATGTATGAAGTGTAAATAAATAAGATCGAATTTTTAAAGTCATTGTAGCGTTGAATAATAAACAGTTTTTAAGTATCAATCAAACAGCCATTTATTTATCGTCTTGGAAAGTCTTAGTAAATGTAGGGCGCTCCGCAACCACAACCGCAGCTGCCGGAGATGGACACAGCACCAGCAGCAGCAGCGGGACCGCCAAACTCAACAGCGCCGATGATGGGCACCTGTCCAGCTACGACTGTGGTTCCAGCCACGGGCAGCTCACCAGCGACGGCCAGGTTGCCGATACCGGAGCCTCCGTAAGCGGCGCCGCAGCCAGGGTATCCGACAGGTCCAAGAGCGGGACCGGCGAAGGCCATGGGTGCAGCGATGGCTGGACCAAGACCCAAGCACTGACTGTACG
Source organism: Laothoe populi (assembly GCA_905220505.1). NCBI lineage: Eukaryota > Metazoa > Arthropoda > Insecta > Lepidoptera > Sphingidae > Laothoe > Laothoe populi. The sequence continues at coordinate 6,296,156 of HG992157.1, forward strand.
CCGTCTATAAAACAAAATAATACTAAGAAGATGTCTCGACCGAAAGAAACATTCACTGGACGCGATTTCGATTTTCAACATATTATATTTGTTTTGAAAAATAGTCGTCGCATAATTATGGACCTGTACATACATATACACGCCTGTAATACCCGAAGTGGTAGGCAAAGATGTAGCTAGTACACCCACTTTTCGCCGAATTTCGGTCCCATGTTTCGGTTGCGAGCCTATCGCCATACCAGACACAGATTCCAGACTCCGAGCTGATACTGAGATTTTCTAGATAGAAAAACCCGATATTACTTTACCCGACCCGGGGATCGAACCCAAGGCACATCAGCCGTAACGCATGCGCACTTACAACTGCGCCACTAAGGCAGTCTGGAGTCCGATGGACCTGTACATACATACATACATATACACTCACGCCTGTAATCCCCGAAGGGGTAGGCAGAGGTGTAACCAGTACACCCACTTTTCGCCGAATTTAGGTCCCATAATGTGATAGGGGGCGAGCCTATCGCCATACCGGGCACAGGTTCCAGACTCCGGGCTAACACTGAGAATTTCTAGATAGAAAAACCCAATATCACTTTACCCGACCCGGGGATCGAACCCGAGACCTCAGCACAGCAATCGTAACGCATGCGCAATTACAACTGCGCCACCGAGGCAGTCCTGTCCAGTCCGAGGCATGGACCTGTATTTTATAGAGATTACAGAAGTACTGAAGTAAGAAGTTAATACTGTGTATTAGACAAAAAGAACACCATTTTTATTTAAGCTATGAATAAAAATAATATTTTTTTATGTACTCACGCTGATAAGGCAAGCTTGGATGCAGAGGAGGAAGAAGCCAAAAGAAGACATGTTTGTATCCAACTGAATAGTAAAGACAGATAAAATTCTACAAACTAATGACATTAATTTATAGACACTCGAAAACTATACACATTACTTAATTTTCTGATAATAAATGGCGAAATCATAATATGTAATATTTCTAAATATGAAATGAGGTGAAAATTTATCAAAAAATGTCTTAGTATTACTGGTTGCTTAATGACCGATAAAAATATTACGCCGCACGATTTTAGAAGTATAAATAGCCTAAGTTTACGATAGAAAGCATTGTTCCAACGTTTGTGAAGACAAACAGCAATAAAACAAAAATGGCAGCCAAAACTTGCTTCGTTCTTTGCGCTATCGCTCTTTTCGCTCAAGTAGGTGTTAAATTAGACAGTTAAATGGCTTTAAGGAATTAAATCATCATACAAAATTATGCTGAATTTTAAAGTCGTTCTGAGAATGTGTAAAATATAATTAACGCCTGGTTTTAACTTTATTCTTTACAGGGAGCAGTGAGCCAATGCCTCGGTCGTATGGGCCCGGCTTTAGGTCCTCTCCGTACTGACATCGCCTTCGATGGACTAGCCTATGACGGTTTAGCGTACGGCCCCGCTTGGAATACCGGACGCCTTGGTTGTGGCGCCCTCAACTCCGCCTACGCTCCCGCTGTCGACATCGCCGCCGCCAGCTCTCTCAACGCTGCCTACGGTGGTGGTCTGCCCATCGCCAGTTCCTCCGCCGCCGCTCCCACCGGCCTCGCTGTCACCTCCGAGAATGCTTACGAGGGTGCTGTCGCCGTAGCCGGTAACTTGCCGTTCCTCGGCACTGTCGCTATGGACGGAGTGTTCCCGACGGCTGGTGCCGGCGCTGTGTCTTACGGTTGCGGTGATGGTGTTGTCGCCATGACTGCCGAAGGTCCTATCGCCGGTTCTGGTCCTATCGGCCCCATGGCTCCCATGGCGGCTGTGGGCCCTGCCGCCGGTTACGCTCCCTATGGTGCTGGTTATGGTTATGCTGGTCTCCCAGCACGCACCTGCGGCTGTGGTGCCACTTACATATAAGTTGTTGATTTTTTACTTGATTAAATAAATAAAATAATTATTTTATTTTATGTAACATTTTTGGTATCTTATTTTCCTTTAAAATAAGTGAAAATGGCTAAAGAAAATTACAACTAAACCATTTCACGACGTCATATTTGGATGCATAGAGACCATTAGTAGCCACTAATGGTGCATTATTTTACTAATATTTCTAGACACCATCTATGATAACACGTAAGTAAATTGTGGGAGCGCTAATATTATTCGTAAATACACGCAGTCGCGTTAAAAAAAAATATCAAATACGATTTAGAAATGTCGATAAATTGCTATTGCTGTAGTTGTCATACCAATATACTTTGGAAATAAAATCACTGCACATGTAATATAATTAAAGTCCCAAATTATTTACTCTTGGTTAAAAGTTGCTCGACCATCTTTTCTTTCATATTGGTACTCCAACGCGTTCCGCTGTCTCTTCTTTAGTTAGCATCCCTGTTTATTTCCCTTCTGTAAAATCTACAAGTTATGGCCTAACCCCACTTACTATTAACATGTATCTAATGGACCAAACCTTGATATTGAACTTTATAAAAATGAATCGTTGTCATACGTCAGGATGGAGCATTTACGTGTCCTTGAGTTTATTTAACAAGGCTTAAGCTGAATTTTCACTAACTATTTCTGTCAATAGCTTTTCAAGTGTTTTTGTTTGTCTGTCTTAAACTAAATATATACATATACACTCACGCCTGTAATCTCCGAAGGGGTAGCCAGATGTGCAACTAGAACATCCACTTTTCGCAGACTTTATTTCGGTCCCATAATGTGATGCGAGAATGCGAGCCTATCGCCATACCGGGCACAATTTCCAGACTCCAGGCTAATACTGAGAATTCCTAGGTAGAAAAACCCAATATCACTTTACCCGAGCCGGGGATCGAACCCGAGACCTCAGCATAGCAGTCGTCCACCACCGATGGCGTCACATCCATCGACGCCATCGTCGTTGAGTTCGGCAAGGGTTATTCCGGAGGTTTCGCCCGAGGAATTTCGGGCGGTGGTGCTTCGGCTGCGGGGCAAGAAAACAGCCCCGGGTCTCGACGGTATCCCCGGACGTGCGTGGGTGTTAGCCGTCGAGCATCTGGGGACTAGGCTCCGTGGCCTGTTCTCCGCGTGCCTGGAGCAGGGTCGTTTTCCGTCTCAGTGGAAAACTGGGAAGTTGGTCCTGCTCAAGAAGGAGGGGCGGCCCGCAGAGTCGCCATCGGCCTACCGGCCCATCGTGTTGCTCGATGAGGTTTGCAAGCTCTTCGAGCGTATTGTTCACGCTCGCCTCGTCGAGCATCTTGAAGGGGTCGGGCCGGACCTGGCACAGTGCCAGTACGGGTTCCGGCAAGGCCGATCGACAGTACACGCGATTTTGCGGGTCAAGGCACAAGCGGAGGATGCAGTGGCTCGGGGTGAAGTGGTGGTGGCGGTGTCTCTAGACATCGCCAACGCGTTTAACACCCTGCCCTGGGCCTGCATACTGGAAGCACTGCGGTACCACGTGGTGCCACCGTATCTCCGGCGTCTGGTGCGCTCGTATCTCTCAGACAGGTACATAGTGTATCCAGGCGCCGACAGGTGGCACCGAAGAGCAATGGCCTGCGGTGTTCCACAGGGTTCAGTCTTGGGCCCTCTCCTGTGGAACATCGGCTACGATTGGGTGCTCCGTGGTACCAATCCCGGAGGCGTCGCTGTCGTCTGTTATGCAGACGACACGCTAGTAACAGCGACAGCCAGGTCTTTCCAGGAGGCCACCCTGCTCGCCTCGTTCGCAACCGAACAGGTGGTGGGCAGGATTCGGCGACTGGGCCTTAAGGTGGCCCTGAATAAAACCGAGGCCCTTTACTTTCACGGTCCTCGGATTCGGCCACCTTTAATGCCCCACATCAATGTGGAGGGGGTGCGGATTCCCATCGGCTGTACAATGAAGTACTTGGGGTTGATTCTGGACAGCCGGTGGGATTTCCGTGCCCATTTCAAGGAGTTGTCGCCGAAATTGGTGCGGGCGGCGGGCGCGCTCGGACGCCTGCTGCCGAACCTGGAGGGACCTAATAGCCCTTGCCGAAGTTTATACGCTGGAGTCGTGCGGTCAATGGCCCTGTACGGATGTCCCGTATGGGCCGAGTCCCTGAAAGCCCGCTGCGTCGCCTTGCTGCGCAAACCGCAGCGTTTGTTGGCGCAGCGAATAGTAAGGGGCTACCGCACGGTCTCCCACGAGGCGGCCTGCGTATTGGCCGGCACCCTCCCTTGGGAGTTGGACGCAAAACTCCTCTCGTCCGCGTTCTTCTGGCGGGAGGAGGCGTCCAGTCGCCGTCAGGTGAGACTGGCCCCGAGGGAGATTGCAGCCCGGTTTCGCAGAACCGCTGTGGAGGAGTGGCATACCAGGCTGGAAAGCCCAAGTGCGGGCTTGAGGACAGTCGCGGCAGTGCATCCTGTCCTAAAGAGATGGCTAGACAGGCGCCACGGTGCGCCAACTTTCCGGCTGACGCAGGTACTGACGGACCACGGGTGTTTCGGTTCGTTCCTGTGTCGGATCGGAAAGGAGGTGTCTGCCGTGTGCCACCATTGTGGCAACTGCCGCGAGGACACGGCCCGACACACGTTGGAGGAGTGCCCAGCCTGGGACGAAGAGCGCAGCGCTCTCAGAGCAGTCGTCGGAGGAGACCTCTCTCTGCCGGCCGTGGTGTCGTCCATGGTCGCCAGCCGAAGGTCCTGGCGTGCGGTGGCCCACTTCTGCGAGAGCGTCATCTCGCAGAAGGAGAGTGCCGAGAGGGATCGGGAACGAAATGATCCCTCCCACCGCCAGAGAAGACGTAGGAGGCACCGGGTGGACGACTGACCGGCGTCTCCCGCCCTGTGGAACCCGAATCGATGCACTCCCAGTTTCGGAGCATCGTGCGACCCCGAGATGGACGGCAGCGCGTGTGGTAAGGCCTCGTTCGCTGTCGTTGTTCGGTGCGCGGGGGCTCCTACGCCCTCCCATGGAGATGGGCTGCTACGCAGCACCGCGCAGGGGCGGTTCCGGCAGCAATTCTAGCACTCCTTAGAATACCCCGGGATCGCTCCGTAAGTGTCGATGAAGGCCACCGCGGGGTTTTAGCTGGTAGTGTCGGGTGGGGTGCACATAGGGGGTAGGGACTCGGCCCAGCGGCTGCCCGGATAGCCATCATCCGGGCGAGGGGGATGCTGGGTCGTAAGACCGGCTAGTCCAGCATAACCGTTTTATTCTTATTCCGCTTCCCCCCGCAGCGGGCGGTAGTAATAAAACGCTTTCCCCGCGACAACAAAAAAAAAAAAAAAGCATAGCAGTCGTAACGCATGCGCAATTACAACTGCGCCATCGAGGCAGCCCTAACAAACTAAACGTTCATATTATATATTTATACAAAACTAGCTTTTGCCCGTTTCTTCGACCGCATTGAATGAGTTTGTCACTATACCGTGGAGCTGATACACTAATATCTTCAACCAGAAGCATATTCAACGTAACTTTCATCCTCTATTTAAAAGGGAGTGAACCATTTAAAAGTTTGATTCTAAATGATCTTAAATGATATTCTGAATTGCTTGGTTTCTGAATTACCATAGAAAGATTCATTCCCTATTTCACCCATTTAAGAAATTATTTAAAAATAAAAACATGCCCTATGTCTGTTCTTCGGGTTAAAGGTATCCTCATACAATATTTTATCAAAATTGGTTCAATAATTTAGCTGTCAAAATGTAAGATATCGAAAACATTCAACACCCTGAGTAGGCAGCGGCTCGTCGGAGGAGACCTCTCGCTGCCGGCCGTGATGTCGTCTATGGTCACCAGCTAGAGGTCCTGGCGTGCGGTGGCCCACTTCTGCGAGAACGTCATCTCGCAGAAGGAGAGTGCCGAGAGGGATAGGGAACGATATGATCCCTCCCGCCGCCAAAGAAGACGTAGGAGGCGCCGGGTGGACGACTGACCGTCGTCTCCCGCCCTGTGGAATGGGGGCGTTTGAATTTCACCCCTGCCTGTCGTACGAGGCGACTAATTGGGGCCATCAGGGGGCGAGGACGCGCAGTGGGGGGCGGTCAGCCCGTATTGATGCACTCCCAAATTCGGAGCATCGTGCGACCCCGAGATGGACGGCAGCTCGGGTGGTAAGGCCTTGTTGGCTATCGTTGTTCGGTGCGCGCGGGCTTCTTAGCCCCCCATGGAGATGGGCTGCTAAGCGGAACCGCGCAGGGACGATTTCGGCTGCAATTCTAGCACTCCTTAGAACACCCTGGGATCGCTCCGTAAGCGCCGAAGAAGGCCACCGCGGGGTTTTAGCTGGTAGTGTCGGGTAGGGTGTACATAGGGGGTAGGGACTCGGCCCAGCGGCTGCCCGGATAGCCATCATCCGGGCGAGGGGGATGCTGGGTCGTAAGACCGGCTAGTCCAGCATAACCGTTTTATTCTTATTCCGCTTCCCCCCAGAGCGGACGGTAGTAATAAAACGCTTTCCCCGCGACAAAAAAAAAAGGCAGCGGCTTTGCTGTGCTCTGGCATTGTAGAAGCCGTGTGGCTTGCACAGTAGACAACTTACCATCAGGTGGCCTGTCTGCTCGTCTGTATTTCGTATTTCGCTTATATATATTTATATATAAGCAAAATACCTGCCTCGGTGGCGCAGTTGTAATTGCGCATGCATTTACGACTGCTATGCTGAGGTCTCGGGTTCGATCCCCGGGTCGGGTAAAGTGATGTTGGGTTTTTCTATCTAGAAATTCCCAGTATTAGCCCGGAGTCTGGAATAGTGCCCGGTATGGCGATAGGCTCGCCCTCTATCACATCATGGGACCGAAATTTGGCGAAAAGTGGGTGTACTAGTTACACCTCTGCCTACCCCTTCGGGGATTACAGGCGTGAGTGTATGTGTGTGTGTATAAGCAAAATAGCACTGAACTTTAGTATGTTTTCGAGATCACAATCTAAATAGCTCGGGCTAATACTCATGGCATACATGGCCTACACTAGCTTTCATATGATGATAATAATAATAATACACCCAACAGTCACATATATAGTACTGATCTCACACTAGGCCAGAGGTCAGATCTGTCACAACACCCAGACCCGAATCAAATATTTAAGTATTACATATTTGATTCAATATTTGTCTCGCTATGAGGATCGAACCAGTGGCTTCTCGTTTTACAGCCGGCCTACACCCGCGCTTCATCACGGAGGCTGTTGATCCCCATATTGTTATAATATTATTTTATCCCTTGTTGCGAATGATCGTGTCTTAAATATTATAGCACTCTGAGAACCAAGACGTAGCGACACTTTATATGTAAATATCCATCAAACTGTTTAGGCCGCAGAGTGCGCCAAAGAAATACACATTACGTTCATATAAACACTCTTTTCTGGGGCCGTCAAGCAAAAAAAGTTTGATTAAATATCTCTCTGAGAAAGAACATGAGAAAACCGTATATAAAGAAGTCCTGCAAAGCTAAGCTCCATAGTATGAAACAAGGTTTTCAATGGACCCTTTGTCAGATAAATTATAGAGTCTGCGATATGTCTGTTTCATGATATTTAAGCAGCGATAGCTGAGTTAGTAATAGTAATGGCGAGACAGTTGTAAGTCGAAACCAGCCTAAATAGTATAGCATAACACCTCAAATTTTTCTAAAGTTACGTGTTATTCATTATTATTATTCATTATTTATTGTTACCTATTATTAGAAATACCTAAGTTATATCGAAGGTATTTAGGAGACTAGTTGCAGGTACATTAAAAATGACATCCTAAGTGGGGAGTAGTAAATGTTTAGCACGAAACGGTGTACCTTGGGCGCTCCGGTGTTCAGGTGAGTTGTGAAGAAGAGTAGTTGATAGCCAGGATATTCGTGGTTGGTTCGCGAGTCAGTAAGTGTAAGCAGTTCAATGGTCGCGTAGTTCAGCTTAGAGCGTAATGCTGGCAGATTAATTATAAAAAAAGGCTTAAGTAAATCCTGACATGCGCTTGTGTTAATATTAAGCACTGATATGTGTAACAGTGTTATGTAAATCAATCAATAAAATGGTAAAAATTGTATTTGTGTCTTTTTAAAAATCAATCTTGCATAGTTTTGTTGATATTGCTAACAATTGTTAATTGTTGGTTGCATTTTCGGTGAAGGACAATGTCGTGAAGGGATACAAGATATCTGCGAATTCTCTTAACATTTTGGAAGTTATACGAAATCTAGCAACACACATTAAGCGAGTTTAGTGCTACCTCAATGTCGAGCCTACAATCGCAGTCTTATTTGTCCGTTTATTTTTTAAATCGAATACGAGGTGTTTTTTATTGAAAAATAATACCGGCCTTGTATACGCTGTCCCACTGCTGAGCAAGGACTTCCTCTACTAACAAGACAATTGGACGTGATTTCCCTAGCCGAGACTCCCTGAGCTTCACATACTCTGTGTCGAAAAAGAATAATACATAAAAAGTACACCGACTTCAATAAAAAACAAATTATGCGTCACTATAAAATTTGAGGGTTCCCTTGATTTTTCTGAGATCCCATCCCTGACCCTGACTTGATGCCAATGGGACCACCTGGAAAGTATACCCTTTCAAACAAAAAAAGAATTTCTCGAATCGGTCCAGGCGTCTTCGAGTAATCGGGTAACATACATAAAAAATAAAAAAATCCGATGAATTGTTTCCTCCTCCTTTTTTGAAGTCGGTTAAAAAGAGTAGTAGATCCTGGCTTATAGGAGTTTCAGTGGCGGATGTTTGGGTAGGATTGTTTAAGTAAACAGAAAGATTAATTAAGCTTTCATCCGCCAGCTGGCCTAATGGCGGATTTGATTTTATTTAGAGACAATGTCTTATTAATATAGGTTACGCGTATGTGTATACTAAATATTCTGCTTCAATAAAAATTCCGTGTATAATTTTTATTACATATATATGTATATTATAAATATTCGGCGAACAACTTTACTGAAATTTCTAGATTAAAAGGATGAATACATTCCAACAGAATCGTGTGAGGTTCGTTGCAAAAGATGAACTTCTAACATCTATGAAATACTATTTATGCAAGTGGTTTCTATTAAAAAGAATTGATTATCTCAATGCCTCGTTCATTAATAACTGATGTATAGATTTTTAGTAAGTATAAGGGGCACTGTATCTACCGGCGCTATCGGGACCTCAACAGCTTCGACGACGGGAACCTCTTCCTCACCAACCACGGCAAAGTTACCGATGCCAATGTCGCCACAGATGCCGTAGGCGGGACCGGCCAGACCGGCCCAGCCGAGAGCGGGGGCGGCAAATTCAGGAGCACCGAAGGGACCGCCGAAGGGACCGCCGTAGGGACCGCCATACGGACCGCCGAAGGGGACGTCGAAGGGAGCAACGAAGGGACCGCCCAGTCCACCGTATCCCAGGCCTGTTCTGCCGAAGTAGTCGCTGTATACGTTCTAAAAAATAAATAGTTGATACATTGATACTATGTCGTAACTTCGGTGCAACGAAATAGCCATAATTCAGACTAAAGTAAAAATTCTTTAATTACTTTACAAAAGGTAACTTTACTAAAGTAACTAAAGTTCACGCCTTTATTCCTGAAGGTTAGGTACAGATGCAACTATTGCACCCATGTTCATCGACCATATTTACCCTTGATGTCATACGTGGTTAGCCTATAGCCATATCAAGCATGAGTTCCAGGAAAATCACGTGTTTTTTGTTTTGGCAACTCACGACTGGTATTTCGATTATACGATCTGGGATTTGAACCCAAGACCTCACCAGTTTTTGAATATAAGCAGACAGAAAATCCACAAATAAATTACTCCTAAGATCTAGTACTTATTAAGACAAACCATAAGCAAATTTTATACCTGAATCAGGCAAGCCTGAACACAAAAAATAAGAAATGAGAAGGTAGACATGATCACATGTCTATGCTTCGCTGCAAATTATGAATGCTGACATAATGTTCTAGACACATTTTTATACTTTTCTCGAATGATAAAACACAATGACCTAATTCAATTTATGCAATCTCATGATCTATTTTAGAAAAACACGTTCTATGATAGTAATACGTTGGAAATGCCATGTACGTAGTTTATATTACGTCATTACCCACAGTTTTACAATTAAAGTCCCCGTAATTTTAAACGAGTATAAAAGGTGTGAAAAACGTTATATAATCATTATTTGTACAGTATCACAACAAAAATACAATACAATGGTATTCAAAGCTTTCGTCCTCTGCGCTTCTGCGCTACTCGTTCAGGTATTATACAATTTTTCAAACTAACTCAATTTCCTAAAGCTGGTTAGAGTTTCTGTAATTGCATTAAAATAGTTTAAAAAATTAAATATTTGTAACAGTTTAGATCAACCAATGTTATATATACGTCAAATATTTGATATACCAACCAAGTATGTCTGTTACTTATTATTTTTTTTTCAGACCACCCTTTGCCAGTTTTGCGCAGGCCCGATGGCCGCTCGCCCTGCTCTAGCATACGACGGCTTGGCCTATGATGGACTTGCTGGCTGGCCCGCCGGCCGTCTTGGTTGCGGTGCCATCGCTCCCGCCATTGACATCGCAGCTGCCAGCTCTCTCAACGCTGCGTACGGTGGTGGTTTGCCCATAACCAGTGCGTCTGCCGCTGCACCCACCGGCCTCGCCGTCACCTCTGAGAATGCTTACGATGGTGCCGTTATGGTAGCCGGTAACCTGCCATTCCTTGGAACCGCCGCTATGGAGGGAGTGTACCCGACCCTCGGCGCTGGGGCTGTGTCATACGGTTGCGGTGACGGTATTGTCGCCATCACCGCTGAGGGTCCCATCGCTGGTCCTGCTGCCATAGCCCCTGCCATAGCTCCACTTGGTCTCGGCCGTACCATGGCTCCACTCGATTTAGCCGCGGCTGCTCCTTTCGGTTACGCCACTGGTAGTTGTGGATGCAGTGGACCCTACCTATATTAGAAAATGACTGTTATTATAAAATAAATAAGATATATCATAAATTGGTGACTTTCATTGTGTGTATTCTATGGAAAAGTAAAAATTAATAAACATCGATATATGAGATCCACCACAAGTTTTGATTGGACAAAATCCTATGTTTTATTGTTCATAAAACATAAAAATGTTATATTGTTCCTTTGCGATGATGTTATTGAAAAAGAAAGAAATAAATATTTTATTTGACACAAGCAGTTTCAATACAATTTTAGGTGTCTAATTAATTCTAAAACTAGACAAAAATTCAACTTACATCACAAACACGACCTCTACTTACCATAAACTGGTTTAAAGAACAGTTTTATTCTGCTTTATATAATAATAATAATATAACTTATTTACTAGCCAATAAAAGCCAAATCGGCATCACATCAGGCTCAGTATTATAAACGGCTGTTTGCATTTGGTCCGTCGGTACATTACTTTTGTAAGAAAAGTAAATAAGCAAAATTATTATACTATATAACATATTTAAAAGTAAATTATGTTAATATAAATAACATATTAACGCAATTGTTTACATAATTAGTGTTTATGAAAAGAACGCAATGTAGCGTATCCGTACTCATTTGAAGAAGTGAAACGTGAGGCTCCGGATTCAATCCCCGCATGGGGTAAAAGCTTGTGTGATGCTAAAATGTTTGATTCAGCTGTTGCAGGACCATAGTCCCCGTAGTTTTTGATACCTACGATACAGGTAGGACCTAGTGTGGGGTCAGGACTGCATGTGTGACTGTCGCGTGTACTTTTTTATTAACTTTAAACAACCTCCGAAATAATTATTTATGATACTTAGGTATATAGGTCCCGATGTTTTCCTATCCTTAACGCGACCACTACTATGTGCATTGTGCTAAGATGGATAAAATGGAACTTGCGAGATTTCGACAATACGATCCCCTCTATCGAATCGAGCTACTAACCCGTTCTCCTTTTTAGAGGATTTCGTAATACCTATATAATAACACGTGAAAACTTTTTGCATTAACACATAAACATGGTCCCACTGCTGGGTACAGGCCTTCTCCACTAATGAGAGGGGTTAGGCCTTACTCCACCACGCTGGCCTAATGCGAGTTGGTAGACTTCAAATACCTTCGAAATTCTAATGAGAATTCTCAGGTAAGCAGGTTTCCTCACAATGTTTTCCTTCACCGTTTAAATCAAGCAATAATTAACATTTAACACACACGTAACATCAGAAAAGTTAGAGGTGTATGCCATTTGGGTTTCGATCATACGACTTTCGTCTTGACAGTCCGTACCGCAACCAACTAGGTTATCACTGCTTTTTTTTAGAGTTTTGATATACTTAGTTAAAGTTTATTCCACGGTTGGCGGGCATTTGTGTCAAGATTATTAGTATTTGATTCAACCGATATTTTATAAAAGTTACAGGAGAGGTTTTTTTAGCTCCATCTATTAACCTAACTAGCGAAATTTGGCCTGTGAACATATGGTCCAATTTGGTCAGTTATTTTGAGTATTTGGTCAGCACTCTACAAAAGTTATAATAAGTTCAACATTTCAAGGTTATCCAAAAAATGTTAGCGGTTCATGTTGATCGTAGAGAACTGATCTAAAATGATTCCAATCAGTCACGAAATGGTGAAAATTGTTCAGCTAATTTCGATGATAGGCCATCGTTATTTTTTTTTTTTTTTAGTGCCTCGATAGCCAGGCGAGCAGACGGGCCACCTGATGGTAAGTAGTCACCGCCGCCCATAGACTTCTGCAATACCAGGGCACAGCAAAGCCGCTGCCTACCGTTATTTACGTATTAATCGCACAAAATACTAAAAACTGAGCTCCATTCAGTAAACGGCCCAAATAGCCAAAAATGGACCTTCACGGTCCAAATTGGTCATAATTAATTAGTAAGTTTTAGTAATTGGTGAACATTTCTACAAAATCTACAATGAGTTTAAAATTCCAACATCATCAGAAAAATTATCGTGGCTTTATACTTTAATTAAAACACTAGACGATCAAAAGAAAAAATATCTCGTATGTTGCTTTAACAAAATGAGTCTATTAAGATATAAAGAAATAGCTGATAGTTTGAAATATAATGACGAAATTTATTATGGACCAATGAAGCCTGATCGCAGAGGAGAAAGAAGCCAGATAGAAGAAGACAGAATATTGGCAAGAAAAACTAAGCTATCTCTACAGCAGTAATAATAGATAAGCTCTCATGACCTAATTGGAGTTTTGAAACTGCCAGATGTATTTCCGAAAGGGCACGTACACGTTGATATCTGTTAATTTTATTACAAATGGCAAAAACCCACGTTACGTCATATTACCTAATTTGTAAGTACGTTTGTCCGATTAAATATAGAGTAATATATTTTTTTATTAAAAGACTGCGTCGTGGAAGTGAGGTGTCGCAGGACACACCGCCACGTCTCCCGGTGCGGCGAGCTGTCGCCGAGCCACGACCGCACGCCAGCAAGCTGCTGCTTAGCTGTGCCGCGCGGGCACTCACGCCACTGCGCCAACGCACCTGGATCGTAGCGTGCCATCCACACCAAGGCACGCGGATCTAAGCGTGCTAACTACGTGCACACCTAAACGGGGAGCTGACCCCAAGACCGTGCGCTAACGAAGACCGCGTGGCCCATCTGCTGCTCAGCCGTGCTAACCACGTGTGCCACCATCGTGTCGTCCACCTGAAACGGTGTCATCAGGCCAGTACCCGAAGTGTTGCATATCCATCCACAACCGTGTTGAATATGAGGCAGCAGATGTATGTTATGAATAAAGCTCGTACCTACGTATTCGAACCCTGACTTTGATTGTCTCACCCACTAACTATCTATCTGCGGTTAGCTAATACTAAAAAGCTATCTACGCCGCAGTAAATTGTCCTAAATGTTTATGGAAAATAAAAAAAATATTATTTATTTGCTGCACCTTGCATCTCCAACACTTAAACTGATAAATTATCTACGTGGTCACCGTCAGTGTGTTCGCATTAATGAGAGTTTATTGATTCATGGGAAAGAAAAGGAGGGAAGGTGAATACACTTAAAACTTAGTATAAATGCGTTTCGACATAATTAATGAAACACATAGTTATTCCATAAATAGTTCAGTAAAGTTTGTATGGGATATGATTATTCTTTCTGGTTAGATGTATTTAATTTTACTGTTCCGCGATCTTGCACCCGTCTCCAAAATAGAACAACGTTCAGTCTTCCTTTTTATCGTACCAACCACAGTCGGAATTCACCAATTTACAGAATGTGCTGTACATACAATAAAATTTGTCACAATATAGATATTTTCAGTACATCTATATCCTCATTGAAAAGACTGTTAGAAACTAATCCAAATACATTACATAATAATTAAGTTATATGTTTGTTATGTAGTTTATGTTTTCTGTTTATCCAGTTTATATTAATTTTTGTTTAGGTTCTTACTGTTTAATTTTTATTGTCTGTTAATTTATTTTTCTGTATTTTTATTTTTAATTAAGCCGATTTATAATTTACACGCATGCTGTGTTCACTCCAAGAAGGTGGTACACTGTTGTATGATATTTTTATTTTATGTCTTAACATTGTAATAACTGTGTACAACTAGTTCTAACTAGTTGTTAATAAAAAAAAACCTTTTGTCTGTTTACTCCTATTCTAGAAGTAAATGTAAATATATTCTGAAAGATTGGTTGCAAAAACAAGATTATGCCGTTACAAAACATCTTCTACTCCTATAAATTTAAATAATACTCACACACACAAACACGAACACACACACACACCTGCATGCACACCATAGTATAAAATACGATTATTTAGTATAAAGCACTTTATGTATCCATTATAATAATAATATAATTCTCCTGTTGTTACCTAAAAAATGATTTTTTTTCTATTCAAAATATAATAAGTATACGTAAAATATATAATAACTTGTAAAACTTCGTACCGTGGTGTGAGGACCTGGTGATCTGTATTGCAGGTTTTTTGCCCATTTCAGACACCATCTCCTAGCATATAATAGACTGTGAAATAATAACAAGTAGAATGTTACTGTATACTGTCTTTACTGTAAAAGTCTTTTTGTGAGGAGAAATAAATTAAAAAAAACCTAATATTCGTGCTCGTCGGCACAATGGATTTGTAGAGGACCTGTTGTAAGTGTTGTTCCTTTAGCGAAGGGAAAGATTTGTAGGAAAAATCGAGTAAAAGCTAGTACAGCAATAAAGAATATATAATTATGAGTTTTCTTGCCCTAATTGGTGTTCAAATTATCTACAATAGATGTATGGTTAATAATATTTATAACAATCAGGGTTGGGCAGTATTTGAATTACTTGTAATTGAAATACGTAATTGAAATACAAATACGTATTTTGTATTTGTATTTCAATTACTTCTAAAAAATGTAATTGTAATTGGTATTTCAAATACCTGACGCTGGGGTATTTTGTATTTAGTATTTCAAATATATAGGGCTTCAAAATACATTTGACCAAAATACATTAAATAGCGATGTTATTAAACAAGGCTGCATGGTTGAGAACCTTTGCCTTTTCTTTTATATAAAAAAGAGAGAATGAAACAAACGGTTATTTTTACAAAACTTCTGTGTAACAATTAAGTAAGAGCCACCCGAAATCCGACCCGCACCGCCTCGCCTAGTGCGTTTAGTATTCTTTATTTGGACCTTTATGGATATGCGCTCACTACATAAACTCCATAGCGTCACCTCGCCACCATATCCTCGGTCCTAAGCCGTCCACGCGTGGATCGCGAGTTGCTGCGCATTGCCAACGCACAAGACCCATAAGTCGCGTAGCGAAGTTTACTGGTGACAACGCGGCGTCCACCCGTGGACCACCTGGACGACCACCACTTCGACAACGAGTGGACGCCGAGCGACGAGGCGGTACGAGTCGGGTGCCGGGTGGCTCTTATGAGCTGGGACCTTTAAGTTTATTACTAAGATTGTCACGATGGATGATCAATCCACATGTACGTCTACGATGCCAAACGACGGCGGCAATGGGGTGAATCAAGTGACGTATCCGCAAATTTTAACTGGCGGAAAGTATTTCACAGTAATCAATAGCGTCCATGATAATGTCCAGGCATCTTGTATTAAATGCAAAGCCACCATTAAAGGTAATTTAAAGGCTACAAGCAACTTCATATTGCATTTGAAAGTAAGTTATGAAATGATTTATGTTATTGTGTTTTTTTATATACTGACACGGCAAAGTGACCCCAGTGCACCTGATGGTAAGTGCAGTGGGATCCAGATTTTTTTTATTGTAGAATTTGCAGGTTACGAAATGATTGCATTAATACAATATATACTTACTATACTATACATACTTACCTATTATATCTTATACTATTTATTTACTTTATTTTTTTAGAGAAAGCACCCTGATGTTTTTATTATTATTTATTATTAAGGACCTCCAACAAAGGTTACACGTATATAAAAGAAAAGTGTTACATTTTATATATTAACTTTGTGACGTGCTCCTTCAATTACAGGAGACCACAGCATGCAAATTTACAATTTTATATAGTGACTTTGAATATTATTTACTCTAATTTTACAACACTAGGAAAGAAATAGATACTAGTTACTAACATACTAATGATTAGCTGCATAATATTTGCCAGGCTTGTTTTTTTATATCTAGAAGTGTCCGTGATGTCAAGAGTGAATATGAGAACAGCAAAATAAATCAACATGTTTCTGGTAAAAGAAAACAACCATTAAAAAACGAAGAAAAAAGGAAACAAACTAAACTAGATTTACGTTGCTAAATGAAACTGAATGTCAGAAAAAACTTGATAAAAACATCATGAATTATATTGTACAGAGTATGAAACCCTTGAGTACTTTAGATGATCCCAATTTTGTAAAGATTTTTACTGACCTTCCATAAAACTTAAATGTAATGTCAAGAAGAACATTAGGAAGGAAAATTGAAATGACTCAAAAAGATATCATGGAAAAAATTAAAAGCATTTTGAGCAATGTGATGTATGTATCAACCACTGCAGATATATGTTCAACTAAAACTAGGAGCTATCTTGGTGTAACTGCACACTGGGTAAATTTTCATTTACCTAAAATTTTTACATTGTTTTTTTCCCAGCAAGCATCACAACAGATGAGAGGCAAAGAATTCAAAATCTTGCTATTCATGCCTTAGAGGCAAATTACAAAAAACATGAAATGCCTGGGAGTAGCACTACTAGTAAAGATGATGATCTTATTGTTTTTGTGAACAGGGACAGTGATCAACCACAGACATCAAAAATGGAGTTAGAGTTAGTCAGCTTCCTAAATGATAAAAGCAAAGAGCTTAGCATTCTTGAACGCTATCCAAATATAAAAAATATGTTCATACAATACATTTTTTGTAACTACGATTTCGCCATTGTCCTTTATAGTTCATCCTTCATTGGTGCGGCCTATACTATTCTATTTACATAACCTAACACCTGATTGTATTTTGTAATTTTTATTTTGTATTTTGATGAATATAAAATACAAAATACTGTATTTTGTATTTTATATTTTAAATACTCGAGTTAAAAATATTTTGTATTTTGTATTTTAAATACATCCGCGACAGTATTTTGTAATTTGTATTTCAATTACAGCAAAGCATGTATTTTGCCCAGCCCTGATAACAATAAATGTTTAAAGATCACTACAAGAAAAATTTTTTACAACTAAGAACGGTAACGAATAGTACAGCAATATGAAAAAAATTGAAACAAAAACTTTGTGGAGACCAGTTTATTTTGAACAAATCATGGATGGATGTCTAGTAAACGTAGGGGGCGCCGCAGCCGCAACCGCAACGTCCAGCGATGGACACAGCACCAGCGGCGAGAGCATCACCTCCGAATCCAACGGCACCGATGATGGGCACCTGTCCAGCGACGGCAGTGGTACCAGCCACGGGCAGCTCTCCAGCCACGGCCAAGTTACCAATACCAGTACCTCCGTAGGTGCCGCAAGCAGGACCAGCCAGACCAGCCCAGCCAAGACCGGGGGCGGCGAGGGCGGGGGCACCGAAGGGAGCTAAACCGGGAGCGGCGAGAGCTGGGGCCAGACCGAGGGGGGCGATGGCGGGGGCGGCAATAGCGGGGCCTACAAGACCTCTGTTGCAAATACCGAAGACGTTCTGCAAAATAAACGTTATCATAAGATGGAGGTAAGAGGCCCGGACCAAGAGGTTCGCAAACTCGTACTTTTGCCGCACCATCAAGCTGTGGAACAGTTTGCCAGCTACCGTGTTCCCTCCTTCCTATGATCCTGGGTCCTTTAGGCGTAGTGTGAAGAAGCTACACAGCAGGCCGGCATGATTGTATTGAGTAGCGAGTGATAATCTATCCCTCGCTACTTGATACTATAACTGGACGGCACTGCACTTACCATCAGGTGCAGTGTGGTCACTTTGCCGAGTCACGATAAAAAAAAAAAAAAAGAGGTTTTCAAGTATCCATGTATTATTTTTCCTTTTTAATAGTTGTACCTCTATATGATAGCCCTTAAGTAGATACACCTATCATAAAGCCTCATCTGATCCAAAATACAAGTTTATGCTCTGCAGAACGCTGGGTCAACTGTAGTTGTCAGTAATTTTTATGTTATAAAGAAAACAAATAATCATTACCTGGATCAGGCAGGCCTGAACGCAGAGGAGAGCAATAGTGAAGGTAGACATGTTAGTTCGTACTTAGCTTTGAAGTAAGAATACTGCCACTATATTCTAAGAATTCTTTTATATTGCCCCTAAAAGATAAAACCTAGTAACCCAAACTTGAGTTTTGAAACTAGACGGACCTCTTTATGAAAAAAACACGTTCCTACATAGATTGTGTTGACGAATTACAATGACTAAATGTTACTAAACTTACCTTGTTATTTTGTAACAAATATTGGTACAAAATTATATAAGGAAAGAAGAAATTAATGAAAACATTATTCAAGTACCATTACATCGAAACAACAATGGCATTCAAAGCTATCGTCTTCTGCGCTTCTGCGCTCTTCGTTCAGGTAAAAATTATTAAGTAATCTGTGATTCAGACATTTTATTTTAGGTTTTTCATGCTCGCTTCGCTGAGCTGTGAGTTTCTGGTTTCAAATCTCACGTCGCATCGTGGAATCTAAATTTTTTGACTCGCGAGTATCACATGAGTTTACCCTGGGATAGACTTTGTGCTTTATAGAGCGATAGATTTGCTGGTGGTAGGATACTCATATCCGCCCGGATTGTGACCACCGTACACAGGGCGAAAAACCCGCCATAGTGACACACGCAAGTGTGTCGCGTTCCGGGATCAGCCAGTGTACATCCGGTTTTTGTTGGGGGTCTGGAGTTGGGGTACAATGGCCATTTTGCGGCCTTCTTAGTACTCTGACTCTAGACCCTCGACCCCTTCTTCATGAGTGTGTTGAGTAGCGGGGATAGATCGTCTCTCGCTACTCAGTGTCTATTTGGACCGCACTGCGCTTACCATCAGGTACAGTGCGGTCACTTTGCCGTGCCAGGATAAAAAAAAAAAGGTTCGTCACCTATTACTTTACGTGACTGAATTTTCAAGAGAGTATATTTTGAGTAATTGTTGCTTTTAGGCCTTATTTAGTCTAAATAACAGCTAGTCAGCAGTCAAAAATGATTACATTATTTTTCAAACCATTTAAAAAAACATGAGGTTCTAATTTAGACGCGTTTTTTCGTTTATTATTTATATAAGGACCTATGTATATTGGTTGAGCTATAAATATTGTATCTATGAATTGTGATTTTTATTATAGTTCTATAGGTTTTTACTTAAAATTTTATTTTAGTTACTTTTAATTTCATAAATTTTTTACTAAAAACTCCAGTTCTTTAATACGATTCTATTTCCAGTGTGCTCTTGGGCAGTGCCTCGGTCGCATCGGCGGTCCTCTGGCCGGTCCCCTTGCCGCTCGCCCTGCGCTGGCTTACGATGGTTTGCCTTACGACGGTCTTGCTGGCTGGCCCGCAGGCCGTCTCGGCTGCGGCGCCATCGCTCCCGTCGCTGACATCGCCGCCGCCAGTTCCTTGAATGCTGCCTATGGTGGTGGTCTGCCCGTCGCCACTTCCTCTGCCGCTGCGCCCACTGGCCTTGCTGTCGCTTCTGAAAACGTTTACGAGGGTATTGTTGAAGTAGCCGGTAACCTGCCATTCCTCGGCACCGTCGCTATGGAGGGAGTGTTCCCGACCGCCGGAGCTGGTGCTGTATCGTACGGTTGTGGTGACGGTGCCGTCGCCATCACCGCTGAGGGTCCCATTGCTGGTCCCGCTGCCATTGCCCCCGCCATGACACCGCTCGGTATAGCCCCCGCTGGTATTGCTCCCGCAATGGCGCCTCTTGGTCTCGCTGCTGCTGCTCCCTTCGGATATGCCACCCGCGGTTGTGGCTGTGGCGCCTCTTATCTTTATTAAAAAGCCTTAATAACTCTTAAATAAAGTATATGATCTTAGCATACACGTGGGGTTTTTATTTATTATCATTTTCATGATACATCCTGAGTATTAAGAACTACGAGGAAATGCGGCCAAACAACAACCAGAGCCGAAAAATATTTGTGGATCACACTAATATTTGTCTCGGGCGGTGGTTGAGCCCGGGCCGCGTCCTCTTATTAAGCAGCCAGCTACTGGCCTGCTTGGCGATTGACTTATCTATCCTCTAATATGCAGGGTTAGACGGAAAGGGTGTATTAAGCTGAAAGGATATTAAGTACCCATAATAGGGTGTTTGACTGGTGTAACCAAAAAATATAAAACTGCACTAGGAGAAAGGATAGTGGGCAAACATATTTATTAAATACATTTTTTTATTTTAAATGTATTATAAACATTTTATTTTCGTCATTAAAATTTAGAATTTTTAATCTGTATCACTCGGTGCCAAAAACGTAGCAATACCGGCCGCCATTACTCGTGACGACATCGCACATAAACATTGCATCCTACGACAAATAAAATTGTAAGGAAGAACATATTTTTCGATGTGTAAACGTGTGGAAACGTGTTAATTTCGTTTTCAAGTCTTCTATAAGAATGGAAGAAGGCATTACAAGGGCTGATAGTCGAAAACTGCCACCTCTTTCTTAAAACTTTGGATTTTGGCACATGGATGAACAATTTATCGTGATTTAGTGTCGAGTTTTTACACAAAGGCATTGAACAATATTTATATGCTAGCTCATTCATTTTTGTGGAAAAACTAGAGATAAATGCAAATTATTTGTTATGTTGTTAGGTGTCACGAATGTTTGTAGATGTGCGATGACGTCACATAGAGATAATGTCACGTGATAACGCGTTTTAGCGCGAAATTATATATGAAAAAATTAAATCACGGATTTTATATAAATTGAGTATATTTCAATAATAAAAATATTACGGGGGCTGTAAGTGAAGAGTCCTCTATCAATGTCCATCAATCTTCAAAAATTGTCAAATACCCTATTCAAAGCAAATTTTACACATACTATTTTTGCAAAAAATAATA
The DNA here is from genome assembly GCA_905220505.1 of Laothoe populi. Lineage (NCBI taxonomy): Eukaryota > Metazoa > Arthropoda > Insecta > Lepidoptera > Sphingidae > Laothoe > Laothoe populi. The sequence continues at coordinate 6,317,649 of HG992157.1, forward strand.
GGCTGCGTGATATTTCAGTTCAAACATTTCCTTTGAAAAAATAGGTAGACCCAAGATCAGTTGTCTTGATGACTCATGACATACAAAGCTAATTGAAATCAGGCGGCAAGTGATGTCAAAGGACATGCCGACATGTTGTCGTAAGTTTTAAATATCGGTGGTGCCGTATGACGCTCTCTGGGTAACAAGGCTCTGTGGACTTTCATTGCAAATTGTAACGTGGAAATCCAATGTGTGCCATAAGTCAAATATGAAAACTTGAAAACGGTAATAATCAACTAACTAATACAGTTGCCTATAGTCGTCTCGTCACCAAACGAGAAGGTGGCGCCGAGTTTGTCTACTGACTGGCGTCTCTGGCTCTGTGGATTGGGGGCTCTGAAGAATTCTACCACAGAAGTAGTCGCCTGTTACGACAGGCAGGGTTATTCTGTGGTATTTAGTCCAAAAGGGATCACGGAGCTCGCGGCTTCGCAGCGAGGGAAATGCGGACTTTATAAACATTTTTTCATGGTTCGACCCAAAGACGGGTGGCGGTGCGAAGTCACGTGCTGGCATAGAATATGGAGGGCATCTAGAAGAGACGAGCTGTAAACACAACGCGCAGGAACAGTTATGACAGAAATCTAAATTCACATAGGATCCCCCGGGTCCGGCCGAAATGTGCTGCTGAAGGTCACCGTGGGGTTTTGGTCGGTACACCAGCATAGGAAAATTAGCTTGGAGGTTATTTTCGAGAGCAGAAGTATACAATCCAAGGAGTTGTCTTCTGCACTAAGGCACCTGCAGCGATTGTCCAGCCTCTCAGGTGTTGAGTCACTTTGCCCCTTTTAGGGATGATTTTTCAAAAACGTTGAAACACCTTTTTTTATTTCCTACCAAAAGCCTAAATATGAATTTCCAGATCCGTAAGTCGAGGAATTGTAGATTTCCCATACAAATTTTGTACTCCTATTTGACCCCTTTCAAGATTGTTTTCTTAGAAAAAAGATAGCCTATGTCCTTCTCCAGGATATAATCTATCTCCTTGCCAAATTTCATCACAATCCGGTTAGCCGTTTAGTCGTGAAAAGGTAACAAACAAACAAACAGAGTTAACTTCGCATTTATAGTGTCGGTATGGATAGTATGAGTGTATGGATTAGGGTGGCTATACCTTTAGGGATGATTTTGCAAAAAATGTGAAACACCTTTTTTTATTTCCTACCAAAAGCTTAACCTTTAACTAGTGACATGTAGTGTCACAGGCGTCGCGCGTTTTGCATTTTTTTAGAATTTACCACTTCCCGACACTTGCCGCACCCCCGGGTCTTAGTAGCTTTTGTTTTAGCAGTAAAACGACCAAGGAAGGAGATAAACTTGTCGTCGGTTGTATAACATGTGATTAACACTTGTCAAAAAATCGGGTGTAGCCTCTTAGGCTACATGTCCCTAATTGCCATACAAAATATTTGGAAGAATGTACGAACGAGAAGATGGCCAACGGTGGTGTTCTACCGTATTCTGGATTTGTATAACTCAACCCAAGGATACAAATACAGGAGACTTGTTAAAAATATTAGCCCATTCGCTAGTGCTCCCCATATCCAAAGACGTGTAGTCTACAATCATACATAGGGATTCACGGTTAGTGATAAAGCGAGTTCTGAGTGATGATATGGAAGAAAAAGCTGTCCAACGGCATGAAATTAGTCAAGGCAAACGAACGGCATGCAGTATTTATACACCTAAAATGCCCAGAATACACTTGCCATGTTCTTGCCCCTTGTGTTAAATTTACCAATAATTTATCAAAATTGAGTTGTTGTCAGAATTTTTATTTTTTGTTTTTATAAGTATCTATTGTGTTTTGTTGTTTCTTTATTAATTAGATTTTCAGTAAAAAGTGTTAAAGGCGTCATATTATTTGTATAAAGTTTATGAAAATGGTACAATACTGATATCATGTCAATCAAGGCTGAAAATTACCAGTATGTGTTAATTCTCGTTTTTTTTTATATTTGATAACTTAAGTTGATTAATTTTACGTATAAGTTTCTGTTATGTACCAATGGTTAAATATCAACAGAATTTCAAAACACCAAATATATTTTTATAACAAAAATTTACTTTGAAAGTATGTAGTCTGTCAGACGTCATGTCCCTTATAGTGTAATAATTTTTTCATGTCACTAGTTAAAGGCTAAATATGAATTTCAGATCCCTAAGTGGAGGACTTATGGATTTATCTTACAAATGTTGAACTCCTATTTGACCCCTTTCAAGATTGTTTTTTTGAGAAAAAAGATAGCCTGTGTCCTCCACCGAGATATAAATCTATCTCCTTTCCAAATTTCATCACAATCCGGTCAGCCGTTTAGTCGTGAAAAGGTAACAAACAAACATACAAACAAACAGAGCTACTTTCGCATTTATAGTATTAGTATGGATAGTATGAGGGTATGGAAACTTTAGGGATGAATTTGCAAATGTGCAACACGTGTTTCTTTATTTCCTACCAAAAGCCTAAATATTCGTTTTCAGATCCCTAACTTGAGGAATTATGGATTTACCATACAAATTTTTAACTCCTATTTGACCCCTTTTAATATTGTTTTTTTGAGAAAAAAGATAGCCTATTTCCTTTTCCGGGATATAATCTATCTCCTTGCCAAATTTCATTACAATCCAGTCAGCTGTTTAGTCGTGAAAAGGTAACAAACAAACAAACAAACAGAGTTACTTTCGCATTAATAGTATTAGTATGGAGTACTTTGCCGTGCCAGGATAAAAAAAGATTGTCTATGACTGTCGACTTTGTCGTCGAAATGTTGAACAAACATTATATTACTGTAATATGTTGCCAATTTACGCATCTATTGTTGTAATTGCTTTTTTAAGTTTGTCACAATAACCGCAAATGTTATATTGTAGTAGTAACTTTGAATCAGCATTGATTTTAAAGAAACAATGCCGCATTGAATATGCCCGACCTTTTAGGTGTAAACATGGTAAATTCAATAAAAAATCATATATTACTAATAATATTTCATTATCTTTTATTCGAAGAGTCAATGCATGGGGGATATTTAGTAAATGTAAGGAGCTCCACATCCACAACCGCAACTACCAGCGATGGAAACCGCACCAGCAGCAAGGGCGTCACCTCCAAAACCAACAGCGCCGATGATGGGCACTTGTCCAGCGACGGCGGTGGTGCCAGCCACGGGCAGCTCACCAGCGACGGCCAAGTTACCGATACCAGTGCCTCCGTAGGTGCCGCAAGCGGGACCAGCCAGACCAGACCAGCCGAGACCGGGAGCGGCGAGAGCGGGGGCACCGAAGGGAGCTAGACCGGGAGCGGCGAGACCTGGGGCCAGACCGAGGGGGGCGATGGCGGGACCGGCAATTGCGGGGCCTACGAGACCTCTGTTGCATATGCCGAAGGCATCCTGAAAAAAATTATTTGTAAAAAATAGTTTTTTTAAAGTGTATTACAACTTATAATAATTTGCACAAAATGGTATATATTGGAATTGGAAATCTAGCAGACTGCAAAGTATCGGCTAATAATATTTGATGCCAAATCTCAAACACTATATATGGACTAAGTCACTGGGCTAAATACAACTGAGAGTTGTTTGTTATAACAAAACTGTAACAAACAACCTTTACCTGGATGAGACAAGCCTGAACGCAGAGAAGGAAGGCGAAGGTAGACATGTTTTTTTTGTCTGTACTAGGGTTTGGAGTAAGAATGTCGTTACTAAAAACGGGCGGTCTTTTATATTGCCCCAGATAGATAAAACCTAGTGACCTAACATCAATTTTATGAAAGAACACGTTTTTTGATATCAATATATATGAGGTAACATGTCCAACATAATAACCTCGCGTTGTATAAAAGGTGTTCAGAAGAAAGTAAATAAATCATTATTCAAGTAGTATCACAACAAAACTACAATGGCATTCAAACCTATCATCCTTTGCGCTTCAGCGCTCTTTGTCCAGGTATATTGTCTTCTTTCTTTATTACTCAGGTTATCTGCAGTTCTACTGACTTTGAATATATAGATATAGTATATGTCATATATTACCAAGTATTTAGAATTGTCAGTTATATAATTAACTTGATTAGTTAAAAACCAGGAAGGAACAGAGGTAATCTTGGCGACTCTCGCTGGTAGGATATTCATATCCACCCGGATAGCGACTAACTTACACAAGGTGTAAAACCCGCCGTACACCTCTTTGCCCCATGGGGTAGTGTGAAGAAGCTACACAGCAGGCCGGCATGATTATGTTGAGTAGTGGGGGCAGATTGTTTCTCACTACTTAATACCCTAACTGGACGGCACTGCGCTTACCATCAGGTGCAGTGTGGTCACTTAATAAACTAGGGTAAAAATAAACTTTCGTGGTTCAGGTTCTGTAAGATAATTTTATTTTCAGTGCGTTGTTGGCAACTGTTTAGGCCGCATCGGAACCCCGTTGGCAGCTCGCCCCGCCTTGGCTCTCGATGGTTTAGCCTATGACGGTTGGGGTTACGATGGTCTTGCTGGCTGGCCCGCAGGCCGTCTCGGCTGCGGCGCCATTGCTCCCGCTGTAGACATCGCCGCCGCCAGTTCCTTGAATGCTGCCTATGGTGGGGGTCTGCCCGTCACCACTTCCTCCGCCGCCGCGCCCACTGGTCTTGCTGTCGCTTCTGAAAACGCTTACGAGGGTATTATCGACGTAGTCGGTAACCTGCCATTCCTTGGCACCGTCGCTATGGAGGGAGTATTCCCGACCGCCGGAGCTGGTGCTGTGTCATACGGTTGTGGTGACGGTATCGTCGCCATCACCGCTGAGGGTCCCATTGCTGGTCCCGCTGCCATTGCCCCCGCCATGGCACCGCTCGGTATAGCCCCCGCTGGTATTGCTCCCGCAATGGCGCCTCTTGGTCTCGCTGCTGCTGCTCCCTTCGGCTATGCTACCCGCGGTTGCGGCTGTGGCGCTCCTTACCTCTATTAAAATCTATAAAATAAGTAGTTATGATTCTAACATAATGATTTTATTAGAATGGTTTGAGATTAAATAAATATATTTAAACGTATAAACCTTGCTATTATGATTTATTCTTGATCTCATCCGGGTCAATCCTGGATTTAACATTTTAATCTTTTTGTTTATATGTCTATTGCTTTCTTCAAGTATTCACGTTACATAACATATTGAAAAATTTGCCTAGTTGTCTTTAAACATAATTATACAGACGATTAATACAATATAGGCTATTCATTAGATGAAAACAACACTTAAATAATATTAATTTAATTACCCATAAAATAAGTACAATAAATCACTCGAAGAGTTACTACTAATAACATGATAGATATTTTTGAGAGAAAAGGCAAACAATCCGTGGCGGCATCTTACGCTATTACATCCCTCTATATCTGCTTAGTAGCCGGATGCCAAGACACTATGCGAAGACGTGAGGATCATGTAACTGAGCTCAGCCAGACCCTGGATCTCATGTATTCGGGTCATTCCGTCATTTCGTGCAAATTACACGTCCAGATAAATTACCCCATGAAAGAATGCCTTTGTTATAATGAATTCTGTTCGAATTAATACCAAATCATGTATTTAAAAAGTAGTGTATTTGTCATTTTAGAGATATATTAATTTGTTTTTGAACATTTACAGTATAACAATCAAAAATTTCATTACACTCTGTTTCCAACCAGTACCCAATTTATGTTTCTAATATTTATTTACGTACTATTAACTATCTTTCTTTAAATTATACTAGAAACTATTGGTTTAAATCATCACTCGTTTATCTATATTTTTTGTAAAATTATAAACATAATAGGAACAATTAAAGAAAGTAGTTTTATTTTTGTCATGTAAAAAATATCACTACCATCCACAGTCCAAGTATTGTCATTCTAATACGCAATCATAAATAACTGTCGCTGACCACAACGTGTTCATAGTAGCCAGTTAGCCTCGATGGCAAAGCCAAAGTGCCTGTATGTCTGTCGTTGACGAAATTATTCTCGATTCTTGTGCCTTTGATAGTATTTTGTCCAATTATAGTGTCATCACATTCCATCGAATTTAAAAAGGTATGTTGCACCTATGATCATATTCTTTTTCAGAAGTTAAGGCTTTAGGCTCATTATCAACACCATTTAATTCTGAATTAGTTATTATATTTAAATAAAAAGTTACTTAAGATATTCTTTATAATTCTCATTCATATCTTCTTCATTTCCATCCGTACCAACAAAATTTTCTATGGATGGTTATATGGATGGACGTATAAATTATAAACAAGATAATAAAGTGCCTTCCGTTGATTATCATTAGAATATGATTTATTGAATAAATTTCTTATTTCCTGAAAAATTTTTTTATTCCGCAAAACGCCGAAATTTGCACGAAATGGCGGAATGACCCATTCACAGGATATCAGGAATGGGATTAAATTCAATGCCAAGAAAACATAGGAGTGCGCGTTTTCATGCAAAAAAAAACCGTTTTCTCGTCTCCACTTTCAGGGTATTCCAATGACAATGCAGAATGATTTTTTTTTTAGTGCCTCGATAGGCAGACGTGCAGACGGCCCACCTGATGGTAAGTAGTCACCGCCGTCCATAGACTTCTGCAATGCCAGGGCACAGCAAAGCCGCTGCCTACCGTTCGCATACCGTTAGCATCTTTAGGTGTAGAAATATAATTTAATTTTGCGGTGGCGGTTTCTAACACCCGTTCAGCGTATATAAGCGTGCTGCTAATATAAAGCGCTGGTATAACCGGGATTGGACTATTGTTCCACCTCTGTTATGGTTCCGATAATTGCCTGCTCGATGGTTGATATAGATTCCAGGGACGGGCCACCCGCATTATGAATAATGCAGATGTAACGAACAGCTTAGAGTTGCTACAGCTGCGCAGAGACATTTCTTCGCTTAGCATGTTCTACCGTCTGTATCATGGCGAATGCTCCGAAGAATTGTTTGGTCTTATCCCATCTTCTTCTGTACACGCCACCACTACACGTACTGGCTTGCGGAGCTACACCAGCGTGGTGTCTATTACTATTTTTTTTTGTCGCGGGGAAAGCGTGTTATTACTACCGCCCGCTCCGGGGGGAAGCGGAATAAGAGTAAAACGGTTATGCTGGACTAGCCGGTCTTACGACCCAGCATCCCCCTCGCCCGGATGATGGCTATCCTGGCAGCCGCTGGGCCGAGTCCCTATCCCCTATGTACACCCCACCCGGCACTACCAGCTAAAACCCCGCGGTGGCCTTCTTCGGCGCTTACGGAGCGATCCCGGGGTATTCTAAGGAGTGCTAGAATTGCTGCCGGAACCGCCCCTGCGCGGTGCTGCGTTGCAGCCCAGTGTCTATTACCCTGGCCTGAATCAAGAGGTTCGCGAATTTGTATCTTTACCGCACCATCAAGCTGTGGAAATGTTTGAAGGCGCACCGTCCTGTAACCCCAGGTTTATTAAGCGTACTGTAAAGAAGCTTCACAGCAGACTGAAATGATTGTGTCAAATTGCGAGGCATAGTTGTCCTTGCTACTGGATAGTCTACTTGGACAGTACTGCGCTTACCTTCGGGTGAAATGTGGTCACTTTGACGTGTTAGGAAAAAAAAAACGTTTGAGCAGGGCCGTTTTCCGTCTCAGTGGAAAACTGGGAAGTTGGTCCTGCTCAAGAAGGAGGGGCGGCCCGCAGAGTCGCCATCGGCCTACCGGCCCATCGTGTTGCTCGACAAGGTCTGTAAGCTCTTCGAGCGTATCATTCACGCTCGCCTCGTCGAGCATCTTGAAGGGGTCGGGCCGGACCTGCCACAGTGCCAGTACGGGTTCCGGCAAGGCCGATCGACAGTACACGCGATTTTGCGGGTCAAGGCCCAAGCGGAGGATGCAGTGGCTCGGGGTGAAGTGGTGGTGGCGGTGTCTCTAGACATCGCCAACGCGTTTAACACCCTGCCCTGGGCCTGCATACTGGAAGCACTGCGGTACCACGTGGTGCCACCGTATCTCCGGCGTCTGGTGCGCTCGTATCTCACAGACAGGTACATAGAGTATCCTGGCGCCGACAGGTGGCACCGAAGAGCTATGGCCTGCGGTGTTCCACAGGGCTCAGTCCTGGGCCACCACACACAACATCGGCTACGATTGGGTGCTCCGTGGTACCAATCCCCGAGGCGTCGCTGTCGTCTGTTATCCAGACGACACGCTAGTAACAGCGACAGCCAGGTCTTTCCAGGAGGCCACCCTGCTCGCCTCGTTCGCAACCGAACAGGTGGTGGGCAGGATTCGGCGACTGGGCCTTAAGGTGGCCCTGAACAAAACCGAGGCCCTTTACTTTCACGGGCCTCGGATTCGGCCACCTTTAATGCCCCACATCAATGTGGAGGGGGTGCGGATTCCCATCGGCTGTACAATGAAGTACTTGGGGTTGATTCTGGACAGCCGGTGGGATTTCCGTGCCCATTTCAAGGAGTTGTCGCCGAAATTGGTGCGGGCGGCGGGCGCGCTCGGACGCCTGCTGCCGAACCTGGAGGGACCTAATAGCCCTTGCCGAAGTTTATACGCTGGAGTCGTGCGGTCAATGGCCCTGTACGGATGTCCCGTATGGGCCGAGTCCCTGAAAGCCCGCTGCGTCACCTTGCTGCGCTAACCGCAGCGTTTGTTGGCGCACTGCACCTGATGGTAAGTGCAGTGTGGTCCAATTAGAGTATCGAGTAGTGCGAGACGATCTATCCCCTGCTACTCAACACAATCATGCCGGCCTGCTTCTTCACACTACGCCATGGGCAAGAAGGTGAAGAAGCGGTCGAGAGTATTGTCAGAGTACTCAGAAGGCCGCAAAATGGCCAAACATTGTACTCCAACTCTAGACTCCCGAGAAAAACCGGATGTACACTGGCTGATCCCGGAACGCGACACACTTGCGTGTGCCACTATGGCGGGTTTTACACCCTGTGTACGGTGGTCGCTATCCGGGCGAATATGAATATCCTACCACCAGCTGCTCTGACTGCTCGCCAACTGCGCCACGGAGACTGTCAATGTATATGCTTCTATATTCACTAGTCAATCACAGACGCCGCCAGTTGCACATTTATGAATGTGCAATCGGTGTATTTTGCCATCTATGTACTAAGGTCATTAAGTATATATGTTGCTGTTGTTTTTTTAATTCAAAAGTATTATTTATGAATTTTCAGTATACTGAGAGTTGCGTGATCTAATAGTTACCATAAGTGCGGTAGGTAGTAAGGAATTAGATTTAAAATGAATAGATCCATGGCGAGTAGCCGGCTGTGAAACGAGAGGCCGTGGGTTAGATTCCCACACCGAGACAAATGTTTGTGTGACCGACAGATATTTGTGTTGCGTCTGGGTGTTATGAGACCGAAATTCTCCCCTAGTCCCTGATACAGCATTATGAATAAAAGACAGTTATTCACATTATCATAGCATTCCCAGATAATCGCCGAGTTTCATTATTCGGTGTCGAAAAAATGCGTGGCATTGTCGATCCTGGCTAAACAGGAGTTACAATGGCGGGTGTGTGGGCGGGATAGTCTCTAGTCACCTAGACGATTCCAAGATTTTGGATTTTATTTTATTCTAAACTCGAAATGATGCCATATATACGGCATAACGGTGTAAATGTGCCTTTGGTTTGCAGAGTTCAGAAGAATCTCATAGTTGAAACTTGATTACTGCAGTTAATGTTTATAAAAAAATGCTTACGTTTGGTTGAAAAGCGAAAGATACTCATTTTATTCCGACAAAATACTTTGAATTCAAGTACGAAATAAGACTGATCCAGAACAGGCCACCCACCCAAGAATTTTATAAGGTATATTCAATATAGGTATAATATAACTTTGAAATAAAATATATGACTATAAAATACGTTCATTTATTTATAAAATTTTGCCTGTAAAAAAATTAACCATCTTAATAGATTCCACCACATCCACATCCGTATCCGTAGGATCCAAATCCTGGGCCGTAACCATAAGCAGGACCCATAGCAGGTGCAGCAGCTATGGGCGCTTCGGCCACGATGCCGATAGCACCATCGCCGCAACCGTAGGATACAGCACCGGCACCAACAGTGGGGAACGCTCCATCAGTGGCTACTGCGCCCAGGAAAGGCAGCTGGCCGATTACAGCAAGGGTACCTTCGATAGCGTTCTCAGAGGTGACGGAGAGGCCCGTGGGTGCGATAGGTGATGCGCTGGTGACAGCGAGACCACCACCGTAAGAAGCAGCAAGTCCAGTAGCTGGCGCTATACCTGCACAGCCTGGTCCATACGGACCAAGTCCGCCAGCCCACGCTCCACCATAACCCAAAGCATCGAATGCACCCAGACCGTCATAACCCCAACCAGCTGCGTAAGGACCGGCCAGACCAGGTCCAATAATGGCTTCACGGCCAAGGCATTGGCTGTAGGCGCTCTAATGGAAGAAAAATGCTTATTAATTTTCCAAATAAGATCAACACAAATAGAATTCGAAAAAAAAAGAAATCTAAAATAATAAAATCGCATACAAAATATGACAATGAAGGTAAGATTCCCTTGTCTATGACACATGCTAGTTAATACCATTTAATAGTTCTTAAATGGTAGGTCTTTCATTGACCGGTCTAGCCTTTTTTGCTTCTAATTCTTTACAACAGATGATTTCGAAAGAAAAACTTTAGTAATATAATTTACTTACGTTTAGAAGAGCAGCAATGGAAACAATGAAGCAAAGTTTGGCGGCCATTTTTAAGTTGGATGTTGTTATTGATACTGAAGAAGACTCAGATTTGAATGATGGAAAGACAAATTGTAGCTGCTTATAAATGAAATTGTTGCGTGACAATGTAAGCTGGAGTTATAAAATGGCGAAATGGTTATTAGTAACATAATCTATATTATTTGAAAATATTTGTAATTGTGTGATAATTATATTATGACTACATTTATGTGTTATCATTATGTAATGTGACATGTTCGTAATATATTCATATAGTGTTACAAGACAGAACATGCAAAGAGGGCTATGTAGCAGTCTGTAATAGTCTAGCTAAAAGTGAAATACTATCAAGACAGAGGTTGCGGGTTCAATCCTAGCTCACTGAGCAAACACCTTTCCAAAGTAATATTTGTATGTTCTTTAAATACCATTTGTCTTTAATGATATGGAACATATTGTAAGGAAACTTGCATACCTAAGAACTGCTAAGGTGAAATCAATGTAAAGTTTATGATCTCGCAAAATTTAGTTTGGATAAACGTAGGTCTTAACCTATCTTATTTCATTAGATAAGGATACAATTTTAGCTGTGAAACAGTATTACAGAGCAGATGTTAGTTTTTTTAATGTTTCTAAAGAGGTAGACAAAATATTTTTGTTTACAGCATCAACAGACAATGATTGAACTGATGCCAACTGTGACATAGAAAATTGTTGTTGCGTTTTGTCCCTTTAGTGAGATATGACGGCGAAGGCACCAAGAATCTCAATAGGCGGCAGTTGATGGAACTAGCGTAGAGACGGCTTTCTATCAATGGCTCCTTTGTCCCAGAAAGTAATCACAATTCTATTGTGGCAGAGCTACGCTGTAGACATATTTGTCTACATCATGAATGGGCCGGCTCGACCGGGGTAGTACCACAGTCTCACAAAAAACCAACGTAAAGTGACAGTTTACTGTCGCGTTTCGTGTGGTAAGTGTGATATCCGGAGGCCCAGATTCCCGCTTCCCTTCCCTAATCCCTATTCCTGTCCTTTAAGGCCGCCAGCGCATACATGATACTTTCGGTATTGTGGATGTTCATGGTCGGTGGAGGTCACTTAACATCAGGTGACCCACATGCTCGTTTGTCGGACTATGCAATAAAAAATTAATAAAAAAATCACAATTCAAAGTTATAGGACATATAAATAAAGACCCACAGAAGCAGTCAACATTTGATTCAACCGGACCTAAGGATATACGAATTGATGATAAGCGGGCAATAAAGCGTCGGATTTGTTGTTGACAAATCACTTGGTGATTTGGAACAAATCAGTGGTCGATTCCTGGATTCACAACTTCTTGTACAAAGCATTTGAAGCATATTGAAGCAGATTTTGTTTTATCTTGGTACAGGAAACAAGCAGTACTTAAATGTATTAATGAATATACCTACGCACAAACTCCTAAACCAATAAAGTTTCCAATATTAAAAAAAAAAATATTTAATACTGTAGTGTAGATGATTATTACAAATAATCGGCTGATGAGTTGAAAATATATCAAATGTTAGATGAGAATTCATTACGTTTCACATTAACGTAATAAACTAGATTACTAACATAATTTTATATTACATTATTAAGTAACAATAACTTTATCGTTACATTCGACTATGATATAATATTAAATATTACTAGTTTGTACTTGTATTGTACTAATTTTCGAGTATTGATTTCCTGTTTAACTTTACTATATTTATAGGCTTTCCTTGTTTTTGGGGAGTAGGGACTCGGCCCAGCGGCTGCCCGGATTGTCATCATCCGGGGAAGGGTGCGCTGGTTTGTAACACCGGCTAGTCCAGCATAACCGTTTTATTCTCATTCCGCTTCCCCCCGGAGCGGGCGGCAGTAATAAAATGCTTTCCCCGCGACAAACAAAAACGGTTCTCCTGGTTTCGACAAATAAATAAATAACAACTCAACAGTCACACACATAGCCCCGACCCCACACTAAGATATTTATGCTGTGGGTATCAGAGACTACGAGAGACTTTCGTTCTCACAATACTCAGACCCCGGACACAAATGTCTGTCTGTCACACAAACATTTGTCCCGGTGTGGGGATCAAACCCACGGCCTCTCGTTTCACTCGCCAACTGTGCCACGAAGGCTGTCAATGTCAGGTGCAAGCGTCAGTGCCGCCGTGTCAGCGTTTTTGTACTGTTCTTTTCTTTTTGTAATTCAAGTTCATTGAATCCATGTTATATTATCCATATATTGGCAAATTGCACTTTCAGTATGGCTTTGAAAGATGTTTTTACAGACGCTTAAACCCAATTACATGAAGACTTCCCTTAAATATTCTCTTGTCTTGATTAAAATGTATTATCACAAAAAAAAGTTTTTTTATTCTTTTTAATTTCTTAGTTTTATTTTTATACTAATGTCTCTGGGCGGACGTACCATAGATGCGTTTAGGTACGTCTACGAACATTGTGACATGAGGTTAGTATGTTTTGGGGCTTGGTAGAAATTCTTCAAGATAAGTACACCATTGACGCTTATGGCAACAGGCGATGTGGCGATAGGTCCTCGAACTAGGGCCAAGTTTTCTAGATAAAGACACATCGAAATTTCGGTGCTTTTGACATCGTTTTTTTTTGTTAAATTCGATCGATCCTGGAATTACATGTCATGTATATTTGGACAGGATCATTTCTTTCATATTGAAAGTCATAGTCAAGATATATACACACGGATTAACTTAAATTTATAAATAAAGTTTTTTAGGGAATATGGAATACTCTTTATTTTTTAATGAATTATTATTATATTAATTATATTAAGCATTTTGTTGCTCGATCTGTATTACTGGTATTTACACCGACAGTAAGGATGGGCCAAGTATTTGTCATTAGATAGGATGGTATAGATGGAAAGGTGATGATTCTGTACGAACAGAAATTATTCCTAATTCATTTTAAAACATTTCTATTTTTGGTTATAAATCTGTTTATATATTAACTAACTGTTAATAGTAATAAAAACTGTATCAATTGTGTGGGCACTTTTTCCGTGGTGGATAGCAATACGATATTAGAGATGTATTTTGTTTTAAATTATTAAATTATCTTACTTAAGAATAATAAAATCATGTCCGGTTTATAAGGTAAATCCACACACTCCATGTTATCGTAAAATCTGAAAAGCTTACTTACTTATTCCTTCGGACAATCGAATATTATTTAATTTTATCCCTTAAAATGTGTCTATTTCCAGATGTAAAATTACTCTTAGATTCAAAATAAAGCTTTAATCCCAAAAAAACATACATTCATATAGAAAGGTTCTAATATAGGTGCATGATCCGTTAATTAATATATTCTACATCTTAATCTCATTGTGGGGCAAATCCTCGTCCCATATTACATTCCATTCCCATTGTTTCCTCATTCAAAAACTTAAATAAATAGAGAGGACTTTAGCCAGCCCTGTTACTTTATTGATTGAGTGTAGATTGGCCAAGTTCCCATTGTATATCATCTGTCGATTAGCATGATCTCAAAAATGTTAGTTGGACTTTCTTACTAGTTTTAATATGCACTTTTATATTATTTCACAATGGAAGGCATAGAAAAGCGAGAGCAAAACAATAATGGGAATTTAATAAGTAAAGTAAGTAGTAATTCATGTGTTACTCAATATGTTTGTATAGTTCCCTAAAAAGACAATTAATTGTTGAAGAGGTTTTATTTAACGAAAACTGCGTTATGTTTGCAATTCGTTTTATTTATTTTATACAGTATAATATTATTCAAATGCTTAATACATGTAGGGGGCACCACAGCCGCATCCACGGGCACCGATTCCTCTGATGCCGAGTGGGGCAATAGCAGCGGCAGGCGCGATGGCAGCGGGGGCCAGACCGAGCGGAGCCATGGCAGGGGCGATGACGCCGGGACCAGCGATGGGACCCTCAGCGGTGATGGCGACGGCACCGTCACCACAACCGTATGACACAGCACCAGCTCCGGCGGTCGGGAAAACTCCCTCCATAGCGACGGTGCCGAGGAATGGCAGGTTACCGACTACGTCGACAATACCCTCGTAAGCGTTTTCAGAAGCGACGGCAAGGCCAGTGGGCGCGGCGGCAGAGGAAGTGGCGACGGGCAGACCACCACCATAGGCAGCATTCAGGGAACTGGCGGCAGCGATGTCAACAGCAGGGGCAATAGCGCCGCAGCCGAGACGGCCTGCGGGCCAGCCAGCAAGTCCGTCGTAAGCCAAACCATCGTAAGCCAGCGCAGGGCGAGCGGCAAGGGGACCGGCCAGAGGACCGCCGATGCGACCGAGGCACTGTCCAAGAGCACTCTGGTAAAAAAAAAATATTATTAATGTTTCGAGACCAAGAAAGTTATAATTTTAAACATTAATTATTTTCTATTTATAACAAACCTGGGCGAATAGCGCAGTAGCGCAAACAAAAAAGACAACTTTGCCGGCCATTGTTATTTTGTGCTAAGTTATGATGTTCCACGAATTGTGAATGATGTTCAGCTGAGTGTCAACGCTTTTATATAGCCCACATTGTAGCCACATTAGTTGTACAACACTAATGACTTATCGATAAGTATACACGAGATATACTTTACGTGACTTATTGTGAATAATAAAAGACACTTTCGTTACTGATAACCTTCTTTCATTACCGAAAAGCATACCTTAAGTAAATGTTAGGTCACTTCAGTGTTTATACGATTATATGTAGTATCAATTGTTAAGTAATCAACCACGAGTCAATATTTTTTTCGGTATAAATGCTCACAATTTTATACAGAAAATCATTCTCACATCAGCTTTTGTTGAATAACACAATCGAACCAACATGTCTACCTTCGCTTTCTTCGTCCTCTGCGCCCAAGCTTGCCTGATTAGCGTGAGTATTTGACACTATAATAATATCGAGTATTATCCTTCAAGCTTAAAATATTTTTTTACTTTACGTATAATTTTAAATACAACAATAATATTAAATAATCGATGTTATCTTCATTTCAGTCGGTATACAGCCAGTATCTGGGTTGCGGCTCTGCGTTCGCTCCCGCCATGACCATCGGCGCACCCGTGATGCCACTCGCCGGACCCATGTATGAGCCCGCCATCCGCGGTGGCTGTGGTGCCGCCTACGGAGGCTCCGGCATCGGTAACTTGGCCGTCGCCGGTGAGCTGCCCGTGGCTGGTACCACCGCTGTCGCCGGACAGGTGCCCATCATCGGCGCCGTTGAATTCGCTGGACCCGCTGCCGCCGCCGGCGCCGTCTCCATCGCTGGTAGCTGCGGCTGCGGATGTGGTTCTCCCTACATGTACTGAGATCAATTATTCAAACAGCATAAAAAATAAATTTTGCTACATATTTTTCATTGTTTCATATCAAAATATTGTCAAAATAATGCTAAAATAAACATTTTTATAACCGAACTAGTATTTTTTAATGTCTGTATAGGCAGACGGGCCACCTGATGGTAAGTAGTCACTGCCACACATAGACTTCTGCAATGCCAGGGCACAGCAAAGCCGCTGCCTATAGTATTTAGACTTCATTGCTTCGTTAAAGGAAAAAATCTGCTTAATAGGATTAATGCGCTAAATTTGCACGATGCTGCAAATGTAGTATAAAAAATTGGCATGTTACTATTATTATACTTATGTCTTACGGCATTCTATTGTGGGGATCAGCTGCTGATATAAATACTATATTTATTTTACAAAAAAGAGCAGTCCGAGCTATATACGACCTACGTAGTCGGGATTCTTTACGATCAGTATTCAAGGATAGTAATATATTAACTGTGCCGTCTGAATACATCTATCAAAATATCATGTACGTTCGTAAAAATATAAGCAATTTCTATAAAAATAGTGATATTCACAACATTAATACAAGAAACAAAAACAAACTTACAGTACCCTCGTTTAGAGTAGTAAGATCTAAAAAGTCTTTTATGGGTAACTGTGTTAAATTTTATAACAAAATCCCCAATAACGTAATTGATTTGCCAAATAAAATGTTTAAGACTCATATTAAACGTCATCTTATGGACAGGGGCTATTATAATGTTCAACAATATCTAGAGGATAGGAATGTCTGGCATTCGGTTCCTTCCTGCACACTGCGACCTGGCGCCCTGTAGCTTACACCATGTTAGTGTATACAAATAATATAACAAAATAAAATAAAAACTATATTCATAAAATATTAATAAATGACATGTTGTTATATACACTTAAATATAACTTAATAAACTATGACGACCGATCGCGTATAAAATAAAATAATAAAATGGCAATGTAATTTGTGACAGGTCATCTACTAGAAATAATGAACCGGACCAAAAACAAGCCCGCTGAGATTGATTTGCTGGATTCTCTCAGGACTGGGTCGCGCCGCGTAGTATCCAGCGGTAATGTAAGCCCGCTGAGTTTGTTTCGCCGGGTCTTCTCAGGCGGGGTCGCGTTTGGATCCGGTGGTAGCTTTTAAAACAAGCGACGTCTCGGAAATACCCATGGTCCATATCAAACCCATTTAAATATATATATATATATATTTGACCGGTATTACCTTGAATAATATTAATTCATAATATAAAAATAAAAAATAATTAATAATAAATAAATAATAATAATGTTAAATACCATATGAATAATTAATTGCTAGTGTATTGATGAATTTTTAAGAAAAGCATATCAACATAAGTTGATATGCTTTTCTTAAAATTTCTTTACTTTTTTTAATGTTCTGACTTGTCATAAGAGCTATGTAATTGCCTACTTGATCAATAAACGATTTCATTTCATTTCATTTCATTTCATTTCATTTCATTTCATTTCATTTCATTTCATTTCATTTCATTTCATTTCATTTCATTTCATTTCATTTCATTTCATTTCATTTCATTTCATTTCATTTCATTTCATTTCATTTCATTTCATTTCATTTCATTTCATTTCATTTCATTTCATTTCATTTCATTTCATTTCATTTCATTTCATTTCATTTCATTTCATTTCATTTCATTTCATTTCATTTCATTTCATTTCATTTCATTTCATTTCATTTCATTTCATTTCATTTCATTTCATTTCATTTCATTTCATTTCATTTCATTTCATTTCATTTCATTTCATTTCATTTCATTTCATTTCATTTCATTTCATTTCATTTCATTTCATTTCATTTCATTTCATTTCATTTCATTTCATTTCATTTCATTTCATTTCATTTCATTTCATTTCATTTCATTTCATTTCATTTCATTTCATTTCATTTCATTTCATTTCATTTCATTTCATTTCATTTCATTTCATTTCATTTCATTTCATTTCATTTCATTTCATTTCATTTCATTTCATTTCATTTCATTTCATTTCATTTCATTTCATTTCATTTCATTTCATTTCATTTCATTTCATTTCATTTCATTTCATTTCATTTCATTTCATTTCATTTCATTTCATTTCATTTCATTTCATTTCATTTCATTTCATTTCATTTCATTTCATTTCATTTCATTTCATTTCATTTCATTTCATTTCATTTCATTTCATTTCATTTCATTTCATTTCATTTCATTTCATTTCATTTCATTTCATTTCATTTCATTTCATTTCATTTCATTTCATTTCATTTCATTTCATTTCATTTCATTTCATTTCATTTCATTTCATTTCATTTCATTTCATTTCATTTCATTTCATTTCATTTCATTTCATTTCATTTCATTTCATTTCATTTCATTTCATTTCATTTCATTTCATTTCATTTCATTTCATTTCATTTCATTTCATTTCATTTCATTTCATTTCATTTCATTTCATTTCATTTCATTTCATTTCATTTCATTTCATTTCATTTCATTTCATTTCATTTCATTTCATTTCATTTCATTTCATTTCATTTCATTTCATTTCATTTCATTTCATTTCATTTCATTTCATTTCATTTCATTTCATTTCATTTCATTTCATTTCATTTCATTTCATTTCATTTCATTTCATTTCATTTCATTTCATTTCATTTCATTTCATTTCATTTCATTTCATTTCATTTCATTTCATTTCATTTCATTTCATTTCATTTCATTTCATTTCATTTCATTTCATTTCATTTCATTTCATTTCATTTCATTTCATTTCATTTCATTTCATTTCATTTCATTTCATTTCATTTCATTTCATTTCATTTCATTTCATTTCATTTCATTTCATTTCATTTCATTTCATTTCATTTCATTTCATTTCATTTCATTTCATTTCATTTCATTTCATTTCATTTCATTTCATTTCATTTCATTTCATTTCATTTCATTTCATTTCATTTCATTTCATTTCATTTCATTTCATTTCATTTCATTTCATTTCATTTCATTTCATTTCATTTCATTTCATTTCATTTCATTTCATTTCATTTCATTTCATTTCATTTCATTTCATTTCATTTCATTTCATTTCATTTCATTTCATTTCATTTCATTTCATTTCATTTCATTTCATTTCATTTCATTTCATTTCATTTCATTTCATTTCATTTCATTTCATTTCATTTCATTTCATTTCATTTCATTTCATTTCATTTCATTTCATTTCATTTCATTTCATTTCATTTCATTTCATTTCATTTCATTTCATTTCATTTCATTTCATTTCATTTCATTTCATTTCATTTCATTTCATTTCATTTCATTTCATTTCATTTCATTTCATTTCATTTCATTTCATTTCATTTCATTTCATTTCATTTCATTTCATTTCATTTCATTTCATTTCATTTCATTTCATTTCATTTCATTTCATTTCATTTCATTTCATTTCATTTCATTTCATTTCATTTCATTTCATTTCATTTCATTTCATTTCATTTCATTTCATTTCATTTCATTTCATTTCATTTCATTTCATTTCATTTCATTTCATTTCATTTCATTTCATTTCATTTCATTTCATTTCATTTCATTTCATTTCATTTCATTTCATTTCATTTCATTTCATTTCATTTCATTTCATTTCATTTCATTTCATTTCATTTCATTTCATTTCATTTCATTTCATTTCATTTCATTTCACAATCTATAAGTTTGCCACTGCTGGGCACGTGCCTCCTACTAATGAGAGGGTTAGGCCTTAGTCTACCACGCTGGCCTAATGCGGGTTAGTAGACTTCACATACCTTCGAAATTCGTATAAGAGAATTCTCAGATATGCACGTTTTCTCACGATGTTTTCCTTCCCCGTTAAAGCAAGCGATAATAGGGTATTTGACAATTTTTGAAGATTGATGGACATCGATAGAGGACTCTTCACTTATAGCCCCCGTAATATTTTTATTATTGAAATATACTCAATTTATATAAAATCCGTGATTTAATTTTTTCATATATAATTTCGCGCTAAAACGCGTTATCACGTGACATTATCTCTATGTGACGTCATCGCACATCTACAAACATTCGTGACACCTAACAACATAACAAATTATTTGCATTTATCTCTAGTTTTTCCACAAAAATGAATGAGCTAGCATATAAATATTGTTCAATGCCTTTGTGTAAAAACTCGACACTAAATCACGATAAATTGTTCATCCATGTGCCAAAATCCAAAGTTTTAAGAAAGAAGTGGCAGATTTCGACTATCAGCCCTTGTAATGCCTTCTTCCATTCTTATAGAAGACTTGAAGACGAAATTAACACGTTTCCACACGTTTACACATCGAAAAATATGTTCTTCCTTACAATTTTATTTGTCGTAGGATGCAATGTTTATGTGCGATGTCGTCACGAGTAATGGCGGCCGGTATTGCTACGTTTTTGGCACCGAGTGATACCGATTAAAAATTCTAAATTTTAATGACGAAAATAAAATGTTTATAATACATTTAAAATAAAAAAATGTATTTAATAAATATGTTTGCCCACTATCCTTTCTCCTAGTGCAGTTTTATATTTTTTGGTTACACCAGTCAAACACCCTATTAACAAAGAATACACACATAACTTTAGAAAGGAGAGAGGTTTTTGCTACTTGGGTTTCGAACATACGACTTTCGTCTTGACAGTCCGTACCGCAATTACCGCGTTATTATTATGTATGTTATATTGTAAACTTTGTTGGCAATCCTCAAATAATGAAATAAATATAAAATAAAATAAATAATGTACCAGTGTAACAGCATGGATGCTGGACACAGCTGCCGAGGGGAGAGTAAAATGACACTATTCCTATACAAAATGTGTGCTACGCATAGTCGGTGAGATTTGGAACTGGGAACTTATCTAACTATCACTTACCGTAGCTTTCCGGCTTCCCCGCTTTGCAGAGTCCACAGCTTGCACCACGGCACACACAAAATAATAGGGTAATAATGTTCAGCGATAAAACAGCGAGAGTATCACGAGTATTCTTAGTGGGTTTCTTCTGTTACGAAATTTCGAAAAGAACTGGTGCCCAGTTTTACCAGTAACCGTCCTGATCTACCACTGAGGTTCGGCTAATCCGATCGATATCAATCGGACACCGTGCAAACCTCGGCGCGGGTGGCGCCCTCTAGCCTGAGATATGATAGCGAGATACGAACCCAGTAACGGAACCCCGAAGCAGCACACATTTTGACGAAAATAGCGTATGATGATACAACCAGAATACATAATACATAATTTTTGGTGGCTTTTTTGCTGTATACTAACTTTAAATAATTCACTTCGCCTCAGATTAAGAGTAGTCCAGGGCTTCCCAAACTTATTTGTACTGCGACGCCCTAGAGAATTTGACATTTGTTAACGACACCCCTTAACACACCTCCCCCCCGATCTTCGATAACGTTAAACCAAAATGTTACTTTAGCTTGTTGGCTAGCTGCTAATGAGAAGGATGTGCGTGCTTTTATAAGAATAGTGTCTCAAGACGCGGCTTTAGTTTGGAAATTGCCACTCTCATTTGTTTCTCTATATCTATTTTTAATCTGTACTTGTTCTTTATCCAAACTCCGAGTGCGTAATTAAGCAAAATGTCAGAATTCGGCATGCGCTCGGTGCTCACACGACGCCCCTGGGACAGTGCTGCGACGCCCCAGGGCGTCCCGACGCACAGTTTGGGAAGCCCTGGAGTAGTCGATTGTTTCATACACACTAAAATGTTAGCTAAAGGTAACTTCTGATTGAAAGTATAATATACATAAGCTACATGACATTAGAAAAATTACTATCATAGGGGTGGAGCCATATACGCGTTTAAAAGAGTTTAGGCAGCGGCTCTATTGTGCCCTGGCATTGTATAAGTCTATGGGCGGCGGTGACTACTTACAACCAGATGGCCCGTGTGCTCGTCTGCATATTCAGGCATTAAAAATAATAATAAAAAAGATGAAGATTTACAACCGCAAACCGTAAATGAAGTATAATGAGTACATCGCGAAAATATTCCATTTTTATCGCAGTAAGATGCACATCAGCATGGAATTGGTTGATCAATAACAACCCACCTTTTCAGTGACTATCAATATCCAAAAAAATCCAGACACAACTAAAAAGCAAAAAATAATTAGTTACATTTACATCAATTAATTACACACAATTTAAATCAATTATTTTTGGAGTCGGTGCCGGTGTTGTTTTCTTTACTTTTATATTGATAAAAACCAAGTATGGATCTATTTTTTTGTATGTCTGATTATTCTGATTTTTCCATGTTTTGGCTGGCAACACCACCACCACTAATATATACACGCAAACATAATGTATCTTATTAATGAAAAAAATTCTTTAATTGATTCAAGCGAACACTTTCTTGAGCACATCTAGTATAAAACCTTGATACTGGATTTTCCTCTGCCTGGTTATTACCAAAAAGTGTTAGAAAACTTGAGTTGTTTTTTTATGACGGGAAATGAAATATTATTTTATATTTTATGAAATAATTACAACTATAAGATGTATTTTTTGTTTCTTATGTTTATGCGTATATTACACACTGTAATAGAACTAATTTAAAATATGTTTATATACATATACACTCATGCCTGAAGGGGTAGGCATAGGTGTAACCAGTACACCCACTTTTCGCCGAAATTCGGTCCCATAATGTGGTACGGCTAGCTAGGCTTGTATATACTTAAATATATTATGAATAATATTTTTTTTGTTGTTAAATAATTGAGTTAGGTACAGATTCATTTTTATTATTATTATATTAATATAACTAGTTAATACAGTAAATATAAAAATGGATTCCACCATTACAGTTAACAATTATGTATGTTAATACTTTGTTAAATTTATGAGATAGCTTTTTTCTCATAGGAAATAATAAAATCTGAAAGCTTCACAGTTTCTAGAGTCTTAATAGTTTTATTTAGAGGATTTTTTTACAAATCCTTAACTACAAATTAAGAGAAATTCCATCAAACATATACTATGTGCTAATTGAGATGTTCAGGGAAAAGGCGTTAAAAAAAAGGTACCAAATTCCAATGGAGTCATAGAGCCCTGTCAAAAGTGAAGTTTTCAATGAACCATAACGAGCCGTACCCCGATAGATTGTAGAAAAACTTCGATATGATCACGCCAAAATTTATTCGACCTAAGAAAGCATTCCCAACCAGTTTAAATTTATATTTTAGCTATAATTGTTTTGCACTTCTATAATACGTTAGCACGCCATTCGACTGACCTGAGCTCCACTTGATTTGAGAGATTTTGCGCGTGCAGTTTTGCATAGTTCATCATTCATAATATTTACTCATTACATTTTTTATCTTAGATATTGCGGCCAATTGAACTCATTGTGTACTTTTCTCCTGATATTAGGCATACTATATCCCTGAATAAAATGATAGGAAACTAAAAACCAAAAATGATCTTCCTAGTATATGTATTTTATTTGATCACACAATAATAAAACTCTTTAAAAGTTTTTAGTACAGGTAAGAAGCACCACAACCGCATCCGCGGGCACCGATTCCTCTGATGCCGAGTGGGGCAATAGCGGCGGCAGGCGCGATGGCAGCGGGGGCCAGACCGAGTGGAGCCATGGCAGGGGCGATGGCGGCGGGACCAGCGACGGGACCCTCAGCAGTGATGGCGACGGCACCGTCACCACAACCGTATGACACAGCACCAGCTCCGGCGGTCGGGAACACTCCCTCCATAGCGACGGTGCCAAGGAATGGCAGGTTACCGACTACCTCGACAATACCCTCGTAAGCGTTTTCAGAAGCGACGGCGAGGCCAGTGGGCGCGGCGGCGGAGGAAGTGGCGACGGGCAGACCACCACCATAGGCAGCATTCAGAGAACTGGCGGCAGCGATGTCAACAGCAGGGGCAATAGCGCCACAGCCGAGACGGCCTGCGGGCCACCCAGCAAGACCGTCGTAAGCCAAACCATCGTAAGCCAGCGCAGGGCGAGCGGCAAGGGGACCGGCCAGAGGACCGCCGATGCGACCGAGGCACTGTCCAAGAGCACACTGGAAATAGAATTGTATGAATGAACTTGAAGAGAACGAAAAAATAACATCCGATACACTGTGGTCACTTTGCAGAGCCAGGGTAAACAAAATGTCCATTAAACACAAACCTGGGCGAAGAGCGCAGAAGCGCACACGAAAAGGATAGCTTTGCCGGCCATTGTAGAGTAGTTCTGGAGAATGATGTTCCACAAGTTGTGAATGATGTTCAGCTGAATACATCCTCTTATATACTGGCTGCGCAGGTTGTACAACATAAACGACTTATCGGTTAGCTCATATGCACTATAGTATGTACGTGACCCAGCGATGGAAATAAGAGAAATTCAGTGATAATCGCCTTTCGTTACTCCACTGATACATAAACCTTTAAAATACAATTGTTACATCATCCCCTTGATTTGAACTTGTTTAATTAAAAAGAATTGTCAAACCTCCGATAACAATTTTTATAACTGAAATGTTTGCAGAGAAATTCCATGTATGACGTTTTAATAACGATAAATCAACAGAATGATGAAATGTTGTGTGTTACTAGGTTTGTATAAAGTCGCGTTAACTTCGGTAATATTCATTCTGAGTTCAGCTCTCGTTGAATACAATTATACAAACATGTCTACTTTCGCTTTCTTCGTCCTCTGCGCCCAGGCTTGCCTTATCAGCGTGAGTACTTGAGATATTTTCTTTATACTGTTTTATTCATTTAACAGAAGTTAAATTGAAACGTATATCCTGATTGAATATCCATTTATTACACTTTATTTCAGTTTCTAGTTTTTCCCTTGTTTAACCACTTCATAAGATATTATATTACCATTGATAAAAACCTATCGACTGCAAAATTATTATAGGAGTCGATTCCCATTTGGTGTAATATCGCCTAAGACATAAATATACACATCAAATTGTAAACCTGTCTTAAGTCAGTTAAAAGTATAGCAGCAACAGTTAACAGCAGTTAACCTACAACAGCAATTTTATGAATATTTCCTTATTTCCAGTCGGTATACAGCCAGTATCTGGGCTGTGGCTCTGCTTTCGCTCCCGCCATGGCCATCGGCGCACCCGCGTTGCCACTTGCCGGACCCATCTACGAGCCCGCGATCCGTGGAGGATGCGGTGCCGCTTACGGAGGCTCTGGCATCGGCAACTTGGCCGTCGCCGGTGAGCTCCCCGTGGCTGGTACCACCGTCGTTGCCGGACAGGTGCCCATCATCGGCGCTGTTGAGTTCGGTGGACCCGCTGCTGCCGCTGGCGCCGTCACCATCACCGGTAGCTGCGGCTGCGGATGCGGTGGTCCCTACATGTACTAGGATCAATAGTTTATAATAAAAACAAAGTTTGCTATGTTATACCACAGTTCTATTGTTTCCTTATGACGATGACAATAAATGTTTTATTTACATGAGTAGTAACTGTAAATTTTGTTCTATCATTGGTATTGGTGCAATAGTAACAATAACTATTCCGTTGGATCAACGGAGATTTCTTCTAAAAATAATTATATTAGGTTTAAAAAATACTAGTAATACATACATATACACTCACGCCTATAATCCCCGAAGGGGTAGGCAGAGGTGTAACCAGTACACCTACTTTTCGCCGAATTTCGGTCCCATAATGTGATAGGGAGCGAGCCTATCGCCATATCGGGCACAGGTTCCAGACTCCGGGCTAATACTGAGAATTTCTAGATAGAAAAACCCAGATACGCCACCAAGGCAGTAATACTAGTAATAGTACTTAACTTTTTTGGTAAGTAGGTATAGCAGAGCGGTATATAATCTGCATGTGAAAAGAGTACCCCTAGTGGTCTAATTAATTAAAATCATTATTGGATTTGATAAGTAAGCAAAATCTAAATTGAAATAAAATACATCATAAAAAAGAATCAAGAGTTGTAATTATGAAATGTGCTTATAGAGTTCAAACTAAAAATATTTGTATGGTGGGCACGACAATAAATAAATAGACGATTTTGATTTGGTTTGAGTAAATAATGATAGCATCGTTTTAAATTATTACAATTTAAGTTAAAATTTATCAAAACAGCTGAACGCAAAACTTATTGCAAATTTTCAAGAGCAATATTAATTTAAAACATATTCATTGCTCTAAAGTGGTGCGAAGGCTATAATGCAACGCATTTTTTACTGTACCGTTTAAGTTACATTTTAATTCGGTTTATAATTATCCTGATTGAGATTATTTGTTCGTTGTAACTTCGTCCATTCGTTTCTCATCTAGAACAACTATATACTTAATTATATTTTAAAGACGAAACATTTGAAAGTTTGGAGTATAAAATATCTAACATCATTATAATCATATAATAATAATAATTATTATTATTTAAAATAAGAAATGATACAAATAATTTGCAATCTTAGAGTATTTTTGCAATGCGTCAATTGATGCGAAATGTAATGAATGAGTCGTTTAAGGAGAAGGGAATGGAAATTAATGGAAGTAAGACGAAAGTTATGGTGATAGAAAGAGAGGAAGATGTAACATAAATATAGATGGTGAGAGAGTGGAACAAGTGAAAGAGTTTGTTTATTTGGGAGCGTGTTAACCAGAAATGGGAAATATGAGAGGGATATTGAAAGAAGAGTGATGGCAGGTAATAAAGTGAATGGTGCCTTGCACGCGATAATGAGCAGCCAGGCAGTGTCACAAAAGGCGCGAATGGCTGTTCATAATGGTGTGCTGGTACCGACACTTATGTATGGAAGTGAAAGTTGGGTGTGGCAGAAGAAGCATGAAAGTGGAGTTAATGCGGTGGAGATGCGTTCCTTACGGAGTATGTGTGGAGTCACCCTTGCTGATCGCATGAGGAATAGTGTGATAAGAGATCGTTGTGAGTTGAAGAATGATGTGGTAACTAAGATAGAAAGAGGTATGCTGAGATGGTTTGGCCACATGGAGAGGATGGATGAAAGGCGATTTACGAAAGCTATTTATCGTGCAAATGTGACTGGAAGAGTGGGTAGACGGCGCCCAAGTAGAACGTTTACGAATCAGATAAACGATCTTCTCCTAAAAGGGCAAATCAGAAGTACCTCCAACCGTCGTCAATGTATGAGAATATGTATGAATGTGGAAGAGGCGAAAGAAGTGTGTCAGTAGCTTGTGGCACTCAATAGTCTCTGCCTACCCCCATTGGATACGGTTGTGAGTGTATATGTATGTATGTATGCGTCAATTGACTGGATTGATGGCAGATACGAATTCATAAATATTTTAAATATCATAGACCAAGCAGTAAGCAGTATAATTATCTAATGCAAGAGATTATCACATACAGTCCAACATAACCGTCCCGCCACCCCCTGCGCGGGGCGGTAGTAATAAATCGCTTTTCCCGCCACAACAAAAAAATGTTAGCAGAAAGATCCAACTGACGTTTTCATTATTTTCAGTAAAAGCAGTTTGAAATTTTATAGCCAATTAAAAATAGTAGGTACTCTGCAGTAACTAATTAAAAATTTGTCGTGTAATAAAACATGATAGGTTTTTTAGGTAAATGACATCAAACTGCCTGCTAGATCTGGACTGGATCTTTTGTGTATATATGAAACTTGATTAGGAGATTCTTGTTATGTATTCTCGACTTCATAAAAAAAGTTTGGTTGGATCTTTTCTGCTTAACAGGGTCCAATTTTTATACTCATTCAAGGAAAACGCAAGCAATTCATCTAACGCCTTGACGCCCAGCGTGAGCTGCAAAATTGAGACCCAAAACTGTGTACACTTAAACCTTTAAATTAGGTTTTTCACTTTAACTCTTTTGACGTCCTTTGACAGGAGTTTGTTTAAAAAGGGCTGGTCACATTGGTGAAAAGAAAAAAAAAATTTTAAGTGCAAAGTTCGCCGTCGACAGATACGTGGTGGAGGCCATCATCATCATCAATTATTAAAAATTGTTTTAGATTCAATAAAATTAGTGAAATTGGTGAAATGAAACAAATTTATTTGAATATTCGCAACAATCTCATCAGATTTGGTATTATGGTGTTTTTTTTATTTTGGCACGGCATAGTGATCACACTGCACCTGATGGTATGCGCAGTGCCTCCCAATTAGAGTATCGAGTAGCGAGAGACAATCTAACCCTCGCTACTCAACACAATCATGCCGGCCTGCTTCTTCACGTTACGACATGAGCTAGAAGGTAAAGAAGCGGTCGAGGGTCCTGTGGCAGAGTACTCAGATGGCTGCAAAACGGCCAAACATCGTACCCCAATCCTAGCCCCCCCCCTGACAAAAACCGGATGTACACTGGCTGATCCCGGAACGCGACACACCTGCGTATGTCGCTGCACAATTTAGTCGTTAGTTGGGAAAAAATAAAAGAGTTTCCGAACAACTAATACAATACCGTATATCATATTTGTAATTTTTTGATTGAAAAAGTTTGTTTCTCCCATATGGAATCTAATTCCATGACCTAACCGGTTTTAGACTATGTATGCTGCCACTACACTTAGATGATAAGTATAATAAAATAATTATATTTAGAATCATAATTAAAATGAAAATTACTGTATTATTAAGCTGAATTAATTTTCTTAAACAGCTACTTAGGTCAACAAGATGGTAGCTTTAGTACATGTAGGGAGCACCACATGATAGTATTACTACTTGAATTATATAATAAAAACAATCAGTAATTTGCTGATATGATACGTATTCAAACTCTTATTCTGACATTAACCTAAGAAAAGAAAAAGAAAAGTTTTAGTATAATGTAGCAAACTTTATTTTTAGTACACATGATTGATCTTAGTACATGTAGGGACCACCGCATCCGCAGCCGCAGCTTCCAGCGATGGAGACGGCGCCGGCGGCGGCAGCGGGTCCAGCGAATTCAACGGCACCGATGATGGGCACCTGTCCGGCGACAGCGGTGGTACCAGCCACGGGCAGCTCACCGGCGACGGCCAAGTTACCGATGCCGGAGCCTCCGTAGGCAGCACCACAGCCGCCGCGAATGGCGGGCTCATACATGGGTCCGGCGAGTGGCATCACGGGTGCGCCGATGGTCATGGCGGGAGCGAACGCAGAGCCGCAACCCAGATACTGGCTGTATACCGACTGAAATGAAGATACCATCGATTATTTAATATTATTGTTGTATTTAAAATTATACTTAAAGTAAAAAAATCTTTTATGCTTGAAGGATCATACTCAATATTATTATAGTGTCAAATACTCACGCTAATGAGGCAAGCTTGGGCGCAGAGGACGAAGAAAGCGAAGGTAGACATGTTGATTCGATTGTGTTATTCAACAAAAGCTGAAGTGAGAATGATTTTTTCAGTAGCTGCTACTTCTTTATAAACTGAAAACAGATTACCTCGCAACAGTTAAGTACATGTAATTACATAACATTTAGTTTTTCAAATTTCGATAACACAAATTACAATTTACACTTGTAACCTGCGAATTACCTAATACTTGCTTAAGATTTTCGTTTGAGTGGAGGTAACCAAAGCAGGTTATCAGTAGGTCGAATGTCTCTTATTGCTGTCGTTGGGTCACGTAAAGCGCAATGTGTGTGAGCTCACTGATAAGCCGATTGTACTGAGTGTTGTATAACCGTGAGTGGGTATATAAGAGCCAATACAAGCCTGATCATCATTCACAACTGTGGAACACCCAACTCAGTAAAACACTACAATGGCCGGCAAAGCTATCCTTTTCATCTGCGCTTCTGCGCTCTATGCCCAGGTTAGTAACCAAACAACTTGTCAATAAGTATTTCTATAATTAGTATATTTTTCAAGTTCTTTAATACGATTCTATTTCCAGTGTGCTCTTGGACAGTGCCTCGGTCGCATCGGTGGTCCTCTGGCCGGTCCCCTTGCCGCTCGCCCTGCGCTGGCTTACGATGGATTGGCTTACGACGGTCTTGCTGGCTGGCCCGCAGGCCGTCTCGGCTGCGGCGCTATTGCCCCTGCTGTAGACATCGCTGCCGCCAGTTCCCTGAATGCTGCCTATGGTGGTGGTCTCCCCGTCGCCACTTCGTCCGCCGCTGCGCCCACTGGCCTTGCTGTCGCTTCTGAAAACGCTTACGAGGGTATTGTTGACGTAGTCGGTAACCTGCCATTCCTCGGCACCGTCGCTATGGAGGGAGTGTTCCCGACCGCCGGAGCTGGTGCTGTGTCATACGGTTGTGGTGACGGTGCCGTCGCCATCACCGCTGAGGGTCCCATCGCTGGTCCCGCCGCCATCGCCCCTGCCATGGCTCCACTCGGTCTGGCCCCCGCTGCCATCGCGCCTGCCGCCGCTATTGCCCCACTTGGCATCAGAGGAATCGGTGCTCGTGGATGCGGTTGTGGTACTCCCTACCTTTACTAAAAATATTAATTATGTACTTGGCTAGATAATAAATCCTTCAAATATCCTTTTTTATTTTGATTTTGTTTTGCTCCTGAATACACAAAGAGATAAAAGAAAAAAACACTGATATTTTACTAAATTCTACTTTTTAACCGACTTTAAAAAAAGGAGGAGGTTAACAATTCTTCGGAATCTTTTTTTTTATGTATGTTACCTGATTACTCGAAGACGCCTGGACCGATTCGAGAAATTCTTTTTTGTTTGAAAGGGTATACTTCCTAGGTGGTCCCATTGGCACCAAGTCATGATCTGATGATGGGATCTCAGAAAAATCAAGGGCAACCCTCAAATTTTATAGTGACGCATAATAGTAAAACGCATATAGTTTTTTATTGAAGTCGGTGTACTTTTTATGAATTAAAAAACTTTTATTCTTCTGGCGTTCTTGTTTATGCTTAAGATTCATACATTTCACGTTTATGTTCGAAAATATAGAAATTAGCAAAGTTAAAAGTACCTACGCGCGTACCTTTTAACTATACAAAAATCGTGGGCAGCAACTTGAAATTAACGATATAAGTATAGATTCATTTAGATCTCGGTTGCAGGCCAAAATTTGATTTTAGGCTTAAAGCTTAACTTAGCTGTAAGTTTAGCACTCCCTTGATGTGAATTATTGTCTTAAGTAGAGGAGGCCACGCGTGCCCAGCAGTGGTTCGATTTAAATGTACAAAGTGTACGTATACAGGACTAAATTATTTTTATTATTATTGTACGTGGAGACGGTAGAAAGAGGGGATTTTTTGCATGAAACCGTGCCAACCCAGGTTTTCTTGGCATTAAATTCACCAATTTTCCTGCTATCGTATGAACACAAGATCTAGGCTCCGGTTGAGCTCAATCACAAGATTCTCGCGTACCCTCACAGTATCCACCCACCAACTGGCTACTAAGAAGATATAGAATGATGCTTCTTCAGAAGCATCAGCTAAAGCTTCAGAGCTTAAGATGCCGCCATGGATTGTATATCTTTTCTCCCAAAAACAAATTCGGGGCGGGCAGAGCCGCGTGTAACAGCTAGTATTTAATATTTCTACTGAAAATAGTATACTAACAATTAAGTCGACATTTGGCCGAATTCGGTCAGTAAGCCCAAAGTCCTGTGAAATCTCTATATATGTACATATGTATATGATGACTTACCCTGATTGACTGACTAATTCATCAACGCAGAGCCTAAACTGCTGGGGCTACAAACTTGAAATTTTGGCAGTCGATGCTGTTTATGTTGTATACATCTATTGAGAAAGGATTTTCGAAAATTTCAACCCTAAAGGGGTAATAAAATAAGTGAAAAACGGTTGTATGAAAGTTGTTCAAAGAGAGAAGTAGGTAATTTCGTATACGTGCTTCTGTTTAGTTCTGTTTTGTTTAGACGTGTATCGGCGTTTTTCAAATTTTAACCCCTAAGTAAGTGAACTAGCAGTAGAAAGTTTTGTGCCTTTAGGTTTTCACGGTTAAACCAATGAACCAATTTTTATAAGATTTAGTATGAGAATACCTAATTAGAGGGAATAAAAAGTTACCTATGTCCATTTTCGAGGGTATCCTCGAAAATGGACATAGGTAACTTTTTATTCCCTCCATTCTCCAGTCTAGAAATTTTACGCGAGCGAAGCTGCGAGCAAAGGCTTGTCCTAAATATATTTTAGATCGTAGGCGTTGTAGATTCTATAACATGTATTATAAATAAACACAGATCTGGACCTATACCAATGACCCCTTAGATCACACCTGTACAATAATGAACCATTTTACACTGGTACCTGCTGATCACAGAACTAACAAGCGATAAAATTGCTGTTTAAAGTGATAAAGAAAATTCTCACAGATAACGATGTAAATCAAGAAAGCGCGTACGTGAGAAATTATGAATATGAGCAAATCTGTGATATCGCCCTCTATCAATACAATAAGCCATATGCTTAATAATACACATCCACAAAATGATCATCAATCAGTAATAGTGTAGTTGACTCAATTTTATTTATTAATAAAATTTAATCACCAAGTTACATTAACGAAAACCTATTATCGAAACAATTTTATGAATCCGAACAAAAAGTAGGATGTTGCATACACAACTATTTTTGCTCATGCTTCGAATATTTGCTCATACCCATTTTTAATATAAATATTGTGACCTCATTTTTCAAGCACATTTGATCCTGTTTTCGAATTTCTGTTTTCGTTATTACGCAAAAATATCTCTTTTGCGAATTTTATCTTTTACTCTATTCGGTTGCATATCGAATAATGTACAAAATTAAATACAGGAAACTACCCTATTTGCTGATATGATACGTATTCAAACTCTTATTCTGACATTGTCCTAAGAAAACAAAGTTTTAGTATAATGTAGCAAACTTTATTTTTAGTACACATGATTGATCTTAGTACATGTAGGGGCCACCGCATCCGCAGCCGCAGCTGCCAGCGATGGATACGGCGCCGGCGGCGGCAGCGGGTCCAGCGAATTCAACGGCGCCGATGATGGGCACCTGTCCAGCAACGGCGGTGGTACCAGCCACGGGCAGCTCACCGGCGACGGCTAAGTTGCCGATGCCAGAACCTCCATAAGCGGCACCACATCCGCCACGGATCATGGGGTCATACATGGGCGCGGCGAGCGGCATCGCGGGGGCACCGATAGCCATGGCGGGAGCGAAAGCAGAGCCGCAACCCAGATACTGGCTGTATACCGACTGGAATGAAGATATATTTATGTGGTCAATATTCCTATGATACTCCTTACATTATGCATTATTAAATAAAATGCTTATTATTTAAATTATAAAGACAACAATATAATTTTGAGTACTCACGCTGATGAGGCAAGCCTGGGCGCAGAGAACGAAGAAAGCGAAGGCAGACATGTTTATTTGATTGTATTCAACAAAAGCTGAAGTTAGAATGATTTGTTCAGTAAATGATTCGTTTTTATAAGGTGAACATGGACTTACTGACATCAGTTACATGCCATTACCTAATACACAGTTTTACAATTTTCGATAACATAATCACTGTAAGCTGAGTGACCTAATAATTGCTCAAGGTTTTCGTTTCACTGGGGTAATTAAAGCAGGTTATCAGTAAGTATTTCTCTTTTTCTGTCATGGAGTCACATAAAGTGTAATGTACGTAAGCTCACAGATAAGCCAGTATTATTTTACCACCACCATCTGCTATATATAAGCGTTAATACACGCTTGAAAATCATTCACAATTTGTGGAACATCTTACCTCAATACAACACTACAATGGCCGCCAAAGCTATTCTTTTTGTGTGCGCTTCTGCGCTCTTTACCCAGGTTTGTATTAAATGGAACTTTTTTTATCCTGGCGGATGTTATTTTTTCGTTCTTTTCAAGTTCTTTAATGCAATTCTATTTCCAGTGTGCTCTTGGACAGTGCCTCGGTCGTATTGGAAGCCCGTTGGCCACTCCCCTGGCTGCCCGCCCAGCTTTGGCCCTTGACGGTCTGGCTTATGATAGTTGGGCATACGACGGTCTTGCTGGTTGGCCTGCTGGCCGTCTCGGTTGCGGCGCTATCGCTCCCGCGATCGACATCGCCGCTGCCAGTTCTCTGAACGCTGCCTACGGTGGTGGTCTACCCATCGCCAGCACCTCCCCCGCCGCACCCACCGGCCTTGCTGTTGCCTCTGAGAATGCTTACGAGGGTGCTGTTGCTGTAGTCGGTAACCTGCCATTCCTCGGCACCGTCGCTATGGAGGGAGTATTCCCGACTGCTGGAGCTGGTGCTGTGTCATACGGATGTGGTGACGGTGCCGTCGCCATCACCGCTGAGGGTCCCATCGCTGGTCCCGCCGCTATCGCTCCCGCCATGGCCCCTCTTGGTCTGGCCCCCGCTGCCATCGCGCCTGCCGCCGCTATTGCTCCACTTGGCATCAGAGGAATCGGCACCCGCGGATGCGGCTGCGGCGGTCCCTACCTTTACTAAGAATTTGAAATATAGTACCTGTTAAATATATGATAAAAGAAATGGCAAATCATATTGTGATTTTATTTAATAATTATAATACTAGCCCTGTATTAAAGATTGTCCCACTGCTGGGCACGGGCCTCCTCTACTAATGAGAGGGGTTAGGCCTTAGTCCACCACACTGGCCTAATGCGGGTTGACAGACTTCTCATACCTTCGAAAAAACTCTCAGATATGCAGGTTTCCTCACGATGTTTTCCTTCACCGTTAAAGCAAGCGATAATTAACATTTTAATATACACATAACTTTAGAAAAGTCAGAGGTGTATGCCACTTGGGTTTCGAACCTACGACTTTCGTCTTGACAGTCCGTACCGCAACCCACTAGGCTATCGCTGCTATGCTATTTAATAATTACCTTATTTGGTATAGTATCACCACCTTTTTCTGTACCCAGTCATAATCGAAATGTTAGCTGTACGTATCTATAAACAAAACCTGGGTAATCCAACATAGTTCCTATTATGCGTGTATTATTCGGTAGCCGGTTACCGGAAAAATACTGGCAATACTCGCCCATATTAAGCGTATTTGTAACGTTAATATTATGGAAATAAAGTTGATAATGGCTTATATTTTTACTTACTACCTATTACCTTTTTCCGACCACCGGTGTCTCTGTGATGCATGAGAGGTTGTGCTCGTTCAATTAAAATACATAAAACCTTATTTGAATCTATCCTTTTTTAATAGCCATAAATACGTATGCAATTTAAAGTGCAATTAACAGGTATTAAGTACTTCTGTTTTTCATAAGGAGAGTTATTTTTTTATTTTTTTATTTTTTTGTAGCTATTGTTTTTTTTTCTAAATGATTTAAAGCAATTATAGAATACTTATGACAATTATATAACGCAAGTCGTTGCTCCGCCTGCGCGAAGGTAATTTTCGGAGAAAAAGTATAGTATCCAAGGAGGAATTATGGATTGCCCATACAAATTTCAGCCATTATTTCACCCTCTACAAGATTATTTTTTGAGAATAAGAGATCCCTAGGATATAATTCATGAAGTATATCTTGAAAACCTTTCTGAAAAATTTTAAAAACGTAGATGTGCCAATATATTATTACTAGGTAAGCGGCAAGTGTGTGGCGTTCCAGGATCAGCCAGTGTACATCCGGTTTTTGTCGGGGGTCTAGAGTTGGAGTACGATGTTTGGCCGTTTTGCGGCCTTCCGAGTACACTCTGTCACTAGACCCTCGACCGCTTCTTCACCTTTTTGCCTATGGCGTAGTGTGTAGAAGCAGGCCAGCATGATTGTGTTGAGTAGCGGGGGATAGATTGTCTCTCGCTACTCGATATTCTAATTAGACCGCACTGCGCCTACCATCAGGTGCAGTGTGGTCACTTTGCTGAGCCAAGATAAAAAAACTTGCACGGAGTCTGGAATTGTCTCCGGTATGGCGATAGGCTCGCCTCCTATCACATTATGGGAAGGTAAAAGCTCGGCGGAATGTGGGTGTACTAGTTACACCTCTGCCTACCTCTTCGGGGATTACGCGCGTGAGTGTATACTAAAAATGTAAGAATATCAAACATATTTAAAATAGTACCTATAAATTAAATATCTATGGTAAGTTTATAAATTTTTTTTTCGGTTTTTGCGTTATTTCCTACGCTAGAAGAAAGCTAACGATAGTAAGGTACCTGGTAAATATTTCCATCAAAAATAAAGCGAACAAATGGGCCGGTGTTTGACAAAAAGGTGGAAAAACTCGTCTAGTGCCGAATTAACACGGACAGTCTGGAACCGTTGAGACTGCGGAGAGACTTCGGATCTCTCTGCTTGTTTTATCGGTTGTTCCACGGGGAGTGCTCCGAGGAACTATTTAAAATGGTGCCTCCGTCACCATTTTATCATCGCACTACCCGACACCGCAACAGAGTTCATGCATACCACCTGGAAACGATTCCGTCTAGCACGGTTCGTTTCCAGCGTTCATTCTTACCATGTACGTGCAAGCTCCGGAATGAACTCCCTGCAGCGGTGTTCCCTGAGCGATATGACATGCCCTTCTTTAAACGAGGCTTCAGAAGAGTAGTCCTTAAGGGGTAGGCAGCGGCTCTGCTGTGCTCTGGCATTGCAGAAGTCTGTGGGCGGCGGTGACTACTTACCATCAGGTGGCCCGTCTGCACGTCTGCCTATCAAGGCACTA
The DNA here is from genome assembly GCA_905220505.1 of Laothoe populi. Taxonomy (NCBI): domain Eukaryota; kingdom Metazoa; phylum Arthropoda; class Insecta; order Lepidoptera; family Sphingidae; genus Laothoe; species Laothoe populi. The sequence continues at coordinate 6,354,461 of HG992157.1, forward strand.
AAAAAATTTTAATGTTTCGGGTTCACCTAGTGTACAGTCAGTATCAGTTTCTTCAAACCGGGGGTCTAGAGTTGGGGTACGATGTTTGACCGTTTTACGGCCTTCTCAGTACTCTGACACTAGACCCTCGACTGCTTTTTCAAGCAATTTTATGTACTTTTAGTAGGCTATACCTATTTACCAAATAAACTCGACCAAATACAAGGTTATCCGACTACCAATTTTGTATAATAAATAATTAATAGTGCCTCTTCGGGTAAATAATAAAACACTAGGTCTATCAAGCTAGCAGTGAAAAGTTAGCAGAAACATTTGAAACTTATTTAGGAATTAGTTGCTAATTAGTTGCTAATTAGTTGCTGCTATTTCGATTTTGTTGCTCAAGCCAGTTCCTCAGAAATCGAGTCACTGCTATCTTTCACATAAGCTAGCAGTAAAATAATGAAGTGAGCACATATTGAGTCGGTTATTGGGTCTGAATTTGTTGCTAATTTGTTGCTGTAAGATAGTATAAAAATATTGAAAAAATATTATATATTTAAAAAAAAAATTTTTTTTTTTAAATTTTTTATTTCGATTTTTTCCTCTTATGACAGCGGTTGTTTTTGTTGCTGGGTGGCACAATATCTACGAAGGTGCACCGGACCAGCAACTAATTAGCAACAAAAATTCTGCTGAACATTTAACCCGTTATCAAGGTCATTAAGGAAATATTTAATTTTTTCCGATTATGACAGCGATGGATTTTGTTGCTGGGCGGCACAATATCTATGAAGGTGCACCCGACCAGCAACTAATTAGCAACAAAAATTCTGCTGAATACCTAACCCGTAATCAAGGTCATTATCGAAAAATTTCATTTTTTCCGGATCTGACAGCGGTGGATTTTGTTGCTGGGCGGCAAAATATCATCGAAGGTGCACTGGACCAGCAACTAATTAGCAACAAAAATTCTGCTGATCATTTAACCCGTTATCAAGGTCATTAAGGAAAAATGAAATTTTTTCCGATTATGACAGCGGTGGATTTTGTTGCTGGGCGGCACAATATCTATGAAGGTGCACCGGACCAGCAACTAATTAGCAACAAAAATTCTGCTTAACATTTAACCCGTTATCAAGGTCATTAAGGAAAAATGTCATTTTTTCCGATTAAGACAGCGGTGGATTTTGTTGCTGGGCGGCACAATATCTATGAAGGTGCACCGGACCAGCAACTAATTAGCAACAAAAATTCTGCTGAATATTTAACCCGTTATCAAGGTCATTAAAGAAAAATGATTTTTTTTCCGATTAAGACAGCGGTGGATTTTGTTGCTGGGCGGCACAATATCTATGAAGGTGCACCGGACCAGCAACTAATTAGCAACAAAAATTCTGCTGAATATTTAACCCGTTATCAAGGTCATTAAGGAAAAATTTCATTTTTTCCGATTATGACAGCGGTGGATTTTGTTGCTGGGCGGCACAATATCTACGAAGGTGCACCAGACCAGCAACTAATTAGAAACAAAAATTCTGCTGAATACCTAACCCGTAATCAAGGTCATTATCGAAAAATGACATTTTTTCCGGATATGAAAGCGGTGGATTTTGTTGCTGGGCGGCACAATATCTATGAAGGTGCATCGGACCAGCAACTAATTAGCAACAAAAATTCTGCTGAATACCTAACCCGTAATCAAGGTCATTATCGAAAAATGTCATTTTTTCCGGATATGACAGCGGTGGATTTTGTTGCTGGGCGGCACAATATCAACGAAGGTGCACCGGACCAGCAACTAATTAGCAACAAAAATTCTGCTGAATACCTAACCCGTAATCAAGGTCATTATCGAAAAATGACATTTTTTCCGGATATGAAAGCGGTGGATTTTGTTGCTGGGCGGCACAATATCTACGAAGGTGCACCGGACCAGCAACTAATTAGCAACAAAAATTCTGCTGAATACCTAACCCGTAATCAAGGTCATTATCGAAAAATGACATTTTTTCCGGATATGACAGCGGTGGATTTTGTTGCTGGGCGGCACAATATCTACGAAGGTGCACCGGACCAGCAACTTATTAGCAACAAAAATTCTGCTGAACATTTAACCCGTTATCAAGGTCATTAAGGAAAAATGACATTAGTTGACTAATTAGTTTACCTTCATAGATATTGTGCCGCCCAGCAACAAAATCCACCGCTGTCTTAATCGGAAAAAATTTCATTTTTCCTTAATGACCTTGATAACGGCTTAAATGTTCAGCAGAATTTTTGTTGCTAATTAGTTGCTGGTCTGGTGCACCTTCGTAGATATTGTGCCGCCCAGCAACAAAATCCACCGCTGTCATAATCGGAAAAAATGAAATTTTTCCTTAATGACCTTGATAACGGGTTAAATATTCAGCAGAATTTTTGTTGCTAATTAGTTGCTGGTCCGGTGCACCTTCATAGATATTGTGCCGCCCAGCAACAAAATCCACCGCTGTCTTAATCGGAAAAAAATTCATTTTTCTTTAATGACCTTGATAACGGCTTAAATGTTCAGCAGAATTTTTGTTGCTAATTAGTTGCTGGTCCGGTGCACCTTCGTAGATATTGTGCCGCCCAGCAACAAAATCCACCGCTGTCATAATCGGAAAAAATGAAATTTTTCCTTAATGACCTTGATTACGGGTTAAATGTTCAGCAGAATTTTTGTGGCTAATTAGTTGCTGGTCCGGTGCACCTTCATAGACATTGTGCCGCCCAGCAACAAAATCCACCGCTGTCAGATCCGGAAAAAATGAAATTTTTCGATAATGACCTTGATTACGGGTTAGGTATTCAGCAGAATTTTTGTTGCTAATTAGTTGCTGGTCGGGTGCACCTTCATAGATATTGTGCCGCCCAGCAACAAAATCCATCGCTGTCATAATCGGAAAAAATTTAATTTTTCCTTAATGACCTTGATAACGGGTTGAATGTTCAGCAGAATTTTTGTTGCTAATTAGTTGCTGGTCCGGTGCACCTTCGTAGATATTGTGCCGCCCAGCAACAAAATCCACCGCTGTCATATCCGGAAAAAATGACATTTTTCGATAATGACCTTGATTACGGGTTAGGTATTCAGCAGAATTTTTGTTGCTAATTAGTTGCTGGTCCGATGCACCTTCATAGATATTGTGCCGCCCAGCAACAAAATCCACCGCTTTCATATCCGGAAAAAAAGTCATTTTTCGATAATGACCTTGATTACGGGTTAGGTATTCAGCAGAATTTTTGTTGCTAATTAGTTGCTGGTCTGGTGCACCTTCGTAGATATTGTGCCGCCCAGCAACAAAATCCACCGCTGTCATAATCGGAAAAAATGAAATTTTTCCTTAATGACCTTGATAACGGGTTAAATATTCAGCAGAATTTTTGTTGCTAATTAGTTGCTGGTCCGGTGCACCTTCATAGATATTGTGCCGCCCAGCAACAAAATCCACCGCTGTCTTAATCGGAAAAAAAATCATTTTTCTTTAATGACCTTGATAACGGCTTAAATGTTCAGCAGAATTTTTGTTGCTAATTAGTTGCTGGTCCGGTGCACCTTCGTAGATATTGTGCCGCCCAGCAACAAAATCCACCGCTGTCATAATCGGAAAAAATGAAATTTTTCCTTAATGACCTTGATAACGGGTTAAATGTTCAGCAGAATTTTTGTTGCTAATTAGTTGCTGGTCCGGTGCACCTTCGTAGATATTGTGCCGCCCAGCAACAAAATCCACCGCTGTCAGATTCGGAAAAAATGAAATTTTTCGATAATGACCTTGATTACGGGTTAGGTATTCAGCAGAATTTTTGTTGCTAATTAGTTGCTGGTCGGGTGCACCTTCATAGATATTGTGCCGCCCAGCAACAAAATCCATCGCTGTCATAATCGGAAAAAATTAAATTTTTCCTTAATGACCTTGATAACGGGTTAAATGTTCAGCAGAATTTTTGTTGCTAATTAGTTGCTGGTCCGGTGCACCTTCGTAGATATTGTGCCGCCCAGCAACAAAATCCACCGCTGTCATATCCGGAAAAAATGACATTTTTCGATAATGACCTTGATTACGGGTTAGGTATTCAGCAGAATTTTTGTTGCTAATTAGTTGCTGGTCCGGTGCACCTTCGTAGATATTGTGCCACCCAGCAACAAAAACAACCGCTGTCATAAGAGGAAAAAATCGAAATAAAAAATTTAAAAAAAAAAATTTTTTTTTTAAATATATAATATTTTTTCAATATTTTTATACTATCTTACAGCAACAAATTAGCAACAAATTCAGACCCAATAACCGACTCAATATGTGCTCACTTCATTATTTTACTGCTAGCTTATGTGAAAGATAGCAGTGACTCGATTTCTGAGGAACTGGCTTGAGCAACAAAATCGAAATAGCAGCAACTAATTAGCAACTAATTAGCAACTAATTCCTAAATAAGTTTGAAATGTTTCTGCTAACTTTTCACTGCTAGCTTGATAGACCTTAAAACACTCGCATTTTAACAACAAATATATAATTAACCGATGTTTTAGCAATATAATGTGACAATAAAAACGCGGAAGCCTTCGGGAACTGAGCCTAGGCGCACGTCCACCCCAGAAGACAGTTAAAGGTAAATGCTGATACGCGCAGGTGGTTCGCGACCTTGGTACTAGTGGAGGCTGAACTTGATTTGGCCGCGTAATAGAATCGCGCGCTATAAGGATTTTAATATTTGTTCTCCTAGTTACACCTCTAATATCTTAAAAAACTGGTAAATAGCCAATAGTTGATGATACTCGAGTGAGATCACAATATGGCTCCTTATCCCTTATACACGCAGGTATTTGTATAGTTTGTTGTTGCAAAACTTGGACCGTAAGGATATACAGAGGTGCTTTCCCTTTGATTTGGCGCAAATATGCTGATGCCGTATGCAGATAGTTGAGGAACTCCAGGTTAGATAAAATAATATGGTGCTCTTGATAAGAAACCATTGGGATCGGTGGTATGAAATTTTCTAAAATATGCGACCCAAATTACCCTTCATGTAGTCCTTCAAACACAAAAGCTTTTACATTATTTAATTAACGCACCACTCTCGTGTTCTTTTAAAGTTATATCTTAAGCAGCTAATCATTTGGAAAATTAAATACATTGAATAAAAACGTAATCGATTTATTGTGATCAATTAAAACTAGGAATATAATAATAACATAAGTTAATAAAGTGGTCCTAAACCACAGCTTCCCATAGGACCAACTCCTCTGTAGCCACCCATTGCTGGACCATAGCCATATGGAGCCATTGCAGGACCATAACCAAGGGCTGGGCCTTGAGCAACAGGGGCAGGTGCGATAGGAGCTTCCGCAACTATGCCGATAGCACCATCTCCACAGCCATAGGACACCGCACCAGAACCCATGGTCGGGAATGCGCCATCAGTAGCCACCGCACCTAGGAACGGCAATTGGCCGACCACGGCAAGAGTACCTTCGATCGCGTTCTCTGAGGTCACGCTGAGACCGGTAGGGGCGATAGGTGAAACACTCGTGATTTGAAGACCCCCACCATATGCAGCAGCTAGTCCACTAGGCGGCATCATACCCGTGAGACCTGGGCCCGCAAGACCTGGTCCTATGGGACCAAGGCCTCCCCATGCAGCTCCATAACCGAGTCCATCGAAGGGAGCCAAGCCGTCGTATCCCCAGCCCGTCCCGAACGGACCACCGAGACCTGGACCCATGATAGCTTCACGGCCGATGCATTGACTCAGGGCAGCCTGAAAAATAGTACAATAAATAAGAGCCTTTGTTATTTGATCCCTAGATATTAAGGAGTACAGAGATAGTATAAGGTAAAATTCACCTATTGAAAAAAAATATAGAATAAAAAATTAAAATGTTACTTACTCCGACGAAAGAGAGAAGAATGAAGGCTGCGGCTGCCATTTCTAAATGGTTATAATACTATATTGTAGTAAACTTTGTGACAATATATAAAATCACTGCACATTTTATACTAATTTATTTCACCATATCAAGTGATGTTGTCATGTCGATAATTTAGGTTTACGTTACATAAGCGATAATGGTTGATAATATATGACAAACTCGACCACGGACGTGCCTCAGGAAAACTTTATTGTCTCATTGAACTAAAGACAATACAGTGAGTACTTCTTGCATACAATAGGTTCGGGTTAGGGTTTGATTCCTTGTGTGTTGTGAAATTTTATTTGGCATTTTTGGGGCTGCCAAGAAGAACTCCTGTTTTAGAAGAGAAAATGAAACGGCTTGCCAATATAGTAATTCAAAAAATGATTTAAGTATTTTCAAATCCAAAAATATTAAATAGATATATACTAGCTGTTGCTCGCGGCTACACCCGTATTGTAGTTATTTTTTAAAGCAAAGGTATAAAATCCATCCAATCATAAGCTATTATATCTATCTATTTTTGCTATCCCATGTGATAATCACTTTTCCGGGATAATAAGTAGTCTATGTCATTCTCTGATCCCTAAACTCCACTATGCAAAAATTCATGTCAAGGCCTTGCCCTGTGAAATCAAAAACTATCCTGCGGGAACCATACATTTTTCCAGGTTCTCTCCGGGATAAAAAGTAGCCTATTTTATTCTCTGATCCCTTAACTACAACTTTGCAAAAAATCATGTCGATCCCTTACTATTAAAAAAAACAAGACTATCCTGCGGGAACCGCAAATTTTTCCGGGACAAAAAGTAGCCTATCATTTGCGCGATCGATCTAACTATATTCAAAATTTCAGGATGATTGGTCGAGCCATTTTTGGGTTAGTACCGGGCATACATACAGACACAGACAAACAAAACTTAATTTGCATAATCGGGATTAGTGTGCGTTAAATTGAATATTTCACGCAAAATCGGGTAAATTACTCAAATGTACAGACGCTACATATTTATATATTAGTATATATTTACAACTTGATTATACAGCGTTTAGACGCTGCTTTTTGGTTTTGTAAAGTAAGAATCTATGACTATCGTTTTATTATTCGATTTTCTAAACATTTGATTTGATATTTGGATATAAGAACTCTCAAAGACGCACATGGTATATTATTATAAAGGGCAGATACTGTTTTAGGTCTTCGTACTCTGATCACTAAGCCAAAAATTTATTGACTCTTCCGATCCAATTTATTCATCTACATGACAGTCTCCTTAGCGGAGCGGGCGAGTAGCCGGCAGTGAACCGAGAGGCCGTTGGTTCGATTCCCGCACCGAGATAAATGTTTGTGTGCCAACAGATATTTGTTTCAGTTCTGGGTGTTATGAGAACGTAGTCCCACGTAGTTTTTGATACCCACGATACAGGTTTTACCTAGTGTGGGGTCAGAACTGTGTGTGTGACTGTTGGGTGTTTTTATTTATTTTATTTATATTCAAAGTTGATTAAAATAATTTACAAGTAAACTAAAAAAAGTCTAATGTTGCTTTGACAGTATAACATTTTATTTGCTTCGCCAAGTAGTTTGATGGATGTCATCATTGATGATCTAAAGTTGTTTATTGTAATTAGTACATGTAGGGTCCACCACAGCCGCATCCGCAATGTCCAGCGATGGACACAGCACCAGCGGCAGCCGCGGTACCTCCGAACTCCACAGCGCCGATGATGGGCACCTGTCCGGCGACGGCGGTGGTACCAGCCACGGGCAGCTCACCAGCCACAGCCACGTTACCGATACCGGCACCGCCGTAACCACCAAGACCATCATAACCGATAGCTCCGTAACCGAGACCGCCGTAGCCCAGACCCCCGTAGCCGAAGCCGTCGTAGCCGAGACCACCGAAACCGATACCGTCGTAGCCGAGACCACCGTAACCGATACCGCCTAGTCCGCATCCACCCCAACCGGCACCATAGCCGATGTCACCGTAGCCATAGCCGAGACCGGCGCCGTAGTAGCCGGTTCCAAGGCATGCGCTGTATGCATTCTGAAAAAATAGTACTATTGGTTTAAATTTGATTGTTCATATTATTTATGGATTCGTTACTAAATAATAAAACGCTTATAATTTCGTCTCTTGCCCGTACATAAGGGTACAGTTCTACTTTCTATGGAGATTATTAGTATTAGAAGGAAGGTGTATTCTATTAGCCGATACAGACAAAAGTTGTGAAATTATGAAAAAATTGAGGCACTTTAATGGTGAGGTGGCATAACGTAAATATCTGATGGAGAAATTAGTACCCAGAATTGTGTAGGAAAATCCAAGTAATAAAACATACAAATGATTTGGTTGAATAAAATACAATTTGATGATTTTAAACTATTGATCAGAGAATTATAAACGGAAAGGAGGGTAATTCAGGAATTTAGAATATTCGGGAACGTCCCACATGTGAAAGCCACCGCGGTCTTCTTAGTTGATACATCGGCGTAGGAAAATTGGAATGGTTCTTGCTACATTGTACAAGTAAGTGGCCGAGTGATTACGATAAACATTAGCCAATGAAATGAATTGAGATGATAAAATAAATAATACTAACTAAATCTCAAAACTATTACGTGAATAAGATTTGATGATAAATGTATTAGTTATAACGTAATATTATAAGGTTCTACTCACTTGCAAGAGGCAAGCCTGCACGCACAGGAAGAGGAAAGCAAAGGTCGACATGTTTGTTATGTTCTACTGAAGACTCACTGCAGAATGATCACAACCAATTTTGATGAGGCTTTTATACGTAAACAAAATTTCCATTAACCTGAATAAAATGTATATTTCACAATTTTGTGGCCTATTTATTATATATTTCTTAATAGTTTTTATTTATTTTTGATAGTGGAATCCCTGTTCTGCACGTACGTGTCATAAATTGCTTAATTACTCTCATATGTTTAATACTGAAGGCTTATGGTTGGACAGTAATTTGATGATCTTTCACAAGTTTACATGTTTCTCAACCGCAGTGCATGGAATAACGCGAGGTATACCAACAATAAATCGTATATAAAACTGCTCGGTGACCCGAGAGGAATCATTCCGGTCTCTGCATCAACAAAACAACATGTTTGTAAAAGCTGTGCTTGTCTTCTGCGCCTCCGCTCTATTGGTACAGGTAAGTTGACATTATTTTACGTATGGTTACAGAAAAGGGATGTTTATCCCTGGTTACTATTTTTTGCTCTTCTTTCGCCGCTTATTTATGTCTATGACACATTATTCTGTAGGTCAGACGGATGTCATAGTTTTGCCCACAGACCTAGTTACCCAATCTATCATCTCGACCCAATAACCCAATTCATACATATTAATCTATGATACTCAGTTACATACTAAGTTTATTGTATTATTTTAGAGCGCGGTTGGCACCTGTCTCGGACGCCTCGGCACTGGCTGGGGCTACGACGGTTTCGGTTACGGTGGTGTAGGCTACGAAGGATTCGGATACGGTGGTTTGGGCTACGATGGATTCGGATACGGCGGTCTGGGCTACGATGGTATCGGATATGGTGGTCTGGGCTACGATGGATTCGGTTATGGTGGTCTTGGCTACGGTCGCCTCGGTTGCGGCGGCATCGCTCCTGCTGCTGACATCGCCGTCGCCAGCGGTCTCGGAGCAGCTTATGGTGGTGGTCTCGGCGTCACCAGTGCTTCTGCCATAGCTCCCACTGGTCTTGGCGTGGTTTCTGAGAATGTGTACGAGGGTGCCCTTGCCGTTGCTGGTAATTTACCGTTCCTGGGCACCGTAGAAGTCGTCGGAGAGTTCCCCACCGCTGGTGCTGGTGCTGTTTCGTACGGCTGTGGTGACGGAGCCCTGGGTATGACCGCTGAAGGTCCAATTGGTGCTGCTGTTGGTCCCGCTTACGGATACGCTGGTTGGGACGGCCTTGGTTATGGCGGTTATGGACTTGGCTACGACGGTATTGGCGCTTGCGGCTGCGGTTGCGGTGCTTGGTACTAAAACTCCTAGACCATTGTATAAACAGTTGAACATATGACCTGGCTATTGTTAAAATAAAACTAGCAAACAAATAATCATATTTTTATTTTTATTGTGTATAGTGATGCAAGTGAATTCGATGAGTAAGTGAATGAAAGCACAAGATACATAATCCATAGAAAAACTGGTCTATATATCATCGAAAACAAGTCTGTATTACAATTAATGTATAATTATAATGTTTCGGATCTCGTTTCATTTGAAATGAGGCGTAACATTTATCTGACACCTAAACGAACCTTGATGAACCATAAATAACGGCATTAAGACTTTTCTTACTTGACCTTTCTCTAATTTTATGTCAAGTCACAATTTTCTACCGCTTTTCTGTTTTTACTCACTGAATTATTTAAGCTAAACACTTACTTACATTCCGTTTCTCACATTTGTTGCGTCGTTCGCTATACGAGGTATAACTTAAGTAATGAGACCATTGACTTATATTCTATAGACACGAACTGTCGAAAAAGATATTCCAAAAACCTTGTCCGCCCACTAATCTCATCTATTCATTTTACTAAGAACTATTTGGTAGTTAGAACTAGCGTGATAACTCCGTCACTTTTTCTCAAACGTGACTTTCCGCGCGCCAAAACGGGACAAACTATAATATGATGAATTTTGCTGTGAAATATAGACTTCCCGTATTCAGAATTGAAATTAATTAATATTTATTGATATTACGTTCTAAACGTTATGAAATTATGTTATTTACCGTATATACTATTAACAGTTTCACTGTAAATCAATTTAAGGCAGATTTGTTAGGGAATGTCGCTACAAATAACTAAAATTAACTGGTGTGCATTCGTAGGTGGCATGTAGCATCGTGACGTCGGTGCACAGTCGCCGTTCCAGTGTTCTGGCCGCCGCACCTAGTACGTAGTACATATAGGTCGCTAAATGAGACTGATATATTAAAATAATTTCATTTGAATATGAATTTAACGTTGTCGCCCTCAAAATAATTCGATTAGGTAGCCACACAGCAGTCAGCAACAGTTGTTCGAAATTGATGTCTTTTTTCTTCAGAACGCACTATAAAAACCGGGTACACGCGAAAAATTACAGCAGGAAAACATTAATCTAACTTTTTTTGTTAAGATAAGTAAAGAATGGTAAAATCCTTAAAATATCAATACTACTAGGAATACTGGAAAGTCCTGATATATATATATATAGCTTCTTAACCTCAAATCACAATCATAGTATCTGCAATAACCTAGCGGGTGATACAGATATTGACATATTAGGACATCGTATTTATATTATGATCACAAATAGTGTTAATTATAAGCAGGAATACAATTCAATACAAACATAAAATACATATGACATACGAGTACGTAGCTGGTGGTAGGATATTCAAATCCGCCCGGATAGCGCCCACCATACACAGTATGTAAACCCCGCCACAGTCACCAATCGGTACTTTAATTGGACGGCACTGCGCTTACCATCAGATGCAGTGTGGTCACTTTGCCGTGCTAGAATAAAAAAATAAAAAAAGTTAAAATAAAGTGCATATTGCAAAGTCAATGTTTATTTGTGTTTGCATTGTCAAGATACAAAATTTTTCGTTGGTGGGCGATAAGTAGACGCATGGTCCACCGGCCGCATCCTCAACGTCCAGCGATGGAAACAGCACCAGTGGCGACCGCAGTACCTCCGAACTCTTGGCATGTGACACCGGTTGCACCAACCAGGGGCAGCTAGTCAGCTGCAGCCACGTTTCCGATACCGGTAACACCGTAATCAGCACCTATACCGTCGCAGCCGATACCATAGCCTCAAACCGCCATAATAGCAATCGTCGTAGCCAAGACCTCCTTAACTATAGCCTTAGCCTCATACTCTCATAGCCTAAGCCGACGGAACCGATGCTGCCAAGGCCGCATCCTCCATGGCCGAGACCACCATTACATGATATATCCAAGGGTATTCAAGATCGGCGCCATAGTAGCCAGTGCCAAGGCAGGCGCTGTAGGCATTCTGGAACAAAAGAATACGTCAGCTGTATTTTCTATCTACCCTTTTATTTTACGTATTAAATTTGTATAAACAGGCAGCATTAGCAAAACTTGTCGCTGGTGGTAGGATAATGATATCCGCTCGGATAGCGGTCACCGCACTACATAGGGTGTAAAGCCCGCCATAGTTGCATACGCAAGTGTGTCGCGTTCCGGGGTCAGCCAGTGTACATACGGTTTTTCTCGGGTGTCTAGAGTTGGGGTACGATGTTTGGTCCTGTTGTGGCCTTCTGAGTACACTGATACTAGACCCTCGATCGCTTCCTGGCGAAGTGTGAAGAAGCTACACAGCAGGCCCGCATAATTGTATTGAGTAGCGAGGGATACATTGTTTCTTACCACTTGATACTCTAACTGGACGGCACTGCGCTTACCATCAGGTGCAGTATGGTCACTTAGCCATGCTAGGATAAAAAAAACTTAAATATATATATTTTTTACTTACTTGGATGAGCCAAGCTTGCACACAGAGAGGAAGGAATGCAACTTAGACATGTTCCTTTTTCTGACTGAGAATTCACTCCAAAGTGATATCATCCAAAAACTATGTTACTTATATACTGCAAACGCCACATTTATTGTTCTTAAAAAACGTGATTTATTCGTAAAATTGATTGATCATTTATTTTTATTTCAGTTTCTTCGATTTCGCACGAAAATGACATTAAATCGTGCAATGTGTTGGTCAACCCATTCATTTAACGCCGCGGGGATATCATTAGATAGTTAAATGACCATTTACAAGGTCATAATATCTTCAATTCTCTGTTTATCAGCAAATCTTTTCATATAAAACTGCTCCTATGTATGAGAGAACCATTATGTATATTGCTTCTGTTGAAAAATCATCCACCATGTTCGCTAAAGCTGTATTCTTTTTCTGTGCCTCCGCTCTTCTGATCCAGGTAAGGTCATCACAAGATCATAATATTATTTAATTATGCGTAATGGCTTGAATTTATTTCATCATCTTGATTTTAATACATTATCTTTACTAGCAACCAATTATTGTGTTCCACAATACCATATTCTTATAGTCATTTATTTGCACATTAATATTATTTAGTATAAGTTGCACAAGTTTAAAATAAGTATATTTAATTTTAATATTTAAATTACAATGTTTTTATAATTTACAGAGTGCTGTGGGCTCCTGTCTTGGACGCCTCGGCACCGGCTGGGGCTACGACGGTCTCGGTTACGGAGGTGTGGGTTACGCCGGACTGGGCTACGATGGATTCGGATACGGCGGTCTAGGCTACGATGGTCTGGGTTACGGTGGTCTGGGTTACGGTCGACTCGGATATGCCGGTATTGGTGCACGTGGATGCGGCTTAGGTGCCTGGAACTAGACCCGAATTTTGGTATTGTAATCAATCGACCTAATTCTGATAAAAATATACAATGAATGAGCTTATATTATGTGATCATTCATCTCTTTATTTAATCGTATATTTTTATAAAAGAATAAATATGATATTACCACTATCCCTATTCCTTCCTATTCCAGGTTTAAAGATTTGCAATAAAACAGAGCGCTTCGGCGTTCCGCAAGGCAGTCATTCGCACTTCATTCTCAGTTCGTGTTTTTGTGCCTTTTAAAATATCCACCTTACATAACTCCCAGTTGTATTTCATACAATAGATTCACTCGATATAATAGCTCTTTACCTATGAACTTGCCCTTCTGCAGTACTGACCATTTCGAATCAAAATAATTTTTTTTGGTTAAGAATTATAATTTCAATTGTTTTTAACGTGTAATTCTTTTTCCAAAAGTAGTCATTTGTTTAGTTTTCTGTTTTTATTGCATTTGAATCTTTTTCGTCCTCTTGATTACGTTAAAAAATCGAGTAATTATGGAATATGAGTACCGTCGAGGCAGCAACGCGGTACAAGCGGCACGCAACGTCAACGACGTTTACGGAGCTAACACTACAAACCAACGCACCGCCTGTTATTGGTTCGCCCGCTTCCGTTCTGGAAATTTCGACCTGAAAAATTAACCTCGTGGTCGTCCGAAAACTTTTGTCGACAATGACGAATCGAAAAACAATTGTGGATGCTGATGATACTCCATCTACGGCTAAATTAGCAGCAGCATTCGACGTCAGCGTCAAAACAATATTGCTCCATTTACGTCAAATTGGTAAGTTAAAAAAGCTTGACAAATGGGTGCCCCACGAACTCAAAGATCGCCAACGCGAGGTACGCGTCGAGACTGCACAAAAAGCACACAAACTAAGGAATTTGGAACCGTATTGTTACCTGCAACGACAAATGTATTCTGTTAGACAATCGCAAGCGCTCAGTAAGTTGGTTGGATCCTGGTTCAGCACCTAAACAATGCCCTAAACGAAAACTTACCCCTAGAAAAGTGAAGGTCACTGTTTGGTGGTCTAGTGCAGGTGCGATTCATCACAGCTTCTTCCAAACGGGATGAGCATTACTGCAGATGTGTACTGTGAAGAACTGAACACAATGAGGTTTGTTTAATCGTTCATCTCCGCTGCGCCTGCATGACAACGCAACCTAATACTGCACAGCGTTGTTGCCCAAGTTGCTACAGCTGGGGTTGGAAGATCTCCGTCATCCACCGTACTTACCAGACCTTTCGACTACAGACTTCTACTTTTTCCGGAATTTCGATAACTTCTTGGCGGGAAAAAATTCAATACCCGAGAAACAGTAAAATTTATATAAAACTGCAATTTAAAAGGTAAAGTAACTAAATATTAGCTTAAAATAGCTCGAAGTCACGGTAAATATTGAATAATATTCATGTGCAAGCCTAGTTGAGATTGATAAAATCCTATTAAGCCACGGTCCACTCTAATATTGCGCAACTAAGATTGACTACGCATTGCTCAGGTGCTGCTTGTGAAGACTAGTCTACTCAAACTGTATTAATTTTTACTTCTTAAAGGAGTATAACTTATAAGGGAAGCAGCCATACAACAGCCAGTTCGTTGCGGTACGTACTGTCAAGACGAAAGTCGTATATTCAATACCAGCCCAAATGGCAAATCTGACTTTTCTAAAGTTACACACACACACACATACACTCACGCCTGTAATCCCCGAAGGGGTAGGCAGAGGTGTAACTAGTACACCCACTTTTCGCCGAATTTCGGTCCCATAATGTGATAGGGGGCGAGCCTATCGCCATACCGGGCACATTTTCCAGACTCCGGGCTAATACTGAGGCATTTCTAGATAGAAAAACCCAATATCACTTTACCCGACCCGGGGATCGAACCCGAGACCTCAGCACAGCAGTCGTAACGCATGCGCAATAACAACTGCGCCACCGAGGCAAAAGTTACGTAAGTTAAGTTTCTAAAGTTACGTGTGTATTCATTGTTATTTATCGCTTGCTTTAATGTTGACGGCAAACATCGTGAGGAATCCTGCATACCTGAGAATCCTCATAAGAATTTCAAAGGTATGTGAAGTCTACAGACCCGCATTAGACTAGCGTGGTGGACTAAGGCCTAACCCCTCTCATTAGTAGGGAAGGCCCGTTCACCGGCAGAGGGCAAAGTTTAATACAGGGCTTAATATTATTTTTTTTACTTATAGAATTGTGAATTTTATTAGGTTAGCTCATGAGAGTCATGTACGGTAATAGGGTTTGTAATTTGTCTTCACAATATTACAATAAGGCAACTTATATAACATACAATGAAATGCTCTTATATAACGTAATACAATTTAAATTTTATTTTAATTGTATGTAGTCTAAAAAGTTATCAAAGTAGCAACGCTAGAGTTTCTTTTCCGCTCTTCTCTAGCGACACTGCATACCGTATTGGGGTTACCGTAAAAAGGATTGACTGAATCTAATAAATATATGAATATATCCTTTTATGAATTAAACATATATTTTGAATGTTTTTTTATACCACGATGATGGCAAACAAGCTTATGCTGATGGTAAGCGGTTACGGTAGCCTATGTAAGATTGGGGTGCGGAGTCAGGAAACCTCCTCGTGGTGCACCCTGGGCAACGGCGGTCACGTTGACCGACGGCTAATATCCTGACGGAAGGTGTTTGACAGTCGTCACCTGTTGTGGCGGCTGTCATTGTGTTTGGAGAATGGCACCTTTTGGTTACCCTCGGGTTCTGTCCTGGGGGTGTCGGCGGGCTCGGTGTGCGCTCACCCCGCCGCCGAGCGGGCAGTAGGGGGGAAGTTCTCTCTTGCTGTCACCGTCGTATATCGTAATCCGGTCATATGGAGGTCTGTGGTCACGTCTCGCGCTCCGATCGGACCGAGGGTCTTGGCTTCACCGCCTGGACCGCGAGGGAGAAAACCTCTATAAAAAAGTTACCCCGAATCCCAAGCGGCGGCGCACCGTGAGGGGATGCATGGCCGATGGGTAGTTCGGTCGCTAGTGCGAACCACGCCGGAGGGGTACATGCCTGTGCCTCGTCCGTGTACTTAAAGGCTTACTCAGCTACAGGGGGCTCTGGCTGGGTGGACGGTTTACTTCCCCCATACTCGTGGGACTCTTTATGGAATCTAATAATTTTAAAACACCACAAATTCTTGTGACGAGGTTGCCTACTCCGGTGCCGGATTCCGTGCCCGGAGAGGCGGAGGTTGGAGGGCGCAAGCCTGAAGACGGTTGTGTGCAGAAGATGGTGGGCGAGACGCCCACAGAGGTTGTGGCTGCGGAATTGTCCGTGGCAACTCCGGCCCGCGTAACTAGGGCAAGGAGCAGTCGCGCGTCCTCATGCGCGAAAAGGAGTCGCTGGTGGCAGGGCAGTGACACGGATTCCGTGCGCTCCCGGTCCGCACTCTCGAGCGAGTCTGAGAGCGGCACTGATGCCCAGGGTAACTCGCTTGCGACTGGATGTAGCCGTCCGCCGTCGACCGGCAAGTATGTCGGCTTGCGGAAGACACAAAGGGAGCTGGACGCTCAGAGACGGGAAGAAGCCCGCATCAAGGGCGAAAAGGAGATGGAGGCCAGAATACAGTCTTTCATGAAGCCTCCTACTCCTGCTGCGAAAGTCCCTCGCATGGAGGGTATTGAAAACGACAGGGTCATTCTCCTACAAGATTTAAAAGAGTGCACCGAAATAATCAAGATGGTGTCTGTAAAGTCGGGGCACCTTAAGGGTACTTATATAAAATCCCTTAAGTTTGTAATGGACATCATCCATAAATTCGTGGCCCAGCCCGAATCGTCTGTAATGGCTGGCCTGCAAGAAGAGGCGAATAAATGGAAGGAGTTGTGTGCCCGCCACGAGGCGGATAAGAGAACTCAGGCGGAAGAAAACGCTTCCCTTCGCCGCCGCCTCGATGTGCTGGAGGCAGAAAGACATGCGCAACTTTCGGAAGAAGCGCTTGAGCGGCTCGAGACTCGCATTACCGCGAGGATCGAGTCAGCAAGGATGGGGCCGTCCCAGAGGCCACCATTGGCACACGAACACAGGGCTGACTGTGAAGCCAATAAAATTGAACTGCCGTCAACAGGATCAGCACAACCGGTAGACGGCAAGGGCAAGGGCAAAGGAAAGGGGAAAGGAAAGGGGAAGAGTGTGGGAGTTCTGCCTCCTATTCCCCCAATTGTTACCCCAATTGTTGATGGACCCTCCAATACGTTGACGCCTGCTCCTGAACCAGTATTGGCTGTCGCTGGGCCCTCGGGCCTTCAAAAAAATAAGGGCAAGAGCAAGAGCAACGAAGCGAATAAGAAGAAGGGAGCAAACAAGAAGAAGGTGGCGACTCAGGCCCCTCCTATTGAGCCTCGACCGCTGCCGCCTGCCCCGGTGTCACTTGATACACCGTGGAACGTGGTGGCGGCCAAGAAAAAGAAAAAGCTCTTGCCTAGCGCGGCACCGGCTGCAAATCAACAACAACAGCAGCAACAACAGTCGCGCAGGCCTGAGCCAAAGCTCCGGCCACCGCGTTCCGCGGCCGTCATAATATCTTTGACGCCGGCCGCAGTTGAGAAGGGCCTGTCATACGCCCAGGTGTTGACAGAAGCCCAACATAAAGTGAACCTCACTGGCCTAAATATTCAAAGGCTGAGGCCAAAGTTTGCGGCCACGGGTGCCCCCATGTATGAGGTGCCCGGGGCCAACAGTGAAGAGAGGGCCGACTCCCTAGCTGCGAGGCTCAGGGAATGTTTTGCAGGGTCGGAGGACATCCGAATATCCCGGCCCACAAAGACCGCAGAGTTAAGGCTTTCGGGGTTGGACTACACAGCCACCCCGGAAGCGGTCACAGCGGCCCTCTTAAAGGCCGGTGAGTGCGCGGCTGACGCCATTAAGGTCGGCGAAATTCGTCCCGACCGCTCGGGTCTCGGAACGGTTTGGGCCAAAATGCCAGTTAAGGCGGCCCAAAAGGTGAAAGGTGCAGGGCGGATTCTGATTGGTTGGGTTGCGGCTCGTGTTTCTGTGCTCGAGCCGCGACCAATGCGGTGTTTCAAATGCCTTGAAACGGGTCACGTCCGCGAGTGTTGCGAGGGAACAACAGACCGTAGCGGCCTTTGTTACCGCTGCGGTCAGCCGGGCCACAAAGCTCGGCAGTGCGAGGCCGCGCCGAACTGTTGTTTATGCAGTGCGGCCGGAAAGCCCGCCGGGCATCAGATCGGGGGGAAGGCGTGTCCCGTCTCCTCCCGGAAGAACCGGCGTCGTCGTCCGTCCCGAGGAGTTAATCCAGCTGCCGCTGGGGCTACGGCCCAGCTGCAGCTGGAGAGCCCACCGCAGGCCGAGGTTGTTGCAATGGAGATCGCCCAATAATGGCATTTAAGTTCCTCCAGGCGAACATCAATCACTGTGCCCGTGCTCAGGATCTTTTAACCCAGAGCATGGCGCAGTGGTCGGTGCAAGTGGCCGTGGTCGCCGAGCCATATTTCATCCCCCCGCGTGATAACTGGGCGGGGGACGTCAACAGCTCGGTGGCCATCATCACCCAGGGTGCCGCTGGCTCCCCGCCCTTCGAAAAAGTAGCGAAGGGTCGGGGATGCGTCGCGGCTCTGTTGGGAGATATTTGGGTAGTTGGAGTTTATTTCTCTCCCAACAGACCCCTCGCTGATTTTGAATCTTTTCTCGTTCAGTTGGGGGCCCTGGTGGCGCAAGGCCAACCTCACCCGGCAATTGTCGCCGGCGACTTCAACGCCAAGTCCCTGGTATGGGGCTCGTCGGCGACCGATGTTCGTGGTGAGGTCCTGGAGGATTGGGCGATCTCGGCCGGTCTGGCCGTCTTGAATAGGGGGTCGGTGGACACGTGCGTGCGGCACAACGGCGGCTCAATTGTTGATCTTACATTTGCGAGTCCGGCCGTCGCACGCCGTGTCCGGGGCTGGAAAGTTTTGGTGGGCGTGGAGACGTTGTCGGACCATCGTTACATTAGGTTCGACGTCTCCGCGTCCGCCGTTTCTCAGCCCGGTCGTAGACCGAGTGCCCCGTATCAGGACGGCCCGCGGTGGGCATTGAAGCGCCTCGATATCGAGGCCCTGGAACTTGCCGCTCTGGCTATGTCGTGGCTCCCTGTACCGGAGGGGCCGGTGCAGGTCGAGTTGGAGGCGGAATGGTTCGGGGTATCGGTGACGGACATTTGTGACGCCGCCATGCCCCGAGTCCGACGTCTCCCGCCCCGACACCAGGTGTACTGGTGGTCGCAGGAGCTAGCATCGTTGCGCATCGCTTGTGTTTCGGCGCGCCGCCAGTACGCCAGGCACCGTCGCCGGCGTCTGCGGGACGAGGGACACGCAAGCCAGGAGCGGCAGCTCTATGGCCTCTACAAGGAGGCGAAGAGAGCGCTGCAGGTGGCCATTAAGAGAGCCAAGGTCGCGGCGAGGAAGGATTTCATTTCGACCCTCGACAGCGACCCGTGGGGGCGCCCTTTTCGCTTGGTGATGAACAAGCTTCGCCCAGCGGCGCCCCCGCTGTCGCAGAGTCTTCGGCCAGAACTTCTGGCCGAAGTCGTCGCGGCCTTGTTTCCGGCCACCGTGGAGACCACTCCTCCACCGATGGCGCCCCGCGAGTCGGCGCCATCGTCGAGTTCGGCAAGGGATATCCCAGAGGTTTCGCCCGCGGAGTTGCGGGCGGCAGTGTCGCGGTTGCGGGGCAAGAACACCGCCCCGGGTCTCGATGGCATCCCCGCCAAGATCTGGGTGTTAGCCATCGAACACTTGGGGCCGAGGCTCCGCAACCTTTTCTCCGCCTGTTTGGAGCAGGGCGTCTTCCCGACGCGCTGGAAAACCGGGAAGCTCGTCCTGCTGAAGAAGGAAGGAAGACCCGCAGAGTCGCCGTCGGCCTACCGGCCCATCGTGTTGCTCGACGAGGTCTGTAAGCTCTTCGAGCGCATTATACACGCTCGCCTCGTCGAGCACCTCGAGAGGGTCGGTCCGGACTTGGCGGATTGCCAGTTCGGCTTCCGCAAGGGCCGATCCACCATTCACGCGATTCTGCGGGTGAAGGAACAGGCGGAAGAAGCAGTGGCCCGGGGCAAAGTTATGGTTGCTGTGTCGTTGGACATCTCCAACGCTTTTAATTCGCTGCCCTGGGCCTGTATTCATGAGGCACTGCGGTACCACGTGGTGCCACCCTATCTTCGGCGTCTGGTGCACGCGTACTTATCCGAGAGGTACGTGGTGTATCCGGGCGCCAATAGGTGGCACCGGAGAGCGATGGTGTGCGGTGTTCCACAGGGCTCAGTTCTGGGTCCTCTCCTGTGGAACATCGGATATGATTGGGTGCTCCGTGGTGCCAACCTCTGGGGCGTCGGCGTCACTTGTTACGCCGACGATACGCTCGTTACTGCGTCGGCTAGGACCTTCCAGGATGCCGCAATCAAGGCGGCTGTGGGTACCGGCCACGTCATTGGCCGCATTCAGCGACTTGGTTTGAAGGTGGCCCTTGAGAAGACCGAGGCCCTTTGCTTCCATGGGCCTCGGAAGGGGCCACCGGCCGGTGCCCACATCGTGGTGAATGGGGTGCGGATTCCCATCGGCAAAACGATGAAGTATTTGGGGTTAGTTTTGGATAGCCGGTGGGAATTTCGCGCCCACTTTGAGAAGTTGGGAGTCAAATTGACTCGGGCAGCAGGTGCACTAGGAACCCTGCTGCCCAATCTGGAAGGTCCTGGCATCCCTTGCCGAAGGCTGTACGCCGGAGTCGTGCGGTCCATGGCCCTGTACGGCAGTCCCGTCTGGGCCGAGTCTCTGAGCGACCGGTGCGTCGCTCTGCTGCGCAAGCCACAGCGTGCAGTGGCGCAGCGCGCGATCAGGGGCTACCGCACGGTCTCGTTCGAGGCGGCTTGTGTTTTGGCCGGTTTCATACCGTGGGACCTGGACGCAAGGGCCCTCTCCGCCTCATTTCACTGGCAGGAGGAGGCGTTCAGGCGCGGGGAGAGACCGGCCCTGAGAGAGGTGGAGGCCATCCGTGGCTCCCTCCGCAGAGCCGCCGTGGAGGAGTGGCGTCTCAGGCTGGAGAATCCGTCATCGGGTCAGCGGGTCGTAGCGGCAGTGCGTCCTGTCTTTAACCAATGGTTGGACAGGCGCCACGGCGCGGCGGCGTTCCGGCTGACACA
The DNA here is from genome assembly GCA_905220505.1 of Laothoe populi. Classification (NCBI taxonomy): domain Eukaryota; kingdom Metazoa; phylum Arthropoda; class Insecta; order Lepidoptera; family Sphingidae; genus Laothoe; species Laothoe populi. The sequence goes on from HG992157.1 coordinate 6,376,018, forward strand.
GGTGCTCACAGGCCACGGTTGTTTTGGCGAGTACCTGTGTCGCATAGCCGGCGCAGAAGGGTCGGCCGTGTGTCACCACTGTGACAACTGTCCGCGTGACACGGCCCAACATACTGTTGAGGAGTGCCCAGCCTGGGATGAAGAGCGCAGCGCTCTCGCAGCAGTCGTCGGAGGAGACCTCTCGCTGCCGACTTTGGTGTCAGCCATGGTCGACAGCCGGAGGTCCTGGCGCGCGGTGGCCCTCTTCTGTGAGGCCGTAATCTCACAGAAGGAGAGTGTCGAGAGGGATCGTGAACAACAAGGCGATCCCTCCCGCCGCCAGTCGAGACGGAGGAGGCGCCGGGTTGACGACTGACCGGCGTCTCCCGCCCTGTGGTTTGGGGGCGTTTGGAGAATCCCACCACGGTATCCCCTGCCTGTCGTAAGAGGCGACTAATAGGGGCATCGGGGGTCGCGGGCGCGCAGCGGGGGGCTGTCGTAGCGCCCTTTCCGGTGTGTCGAAATTTGTTTTGTACATTGTTTTATTTTGTATATACTTCGTCGGCACACCGGGCGACCCCGGGATGACGGCAGCGCGGGTGGTTGGCCTCGTAGCTGCCGTGGACGCCGAGGGCGTCCTTCGGTGCGCGGGGGCTTCTGAGCCCCCCCCCCACTTGGAGACGGGCCGCAAGGCGGCACCGCGCAGGGGCGGTTTCGGTCGAAAATGGGGCGCTTCTCGCCCCGTGAGCCCGGGACCGTCTCTTATGCGCCGAAGAGGGCCACCGCGGGGTTTTAGTTGGTATTGCCGGTGTAGGGAATTTGTTAGGGACTCGGCCCAGCGGTCGTCCGGATGTCAACATCTCTCCCGGACGGCTTAACGCTGGGTCGTAAGGCCGGTGAGCCCAACATAACCGTCCCGCCACCCCCCCGGCGGGGCGGTAGTGATAAATCGCTTTCCCCCGAAAACAAAAAAAAAAAAAAAAAAAAAAAGCCTATGTAAGATTGCAATACTATAAGTAGCCGTGAATAAATAGTGAGAAATAGCAATATAAGACTAACATTTGTCGTTTCTGACATATTTTCAGAGTTGCTAGTAAGTTTACAGGTACCCTAAGTCTGTATATATAATAATAATAATAATACTAGCCTTGTATTAAACATTGTCCAACTGCTGGGCGCGGGCCTCCTCTACTAATGAGAGGGGTTAGGCCTTAGTCCACCACGCTGGCCTAATGCGGATTGGCAGACTTCTCATACCTTCGAAAAAATCTTAGATATGCAGGTTTCCTCACGATGTTTTCCTTCACCGTTAAAGCAAGCGATAATTAACATTTTAATAGACACATAACTTTAGAAAAGTCAGAGGTGTATGCCACTTGGGTTTCGAACCTACGACTTTTTCGTCTTGGCAGTCCGTACCGCAACCAACTAGGCTATCGCTGCTCTGTCTGTATATACCTCACACAAAAATACCAGATTCAGATTCCAAAAAAAACGAAATAGTTTGCTTACAAGTTGTATATTTGCATAAGGTCGTATGTTGGTTGGAGCGCTAAAAACTGTATGGGCTTAGTACCAAGCACCACATCCACAGCCGCGAGCACCAATACCATAGCCGAGTCCGTAACCTCCGTAGCCGAGACCACCGAGACCTCCGAGACCAACGCCGAGGCCATAAGCGGGACCAACAGCAGCAGCTCCAATGGGACCCTCGGCAGTAATGCCTATGGCACCGTCACCACATCCGTACGAGACAGCGCCAGCACCAGCGGTGGGGAACTCTCCGGCGACTTCCACAGTACCAAGGAACGGCAGGTTACCAGCAACGGCAACGGGACCCTCGTACACGTTCTCAGAATGTACGCCAAGACCAGTGGGGGCGATGGCGGAGGCGGTGGAGACACCGAGACCACCACCGTAGGCAGCTCCGAGACCGCTGGCGACAGCGATGTCAGCAGCAGGAGCGATGCCACCACAGCCGACACGGCCGTAGCCCAGACCGCCGTATCCGAATCCATCATACCCAAGACCGCCGTATCCGAGTCCATCGTAGCCCAGTCCGGCGTAACCCAGACCTCCGTAACCGAGACCGTCGTAACCCCAGCCAGTGCCGAGACGTCCAAGACAGGTGCTCATGACGCTCTAAAGTACATTAAAAATTATTTACCTCACCAACCACTTAGACAAGATAATAAGCAATTACACCAATAAAATATTTTAACTAATTTTAGTTAAAAATGATGATATATCTTTAATATGAAGTGGTAGAGCCACGCTGTAAACATATTTGTCTACAGCATGAATAGGCCGGCTCGACTGGGGTGGTACCACTGTCTCATAGAAAACCAACGTAAAGTGATAGTTTACTGTCGCGTTTCGTATGGTAAGTGAGATATCAGGAGGCCCAAATTCCCCCTTCCCTTCCCTAATCCCTATTTCTGTCCTTTAAGGCCGACAGCGCATACATGATACTTTCGGTATTGTGGATGTTCATGGGCGGTGGAGATCACTTAACATCAGGTGACCCACTGGCTCGTTTGTCGGACTATGTTTTAAAAAAAAAAACATGAAATCATGGTAAGTCTGGAGTCAACAGAAAGCTTGTAATAGGGTAGTTGGCTCGATTTTTTTTATTAATTTAATCAACAAGTTACATTACCTAAAACCTATTATCGAAAGAATTTTATGAATCCGATCAAAAATAAGTTAATTAGACGCCATTCAAATCAGGAAGCGGTAGTTGTCAAATAACAGTAAAAGGATGCATATCTGATACTATAACGTCACGGTACTATGAATTGCCTGTACTGTACCGTTGTGCGAGGGAGATAGCGATATGTTCCCAATACGCCATCGTTTTCACTCATGCCTGTGAGTATTTGCTCCTACCAATATTTCAAATAAATATTGTGACCTCATTTTTCAAGCAATTTGGATTCTGTTTTCGCAAAAGAGTTTCTTTTGCGTATTATATTCGATTGCGTAGAGAATAATGTACAAAATTAAACACAGGAAACTACCCTATTCAAGGAAATAATAGAATGAAAGGAATCGTTACAGAAACAACAAAATTGATTTTTGTCATTTTGGAACACGAGATACTACATAAATTGTAAGTATGGAATTGTAATATTACCTGAACCAAGAGCGCGGAGGCGCAGAAGACGAGCACAGCTTTGACAGACATATTTGTACACTGCTGATGTTCCAGTGAAAACAGAAACCAGAATGATTATACCACAGACCATGGAACAGTTTTATATGAGCAGGTTCGTCGATATACAGCGTGTTATCAAATATGCATTGAGTTGAGCAATCTGTGACCTTGAAAGTTTGACAAACTATATTTCAATACTCGTTTTGTAGCAAACGATTCCTTGAGCAATAGTTTTTAATAGCTTGTACGTGGAAAATAAGAATATTTTTATCAAAATATTTATAAAGTTTATGAAATTAGAAAATTATATTTTTTAATCACTTGTATAAAAGCACTGTTAATGACTGTTGTAATCATTCTGCAGTCACTCGTCAGTAGAACAGAACCAAAATGTCTACCTTCACCTTCTTCCTTTTCTGCGTGCAGGCTTGCCTCATCCACGTGAGTAAAGAAGCTATAAAATATTGATTTAGTAAATTAATAAACAATCTGTAATTATGTACGATATTGTCAGCGAACTTTGCTAGAAATGGTAATTTAACAAGTAAGTAAGTAACAAGTAAAAGTAACTGTATTACCTAAAATATCATAATTTTTTGATCCAGAATGCATACAGCGCATGCCTTGGAACCGGCTACTACGGCGCCGGTCTCGGCTATGGCTACGGTGACATCGGCTATGGTGCCGGTTGGGGTGGATGCGGACTAGGCGGTATCGGTTACGGTGGTCTCGGCTACGATGGTATCGGTTACGGTGGTCTTGGCTACGACGGCTTCGGCTACGGCGGTCTGGGCTACGGCGGTCTCGGTTACGGAGCTATCGGTTATGATGGTCTTGGTGGTTACGGCGGTGCCGGTATCGGTAACGTGGCTGTGGCTGGTGAGCTGCCCGTGGCTGGTACCACCGCCGTCGCCGGACAGGTGCCCATCATCGGCGCTGTGGAGTTCGGAGGTACCGCGGCCGCCGCTGGTGCTGTGTCCATCGCAGGACGTTGCGGCTGTGGCTGCGGCGGACCCTACGTCTACTAAATGCATTTATCGGCGCCATTCTGATTGAACACTAAACTAACCGAAGTAAATATATTACAAAACAAAGCATCGATGTAGTTTTCTTTCTATATATATATTTATTTGATATTTAAAATATATATAAATTACTAGCTGTTGCTCGCGGCTCCGCCCGCGTGGAGGTCATGTTTGGGAGCAAAAGTATATTATGCAAAATACGAACTTGCATGCGTTTAACTTAAAAAACGAAGGATTTTCATACTAACTTTCATCCCCTATTTTACCCCCTTAGGGATGAGTTTGAAAAAAATGTGAAACACGTATTTCTTTATTTCCTACCAAAAGCCTAAATATGAATTTCCAGATCTCTAGGTCAAGGAATTATGGATTTCCCATACAGATTTTGAACTCCTATTTGACCCCTTTCGAATTTGTTTTTTGAGAAAAAAGATTGCCTATGTCCTTCTCAAGGATATATTCTAGCTCCTTGCCAAATTTCATTACAAGCTGGTCAGCCGTTTAGTCGTGAAGAGGTAACAAACAAACAAACAGAGTTACTTTCGCATTTATAGTATTAGTATGGATTAATATAAATTTTATGACATGTGATAGGCTACAAACTGCTGAGATGAAAGTTACAGGTTTGAAGCCTGCCGGAATGGCATAAACCTCTGATTTATCGAAGTTACTTGTGAAATTGTCTCGAACCCACGGCATCTCGTTTCAGAGCCGGGTACTCGCTTGATGCTGAGTACCACGGAGGCTGTCAATGTGGCGAAGAGTTAATTAAATTTTTCGAGATTTTTTGGCGTACAGTGCCACTTCATTCCTATATTGTTAGCAACTCACTAATCGTATACTGTGAATCTTTAACTACAATTTTTTTATACATTTCTTTTTGTAACTCACGTAAATATAAAATTAGTACTTTAATTCATAATTGATTCATCTATTTTCAAGAACGATAAAAAGCTTTTACTTATCAATCATGAATCACACAATAAACACAATGAATAAACCGGTGGGCCGCCCTCTTCAGGACTCAGTCATTCTCTGTCACTCCAGTGGAGAAACTCGGAGAGCCGGCGTATTGATCTGCGCTTGAGTTCCTGAGATATTGCAGTAAATTAGTAATAAGATTTACTATCTACTAGAGTTATTAATGTCTACTGCCGACAGAAGTGAATACATGAAACTATGGAATAAGAGTGGTTATATTACGGATATTCAAATTAATTGTAGAATTGAAATAGAAGTGAAACAAATTGTGAAGTTTAACTTCACAATTTACAGACCCCTAAGTCGAGGAGTTATGGATTTCCCATACAAATTTCAACCTCCTATTTGACCTCTTTCAAAGTTGTTTTTTGAGAAAAAATATAGCCTATGTCCTTTTCCAGGATATAATCTATTCCTTAACCAAATTTCATTACAATCCGTTCAGCCGTTTATTCGTGAAGAGGTAACAAACAAACAAACAGAGTTACTTTCGCATTTATAGTATTAGTATGGATATCAGCACTCTGAACAACAATTATATATATATGTATATATATATATGTTATGTGGGAATCTGGGCCTCCGTAAATCTCACTTACCATACGAAACGCGACAGTAAACTGTCACTATACGTTGGTTTTCTGTGAGACAGTGGTACTTCCCCGGTCGAGCCGGCTCATTCATGCTGTAGACAAATACGTCTACAGCGTGGCTCTACCACTACCACTATCACTATCACTATAATATTTGGAAGAAAAGGTATACAAACCATGGAGACATCTTAAGCTTTTACACCTGTCTATATTTTGCTATCCCATGAGTAGCGTGCATTTTTCGGGGATAATAAGTAGCCTATGTCATTTTCTGATCCCTAATCTGCCACTATGTAAAAAATCATGTCGATCCCTTGCTCTGTGAAAAACTAAACTATCCCACGGGATCTGTAAATTTTTTCGGGATAAAAGTAACCTATGTGCTATTCCAGATTATAATCTAACTCTGTGCCAAATTTTAACCAGATCCGTCCAGCCGTTGTATCGTGATTGAGTAAGAAACATCCAAACATTCGCATTTATAATATTAGTAGGATTAAAATATACTAGTACTTAATTAATATTAAAAATCAGGCTTGTGATACTGCAAAGAAATTAAGTAGAACTATAATCTGTATGCAATTGAGAATTAATAGTAAGGGATTCAGTATTACTGTCAGCATGTTTCGTTTTAGATTAAAAGCTGTGAGAGAGAGAGAGATGTAGGGTAGACCCTTCACAAAAAATATAATAAATAAATAACACTCAACAGTCACACACATAGCCCCGATCCCACACTAAGATACGAGTCTTGTGTTGTGGGTATCAGGGACTACGAGAGATCTATGAGAGACTATGTCGCTTATATGTACAAACACCACATCTATTGTACTTAAAAAAGTGGTATATTGGTAAAAAAAAATGTTTTCAGTTTCTTAGTTTTTGCACGTATATGTCATTAAATGGTATAATGTGTTGCTCAACGCCGACGGAATATCATTAGACAGTTTAATGACCATTAACAAGGCCACAATACCTTCAACTCTTTGTTTATCAGCAAACCTTTTCATATAAAGCTGCTCCTCGGTATGAGAGAACCATTCTGATTATTGCTTCCGCTGAAAAATCATCCATCATGTTCGCTAAAGCTGTATTCTTCTTCTGTGCCTCCGCTCTTTTGATCCAGGTAAGGTCATCACATGATCATAATATTAAACTATGTGTAATGTCTTCAATTTATTTATTCATCTCGATTTTAATACACTATATGTACTAGAAACCAATTATAATGTTCCACAATAGATACACTAATAAATAAATAATACACTAATTTGGTATAAGTTGCACAAGTTTAAAATAAGTATATTTAATATTTTAATATTTCCTATTTCTTTGTAATTTACAGAGTGCTGTGGGCTCCTGTCTTGGACGTCTCGGCACTGGCTGGGGTTACGACGGTCTCGGCTACGGAGGTCTGGGTTACGCCGGACTGGGCTACGATGGATTCGGATACGGCGGTCTAGGCTACGATGGTCTGGGTTACGGTCGACTCGGATATGGTGGTATCGGTGCACGTGGTTGCGGCGTTGGTGCCTGGTACTAGACCCATGTTTTGGTAGTGTAATCAGACGATGACCTAATTCTGATAAAAATATACTATGAATGAGCATATGTTGTGTTATAATTTATCTCATTTATTTACTCATCGATTTTTAAAAACATAAATATTACACACACACATACACTCACGCCTGTAATCCCAGAAGGGGTAGGCAGAGGTCCTCAAATAGAAAGGTTATCCGTTAAATTAAGTGCTGCAGGTTTTGCAGTCCGGAAAATAAAACGTTTAACAGATGTTTCAACGGCTAGGTTGGTATATTTCGCATACTTCCACAGTATTATGTCTTACGGCATTCTATTGTGGGGATCAGCTGCTGATATAAATACTATATTTATTTTACTGCGTAGTATCCAGCGGTAATGTAAGCCCGCTGAGTTTGTTTCGCCGGGTCTTCTCAGGCGGGGTCGCGTTTGGATCCGGTGGTAGCTTTTAAAACAAGCGACGTCTCGGAAATACCCATGGTCCACATCAAACCCATTTAAATATATATATATATATATATATATATATATTTGACTAGTATTTCCTTGAATAATATTAATTAATAATATAAAAATAAAAATTAAATAACACAACATCTGTCTTGGACACAAATATCTGTCTGTTACACAAACATTTGTCCCTGTGTGGGACCGAATCGAACCCACGGCCTCTCATTTCACAGCCGGCTCCTCGCCTACTGAGCAGCGGAGGCTGTCAATATATATAAAATGTTGCCCGCAATTTGGAAAATGAAATGTAATGACTTCGCAATGACCACGCCATCTTGTATCAATAATGGTGCGCCGCTGCGAGGCCACTTCGATAGACTTCAATAATCTATATAAAAGACATTGCTTAGCGCCCATACAAAGTTCGCCTAAGAACCAACAGCCTTAGAAAATATTCTTTCGGGTTCTAAAGAACACCTATAAATCCATAAATGTTGATTTAAACAACGGACACTTCTAAGAGTTTATTTATTAACAAAATTATTTTCTATTTTAGGTTATATTCTTAATGTCAACATGCCTTCAAACATTAGAGCTAATTGGGTTTTATTTGACATTTAGGTTCTAACTACTGAATAATTACCTAATAATAGGTAAAACATAATACATCATAAAGTAAGAAGGTAATATATTTTTTACGGTTTTACCTGCCTTATCAAAGTATGTTAGTTTAGCATTATAGGTAGGCAACTACCTACATTATAACTGTTATTTACCTACATAGTTTTAAAAGATAAACACACTCAAAACACAACAAAAACGATCCACTGAACAACAAGCAAATGACTTAAAACAATAAACATGACCACAGAACACTATTTACTTATTAGTCTGACGAACATGACAAGTGACAACTGACACAAGGGGTTAAATAAAAAAAAAATTGCGCTATTTCCGTTTACTTTCAGCGAATTAAGCACCTTAGCCTTTTTTCTAGCATTACGGACGATTTATAGATCAAGCGCTTAAAGCAGAATTCGATTATTTTTTGGGGATCCAAGTAACATTGCGTAATCAATAAAATGGCCATTTATTTTTTACCTTTTTAATATGAAGTGTCCGTTAAATTCTAGTATTTGGAACAAAGGGCATAAAATAAGCCAAGAATTATGGTATAATTTATCTCCGTTGATTAATAGGCGATTTTGGACAATGTCCTTTGTGAAAATGTGCTGTATACTATTACGGTAGGCGGCGGCTTTGTTGTGTCTACTTACCATCAGATGGCCTGTCTGCTCGTCTGTCTATCCAGGGCTAAAAATATTACTCTTACGTGCTGTCCTATAATTACAATTTATTTATTGCATTGATTTTAAGGCTGTGTTAACTGTTAATAGTATTCGGCTAGTGATAAGAATATAAACGAGATTTGGTAATTTGTGTGATAAGTGCACCTAGCGGTGGAAACGGTGGCTCCAACTCTGTTTCTTAAAACCCAAATGGTGCCGTACTCCGTTATATATTTATTGTCTAATCCTGTTTATTCGTAACATGTATCTGAACCAATGGGGCAAGACACTGACTCCTGAGATACATCTAGCGCTAGTTCAAGAGCAAGGAAATGACCCTTATGTAAAGCTTTTAATTTGCGCCAATAAACAATTTTATTATTATTATTCAATATATACATTTTTTTCTCATCTGGATGAGGTAAACTTGCACACAGTGAAGAAAACTACTTAAACATGTTTCTTTTTCACTTTAGTATGATTTCATCCAAAAACTATGTCGCTTAAATGTTGTATATTTATACACCACATCTATTGTCCTTAAAAAAGTGGTTTATTGGGGAAAAAATGATAATTTTAATTGTTTTTCAGTTTCTTCGTTTTTGCACGTATATGTCATTAAATCACGTAATGTATTGCTGAACGCATTCATTCAACGCCGACGGGATATCATTAGATAGTTTAATGACCATTTACAAGGTCAAAACATACTTCTACTTGCTGTTTATCAGCAAACCATTTCATATAAAACTGCTCCTCTGTATGAGAGAACCATTATGTTAATTGCTTCTGTTGAAAAATCATCCATCATGTTCGCTAAAGCTGTGTTCTTTTTCTGTGCCTCCGCTCTTCTGATCCAGGTAAGGTCAACACTAGATCATAATATTAAAGTACGTGGAATAGCTTCTATTTATTTATCTCGATTTTAATACACTATATGAACTAGAAACCACTAATAATAAATAAACAATACACTAATTTGGTATAAGTTGCACAAGTTTGAAATAAGTATATTTAATTTTAATATTTAAATTCTTTTTTTTATAATTTACAGAGTGCTGTGGGCTCCTGTCTCGGACGCCTCGGCACTGGCTGGGGTTACGATGGTCTCGGTTACGGAGGTGTAGGTTACGCCGGACTGGGCTACGATGGATTCGGATACGGCGGTCTGGGCTACGATGGTCTAGGTTACGGTGGTCTGGGTTACGGTCGCCTCGGATATGGTGGTATCGGTGCACGTGGTTGCGGCCTTGGTGCCTGGTACTAGACCCATATTTCGGTATTGTTATCAGACGATGACCAAATTCTGATAAAAATATACAATGAATGAGCAAATTTTATGTTATCATTTATCTCATTATTTTTTCGTCTTTTTTTATAAAAACATAAATATTATATTACTACAAGCCCTATTCCTCTAAATCACTTTATATTATTGATTTTTAAAGACAAAACAATAACTAATTTAAAATCTGTATGTAGGCTTATTATATCTAAAATAATGTAAACATACAACCCACACCATTGTCCACGAATTGACAAAAATAAGATATTATGGCGCAACAGACTAACACTATATTATAATATTACGTAATATAGACAATATTAGATGGTAAATTGAAATATTAACTACGGTTGCCAAGCTTTAGAATTGCCATCTTTTTAAATTTGTTGTTCGATAAAAAGAAAATGTCAATGTTCACAAAATGTGCGTTGTAAGTGTCTACAAGCCGACGGAGAGGTGCTCGCACCCCGGCATTAGTCCTACACATATCTATGTGGAACAACTGAGGCACTCGCACCCCTCGTCTATATACATTTCTAGGTACTATGTAGTATAATTTATTTACAATTTCACTACAACCAAATTTATTGTTACACAAGCCATGCAGCATCATAACACCAAGAAGTAAACGCCGCGACTCCAAACTTAGAACATTGTATTTTTTCAGCAAACCAGAATAGGGTATGTGAGACTTAAAACATTTATAGTTCATGGCATTTAAGAACTTTTTCTGGACTGTTTCAAGTCTATCGTGATATTTTCCATAAAACGGGTTCCATATCGGGACTGCGTATTCTAATTGTGAGCGTATGAGCGTTTTGTATAAAAGAAGGTAAGTAGCGGGTCGCACAAAGTCACATGAAGATCTCATAACGAAACCATACAAACGAAAGGCTTTATTTACTATATAGTCGATGTGTAAATCAAAATGTAGGCAAGAATCGAATATTACTCCCAAATCACGAACTGAGTTTACTTGAGTGAGTAACTCAGAATCAAAAAAGTAATTAAAATTTAATTTATTCTTATTTTTTGTAAAAGTTATTGCGTGACATTTAGATGTGTTAAGAAAAAGTTTATTATTTTGACAGTATGCATAAAGCCTGTTAAGGTCGTCCTGAAGAAGTACACAGTCATTGGTGTTTTTACAAGCTCTATATATTTTAATGTCATCTGCAGTCATCTGATTACATCAGAAAGTTAGAATTAATAAAACATTGTTTTATGTCGTTTATAAATATGATAAACAATAAAGGGCCAAGAATAGAACCCTGTGGAACACCAGACTTCGCGGATATGTAGTCGGATTCGAAGCCATTAATGACGACTTTCTGAGTCCTATTGAATATATACGATCCAAACCACCGGAGCAAGTTACCGCGTATACCGTTGAATGCAATTTTTTCTAGAAGCATAGCGTGGTCAACCTTGTCGAACGCTTTACGAAAATCCGTATATACAACATTTACCTGAACTCGACGGTCCATGTTCTCAAATAGATAATTGGTAAATACCATTAAATTAGTGACCGTGGAACGCTTTTTGACGAAACCGTGTTGTTCCGGAATAATAAGCTGGTGATAAATGTAGAGAGCGTCATGCACAAGTCTCTCGAAAAGCTTGGACAGAGTGGATAGTAAAGATATTGGGCGGTAATTTTCAATATTACTTTTATCACCGCTTTTGTACACAGGCGTGATAAATGCCCTTTTCCATACACCCGGAAAAACTCCCTCGCGTAAACACTTATTAAAAATGATATGCAAGGGAGTGGAAATTATTTCTGAAGTCAATACAAAGAATTTAGGTGGTAGGCCGTCCGGACCAGCGTCCTTATTTATAGCTAAAGAATTTAGTCCACGGCGTATAGCTTCCTTAGATCAATATAAATCTGATATGCAAACGGAATTATCCTAATACTGATTATAAGGCTTCCAATTCACAGGGTCAAAAGTGGAAGGTTCGAAAAACAGAGCAAAAATATGTTGAAAATAGATTGCACATTACTACGGGGTCGTCAGATGAAATATTTTTATAATACATGCTAGATGGAAAGTTAACACTTTTACGACTAGGACCAGACCTAGGATAGGACCAAAAAAAAATTACATTTTTAGGAATATTATCTTCAACGGTTTGTAAATAATTTTGGAAGGACTTGGTCGATTCCTGATGAAAGAGTTTGCGATAGTTGGAGAATTTCATGTAATCAGAGTTGTTGCGATACTTCTTCCATTTTATCCATGCTCTATCTTTATTTTTACAAATATGTTTTAGATTTGGGGAAAACCAGATCGGGAAGCGTAGATTACGATTACGAGTTCGGGTTAACGGTACGTTCCTTTTAATAATGCTGTATAGGTTCTCGTATAATACGTCAACAACTTGCTCCGGGGCAAGATGCGCAATATCCTTATTCCAATCAATTCTATTAAGATCTGAAATTATGTCGCTAAAGTTGGCTTTGTGATAATTGTATTTTAGAAGAGGCCATCTATTCATAGAAGTAAAGCACATGCTTAGGCATGTTATAATACAGAAAGGAGGATGATGACTATCAGCCATTAATAATGGAATACAGGAAGTTGCTTGACAATCTAGATTAGAGATAAACAAATCGAGTGTACGGCCCAAATTATTTTTTAATGTGTTGAACTGCAATCCATTAATTTGGCTCATAAAATTACTTATAGGTCTGCCGACTGAAGATGTAACACATGGAATTACATGGTCTGCATGATCCAACCAAGTGATCTCGGGTATATTGAAGTCTCCAACGATAGAAAATGATTCACTTAGTAGACTCATTTGCAATCTTCTGTAACACATTAAAATATTGAGAATATATTTCTTCATGAGTACGCGGTGGCATATAAGCAGCGCAAACGATATGGCGCTTATTAGTTTGGGATGCAGGTAATTGTACCATGACGTGTTCAATGTCAGCATGAAGGAAGCTCGATGTCTTTATAGAAGGTCGTAGACCACGAAGTACGGCAATTAAAACTCCTCCTCCTTCCCGTTTTTTACTAGCAGCGCGATCACGATCACATCTAAAAACTAGATATCGGTTATCAATGAAGTCACTGTCTTGAATGCTTGGAATAAGCCAAGTTTCAGTCAGTATAATAACGTCATAAGCACAAGACAGAATATTCATAAATAACGTATGTAACTTTGTGCGAATCCCTCTACAATTTTGGTAGTATATAGAAATATTATTATTGGAAGCCATTATTGTATGCAATATAATATGTAAATATTGAATTAAAGGTTTCGATACGCAGTGATATGGTAGTTATTATTAATAGGAAATTTAACATAATGTATTGACGATAACTTGGAATTACGTGTGTAACTGCATGGCCTACAGCGATTAGGAAACCAAAATAGAACGACAGAGTGAAATATAACTTTAAAAAGTACATAACACATTCTAGAAACTTTTGAAAACCAATCCATATTAAATTATGCAACCTAAAACAAACAATATATGTAATGAATGAGTAACTAATTCTACTAAAAACAAACAAAAGGGATATTACATTATTTGGCACTTTTATCAATTTTGCTGAGGTCCTCGTCGGAGCGCACCGCAAACACTTGGCTGCCATCTCGCTCTCGTACAAGTATCGTAGCATTCTTAACCCATACGTACTTGAAACCATTCCTATTAGCAACATCTCTACATTTGCGAAATAAAGTCTTGTTTCTCAGCGTAAGATGCTCGTTTAAGTAGATTGGCACTATAGTCCCAGATATTTGAAGTTGGTCAGATTTCAGGTTTTTTGTTTTCCGATAAGTGCTGAGAACATTGTCTCGAATAATTCGAGACTTGAATTTAACAATTATGTTTTTAGGCTTGTTATCGTGCTGCTGCGCATGCGGAACTCTGTGGATGGATAAAATGTCATTGCGGTGCCAATTGACTCCATAATTGTAATTAGATTTTCATTTCGCTTGTCGGGGACATTGCATATCTCTATGTTACTTTGGCGGGCTTGTTGTTCGATTATGTCAATTTTAGTTTCCAGTTTGGTCATCGCCTCAACGGTGCTGTGATTTGTCAAGTCGCGGAGCCGCTCGTCAAATCCTTTACACTTGTCTTCACAAATCTCCAGCCGTGACTTCATGTCTTCATAAATGGTGTTAATAAATTGTAGAGAATTTTCAATTTCTAAGTAAGATTTCTGAATGGCTAGATTTTGCTGTTTCAGTTCAGAAACTTCGGCGACTAGCTTATTGAGAATCCTGATCAGCCTTCCAGGACAGAAGCAGATTCTTAAGTTCTTCGAATTTATCAGTCTCCACTATCACAGGACCATCATCGTGTCGAGTGCGCTTGCCAGGTCTTGTTGATGCTATTTCAGAAGCATAGTTCTCTAAATCGGAAGCCATACAGGTAGCAGATAGGTCAGGCTCAGACTGAGTTTCCTGAACTGTTACTGAAGCTTTTTGAGGCGGTGAGCGCATTGTGCGAGGCATAATTAGATGATTTATATACAGCAATTTGAGCCAGTAGGTAAGCAAGCAATAATGACTAATGAGTACGAAACACAAGTAGCAGTGAATGAGTAGGTTAATTTCGACGCGGCGGCCACTCAGTACTTTGGCCCCGTGCACTAGAGCGCCGAGTACGCCACCGATTGCAGCTGAGACCGCCGGTTCGCGTCCAAGTCAAATGTATAATTTTTTCAAATGTTCCAAAAAGTGGTGACTGAGACCAATATTGTTAACACAATTCAAGTTGTAAATGATTGAACTGTAGCTATACCTCTCGAACTCCTCCCAC
This sequence comes from Laothoe populi, assembly GCA_905220505.1. NCBI lineage: Eukaryota > Metazoa > Arthropoda > Insecta > Lepidoptera > Sphingidae > Laothoe > Laothoe populi. Next base: position 6,391,111 of record HG992157.1, read on the forward strand.
TGGGCGTGGATCACAGGTATAAAAACACTGTAGGTGCAACAGAGAATCGATAAAAGTGAACACAACCAATCAAATTAATTCTCGAAAAAAATAAAAACACAGCACGTTGCGCGTAACACGTCCGTTCGCCTTGAATTGCAAGAGCTAACTGAAACTACAATTACTACAACTGAAATTAACAACTCACTTTTCGTGGTATTCTATGAATCTTTAACTACTTTTTTATAAATTTCTATATAACCCACTGAAAAAACTTGGTATATTTTATAATAAACTATTATCACAGTGATTCTTCTTACTTAGTCAGATATTTTTATCTAAAGGTTCACCTATTTTCAAGATATACCTACGATTGTAATCTTTTACTTATCAATCATAAATCACTATTCAACGTACTATGCACGGCGTGTCAAAACAATCACTACATAGGATTACAGAACGATACTCAGTCATGAATCTTGTTTTAGCACTGTACTTGAGTCTTGCTTTTATTATAGAATGATACTAAAAACTATACGTTAAATAAAGTTACGTGTGTATTTATTGTTAATTATCGCTTGCTTTAACGGTGAAGGAAACCTGCATACTTGAGAATTCTCATTAGTATTTCGAAGGTATGTGAAGTCTACCAACCCGAATTAGGCCAGCGTGGTGGACTAAGGCCTAACCCCTCGCATTAGTAGAGGAGGCCCGTGCCCAGCAGTGGGGCAATGTTTAATACAGGGCTAGTATTATTATTACTTAAAACTAGATTCATCAATCAGCACTCAGCTGAGTAGTTTCTTTTTTTGAACGATACTTGATACGAGATCGTTACTAAAGTATCGATTTGATCTTAGTTTACGTAAATATTGTCAATAGCAGTCTTGAGAACATATTAACGTAACGTTCTATGTTCGTCGAGGACAATAAGTCAGAAGTCGAATTTGTTAGCAATAATTAATATATTCGATATTATGGATTACTTTACAAATAAATGATTACTATTCTTTTTATTATTATTCATTTTTAGTTAGTTAGTTATTAAGTTAAGTACACCATTTTTTTTTTTTTTTTATATTATAGTCCGACAAACGAGCCAGTGGGTCACCTGATGTTAAGTGATCTCCACCGCCCATGAACATCCACAACACCGAAAGTGTCATGTATGCGCTGTCGGCCTTAAAGGACAGGAATAGGGATTAGGGAAGGGAAGGGGGAATCTGGGCCTCCGGATATCTCACTTACCATACGAAACGCGACAGTAAACTGTCACTTTACGTTGGTTTTCTGTGAGACAGTGGTACTACCCCGGTCGAGCCGGCCCATTCATGCTGTAAACAAATATGCCTACAGCGTGGCTCTACCACTTTCAATAGTTCCATAGTATAGCGTGATCAAAAAAGCATAAATATAAAATCGGGATTTTTGGCGAACCTATTCATTATTGATGAATAATATTTTGCACGGTGTTAGCAGAGGGCCCGACAAACAGGTGGTTTCATTTAGTAACACAATGTCTAAATGACACTGTATAATCATTTGTCCCTGATCTTAACTGACTGATTCATAAACGTAGAGCCTAAACCGCTGTGGCTACAAACTAGAAATGTCGGCAGTTGATGATCTTTATATTGTAAACATCTAATATGAAATGATTTTTGAAAAATCTCTAAAGGGGGAAAATAAGGGAAAATTGGTTGTTTGAAAGATCGTTAATTTCAAAGTGAAAAGTTCGAAATATCTTATACGTATTTTTGGGTTAGAAATAAATATTATATCGGCGTTTTTCAAAATTATACCACTATGTGGGTGACTTAGGCGTCGAATGTTTTCTGCTTATACTCGTACATTGGACCGTGTTCGATATATTGACGCCGACGATCACAATACTCCTTGAAACAGTGGCGCATTGACAAATGGGTCCTTCGGTAGCGGTAAACGCGCAAACTTGTGTCTTCGTGGGGTTGAAGTGAACTAAGTTCCTTTTACCCCATTCTGAGGCCCGCCCTTGAGAACTCTCGGTGTCCGACACAAGTTCTAACCGTCTTTCTTCCAAAGTGCTCAGAGGGATACCCCGCTGGCCGGTGTATCGCACGTCGATAGTACTATCATCTGCATAACAATGCATGCTATCAATAGACAGCATGTCATTGATATGTAGTATGAATAGGTTCTTATCTTATTTTTATTGCCTAATTCTGTTTATTCTAAAGCACTGGTTCTTGAGATACACTAGCGCTAGTTCAGGAGCCAGGAAATAAGCCTTATGTTAAGTTTTTAATTTGTGCAAATTAAAAAATTTATTATTATTATTTAATATATGGTTGTTTTTCTCACGTGGGTGAGGCAAGCTTGCACACAGAGAAGGAATGCCACTTAAACGTGTTTTTTTTCACTTAGACATCATTTCATCCGAAATTTCTGTTGCTCATATGTACAAACAGACGTCTGTTGTGCTTAAAAAAGTGGTTTATTGGTAAGAAAATGTTGTATTTCAGTTTCTTCGTTTTTGCACGTATATGTCATTAAATGGTATAATGTGTTGCTCAACGCCGACGGGATATCATTAGGTAGTTTAATGACCATTTACAAGGTCAAAACATCTGAACTTGCTGTTTATCAGCAAACCATTTCATATAAAACTGCTCCTCTGTATGAGAGAACCATTATGTTAATTGCTTCTGTTGAAAAATCATCCATCATGTTCGCTAAAGCTGTATTCTTTTTCTGTGCCTCCGCTCTTCTGATCCAGGTAAGGTCATCACTAGATAGCTTCTATTTATTTATTATTTATCTCGATTTTAATACACTATATGAACTAGAAACCACTACTAATAAATAAACAATACACTAATTTGGTATAAGTTGCACAAGTTCAAATTAAGTATATTTAATATTTTAATGTTTCCTATTTCTTTGTAATTTACAGAGTGCTGTGGGCTCCTGTCTTGGACGCCTCGGCACCGGCTGGGGCTACGACGGTCTCGGTTACGGAGGTGTGGGTTACGCCGGACTGGGCTACGATGGATTCGGATACGGCGGTCTAGGCTACGATGGTCTGGGTTACGGTGGTCTGGGTTATGGTCGACTCGGATATGGTGGTATCGGTGCCCGTGGTTGCGGCCTTGGTGCCTGGTACTAGACCCATATTTCGGTATTGTTATCAGACGATGACCAAATTCTGATAAAAATATACAATGAATGAGCAAATATTATGTTATCATTTATCTCATTATTTTTTCGTCTTTTTTTATAAAAACATAAATATTATATTACTACAAGCCCTATTCCTCTAAATCACTTTATATTATTGATTTTTAAAGACAAAACAATAACTAATTTAAAATCTGTATGTAGGCTTATTATGTTTTTTATACCACACTACGCATTTTCGTATGGTGTTCATTATTATAAATTAGATATTTTTTTCCGAGGTAGAAATATAAGACACAGTCAGGTCATAAGTATTGTCACACAGTAAAAAGTTTTATTTTAGAATGCTGGCCACAAAAAAGTTTATTGAATTCGAATACCGTGTTCCCTCCTTCCTATGATCCTGGGTCCTTTAGGCGTAATGTGAAGAAGCTAAACAGCAGGCCGGCATGATTGTGTTGAGTAGCGGGGGATAGACTGTCTCTCGCTACTCGATACTCTATCTGGACGGCACTGCGCTTACCATCAGGTGCAGTGTGGTCACTTTGCCGCGCCAAAATAAAAAAAAAAAAAAAAAAAAATCAAATTTTTCATGAAAATAAAAATGTATACTTTATAGAATTTTACTCATTTTTAAATATGGAGTGGACGCTTAAAGAAGACCGTGTTGCAGTAATTGCGTTGCATCGTTGCGGTTACGCGCCAATTAAAATTTTTGACATACTGAAAAATTTGAATATAACCAAAAGATTCGTTTATCGTACCATCAAACGATACAATGAAGACTCTAGTGTAGATGACAGGTCAAGAAGCGGTCGCCCTCGGTCTGTTAGGACTCCAGCAGTGATAAAAGCTGTGAAGGCGCGAATTCAAAGAAATCCCAAACGTAAGCAGAAACTGTTGGCCCTTCAGATGGGGTTAAGCAGAACCACGGTGAAAAGGGTGTTAAATGAAGACTTAGGGCTTCGGGCATATCGAAGAAAAACAGGACATCGTTTGAATGCTCGTCTAATGGACCTGAGACTGAAGAGATGCCGCGCTTTGTTGAAGCGGTACGCGGGAAAAAAATATCGGGAAATTCTTTTTTCAGATGAAAACATTTTTACCGTAGAAGAGAGCTACAACAAACAAAATGATAAGGTATACGCACACAGTAGTGAAGAAGCGAGCAACCGTATTCCGCGTGTCCAACGAGGTCATTTTCCATCCTCGCTCATGGCATGGTTGGGAGTTTCTTATTGGGGCTTAACAGAGGTACATTTTTGTGAGAAAGGTGTAAAAACGAATGCAGTTGTGTATCAAAATACAGTCCTGACGAACCTTGTGGAACCTGTTTCTCATACCATGTTCAATAACAGGCACTGGGTATTCCAACAAGATTCGGCGCCAGCTCATAGAGCGAAGAGCACACAAGACTGGCTGGCGCGTGAAATCGACTTCATCCGGCACGAAGACTGGCCCTCCTCCAGTCCAGATTTGAATCCGTTAGATTACAAGATATGGCAACACTTGGAGGAAAAGGCGTGCTCAAAGCCTCATCCCAATTTGGAGTCACTCAAGACATCCTTGATTAAGGCAGCCGCTGATATTGACATGGACCTCGTTCGTGCTGCGATAGACAACTGGCCGCGCAAATTGAAGGCCTGTATTCAAAATCACGGAGGTCATTTTGAATAAACTTTAGTGTCATAAGAATCTATGTTTTGTTAAGTTCATTTTGGTATATAAATGGTTACATAATGAATAAACTTGTTTCAATTATTTTATATTAAACATGTGACAGAATTTATGACCTGACTAGGTACATGCGTATAGTAGCGAACTAAGGGGGGTTAAGAGAGTGTCTCGCACGGGTACTAGTCCTGTGGTCCCCTTAATCTTTAAGACGTACTCTACAAATACATAAAATACTTAGCAGACTGGGAGCCTCATTTAACTTTACCGCCCTGTCCTTGGATGGGCTTAGTCCACACCATCACATGCGTATTGTAGTTTTAGAATATAGAGAAGAGTCGATGTTTGGTAATTGATCATACAATTATTTATTTAGGTGCGTTGATTGAACCCGTGGCATCTCTTTTTCCAGCCGGCTACTTGCCAGCATCTATGCCGATGTATTAACGCAAATTTTCGAAATGCGTTTACTAGACAGTTCAACTTAAAAATTATTAACAACTCACTTTTCGTGGTATTCTATGAATCTTTAACTACATTTTTATTATTTTTGTAAATTTCTATATAACTCACTGAAAAATCTTGGTATATTTTTAATATGATTAATACAGATTGTGTAATTAAAACACTACTGTCCTTGAAATACATGTCATATATCTACACAGAATTAATTTTAAGTTTAAATGCGTAATTATTTTTTCTAATACTTATTTATTCATGTTTCCTAAGACCTCCATGTCATGGAATACTAGATATAGCTACTAGTTCAAGAAGGGAATGTCATTCCCGTAGCAAAACAAAAATATTTTGATTGGAGTAAAAATTCGAATTTCATACATACATATACACTCACGCCTGTAATCCCCGAAAGGGTAGGTAACCAGTACACCCACTTTACTCCGAATTTCGGTCCCATAATGTGATGGGGGCGAGCCTATCGCCATACTGGGCACAGGTTCCAGACTCCGGGCTAATACTGTGAATTTCTAGATAAAAAACCCAACATCAATTTTCCAATTTCAGAACCTAAAATAGGCTATTTCTGCGTTAATGATTACTGAATCTCTGTGATAATAAACTATTATCACAGAGATTCATATTACTTAATCAGATATTTTTATCTAAAGGTTCACCTATTTTCAAGATATACCTACGATTGTAATCTTTTACTTATGAATCATAAATCACTATTCAACGTTCTATGCATGGCGTGTCAAAACAACACTACAATCACTACATAGGATTACAGAACGATACTCAGTCATGAATCTAGTTTTAGTCTTGAGTCTTGCTTTTATTATACAATGATACTTAAAACTATACGTTAAATAAAGTTACGTGTGTATTAATTGTTAATTATCGCTTGCCTTAACGGTGAAGGAAACCTGCATACCTGAGAATTCTCATAAGAATTTATAAGGTATGTGAAGTCTACCGACCCGCATTAGGCCAGCGTGGTGGACTAAGGCCCAACCCCTCTCATTAGTAGAGGAGGCACGTGCCCAGTGGCACAATGTTTAATACAGGGCTAGTATTACTATAACTTAAAACTAGATTCATCAATCAGCACTCAGCTGAGTAGTTTGAAGTTTCTTTTTTTATACGATTTACGATACTTGATACGAGATCGTTGCTAAAGTATCGATTTGATCTTAGTTTACGATGTCAATAGCAGTTTTGAGATCAGATTAACGTAACGTTCTATGTTCGTCGAGGACAATAAGTCAGCAATAATTAATATTTTCGATATTAGGGATCACTTTACAAATAAATTATAACTAGTATTTTTTATTATTATTCTTTTATAATAAGTATTAAAATTATTGTTTTAGCATTTTTGAATACAAGTGTAATCGCCTAAGTTTTAATAAAAACTCCAAAGTAAATAAAAATAACGTAATCATTACGTTGTTGATCGTAAGAATTAACTTAAAATGGTTTAGATTGCTTTGTCGATATGCGATGTAGCGATCTAGCGAATAGATGATACAGAAAGCATAAATAGCGTTCGGTGATGTGTACCTAGCCTTACTTTAGATAATATTATAAGGATTCGAAATATTCATTTTAGAATTAAAATAAATATCGAAATATTATGTTGAATCTAAAAAAAACGATACTAATAGATTTAAATTTTGTAATTTTAAAATTAAGTAGGTAACTATTTTGGTATAGGGGGTAGGGACTCGGCCCAGCGCGGCGGCAGCACGGATAGCCATGATCCGGGCGAGGGTGTGCTGGTTTGTAAGGCCGGCTAGTCCAGCATACCCGTTTTATTCTTATTCCGCTTCCCCCCGGAGCGGGCGGCAGTAATAAAGGGCTTTCCCCGCGACAACAAAAAAAATTGACCCTACCTATTTAGGTAGAAAAACGAATTTATCGTAAACCAAGTTTATAATTGACGAAATTAAATACTTTTCTACACATATAAAATACTTAATTATTTATTATCTTATTTGGTGTTCTTTTATTATCACGTATTGTTTCGGGTTAGGGACCGTTCTTGTAGTAATTTGCGAATCTTATTTCAAATTTCACGTCTCAATGAACTGCTGCAACAATGTCAGTGAACGTATTGAGAGTTCATTTGTGAGCTGTCCTTCTTAACCCCTATATAGTCCTGTGATAATATCGTTAGCTGTGACGTTGTTCATTCACTAAAGTTAAGTACATTTTATGGTTAGAAATAAATGTACACGGTATTTTTCAAAATTTAACCGCTAAGTGGGTTAATTATGGGTCGAAAGTTTTGTGCTTGTTACGTTTTCACGGCTTTATTTTGGATATTTATCCAGAAGAGACTCTTGTAAATTATAATTGAGCCAATTGATTCAATCTGAAGAATCTCTCATGAATATTGGGGACACTGTGTCTTTTTAATCACCTGTATTATAGGCATCGAACTCGACTTACTCTGTAAGCAAGTTCATTCTTATGTTTTGATAGTCTCTTGTTGGACGGTTGGTAGTTTTATGTCTATTTTATTTTAATATACTTATTAGTTAATTAAGAATGTTTTTGGTAGATAAAGTATATTATAATCTAACAGAGTTTTTAACGGAAGTGCATTGATATGTAAACTGCGATAATAATATTTTTTGTGACTTTTTATCTTAGAGTATTTAACACCTTTTTATTTATTAATTAATACTATATATTTTTTTATTATATTATTATAAATTTTTGACATAGTAATTAATTTGGCATACTCGTATTAAGTTTGTAATTTTGCATGCCTTTCGGTTAAATATGGTTGAGCTAGAAATTTTATATTACCACCATGTGTTTGTACATTACCCGTATTTGCAAAATAAATATATCTTTATTAAAGCCGTCATATCATAAGCCTACGCCAGCGTAACTCATGCCGCCAAAACCCCAGCCTTCATAGCCACGACCACTATAATCGTATCCATAATGGGCGCCGTAGCAGCCAGTGCCAAGGTAGGCAATCTGGATCAAAAGAACACGTTAACTGTATATCCTATTTTCAATTTTATTTTAGGTAAAAAATGGTATAAACATGCAGGATTAGGTAAACTATAACTGTATTTACACACACACACAAATTTCTTTGTTCACTTTAGTACGATTTCATCCAAAAACTATGTCGCTTATATGTACAAACACCACATCTATTGTACTTAAAAAGTGGTATATTGGTAAAAAAAAATATTTTCAGTTTCTTAGTTTTTGCACGTATATGTCATTAAATGGTATAATGTGTTGCTCAACGCCGACGGAATATCATTAGACAGTTTTATGACCATTAACAAGGCCACAATATCTTCAACTCTTTGTTTATCAGCAAACCTTTTCATATAAAGCTGCTCCTCGGTATGAGAGAACCATTCTGATTATTGCCTCCGCTGAAAAATCATCCATCATGTTCGCTAAAGCTGTATTCTTCTTCTGTGCCTCCGCTCTTTTGATCCAGGTAAGGTCATCACATGATCATAATATTAAACTATGTGTAATGTCTTCAATTTATTTATTCATCTCGATTTTAATACACTATATGTACTAGAAACCAATTATAATGTTCCACAATAGATACACTAATAAATAAACAATACACTAATTTGGTATAAGTTGCACAAGTTTAAAATAAGTATATTTAATATTTTAATATTTCCTATTTCTTTGTAATTTACAGAGTGCTGTGGGCTCCTGTCTTGGACGTCTCGGCACTGGCTGGGGTTACGACGGTCTCGGCTACGGAGGTCTGGGTTACGCCGGACTGGGCTACGATGGATTCGGATACGGCGGTCTAGGCTACGATGGTCTGGGTTACGGTCGACTCGGATATGGTGGTATCGGTGCACGTGGTTGCGGCGTTGGTGCCTGGTACTAGACCCATGTTTTGCAAGTGTAATCAGACGATGACCTAATTCTGATAAAAATATACAATGAATGAGCATATGTTGTGTTATAATTTATCTCTTTATTTACTCATCGATTTTTAAAAACATAAATATTATATTACCATAAGCCCTATTTCTCTAAATCACTGAAATATCAAAGTCGTGGTATAATTTATAATAAACTAGCTGTTGCTCGCGGCTCCACCTGCGTGGAGGTTATTTTCACACAGTTTTTTTACTCCTTGGGTAACATTATTGTTGTGGAGTGTAATGGGCCTTCAGCGTCAAATCCTCCAGTCAGGCTTTCGTGTGAGGATTTAGATTTTAAAATCGTTGATGCTCATAAACTCTCACCAGTGACTCCAAGCAGCTGTCTGCACGCAGCGGTCACACCCCGGTAAACCACGTTGACTCGTGGGCTAAACCTGGTAGAGGGGGGCTTGGGTGTCTCTACACTCAAGTCTTATGCGGCCACCTCCCGCATAGTCCATAGGGTCTACCTTGGCTGTAATGGCAATCCACCACCGGTGGCGAGGTAGCCAGGCAATGTTGATGGCCTGAAGGGTAACGGCAGGGGTCCTGCTACCGTTGCCCTGATACTGCGGCCCTGCTCCTTCCCGGTCGTAGCGGTTATCCGTTCCATCGGTAAAGAGGAGTAGGGAAGAGAGGGTGCGTCTGTGTTTGCCCGAACACCTCCGCACCATTATATATCCTGCGCAACGGACTGTTTCTGGATATTGGTTCTCGAGACTTAAAAATCCTGTGGCGATGGACCGAGGTAGAGAGGTCTGTACTCATCGATTTTAGAAACATAAATATTATATTACCATAAGCCCTATTTCTCTAAATCACTGAAATATCAAAGTCGTGGTATAATTTATAATAAACGGTTATAACAGTGATTCTTCTGATTCTTCTAGATATATTTATCCAAGTGTTCATCTATTTTCAAGATATACGATTGTAACTTTTTACTTATCAATCACAAATCATCATCATATACACACACGCCGCTAATCCCCGAAGGGGTAAGCAGATGTGTAACCAGTACACCCATTTTTCGCGCAATTTTGGTCCCATAATGTGATAGGGGGCGAGCCTATCGCCCAACCGGGAACAAATTCCAGACTCGGGGCTAATACTGAGAATTTCTAGATAGAAAAACCCAATATCACTTTACCCGGGGATCGAACCCGAGACCTCAGCACAGCATTCGTAACGCATGCGCAATTACAACTGCGCCACCGAGGCAGATCACAAATCACTATTCAACGATTACAATATAATGATGCACGGCGCGTCAAGACAACACTACAATAAATACAATCAATAGTTAGGTCTACTCTCTTAGGTCTGAGTCATTCTCTGACACTCCAGCGGAGTCAGAATAATATATTAAATAATACTGGCCCTGTATTAAAAAATTTCCCACTGCTGGGCACGGCCCTCCTCCACTAATGAGAGGGGTTAGGCCTTAGTCCACCACGCTGGCCTAAAGCGTGTTGGTAGACTTCACATACATTCGAAATTCTATGAAAATTCTCAGGTATGCAGGTTTCCGCACGATGTTTTCCTTCACCGTTTAACCAAGCGATAATTAACATTAATACACACGGAACTTTAGAAGTGAACATATAAACTATGAAATAATAGTGGCTTTAAATTATTAACTACAATTATATTGAAAACCCTTAGGTTTTCAAATTAATTGTAGGATCGAAATATTAAATTTCAAAATTTGTAAGTTAAAATTATTAAACACTAGCTTTTGCCCGTGGCTACGCCCGCGTGGTGGTTATTTTTGGAAGTAAAGGTATAAAATCCATGGAGACATCTTAAGCTATTACATCTTCCTCTATTATGCTATCCCATAGGAACCATGCATTTTCTGGTATAAAAGTAGTCCCTCAACTAACTCTATGCAGAAAATCATGTGGATCCCTTGCTCTGTTTAAAACAAATCCAAACTATCCCATGGGAACCGTACATTTTTCCGCGATTAACGTAGCCTATGTGCTATTCCAGACTATAATCTATCTCTGTGCCAAATATCAACCAGATCCGTCGAGTTGTTGTAGCGTGATTGAGTAACAAACATCCATCAGTCGAAACATTCGCATTTATAATATTAGTAGGATTATTAATAAACCCCGATAAAAGAGTTCATACAAACTTTATTCCCCTATTTTACCCCCATAGGGGTGGAATTTCCAAAAATCCTGAAATACATATATTTATTTTTAATTAAAAGGCCAAATACTAATTTTCATATACTTAACTTCAAAAATGACGGATTTTCATACAAACTATCATCCCCAATTTTATCCCCTTAGGGATGGTATTTCCAAAAACCCTTCCTTAGTATATACCTACGTCATAAAAGGTACCTACTGTAAAAATTTCAAGTCTCCAACCCCAGCCGTTTTGGCTGTGTGTTGATCGTCAGTCAGTCAGCTTCTTCTTTTATATATACAGATAAGTCTTGTTTTACTACTATATCGGCACTCCGAACAGCAATGATATACATAAAATACATACAGCTACATATATACCGCTATTACAGCATACTGGTGAAAATAACTCATAAGATTTTACACATCCAAAAATCATCCAACGCGTCTAAAGAAGTTTTTACACCAGTAGATTTAAATATGACACGATGATTCTCATTTTATAAGCCCAGTCATTTATATTCGCTATTGTATAAATACAAGTGTTTAGTGAATATTAATTTTTCAAGTAGCTATATTTATAGCTCTAGTTATAAAGAAGTGTGTGCCGCCGTAGTGGGACATGCAAGTGTGTCGCGTTCCGAGATCAGCCAGTGTACATCCGGTTTCTGTGTTGCAGCCTTCTGAATACTCTGACACTAGACCCTCGACCGCTCTTTCACCTTCTTGCCCCATGTTGTAGTGTGAAGAAGGTACAGGCATGATTGCGTTAAGTAGCGAGGGATAGATTGTCTCTCGATACTTGATACTCTAATTAGACGGCACTGCGCTTACTATCAGGTCAGTATGGTCACTTTGCCGTGCCAGAATAAAAAAAGAAGCAAATGCGATATATATGATTATTCTCAGATACTTAATTTATATAAAAAATCAGACTTTGGATACTGCAAACATTTTATTGACTATCGGCATGTGTCGTTTCAGATTAACAGATCTAGAGATGCAAGGTAGACCCTTCAAAAAAAAATATTTATCTTCGATAAAGGCAGAATTAATTTAATCCGCTATATATCGCTTATATTGTATATATTGAACATCTCTAACGAACCTAACTTTTTGTATTAAGACAAGTAAAGAATGGTAAAATTCTGAAAACATGAATAGTAGTTATTGGAAAGTCCTGATACTATGCTGTGTCTTACCCGCAGATCACACTCATATTATCTACAGTGACTTAGTCGGTATATACTAGTAAGTACTAACTAGTATATACTTTGAAATGACAAGTATATCTATCTATACACATATAATTATTTGCTCTGATTGACTGACTGATCAACGCAAAGCCTAATGTCTTTATGTAGTAAGCATCAATTCAGAAAGGATTTTTGGAAATTTCACCCCTATAGGGGGAAAATAAGGATAAAACGGTTGTAAAAAAGATCAAAGTGAGAACTAAGAAATTTCGTATACGTGCTTCTAGTTAGAAATAAATGTACACGAGTATCGGCCATTGTCAAAATTTAACCCCTAAGTGGTTGAATTAGGGGTCGAATGTTTTCTGCCTGATACGTTTTCACGGCTAAACCAATAAACTGATTTTGATAAGATTTATGAGGATACTTATAACCTCTAGGACAGACGGAGGTAACCTATCTTTTTTTAAGGTCCCCTCCACTTACCAGTCCGAAAAACCAACGTACAGTGACAGTTTACTGTCCCGTTTCGTATGGAAAGTGAGCTATCCGAAGGCCTAAATTCCCCCTTCCCTTCCCTATTCCTGTCCTTTAAGGCCGACAGCGCATACATGATACTTTCAGTATTGTGGATGTTCATGGGCGGTGGAGATCACTTAACATCAGGTGACCCACTGGCTCGTATGTCGGACTATGTTATAAAAAAAAGTCTATAAATGTTACGCGGTTGAAGCTGCGAGCAAACTCATTATATTATTATTAGGGAATTGTGATTTAACATTAACTTAAAATATTTATGTTAGACGAGTATGAAATAAAAATAAATCGCATATTGCATAATCAATGTTTATTTGTATTTGCATCGTCAACGAGCCGGAAAGATACTAAATTTGTCGTTGATAGGGGATTAGTAGATGCATGGTCCACTGCAGCCGCTTACGCAACGTCCAGCGGTGGTCGCGGTATCTCCAAACTCAACGGTGCCGTTGATGGGCACTTGGCCACGGGTACCATACCATAGCCCCAACCGCTATAATCTAAACAGTCATAGCCAAGACCTCAGTAACCAAAGCCGTGATAGCCTAAGCCTAATCCGGCATAACCGATGACGCCAAGACAGCATCTTCCATAGCCGAGACCACCATAACCGTATCCAAGATCATCGCCATAGTAACCAGTGCCAAGGCAGGTGATGTAGGCATTCTAGAGCAAAAGAATAAGTCATCAGTATTTCCTATTTACCCTTTTATTTAACTTATTTAGTTTAAAATGGTATAAACAGGCAGGATAAGGAAATCTTTAACTGTATTCAATTTAGAAAACTTATTACTCACGTAAATGAGACCAGCTTGCACACAGAGAAGAAGAAAGGCAACTTAGACATGTTTCTTTTTCTGACTGGGAACTCACTCTAGAAAGATTTCGCAAATATGTATAAATACCACATCTATTGGCCTTAAAAACGTGATTTATTCGTAAAATTTATTGATAATTTTAATTGTTTTTAGTTTCTTCGTTTTTGCACGTATATGTCATGAAATTGTCAAATGTGTTGCTCAACCCATTCAACGCTGATGGGATATCGTTACATACTTTAATGACCATTTACAAGGCCACAATATCTTTTATTCTCTGTTTATCAGCAGCTCTTTTCATATAAAACTGCTCCTCTGTATGAGAGAACCATTATGTTTATTGCTTCTGTTGAAAACTCGTCCATCATGTTCGCTAAAGCTGTATTCTTATTCTGTGCCTCCGCTCTTCTCATCCAGGTAAGGTCATCGCTAGATCATATTATCAAATTATGCGTAATGGCTTGAATTTATTTGATCATCTTGATTTTAAGCCATTATCTTTACTAGAAACCATTTATTATGTTCCACAATAACATATCTGCTTATGGTCATTTATTTGTATGATATATTCATTTGGTATAAGTTGCACACATTTAAAACAAAAAAAATAATATTGAATTATATATTTTAATGTTTACTATTTCTTTGTTATTTATAGAGTGCTATGAGCACCTGTCTCGGACGTCTCGGCACCGGCTGGGGTTCCGATGGTCTCGGTTACGGAGGTCTGGGTTACGCCGGACTGGGCTACGATGGATTCGGATACGGCGGTCTAGGCTACGATGGTCTGGGTTACGGTGGTCTGGGTTACGGTCGACTCGGATATGGTGGTATCGGTGCACGTGGTTGCGGCCTTGGCGCCTGGTACTAGACCCGAATTTTGGTATTGTAATCAGACAATGACCTAATTCTGATAAAAATATACCATGAATGAGCATATGTTGTGTTATAATTTATCTCATTTTTTTACTCATCTATTTTTAAAAAACTTTAATATTATATTACCACAAGCCCTATTTGTCTAAATCTATAATACAATCTATAGACAAAATAATTCATTTGTTAACCGACTTAAAAAAAGGAGGAGGTTCTCAGTGCGACGTGTATTTTTTTATGTTTGTTGCCTCATAACTCCGTCATTTATGAAACCGATGACCCATTTGGAAAAATCTTCTTCTATTACAGAGAACATGCTTCCAGATTGGTCCCACAGAATTTTTATCAAAATCGGTTGAGTAGTTTGGTTTTAAAACCAAAATAACTTGAAAAAATATGTTGTCCGAATATACGCAACTGCGAATTTTGCTTTTCTGTGGCTTTTTCAGTGGTGTTTTCTTTTGGTACTCTATCCAACGTACCTATTTTATATTTGTACCACTAAAAAGCAAGAAATAAATTATTATTTTTTAAATAAAAATAAAACCACCTTCAACAACCCAGACACAACTAAAAAGCAAAAAATAATAGGTTACATTTACAACAATTAATTACATACAATTTAAATCAATTATTTGGAGTCGGTGCCAGCCAAAACATGCAAAAAACATAATAATCAGGCATATAAAATAGAATATAAATACTTGGTTTTTATGAATCTAAAAGTAAAGAAAACAACACCGGCACAATTAACGTAAATAAAAATAATTACGGTAATTGAGGTAAATATAACCAATTATTTTTTGCTTTTTAGTTGTGTCTGGGTTTTTGAAGGCGGTTTTATTTTTATTTAAAAAGTAGATAATAATTTATTTAATGACTAAATACTGTGAGTAAATTTGCGAAGTAGTTAGTGGGTCGCTAGTATATTTTTTTTTTGATTAAATACTCATAGTATACTTAGTCAACAATATTACACACCCGACAGTCATACATATACCTGACCCTAGGCTAAACACGATTTTTTATACTGGCACGGCAAAGTGACCACACTCAACCTTAGGGTAAGCGCAGTGACGTCCAGTGTCGAGTAGCGAGACAACACAATCCTGCCAGCCTTCTGTGTAGATTCTTCACATTACGCCTAAAGTACCCAACTTCATAGGAAGGAGGGAACACGATAGCTGTCAAAATTTTCCCAACTTGATGGTGCGGCAAAGATACGAATTGGCTAACCTCTTGGTTTGAGTCGAGATTGTAGGCACCACGAAGCTGTGGCTCCGCAAGCCAGTACGCGTGGTTCTCGTATGGACGGGAGAGGATGAGATAACATTAAACAATTCTTCAGAGTATACGCCACGATAAAGAAGGTAGAACACGCTAAGCGAAGAAATATCCCTTCGCAGCTGTAGCGGCTCTGGGCTGTTACTCACGTCTGCATCACTCACAATGTGAATGTCCCGCCGCTGTGATTTGAGACGTCTATGAAAAGCTCGGTAGAGTGACAGACTTTTATATTCTTAAATAAACATCCATCAACATCGTCACATTTCTCCTCCTTAAGCCTACAACCCGTAACTATCTTAAATGTAATTAAGTGTTAATCTTAGATAATAACGTACCACGTAGTCTTAAGTTTATACATAAATAAACAACTAAAGACTATAGTGCCTACGCCGTTCCGGGGCATTATAGTCTTTAGTTGTCTGTTAGTAGAGCCGTTGCTCCAGTAACAAATTCTTATTAATTTGGTTAACTACTTGATCATCACTGGTATCATTATGTTGGATATATTTAGAAGAAAAATACTGATAATATATATTCTCATTTACATATTTATTTCTTAGCGAATTACTACTACCTCTGTCTACCTCACATACTGTATTCTTTGTCAATAAACAATTTTGTAAAGTACGGCTTACTGCCTCTAGTTACCTCTAGATATGTTGAACAAAATATGTTCAACCGATTCGTCGCTCCCATAATGTGCCTACCGCCATTGCTCCTCCTGCTTCACATTACTTTAAGATGCCCTCTTAGCCCGCACTTATAGCAGTCATAATCTTTAAAACTATACCTGTTGGCATCGTGCACCTTTCCACAGTGCCATCAGGAACCCGTGGCCTCCAATCCACCCACGTCAACAACTGCGCCCATATCGGGAACACACAAGCGTCGCGCACGCTGACCGGCTCGCCTGTCCCCACATATTATTAAAGCCTTCGACTACCTCATTCTCCCCCATCCCCGATGAGTCTGCCTTCACCACAGAGCTGCCCAAATGAACTGCAATTGCATATGCGTTCACGTTAATGGTTTTTGTCGATTGGCTGTTGCATAAGCTTTCATGGACTACAAATGTAGCTTTTGAGGTTTAGAAAATAATCAGTCAGTTTTATTCATTTATTCTACTATTACTTCGAAAGGCAGTATATATAAAGAGACTAGCTGTTGCCCGCGGCTCCACCCCCGTGGTAGTTATTTTTTAAAGACAACGTATACAATCCCTGGGGTCATCCTAAGCTATTACATCTTTGTATATTTTGCTATCCCATAGGAAACGTGCATTTTTCCGGGAAAATATAGCCTTTGTTATTCTCATCCCTAAACTACCACTATGCAAAAAATCATGTTGATCCTTTGATCTGTGGAAAACAAAAAACTATCCCGCGGGAACCGTAATTTTGCTAGGATAAAAAGTAGCATATGTCATTTTCTAATTCCTATACTTCTACTATGCAAAAATCATGTCATTTCTTTGCTCTGCGATAAACAAATACTATACTGTAGGAACCGTACATTTTTTCGGAATAAAAAGTAGCTTATGTCATTCTCTGATCTGTAAACTAACACAATTTACAAAATTATGGTGATCCCTTGATCTGTAAAAACAAAAAACTATACCGCGGTAATCATACATTTTTGATCATTGGCTATTTTTGATACAAAGTGTACATACAATCCCCGCGGTTTGCCAGTTATAAGATTTCAGAAAATAGAAATTCTTTCTATAGAAATGTTTTGAAAGAACTTTTGAAAACATCTTGGGCATTTTTTCTATTAAGCCAACGGCAATTAATAATGGATATTAATATAAACAATTCAGAAGTTTCAGAAGTGCTAGAGCCACGCTATAGACATATTTGTCTACAGCATGAATGGGCCGACTCGACCGGGGTAGTACCACTGTCTCACAGAAAACCAACGTAAAGTGACAGTTTACTGTCGTGTTTCGTATGGTAAGTGAGATATCCGGAGGCCCAGATTCCCCCTCCCTTCCCTAATCCCTATTCCTGACCTTTAAGGCCGACAGCGCATACATGACACTTTCGGTATTGTGGATTGCTCATGGCCGGTGGAGATCACTTAACATCAGGTGACTCAGTGGCTCTTTTGTCGGACTATGCTATAAAAAAAAGATTCTGCTTTAGGATTTAGAATTTGTGTTCCAATTCAACCGACTCAAATTTGATTAAAATATTAACCTTTCTAACACAGCTGCATGTTCCCATTTGAATATTTATTACTTAACTTGATTTTGCCCTCATTTCTGTCTGTGATAAATTGTTCATCGGATAGAAAGAATGGCTTGATGTAGGTATAGTTATGCATACTATGGAGGACTAGCACACTAGATGCACTTTATTTATATATCGTATTGAATCGAATAAAATATTTACTCAATCCAATTTGCTGTTGTTGAAATTAATTTGATTTATTCTGCTAGTTTAGCAAGCTCAAACAAATCTTGTTAAATGTCATATAATATACTAGCTTTTGTTCGCGGCTGCGCTTGCGTAGTGACTCTAGTGGGTAGGTACCCTAAGTCTATGTATAATCCACTAGATTCAGATTCCAATGATAATATGGAAAAATTAATACAAACAACGAAATAGTTTGCTTATAAGTTGTATATTTGCAACAGAATATCAAGCCATATGTTGACGGAGCTCATTGAAACCATACGGGCTTAGTACCAAGCACCACATCCGCAGCCTCGAGCACCAATACCATAACCGAGTCCGTAACCTCCGTAGCCAATACCGCCGAGACCGGCACCGATGCCATAAGCGGGACCAACAGCAGCGCCAATGGGACCCTCGGCAGTAATGCCAATGGCACCGTCACCACATCCGTACGAGATAGCGCCAGCACCAGCGGTGGGGAACTCTCCGGCAACTTCCACGGTACCAAGGAACGGCAGGTTACCAGCGACGGCTACGGGACCCTCGTACACGTTCTCAGAAGCTACGGTGAGACCGACGGGGGGTATGGCAGAAGCACTGGAGACACCGAGACCACCACCGTAGGCAGCTCCGAGACCGCTGGCAACAGCGATGTCAGCAGCAGGGGTGATGCCGCCGCAGCCGAGACGACCGTAGCCTAGACCTCCGTATCCCAATCCATCGTAGCCCAGACCGCCGTATCCGAGTCCATCGTAACCCAGACCGCCGTATCCAAATCCATCGTAGCCCAGACCGCCGTATCCAAATCCATCGTAGCCCAGTCCGGCGTAACCCAGACCTCCATAACCGAGACCGTCGTAGCCCCAGCCAGTACCGAGGCGTCCGAGACAGTTGCTCACAGCACTCTAAAATATATTAAAAGTTATTTACATTAAAGACAATAATCAATTACACCAATAAAATGTAGCACATGTATTGGGGAATCTGTAACCCATCGTAGTTAAAGATTTTGCTACATATATCTATATAAACTTTATAACATTATGGTTAGTCTGGCTTCAACAGAAACCTTAAAAGTCAAGGGAATAATAGAATGAAAGGAACCATGCTCCGTTTACAGAAAAAACTTTTGAACACGACATACTACATAAATTGTAAGTATGTAATTGTAATTTTACCTGAACCAAGAGCGCGGAGGCGCAGAAGACGAGGACAGCTTTTACAGACATATTGGTACACTGATGATGTTTCAGTGAAAACATAAACCAGAATGATTATCCCACAGAACACGGAACAGTTTTATATGCGCAGGTTCGTACAGTACGTTATCTTAATGTGCGTTTGAGTTTAGAAACCTGTGACCTTGTGAAAGTTTGACTAACTATCTCTCATTCCTTCAGTAGCAAACGATTCGTTGAGCAATAAATAGTTTAACTTTTAATAGTTTGTACGTGAAAAAATAAGAATTATATTATCAATAAAATATTTATTCAGTTTATGTAATTAAATAATATATCTTATTGAATAATTAGTATAAAAGCGCTGCTATTAGCTGGGCTAATCATTCTGCAGTCACTCATCAGTAGAATAGAGCCAACATGTCTACCTTCGCCTTCCTCCTCCTCTGCGTTCAAGCTTGCCTAATCCAAGTAAGTAAAAAAGCTATTAGAACTTAGAATATCTAGAATAATTAAAATATAACAATAATAATACTAGCCCTGTATTTAACATTGTCCCACTGCTGGGCACGGGCCTCCTCTACTTATAAAAGGGTTAGGCCTTAGTCCACCACGCTGGCCTAATTCGGGTTGGTAGACTTCACATACCTTCGAAAATGTAATGAGAATTCTCAGGTATGCAGGTTACCTCACGATGTTTTCCTTCACCGTTAAAGCAAGCGATATCATTAATTAATACACACGTAACTTTAGAAAATTTAGAGGTGTATATGTTATCATTTGAGTTTCGAACATTCAACTTTCGTTTTGACAGTCCGTACCGCAACCAACTAGGCTATCGCTGCTTCAATCAATCTAAAATAATGTATAAAAAGCAAAATATGCCAATAATATATTTTTTCCAGAACGCATACAGCGCATGCCTTGGAACCGGCTACTACGGCGCCGGTCTCGGCTATGGCTACGGTGACATCGGCTATGGTGCCGGTTGGGGTGGATACGGACTAGGCGGTATCGGTTGTGGTGGTCTCGGCTACGACGGTATTGGTTACGGTGGTCTCGGCTACGACGGCTTCGGCTACGGGGGTCTGGGCTACGGCGGCCTCGGTTACGGAGCTATCGGTTATGATGGTCTTGGTGGTTACGGCGGTGCCGGTATCGGTAACGTGGCTGTGGCTGGTGAGCTGCCCGTGGCTGGTACCACCGCCGTCGCCGGACAGGTGCCCATCATCGGTGCTGTGGAGTTCGGAGGTACCGCGGCTGCCGCTGGTGCTGTGTCTATCGCTGGACGTTGCGGCTGTGGATGCGGCGGACCCTACGTCTACTAAATACATTGATCGGCGCGATTCTGATGTTACCACGACTAGTTAACGAAACAAATATATTACAATGAAAAAACAAAGTATTGATGTTGTTTTCTTTCTATAAATATATATTTTATTTTATTTTAAAATATTGTAAATCATTAATGTCAATTTTATGTTGTACAAGCAGCGATAGTCTAGTTAAATGTGTGATAGACTATGCACTGTCGAGATGAAATTTAAAGGTTTGGAACATGCTGGTGGTAGGATATTCTTATCCACCCGGATAGCGACCACCGTACACATGGCGAAAAACCCGCCATAGTGGCACACTCAAACAGAAAGGTTATCCGTTAAATTAAGTGCTGCAGCTTTTGCAGTCCGGAAAATAAAACGTCTAACAGATGTTTCAACGGCTAGGTTGGTATATTTGGCATACTTCCACAGTATTATGTCTTACGGCATTCTATTGTGGGGATCAGCTGCTGATATAAATACTATATTTATTATATAAAAAAGAGCAGTCCGAGCTATATACAACCTACGTAGTCGGGATTCTTTACGATTAGTATTCAAGGATAGTAATATATTAACTGTGCCGTCTGAATACATCTATCAAAATATCATGTACATTCGTAAAAATATAAGCAATTTCTATAAAAATAGTGATATTCACAACATTAATACAAGAAACAGAAACAAATTTACAGTACCACCCTCCTTTAGAGTAGTAAGATCTAAACAGTCTTTTATGGGTAACTGTGTTAAATTTTATAACAAAATCCCCAATAATGTTATTGATTTGCCCAATAACATGTTTAAGACTCATATTAAAAGTGTTCTTATGGACAGGGGCTATTATAATGTTCAACAATATTTAGAGGATAGGGATGTCTGGCATTCAGTTCCTTCCTGCAAACTGCGACCTGGCGCCCTGTAGCTTACACCATGTTAGTGTATACAAATAGTATAACAAAATAAAATAAAAACTAAATTCATTAAATATTAATAAATGACATGTAATATTATATACACTTAAAAAATAATAAACTATGACGACCGATATATTAATAATAATGTTAAATACCTAATAATTGCCTGCCTCAACGGTGAAAGAAAACATTGTGAAGAACAAGAGATTTGTTAGAACTAATAATTTTAGTCATGAGCGTCCTATACTAAAAATATGTTTTGACATCTGAGAAAAACCAGTCTAATCACATTTTCAGCGTTCCTAACAAGAAATTAAAATGGTAAAGCATAACTTCAAACGTAAATGACAACGGACGCCAGAAAAATTAACGGTTCCCGCGGGATAGTTTGTCGCGGAGCAAGGTTTTTTACACACTGCTGGTCTAAACCACCAGTATGTAAAAATCAGACAGCATTAGAAAATGACATAAGCAATTTTTAGTCCCGGAAAATGTACGGTTACTATGGTATAGCAATATATAGAAAGATATAATAGCTTGGTATTGGTATGGGTATTGGTTGTGGGCTCTATTCTCCGCACTTAGCCCGTTAGACGTCGAGCCATTGTGCGTGTTAATAGATGACACCATGGATTTTATATTTTCTCTTAAAAATAAACTAACACGCGGGACTGCCTCGGTGGCGCAGTTGTAATTGCGAATGCGTTACGACTGCTGTGCTGAGGTCACGGGTTCGATCCCCGGGTCGGTTAAAGTGATATTGGGTTTTTCTACCTAGAAATACTCAGTATTAACCCGGAGTCTGGAATGGTGCCCGGTGTGGCGATAGGCTCGCCCCCTATCACATTAAGGGACCGAAATTGGGCGAAAAGTGGGTGTACTGGTTACACCTCTGTCTACCCCTTTGGGGATTACAGGCGTAAGTGTATATGTATGTATGTAACACGCGGGTGGTTCCGCGGGCAACAGATACCTATATTATAATAAATGCGAAAGTAACTCTGTTTGGTTGTTAATAGTTAATGAATATTCGCAGTAGTGTATTCTTATGAGTTTGATGAAATTTCGAGCAAAAGTTCAGGTCCGTAAGAAATTATGACCTTTTGTAAATCATTTTACAAAAGAATCGAATGATCTAACGTATTCAAAATTTTAATGACTGGTCCAGTCTGTTTTTAGTTAAAACCAAATAAACAAAAAAAAATGCAACTCGGGTCCAGTGAGTCATAAAATGAATATCTCACGTAAAATCGGGTAAATCAATTAAATGTACAGACAGGCGCTAAAGATTTATAAATTAGTATAGATGACAAACGTGACCTTGGTAAATCATCTTGCAAATTTTGTTTTTCAATTCAGTTTTGTTTCGAGTTTTGTTTTCGCGATAGCTATTTGTTTTATACGATTGTCATTTTATAATAACATTCATAACCAATATATTCAATTTATAGCAGATATTTGTTAATTATCTATAGGTACAATTAGAAAATTGAATCCATTATTCTACTTCACGCGCTTATTTGGCTAGGAATTGGTTTTCTTGTTTCTAATTAATTGTTTTAGGAAAGTTTTTTTTTATTTTACGTGTATTTCCGTGACCCCAAATAACTTTAGTAGACAAAAAGTAATTAGTTCTTCGCATAGACAACGCCATAATTAGACATAATGTGATGACACATAATTAAACATAGACAAACACGCAGAATTGGGAAAGTACAGTAACAGAGAAATAATCTAAATATACAGACCTGATAGACGAAATAACCTGAATGTGAAAACTGCTAAATATTTCTACAGCACCAATTTTACTCTCTAACACGGGGCGAATTATATATCAAATCGCAGAACCTTGCTCCTCTACGTCACCCTCATACCAAAACACATTCCTTTTGTATTAATTGTAAACCATTTTGTTTTAAGCCTTTTTGTAAAAACTACCGGTGGGGCGAATTGCGTATCAAATCGGGGAACCTGGCACCCCTCCGACACCCCTACCTTGTGAAAACACAACGTGTCATTGTTATTATTATAGTACCTATTGTGAATAACGTGAATAAAGAAAAAAACAGTAACACATATTTCTGACCCCACCAGTTAAAACATGTATCGTTGCTATCAAGAACTACCAGGGACATCGTCCCACAAACACCCAGACTCGAAACAAATATCTGTCTGTCATACAAACATTTATCTCGGTGCGGGAATTGAACATACCGCATCTCGTTTCACATGACCAGTGCGCCACGGAGGAATACAACAAAACGCGATTCTGCTGTCCATATCATACTTGTAACATGCCCTTTGCAAAATTTATCATAACATATTTTGAAAGTGTTTGAATTAAACAAAAAATAAATCGTATACATCGTTTATTAGCATGACAATGCCCAGTCGTGGTTTCATCTGATTACAGCATCATAGAGTGGTTTCAGTACCAACCTCCGCATCCGCAGCCGCGAGCGCCGATACCGTAGCCGACTCCGTAACCTCCATAGCCGAGACCGCCGAGACCACCGAGACCGACACCGAGGCCATAAGCGGGACCAACAGCAGCACCAATGGGACCCTCGGCAGTCATACCGACGGCACCGTCACCACAACCGTACGAGACAGCACCGGCACCTACAGTGGGGTACTCTCCAGCAACTTCTACGGTACCCAGGAAAGGCAGGTTACCGGCAACGGCAACGGGACCCTCGTACACGTTCTCAGAAACTACGCCAAGACCAGTGGGGGCGATGGCAGAAGCACTGGAGACACCGAGACCACCACCGTAGGCAGCTCCGAGACCGCTGGCGACAGCGATGTCGCCGCAGCCGAGACGACCGTAGCCCAGACCACCATATCCGATACCATCGTAGCCCAGACCGCCGTATCCAAATCCATCGTAGCCCAGACCGCCGTATCCAAATCCATCGTAGCCAAGACCGCCGTATCCGAGTCCATCGTAGCCCAGTCCGGCGTAACCCAGACCTCCGTAACCGAGACCGTCGTAGCCCCAGCCGGTGCCGAGACGTCCAAGACAGGTGCTCATAACGCTCTAGAATTTATCAATAAATTATGATCAGGGATTAAACGATAAAAGCATAGAAGGATCAGTAATCGATCTACTTATTTTAAATTTTATTAACATTGCAGGATATTATATTGATGCTACGCTTTCTTAATTTGTGACAACATAATTCAATCGATGTATAAATTACATTATATCAAATATTTTGTTTGAGACCATGGAATATGTAAATGTGTTTACATATCATGGATTGGAAATTAGCTCAGTGAACCGTGTGTCGGTGTGATTATTACGCCTCGGTCTTCAACTCCGGGGATAAGAACATAATGTTAAGTTATTATATGTTATGTTTAATAACATCAAATCATTTTATTTTAAAGTAATCATACCTGGATCAAGAGAGCGGACGCGCAGAAGACGAGCACAGTTTTAGCGGACATGTTACTGATGTTGTTCCAACGGAGGCAATGACCAGAATACTTAGTTCGCGCCACGTAGCATTTTTATATGAGAAGATTTTAGAACATTCAACGCATTATTCTAATGTGTATTGGAGTTAAGAAATCTGTGACCTTGTAAAGTTTAACAAATAGTATATTATGTTCTTATTCCTTCAATACGATTTATTGAGCAATGGTTTTTAATAGCCTGTACGTGGAAAATAAGAATGTTATTATCAAAAAACACTCTTTAGCATTATGAAATTAGGTAATATATTTTAGTGAATCATTTGTATAAAAGCAGAATTTTTAGCTGTAGTAATCATTCTGAAGTCGTCAGTAGATCAGAACCAACATGTCTCCCTTTGCCTTCCTCCTTCTTTGCGTACAGGCTTGCCTCATCCACGTGAGTAAAAACTTACAAAATCTCGATTAGTAATTTATTTCAAAATCTGAAATAATATGCAATATCTATACTTATATATAAAACTGTAGCGTCAGTCTGAACGTTTGAGTAATTTAGCCGATTTTGTGTGAAATATTAATTTTATGACTCACGGAACACGACTCTGCAATTTAAAAAAAAAACCTCTGTCTGTCTGTGCGGGTTTAACTAAAAAACGAGTTGACCAATCATCTTGAAATTAGAACACATTAAGATCATTCGATCGCGCAAATAATAGGTTACTTATTCCGGAAAAATGTACTATTCCCGCGTGATAGCTTTTGTGTTTCACAGAGTAATGAGCAATGCGCTCAGCAATCTTTAAAAATACCTTTTAGGAATAATATATCTTTGTTCCAGAATGCATACAGCGCATGCCTTGGAACCGGCTACTACGGCGCCGGTCTTGGCTATGGCTACGGTGACCTCGGCTATGGTGCCGGTTGGGGTGGATGTGGACTAGGCGGTATCGGTTACGGTGGTCTCGGCTACGACGGTATCGGTTACGGTGGTCTCGGCTACGGCGGTCTGGGCTACGGTGGCATCGGTTACGGAGCTATCGGTTATGATGGTCTTGGTGGTTACGGTGGTAACGGTATTGGTAACGTGGCTGTGGCTGGTGAGTTGCCCGTGGCTGGTACCACCGCCGTCGCCGGACAGGTGCCCATCATCGGCGCTGTGGAGTTCGGAGGTACCGCGGCCGCAGCTGGTGCTGTGTCTATCGCTGGACGTTGCGGCTGTGGCTGCGGCGGACCCTACGTCTACTAAATACACTGATCGATGCGAAGCTGATTCTAACACGATTACTTGACAAAGCAAATATATTATTATTTTAAAACAAGGCATTAATTGTTTTCTGTTATTAATTATAATTATTTTAGCAAAAAATATTACATTAGAAGAGTTTTATAAGTTACTAGCTGTTATATACAATTCAAGGAGTTGTCTCCTGCACTGTCGCACCTGTACCGATCGTCTTACCACTCAGGTGTCGTGCCTGAATCACAGAGCGAGACCACAATTCCACCGATCCTCTAAAATGGTGACTGCTCAGGTCAGCGAAAGCTCTCAAAAGATTTCTCCTCGATAAATGGGCTATCCAACACTAAAAGAAAATTTTAATTCGAACCAGTAGTGAGATTACCCCGAACATCCAAACTCACAAACTTTATGTCTGATAAATTAGTATAGAATTGTTAAAAAGACGTAACAGCTGCTGAAGATATCTTCCTAGTTCGACATTGGATAAACCCGAACGAAAACTTATAAGTTATGATGTCGTCATTGAATTATAAGCATTTGCCCTTTATAATCTACTATCTGTTGCAATTATTAAGGTAATTTTTCGATTTAATAATTGGCTATTACACCTTTCTATATTTTGCTATCCCATAGGAAGCGTGCATTTTCCGGAATAAAAAGTGGTCTATGTCATTTTTTGATCCTAAACCGCCAGTATTAAATCATGTCGATCCCTTGCTCTGTGAAAACTAAACTATCCCACGGGAACTGTACATTTTTCCGGGATAAAAAGTAGCCAATGTGCTAATCTAGACAATAATCTAACTCTGTGCCTAATTTCAACCAGATCCGTCCAGCCGTTATAGCGTGATTGAGTAACAAACATCCATCCATCCAAACATTCGCATTTATAATATTAGTAGGATAGGATAGGATAACATGATATTCACAACAGTCACGGATATATGTGCACTTTGGCTTAATTTCTAGATATACCAACGCCAGTACTTTACTAACTTTTTTTTTGCTGTCGCAGGGAAAGCGTTTTATTACTGCCGCCTGCTCCGGGTGGAAGCAGAATAAGAATAAAACGTTTATGCTGGACTAGCCGGTCTTGCGAATCAGCATCCCCCTCGCACGGATGATGGCTATCCGTGCTGCCACTGGGCCGAGTCCCTACCCGCTATGTACACCCCACCCGACACTACCAGCTAAAACCCCGCGGTGGCCTTCTTCAGCGCTTACGGAGCGATCCTTGGTTATTCTAAGGAGGGCTAGAATTGCTACCGCAACCGTCCCTGCGTGGTGTTTTGTAGCGGCCCATGTCCTGGCCGCTCTGGGGGGCTTAGGAACCCCGCGCATCGAACAACGAAAGCGAACGAGGCCTTACCACCCGTGCTGCTGTCTATCTCGGGGTCACACGATGTTCCGAAATTGGGAGTCCATCGATACGGGCTAACAGCCCACCGCTGCGAGCCCGTAATTCCCGATGGCCCCAATTAGTCGCCTCGTACGACAGGCAGGGCGGAGTACTTTACTACCTGGCAAATGCTGAGCCTATGGCCTTTTTGGTCATACTTTAGACACAAGTGTTCCAAATTGAGGTGTAGCGGACGTATTTGGGGTCTATCATTATTTTTTTTGGTGTTGTATTAGGTACTTCTTGTGTTTTTAATTTGTATGTCATCTAAAATGTTGCTTGACCAAATAAAATTAATTTTCTATCTTCTATCTTGCTATCATGGCGAATACAGTATTCGGACTGGCCGGCGCCCTTCGCACCAGAGACACGCACCTTTTGCGCCTAGTCGCGTAAAGACAATCAGTGCGCGCTGCAGCAAACATGCCCGAGGTACTGCAGAAGCGAGGCAGATCCAACACTACTCTGAACACGTTCTTGAATTGGTCACGGAGAGGTTTAAAATGTACTTGAGTGTAGTTGGCCCACAGGTTACACGTGTATAATGAGGTGCACGCTCGAAAAATATTCGCTTTTTACCCGACTACGGCGAAGCAAAAGGGAGGGTTATGTTTTTGACCGGTATGTGAGTATATATGTATATATGCATATATGTATATATGTATATATGTATATATGTATATATGTATATATGTATATATGTATATATGTATATATGTATATATGTATATATGTATATATGTATATATGTATATATGTATATATGTATATATGTATATATGTATATATGTATATATGTATATATGTATATATGTATATATGTATATATGTATATATGTATATATGTATATATGTATATATGTATATATGTATATATGTATATATGTATATATGTATATATGTATATATGTATATATGTATATATGTATATATGTATATATGTATATATGTATATATGTATATATGTATATATGTATATAAGATCATTTATCTATTAGTATTGACAAATAAAACAATATGTGTTGCTTTGTTAATAAAGAAACGACATTAAAAGTTTATTATTAGTCAATTCCTAAATACAATTTCTTTGACACCATTTAATCTTTACGACAATTATAAGTATTATTCAAAATTGACAGTTGACATAAAAATAATTTCTTCTTCTAAGTACCATGCTTTAAATACAATATAAAAGAGATTGTAATACATTCTCTTTACATCTCCCCCCTTCGAGGAAAAATGTACTAAACATTTTTACAAAATTTACTCATCTTCCATTTCTTCATTTTCTTCTTCCAGTGCGAGGACTGGGATAAGTTTTGTTATATGGAAAAGATTTGATTCTGTTTTTTTATGACCAGTTTCTATTCTGTATATTGATTTAGAAATTTTCTCAACAATCTCAAAAGGACCAATTTTTAGTTCATCTAATTTCTTCCTGTTTAACTTGTTTCCATTTTCAACGTATACCATGTCTCCTACACGGAATTCATGATATTTTCGATTCTCATCATATAATATTTTATTGTAGTTATGTGATTTGATCGTATTTTCAAGGGCAGTTTTTCTGTCTTTAATCCAGTCACTATTTGATTTTTCTTTCTTTAATTCATTCGGTAAAATAGTGACGTCTGTACCATATAAAAGATAACTTGGTGCAAAGTCAGTGACTGAGTGGATAGTATCATTATATTTACTCACACATTCTTGAGCTATTGTTGTCCAAGCCCTCTTTTCTACTTTTTCATTTATTTTGCATCTGATTTTGTTAATCAATGTTTGATTAAGCCTTTCATTAAGACCATTTGAGAAAGGTGTATTTACTGCTGTAAAAACCACTGGTATCTGATTGTCATCTAAGAATTTCTTGAATTCTTTCGAATTGATTCCCGGGTATTGATCTGTAAGAAGCATACCAATGTCCTCCATTTCAGATATGTTCCTGACGAGTTTGACAAAATCATTGGCATTCTGAGTTTTTGAAGTCAGTATAAATGCGTATCTTGTAAAGTGATCTACTAACAGATGTAAATATTTTTTTGTCGATCTTGAACCTCCAAATCCTCCGATTGTATCAATCGAAATAATTTCAAAAGGCTTTGTGGCCGGGCCCAGATGAGACAACAAGCCATATTTGTCGTGTCCTCTTGATTTATTTTTAATGCATGTTTCACAACTTCTACAAATTTGTTTAATGTTCTTCGTTAAATTTTTGGCTGTATAGAGCGAGCTAATCGTCTTTTGCATTTGTCTCATTCCAATATGACATAGATCGTTATGTATGCCTTTCAAGAATTTAATACTAAACTTTTCTGATATAATAATTTTTTCTTTATTTTTGTACTTTTTTAAATATATATTATTTTTTTTCATAAATTTTTCTTTATTATTTTGGATATCTTCATTTTTATTTTGATCTGTTATAATATCTTCCAGATTAATCAAGTTTATTACTTTTAATTGGTCATTTGTATTTTCATTCGTTTCTAATACTGGGTTTCTACTCAGGCAGTCTGCTTCTAAATTATTTTTTCCTGGAGCATATTTTATTTTGAGATCATATTGCGACAGATAATATGTCAGATCACCAAGCTCTTCATCTGTTCTAGATTTTAGATTCATATTTTCTAGCGGCTTGTGATCTGAATAAACTGTAAACGATTTACCTATCAACCAATACTGCCAATATCTCAACGCTTCTTTGATAGCTAAACATTCTAAATATATTGCTTTTTTCTTCTTCTGTGCTTCATTTAGTTTTTTAGAAAAATAAGCTACAGGTTTTTCTTTTCCATCAGGTTGTATCTGTTTCAAAACGGCTCCAACACCTGCTAAAGAAGCATCTGTATAAATGTTGATTGGTAACTCTTGATCAAAAATTTCTAGAACTGGTTGTGAGCATAATAAGTTTTTTATCATCTCAAATGTTCTTTGACATTGGTCAGACCAAACAAATTTTTGATTTTTCCTGAGTAAATTATGTAATGGTTCTAGTATTATTGCCCTCTTTGGTATATACTCATGATAAAAATTGATTTTTCCTAGAAATTGTCTAATATTTTTCTGTGTTTTTGGCACAGGAAAATTCTTTATTGAAATTAAATTATCGTTTAGAGGTCTGACGGAATTATTGTGTATTATATGACCCAAATATGTTGCAGAGTCCGATGCAAATGTGCATTTTGTTAATTTTAGCCTAAAACCTTCCGTTTTTATCGCTTCCATTAGTTGTGTCAAATGATTAATATGTTCAGAAAAAGATTTAGAGAATATAAGTATGTCATCTATGTAATTGACAGTGAAATCATTCAGCTTATACTTTCTTAATATATTACTTAGTATTCTTTGGAAAATTGCTGGTGATGTTTTTAATCCAAAAGGAAGGCAGGTCCATTGGAAATGTCCTTCTTGTGTTATAAATCCTGTCTTTTTTCTGTCTTCGATACGTAATGGGATTGACCAAAACGCAGAGTTTATGTCTAGGGTTGAAAAAAAATTACAATTTCTTGTTTTTATCATTAGATCTTCAATTAATGGGAACGGTTGGGCCTGAGGTACTACTATTTTATTTAGGTCTCTGAAGTCTATACAAAGTCTG
This sequence comes from Laothoe populi, assembly GCA_905220505.1. NCBI lineage: Eukaryota > Metazoa > Arthropoda > Insecta > Lepidoptera > Sphingidae > Laothoe > Laothoe populi. The sequence goes on from HG992157.1 coordinate 6,422,639, forward strand.
GATTTTCTATTGTCCTCTTTTTTAAATGCCAAAGTGACAGGTGCAGCAAAAGGACTGTATGACTCTTCTATAAGTTTATTATCAAGTAATTTAGCTATTTGTTCCTCTATCTCTTTTTTATCTTCTATACTGCATCGATATGGTCTCTTACTACAATACTTGTCCACCACTAAATCTATTCTTGCTTCATATCTATTTACAGTACCAATATCATATTTATTTTTCGCAAAAACGGATGAGTATTTGCTTATCAGCTTATTAATTTCAGATATTTGATGCTGACTTAGATGTTTTATTTTTATTTTAAAATCTTCCTCCTTTACATGTTCATTATAATTTATTTTGTATACTCTCATGTTGTTATAATCATCATTCATACTATTTAATTCAGTTTTTTCATTATCCGTGGTAATTTCTTCGATTTCATCTATATTTTTATTATTCAACCTCTTTTTTTGGGTTATATTTAATTTTTCATCTTGAATTAGTTTAAATTTTTTAATTAAATCTAATCCAATCAAAAAATCATATTTGAAATTTTCTTTGTCTATAATGTATACATCGACATTTTTTTCTATTTCAAATATTTTTATTTTCAAAGTTGTCAAACCACTTGTTTTTTTAACACCATTAATCGTTATTAAGTCTGTTTCATTCAAATTATTTATTTTCCCTTTAAGTTTTAATAATTTAGAATTAATCAGAGAAACGTTAGAACCTGAATCATAAATTCCTTTTATGTCCAATATATCATTTATTAATAGTTTGACATTGATTAATGGTGTTACTATTCGTTTTTTTTACCAGTTTCATTTAATTCCGCTTCTATTATTGAATTGTTAATATGTTCAATAATATTATTTTTTACCTTATCTTCTTCTTTTGTTTTAAACCAACATATAGTTTCAGGATGATATCGAGTACCCTTATTTAATTTTTTACAAATTTTACATGGAATTTTTTCTTCATTTTTATCATTACTTCTCTGATTTTCATATTTCTTCTTATTCGAAAAACTTTTTCTATTTACCATGTGTTCAAATTTGCTCACTTCATTAAACAAATCTACGGAATCTTTTATAGTTTCTCTATCAATTTTATTAAGTATATATTCTGGTAAGCCAGCCGCAATAATATCTATCAAAGTACCTGTGTCAATTGATCTTCTCATATCTAATAAAAGTTTCTCCTTTCTCATGGCATAATCCAACAGTGAACCATCCTTATATTTGAAAAAAAGTGCATAAGTGACTGGGTTCCATCCCTTATTAGCGAACGATTCACAGAATTTTGTTTTCCATATTGACCATTCTGAATTAATTGAGAGTTTTATAATCATTGAGCTGTACCAATCAACGCAAGACTTATCCATAAACAGTCTGAGAATTTCAATTTTCTTTTCATCTGTGGTCACATCAAAGCGTATGCATTCTTTTTCAAAAATATCAATCCACTGGTTTGCATTCGAATTTTTACTAGTAAATTTTTCAATTACAAACTTCTCTGCAATGTGTTTTAAACTCTGTTGTCTGTTTTCCTGTGTATTTTCCACTAACTTCTCAAATAATTTTTGCAAGGTATTTGTCTCTTTTTGGTATGCAGTAGTAAGTTGTTCCTGATTCAATTCTTCAAGAAATTGATCTCCAAATTGTATATTACCATCCTCATCTATATAAATTCTTTTAAGATCTTCTGACATTGTAATCCATACTCTTCTAATCTGATATCTTTTTACTAGACTATTTTTTACCTTTGTGTAAGCAGTTGTTTTCATTAATTCTTTATGATGACCAACTGATTGTAGCGCTTCTGGCATTGCATATACTTTATTATCAATTGTAGATATCGAAGTAATAGAATAAATGTTAGATTTTCCATCACTGCCAGGCAATAGCGTAAATTCAAAACGAAGTTTTTCCATTTTAATGTTATGTATAAACACAAATGTCGTTTTATAAGATCATTTATCTATTAGTATTGACAAATAAAACAATATGTGTTGCTTTGTTAATAAAGAAACGACATTTAAAGTTTATTATTAGTCAATTCCTAAATACAATTTCTTTGACACCATTTAATCTTTACGACAATTATAAGTATTATTCAAAATTGACAGTTGACATAAAAATAATTTCTTCTTCTAAGTACCATGCTTTAAATACAATATAAAAGAGATTGTAATACATTCTCTTTACATGTATATATGTTCATATGTTGAGCTAGGACTATTGATAACATATCGGCTGGTCAAAACAAACATGGAAAATTTAAAGAAATTGTGTTTATCGTGAAACCAATACTGTAATTTATAATGCATTGTTACTTGAAAAATAATATTTTCTTTTAATAAAAAGTATACTTACTTTAATTATGCGATGAATTCAATTGACAATTAACTTGAACATACTATTTTAAAAACTCCATAAAAAAAATCATGCTGTGCAGATAACTTATACATACATGCGTTAAGACTGCTGTGCTTAGGTCTCGGGTTCGATCACCGGGTCGAGTAAAGTGATATTGGGTTCTTCTATTTACAAATACTCAGTATCTGCATGGTGCCTGGAATTGTGCCCGGTGTGGCGAAATGTAGGTGTACTGGTTACACCTCTGCCTACCACTTCGGCATAGGGACACGGGAAAAGTATCGATACTTTGTGGTATCGAGTAGGTACTTTGCCTTTCGATACCGATACTTTTGTAATCGATACTTTGTATTCGATACTTGTACTCGCTATCGAATAAATTTTAGAAATTACCTACAATTTCAATATGTTTGGTAGTAAAATTAAAGTACTAAGTTATGCTTGTGTTGAATGGAAAAAATTGTATAAATATATTTCATTGCAATTTCGTTATTTGAAAATAATTTACCAGTAAGTTGCGCAATGTTATAAGTGTTCCCAGTTATTAATTATGAATATTAACTATATACTTAACCAATTATATAAAAAATATATTATTTTATTGATAATTACCAATCAAATAAAAGCTTAATTTGTTTTATTTTGGCACCAGAAAGTGACCACACTGCACCTGACGGTAAGCGCAGTGCCGTCCACTTAAAGAATCGAGTAGCGAGAGACAATCTATCCCCCGCTGGCCGCTACTCAACACAACCATGCCGGCCTGATCCTTCACACTACGCTACGCTATGGGCAAGAAGGTAAAGAATTGGAATAAAATAAAATAAATAAATTTAGAGGGGGTTCAGAGTTGGGGTACGATATTTGGCCGTGTTCTGACCTTCTGAACACTGACTCTGACACTAGACCCTCGACCGCTTCTTCACCTTCGTGTGCCATTACGTAGTGTGAAGAAGTTACAGGCCGGCATGATGGTGTAGAGTAGTGAGGGATAGACGGCACTGCGCTTACTATCAGGTGCAGTATGGTCACTTTGCCGTGCTGGTTCCTGGTGCTGATTCCATCTTTGACAGTGGTCTTGAAGCTTCATATTAAAAGTAAATTGAAAACATAGTAACTATAACATTCAATTGAAAAGCTGATCATCGAGATAAGTTTCTATCGTTGGCAAATTATCAATATTCTAAACTGGATTAAAAATACTGAAATTATTCTCAGTTAACTTAAGAATTACTTACATATTTTTACTTATAATTCTTTGTAGAAAAATCCTTTAAAAAATACTGTAAGCGATTCAGTTACCCATTCTTACCAAACTACTTTCAGGGCGGGCGTTTATTATGTTGCATTTTGTATAACCGATCATCAAATGTAATAAAAAGTAAAACAGCAAAATCATGTTGCAAATTCAGAATATATTTTCAACGCCAGGTCGTAGCAAGAAGATGAGATTTGTCAAAGATGTCTGATCAGTAGCCGTATGGTCCGCCGCAACCGCAGCCGCAGCCGCAACGTCCGGCGATAGACACAGCACCAGCGGCAGCCGCGGTACCTCCGAACTCCACAGCGCCGATGATGGGCACCTGTCCGGCGACGGCAGTGGTACCAGCCACGGGCAGCTCACCAGCCACAGCTACATTACCGATGCCAGCACCTCCGTAACCTCCGCAACCTCCGCCGATGCCATAACCGTCGTAACCGATGCCATAGCCCAAACCGCCGTATCCGAAACCATCGTATCCGAGACCACCGTAACCCAAACCATCATAGCCTACACCGTAACCGATGCCGCCAACACCATATCCTCCATAATCGAGACCACCATAACCAAGACCTCCATAGCCGTAGCCGAGGCCAGCACCGCAACCGCATGCGCTGTACACATTCTAGAACAAGAAAGCTTTGTTTAATATTATCCTAAATTATATAAAAGCAGACTTTTTATCGCTTGTTTTGTGTCAGATGCGGGCCAGTCGTAGCGTAGGTACTTTACTTCAACCCTGTTTCTACATTCAAGTAGGTAGGGATAATGCTACAAATATACATTATACTTCTTGTATTCCTTTGCCGGCATTCGTATCTGTTATTAAGTTCACTGAGTTACATTTGAAGCATTATAATTTATTATTAACGCTAAAAAAATGTACTCACGTGGATGAGGCAAGCCTGCACGCAGAGGAGAAGGAAGGCGAAGGCAGACATGTTTGTTCTGTTCTACTGAAGACTCACTGTAGAATGATCAATACCAATCACTATAAGGCTTTTATACAAAAATAATTTCCTCTGCAATTGAATATATTTTTCCGTGTTTAATGACACAATTAGAATTTTTTTTTGATAGTCAAATTCTTGTTTTGCACGTACAAGCTATTAAACGAGTGAGTTGCTTAATAATTCTGTACCCATTAAGATAGTGCGTTGTATACCAACAAACCTTCTTATATAAAACTGCTCCGAAGTAGGAGAGAATCATTATAGATTGTGCTTCCGCTGGAAAATCCTCTGAACATAAACATGTCGACTAAAGCTGTGCTTGTCTTTTGCGCGTCCGCTCTATTGGCCCAGGTAAAGTCAATAAATTAAATACAATGCTTTTATGTTTTTCCAAACATTTAAAATATTTATTTAAATAGAATATACTTTATTCGCTAGTCGATGTTGTTTCTATAGATATTGTCGATTTTCTCAATTTGGTGCTTCAATAATTTGACATATAACATAAAATAACCTAGGCTCACGATCGTATTTCATCACTCTCACGATGGTCATGTGCGGCATTAGGTCTTGTAATGTTTTTTATTTCACAATATTGCAATACGATAACTAAACATATATTGAGCTGCTTTAATCTAATGTAATTAAACTTAAATCTTATATTAATTGTATGACCAAATATTGTTAACCGGTGTGAAACGAGCAACGATAGAGTTTCTTGCCCGTTCTACTCTAACGAAACTGCATTCCGAACTGGCGGTAGAGTAAAAAAAATACTGAATCTAAATGATGTATAACATTTGATGGAATCAATAAATATTTGATTTTGGTAGACACAGAGGCGCAAAGGTGGATCTTTGCGGTATATCTTGACGGTATGCTGAGCTCATTTTGACCAGACGATGTGTACACTATGTTAACATTCCTCCTAGTTCTCAGAAAATCGTATAAGATACCACTGATTGTAATTTATTGATTAATTTTAGAGCGCTGTTGCCACCTGTCTCGGACGCCTCGGCACCGGTTGGGGCTACGACGGTCTCGGTTACGGAGGTTTGGGTTACGCCGGAGTGGGCTACGATGGACTCGGATACGGCGGTCTTGGCTACGATGGATTCGGATACGGTGGTCTCGGCTACGATGGATTCGGATACGGCGGTCTGGGCTACGGTCGTCTCGGCTGTGGTGGCATCGCTCCTGCTGCTGACATCGCTGTCGCCAGCGGTCTCGGAGCTGCTTATGGAGGTGGGCTCGGTGTCTCCACCGCCTCCGCCATCGCCCCCACTGGTCTTGGCGTAGTTTCTGAGAATGTGTATGAGGGTGCTTTGGCTGTCGGCGGTAACCTGCCATTCCTGGGTACCGTAGAAGTTGCCGGAGAGTTCCCCACTGCCGGTGCCGGTGCTGTCTCGTACGGCTGTGGTGACGGTGCCGTCGGTATAACTGCCGAGGATCCCATTGGTGCTGCTGTTGGTCCCGCTTATGGCCTCGGTGTCGGTCTCGGTGGTCTCGGTGGTCTCGGCGGTCTCGGCGGTCTCGGCTATGGAGGTTACGGAGTCGGCTACGGTATCGGCGCCCGCGGCTGCGGATGCGGAGGTTGGTACTGAAACCACTCTATGATGCTGTAATCAGATGAAACCACGACTGGGCATTGTCATACTAATAAACGATATATGCAATTTATTATTTTGTTTCATTTATACACGTCTGAAGAACTCATTGCGTAACGTAGGTGGCTATAATATCAAAAATGATGTAAAGTGAGCTCCGCATTAAATTGTACTATGTTAATAAATAAAAATATTACTTTATACAAAAACGCTCTAATTTTAATGCGCCAGAATCAAAATTCTAAATATTACTGACAAGATTTTAGAATATATTAGATTACAATATCAATTCTTTATTTTGAGAAATTAAACACAATTTATATTTGTTATTTTGGCTATGTATGATTAAATATTTTTTTATGAAACGAATTTCTTCAATAATAGCATACAGGGTGTGGCATAATGAATGTATAATAAGGAACCAGCGGGTAGAGGCCACTGTGCAGGTTCAGATAAACAAATGTTATGTTCAGTAAAAGTGTCACGGTTTCCGAGATATTCATTTTCGAAATTTTAGAAATATTTCACTCTTCGTTATTCTATTTATTTATTTATTTATGTATTTATGTATTTATGTATTTATTTATTTATGTATTTATGTATTTATGTATTTATGTATTTATTTATTTATGTATTTGACGGCGCCGGCACCGTCGTGTGATTCCTAACTATGTCCTGGCAATAATACTATGAACAACACGTGCACCAATCACGACAGCGCGCGTCATTCGGTTCTCCCACTCTCCCCACTGCGGGACTTGTTTTGACACCTGTATAAAACAGGCGGAACGACTGCAGTTCGGGCAGTCTTGGCTTTAGCTTGGCTCGGTGCACTTGTGGTATCCCGCTGCTAGCTTATCCTTGACTCATTGGGTAATTAATTTGTGTAAACGAATTAATTATTATGCTTGGCTTTGGCTATACATAGCCACGGCCCAGGCACTGCTGGCCGACGTAATATTAATCAATTGTGTTATGTATCAGCCTATGTAATAGATAAGTGGGTTTCTTACCAGTTCTTCCCACGCTTAGTATTCCGAACTGGCAGTAGCTTAATAAACTATTAATGGTTCTACTTGTGTTATTAATATGTGTTGTTAATCCCTGACGATCGGAGAGGTTGCATAATACCTCTCCCAGCCTCGGCCTGATGTACCTACACCTGGCGTAACCTGACATACATGACATGACACATGATACATGACTGCTGTGTTGTGTTGTGCTGCGACATCAGAAGTGGGATGGAGGACAGCGCTCACTATCGTGAATCAGGTGATGTAATACCTACAGTTTGGTTATATGTTATTTTTGTTGTTTGAGAGTTTGTAAAACATTAAGGAGTTTTACAAGTTTTATACGTTTTGTTGGGTTATAAAAAAAAGCTATCCATGATTAGAATTTTATTATCAAAAAGAATAATGATGGTAAAAAGTGCTGAATGCTAATCTACTGTACATTTGAAGGTTAGGAGTATTCAAATAATTTTGATGTGCTATGTTGACGAATTGTAATAAGTCTCTAATGTTAGTCTTTGTTAAAAATTGTCGTAACAAAAAAAAAACAGGAAAATATGAAGCGTCGATGATTTTTGTGTTAATAATATTTGTGTTGAAATTCCATGTGCCGATTGCCGTCGCGCTGTTACGGCGCTCTAGCGACGGCAAGTGATTCTTGTGACAGCATGTTGTTTGCGTACCTACCTACATATGTCTAGTGTGTTTGGAATTTGGTGAGTCGCTTCTGGTTTTATTTATGTACCCTCAACTAAAGCGAGCAATTGGTTGGGAGGTGAAAATACGTCTGCTTCGATGGCATAGTAAACGCTACTATGCCGAGATCTCGGGTTCGATCCCGGGTCATGTAAAAGTGGTGATATTGGGTTTTTCTAATACGAAATATCTGTATCGGCCTAAAGTCTAGAATTGTACTTGGTATGGCGATATGCTCGCTCCTGTCGCATCATGGGTCTGTAATAAGTTTTTCAAAATGTATGTGCTGGTTACACCTCTGCATATTTCAGGGATTGCAGCCGTGAGTGCGTATGTGTGTGAAAATACGTAACAAATGACGCGTATGATCTATTTATGAACATTGAATTGGCTTTGGTTCGATTCCAGCTTGAATGAGGATTGAAAATAAACTTTTATATCAAATGTAAAAAAAACCACAACTCAAAACTGGCATTTAAAGGTGTAATGAGTAATCATTCGTTCAATGCAATAAATAATAGTCCAGATTGTTTGACGGGTTTAGTTATGTTGTGTTTCAAATTAAAATCACTATTAATTTGTAATTACATGCTCTAGTATGACATTTTAATCTTCAAATGATAACTACTGTTTCATAAAAACGGTAAGCAAGTATTGTTCTTGACTGTTTTCCGCTAAGAGGAATTCAATGATTGTACGGGTGGTAATTGAGTTTTATGTTTTAAATTATTCTACCCGATAATTTATTATTTTTATAAGGTTCTTGCTAAACAAGAAGTAACAATATGAGGCTCTGTGACCTACCTTATTATTATCTGTATAGATCAAAGTTCGAATTTATGCCAATGATTCGTAAGGTTGTTGATAGCCTGCGTCCGTAGCCTGGTTATTGTCTACTCAACGTATCTTGGGTGACCACGGGTGAGCGGTCAGCGCTTAAGGTATCTGATAATATTTGTGATCGTGGTTAATTAAAAACCCGTAATTCATTTAATCATATTCTGGTAGTGTTAATTAACTACAGAAAGGGTTAAATTCAAGTTTTGAGGAAAATGTGAACATAACATAGGTTACCTTAAAGGAAATACCTAGACATTTAGATTTCCTTTGTTTTGCCTAAACCTATATTCACGCCGTGTCAGTATAAGCCGTGAAATATAATTTTAGAGATTGTGTGGTACTGTGACCAGGGCACAGTTTAGAATTCCTCGGGCTCACAATATAAAATATCGTAATTTGCCACAACCCTGAAGTTTGTTATGACTGGACCTGGAAGTAGTAGTTCTGTAGGGTACAGTCGTACTGGACCAGATAAGTAGAAAATAGGTGGAAATTAAATCTGCAGGGTACTGCCGTACTGGACCAGATAAGTAGATAAAAAAAATGGAAATGAAAGCCCTGCGTTCCCATGGGGGATTCCCATAAAGGGAAGTAACTACAAGTTACTAGGCTATGCATGGCCGGAAATCACAAGCATAGCTAAAACCAAAACATTTAGTTTTGGTTTTTTTACTTTGAAAGTCAGTTATACCTTGAGTTTCCTGATTATTGATTTGGATATACCTTAGCCTGTGCATACTAAACATATTTTAAGTTTCAGAAGGGCTCTAGAAGGTGATAATACAAGGTACGCATTGCTTAATTTGCTGTAAATTATGGATACCGTACGTTGAATACTGTGATGGCGTGACGGCGGAAAAGCATGGTAATGGCAAATTATACATGGTAATAGTTTGGCATTACGCGGTAAGCTTTAACTGGATTTATAAAGTATTTAGCTAAGGAACAGTTATGTTCGGACTAGCACCGAATAAAAATAATAAAAAAAAAAAAAAAGAGAAAAAAAAAGTTAAAGTAATAAAATCATTGAAGGGCTCCAGCCGGTCCAATGATAAAGCTAAAGGGAGTAATAATTCTGAACTAGCAAAAGCTAAGGGAATATTATTCTGGACAAGCAAAAGCTAAGGGATTGGTCATTCTGGACTAGCAAAAGCTAAGAGATTGGTCATTCTGGACTAGCAAAAGCAAGGCAATGATCATTCTGGACTAGCGAAAGTTTTTGTATGGTTTCATGTGGCCCAAACTGACTACCACAAGCCTGAAGGGTCAATTTGGACCGGACCAGATAAGGTTTTGTCAGGATAATCGAACGATGTTTTCTATCTACAGATATCTAGGACGACGATGAGGCGCGTGCGAGGACGCCCGCATGTCAGTATGGCCGTGACGGCGCCGGCACCGTCGTGTGATTCCTAACTATGTCCTGGCAATAATACTATGAACAACACGTGCACCAATCACGACAGCGCGCGTCATTCGGTTCTCCCACTCTCCCCACTGCGGGACTTGTTTTGACACCTGTATAAAACAGGCGGAACGACTGCAGTTCGGGCAGTCTTGGCTTTAGCTTGGCTCGGTGCACTTGTGGTATCCCGCTGCTAGCTTATCCTTGACTCATTGGGTAATTAATTTGTGTAAACGAATTAATTATTATGCTTGGCTTTGGCTATACATAGCCACGGCCCAGGCACTGCTGGCCGACGTAATATTAATCAATTGTGTTATGTATCAGCCTATGTAATAGATAAGTGGGTTTCTTACCAGTTCTTCCCACGCTTAGTATTCCGAACTGGCAGTAGCTTAATAAACTATTAATGGTTCTACTTGTGTTATTAATATGTGTTGTTAATCCCTGACGATCGGAGAGGTTGCATAATACCTCTCCCAGCCTCGGCCTGATGTACCTACACCTGGCGTAACCTGACATACATGACATGACACATGATACATGACTGCTGTGTTGTGTTGTGCTGCGACATATTTATGTATTTATTTATTTATTTATTTATTTATTTATTTATTTATTTATTTATTTATTTATTTATTTATTTATTTATTTATTTATTTATTTATTTATTTATTTATTTATTTATTTATTTATTTATTTATTTATTTATTTATTTATTCATTTATTCATTTATTCATTTATTCATTTATTCATTTATTCATTTATTTATTTATTTATTTATTTATTTATTTATTTATTTATTTATTTATTTATTTATTTATTTATTTATTTATTTATTTATTTATTTATTTATTTATTTATTTATTTATTTATTTATTTATTTATTTATTTATTTATTTATTTATTTATTTATTTATTTATTTATTTATTTATTTATTTATTTATTTATTTATTTATTTATTTATTTATTTATTTATTTATTTATTTATTTATTTATTTATTTATTTATTTATTTATTTATTTATTTATTTATTTATTTATTTATTTATTTATTTATTTATTTATTTATTTATTTATTTATTTATTTATTTATTTATTTATTTATTTATTTATTTATTTATTTATTTATTTATTTATTTATTTATTTATTTGGGAAACAACAGAAGCAATAATACATACAATAATTAAAAATGAACAAACAATAATACATATTCCATAGCAGTTTCCACAGATTACAATATCACGTAAATTAACAGACGCCGCTATTTATGCATACACACGCGCATACACACAGATATTAGCAAAAAAATATATATATTATAACGTTTAAATATACAAAACATATATATATATGTTATATAAGTGATATATTATGTGTACACACAATGTACACATAATATATCACTTATATAACAGTACTGAATGCAATGTTTTCTTATATTGAGAAGGAGAAAGGTGAAAGATGTCAATACAGTTTGGATCGCTTGATGTGATATTGTTATACAGCCGACAAGTTCTTTTAATAAACACATTCATGCCATAGTTAGTCCTAGAGGTATCGTTATTGAACAAAAACTTTTTACGTGCACTAAGTCGTGGACATCCGAATGATATGTAAGGAGGTATGGGGAGTCAACTTGATACTTCATAATTTTGTAGAGGAACATTAAATCACGCTCAGTCAGCCGGTTCTTCAAGCTTGGTAATCCATGTATAAACTCTTTATCTAGGTCACGCACCTCAGACACTCTTGCAATATCTTGATTGTTTAGATTATATTTATACTCAATCATTTTTCTTCTTCTAGTAAAAGATATAACATTGCATTTTTTGACATTAAGAAATAAAAGGTTCGTTCTACAATAGCTACAAAATCTATCAAGGTCATGTTGTAGTTGTGTTTAAAAGTGAGATTGCTCTATAATTTACTATTTCGGATTTGAGACCTTTCTTGTGTATAGGAACAATCTGTGCATCCTTCCATTGTTTGGGAAAAATGCCATCATTTAAAGATTTCTGAAATATAATTTGTAGGGGTTTCGTCAAACCTGCTTCGCACTTTTTAATAAAAATACATGGTATACTGTCCATCCCTGCACCTTTCTTGTGGTCTAGTTTTCTAAAAATGTTTTTAGTGTATTAAGTGAGACTGTTATAGAGTGGGTAATGTTTGCATGAGGAGATTCCCAGTAGGCTTGACCCTTGTCTGCGGGGTCAGGAGGTTGAAAAACGCTATGGAAGAAATTATTAAATGCATTACAAATGTCCTCACCGTTTGAAAAAGTGGTACCGTCGTAGGTCATGTTGCATGGATACCCTAGCGTTTTGCGTCTATCTTTAATATATTTCCAGAATTCTTGGGGTGATTTTTTAATTTCCTTCATGCATCTGTTAGTGAATTTTGTAAAGAACTCGGTTTGTAGATCTTTTATTCTTTTTCTTAATAAGGAAAATTCTGCATAGTCGTTGTCATTTTTGTACTTCTTCCATTTTTTATGTATTTTGAATTTCTCTTTTATGGCATTAATTAAAGATGGTGGGTACCATTTGGGGTAATGATATCGACTCGACACTTTTACAGAGGGCACATGTAGCTCAATCAACGAACCCAACGTCAGATAAAATTTATCCACGATATTCTCTACGTCGGTCGAACCAAAAAGCAAATCCCAGTCCACCTGAAGTAGTTTCTGATTAATTATTTCATAGTCAGCCTTAAAAAATCGTTTTATCGTTCGTGGTTGGGAGTGAATTGACTTGAAGTTATGATCTGTTTGCATAGTTATTTCAAGCGGGATGTGATACTTGTCGATTTCAACTAGTGATACCTCATTCAGTTTACATTCCAAGTTTGAATTAGTTATAACAAGATCCAGTATATTTCCGCAGCAGTTTGGTATTAAATTGCGTTGGGACATGCCCATATAATCTAAACAGTTGATAAAATTATTTGCGGCTATGCTAAGTTCAGAGTTAGATGAGTGTTTTAAACCATGCCCATTCGATATCCACTTAATAAAAGGTAGATTGAAATCTCCTACTATCAGGAACTTATCGTTGGGATTATCTGAATAATGTTTTACGAATGATTTTCTGAAGTCATTTAACATTGAAGATTGTGAAATATGACTCGGGGGCACATAAACAGCAGCAATGTGAAAATTACAACTTGAAGTATAACTAGATCTCTGTCCACCAATTGTCAACCAAATAGCTTCCGCGCTGCCCGTGCCTATATCTGACCGTGCAGTTGCCGAGAAACATCTTTTAATACAAATTAAGACACCACCGCCTTTGCGGAATGCGGGGCGATCCCATCTAAATACCTCGTAGCGGTTGTCACATAATTCCGAGTCTAATATTCCATCGCATAACCAACTTTCAGTAACTATAATAATGTCAAAATCATTAGCCTCAATATTCCTATAAAACTGTGGCAGTTTGGTCCTTAGCCCGCGCCTATTTTGATAAAATATACTTATGTTACGGGTCATATTGGTAATCCAAAGAATATATTAAAAAAAAAAAAACAGTAAGAAATTGACAATAAATAATCCGATCAGCGAGGGTAAGTTTAACGAATTTATTTGTGTTGCGCGTGAAGCCACACGGATCATCTGCGTGATTATTAGCAGCACAGTTGTTGTCAACCTTTCATTTATATGTGTCATAGTGTAATATTTAAATTTGAGATAGATGTAATAGTTTGTGTATAAGACATAGTATACTAAATATAGTGTTAAGTGAAAAAAGGTGTAAACTGATTGGGTATTGTGTTGTTAAAAGTGTAGTTAGTATAGTACAAATAAAAATTAATTGGATGATGAAAATTTCGTGATGTCTTCTTCCGAGTGTATTAAAATTGGTGGAGATTTTTCGTTTCTTCTCATAAAAATTGCACAGTTTTTTACCCATACAAACTTGACATTGAGTTCCTGAGCGCGTTGTCTGCAGTTATTCAAAAGTATTTTGTTGGCTATTGTCAAATGTTCATTTATAAACACTTTTGAAGAGTTCTCCTCAAAATCAAGGTCTCTTGAGGTTATGCCTTTGATTTTGTTTAGTTTTCTGAATTTGGCTATTATGTCTTCTTTAGCCCTCCTGGACCTTAGCTTGCAAATTATTCTTCGCGGCCGTCCGGGGTGAGAATGGTGAGGCTGAACTCGTGTAATGAATTCTATGTCATTTAAATCTATGTTAGCACCAATGAAAGTTGCTATTTTTATAATTAATTGTGACAGTTTTTCGTCATGTTTTTCAGGAACCCCGACTAGTTCTATATTTAGAAAGCGGCTTTGTTGCTGTGATCGATTGTACTCCTTTTCCAGCATTTTTGATTTAGTTAGTAGATTTGTAACCAGTTCATTTTGCTGTTTGAAGTCGTTTTCCATTTTCGTGATACGGTCGTTGTAACCTTTTACTTTGGATATTTGAATTTTTCTTCTATATCGTGTAATCTTGTGTTCAGCTCTTCGATTACTTGATTACTGAATCTGTTGCTGAGAATACCAACTTCAGTGCTTAGTTTTTCAACGAGCTCCGGTAAATCTGATATTGATTTTAACATAGTCTCGATCTTTTGTAGTGACATTAAATCCAGTGTGGGGTCATGAGGCGGTTTGGCATTGGGTATTCTCGACGAATTTAATTGTGCAGTAGATTTGCACTCCGGGCAAAGCCAGGTTCCTTGTCTTTCTGCTCCCAATCTTCTCCAGCCCACTTCGGATAGGGCCACACAGAAGTGATGGTATACTAGATGACATTTAGAACAGAGAGCGCCGTCTTGAACTTTGTCATTACATTTTTTGCAATTAGTATTCATACCGAATGTTGATGGTCCCTGAAGTGATGCCGTGCAAGCGAGTCAAAAAATCGCAGTTGTCTTGCTCGACCGTTGTCTAGCTTCCAACAGCAATGCTTGCGGAAGTTAAAACGATCTCACTACACACTACAGTGATAGACGATTTTAAGCTCAATACACTTAGTGATCAGTTTAATTTGAAATAACACTGAATTTTATTATTTAATATAAATTTTGCAACACGTCTACTCTTGACGAATAACTTAATGAACTTATTATACTAATATGAAGATATTTTTCCTATCTGTTTTTTGGTTAGTATTCCTGAATAGATGGGCTATTGAATGTAAACTATTATTTTTATAACACAAGCATAGTTTTTTTAAACTAACATTTTAACTTTACGTTTAGTTGCAGACAATTCAATTTCGAGCGCGTTTTCGCGTAAACGAGCAATAAATAATGCATTATTTATTGCTCGTTTACGCGCCCATACTAATTTAAGACAGTGCAGTAAGTGCGGCCGTCGCGATCGGGTGCACCTCACTTAACATAACATTTATATAACAACAGAACATTTAACATTTCTTAACATTTGTAACAGACATAAACAAATAAAATAACATTTAACTCGTGTCTTAATTAACCACCCCAATTCGGACACCCTACATTTTGGTCCTTCGAGCCTAGGGCCTCGCGCGTCGACAGTTAGCGGTGTATAGTTTTCGGCGTCTGAGGTGGACATTTGAACTGGTGTAACATTTAGTGTGGAAGGATTATGGTGAAATCAAGACTCGAGCCCATCGTAGTACAACAGAGACTGCTGCAGCATCCAGTAAGACAACAAACAACATTATAGGAAGACATTCAAGTAAGATCTTTCCATTATTTAACTTTAACATACATCATGTCACTTCTTGAGATCCAGTATGAACTTTTTACTGAACTTAAAAGAAAGTGGGAAAATTACAACAAGGACGGCAGAGAAAGGAAAAACAACCCTGAATACTTCAAATAACATTACAATAACTTAGAAGAACTGTGGAAAAAGATCCAGTTTAACCATGATCAGCTTTGTATGGAAATAAGCCAAGTGGATGAGTATTTCACCCAAAAATACTTTGATCAAGCAAAAGAAATCTATAAATCATATAACAAGGCTATAGCTGCTGGTTATAGCCGATTAACTTCCAATCCAAGCAGTACGTTATTCGAGGAGAAGCCCACGTGTGGAACAAGCAAAGAACATTATAAGGAAGCTTCGGTCTCCGGTCAATCCCAAACTTCATTGCGTGAAGATCAACTCGATGAGGAAAACGATACCACCCACGAACAAGCTCAAGCTACAGGAAGAATGTTAAAGCAACAAGGCAATTTCAGCAAATTAGACGAGTCTTTACGTAAACAACATGCTAATTTTAGAGCATTTAACAGAACAGTGGCGGAAATAGACGTAGAGAGCCTTGCGGAGAAATGGGAGTTTGAGGATGCCTTGAAAACGCTGGGAACACGTTGGCAAGCAATCGATAGTCTGCATCTAGATATCGATTGTGAATTAAACGGAAGAGACGTCTTAGTCTATGAAGCTACTTTTGTAAAATACGAACAGCAGTTCAATACATTGAAAAAAGCAATCAACAGAAAAATGTGGTCAGTGTCATACAGGGAACAGACAACCCCCCAAGTAGATATTCCTAATTTCAACGGAAACTTTGATAAATGGATATCTTTTAAAGATCTATTTATGGATGCGATACACAACAACGCAACAATGCCTGACTCGCAAAAGATGCAAATTTTGAAAACTAAGGTTAGAGGAGAACCGGAACGACTCATTCAACATCTATAAATCAGTTCCGAAAATTACGCATTGTGTTGGAAAATTTTAAACAACCGTTATGACAACTTCAAGTTAATTTCTACATCGCACATGAATATTCTCTTTACCTATTATTCAACGCAACTCATTTACTCAGATTAAAAATATGCCCGTGGCTGGTACCACCGCCGTCGCCGGACAGGTGCCCATCATCGGCGCTGTGGAGTTCGGAGGTACCGCGGCCGCCGCTGGTGCTGTGTCCATCGCTGGACGTTGCGGCTGTGGCTGCGGTGGACCCTACGTCTACTAAATACACTGATCGATGCGAAGCTGATTCTAACACGATTACTTGACAAAGCAAATATATTATTATTTTAAAACAAGGCATTAATGGTTTTCTGTTTATAATTATAATTATTTGAGCAAAAAATATTACATTAGAAGAGTTTTATAAGTTACTAGCTGTTACATACAATTCAAGGAGTTGTCTCCTGCACTGTCGCACCTGTACCGATCGTCTTACCACTCAGGTGTCGTGCCTGAATCACACAGAGCGAAACCACAATTCCACCAATCCTCTAAAATGGTGACTGGTCAGGTCAGCGAAAGCTCTCATAAGATTTCTCCTCGATAAATGGACTATCCAACACTAAAAGAAAATTTTAATTCGAACCAGTAGTGAGATTACCCCGAACATCCAAACTCACAAACTTTATCTCTGATAAATTAGTATAGAATTGTTAAAAAGACGTAACAGCTGCTGAAGATATCTTCCTAGTTCGACATTGGATAAACCCGAACGAAAACTTATAAGTTACTAGCTGTTGCTCGCGGCTCCGCCCGCGTGGAGGTCATGTTTGGGAGAAAAAGTATACAATACAAAATACCAATATTCATGCGTTTAACTTAAAAATGACGGATTTTCATACAAACTTTCATTCCCTATTTTACCCCCTTAGGGGCGGAATTTCCAAAAATCCTGAAACATATATTTTTTATTTTTAACTAAAATGCCAAACACTAATTTTCATGAATTTAACTTCAAAAATGACGGATTTTCATACAAACTTTCATCCCCTATTTTACCCCCTTAGGGGTGGTATTTCCAAAAACCCTTCCTTAGTGGATGCCTACGTGATAAAAGGTACCTACTGTCAAAATTTCAAGTCTCTAACCTCAGCCGTTTAGGCTGTGCGTTGATCGATCAGTCAGTCAGTCAGTCAGTTTCTTCTTTTATATATACAGATGATGTCGTCATTGAATTATAAGCATTTGCCCTTTATAATCTACTATCTGTTGCAATTATTAAGGTTATTTTTCGATTTAATAATTGGCTATTACACCTTTCTATATTTTGCTATCCCATAGGAAGCGTGCATTTTCCGGGATAAGAAGTGGTCTATGTCATTTTTTGACCCTAAACCGCCAGTATTAAATCATGTTGACCCCTTGCTCTGTGAAAAATTAAACTATCCCACGGGAACTGTACATTTTTCTGGGATAAAAAGTAGCCAATGTGCTAATCTAGACAATATTCTAATTCTGTGCCTAATTAAAACCAGATCCGTCCAGCCGTTGTAGCGTGATTGAGTAACAAACATCCATCCGTCCATCCATCCATCCAAACATTCGCATTTATAATATTAATAGGATAGGATAGGACAAGATGCTTTTCACAACAGTGACGGATGCCTTGGTGGCGCAGTTGTAATTGCGCATGCGTTACAACCGCTGTGCTGAGGTCTCGGGTTCGATCCCCGGGTCGGGTAAACTGATATTGGGTTTTTCTATCTAGAAATTCTCAGTATTAGCCCGGAGTCTGGAACCGGTATGGCGATAGGCTCGCCCCCTATCACATTATGGGACCGAAATTCGGCGAAAAGTGGGTGTACTGGTTACACCTCTGCCTACCCCTTCGGGGATTATAGGCGTGAGTGTATATGTATGTATGTATAACGGATATGTGTGCACTTTGGCCTTATTTCTATACATACCATATATACCAGTTATACCAGCGCCAGGCGGTACTTTACTAACTTTTTTTTTGTTGTCGCGGGGAAAGCGTTTTATTACTGCCGCCTGCTCTGGGGGGAAGCAGAATAAGAATAAAACGGTTGTGCTGGACTAGCCGGTCTTACGAATCAGCATCCCCCTCGCACGGATGATGGCTATCCGTGCTGCCACTGGGCTGAGTCCCTACCCGCTATGTACACCCCGCCCGACACTACTATGGCCTTTTTGGTCATACTTTAGACACAAGTGTTCCAAATTGAGGTGTAGCGGACGTATTTGGGGTCTATCATTATTTATTTTTTGGTGCTGTATTAGGTACTTCTTGTGTTTTTAATTTGTATGTCATCTAAAATGCTGTTTGACCAAATAAAAATAATTTTCTATCTTCTATCTTGCTATCATGGCGAATACAGTATTCGGACTGGCCGGCGCCCTTCGCATCAGAGACACGCACCTTTTGCGCCTAGTCGCGTAAAGACAATCAGTGCGCGCTGCAGCAAACATGCCCGAGGTACTGCAGAAGCGAGGCAAATTCAACACTACCCTGAACACGTTCTTGAATTGGTCAGGGAGAGGTTTAAAATGTACTTGAGTGTAGTTGGCCCACAGGTTACACGTGTATAATGAGGTGCAGTACGCTCGAAAAATATTCGCTTTTTACCCGACTACGGCGAAGCAAAAGGGAGGGTTATGTTTTTGACCGGTATGTGAGTATATACACAGTCAGGTCATAAGTATTGTCACACAGTAAAAACTTTTATTTTAGAATGCTGGCCACAAAAAAGTTTATTGCATTCGAATTTCAAATTGTTCATGAAAATAAAAATGTATACTTTTTAGAATTTTACTCATTTTTAAATATGGAGTGGACGCTTAAAGAAGACCGTGTTGCAGTAATTGCGTTGCATCGTTGCGGTTACTGGTTATATTCAAATTTTTGACATACTGAAAAATTTGAATATAACCAAAAGATTCGTTTATCGTACCATCAAACGATACAATGAAGACTCTAGTGTAGATGACAGGTCAAGAAGTGGTCGCCCTCGGTCTGTTAGGACTCCAGTAGTGATAAAAGCTGTGAAGGCGTGAATTCAAAGAAATCCCAAACGTAAGCAGAAACTGTTGGCCCTTCAGATGGGGTTAAGCAGAACCACGGTGAAAAGGGTATTAAATGAAGACTTAGGGCTTCGGGCATATCGAAGAAAAACAGGACATCGTTTGAATGCTCGTCTAATGGACCTGAAACTGAAGAGATGCCGCGCTTTGTTGAAGCGGTACGCGGGAAAAAAATATCGGGAAATTCTTTTTTCAGATGAAAAAATTTTTACCGTAGAAGAGAGCTACAACAAACAAAATGATAAGGTGTACGCACACAGTAGTGAAGAAGCGAGCAACCGTATTCCGCGTGTTCAACGAGGTCATTTTCCATCCTCGCTCATGGTATGGTTGGGAGTTTCTTATTGGGGCTTAACAGAGGTACATTTTTGTGATAAAGGTGAAAAAACGAATGCAGTTGTGTATCAAAATACAGTCCTGACGAACCTTGTGGAACCTGTTTCTCATACCATGTTCAATAACAGGCACTGGGTATTCCAACAAGATTCGGCGCCAGCTCATAGAGCGAAGAGCACACAAGACTGGCTGGCGGCGCGTGAAATCGACTTCATCCGGCACGAAGACTGGCCCTCCTCCAGTCCAGATTTGAATCCGTTAGATTACAAGATATGGCAACACTTGGAGGAAAAGGCGTGCTCAAAGCCTCATCCCAATTTGGAGTCACTCAAGACATCCTTGATTAAGGCAGCCGCCGATATTGACATGGACCTCGTTCGTGCTGCGATAGACAACTGGCCGCGCAGATTGAAGGCCTGTATTCAAAATCACGGAGTTCATTTTGAATAAACTTTAGTGTCATAAGAATCTATGTTTTGTTAAGTTCATTTTGGTATATGAATGGTTACATAATGAATAAACTTGTTTCAATTATTTTATATTAAACATGTGACAGAATTTATGACCTGACTAGGTATGTATATATGTTCATATGTTAGGCTAGGACTATTGATAACATATCGGCTGGTCAAAACAAACATGGAAAATTTAAAGAAACTGTGTTTATCGTGAAACGAATACTGTAATTTATAATGCATTGTTACTCGAAAAATAATATTTTCTTTTAATAAAAAGTATACTTACTTTAATTATGCGATGAATTCAATTGACAATTAACTTGAACATTCAATTTTAAAAAACTCAATAAAAAAATATTTTTCTTGTTGTACAGATAACTTGTACATGCATGCGTTAAGACTGCTGTGCTTAGGTCTCGGGTTGGATCACCGGGTCGAGTAAAGTGATATTGGGTTTTTCTATTTCGAAATACTCAGTATCTGCATGGTGCCTGGAATTGTGCCCGGTATGGCGAAATGTAGGTGTACTGGTTACACCTCTGCCTACCACTTCGGCGTAGGGACACGGAAAAAGTATCAATACTTTGTTGTATCGAGTAGGTACTTTGCCTATCGATACCGATACTTTTGTAATCGATACTTTGTATTCGATACTTGTACTCAATAAGTACTTTTTGACATGCACGCTATCGAATAAATCTTAGAAATTACCTACAATTTCAATATGTTTGGTAGTAAAATTAAAGTACTTATTACTTATGCTTATTTATGCTTGTGTTGAATGGAAAAAATTGTATAAATATATTTCATTCCAATTTCGTTATTTGAAAATAATTTACCTTGCTTATCATGCCTAAATGTATGTAAGTTGCGCAATGTTATAAGTGTTCCCAGTTATTAATAATGAATATTAACTATATACTTAACCAATTATATAAAAAATATATTATTTTATTGATAATTACCAATCAAATAAAAGCTTAATTTGTTTTATTTTGGCACCACAAAGTGACCACACTGCACCTGACGGTAAGCGCAGTGCCGTCCACTTAAAGAATCGAGTAGCGAGAGACAATCTATCCCCCGCTGGCTGCTACTCAACACAATCATGCCGGCCTGATCCTTCACACTATGCTATGGGCAAGAAGGTAAAGAATTGGAATAAAATAAAATAAATAAATTTAGAGGGGGTTCAGAGTTGGGGTACGATATTTGGCCGTGTTCTGACCTTCTGAACACTGACTCTGACACTAGACCCTCGACCGCTTCTTCACCTTCTTGTGCCATTACGTAGTGTGAAGAAGTTACAGGCCGGCATGATGGTGTTGAGTAGTGAGGGATAGATTGTCTCTCGCTACTTGATACTCTAATTGGACGGCACTGCGCTTACTATCAGGTGCAGTATGGTCACTTTGCCGTGCTGGTTCCTGGTGCTGATTCCATCTTTAACAGTGGTCTTGAAGCTTCATATTAAAAGTAAATTAAAAACATAGTAACTACAACATTCAATTGAAAAGCTGATCATCGAGATAAGTTTCTATCGTTGCAAAAAAAATCTATTTTGGCTTTTAATGCCATCAGAGCACATTTATTTAACTATTCCAATGGAGTAGTTCTTCTTTCCAGCAAAGTAACACAAACTTGAATATTTCTGTATAATAAAAATACGTGAATCCATTTTCTAGTAGAATATCTAAAAATAAACAAGAGTCTCTCTCTTGTAAAATTTTCTGAAAAGGAGTTAATTTTGATAATTAGTCCAACGATATGCATGTCGAAGGAATAAGGTATGCGTTATTCCTTGGGCACTCTAATCAATATTACTATAATATAAATATTTTTTAATTCATAAAAAGTACACCGACTTCAATAAAAAAACAAATTATACGTCGCTATTATATTTGAAGGTTGCCCTCTATTTTTCTGAGATCCCATCATCAGATCCTGACTTAGTGCCAATGGGACCACCTGGAGAGTATACTCTTTTAAACAACAAAATTAAATTCTCGAATCGGTCCAGGCGTCTTCGCGTAATTGGGAAACATACATAAAAAAAAAGATTCCGACGAATTGTGAACCTCCTCCTTTTTTTAAAATCGGTTAAAAACTGAAGAGGAACTTTGTCTGCACAATAAATATTTATTCACAATTTTGATTGTATTATGTTATGATATCGATATAAAACACAATTCAATTGTTTTTTAAATATTGTCAACCTGTCAATGCCAATCTACGGCTAAAGTACTGATTAATTTTTAAGAATCGGCAATAAAATCATATAGCGTATTTTGATGTAACATTAAGTCTTTATTTCATAAAAATCGATGCATTCAATCAAAAGTTATGAGTGTTTAATGTCCACGAAGTTGTATTATTATGGCGATGAGTCGTCGAAGTGATTAAATAAATGTATTAGATTGGATTAAAAATACTGAAATTATTCTCAGTTAACTTAAGAATTACTTACGTATTTTTACTTATAAATCTTTGTAAAAAAAACTTTAACTATACTGTAAGCGATTCAGTTACCCATTCTTACCAAACTACTTTCAGGGTGGGCGTTTATTTAGTTGCATGTTGTATAACCGATCATCAAATATAATAAAAAGTAAAACAGCAAAATCATGTTGCAAATTCAGAATATATTTCAACGCCAGGTCGTAGTAAGAAGATGAGATTTGTCAAAGATGTCTGATCAGTAGACGTATGGTCCGCCGCAACCGCAGCCGCAGCCGCAACGTCCGGCGATAGACACAGCACCAGCGGCAGCCGCGGTACCTCCGAACTCCACAGCGCCGATGATGGGCACCTGTCCAGCGACGGCAGTGGTACCAGCCACGGGCAGCTCACCAGCCACAGCTACATTACCGATGCCAGCACCTCCGTAACCTCCGCAACCTCCGCCGATGCCATAACCGTCGTAACCGATGCCATAGCCCACACCGCCGTATCCGAAACCATCGTATCCGAGACCACCGTAACCCAAACCATCATAGCCCACACCGTAACCGATGCCGCCAACACCATATCCTCCATAACCAAGACCTCCATAGCCGTAGCCGAGGCCAGCACCGCAACCGCATGCGCTGTACACATTCTAGAACAAGAAAGCTTTGTTTAATATTATCCTAAATTATATAAAAGCAGACTTTTTATCGCTTGTTTTGTGTCAGATGCTGGCCAGTCGTAGCGTAGGTACTTTACTTCAACCCTGTTTCTACATTCAAGTAGGTAAGGATAATGCTACAAATATACATTATACTTCTTGTATTCCTTTGCCGGCATTCGTATCTGTTATTAAGTTCACTGAGTTACATTTGAAGCATTATAATTTATCATTAACGTTAAAAAAATGTACTCACGTGGATGAGGCAAGCCTGCACGCAGAGGAGAAGGAAGGCGAAGGCAGACATGTTTGTTCTGTTCTACTGAAGACTCACTGTAGAATGATCAATACCAATCACTATAAGGCTTTTATACAAAAATAATTTCCTCTGCAATTGAATGAAAATATATTTGTCCGTGTTTAATGACTTAATTAGAATTTTTTTTTGATAGTAAAATTTTTGTTTTGCACGTACAAGCTATTAAACGAGTGAGTTGCTTAATAATTCTGTACCCATTAAGATAGTGCGTTGCATACCAACAAACCTTCTTATATAAAACTGCTCCGAAGTAGGAGAGAATCATTATAGATTGTGCTTTCGCTGGAAAATCCTCTGAACATAAACATGTCGGCTAAAGCTGTGCTTGTCTTTTGCGCATCCGCTCTATTGGCCCAGGTAAAGTCACTTTTAAATACAATGCTTTTATGTTTTTCCACACATTTAAAATATTTATTTAAATAGAATATATTTTATTCGCTAGTCGATGTTGTTTCTATAGATATTGACGATTTTCTCAATTTGGTGCTTCAATAATTTGACATATAACATAAAATAACCTAGGCTCACGATCGTATGCCCATAAGGGTATTTCATCACTCTCACGATGGTCATGTGCGGCATTAGGTCTTGTAATGTTTTTTATTTCACAATATTACAATACGATAACTAAACATATATTGAGCTGCTTTAATCTAATGTAATTAAACTTAAATATTATATTAATTGTATGACCAAATATTGTTAACCGGTGTGAAAAGAGCAACGATTGAGTTTCTTGCCCGTTCTACTCTAACGAAACTGCATTCCGAACTGGCGATAGAGCAAAAAAAAATACTGAATCTAAATGATGTATAACATTTGATGGAATCTATAAATATTTGATTTTGGTAGACACAGAGGCGCAAAGGTGTATCTTTGCGGTATATTTTGACGGTATGCTGAGCTCATTTTGACCAGACGATGTGTACACTATGTTAACATTCCTCTTAGTTCTCAGAAAATCGTATAAGATACCACTGATTGTAATTTATTGATTAATTTTAGAGCGCTGTTGCCACCTGTCTCGGACGCCTCGGCACCGGCTGGGGCTACGACGGTCTCGGTTACGGAGGTTTGGGTTACGCCGGAGTGGGCTACGATGGACTCGGATACGGCGGTCTTGGCTACGATGGATTCGGATACGGTGGTCTCGGCTACGATGGATTCGGATACGGCGGTCTGGGCTACGGTCGTCTCGGCTGTGGTGGCATCGCTCCTGCTGCTGACATCGCTGTCGCCAGCGGTCTCGGAGCTGCCTACGGTGGTGGTCTCGGTGTCTCCACCGCCTCCGCCATCGCCCCCACTGGTCTTGACGTACGTTCTGAGAACGTGTACGAGGGTCCCGTTGCCGTTGCCGGTAACCTGCCTTTCCTGGGTACCGTAGAAGTTGCCGGAGAGTTCCCCACTGCCGGTGCCGGTGCTGTCTCGTACGGCTGTGGTGACGGTGCCGTCGGTATAACTGCCGAGGGTCCCATTGGTGCTGCTGTTGGTCCCGCTTATGGCCTCGGTGTCGGTCTCGGTGGTCTCGGTGGTCTCGGCGGTCTCGGCTATGGAGGTTACGGAGTCGGCTACGGTATCGGTGCTCGCGGCTGCGGATGCGGAGGTTGGTACTGAAACCACTCTATGATGCTGTAATCAGATGAAACCACGACTGGGCATTGTCATACTAATAAACGATATATGCAATTTATTATTTTGTTTCATTTATACACGTCTGAAGAACTCATTGCGTAACATAGGTGGCTATAATATCAAAAATGATGTAAAGTGAGCTCCGCATTAAATTGTACTATGTTAATAAATAAAAATATTACTTTATACAAAAACGCTCTAATTTTAATTCGCCAGAATCAAAATTCTAAATATTACTGACAAGATTTTAGAATATATTAGATTACAATATCAATTCTTCATTTTGAGAAATTAAACACAATTTATATTTGTTATTTTGGCTTTGTATGATTAAATATTTTTTTATGGAGCGAATTTCTTCAATAATAGCATACAGGGTGTGGCATAATAAATGCATAATAAGGAACCAGGGGGTAGAGGCCACTGTGCAGGTTCAGATAAACAAATGTTATGTTCAGTAAAAGTGTCACGGTTTCCGAGATATTCGTCATTTTCGAAATTTTAGAAATATTTCACTCCTCGTTATTCCTTTTGACCCCAAGATTGCAAATGAAGACATTTTTCGTATAAAACATATTTACATTTATATATTTCGTAAACGAGCAATAAATAATGCATTATTTATTGCTCGTTTACGCGCCCATACTAATTTAAGACAGTGCATTAAGTACGGCCGTCGCGATCGGGTGCACCTCACTTAACATAAGATTTATATAACAACAGAACATTTAACATTTCTTAACATTTGTAACAGACCTGAACAATTAAAATAACATTTAACTCGTGGCTTAATTAACCACCCCAATTCGGACACCCTACATTTTGGTCCTTCCAGCCTAGGACCTCGCGCGTCGACAGTTAGCGGTGTATAGTTTTCGGCGTCTGAGGTGGACATTTGAACTGGTGTAACATTTAGTGTGGAAGGATTGTGGTGACATCAAGACTCGAGCCCATCGTAGTACAACAGAGACTGCTGCAGCATCCAGTAAGACAACAAACAACATTATAGGAAGACATTCAAGTAAGATCTTTCCATTATTTAACTTTAACATACATCATGTCACTTCTTGACATCCAGTATGAACTTTTTACTGAACTTAAAAGAAAGTGGGAAAATTACAACAAGGACGGCAGAGAAAGGAAAAACAACCCTGAATACTTCAAAAAACATTACAACAACTTAGAAGAACTGTGGAAAAAGATCCAGTTTAACCATGATCAGCTTTGTATGGAAATAAGCCAAGTGGATGAGTATTTCACCCAAAAATACTTTGATCAAGCAAAAGAAATCTATAAATCATATAGCCAGCTGCTGGTTATAGCCGATTAACTTCCAATCCAAGCAGTACGTTATTCGAGGAGAAGCCCACGTGTGGAACAAGCAAAGAACATTATTACTGACTCAACTTGTTCACTGCATAGGTGATGTCAGGTCGTGTAACTTGTGCCAGATATATCAGACAACCCACTGCTTCTCTGTATGGGAAATTACCATCTTTATCTTCAGGTTTCTTTTCAAATTTCATATTTACCTCAATTGGAGTGCAAACTGGTTTGCATTCAGACATACCAAAGCGTTCTAATACTTGGTTTATATATTTTTCTTGGTCTAAGATGATCTCACCTTTCTCACGATCTCTGTTTACATTTATGCCAATGCACTGCTGTATTTCACCCAGATCTTTCATACAGAATTCCCTTTTAAGTTTTTCTTTGATATCTGTTGCTGTTTTCTTGTCATTTGTAAAAATCATGAAGTCATCCACCCAAACAGCAATATAAATCATTTTTGATTCATTTACAGAATAATATATGCAAGGATCTATTTTAGATCTTTCAAATCCAATTTTAAGTAAAACATTGTTTAATTTTAGGTTCCACTGACGACTAGCTTGCTTAAGCCCGTAGATTGATTTATGTAAGTGACATACCTGATCACTCTCATCATAGCATTCTGGTTGTGACATATACATTTCGGTGTCTATGTCACCCTGAAGAAATGCACTTATAGCATCCATCTGAATCATTTCTAAGTCGTATTTAGCAGCTAATGCAAGCAGGAATCGGACTGAGGTATATCTTACCACTGGAGCATAAATCTCATTATAATCATTCCCTTTTCTTTGAGCACACCCCTTTATGACTAATCTAGCTTTAAAGCGAACAATCTCACCTTTCTCATTTGTCTTACTTTTAAATACCCATTTACATGGCAGGGCTCTCTTTCCTGATGGCAAATCTACCAGTGACCAAGTTTGGTTCTTTATTAAGGAATCATATTCCTCTTTCATGGCCTTCTTCCACTGATCAGCTTGTGTAGATGAAAGAGCTTCATCAACAGTGAGAGGATCACTCAAATTAAAAATAGGACAAAAGTAACTAACATCATGATCATCCCTTTCTGCATACCTGGCAGCTCTGCGTGGACGTAAGTTTATGTCACGTGCTGGTGTCGAAACGTCAACTGATTCCTCTGGTATGTAGGATGGATCATCATTGTCGCCTGATTGGTACTCATCACTCGAAGACTGGTCTAAGCTGGTTTGTGACTCCTCTTTGCAGGTCTCTTGTATTGACTGTATTTCAGGATCACTATTGGGTAAGCAAGTTGAGTACACATTATGCTCAAGTCTTTGAACATTTTCTAAAAATATTACATCTCTACTTTTGTCAATTTTATTAGTGTCAGGATCAAGTAGCCGATAACCCTTACTAGACTCACAATAGCCAACAAATAAATATTTTCTAGATTTAGAATCCCATTTTTGGCGGTTTTCCTTGGGTACTTGAGCCATTACTTCAGAGCCAAAAATTTTTATATTTGATAAGTTGGGTTTCTTGCCTGACCACATCTCTATAGGAGTCTTACCATCAAGTGATCTAGTGGGTGATCTATTAACTATATAGGCCGCTGTTGCTAGCGCTTCTGCCCAAAATTCCTTTGACAAATGAGCATAAAACAACATACACTTGGCCCTTTCTACCAACGTCCTATTCATCCTCTCTGCTAGGCCGTTCTGTTGAGGCGTGTACGGGGTACTTGTTTGATGTTCAATTCCATGTCTACTCAAGAAACTATTAAATTCTTTGTTACAGTATTCTTTACCGTTATCTGACCGAACAGTTTTTATTTTAGTTTCAAGTGCATTCTCTACTTTATTTTATAATCTTTGAAAACATCTAGTACACTCAATTTGTCTTTCAAAAAATAAACATGAACTTTCCGAGTAAAGTCATCTATAAAGGTAATTAAATACTTCATACCTCCCAGTGATGTTTGTTCCATCGGTCCGCACAAGTCAGTGTGGATAAGCTGCAATGGGCGTGAAGCTCTGGGGCCAATGTTTTTGTTGCCGACGACATTGTTGAACTATGTAGATTGCTGCTAGCAACACTACGAGGGCCAGTGTTATGTATATTGCCGAATAGTGGTGAATGTCATGCACAGAGATATTATCAGACAACACGGTTTCGTTTTTCATCAAACCTATCTTTTTGTCTATATCTTTGATAATTTCATTGTTTCCAATGTATGTAAAAATTTTTATGGTTATGTTTGGCAATGTTATTTTTACTATGTGATTTATTGGGGCGATCTGAAGTGTAGCTATATCCGGTTGCAGCCTGATTTCGCTCTCTTGGGGTTTATGGGTAAACAGCAGCATCTTCATCATCATCAGCAGTCTTCCCGAGAAGCGCCAGGTGTTCTGGTGGTCGGCGGAACTCATGCGGTTACGTGTCTCCTGCGTTGCCGCACTTCGTCGTCTCGCCAGACACCGTCGTCGTCGGATCCGTCTTCCCGACGACCAGGACCAGGAGCGGCTGCTTCACGGCCTCCACAGGGAGGCTAAGAGAGCGCTGCGCGTGGCAATAGCAAGGGCAAAGTCTGCAGCTCAGGAGGAGTTCCGGGGAACTCTTGATAACGTCCCCTGGGGGCGTCCATATCGTGTGGCGATGAGACGGTATCGCCCGTGGGCGCCCCCACTGACTCAGAGTCTCCGGGGCGATCTAGTTGAAGAGGTCGTCGCGGCTTTGTTCCCTGCCATTTAAGATGTGCCCCCTCCGATGGCGTCACATCCATCGACGCCATCGTCGTTGAGTTCGGCAAGGGTTATTTCGGAGGTTTCGCCCGAGGAATTTCGGGCGGTGGTGCTTCGGCTACGGGGCAAGAAGACGGCCCCGGGTCTCGACGGTATCCCTGGACGTGCATGTGTGTTAGCCGTCGAGCATCTGGGTACTAGGCTCCGTGGCCTGTTCTCCGCGTGTCTGGAGCAGGGCCGTTTTCCGTCTCAGTGGAAAACTGGGAAATTAGTCCTGCTCAAGAAGGAGGGACGGCCCGTAGAGTCGCCATCGGCCTACCAGCCCATCGTGTTGCTCGATGAGGTCTGCAAGCTCTTCGAGCGTATTGTTCACGCTCGCCTCGTCAAGCATCTTGAAGGGGTCGGGCCGGACCTGGCACAGTGCCAGTACGGGTTCCGGCAAGGCCGATCGACAATACACGCGATTTTGCGGGTCAAGGCACAAGCGGAGGATGCAGTGGCTCGGGGTGAAGTAGTGGTGGCGGTGTCTCTAGACATCGCCAACGCGTTTAATACTTTACCCTGGGCCTGCATAATGGAAGCACTGCGGTACCACGTGGTGCCACCGTATCTTCGGCGCCTGGTGCACTCGTATCTCTCAGATAGATACATAGTGTATCCGGGCGCCAACGGTTGGCACCGAAGAGCGATGGCCTGCGGTGTTTCACAGGGCTCAGTCTTGGGCCCTCTCTTGTGGAACATCGGCTACGATTGGGTGTTCCGTGGTACGAACCCCCGAGGTGTCGCTGTCGTCTGTTACGCGGAAGACACACTAGTGACAGCCTCGGCCAGGTCTTTCCAGGAGGCCACCCTTTTTTTTTTTTTTTTTTTTTTTGTCGCGGGGAAAGCGTTTTATTACTGCCGCCCGCTCCGGAGGGACGCGGATTAAGAATAAAACGGGTATGCTGGACTAGCCGGTCTTACGACCCAGCATCCCCCTCGCACGGATGATGGCTATCCGTGCTGCCGCTGGGCCGAGTCCCTAACTCCTATGTACACCCCACCCGACACTACCAGCTAAAACCCCGCGGTGGCCTTCTTCGGCGCTTGCGGAGCGGTCCCGGGGTATTCTAAGGAGTGCTAGAATTGCAGCCGGAATCGCCCCTGCGCGGTGCTGCGTAGCAGCCCATCTCCATGGAGGGCTAAGGAGCCCCCGCGCACCGAACAACGACAGCGAACGAGGCCTTACCACACGCGCTGCCGTCCATCTCGGGGTCGCACGATGCTCCGAATTGGGAGTGCATCGATACGGGCTGACAGCCCTCCGCTGCGCGCCCGCGACCCCCGATGGCCCCTATTAGTCGCCTCGTACGACAGGCAGGGGTTACCGTGGTGGAATTCAAACGCCCCCATTCCACAGGGCGGGAGACGCCGGTCAGTCGTCCACCCGGCGTCTCCTACGTCTTCTCTGGCGGCGGGAGGGATCATATCGTTCCCGATCCCTCTCAGCACTCTCCTTCTGCAAGATGACGTTCTCGCAGAAGTGGGCCACCGCACGCCAGGACCTCCGGCTGGCGACCATGGACGACACCACGGCCGGCAGCGAAAGGTCTCCTCCAACGACTGCTCTGAGAGCGCTGCGCTCTTCGTCTCAGGCTGGGCACTCCTCCAACGTATGCTGGGCCGTGTCCTCGCGGCAGTTGCCACAGTGGTGGCACACGGCGGACACCTCCTTCCCGATCCGACACAGGAACGAACCGAAACACCCATGGTCCGTTAATACCTGTGTCAGTCGGAACGTAGGCGCCCCGTGGCGCCTGTCTAGCCATCTCTTTAGGACAGGACGCACTGCTGCGACAGTCCTCAAGCCCGCAGTTGGGCTCTCCAGCCTGGTATGCCACTCCTCCACGGCGGTTCTGCGAAACCGGGCCGCAATCTCCCTCGGGGCCAATCTCTCTTGATGGCGACTGGACGCCTCCTCCTGCCAGAAGAACGCTGACGAGAGGAGTTTTGCGTCCAACTCCCAAGGGAGTGTGCCGGCCAATACACAGGCCGCCTCGTGGGAGACCGTGCGGTAGCCCCTTACTATTCGCTGCGCCACCAAACGCTGCGGTTTGCGCAGCAAGGCGACGCAGCGGGGTTTTAGGGACTCGGCCCATACGGGACATCCGTACAGGGCCATTGACCGCACGACTCCGGCGTATAAACTTCGGCAAGGGTTACCAGGTCCCTCCAGGTTCGGCAGCAGGCGTCCGAGCGCGCCCGCCGCCCGCACCAATTTCGGCGACAACTCCTCGAAATGGGCTCGGAAATCCCACCGGCTGTCCAGAATCAATCCCAAGTACTTCATTTTACAGCCGATGGGAATCCGCAACCCCTCCAAATCGATGTGGGGCCCTAAAGGTGGCCGAATCCGAGGCCTGTGAAAACAAAGGGCCTCGGTTTTGTTCAGGGCCACCTTAAGGCCCAGTCGCCGAATCCTGCCCACCACCTGTTCAGTTGCGAACGAGGCGAGCAGGGTGGCCTCCTGGAAAGACCTGGCTGTCGCTGTTACTAGCGTGTCGTCTGCATAACAGACGACAGCGACGCCTCGGGGGTTCGTACCACGGAGCACCCAATCGTAACCGATGTTCCACAGGAGAGGGCCCAGGACTGAGCCCTGTGGAACACCGCATACCATCGCTCTTCGGTGCCATCTGTCGGCGCCCGGATACACTATGTACCTATCTGACAGATACGAGCGCACCAGACGCCGGAGATACAGTGGCACCACATGGTACCGCAGTGCTTCCATTATGCAGGCCCAGGGCAATGTGTTGAACGCGTTGGCGATGTCTAGAGACACCGCCACCACCACTTCACCCCGAGCCACTGCATCCTCCGCTTGTGCCTTGACCCGCAAAATCGCGTGTACTGTAGATCGGCCTTGCCGGAACCCATACTGGCACTGTGCCAAGTCCGGCCCGACCCCTTCAAGATGCTCGACGAGGCGAGCGTGAATGATACGCTCGAAGAGCTTGCAGACCTCGTCGAGCAACACGATGGGCCGGTAGGCCGATGGCGACTCTGCGGGCCGCCCCTCCTTCTTGAGCAGGACCAACTTCCCAGTTTTCCACTGAGACGGAAAACGGCACTGCTCCAGGCATGCGGAGAACAGGCCACGGAGCCTAGTCCCCAGATGCTCGACGGCTAATACCCACGCACGTCCGGGTATACCGTCGAGACCCGGGGCTGTTTTCTTGCCCCGCAGCCGAAGCACCACCGCCCGAAATTCCTCGGGCGAAACCTCCGAAATAACCCCTGCCGAACTCAACGACGATGGCGTCGATGGATGTGACGCCATCGGTGGGGGAGTAACATCTTCAGTGGCAGGGAACAAAGCTGCGACGACCTCCTCGACTAGGTCGCCCCGGAGACTCTGCGTCAGTGGGGGCGCCCACGGGCGATATCTCCTCATCGCCACACGATATGGACGCCCCCAAGGGTCGTTATCGAGAGTTCCCCGGAACTCCTTCTGAGCTGCAGACTTTGCCCTAGCTATTGCCACGCGCAGCGCTCTCTTCGCCTCCCTGTGGAGGCCGTGAAGCAACCGCTCCTGGTCCTCGTCGCCGGGAAGACGGATCCGGCGACGACGGTGTCTGGCGAGACAACGGAGGGCGGCCACGCTGGAGACACGTAACCGCGTGAGTTCCGCCGACCACCAGAACACCTGGCGCTTCTCGGGAAGACGTCGGACTCGGGGCATAGCTGCGTCGCAGATGCGCGACATCGCTGCCCCGAACCACGACGCCTCCTGCTCGACCTGCATCGGTCCCTCTGGTGCAGGGAGCCACGCCTGGGCCAGAGCGGCTTCCTTCAGGGCCTCAACATCGAGGCGTTTTACTGACCAACGCGGGCCGTCCGACCGCGAGCCGGTCGGTTCTCCACTGGACTGGGTGTTAGGGGACAAGGCGACGTCGAACCGAATGTATCGGTGATCCGACAACGTCTCCTCGTCCACCAGAACTCTCCAGCCACGGACACGGCGGGCAATAGCTGGGCTGGCGAACGTGAGGTCCACCACCGATCCGCCATTATGCCGCACGCACGTGTTAACCGATCCGCGATTCACGACGGCCAGGTTGGCCGAGATCGCCCATTCCTCCAGGGCCTCGCCACGCCTGCTGGTCACCGACGAACCCCAAGCCAGAGACTTGGCGTTGAAGTCACCGGCAACGAGAACGGGGCGAGGCTGACTGTCTTGCACCACCAGGGCCCCCAGCCGAGTGAGAAAGAGCTCGAACTCGGCCATGGATCTATTGGGGGAGAAATACACACCCACAATCCAGACCCCCCCCAACAGAACCGCCACACATCCCGACCCCTTCGCTACTTTTTCGAAGGGCGGGGAGCCGGCAGCGCCCCGAGTGATGACGGCCACCAAACCGTTAAGGTCCCCTGCCCAGTCTTCCCTGGGGGGAATAAAATAAGGCTCGGCGACCACAGCCACTTGTATTGACCACTGCGCCATGCTCTGGACTAGCAGGTCCTGGGCCCTGGCGCAGTGATTAATGTTCGCCTGGAGGAAACGTTGCGCCATATTAATGGGCAATCTCCATCTGCTCCTCTACGGGGAGCGCTGTTGGCTGGGTCACAACCCCCGTTCCCCGACCGCGATTTGCGTGACGGGGGCGGGAGGAGGCGACGCATGCCTTGGCGCCCACCTGGTGCCCCGCGGGTTTACCAGCATCTGCGCAAACTGCGCAATGCGGCTCCGCGGAGCACCCCTTGGCCTTGTGGCCCAGTTGACCGCAGCGGTAGCAGATGCCGCTGCGGTCACACTCTTCGGTGCATCGCATCCGCACATGGCCCTTGTGCAGGCAGCGGTAGCACCGCATGGGCCTCGGCTCAAGGAGCTGGACGCGTGCAGCTACCCAGCCGATCAGCACTCGGCCCGAACTTAAAATTTTGTCGGCAGCCTTGGCGGGGCACCGCACCCACGCCGCACCAAGGCCCGAACGGTCAGGGCGGATCTCCCCGACCTTAAAATCTTCCGCTGCATTACACCCCGCTTTTGCGAGGGCCGCAGCGACCATATCCGGGTCGGCAGACGCGTCCAACCCGGATACTCGAAGTTCCGCGGTCTTGAACGGGCGGGAAACACGGACATCATCCGCCAGTTCCGTCCCGCGGAACACCTCCCTTACTTTCTCCGCAAGGGAGTCTGCTTTCACTTCGGACTCTGGGCCGGGTACCTCGTACAGGTACCCGCCCGTTGCCATTAGGCGCGCCCGCGTCTCGGCAATACCGAGGCCAGCCAAGTCCACGCGTAGCTGGACGACACGCAACACATTGGCATACGTGACGCCCCGCGCCAACCCCTCTGGCGTTACCGTCAACGAGACGGCTGCCTTGCGGGGCAGACGGATTCGTGGCCCTGGCCGACGCGGCTGCGGCGGAGCGGAAGCCGCAGCACTCAGCATGGGCTCGGAATGTTTCTTCCCTTTCTTGGCCACTACGTTCCACCCCTCTTCCATCGATGTAGGGGCGGGGGGTAGTGGCCGCGGCTCTCTTGGCAGTATAGCAGCGGGAGTGCCGCTTCTTTTCTTTATTTTCCCCCTTTTTCTTTTTCCCCCCCTACGGGATTCTCGTTGAGGGGGATTTGGGGACACCACAGATGCTGACGGTGCTACCGGCAGAGCAACTATGACAGGCTTAGGTTGGGGACGGGAAGCGTCAACAGGGGTAAACCTGTCATTGCTACGTCCCTTGCCCAAACCCTTTCCCTTCGGGGTGACCGGCAGATCGGCAACATCTGGTGGGGCTATTGAGGGCCCGGGTAATAAACCTGGCCTAGATGGCCCGGCGACGGCGTATGGCAGCTGTGATACCGCTCCAGCTCTGGCCCTATCAGCCGCCAAAGGGGGCCGAATTATGGGCTCCGGGGGCAGTCTAGAGCGTATGTCGTCCAGGCGCGCGTCTATCATATTTAAGACACGGCGCTCGAACTGCTCGAGGCGATCTCCTCCTTCTGAGGTCCCAGGTTGGGCCACCGACTGCGACTGACTCAGAGCTTGCACAGTCGACAACATTTCATCAAGTGCCTGCTGCTGAGCTGCGAGGGAGGCCTTCAGGACGGCAATTTCTTTAGACATTGCCGTCTTTTCAGCTTCTAACCTAACCACCTGAGCGGATGCAGATTCCTCGGCCCGCTCTAACAACTGATTGGCCACCAGGTTCAGCTTCCTCTGCTCTGGCCCTTTGAGGTTCCGGGACCTTGCCACGTCCCGGGTAATGGCTGACAGCTGAAAGCGCCAATCCTGGGCATCAGTTGTCACCTCCATATTCGCGGTGTCATCCTCTGACATCATCGCCGGTGCCGCTGAGAGGGCAAGCACTTTTTGGGCCGGCTCGACGTCACTGTCGCTTGTAGGTGCGTCCAGTTGTCCTCGATCTCTTAGAGCCCTCTTTGAGCGCGTCATTACGCCGCTCGTTCCGGCCCTAACTCCGGAAGCCGAGGCAATTAAAACAGCCCCGACATTCGTCTTTTTGGGCTTAAGCCCAGCGCCATCCATTCGAGGGTCGCTAACGTCCCCCAGGATAGGCAGTTTCTCCACATCATCTTCATTTATTATTTGTGATTTTTTCATAATTAAACCCACGAGTATGGGGGAAATAAACCGTCCGCCCAGGCAGAGCCCCCTGTACCTGGGTAAGCCTGAAGTATCACGCACGGAGGGGCAGCAGGTACTCCGGCGGCGTGGTTCGCACTAGAGACCGAACTACCCATCGGCCATGCATCCCCTCGCGGTGCGCCGCCGCTTGGGATTCGGGGTGACTTTTTATAGAGGTTTTCTACCTCGCGGCCCGGGCGGTTAAGCCAAGACCCTCGGTCCAGTCGGAGCGCGAGACATGACCACAGACCTCCAGACCGGATTACGATGCACGACGGTGACAGCAGGAGAGAGCATCCCCCCCACTGCCCACTCGGCGGCGGGGTGAGCGCACACCGAGCCCGCCGACACCCCCGAGATAAAACTCGGGAGTAGCCCGAACTTCGAGCAAGGGTCATCACAAAAGCGACAACCATCAACCACCATTTATCAGGAAATTGGCCGTTGGTCAACATGACCACCGTTGCCCAGGGTGCACCACGTGGAGGTTTCCTGACTTCGCACCCCTCCAGGAGGCCACCCTGCTCACCTCGTTCGCAACAGAACAGGTGGTGGGCAGGATTCGGCGACTGGGCCTTAAGGTGGCCCTCAACAAAACCGAGGCCATTTGTTTTCACAGGCCTCGGATTCGGCCACCTTTTGGGCCCCACATAAGTGTGGAGGGGGTGCGGATTCCCATCGGCTGTAAAATGAAGTATTTGGGATTGATTCTGGACAGCCGGTGGGATTTCCGTGCCCATTTCAAGGAGTTGTCGCTGAAATTGGTGCGGGCGGCAGGGGCGCTCGGACGCCTGCTGCCGAACCTGGAGGGACCTAATAACCCTTGCCGAAGTTTATATGCTGGAGTCGTGCGGTCAATGGCCCTGTACGGATGTCCCGTATGGGCCGAGTCCCTGAACGCCCGCTGCGTCGCCCTGCTGCGCAAACCGCAGCGATTGGTGGCGCAGCGAATAGTTAGGGGCTACCGCACGGTCTCCCACGAGGCGGCCTGCGTATTGGCCGGCACACTCCCTTGGGAGTTGGACACCAAACTCCTCTCGTCAGCATTCCTCTGGCGGGAGGAGGCGTCCAGCCGCCGTCAGGAGAGACTGGCCCCGAGGGAGATTGCGGCCCGGTTTCGAAGAACCGCCGTGGAGGAGTGGCATACCAGGCTGGAGAGCCCGACTGCGGGCTTGAGGACAGTCGCAGCAGTGCGTCCTGTCCTAAAGAGATGGCTAGACAGGCGCCACGGGGCGCCTACATTCCGACTGACACAGGTATTAACGGACCATGGGTGTTTCGGTTCGTTCCTGTGTCGGATCGGAAAGGAGGTGTCCGCCGTGTGCCACTGCCGCGAGGACACGGCCCAACATACGTTGGAGGAGTGCCCAGCCCGGGACGAAGAGCGCAGCGCTCTCAGAGCAGTCGTCGGAGGAGACCTCTCGCTGCCGGCCTTGGTGTCATCCATGGTCGCCAGCCGGAGGTCCTGGCGTGCGGTGGCCCACTTCTGCGAGAACGTCATCTCGCAGAAGGAGAGTGCTGAGAGGGATCGGGAACGATATGATCCTTCCCGCCGCCAGAGAAGACGTAGGAAGCGCCGGGTGGACGACTGACCGGCGTCTCCCGCCCTGTGGAATGGGGGCGTTTGAATTCCACCACGGTAACCCCTGCCTGTCGTACGAGGCGACTAATAGGGGCCATTGGGGGTCGCGGGCGTGCAGCGGAGGGCTGCACGCCCGTATCGATGCACTCCCAAATCGGAGCATCGTGCTACCCCGAGATGGACGGCAGCGCGAGTGGTTAGGCCTCGTTCGCTGTCGTTGTTCGGTGTGCCGGGGCTCCTTAGCCTCCCATAGAGATGAGCTGGTGGTAGGATATTCGTATCCGCCCGGATAACGACCACCGTACACACGGCGAAAAACCCGCCATAGTGGCACACGCAAGTGTGTCGCGTTCCGGGATCAGCCAGTGTATTTCCGGTTATCGTCCGGGGGCTAGAGTTGGGGTACGATGTTTGGCCGTGCCGGTATTAGCCGGTTCACAGTCGGTTGGAGGCGTGTTGATCCGTCGGCCACGGAGACATGTAGAAACGGTTGTACCGCTGGCCGCCCGCGGTACAGTACAGGGGCCCAATCGTGGCTAACCACCACGAGAGGCTGCCCCACCACGACGAGTCACCCGACCGGGTATACGGTGTCGGTTGGTGCTCCTCTGGGGACCTCCGATCACTGTCTGGTTGGGACGTCAGTACCTCGCGCTTTGCCTCCACGTCCCGTGAAGGTCAAGCGCAGGGTCTGGCACTACTCGTCGGCAGATTGGGATGGTATGCGGGATTATTTCGCATCCATCCCTTGGCAGCAGCACTGCTTTGAGGGAAAGGATACTTCTGCGAGTGCCGACGCCGTTGCCTGCGAGATCAAACATACACACACATACATACATATATATGCAACACGCACATAGCAATACATACCATATATATAATAAATAATATATCAATACATATAATATAACAATAATATGAAATAATAATTAATTATATAAAAATAAAGCGTTATGGTATAATAATTACGCCAGCAAAGACATATAATACATTTTTACTCGGGTTTTAAAAATACTCAATGATGGAGCTTTACGTACAAATTGCGGCAAGGAATTCCATAGGCGAACAGCCTGGACGGTAAACGAACTGTCAAAGAAACCACTGCAGTGCAGTGGAGTCTTAAGAGTCAAATTTTCTGACGATCTTAAATTCAAAGAATGAGAGGTATGGAGAAAGTTGAAATGTACTTTAAGATAGTGGGGATATATCGGATTGAACAAAATGTTATAAAGAAGAAATAAAATGTGAGTATTCCGGCGAAGACGAATAGGGAGCCACTTGAGCTTAGAGCGAAATTCCGAGATGTGATCATATTTGCGCAGACCAAATATAAATCTTATGCAGAAATTTTGGAGGCGCTCAAGCTTATCAAGTTGAACTTGGTTTAGGTCCAGGTAGCAGACATCCGCGTAGTCAAGCACGGGGAGAAGTAAAGCCTGTGCAAGCGCAATTTTGGTGGCAGTGGGCAAGAAATTACGAAGTCTCTTTAAAGTTGCCGCAGATGCAAACAACTTACGACTCATAATTGCAATTTTTGGTCCCCAAGACAAGTTGCGATCCAATATTACTCCCAAGTTTTTAACGGTCTCACTATAAGGAATTATAGTGTCATTAAAAACAACAGGAGGAAGAACTGGCCAGTCTATTTTGGATATAAGCCGCGAGCTACCCATGATTATAACTTGAGTTTTGGCCGGATTTACTTTAAGACCAAAACGAGTGCCCCATTCGGATATTTTTTTCAAATCGTCATTTATGAACCCAATAGCGTCATTTATTCTATCTCTTGATGCTTGGCAGTAAATTTGGAGATCGTCTGCATAAAGGTGGTAGGAAGAAGTAATATTTTGAGATATTGTGTTTATAAAGATAGCGAAGAGTAAAGGAGATAAGACGCCACCTTGCGGTACGCCGGCTGACGTGTTACACCATGATGAAAAATTATCTTCAAGGCGAACCCGTTGCCTGCGACCATACAGATAACTGTGAAACCAATCGATTACCGTTGGAGATATGTTAATAGAGCGGAGCAAGGCAAGAAGGATGTCAAAGTCGACAGTATTGAAGGCGTTACTGAAATCCAGTAACGACAGCACAGTAAGCCGACCTTTTTCCATCCCGAGACGTATATCGTCTGTGACTTTTACTAGGGCAGTGACTGTACTGTGCCCAGGTCGAAAACCCGATTGAAAGGAGTTCAAAAGGGAGTTTTTAGTGAGGAAGGAACTAAGTTGAGAATGGACAAGACGCTCTAGTACTTTCGAGAGGAAAGGAAGAATAGATATGGGTCGGTATTCGGAAAAAAATTGGGGATTAGTTTTTTTAGGAAGAGGTATGATTTGAGCATCTTTCCAACTAGAAGGGAAAACTCCTTTTAGAACAGAGAAGTTGAATATGTGACAGATCAAAGGCAGAATCAAGTCCAGAATAGGCACTAGCATATTACGACTAATGCCATCTACACCTACTGCACTTGATGTGACTGAAAGGATGCTTTTCTTAACATCACAAGCGGTAAATCGATTAAAGACGAATGGAGTATAGCTGGAAATTGGCAGCGAATGGATATAACTAATTGTTTGATTCTTAATTGAAGTGTCAATATAAGAACAAGAAGAAAAGTGTAGATTAAGATTATCGATATCGAGAAAATTAGGAGCTGAATTTTGTCGAGATTTGCCAATTCCCAGAGACCTAAGGAATTTCCAGACTTTAGCTGGATTTTCCTCTTCAACGGAGTCGTGAATATGGTGACGATAAGCATCCCTACACACCCTATTACAGCAATTCCGTAGCCTTACATATTTAGCCTTGGTGTTATCAATCGGGCTGCTTTTATATTTTGTTTTAGCTGCGGCTTTTTTGCATATTAAGGACCTAATGTCATCCGTGAGCCAAGGTGCAGGAAGATGTTTCAGTTTGATAGCTCGCAGGGGAGCGTGAATATCATATAGATGCGTAATTAAGGAATTAAAAATTGCAAGTTTTGTGTCTATTGAATCGGCCTCAACAATACTGGACCAATCAGTGTCTTCAATATCTTTACGAAAAGCTTCCTTGTCCATGCCATCAAATTTACGCTGAAGTATTATTCTGGGTCTCAGTTTAGGCGGACGAATTTTATACGATAAAAACAACAAGTCGTGATATGAAAATTCATCAGCCGAACATTGACCATGCTTGGCGACATGCTGTGGGGAGGTCACCAGCATAATATCCAAGAGAGAAGGCGTAGTGTTAGGGAGATGATGTGTAGAACTCAGTGGTAAAATATGCAAGTTACAAGACTTTACCACAGTTTCAAACGAGGAAGTACGGTGGTCGTTTTTTAGCAAGCAAGTGTTGAAGTCACCCATAATTATAGCATGATCATATGAAGGTATTAGGTTTTCTAATATGGTTTCAAAAGATGAAAAATAGTCAATGCGCACTGATGGGCTATAGTAGACTCCGAGAAGAATTTTAAAGTGAGAGAGAGTAAGGTCAATAAAGAGATGCTCACCAGCATTTGATGGTGATGGTTGTGGCGACATACTAATAACAGAAAAGGGAATGTGTGCACGGAGATAAATAGCCACACCACCACCACCCTTGTCAGTGCGATCATTGCGGATAAGGCGAAAGCCAGGAAGGGAATAAGACGTAGAAGGAAGACATGGCTTAAGCCAAGATTCAGAAATTAATATAGCATGAATATTTTTGTGGTCCAGAGACGCCAACATATCGGGGAAATGAGCCGGTATACTTTGTGCATTAATGTGAATAAGATTAAAATTTTTAGATACATCAGAAAAGTGACTCTCAAGGGTGTCTGACAGTGAAGGAGTACTGTGAAAGCTTTCATCACTTGAATCGCCAGGATCTGAGGTTGCAGAAGTAAAATGTTCACTGTCATCGCTACTTTCACTACATAACATACGCAACATAATACCATGTAGAAAAAAAATATATATATATAATATAACTATAATAATACGTATAATATAAAGATAAATAGATGTAAACAAATATACAGTGTAAATTTATAAAGATTTTAAATACTTGTGAATAAAGTTTAGGCTTAAAATTGTTACATTCGCACTGCCGGTTGTGTCATCTTAATGATCATAATACACAAATTAAATTAAATAAACACACCATAAACAAAGAGAAAAAAAAGAATACAAAAATATGGGTCGTTGTCGATACGTGAATGTCAACTTGTCTTAATATCTATGACTGTCCATTAGGGTAAGCTAGAATTGACAGATGACAACTACCCGCATATTTACATTAAAAAAATATATATAAAAAGAAATTGTCACATACAAAGTGGGTAGGTAGATATTATTAAGACTATTATCCTGTCATAGTCAAACACTATAACACGAACCACAATAACTATTTTACATTTTGTCGCCATCAAACAAAGAAGAAGAAGAAGAACTATTTTACAAAAACTGTTTACTTTTTGCTCGACACCACGTCATGTCTTCTACTCCTAGTGGACGGACCCGCGACCGCGGTTGCGTTAGTAGGCCGCACTGGCTTGCGCGTGTCGATGGTCGGCGCAGCCACGGGCGCAGCGATCTTGTCGAGGTCTCCAATACAATTGGCCCTATGACGTACTCCATCAGATCCCAGGATGAAGACGGACCCTTCCCGCGTCCAGCACTTGGTGATGCCGAACTTATGACGTGCAGCCATGAAAATGTCATGTCGTGGTTTAGTTAGAAATTCCGACAACGTTATACCCGACCTCCGCAGTTGAGTCTTGACATACCAAATGTTGTTTCGGAGTGACAAGGCATGAAATTTTATAAGGATTGGCCGAGGATGATCTATAGTAGATGAGCGACCCATTCGGTGACAGCGACTGATGTCCTTGTCGCTAAAATCGGCAATCTTCAAGTTATTAACCACAACATCAGTGACCAATACTGCAGTGACCTCATCTTTGGCTTCAGGGACACCGTGAATCAACAAGATTTTACGTCGTTTTTGCAACTCAAGTTTATCCACGGTGTCGGAAAGAAGCGCTATCTGTGCTTGAATGGAGCGGAATGCTGTCAGCACAAACTCCTTAAATTTAAAATACTCAGCTGCCAGAGTGCCCGTCGTCATCGATGACGTGGGGCTGGTGGCCTTCTTGAGCTCATTCTCCATGACATCCATCCTCTGCACGAAGAGGGCTTGAAGCTGGGACTGGCTCTCCAGAAGTTTTTCTAAGTGTTGTGACTGTGCCATTACGTTTACGTAGTTCTGTGTGTGGTGTGTACTTTTCAAGAATAACACTTCCCGGCAGGTACGAAAGCCTAACTTTTAAATTGACATAGAAATATCAATATAAAATAATGTATAATATATTTTTAAAACAGATAAATTAAAAACAGCTGTTATTTATTTCGCACCTACCCTCGAAAAAAAGACTAAGTCAGACTAGACTAAGTCTTTTCCATTTAATTCACAATCGATATCTAGATGCAGACTATCGATTGCTTGCCAACGTGTTCCCAGCGTTTTCAAGGC
The DNA here is from genome assembly GCA_905220505.1 of Laothoe populi. Taxonomy (NCBI): domain Eukaryota; kingdom Metazoa; phylum Arthropoda; class Insecta; order Lepidoptera; family Sphingidae; genus Laothoe; species Laothoe populi. The sequence goes on from HG992157.1 coordinate 6,466,145, forward strand.
ATCCTCAAACTCCCATTTCTCCGCAAGGCTCTCTACGTCTATTTCCGCCACTGTTCTGTTAAATGCTCTAAAATTAGCATGTTGTTTACGTAAAGACTCGTCTAATTTGCTGAAATTGCCTTGTTGCTTTAACATTCTTCCTGTAGCTTGAGCTTGTTCGTGGGTGGTATCGTTTTCCTCATCGAGTTGATCTTCACGCAATGAAGTTTGGGATTGACCGGAGACCGAAGCTTCCTTATAATGTTCTTTGCTTGTTCCACACGTGGGCTTCTCCTCGAATAACGTACTGCTTGGATTGGAAGTTAATCGGCTATAACCAGCAGCTGGCTATATGATTTATAGATTTCTTTTGCTTGATCAAAGTATTTTTGGGTGAAATACTCATCCACTTGGCTTATTTCCATACAAAGCTGATCATGGTTAAACTGGATCTTTTTCCACAGTTCTTCTAAGTTGTTGTAATGTTTTTTGAAGTATTCAGGGTTGTTTTTCCTTTCTCTGCCGTCCTTGTTGTAATTTTCCCACTTTCTTTTAAGTTCAGTAAAAAGTTCATACTGGATGTCAAGAAGTGACATGATGTATGTTAAAGTTAAATAATGGAAAGATCTTACTTGAATGTCTTCCTATAATGTTGTTTGTTGTCTTACTGGATGCTGCAGCAGTCTCTGTTGTACTACGATGGGCTCGAGTCTTGATGTCACCACAATCCTTCCACACTAAATGTTACACCAGTTCAAATGTCCACTTCAGACGCCGAAAACTATACACCGCTAACTGTCGACGCGCGAGGTCCTAGGCTCGAAGGACCAAAATGTAGGGTGTCCGAATTGGGGTGGTTAATTAAGCCACGAGTTAAATGTTATTTTAATTGTTCAGGTCTGTTACAAATGTTAAGAAATGTTAAATGTTCTGTTGTTATATAAATGTTATGTTAAGTGAGGTGCACCCGATCGCGACGGCCGTACTTAATGCACTGTCTTAAATTAGTATGGGCGCGTAAACGAGCAATAAATAATGCATTATTTATTGCTCGTTTACGAAATATATAAATGTAAATATGTTTTATACGAAAAATGTCTTCATTTGCAATCTTGGGGTCAAAAGGAATAACGAGGAGTGAAATATTTCTAAAATTTCGAAAATGACGAATATCTCGGAAACCGTGACACTTTTACTGAACATAACATTTGTTTATCTGAACCTGCACAGTGGCCTCTACCCCCTGGTTCCTTATTATGCATTTATTATGCCACACCCTGTATGCTATTATTGAAGAAATTCGCTCCATAAAAAAATATTTAATCATACAAAGCCAAAATAACAAATATAAATTGTGTTTAATTTCTCAAAATGAAGAATTGATATTGTAATCTAATATATTCTAAAATCTTGTCAGTAATATTTAGAATTTTGATTCTGGCGAATTAAAATTAGAGCGTTTTTGTATAAAGTAATATTTTTATTTATTAACATAGTACAATTTAATGCGGAGCTCACTTTACATCATTTTTGATATTATAGCCACCTATGTTACGCAATGAGTTCTTCAGACGTGTATAAATGAAACAAAATAATAAATTGCATATATCGTTTATTAGTATGACAATGCCCAGTCGTGGTTTCATCTGATTACAGCATCATAGAGTGGTTTCAGTACCAACCTCCGCATCCGCAGCCGCGAGCACCGATACCGTAGCCGACTCCGTAACCTCCATAGCCGAGACCGCCGAGACCACCGAGACCACCGAGACCGACACCGAGGCCATAAGCGGGACCAACAGCAGCACCAATGGGACCCTCGGCAGTTATACCGACGGCACCGTCACCACAGCCGTACGAGACAGCACCGGCACCGGCAGTGGGGAACTCTCCGGCAACTTCTACGGTACCCAGGAAAGGCAGGTTACCGGCAACGGCAACGGGACCCTCGTACACGTTCTCAGAACGTACGTCAAGACCAGTGGGGGCGATGGCGGAGGCGGTGGAGACACCGAGACCACCACCGTAGGCAGCTCCGAGACCGCTGGCGACAGCGATGTCAGCAGCAGGAGCGATGCCACCACAGCCGAGACGACCGTAGCCCAGACCGCCGTATCCGAATCCATCGTAGCCGAGACCACCGTATCCGAATCCATCGTAGCCAAGACCGCCGTATCCGAGTCCATCGTAGCCCACTCCGGCGTAACCCAAACCTCCGTAACCGAGACCGTCGTAGCCCCAGCCGGTGCCGAGGCGTCCGAGACAGGTGGCAACAGCGCTCTAAAATTAATCAATAAATTACAATCAGTGGTATCTTATACGATTTTCTGAGAACTAAGAGGAATGTTAACATAGTGTACACATCGTCTGGTCAAAATGAGCTCAGCATACCGTCAAAATATACCGCAAAGATACACCTTTGCGCCTCTGTGTCTACCAAAATCAAATATTTATAGATTCCATCAAATGTTATACATCATTTAGATTCAGTATTTTTTTTTACTCTATCGCCAGTTCGGAATGCAGTTTCGTTAAAGTAGAACGGGCAAGAAACTCAATCGTTGCTCTTTTCACACCGGTTAACAATATTTGGTTATACAATTAATATAAGATTTAAGTTTAATTACATTAGATTAAAGCAGCTCAATATATGTTTAGTTATCGTATTGTAATATTGTGAAATAAAAAACATTACAAGACCTAATGCCGCACATGACCATCGTGAGAGTGATGAAATACCCTTATGGGCATACGATCGTAAGCCTAGGTTATTTTATGTTATATGTCAAATTATTGAAGCACTGCCTCGGTGGCGCAGTTGTAATTGCGCATGCGTTACGATTGCTGTGCTGAGGTCTCGGGTTCGATCCCCGGGTCGGGTAAAGTGATATTGGGTTTTTCTATCTAGAAATTCTTCAGTATTAGCCCGGAGTTTGGAAAATGTGCCCGGTATGGCGATAGGCTCGCCCCCTATCACATTATGGGACCGAAATTCGGCGAAAAGTGGGTGTACTAGTTACACCTCTGCCTACCCCTTCGGGGATTACAGACGTGAGTGTATATGTGTATGTGTGTGTGTATTGAAGCACCAAATTGAGAAAATCGTCAATATCTATAGAAACAACATCGACTAGCGAATAAAATATATTCTATTTAAATAAATATTTTAAATGTGTGGAAAAACATAAAAGCATTGTATTTAAAAGTGACTTTACCTGGGCCAATAGAGCGGATGCGCAAAAGACAAGCACAGCTTTAGCCGACATGTTTATGTTCAGAGGATTTTCCAGCGAAAGCACAATCTATAATGATTCTCTCCTACTTCGGAGCAGTTTTATATAAGAAGGTTTGTTGGTATGCAACGCACTATCTTAATGGGTACAGAATTATTAAGCAACTCACTCGTTTAATAGCTTGTACGTGCAAAACAAAAATTTTACTATCAAAAAAAAATTCTAATTAAGTCATTAAACACGGACAAATATATTTTCATTCAATTGCAGAGGAAATTATTTTTGTATATAAGCCTTATAGTGATGTGTATTGATCATTCTACAGTGAGTCTTCAGTAGAACAGAACAAACATGTCTGCCTTCGCCTTCCTTCTCCTCTGCGTGCAGGCTTGCCTCATCCACGTGAGTACATTTTTTTAACGTTAATGATAAATTATAATGCTTCAAATGTAACTCAGTGAACTTAATAACAGATACGAATGCCGAATTTCCGGCAAAGGAATACAAGAAATATAATGTATATTTATAGCATTATCCTTACCTACTCGAATGTAGACACAGGGTTGAAGTAAAGTACCTACGCTACGACTGGCCCGCATCTGACACAAAACAAGCGATAAAAAGTCTGCTTTTATATAATTTAGGATAATATTAAACAAAGCTTTCTTGTTCTAGAATGTGTACAGCGCATGCGGTTGCGGTGCTGGCCTCGGCTACGGCTATGGAAGTCTTGGTTATGGAGGTCTCGGTTATGGAGGATATGGTGTTGGCGGCATCGGTTACGGTGTGGGCTATGATGGTTTGGGTTACGGTGGTCTCGGATACGGCGGTTTGGGCTATGGGATCGGTTACGACGGTTATGGCATCGGCGGAGGTTGCGGAGGTTACGGAGGTGCTGGCATCGGTAATGTAGCTGTGGCTGGTGAGCTGCCCGTGGCTGGTACCACTGCCGTCGCTGGACAGGTGCCCATCATCGGCGCTGTGGAGTTCGGAGGTACCGCGGCTGCCGCTGGTGCTGTGTCTATCGCCGGACGTTGCGGCTGCGGCTGCGGTTGCGGCGGACCATACGTCTACTGATCAGACATCTTTGACAAATCTCATCTTCTTACTACGACCTTCCGTTGAAATATATTCTGAATTTGCAACATGATTTTGCTGTTTTACTTTTTATTACATTTGATGATCGGTTATACAACATGCAACTTAATAAACGCCCACCCTGAAAGTAGTTTGGTAAGAATGGGTAACTGAATCGCTTACAGTATTTTTTAAAGGTTTTTTCTACAAAGAATTATAAGTAAAAATACGTAAGTAATTCTTAAGTTAACTGAGAATAATTTCAGTATTTTTAATCCAATCTAATACATTTATTTAATCACTTCGACGACTCATCGCCATAATAATACAACTTCGTGGACATTAAACACTCATAACTTTTGATTGAATGCATCGATTTTTATGAAATAAAGACTTAATGTTACATCAAAATACGCTATATGATTTTATTGCCGATTCTTAAAAAATAATCAGTACTTTAGCCGTAGATTGGCATTGACAGGTTGACAATATTTAAAAAACAATTGAATTGTGTTTTACATCGATATCATAACATAATACAATCAAAATTGTGAATAAATATTTATTAATAAGACTGCCTCGGTGGCGCAGTTGTAATTGCGCTGCGTTACGACTGCTTTGCTGAGGTCTCGGGATCGATTCCCGAGTCGGGTAAAGTGATATTGGGTTTTTCTATCTAGAAATTCTCAGTATTAGCCTGGAGTCTGGAATTGTGCCCGGTTTGGCGATAGGCTCGCCCCTATCACATTATGGGACCGAAATTTGGCGAAAAGTGGGTGTACTGGTTACGCCTCTGCCTACCCCTTTGGGGATTACAGGCGTGAATGTATATGTAAATATTTATTGTTCAGACAAAGTTCCTACACATGTTTGTAGAGTTATATTACCCTATTAGGAATAAAGCATACCTTATTCCTTTGACATGCATATCGCTCGACTAATTATCAAAATTAACTTTTGTCAGAAAATTTTACAAGAGAGGGAATAAGCTTTTGTTTATTTTTATATATTCTACTAGAAAAAGGATTTACGATTTTTTATTAAACAGAAATATTCAAGTTTGTGTCATTTTGCCGTACATAAGAACTACTCCATACGAATAGTTGAATTAATGTGCCCTGGTGGAATTTAAAGCCAGTATAGAATTTTTTGGAGTTTCGAATTTTGATAATTTGCCAACGATAAAAACTTATCTCGATGATCAGCTATTCAATTGAATGTTATAATTACTATGTTTTTAATTCACTTTTAACATGGAGGTTCAAGACCACTGGCAAAGATGTAATCCGCACCAGGAGCGTTAGCATTGTTTTTTTTGTTCTGGCACTGGTAAGCGCAGTGCCGTCCAATTAGAGTATCAGGTAGTGAGAGATAATCTATCCCTCGCTACTCAACACCATCATGCTGGCCTGTAACTTCTTCACACTACGCCATAGGACAAGAAGGTGAAGAAACGGTCGAGGGTCTAGTGTCAGAGTATTCAGAAGGCCGTAACACGGCTAAATATCGTACCCCAACTTCAAACCCCCGACAGAAATAAGTTTGTATAACTTTTAATTACATATTTACACTATTATTCTCTTTCTGGCTATGTTAATCAATAAATATTAAATAATATATAAACACGTGTTAGCCTTACATGTCGTTTTATTTCAATACAAATAGAAAAACAATATTATTTACAATATCCTCGACGCTTCCTATAAAATTGATTGTTTTAGAAAAACATAATAAAATACTTGAGCAATACCTGACACATGTTTGAAATATACATGTATTATTACTAATTGTGTTATCGGTTTTTAAAATTAAAAGCCTTACGAAATATCGTTGTGTTACCTTCATACACAAACTACAGATTCGATATGAGTGTGTAACATAGCTGTTGAGTTCAAATATACAACATGTAACATGATTAATGCACACTCTGAAAGTAGTTTGTTCAGAATAAGCGACTGAATCGATATCAACCATTTCTTAATAGACGATTTTTTTTTTCAAAAATAATGAAAACTCAGGTAAATAATAGTCACCCTTTAATTTAACGTTCAAGACAAACGAAACTGAGACATAAGTCCATGCGATAAAGTCTTTTCTAAATGCAATAATAAACGAATAGTTTAAAAAATCAAATAATTATAGTTACGAACTTTATATTGAAAATTAGTACTACTAATTTCATAAATAACAATATTTATATTCATCGCAGTCTAATTTCAATACATGAATTATGATTGTAATAATGTTTTTAAATTGGGGTGTCTGAGGATGTGCGTTATTCCCGTTACACGTAGTATAATATGTTTGTCTTCTGCTTGTAAGGTCGCCTCATCTCTATGCAGTTTACAAATTTTGTAGGTGGTACGAGATCTCAAAGTAGCTGCTCTCTAAATTCAAAACCTTAGTGTTCATAAACTACGCAGTTACTTATTCTTTATAAATTTATTATAAACTAGATTTTGGTCGCGGCTCCGCCCACATGGAGTTAGAGAATGACATAGGCTACTTTTATCCCGGAAAAATGCACCATTCCTATGGTATAGCAAAATGTAGAAAGGCGTGCCTCCGTGGATTCTATACCTATTCTACCAAAAATAACCTCCTCGCGGATGGAGCCGCGGGCAACAGCTAATGATCAAAAAGAGCTAGTATCATTATTTTTATAGCCACCCACTTTCTCTGGCGCCTAAAATATACTGTGCTCATTACTATATTGTTAGGGTAGATATCCCTTTTATTAGAAATACCGAAGGTATATCCAAGGTATTTTAGATAATAACTATGGGTAGATTAATAAGTTTATAGGTTGAGCGGGGTGAAGGTTTGGAATGTAATAAAATAGACCGCACACAGCGTACCGGTCTTCAGTCCGTGTTCAATTCTGATCATTATAGTTTGTGAACCTTTGAGACAAGATAAGGCCTTCATCATGACTATTTGTTGTGAATATCCTCTGAGGTTTATAAGAGAGTCAACTAGCTTGCACCATTCTTCTATTCTAAGTAGATAAACATATCAGGATCGAATTCGGCAAGGTAAATTTCGCCGAATCGGATATTTTGCACAGCTCGGTTGTTATTTTATCTGAGTACAATTTTTTCCAGAATTTCAAGATGGCGTCGAAGCAATCTCTCATCACGTTCTTTCTAATCGTTTCTAGGATAATTTGTTTGCTGTAAAACTGGCGAATGCGTCGACAAGTTTTGTCGAATATTATGACTTGATCATTGTCCTCGAAATATCTCGATGTAATTGGTTAGGCGTGTTCGGGCATCCCGTCTACTGTTTTTGGATTTTACATTGTTTAACAATATTTAATTGTAAAATACACGTGTAGGGTAGACTCACTTTATTGACACAGAGTTGTTCACTCAACGAAAATCAAAGCAAGAATGAATCGTTGTCTAGAACCACCTACTAATAAATAATAATAGAAAGAAGGGATACGATCACTTACCATTTTTGTAACATTAGTATTTAATTCGAATTTTGCTAGTTTATAAATATTGTAAATGTTGTAAAGAAAGTTGACCATCTGGGCAATTTAGTAGTTTATTATTCACTATAATGCGATACGATTAGACCACTTTGCTGATAGCCGTGTCGTGATCTTTCATTGATACCAAATTTCATTTACAATTTACTAAGTTACATATACTAAGTTGTTTTGGTTTTGCTGTCAACCTATCTAAGGGATCCAAGCCCTGGTAAACCGTATTGTAATTATAAATTATTTAGCAAATTCTAAACATTAGTTTATAGCTGTAACTAAACCAAAGAAGGTATAAGTTTTAATGAAATAAATACCAAACTTTTATATTGTTAATGCTTTATTATTTTTCATGGGATCAGTGTTTATTTTCATCAGGGTTATATCATGGTAACGATGCTTTTAGTACCAAGCACCACAACCGCAGCCGCGAGCGCCAATGCCAGCGTAGCCGAGTCCGTAACCTCCATAGCCGAGACCACCAAGACCGGCACCGATGCCATAAGCGGGACCAACAGCAGCAGCGCCGATGGGACCCTCGGCAGTAATACCAACAGCACCATCACCACAACCGTAAGAGATAGCACCCGCACCAGTGGTCGGGAACACGCCGTCCACAGCTACGGTTCCCAGGAATGGCAGGTTACCGCCGACAGCCAAAGCACCCTCATAAACATTCTCAGAAACGACGCCAAGACCAGATGGGGCGATGGCGGAGGCAGTGGAGACACCGAGCCCACCTCCATAAGCAGCTCCGAGACCGCTGGCGACAGCGATGTCAGCAGCAGGAGCGATGCCACCACAGCCGACACGGCCGTAGCCCAGACCGCCGTAGCCGAGACCACCGTATCCGAGTCCATCGTAGCCGAGACCGCCGTATCCGAGTCCATCGTAGCCCAGTCCGCCGTAACCCAGACCTCCGTAACCGAGACCGTCGTAGCCCCAGCCGGTGCCGAGACGTCCAAGACAGGTGCTCATAACGCTCTAAAAATTACGGAAAAATTACTTTTATAAGATAAGAGAACGGGTCTTAATCGTGTAATAGTTAATTTATTCAAACAATTCTTCAATAAATACAAATAGCACAAATAGAGTCATAAAGTCCTTGTTCGATTATGCCTATCTAACTCCTACTATCCAAATATACAAAGACACTCAACTAATGAACATTAATCAATCATACAAATATAATATTTGCATCCTCATAAAAAATATATTAACTTAGGATATTCATTCACGCATTTTATTTGAGGGAGCACAACAGTAGGTACCTACATTAAATTACTAAAAAATATAAGAGGCTAAAAATTTTGTTAATTTTAAGAAACTGTAAAAAGCCATATCTTGAAGGATATTTCACTATTAGGACAATACAATTAATGAATAATCTAAAATCTTTATTAACTAAAAAATAATTATAATATTATTTTTTGTTTTACCTGGGCCAAGAGAGCAGTGGCGCAGAAGACCAGCAAAGTTTTAGCGGACATATTGTTTGTTACTTTTCCGGTGGATGCAGGAATAAGAATATCAATCACACTTTGCAAAGCGGCTTTTATATAAAAGGCTATTGGGAGCCAGCGCCTTATCTTACTAGAATTGGGAAATAAGTGACCTTGCAAAGTAAACTATTGTTAATATATTATGTTCGTATAAAACAAGAATTGTAGTATCTAAAAACCAATTAACATTATTACGAAATCAAATAATGCCTGATTGTTATTGTGCAGTGAATTTGTATAAAAGCATCACTGTAGCGAGTCACAATCAATCTACATTGAGTCTACATTGAGTAGTATAGGTCTGTAGTAGAACTGTAAATGAAATTCAGTATCAATGACAAATCTTGTTCAGTAAATCTATAAAATACTTGTTACAAAAAGGAAATTAATGACAAATTTCATAATAAATGACTAATTTAATTCAAATGAACATAAAATTTGTGCTAGCTTATAAGAAATATAGTACGAACTGGTGCAATGTTAAGTTTGGACAATTCCTACTACTTCTTTTGACAAAAAATGTTTTTAGACTCTCGCGATTTGAATACATATTATATAATTAAGAACGGGTCTTAATCGCGCAATATTTTAATGGTATAAATACCACAATTATTTCGCGACGTTTCGACCGAGTTGCATCGGCCGTGGTCACGGGCTGACTGAGTAAGATTTAGTGTCGTCTTCGTAAGGTGGGCTTTCGAGTGGTGGGAGTATCGGTAACCAGTTTAGTGGGGGTTTTGATAACTACCTTCCCTTGGTTTTTATTTTTATTTTTATCACAAATACTGTCGGTACTTCGACAAACCACACTGACAGTATCCTCGCGCTGAAGAGTTGACTCATTCTGACGACGCGGTTTACATATACTTATGACAGGATTCCACGTTGTTGACAAACGGTATCCATCCTCTCGGTTGAAATTCTGATGTTTTTTGATTTCTACCGCTTCACGTATTATTCTGGAGTAATAATGGCGATCGGTGGATAGAACCAGTGGTTGATGTAGTTCTATCCAATGATTAGATCCAGCCTCCAACAAATGCTCAGCCACCGCTGATTTGTTGATCTGGCGGTTTTTTACAGCTGCAATGTGTTCCTTGACCCTTTCAGCGATCGTTCTTTTGGTCTGGCCGATGTAGGAACTACCACAACTGCAATTCACCTTATAAACACCAGGAGTTTGTAAGGGAATTACGTCCTTTGGAGTACGCAAGTGGTTCGATATTTTTGCGAGCGGACTATATACAGTCTTGTTGCGTTCATTCATTGTCTCATCACTAGTTGATAGCTTTATCGTCGGTGCTACATTAGGTCGCACCCCTAGTTTTCTAAAACAGTTGTTGTTGGCGGCAAAGAGAATATAGTTGGCGGTAGTTGGTGACACAGACGGTCATTCGATGCGCAGTCTCGGCGAAGAAGCAAGCAGTAAAGTGTTCTAAATAAAGTGATTGTAAAATATTGTGAGTACTCTTTTCAAATCCTTCTGAGCGTTTTTCAGCTCAGAAGTGGGATTACAGCAAAAATACATCGTTTTTGCAACGCCCACGAAATATACGACGCTCTAAAGATGATAGAAGGAGACTTTGAAGAGGCTGAGCAACGGAGATGTGATTCGCCCATTATACGTTCTACACAATCAGAGAGGCGGAGCTTGGGACAACGTGAGGGCGATCATCGCAGTCGAAGTCGTACCAGACGCGACAGCCGGCGTACCAATGATCATTATTATCAGCGAAGCAGAAGTCGGAGCGTACATGACGTCGGAGGGGAACACAGATTACGGAACCGCAGTCACACTAGACAGAGTGGTGATCGCCATGGTCCAAACTTACATCTCGGCGGACCAACAAATGATGAAGACCTGTATCAGAGACTACGGCTACTGGAAGATGAACTTTCAAGACGCACTAAACGACGCAGGCGTAATGACGTGGCGACCAGCTCGAGACAAACAACGGGCCTAGCGCGGGAAGTATCTACTCCTCCTGCAAGCGACTTCAGAAGCCCTGAACGCAAGAAATCCAGGTATCCTGGTCATACTGACTTCTTTGAAGAGTTTGTTAGATTTTTTAAGGGCATGGACCGTGAACCTTCTCTTTCGTCCTCATTAAATAATGTTATTCCAGAGTTCGATCCACTGTTGAAAGAACAAACTATTGACATTTGGTTAACTAAAGTAGACGAGTGTGCTGAGATTTATAGTTGGAACGACAAACAGACGGTTCACTATGCCTTGCCCAAATTGACCGAACATGCTAAATCCCGGTACTGTGGCTTACCTTCTATTAAGCATTCTTGGTTAGAATGGAAGAGGTTACTGCGGGAATCTTTTCCCTCAACAGAAAATTATTCGAAACTGTTAACGGAAATGCTTAATGGAAGGGCACGCCCAGGTGAGTCACTTGAAATGTACTATTTTTCAAAAATTAATTTACTTAATCGTTGTAAAATATTTGGGAAACAAGCGGTAGACTGCATTATATTTGGGATAGAGGATAAAGGTGTTCGCTTAAGTGCACAAGCTGGGAAGTTCGAAAAATCAGAAGAGACCTTAGAATTCCTTAAAACTATTAAGAACCACCAACCGCGGGACGTTCATGACTATAAAAGGGATATCCAATTAAAAGATACCCGTTCAATAAATCATAACCCACAATTGGCTAATGTACCTCAGAAATTTAATGGCACGATGAGGCATCGCACTAAGAGCAATGTAACCTGTTTTAATTGCAATGATTCGGGTCATATGAGCTGGCAATGTCGTAACCCCATTAATAAATGTACCGAATGTAACTTTTTGGGTCACAATTCAAACAATTGCCCAAAAAGGATCGGTTCTAGCAGCTTTAAAATTAGTGGCGACATTCAAAGTAACAGCACTCCTAATAAGTCGAAAAACGTACTAGAAGTCTTCATCGCTGATGATGAAGACGACAAGTACAAAATCGGGATTAAAATAAATGGCATTTATACCCCTTGTCAGATAGATTTAGGAAGTCAGGCTACGCTGATCCGTGAGGGTGATGCTCGTAGGTTAGAAATTGTGTGGGAAATAGTACAGTACAGGGACCAATGTTAAGGGGACTAGGTAACGTCCTACCTACCTACTACTACCTACCTGTAGGTAAAGCCCTTGTGTCCATTGAGGTACAAGGCGTGAGAGAAGAGAAAGTAGAAGTATTTATTGTTGACAATACGCTTATTAATGTGCCGGTTCTACTTGGACATAGTTTTACAGAACGACCCGGCTTAAAAATTATTAAAACCGCGTCAGAATTACTTTTCGAGAAGGTCGAATTAGCTAAAGTCGTTAAATTAGGTCTTGTCACTAACAGTGACGTCAAAATTGAGGCAGGCAAGCTAAAAACAATAGTAGTTAATTCTGACGAAAACTATACGGGAAATGTCTATGTAGGTGGATCAGTTAGGGGAAAACCTGGAAGGGAGTACTATTTATTGCCAGGCGAGTATCAAATGCGCAATGGTGAAAGTAACGTTTTAGTTCAGAATATCGGGTCTGATGCTTTTTTTTAAACGGGGTTCTCTTATTTCTAGAGCAAGCGTCGCGTCCCAAAATAGTACTCTAGATGTTCTGAATATAAACCAAGGAAATGAAAAGACTACTCAGGCTCCAGATTTTAATTGTGGGAAACAAATTACTCTTACTGAGAAACAGAGGTGTCGGGATATGTTAGCAAAATATAAGTCATGCTTTAGTACTGGTTTACACGATTTAGGTTTTACGTAAATTACTGAGATGGAAATTCATCTCCTCGATTCTTCCCCAATTGTTTATAGACCATATAGGTTGTCTCACTCTGAACGCGAACATGTTCAAGAGATGATCGATGAAATGGTTCAACATGGCATAGTGCGCGAATCTAGTTCACCTTACGCAAGCCCCATAGTACTGGTGCAAAAGAAAACTGGCGAGAAACGTTTATTCGTAGATTATCGTGCGCTTAATAGACGCACGAAACGTGACCATTATCCGCTTCCACGCATAGAAGATTTACTGGATCTTCTTGCAGGGCACTCTTTGTTCACCACGTTGGACTTAGCTTCCGGGTATCATCAGATACCCATAGCTGAAGCGTCCAAGGAGAAGACTGCGTTTGTCACGCCTGATGGGCAATACGAGTACAATCGTATGCCCTTCGGGCTGGCGAACGCGCCCGCTGTGTTTCAACCGGTCATTCACAAAATCCTCAGTAAAGCTAAAGTTCCATATGTAATTATTTATATGGATGACATTTTGATCCCCGCTAGAAATTTTGATGAAGGGTTAGTGCGTCTTGAGGAAGTTTTGAGACTTTTGCAAGAGGCTGGGTTGACTTTGAGGATGGGGAAATGTAACTTCTTTCTAGAAAATATAATTTTCTTCTGAGTACTCTGACACTAGATCCTCGACGGCTTCCTTCTTCACCTCTTTGCCCCATGGCGTAGTGTGCAGAAGCTACACAGCAGGCGGGCATGATTGTGTTGAGTAGTGAAGGATAGATAGTTTCTCGCTACTTGAGACTCTAACTGGACGGCACTGCACTTACCATCGGGTGTAGTGTGGTCACTTAGAGGTGCCAGGATAACAAAAAATCTAAATCGATATGTTAAGATTCTCCGCGAATTAATAAAATAATCTGATACATTTAGATCTGCCTGACTAATATTAGACTGCCTCGGTGGCGCAGTTGTAATTGCGCATGCGTTACGACTGCTGTGCTGAGTTCTCAGGTTCGATCCCCGGGTCGGGTAAAGTGATATTGGGTTTTTCATTTAGAAATACTAAGTATCAGACCGGAGTCTGGAATTGGGCCCGGTATGGCGATTGTTTCGCCCCGTATCAAATTATGGGACCGTAATAACTTCGGCGAAAAGTGGGTGTACTGGATACACCTTCGCCTACCCCTTCGCGGATTACAGGCGTGAGTGTATATGTATGTATATGGCCAAAATTAGATTTTAGGCTTTAGCTGTAAAATTAGCACTCGCTTGATGTGAATTGTTGTTTTCAATAGAGAAGGCCACGCGTGCCTAGCAGTGGGTCGATGAATATGTACATAGTGTATGTATACAGGACTTCATTATTTTTATTATTATTAAGGTGCTTGCGTAATATTCGATGTTTTTTAATATCATTTCGCTGTATACCAGTACAACTAAAACTTTTTTTATCCTGGCACGTCACAGTGACCACATTGCATCCGATTGTAAGCGCAGTTCTGTCCAAGTAGATATCAAGTAGCAAGGACAAACCTCCCTCGCAAAGTGACACGATCATTTCAGTCAGTCAGAAGCTTCTTCACAGTACGCTTAATAAACCCGGAATTACAGGAAGGAGGGAACACGTGCGCTGGCAAACTTTTCCACGGCTAAGATACAAATTCGCGAACCTCTTGGTTAAGGCCAGGGAATAGACACCACGCTGTTGTAGCTCCGCAAGCCAGTTCTGGCGTGTATAGAAGAGTATGGGATAAGACCAAACAATTCTTCGTAGCATTCGCCATGATAAAGACGGTAGAACATGCTAAGCGGAGAAATGTCTCTGTTCAGCTGTAGCAGCTCTCAGCTGTTGGTCACGTCTGGATCATTTATAATGCGGATGGCCCGTCGCTGCTATCCATATCAACCATCGTGCAAGCAATTATCGGAACCATAACAGAGGTGGACGCAGTGTTCCATTCCCGACTGTACCTGCACTTTTATTAGCAGCACGCTAATATACGCTGACCGTGCGTTAGAAATCGCCGCCGACAAAATTAAATCAGATATATATACCTAAGATCCTAACATCATTCTGCATTGTCATTGGAACACCCTGAAAGTGGAGACTGGAGAAAAGGGGGATTTTTTTGCATGGAAACGCGCACACCTATGTTTTCTTGGCATTGAATTCAATCCTATTCCTGATATCCTGCAAAAATATGAGATCTGCGGTCTGGTTGAGCTCAATTACAAGATAAATGCGTTAGAAGATGCAGAGTGATCCAACATCTCTACGCAAAGCCAATGGATCAAGCCGATCGGAAAGAGCTTGATCGTCGATAACCCGAGCTGCCCTACGTTGAATGCGGTCAAACGGAAGTAGCTGGTACTGGGGGGCTCCCGTCTAGAGATGACAACAGTACTCCATGTGGGGCCGAATTTGCGCCTTATAGAGATTTAGGCGTTGACCCGACGTGAAGTACTGTCTCGCCTTGCTGAGCACACCAAGCTTTTTTGAAGCCAATTTGGCCTTACCTTCCAATTGACCGCGGAACTGGAAGTTGCTCGAAATGTCGACGCCAAGTATTCTGATACTGGGTTTGGCATGATTATGTTGAGTATTGATGGATACATTGTTTCTCGCTACTTGATACTCTAATTGGCAGTGTGGTAACTTTGCCGTGCCAGGAGAAAAAAAATGTATGAAGATATAAATTTTAAAGAAAACGATATAATGCATTTTTTAAATATTTATTTGCTTTGCCATGTAATCGCGTCGAGGTTTCAGGATTTGTTTCAGTGTTGTGAAGATCAGTACATGTAGGCTCCGCCACAGCCGCAGCCGCAGCCGCAGCCGCCACCACAACGACCGGCGATAGAAACCGAACCAGCGGCGAGAGCGTCACCGGCAAAACCAACGGCACCGATGATGGGGACCTGTCCGGCGACGGCGGTGGTACCAGCCACGGGCAGCTCACCAGCCACAGCTACATTACCGATGCCAGTACCTCCGTAACCTCCGCAACCTCCGCCGATGCCATAACCGTCGTAACCGATGCCATAGCCCACACCGCCGTATCCGAAACCATCGTATCCGAGACCACCGTAACCCAAACCATCATAGCCCAGACCGCCGTAACCGATGCCGCCAAGACCATATCCTCCATAACCGACGCCTCCATAACCGAGACCTCCATAGCCGAGGCCAGCACCAAGGCACGCGCTGTAGGCATTCTGGAACAAGAAAGTACTTGGTTTAATATCCTATTTATAAATATAAATGATAAATGGTAAATGGTAAATGATTTTGATACAAATTTAATATAAATTATTTTAATAGTTTATTCATATAGATTGATGCCCTAGATAGTGACCATCTTACACAAGATAAGTAAGGCGTATGTAATTATTTCTATTCAAAAGGAATTTAACAATGGTTATTTGTAAGAGAACTTACACTCTAAATAAGCGTTAAAGCTTCCTATAATCTTGTTATATTAGCTAGCCTGGTGCATTATCATATATGTAGAGGACATATATTATTTGACACAGAGAATAATACTCCTGTGTTGTTTCGAAATGCTTCATAGGCTTTTTCTTTTTACCTATCGCCTTAGCATATTCCGGCGAATCACGTTCCAGAGTCAAGAGTCAACCAGTGTATTAAATTACTTACTTAATAATTCTAAAATATTTTTCAATGCATACAAAATAATACAGCTGCGTCGGATTTTACACCTCCAAAATTGGTTGGATATACTAATTATAGTTACTGATGATATTATAATTGATGAAGCCAACAACTTATGGTATTTATATGGTGATATTAATCCCACCATAAGTTTATTTCGAAGTATGTTCATTAATATATAATACAATCACACACATATTTCTGACCCCACACTAGGTCAAACCTGTACCTTCAAGAACTACGAGAAACTACATTCCCACAACACCCACCCGAATTAAATATTTGTGTATGACACAAGCATTTGTTTTGGTGCGGGATCGAACCCACAGCCGCTCTTTTCATAGCCAGTACTTACTACATAGCTACTACCCGTTGCGCAACTGAATATAACCTAAATAACATACTATAATAGTTTGTTATCATTAATTGTTTAAGTATTTGGTACTCACGTGGATGAGGCAAGCCTGCACGCAGAGGAGAAGGAAGGCGAAGGTAGACATGTTTGTTCTGTTCTACTGAAGACTCAATGTAGATTGATTGTGACTCGCTACAGTGATGCTTTTATACAAATTCACTGCACAATAACAATCAGGCATTATTTGATTTCGTAATAATGTTAATTGGTTTTTAGATACTACAATTCTTGTTTTATACGAACATAATATATTAACAATAGTTTACTTTGCAAGGTCACGTATTTCCCAATTCTAGTAAGATAAGGCGCTGGCTCCCAATAGCCTTTTATATAAAAGCCGCTTTGCAAAGTGTGATTGATATTCTTATTCCTGCATCCACCGGAAAAGTAACTAACAATATGTCCGCTAAAACTTTGCTGGTCTTCTGCGCCACTGCCCTCTTGGCCCAGGTAAAAAAAAAACTACATTTTTAATTACTTTTTATTTAATAAATTATCAATAATTAATTAATATAAATTGGATTGCACTGGTTAATGTTTTGTCACGAATAATTATATATTTGGGAAATTGAAAGGGAAAAGTAATTTTGAATAATTTACTATTACGCGATTAAGACCCGTTCTTTAATCTTATAAAAGTAATTTCTCCATAAATTCTAGAGCGTTGTGAGCACCTGTCTTGGACGTCTTGGCACTGGCTGGGGTTACGACGGTCTCGGTTACGGAGGTCTGGGTTACGGCGGACTGGGCTACGATGGACTCGGATACGGCGGTCTCGGCTATGATGGACTCGGATACGGCGGTCTCGGCTACGGCGGTCTGGGCTACGGCCGTGTCGGCTGTGGTGGCATCGCTCCTGCTGCTGACATCGCTGTCGCCAGCGGTCTCGGAGCTGCTTATGGAGGTGGGCTCGGTGTCTCCACTGCCTCCGCCATCGCCCCATCTGGTCTTGGCGTCGTTTCTGAGAATGTTTATGAGGGTGCTTTGGCTGTCGGCGGTAACCTGCCATTCCTGGGAACCGTAGCTGTGGACGGCGTGTTCCCGACCACTGGTGCGGGTGCTATCTCTTACGGTTGTGGTGATGGTGCTGTTGGTATTACTGCCGAGGGTCCCATCGGCGCTGCTGCTGTTGGTCCCGCTTATGGCATCGGTGCCGGTCTTGGTGGTCTCGGCTACGGAGGTTACGGACTCGGCTACGCTGGCATTGGCGCTCGCGGCTGCGGTTGTGGTGCTTGGTACTAAAAGCATAGTTACCATGATATAACCCTGATGAAAATAAACACTGATCCCATGAAAAATAATAAAGCAATAACACTATAAAAGTTTGGTATTTATTATATTAAAACTTATACCTTCTTTGGTTTAGTTACAGCTTTAAACTAATATTTTGAATTTGTTAAATAATTTAAAATTACAATACGGTTTACTAAGGCTTGGATTCCCCGGCATACTCCCTTGGGAATCGGATGCCAAACTCCTCTCGTCAGCGTTCTTCTGGCGGGAGGAGGCGTCCAGCCGCCGCCAGGAGAGACTGGCCCCGAGGGAGATTGCGGCCCGGTTTCGCAGAACCGCCGTGGAGGAGTGGCATTCCAGGCGGGAGAGCCCGACTGCAGCCTTGAGGACTGTCGCAGCAGTGCGTCCTGTCCTAAAGAGATGGCTAGACAGGCGCCACGGGGCGCCTACGTTCCGACTGACGCAGGTATTAACGGACCATGGGTGTTCGGTTCGTTCCTGTGTCGGTTCGGAAAGGAGGTGTCCGCCGTGTGCCACCACTGTGGCAACTGCCGCAAGGACACGGCCCAACATACGTTGGAGGAGTGCCCAGCCTGGGATGAAGAGCGCAGCGCTCTAAGAGCAGTCGTCGGAGGAGACCTCTCGCTGCCGGCCGTGGTGTCGTCCATGGTCGCCAGCCGGAGGTCCTGGCGTGCGGTGGCCCACTTCTGCGAGAACGTCATCTCGCAGAAGGAGAGTGCTGAGAGGGATCGGGAACGATATGATCCCTCCCGCCGCCAGAGAAGACGTAGGAGGTGCCAGGTGGACGACTGGCCGGCGTCTCTCGCCCTGTGGAATGGGGTCGTTTGAATTCCACCACGGTAACCCCTGCCTGTCGTACGAGGCAACTAATAGGGGCCATCGGGGGTCGCGGGCGAGCAGCGGGTAACTGTAAGCCCGTATCGATGCACTCCTAAATTCGGAGCATCGTGCGACCCTGAGATGGGCGGCAGCGCGGGTGGTAAGGCCTCGTTCGCTGTCGTTTTTCGGTGCGCGGGGGCTCCTTAGCCCCCCATGGAGATGGGCCCGTACAGGGCACTGCGCAGGGGCGATTCCGGCTGCAATTCTAGCACTTCTTAGAATACTCCGGGATCGCTCCGTAAGCGCCGAAGATGGCCACCGCGGGGTTTTAGCTGGTAGTGTCGGGTGGGGTGTACAAAGGGGGTAGGGACTCGGCCCAGCGGCTGCCCGGACAGCCATCGTCCGGGCGAGGGGGATGCTGGGTCGTAAGACCGGCTAGTCCAGCATACCCGTTTTATTTTTATTCCACTTCCCCCCGGAGCGGGCGGCAGTAATAAAACGCTTTCTCCGCGACAACAAATAAGAAAAAGGGCTTGGATCCCTGAGTTAGGTTGGTGTCAAAACAAAACAACTTAGTATATGATAAACTGTAAATGAAATTCAGAATCAGTGAAAAATCATGACGCGGCTATCAGCAAAGACGTCTAATCGTATTGTATTATAGTGAAAAATAAACTACTACAATGACCAGATACTTGTTTCTTTGGTCAAGTTTCTATACAAAATTTACGATATTCATAAACTTGCAAAATAAGAAATATATATCTAATAATATGTAATTTACCTACACGTATACAGGGTGTGGCGTAATGAATGGATATTAATGTACCTCCGGGTATGGGCCATTGTGCCGGTTCAGATAAACAAATTATATGTTCAGTAAAAGTGTTACGGTTTCCGAGATATTCAACATTTTCGAAATTTTAAAAAAATCACCTTCGATATTTATTGTGACGCCAAGATTGCAAATGAAGAAATTTTTCCTATCTGTTCGTTGGGTAATATTCTTGAATACATGTGCTATCGAATGTAAGCTATTATTTTTATAGCACAAGCATAGTTTTTTTTAAATTAAGATTAAATTCAAAGGACATTATTCTGCATCCATACATCATCGCCCCAGAACCGAAAGGAATGAAAAAATGCTTATAATATTTAGAATCATCCATAACTTATCTTCATATGTTATTTATACAACGGACACTCGATATAATCCCATTATATGTATTACATTTTAAGGTTATAATGGAGTCTAGCTTGCCAGATGTGTGTGTGTGCTTGTGGGAATGTCCCGGATTTATTACGACTTGTCCCGTGTCCAGTAATTAGACCTTATTGTCCCGTATTCCGAAAACCTACTAGTTTTCAAAGCTTTATTATAATATTATAACTGGCGTTAATTACCTACTTAGTAGTTTAACTCATACATACCTACACAATAACAGTATTAGTACATACTTTAAAATAAATGGCATTTTCCATTATAATAATAAAATTTAGATATATAAAATTTAGATAGATTTAGCCGCTGCCTACCGTTGAAGGACTACTCTTTTTAAGCCTCGTTTAAAGAAGGACATGTCATAGCGCTCAGGGAACACCGCAGCAAGGAGTTCATTCCAGAGCTTGCACGTACGTGGTAAAAATGAACGCTGGAAACGAACCGTGCTAGACGGAATCGTTTCCAGGTGGTATGGATGAACTCTGCTGCGGTGTCGGGTGGTGCGATGATAAAATGGAGATATAGGCACCATTTTAAACAGTTCCTCGGAGCACTCCCCGTGGAACAAACGATAAAACAAGCAGAGAGACCCGAAGTCTCTCCGCAGCCCCAACGGTTCCAGGCTATCCGTGATATCAGGATCCCCGACAATTCGAACGGCCCGCCTCTGTAAGGAGTCAAGTGGGTCTAGCAAGTATTTCGGGGCTCCTGCCCAGAGATGAGAACAGTATTCCACGTGGGGCCGGACTTGCGCTTTATAAAGCGGCAATCTATGGCCCGACGTGAAACACCGCATCGCTCTGTTCAGGATCCCCAATTTTTTGCTAGCCAATTTGGCTTTGTCCTCCACTTGACTCCTAAACTGGACCAAGCTCGATATATTGACGCCGAGGATCCCAATACCCTCGGAAACCCGGAGAGTGACTCCTTGGAACTGTGGCGCCATGACAAATGGGTTGTAAAGGTTGGCTCTGGCGGAGGATTGAAACACAACGAAGTCTGGTTACATACTATTATTTATTAGCATAAGCAATCCTTTATATAACAATGTTCCTTATACTAGGTACATACATCTCACCTTCCTGGCAAACAAAAAAAATAAAATGAATGAAATTTATTTTATTTTTACTTATAACAACATATGATTCTAGGTAACTACTTATACAGTTTATAAAAGTTTTTTTTTTTTTTATATAATATGTTTATACTTCTTATCAATACATTAGGATACACAACATAATACAAAGTTTAATAAAAATATAGATACGATACAAAATTAATGTTATATCTGCTTACATGGTATTATATGAATATATCTACTTAATATTAATAGACAAACTTTTAAAATATAATATATTAATAGGTATATCTATAGTGTCCATTATATCTCATTGTATGCCGATTTCCTCTTGATTTGTTGACACCACACTGCACTGGACTTGGGACGTCTGCTTCTCAAACTTTGCCGTTGCTGATCTTTAATTCCGGGTTGATCTGGCACCGTCGGAAAGATAGTCGCCTTCCTCCATTTCCACCTTGCTCAATCTCCTGGCGAATCCAACGTAGATGGCACTTTCGATAAATTCGAAAAACCATAAAAAGTATGCCGACTGCCACACAGATTACAATGATGCACATTAGAATATTTGTAGTAGATATGTTGGCTCGTAGCTCCTCTATTGAGGCATTATTCGTGCCTCCAGCCGCGTTTTGGGCAATTATAACTTCTTCTTTGGACTGTTTTTGTCCCATTTTATATAGTGTTGTGCTTTAAACACGTCGTAATAACTGTTCGCAAACGAATAAAATAGTTCCATGATGTATAATAAATACCATTTGATGTTTATAAATGTCGGTCCTTATACGGCACACTCGTGTCGGATGAGCGCGCGCATGGTGTCGCCTTTCGGCAGGGTCGCCATGTAAAGGTTGGCTCTGGCGGAGGATTGAAACACAACGAAGTCTGGTTACATACTATTATTTATTAGCATAAGCAATCCTTTATATAACAATGTTCCTTATACTAGGTACATACATCTCAGGGTCCTTCTTTGCGGTGAACGCGCAAACTAATGTCTTCGTGGGGTTGAAGTGAACTAGGTTCCTTTCACCCCATTCAGAGGCCCGCCCTAGAGAGCTCTCGATTTCCGACACAAGTTCTAATCGTCTTTCTTCCAAAGTGCTCCGAGGGATACCCTGCTGGCCAGTGTATCGCACGTCGATAGTACTATCATCTGCATAACAATGCATGCTATCGATAGACAGCATGTCATTGATATGCAGAATGAATAGTGTCGGCGACAACACCGAGCCTTGTGGAACGCCAGCATTAATGGACAAAGCGTCGGAGCAGTAGCCGTCTACGACGACTTTAATGCTCCGACCATCCAAAAAGCTAGCGATCCAGTTGCAGAGTCCCTCGGGGATTCCATATGATGGTAGCTTCGATAGAAGGACCCCATGCCATACCCGATCAAACGCCTTCGCGATGTCTAGACCGACGGCCATAGCCTCACCCTTGCTCTCTATAGCCTCCGCCCAGCGATGTGGTGAGGTAAACAAGAAGATCACCAGCTGAGCGACCGTGACGGAAACCGTACTGACGATCGCTAATCAGCTGGTGCTCCTCCAGATACCTCATAAGCTGGGCGTTAATTATTCTTTCCATGACTTTAGAGAGCAAGGATGTGATGGCTATCGGTCTATAACACGAAGGGTCCGACCGGTCACCTTTTTTAGGGATCGGATGGACATGGGCAACCTTCCACGAAGCAGGAACCCTTTTGGAGTTGTACGAAAGACGATAAAGGCGCGTGAGAATGGGGGTCAACTCAGGGGCGCACGTCTTAAGAACCACTACGGGGATGCAGTCCGGCCCACTTGACTTTCGGATGTTAAGGAGCCTAAGCTCCCGCCTGTCCGCACAAGCATCAGGATCTTCGGAAGAGAAGCAGAACCGCTTCCATGGGAAGGACGTGAAGAATTCACGCATCCCTTCCCAATCAGCTGACCCATACCGCCAAACCCTGCGGAACCCAGTCGCTGAAGAGCGATCGGGATAAACCGCAGAGGCTGAGGTTCGAATAAGGCAGTGGTCTGATGACCCCAAAGGGGGTTCGACCACTACCCTATATCCCTCAGGATTGGTGGTCAGCAGAAGATCCAACAGAGAGGGCTCATGGGTCTCAACATCTGGAACTCGGGTGGGCTGAGTTACCAGTTGTGTGAGACCGTAAGCCAAAACCATCTCATAAGCAGACCGACCCGCAGCGTTGGTGGTCCGAGAACCCAACCACTCAGCATGGTGAGCGTTGAAGTCTCCAAGGACCACCACCTCCGCGGATGGGTACTGCTCTAGAGATCGGTCAGTCCCCACTTTGACGTTCTCGAATAAATGAGAAGACCCCGCTTCACCGGCATGGGACCTGTAAAGGCAAGCGTAGACTCGGGTACGACCCCCGTACTGTACGCATAGCCACAAGATTGACAGGTCCCGATGCTCGAGGCCCCGAAGGCGGTGACAACATATATCATCCCTGACGAAAACGCACACCCCGGCCTTACGTAGGAACAAATGTTCTAGCACGTAACCAGGGTAGTTGAGGTACGAGATATCGTCAGGGGTAGATATCTGCGTCTCAATTATATTATATATTTTTTTACTATTGCCGCGGCCCGACACCGTTATCCTAGATAAGTTTCTATCTGGTAACCCTAACGCCCAGTGAATTTAACATACGTTTTTAAAGATATCGTGGTACTAATTATTAGCCAATAAATACATTATTTATTTATTTACTTGCTCTAATAAAGCCAAGACAAACTACCTACGTATAGACAGCCAATAGATATTTCCGTATATAGTATAATACTCTTTGGATACCTATTACTTGCCTATATTAGTAAAAGGAGTTGGGATGCTACACGACTAGATTCTGAATCGATATCGATATCGATTGCTTCTTTATACGATAATCGATTTCTTCTAATATCGAGTATAAATAAATTAACTATAGAATTCGATTGACAACGTTATTTGTTTTTTACGACTCATAATTATATGCCTAGAAAAATAACTACACTGATGAAAAGGGTAATTATTTTCAAAATGATCCTATATATCTATGTATTTATATTTCAAAACCGGCTAAGTAAGTAGGTAGGTACATTAACTAACATATCGTTATAAAATAAATTAATGACATATAGTAAAAAACAGCAATAATCTATTTAATAAGTCACGACCGAATAATAAAAAAAAACACAATTGACTATTAAAGAAAAAATGTCTCTTAATGTGATACCGTTATTATTAAAATGAATATGTAAAATATTATAGCAACAATTGAATTAATCGTTAATATTTGAATACAATCGATTAATTCATTGCATTAATCGATTACATTTGAGTATAATCGATAGATAGGATAAAGTTGTGCATGTTGTGTTGTTATAGTGCAAGTCTTATGTTTAACGGTTTTGGGGCCATTTTCGACAATGTTCTTTACGTTTTTTAATTATTTTTCCTTACTTTCACCCTAGCGTAGTGTAAAAAATGAGTAGTCGCTTGAATGCCAAGTTAATAAAAAAAAATGCCTGTTTCATCGAGATTCCGAAATGTTATGGCACATGATATTTCCGCCACTCGATTCAAAATTAATTCCTTTTAAAATGACCCAATTTTTATGACACTACAAATGTGCCAATATTTATTAAATTTTTTAAAATCACCCGAAAATGTTAGTTTGGAAATTTTTGATGGAATAAAACCATAGAATGTCAATTTTAAATGTGTAGATATAATATCAATGACGAAAACCCCTAATAAAGAAACTGGTGTAACTAGGGAAAAAAACGTGTATACCTGACAATCACTGAGGACATTAAATGGCGTCTTAGTGCTGTATGTGTGCTATTCGACATATTTATCGATATTTGGTTATTAAAAGTCGATACTAGCTCAAGAAATACAAGTAAGTAAGATAAGTACAAGAAAGAATTTACAATTATCCAATTATTTGACTAATAAGAAGGTAAAAGAAACAAACGTATGAAAAGAATTATTTTATTATCTGTAAATAACAAAAATATTATTACTCACTCAGAAATAAAATTATCTATAAATAAATAATTTCGGTAACATATGTCTTCACTATATTTTTGCCGAATTATTTAAAACATGATTCCTCAAAATGAAGAGAACAAACATAAATATTTTTGTAGAAACAGAAATGTTTTCACTTCCAGTTGTATCCAACCATTTTTTCCTATTCAATGCATTCTTAGCTAACCTTAAAAAAATATTCATTTAGTCAGTCTATCGATATAAGCAATTTATAATAGGACATCACTATTATGCATAAATCAAATATATAAACATTTTCAGGAAATATATTAAAATACTTGTTACAAAAAGTAAATTAATGATAAATTTCATAATAAGTAAATGACTAATTTAATTCAAATGAACATACAATTTGTGCTAGCTTATAAGAAATATAGTACGAACCGGTGCAATGTTAATTTTGGACGATTCCTACTTCTTTTGACGCAGCAACCAATATCGATACAATTAGACATGTTTTCCCAAACACAATTCACGTATTTTTAAAGTAATATGTTATGTTACTGTTATAAATTAATGTGTGTTGACAGTTGCTATGTAAACAACTGCGCACAAAGAATGGATGATAACCATCGCAACGAAGTATTTTCAAAGAAAGGTACAATAAATGTTGACAATACAATATAAAGTAAAATATAGCTATGCTTTTTTACGAACATAAAGGACATGTCCACTTTTTGTATGGACGTTGGTTTTTTATTTCAAATAAATTCTAACCAAGATCAAACTAAGTGGATAATAGTAGTGGCAAAAATCTATATCTTGAATCCATCGAAAAAATAATTTTAGACCCCTCCATTTTTAAGAAAAATAAAATAAAATTGTGTTGGTATTTTTTTTAAATTAATGGATGGTAAAACAGATGAATGATACCATATACCTGATTATATATATATATTATACCTGATTTGAATTTTAGGCAACATATCACTAATGTTGTCAAAAAAGCATATCGTAATCTGGGTTTGCTACTGCGTCAGGCAAAAGATTTAGTGATGGGTAAATGAAATATAATATATCGATATGTTTACATTGTAATGAAATATACAACAAAAGTCAAAAAGAAATGACTAAATAAAAATATCCTTATTTTCAACATTTATTACTGAATTCATCAAGGATCTGACTTTTCGGAGTTAAGTTTGTATTCCTTATGAATTATCGGTTGCTACGGTGAAGGAAACATCGTGACGAAACCAACATACCAAAGAATATCCCTAAAAAAGATTTTCGAAGGTATGTGAACTCTGCCAACCCAAATTAGGCCAGCGTGGTGGACTAAGGCCTAAGCCCTCTCAACAGTAGAGGAGGCCCGAGCCCAGCTGTGGGACAGTTTAATACAGGGCTGGTATTATTATTATCCTTATTTTGATACTTTTACTCAAAACATTACAAATAAAAGCATAGATAAAAAACATTTTTATTAAATTTGTTTAGAAGAATGGCTAAGTACACGTATCAAAACAATACATACAAATCATGAAATTGGATACTGACTCAATATTACGCATTTTAGTATCACTAATATATAGTTAAATAAAATATATCCGAAATGATAGTTAAATTGAAACTCGAAAAAAAATATCGACTCGATAAAAATATCGAAATTAAAAATATATTGGCCTATTTAGAGTTTTGACTTAAGTGGCAGCAAGTGTCAGAAGTTTTATTTATTGTATTTCGCGCCATCCTGCAAATAACACCAACTTTTTTTGTTTGTTTGCGAATGGGTGCGTTCCAATTAATTAGTAACACTCTTTGTAATTTTCAGTGTAACATTTCAGTAAAATTAAAATACTTAAATCTCAAAAACGGAGGTATTTAAAATTCAATTATTTACTGCAATAGGCTAGTTTTTAGGAGTTCTATCCAAATATATATAAATTATCCTGGTTAGAATTTACGTCGAAAAAAAAACCGTTTGTGGACATGTCCTTTATATTGGCTTGATAGAGATGGCACTATGTTTATCTATACAATATCTAATTATTATATATTTGTATATCCTAGTGATTTTATAGCTAAACACTTCAAGTCCTTGTATATTCTTTCGTCATTGTATAATATATAGATAGTAGCGTGTGAGGGATCTTGAGATACAAAATATTATGGACTAGCTGTTGCTCGCGGCTCCGCCCCCGTGGAGGTTATTTTCGGGAACAGAAGTATCAATGCAAGGAGTTGTCTTCTGCACTGAGACACCTATAGCGATCGTCCTGAATCTCAGGTGTTGTGACTGTCTAGATGGCTAGACAGGCACAAATCCTAACTTAAACTTCTAGCACTCCTTATAATACCCCGGGATCACTCCGTAAGTGTCGAAGAAGGCCACCGCGGGGTTTTAGCTGGTAGTGTCCGGTTGGGTGTACATAAGTAGTAGGGACTCGGCCCAGCCGCAGCCCGGATAGCCATCATCCGGGCGAGGGGGTGCTGGGTCGTAAGACCGGCTAGTCCAGCATAACCGTTTTATTCTCATTCCGCTTCCCCCCGAAGCGGACGGCAGTAATAAAATGCTTTCCCCGCGACAAAATAAAGTGTTGTGCCTAAAGTTCGAGATTACATTTAAAGAATACCTCATAAGTTAACTCCTTACTTCGCCCTTTAAGGGATGATTTGGTAAAAACGTTGAAACACGTATTTCTTTATTTTTTACCCAAAAGCCTAAATATGAATTTTCAGATCCCTAAGTTGAAGTATTACGGATTGCCCATACAAACTTTTAACCTCTATTTCACCCGTTTCAAGAATTTTTTTGAGACAAAAGATACCTATGTCCTTCCCTAGGATATAATCTATCCCTCTTCTGAATTTCACTAGGATTCGTTCATCCGTTTAGTCATAAAAAGTTAAGAAACAGACATACAAACAACAATATTAATTTTGCTGCGGAGATATTTTAAAACTGTTATATCTCCTAAGATATTGATTGAAATGTAAAGGGCAACTTTGTTCAAAATTAAATACTTGTGATGTATAAAGTATTTATTTGGATAAGGATTAATACCATGTTTATAAAAACCCCTTTCCAAATAATGCATTGTTTCAGAACAAATTCGATAACCATTAAAAAGGTTATAGTGAGCCAACCGAAATAGATAGACATATGCTATCGTGTACTTTTTTTTAGAACTTTTAAGAGGAACAATTTCGTCGTACATGATTGTTATGTAACTTTAACCGTTAACGCAGCGTACGCAACGGAAGCTCTCAAAAGGAATCAATTTTCCCCGTTTTTGCAACATTTTTCATTGCTGCTCCGCTCCTATTGGTCATAGCGTGATGTTATATAGCCTATAGCGCTCCTCGATAAATGGGCTATCCAACACTAAAAGATTTTTTCAATTCGAACCAGTAGTTCCTGAGATTAGCCCGTTCAAATAAACAAACAAACTCTTCAGCTTTATATAATAGTATAGAAGTATAGATATACCTACTATTACGAGTAAATACCATGTAAATAAAAACTGTGCCTGAAACAGCCCTCTCCTGTCGGTTTAATTTTCAAAGTATATGATGATAAATATTTTAATGACAACTGATTTAAATAAGATAGGTGGTGTAAATTTTAGTCAGCAATATATCTATTATAACCATTACATATTTAAATTTTAAGTTCAAACATTCATCTTGACAATAGATGTTTTCACTCTGTTTGGTTTGAAATGAACGACTGGCCAGTTTTTATACATTATATTTAAAATAGGTAGTTAAATAAATATTTAAGACAACATAGTTTATCCAAATCTGACTATTATTTTAAATGCTTTTGCTGGTAGTAGGATATTCATATCCGCCCGGATAGCGACCACCGTTACACAGGGTGTAAGACCCGCCATAGTTACACACGCAAATGTGTCGCGTTCTGGAGTCAGCCAGTGTACCCCCGATTTTTATATGGGTTCTGGAATTGGGGTACGATGTTAGGCCGTGTTGCGGCCTTCTGAGTACGCTAACACTTCACCCTCGACCGCTTCTTCACCTTTTTTTTAATGAAAAAGGGGGCAAACGGGCAGGTGGCTCACCTGATGGAAAGTGATCACCGCCGCCCATGAACATCTGCAACACCAGAGTGCTTGCAAATGCGTTGCCAGCCTTTCAGGAAAGAATATGCTCTGTTCTTGAAGGTTCCCAGGTCGTAACAGTTCGGAAAGACCGCCGGCAACAGCTGGTTCCACAGAGTGGTTGTGCGTGGCAGAAAATACCGTAAAAATCGCGCTGTTGTGGAACGCTGGACATCGAGGTGGTGCAGATAGAATTTAAGTTTTGGAGGTGGTGCAGATAGAATTTTACGTTTTGGCGCGATGTACGATAGTGAAATTCAGCGGCCGGGATCAATCCCAACAATTCCTCGGAACATTCCCCATGATAAATGCGGTAGAAGATGCAGA
This sequence comes from Laothoe populi, assembly GCA_905220505.1. Taxonomy (NCBI): domain Eukaryota; kingdom Metazoa; phylum Arthropoda; class Insecta; order Lepidoptera; family Sphingidae; genus Laothoe; species Laothoe populi. The sequence continues at coordinate 6,496,042 of HG992157.1, forward strand.
GTGATCCAACATCTCTACGCAGAGCCAATGGATCAAGCCGATCGGAAAGAGTTTGTACGAGAAGTAGCTGGTACTGGGGGGCTCCCGCCCAGAGATGAGAACAGTACTCCATGTGGGGCTGAATTTCGCCTTATAGAGATTTAGGCGTTGACGCGACGTGAAGTACCGTCTTGCCTTGCTGACAGAGGAGTGTTCTCTAAATGAGGAACTCCTATTCCTTCTGTCGTAGTTACGACAAATGGTGACTTTTTAGCGGTGTCACCTCGTTGCCCCACAGCGTAGTGTGAAGAAGCTACACAGCAAGCCGGCATGATTATGTTGAGTAGCGATGGATACATTGTTTCTCGCTACTTGATACTCTAACTGAATAGCACTGGGCTTACCATCGGGCGCAGTCACTTTGCCGTCCCAGGAGAAAAAAATGTATGAAAATATAAATTTTAAAGAAAACGATATAATGCGTTTTTTAAATATTTATTTGCTTTGCCATGTAATCGCGTCGAGGTTTCAGGATTTGTTTCAGTGTCGTGAAGATCAGTACATGTAGGCTCCGCCACAGCCGCAGCCGCAGCCGCAGCCGCCACCACAACGACCAGCGATAGAAACCGAACCAGCGGCCAGAGCGTCACCGGCAAAACCGACGGCACCGATGATGGGCACCTGTCCAGCGACGGCGGTGGTACCAGCCACGGGCAGCTCACCAGCCACAGCTACATTACCGATGCCAGCACCTCCGTAACCTCCGCAACCTCCGCCGATGCCATAACCGCCGTATCCGAAACCATCGTATCCGAGACCACCGTAACCCAAACCATCATAGCCCAGACCGCCGTAACCGATGCCGCCAACACCATATCCTCCATAACCGAGACCTCCGTAGCCGACACCTCCATAGCCGAGACCTCCATAGCCGAGGCCAGCACCAAGGCACGCGCTGTAGGCATTCTGGAACAAGAAAGTATAATCTTGTTTTTATAGCTAGTCTGGTGCATTTTAATCTCAGAATACAGAGCATTAGTTTTGGCGCGGGATCGAACCCACAGCCGCTCTTTTCATAGCCGGTAGTTACCCGTTGCGCAACTGAATATAACCTAAATAACATACTATAATAGTTTATTATCATTATTTGTTTAAGTATTTGGTACTCACGTGGATGAGGCAAGCCTGCACGCAGAGGAGAAGGAAGGCGAAGATAGACATGTTTGTTCTGTTCTACTGAAGACTCAATGTAGATTGATTGTGACTCGCTACATTGATGCTTTTATACAAATTCACTGCACAATAACTATCAGGCATTATTTGATTTCGTAATAATGTTAATTGGTTTTTAGATACTACAATTCTTGTTTTATACGAACATAATATATTAACAATAGTTTACTTTGCAAGGTCACGTATTTCCCAATTCTAGTAAGATAAGGCGCTGGCTCCCAATACCCTTTTATATAAAAGCCGCTTTGCAAAGTGTGATTGATATTCTTATTCCTGCATCCACCGGAAAAGTAATAAACAATATGTCCGCTAAAACTTTGCTGGTCTTCTGCGCCACTGCCCTCTTGGCCCAGGTAAAACAAAAAACTACATTTTAATTACTTTTTAGTTAATAAAGATTTTAGATTATTTCATAATTGTATTGTCCTAATAGTGAAATATCCTTCAAGATATGGCTTTTTACAGTTTCTTAAAATTAACAAAATTTTTAGCCTCTTATATTTTTTAGTAATTTAATGTACCTAAAGTTGTGCTCCCTCAAATAAAATGCTCTTTTTTCCGTAATTTGTTCTTGGAAAAGTTAAATGAATGTTATTTGCCTGCCTTGTGCTGCATTTACCGTGGTCTATATTTTTTGTGAAGGTGATTTCTGAGTGAATGAATATCCTAAGTTAATATATTTTTTATGAGGATGCAAATATTATATTTGTATGATTGATTAATGTTCATTAGTTGAGTGTCTTTGTATATTTGGATAGTAGGAGTTAGATAGGCATAATCGAACAAGGACTTTATGACTCTATTTGTGCTATTTGTATTTATTGAAGAATTGTTTTGAATAAATTAACTATTACACGATTAAGACCCGTTCTCTTATCTTATAAAAGTAATTTTTCCGTCGTCTTGGACGTCTCGGCACCGGCTGGGGCTACGACGGTCTCGGTTACGGAGGTCTGGGTTACGGCGGTCTTGGCTACGATGGACTCGGATACGGCGGTATCGGCTACGATGGACTCGGATACGGCGGTCTGGGCTACGGCCGTCTCGGCTGCGGTGGTATCGCTCCTGCTGCTGACATCGCTGTCGCCAGCGGTCTCGGAGCTGCTTATGGAGGTGGGCTCGGTGTCTCCACCGCCTCCGCCATCGCCCCATCTGGTCTTGGCGTAATTTCTGAGAATGTGTATGAGGGTGCTTTGGCTGTCGGCGGTAACCTGCCATTCCTAGGAACCGTGGCTGTGGACGGCGTGTTCCCGACCACTGGTGCGGGTGCTATCTCTTACGGTTGTGGTGATGGTGCTGTTGGTATTACTGCCGAGGGTCCTATCGGCGCTGCTGCTGTTGGTCCCGCTTATGGAATCGGTGCCGGTCTTGGTGGTATCGGCTACGGAGGTTACGGACTCGGCTACGCCGGCATTGGCGCTCGCGGCTGCGGTTGCGGTCATGGTGCTTGGTATTAGAACCATATTGTGGTCATACAAAAATTTAAATACAACCTGGCATTGTTATGAAAATATATCATGAATATCATCTATTTGAACTGTCGTATTCATTTTTCTACTCCTTAAAAAAATCAACTAAGCCTATGAAAGAATTGGCAGAAGTGTAACTAATTCCGACATCCATGCTTCGCCTTGCTTGTTTCCGTTTAAACAAAACAACGTATAGGAAAAGTGACGAATCCATCACCATATTGATTATTATCAGACACAAATTCAAATCTCATGTGAACCTTATTATCAAATCTAACCACTCAAGAAGTCTAGTCAACAAGTTAAAAAGTGTCAATTCTTGCTTCTGCTAAAATACGTACGATAGCTCATTGAACTCATTATGACGTTTAGAAAAAAGTTCAAAAATTTCTAATCCAAACATAAACAATTGCAAATTAAAAAAAGCATTTATATCGAATAAGAGGTCTACTTTTTTGAGAATTACTCAAAAAACTATTTTTAAGGTTTATAAGAGGAGGAATTGTCAAAAAAAAAGTTGACGTACCAAATTTGACCTGTATTGTTAAGGTAATACCTTTATTTAATATGGAAAATAGTGTGCCGCGGGGCGAGCGCAGTGCCGTTACACTGTCTTGTTATCGTAAGTTAATTTCATATATTCAATATTTTTTGTTTTATTAAATATTAAGGTAAAACATAAAACATAATTACTGTGTTATCTAGACACCTGACAAAAAAATCTCTAAACATTTTTCTATCTCATAAATCTCTTTATATCTCAGAAATCTCTAAAGATTTTCATTATTTAATAATTCATTAAATGAAATATATTGTTAATTAAGAATTTTTTAAAACCTCATTTACATTTTAAGTTCAATATTTTTTATATAAAATGTCTTATAATTCTTAATATAATTTTAAGGTATTTGATATTACCCGGTATATATTTTACCCGGTTTTTTATTCATATTCAATTTTTTTATTGAATAAATAATTTGCTATAAACAATTATGAAACATGTTTATATTCGTAAAAATGAAAACTAACTAACTAAAACTAAACAAAAACAACGATGTGCAACAATACCTATGCATTTTTTATTTTATTTTGTACAGCATTTTTAATTTTCGTGCATTTCTAAACCTAAAATGGCTATTCCACTTGTTTATCTATTAATGGCTATATTTCGGAACCATTAAATATTATAGATACGATTTATTGACATTCAAAACAACTTGCGTATTACCGACCCAAGATGTAATAGGAGCCGAGCCTATCGCCATATTAGAGGGTACCTATGTGAAGTTAGCAAGTGAGTGTGGAATAATGGAATTTGGCTATAGCCATTTGATTGTACCGGGTTTGTACCGGATTGTACCGTTTTTTAATTTGTTTGTACCTCAAGGGGGGGAAAAATATGAAGGGGGGAAAATTTTGTCAGCCATCGCCAAAAGTTCACAGGTGTCTTATTAATTTTATAATCAATTCTAAACTAAACATCATTTTGATGATTTTATCATTATATATGGCAAATGAACATCATACTCAGAGAGAAAATCCATAACTGCGACGGTACAATCCGGTACAATCGAGTACAAACGACGCAAGTGCACAGAAATAGAGAAAATTCTTTCATCACTAGAAAAAGTTAAATATTTTCTAAACTGAGTCTCATTCTGATGATTTTATCATTGTAGATGATGAAAGAACATAACAACCAGAGGTACAAACCATAACCGCGACGGTACAATCCGGTACAATCGAGTACAAACGACGCAAGTGCCCAAAAATAGAGAAAAATCTTTCATCACTAGAAAAAGTTTAATATTTTCTAAACTAAGTCTCATTTTGATGATTTCATCATTGTGTATGATGAACGCACATGACAACCAGAGGTACAATCCATAACCGCGACGGTACAATCCGGTACAATCGAGTACAAACGACGCAAGTGCCCGAAAGTAGAGAAAAATCTTTCATCACTAGAAAAAGTTAAATATTTTCTAAACTAAGTCTCATTTTGATGATTTTATCATTGTGGATGGTGAACGAACATAACAACCAGAGGTACAATCCATAATCGCGACGGTACAATCCGGTAAAATCGAGTACAAACGACGCAAGTGCCCAAAAATAGAGAAAAATCTTTCATCACTAGAAAAAGTTTAATATTTTCTAAACTAAGTCTCATTTTGATGATTTCATCATTGTGTATGATGAACGCACATGACAACCAGAGGTACAATCCATAACCGCGACGGTACAATCCGGTACAATCGAGTACAAACGACGCAAGTGCCCGAAAGTAGAGAAAAATCTTTCATCACTATAAAAAGTTAAATATTTTCTAAACTAAGTCTTATTTTGATGATTTTATCATTGTGGATGGTGAACGAACATAACAGCCAGAGGAACAATCCATAACCGCGACGGTACAATCCGGTACAATCGAGTACAAACGACGCAAGTGCCCAAAAATAGAGAAAAATCTTTCATCACTATAAAAAGTTAAATATTTTCTAAACTAAGTCTTATTTTGATGATTTTATCATTGTGGATGGTGAACGAACATAACAGCCAGAGGAACAATCCATAATCGCGACGGTACAATCCGGTACAATCGAGTACAAACGACGCAAGTGCCCAAAAATAGAGAAAAATCTTTCATCACTAGAAAAAGTTATATATTTTCTAAACTAAGTCTCATTTTGATGATTCTATCATTGTGGATGGTGAACGAACATAACAACCAGAGGTACAATCCATAACCGCGACGGTACAATCCGGTACAATCGAGTACAAACGACGCAAGTGCCCAAAAATAGAGAAAAATCTTTCATCACTAGAAAAAGTTAAATCATTTCTAAACTAAGTCTCATTTTGATGGCTTCATCATTGTGTATGATGAAGGCAAATGACACTCAGAGGTACAATCCATAACCGCGAAGGTACAATTCGGTACAATCGAGTACAAACGACGCAAGTGCCCAAAAATAGAGAAAAATCTTTCATCACTAGAAAAAGTTAAATATTTTCTAAACTAAGTCTCATTTTGATGATTTTATCATTGTGGATGGTGAACGAACATAACAACCAGAGGTACAATCCATAACCGCGACGGTACAATCCGGTACAATCGAGTACAAACGACGCAAGTGCCCGAAAGTAGAGAAAAATCTGTCATCACTAAAAAAAGTTTAATATTTTCTAAACGTAGTCTCATTTTGATCATTTTATTATTGTGCATGGTGATCGAACATAACAGCCAGAGGTACAAACCATAACCGTGACGGTACAATCCGGTACAATCGAGTACAAACGACGCAAGTGCCCGAAAGTAGAGAAAAATCTTTCATCACTAGAAAAAGTTAAATCATTTCTAAACTAAGTCTCACTTTGATGATTTTATCATTGTGGATGGTGAACGAACATAACAACCAGAGGGACAATCCATAACCGCGAAGGTACAATCCGGTACAATCGAGTACAAAAAAACAAAGCAAATTAATGGAAATGTAGAGTTGGTAGAGCAACTTAGTAGTTATAGTTTTTTTAGTTAAACTTTTTTTTTATTTTTGTTGCCATTATATCAAAAACTCTGCAGCTTAGATTATTGTGTGACGTATAACTTGAAATACAAGAAATAAGCTTGTCATCTTGTTATATTTGATTTATGTAGAGCAGGTAGAGCAACTCAATCGTTATATTAACTGCGCGATATTTTTATTTTTAAATTAGATTTTCGTAATTATTTACGACACTTTTTTGTAATCCGGGTTCCTTTAGGCTTAGTGTGAAGAAGCTACACAAGTCGGCATGAATGTGTTGAGCTTTTGTCACGACTTCGTCCGCGTTGAATGAGTTTGTCCCTATCTCAGAGGAACCGCCAATATTTAAGACAGAAAAGTGGCTTATGTTTCTCGGGGATGATGTGGTGTTTATTTGTTTATTAAATTAGAACGTTAGCATTTCTGTTTGACAATGGATAAGCAGATCGCTGCGAAGCTATCGAGCTTAGTTGGTAGTGGTAAAAACTGCCTAGAGAAGAAAGGCGTATTGAAACCAGCACAGATGGCATACATCATTGACTTTTCAAAGTATATGTGTATTCATTGCTGATTATATCTTGTTTTAAGTCGAAGGAAAACTTGTTTGCCAGAGAGTTCTTCATAAGAGTTTCAAAGGTATGTTATGGCAACCAGTTCTGGACCAGGATGTAGGACTAAAATTTCTCCGTCTCTCTATTTATTTATAAGAGAAGTGCCACGCGTGAGATAGTGTATTATTCAAGCTAACGCAAAAATCTTTCCGAAAACACAACTGAGCTGAGCTATCCACCGATAGATAGCTGTATTATTATTACATAATCTGTTATAGATTAGAAATACTATTTATTTTTCCCAAGAAATATTATTAACTAGAAATTTTAATAACTTGATCATTAGCGTTCAATTATATAATCCTGACACCACCCTAACATACGTGTAACGTGATACGAGTTTTGTTTCGTGGATATCATCGTGTCACTTCGTCCTGTGAACGCAACTTCGTCTCCGTTAAATAAGTTTGTTGCCATCCCGTGGAACCGAAACCATTCTCTATTTTTGGGCACTTGCGTCGTTTGTACTCGATTGTACCGGATTGTACCGTCGCGGTTATGGATTGTACCTCTGGTTGTTATGTTCGTTCACCATCCACAATGATAAAATCATCAAAATGAGACTTAGTTTAGAAAATATTTAACTTTTTCTAGTGATGAAAGATTTTTCTCTACTTTCGGGCACTTGCGTCGTTTGTACTCGATTGTACCTTCGCGGTTATGGATTGTACCTATGAGTGTCATGTGCGTTCACCATTTACAATGATAAAATCATCAAAATGACACTTAGTTTAGAAATGATTTTACTTTTTTCTAGTGATGAAAGATTTTTCTCTATTTTTGGGCACTTGCGTCGTTTGTACTCGATTGTACCGGATTGTACCGTCGCGGTTATGGATTGTACCTCTGGTTGTTATGTTCGTCCACCATCCACAATGATAAAATCATCAAAATGAGACTTAGTTTAGAAAATATTTAACTTTTTCTAGTGATGAAAGATTTTTCTCTACTTTCGGGCACTTGCGTCCATTGTACTCGATTGTACCGGATTGTACCTTCGCGGTTATGGATTGTACCTCTGAGTGTCATGTGCGTTCACCATTTACAATGATAAAATCATCAAAATGACACTTAGTTTAGAAATGATTTAACTTTTTCTAGTGATGAAAGATTTTTCTCTATTTTTGGGCACTTGCGTCGTTTGTACTCGATTGTACCGGATTGTACCGTCGCGGTTATGGATTGTACCTCTGGTTGTTATGTTCGTTCACCATCCACAATGATATAATCATCAAAATGAGACTTAGTTTAGAAAATATTTAACTTTTTCTAGTGATGAAAGATTTTTCTCTACTTTCGGGCACTTGCGTGGTTTGTACTCGATTGTACCGGATTGTACCGTCGCGGTTATGGATTGTACCTCTGGCTGTTATGTTCATTCACCATCTACAATGATAAAATCATCAAAAGGAGACTTAGTTTAGAAAATATTTAATTTTTTCTAGTGATGAAAGATTTTTCTCTATTTTTGGGCACTTGCGTCGTTTGTACTCGATTGTACCGGATAGTTCCGTCGCGGATTTATGGATTTTATCTCTGAGTATGATTTTCATTCGCCATATATAATGATAAAATCATCAAAATGACGTTTAGTTTAGAATTGATTATAAAATTAATAATACACCTGTGAACTTTTGGCGGTGGCTGACAAAATTTTCCCCCCTTCATATTTTTCGCCCCCTTGAGGTACAAACAAATTAAAAAACGGTACAATCCGGTACAAAACCGGTACAATCAAATGGCTATAGCTAAATTCCATTATTCCACACTCACTTGCTAACTTCACATAGGTTTAGAGGGTAGGGATGTCTAGCATTCGGTTCCTTCTTGCCAACTGCGACCAGAAGCCCTGTAGCTTACTTCTCGTGTAAATAGTAATAGATAGTAATATATAAATTGAATAAATAAAATATTTTTAAAATGATATGTTATATTAAATACCATTCATTAAAACATCAAATAAATAAATAATAAATTATATGACGACCGCTCGCGAATAAAATAAAATATAAATTAACAGTAAAATAGCAATTAATTTATGACACTAGAAATAATGAACCAGACCAAAAACAAATCCGCTGAGTTTGATTCACTGGATTGTGTTAGGACTGGGTCGCGCCACGTAATATCCAGCGGTAATGTAAACTCGCTAAGTTTGTTTCGCCGGATATTCTTAGGCAGGTTTTTATAAAAACTTTTTCTATCTGTATATATAAAAGAATAAACTGACTGACTGACTGAACAACGCACAGCCATAACGGCTAGGGTTAGAGACTTAAAATTTTGTCAGTACGTACCTTTTATGACGTAGACATTCACTAAGGAAGAGTTTTTGGAAATTCTATCCCTAAGGGGGTAAAATAGGGGAAGAAAGTTTGTATGAAAATCTGTCATTTTTGCAGTTAAACGCATGAAATTTGGTATTTGGCCTTACAGTTAAAAATTTAAAACACATATTTCAGGGTTTTTGGAATTTCCATCCCTAAGGGGGTTAAATAGCGTAAGAAAGTTTGTATGAAAATCCTTCATTTTTGAAGTAAATGCATGAAAATTGGTATTTTGTAGTGTATACTTTTTGTTTGAGAAAACATGACCTCCACGCGGGCGGAGCCGCGAGCAACAGCTAGTCTTGTATATAAAAATAAAGAATCCGATGTTTGGTCGCAAAACTCGAAAGTAATCAATGTATTAATTTGAAATTTAGACAGGTCGTTGCATTTTCACCCATGAATGTTTAATAAACATTAAAACTTTGTATACCGAAATTTCAATGAGAAATGGAAATTTCAAGCAAATTGGTACTAATTCAGCAAATAAAATAACTTAATATAATGCTGCCATTATTTATTTAATTGTGTTTCAAAAACTCGTCGGAATTGATTCCAGAAATGGTTTTACTTCTCAGTAGACGTAGGGTCCCCCGCATCCACAGCCGCAACGTCCAGCGATGGAAACAGCACCAGCGGCAGCCGCGGTACCTCCAAATTCAACAGCGCCTATGATGGGCACCTGTCCGGCGACGGCGGTGGTACCAGCCACGGGCAGCTCACCAGCCACAGCCACATTACCGATGCCAGTACCTCCGTAACCAGCACCGATACCATCGTAGCCGATACCATAGCCCAAACCACCGTAACCAAATCCATCATAGCCCAGACCAGCGTATCCGAGACCACCGTAACCGATACCCTCATAACCAAGACCGCCGTAACCGATGCCACCTAGACCGCATCCTCCATAACCGAGACCTCCATAGCCGACGCCTCCATATCCGAGACCTCCATAGCCGAGGCCAGCACCAAGGCACGCGCTGTAGGCATTCTGGAACAATAAAGTACTTAGTTTTATATCCTAGTTCCAATATATAATATTATATACATTGATGCCCCATCGTACGCAAGATCAAAGACCTATCGCAATAGCATATTCCGGTGAATCACGTTACATAGTCAAGAGTTAACTGGTGTATATAGTTACTTGCTTAATTATTCTAAGATATTTTTCTATGCATACTTATTGTAAATAAAATAAACATTATGTACGTATGTATACGTATACTCCGTATACCTTCCCGAAGGGGCAGGCAGAGGCGTCACCAGTACACCCATTTTTCGCCGAGTTTATTGCGGCCCCATAATGTGATAGGGGGCGAGCCTATCGCCATACTGGGCACAATTCCAGACTCCGGGCTGATACTGAGTATTTCTAAATAGAAAAACCCAATATCACTTTACCCGACCCGGGGATCGAACCTGCGACGTCAGCACAGAGTCGTTACACATACGCAATTACAACAGCACCACCGAAGCTGTCATTATTAATCATTATTTGTTTAAGTATTTGGTACTCACGTGGATGAGGCAAGCCTGCACGCAGAGGAGAAGGAAGGCGAAGGTAGACATGTTTGTTCTGTTCTACTGAAGACTCAATGTAGATTGATTGTGACTCGCTACAGTGATGCTTTTATACAAATTCAGTGCACAAGAAAAATTAGGCATTATTTGATTTCGTAATAATGTTAATTGGTTTTTAGATACTTCAATCCTTGTATTACACGTACATAAAACATTAACAACAGGTTTGAGAAAGAATATATTGTCAGTAGTACAAGGTCACGGTTTCTCAATTCCAGTAAGATAAAGAGCTGGACTAAATAGCTCTTTTATATAAAAGCTGGTTTACAAAATGTGATTGTTATACTTATTCCTTCACCCTCCGGAAAAGTAAGAACACAATATGTCTGCTAAAACTTTGCTCGTCTTCTGCGCCACCGCTCTCTTGGCCCAGGTAAAATAAATAACATTTTAATTACTTATTATTTAATAAATTATCGATAATGATTGGAAGAAGTAAATTAATTATTAAGGACCGTTACACCGAGGAGAGGCCGTGGGTTCGATTCTCACCCGGGACAGATGTTTGTGTGACAGACAGATATTTGTATCCGGGGTCTGGGTGTTGTGAGACCGAAAGTGGTAGACCCTGATACCCACAATACAAGACTCATATCTTAGTGTGGGGTCGGTGTTAAGTGTGTGAATATTGGGTGTTATTTATTTATTTAATTCATTTGAAGTCAGTTTCGTCTCTAACATAATATGTTAATTATAAAATTAGGTCCCAATAATTTATAAATCTGTGCATCTTATGCAGGTTCATTTTTTGTCACTGTATTTGGGAAATCGCAGCAAAAGTAATTTCTCCGTAAATTCTAGAGCGTTGTGAGCACCTGTCTTGGACGTCTCGGCACTGGCTGGGGTTACGACGGTCTCGGTTACGGAGGTCTGGGTTACGCCGGACTGGGCTACGATGGACTCGGATACGGCGGTCTTGGCTATGATGGATTCGGATACGGCGGTCTGGGCTACGGCCGTGTCGGCTGTGGTGGCATCGCTCCTGCTGCTGACATCGCTGTCGCCAGCGGTCTCGGAGCTGCTTATGGAGGTGGGCTCGGCGTCTCCACCGCCTCCGGCATCGCCCCCACTGGTCTTGACGTAGTTTCTGAGAACATATACGAGGGTCCCGTTGCCGTTGCCGGTAACCTGCCCTTCTTGGGTACTGTGGCTGTAGACGGCTTGTTCGACACTATCGGTGCGGGTGCTGTCTCTTACGGTTGTGGTGATGGTGCTGTTGGTATAACTGCCGAAGGTCCCATCGGTGCTGCTGCTGTTGGTCCCGCATTAGGATATGGTGTTGGTGTGGGCGGATTTGGCCGTGGTCTCGGTTACGCCGGCATTGGTGCTCGCGGCTGCGGTTGCGGTCATGGTGCTTGGTACTAGAACCGTATTGTGGTCAAACAAAAGTTTAAATACAACCTGGCATCTTTATGGAAATATATCATGAATATCATCAAATTAAACTGTTGTATTCATTAAAATAGCAACTAACTAGTTCCTACATCGACGCTTCCCAGAGTTTATTTTAAGAGAAGTAAGTCTAAGATAAATTACAATCCTGTCACTTATTACACAGTGAATCGATATTTCACCCTAGAAAATCGAAATCAGATTTTTTCTGTTTTGATAAGAACCATAATTATTTACGATACTGTACTACCAAAACACATGTAAAGAAATGTAAACTGTGAAGGTACTAAATGTCACCGCTTCTCAATAAGTAAATGGAATAAAAAATATATGTTTGTAATCTGTGCTTTGTTGAAACTATTAACATTACATCATCAGTTAAGTCGATTGACTGATTCTTTTGATGTACTTGTACTGTGAATAGTAAAATAAATAAAAAAAAATTGCAGTACTTGTTATAGAATAATAAATAAGTAATTGAGGGCAAGTAATAGCTTCTTTTTACCTATATCTAGCTCCCGGTGGGAACTGTTAACCATATAATTTCAAAACTTTCTAATATACCTACTCCAAATAAAAATCTTTTTTATATTAGATACTTTGATTTAGTTCTAAAATTATTTTTAATTTGTAAAAAATCATAAAGTATCGATTATTATGGATCGTTTTCCACGTGTTATCCATGACATGATTTATATTGGTGTTAAAAATACGAACCCAAAAATCGATCTTTTACCTCGTTTTTTTTGTGAAACGATTTATTGGGTTAAAGATTCTAATCGATTAACCCCTCCAGTCAGGAAGGATATTAAAAAAAAAGTCGGGAGTAAAGCAACAAGCTTTTATTTCCATAGCATTAAAGTTAAAAATTGCATGCAAGAACGGCGAGTGTTGCTAGTGTTAGCGCCGCCGGCGTGCCTATCCGTCATGACAGTTTAAGAATAGTTGTTTCTTAGAAAAAATCACCATCCCTAATTAGAATCAAATGCGACTGGTAATCGAAACATTCAAACACAAATTGAGGTTTCCTGCAGGCCTAAGATTCGTGCCACGATATATCTCGAGAACGACTGTAGACAAAAATTTCGACTTCGATTCATATTTTGATTTCCTTGACATGCGCGCTACAATCGACACGTTTCTCGTCGAAGACATAAGTCTACTCGTGAAGACGAATGTTGTCTATTGAAACACATATTTTAACCATTCTATATCTTATAAGCCGCAATGATATTAGTTCAGTCTTTCGTAATTGTAGTATGGTACTTTTTTTTACCTATCAGGATAAAAAAAAACGATGTTATCCTGGCACGGCAAAGAGATGGTCTCTTTCTGCATCTGATAGCAAGAGCAGTGTCGTTGTACCCGAGTATTGTTGTGGAGACAACTACCTCGCTACTCAACACAATCACACTGGTGTGCCGACAACTTTTTTACACTAGGTTTAATGGACCCAGGATCATAGGAAGGAGGGAACACAGTAGCTGGTAAACTGTTCCAGAGCTTGATGGTGCGGTAAAAATACGAATTTGCGAACCTCTTGGTTTGGGCCGTGGTATTAGACACCACGAAGCTGTGGCTCCGCAAGCCAGTACGCGTGATTCTGGTGTGGAAGGGAGATGATGGGATAAGATCAAACAATTCTTCAGATCCATGATACAGACGGTAGAACACGCTAAGCGCGGAAATATCCCTACGCAGCTGTAGCGGCTCCAGGCTGTTAAACACGTCTGCATCATTCACAATGCGGATGGCCCGCCGCTGCAACCCATCCAAGGCATCGAGAAGGTATTTTGCGGAACCTTCCCAGAGGTGAGAGCAGTATTCCATTCCCGGCACCTGTGCTTTATATAAGCGGTAGAGCTGACAGGGCGTGAAAAACCGCCGCACCCTGTTCAGGATTCCGACCCTGCGTGAAGTAGCAGATATTATTATAAGGTCATTCCGCATTGCGAATGGAACATCCTGAAGAACGAGGGATCGTACGAGTGCCCCGTAATGATCATCCTGGGCGGTGACATCATAAATGATATCCTACATATTTTTTCTGTTATTTGCCAAATATCTCTTCCATCAGATTGGAATCGCTATCTAACTTACTTATTAAGGTTTATAAAACTATTTCTATAATATGGTTCACGTAACGTAACTTATTCATTTTGATAAACAAAAATATTGTGATGACTGTTCTATTTAATAATAATGGTGAGAAACGAGAAAAGAAACGCATTGAATGGTCCTAAACCATTCAATGCGTGTATAGTGGTAGAGCCACGCTGTAGACATATTTGTCTGCAGCATGAATGGGCCGGCTCGACCGGCGTAATACCACTGTCTCACAGAAAACCAACGTAAAGTGACAGTTTACTGTCGCGTTTCGTATGGTAAGTGAGATATCCGGAGGCCCAGATTCCCCCTTCCCTTCCCTAATCCCTATATCCCTATTCCTGTCCTTTAAGGCCGACAGCGCATACATGATACTTTCGGTATTGTGGATGTTCATGGGCGGTGGAGATCACTTAACATCAGGTGATACACATGCTCGTTTGTCAGACTATGCTATAAAAAAAACCGGTCAAGCTTCGCACGGATGGCAGATCGTACCTATATGTATTCGCCAACATGCTTTTTCAATTGTAATGCTCTAGCAGCTTATTACTTTGAGCATGCTGGTTAGATTACATTACTCATAGTATTATATAAAAAATATTATTTTTTATATAAAAAGGTGATAAGGATCAGGAGATGTGCGAAGTCCTTTTTACCTTAAATTTAACAATAATCATATTTTACTTTCGTGTCGTCTTTATGCGCACGGCACTACGCACTCGGCATGATTTTTTCCGACTTCTTCAAAAATCATCTTCATATTTCAGCCAATTAACACAATTTTTTAATGATTTATACACCTAGACCTTCCTTAGGAATCACTGCATCTATCGGTGGAAACCATTTGAAAGTCCGTTCAGTAGTTTTTGAGTTTATCGCGTGTAGACAGATAGACGTGGCGAAGGGAATTGTTTTATAATATGTATAGATGTAAAGTATTAAAACTAAAATAAATGAATATACTGCTGCCATTATTTATTTCATTTTCAAAAGTGGTCGCAATTGGTTCCAGAAACATTGTTATTGCTCAGTAGACGTAGGGTCCCCCGCCACCACAGCCGCAACGTCCAGCGATGGAAACAGCACCAGCGGCAGCCGCGGTACCTCCAAATTCAACAGCGCCTATGATGGGCACCTGTCCGGCGACGGCGGTAGTACCAGCCACGGGCAGCTCACCAGCCACAGCTACATTACCGATGCCAGCACCTCCGTAACCAGCACCGATACTATCGTAGCCGATACCATAGCCCAAACTACCGTAACCAAAATCATCATAGCCCAGACCAGCGTATCCCAGACCACCGTAACCGATACCCTCATAACCAAGACCGCCGTAACCGATGCCACCTAGACCGCATCCTCCATAGCCGAGACCTCCGTAGCCGTAGCTAAGGCCGGTACCGTAGTAGTTGGTGCCGAGGCAAGAGCTGTAGGCATTCTGGAACATATACAAGAATGCAAAAATAACAAATATAGCGATACTATAAATACAAAGCAATATTTGGCCATCAATATATTAATACTAGACAATATGTCTGCTGCGCATTGATAAACGTCTTATTGATGCAACACGGCACGAGTACAACGTAATTAAGGCGAATAGAATAATTAAAATTATTTTTACTCAAGTTATTTTTCTTTTTGTCTGGCACGGTAAGTGACCACACTGCACCTGATGGTAAGCGCAGTGACGTCCAATTATCAAGTGGCGAGAGACAATCTATCCCCCAACTCTACTCAACACAATCATACCGGCTTGCTTCTGTACACTACGCCTTGGGCAAGAAGGTGAAGAAGCGGTCGAGGGTCTAGTGTCAGAGTATTCAGAAAGACGGAAAACAGCCAATCATCATACCCCAACTCAAGACTCCCGACAAAAACCAAATGTGCACTGGCTGATTTCGGAACGCGACACACTTGCGTGTGCTACTATGGCGGGTTTTACACCCTATGTACGGTGGTCGCTATCCGGGAAGATAATATGAATATCCTACCACAAGCCTGCACGCAAAGGACGAAGGTGAAAGTAGACGTATAGATATGATGTGTGCATGGCTGTACTATGGACTCACCTTTGGTACAAAGCTTTATATTATACTAGAGATGATTCTCTGGAGCGGGAACATGTGCAGTAGCGTAACACGTGTCGTAATATTTTAAATTGTTGATCGATAGGGCAACTAAAAAAATTCACGTACAATATAATGTCATCTGTTGCTCAATTGCTCTATTTATTATAATATTCTATTGTAATAATTGATAAAAAAATGTCAAGGACATTCTAGAAATGGTTTATATTCAATCAATTATTAAAATAAATATTAAAAAGACACGTATCTAAAGACTATTTGTAGATTACCACAACCACGTGGAAAGCATCCGGTATAAATAATTGTTTTCAATAACGGAAAGGTATTCTGCAAAGGAAACTTCTAGAGCAACACAAAAATAGTAGCTAAGGTTCTCCCCGTCACTTGTGCTTCTGCACTCTTGATGCAGGTACGTGGTTCTGCGTGTGTAAAGAACTTTGTTATTAAATTATTCTAATTGTTCACAAATTTTCTCTTTCTGGGCAGTTGCCTCGGGCGTTTGGGTGCTGGCATCGGTCTCTACGCTATTGGTTTCGACGGCCTAGATTATGATGGATTCGGATATGCCGGATTAGGTTACGATGGATTCGGTTACGGCGGTCTGGGCTACGGCCGTCTCGGCTGCGGTGCCATCGCCCCTGCTGCTGACATCGCTGTTGCTAGCGGTCTCGGAGCTGCTTATGGAGGTGGTCTCGGCGTCTCCACCGCTTCTGTCATCGCCCCCACTGGTCTCGCCGTCGTATCTGAGAATGTGTATGAGGGTGCTTTGGCTGTCGGCGGCAAACTGCCATTCTTGGGAACCGTTGCTCTTGACGGCGTGTTCCCGATGCAAGTGCGGGTGCTGTCTGTTACGGTTGTGGTGATGGTGCTATTGGTACAACTGCTGAGGGTCCCATCGGTGCTGCCCTTGTTGGTCCCGCATTTGGCTATGGTTCCGGTATGGACGGATTCGGCTACCGTGGTTACGGACTTGGCTGCGCGGGTATCGGCGCTCGTGGATGCGGTTGTGGTTGTCGAGGTGCCTACCTGGAAGCCGCTCTGCGTTAACTATACATAATATGAAAACATCATTACAAGAAATTAAAACATGAGCATTTGAAACATATGATTTTCATTGTCACTTCACATGACCCTTAACTATTTAACGTTTTTACATTTCTCAAAGTATATGAATTAACAGAAGTATATATGATTCGATAGATATGTATCTAGCCATGTGCCTAATAATAGTGTGCTGAAGTTATGTAATCCAGGGTATAGTATCTCAAAAGTAATCACTTAAGTTAGATAATAGCATATATTACAAGTTTAAATGAATTCGGAAACGATATAACAGCATATTTTTTATAAACAATGTGTATATCAAAATTGTGTGACTAATTCAATTAGTACCTGATGTACTAAATTACATTAAGTATTAATTGAATTATAACAAACTACTCTGTATCATACGATTGACATCTAAAACAAGATTATTTTAAACCGAGTATTTAGATTATTCGTAGTGACGCGTAATTCTATTTTATAAAACATCGTAATTCCAGCGTTATATGTGAAACGAGGGGCCGTGAACTACTAATTAAAATACTAAATGGGTAGACACCCATTTAGTATTTTTTACATACATATAGGCCTTAACAAATATGTTGTGTGGAAGTGTGTATGCCTGCTTTTCTTTACATTTATAACATACTAACTTTTGCTCGCGGCTTAGCCCGCGCGATAGTTACGTTTGAAAGAAACGTATAAAATCCATGGACGCATCTTAAGCTATTACATCTTTCTATTTTTGCTATCTCATAGGAAGCGTGCATTTTTCCGGGATAAAAAGTGGCCTATATAATTTTCTGATCATCAAAAATAATGTCAATCCCTTGTTCGGTGAAAAACTAAACTATCCCACTAGAATTGTACATTTTCCGGGATAAAAAGTAGCCTATGTGCTATTACAGACTATAATCTATATCTGTGCCAAACTTCCACCAGATCTGTCAAGCCGTTGTAGCGTGATTGAGTAACAAACATCCATCCATCTATCCAAACATGCGCATTTATAATATTAGTACGATAGCAGGATGAACCGTAATCTTTTAATATGGATATACATTTTACATTCTATCGTCCCTTTCAAGACTAAGACGTCCAGCTAGACCATTATACCCAGTCAAAGCAGGTCTATAGGGTAGATCTGGAGTTGCTGCCACATGATCTGGATCAATGGGTCTTTCAACGGTAATTTCACAAGTACGGTCACCGTAGATATAGTACACTGTACCAGCACCTTTTTTTTTATATCATAGTCCGACAAACGAGCCAGTGGGTCACCTGATGTTAAGTGATATCCACCGCCCATGAACATCCACAATACCGAAAGTATCATGTATGCGCTGTCGGCCTTAAAGGACAGGAATAGGGATTAGGGAAGGGAAGGGGGAATCTGGGCCTCCGGATATCTCACTTACCATACGAAACGCGACAGTGAACTGTCACTTTACGTTGGTTTTCTGTGAGACAGTGGTACTACCCATAAATATGTCTACAGCGTGGCTCTACTTTTTAACCTACTGTGAGGAATGCACTATTAGTAGTAGCTGCAACCGAGAAAGGGCACATGATCGGCTACAGCAATCAGAGTTTAAGGTGAGATCGATTGAAGCGATGGGTGAAGCGTTGGTGATAGATAGTAAGACCATTGAGTCATGATACGCCCGCGTCGTGACTATGATCTAGGGTCAAACCCGCGAGGCCTGGTTCCCAGGGCTGTACGTTGCCTGCCCATCTGCCGTCATGAATTAGACTGTTAAAGGGACCAAATCTGTCGTACAACCAGCTTGGTCGAATAATAGTTACGTGAGAAACTGAATTTAGTACCTACTATAAGGTTTCATTTCATACATAAAAAAACAACGTTACAACGCTAGCTTCGACTTCGTTTACTTATCCTAACTTTGAACATAAACTTATGGTTGAGCTGTAAACCGGTAAAAGGTTTACGAGCAAGGCATTGACTGAAGTTGGACTGATAGGGTGAAAATTTACGAGGTTTCAACATATTGTTGCTTTTCGAGCTGGCGGTATAGTAAAAATTTACCCGGTGTCTAACTTGGAGCCAAGGAATTCAGACGCCTTTGCAGTTATAAATCTAGATAAACCATATTTTTGGAAGAAATGGAAACTAATTTTAGTCTGACTCAAACTGAATAAATATCTCAACTTTATTTTTTTAAATAATCTGTAAATATAATCTACTAATGATAAAATAATCTTACTTTCACGACTAATGATAAAGTGCAAAGATAAAAATAATTTGGTCATCAATTTGAATGTACTACTTATTCTACTAAAGAATCCGCAAATGTTGCGTTAAAATTATTTATTTCTTTTACAACAAATATATTCGTAACATCCTTACAAAATAATATGAATACAACGGTAGGCAGCGGCTTTGCTGTGCCCTGGTTTTGCAGAAGTCTATGGGCGGCGGTGACTACTTACCATCAGGTGGCCCGTCTGCTCGTCTGCCTATCGAGGCACTAAAAAAAAATATAATCTATTAGCACTTCCGAAAGTGTATGATAAAGTTAAAGATAAATAACCTTGCTTTACTTACCGTGTGAAATATTGTTATCAGTGCTTAAAGAAATTGGAACGAATGCAATGATAAGTGAACTAAAAAGGAGAAAGGGAATAGAAATAGAAAAAAGAATAAGTTGAGTTTCATAATTTTCTACTCAGTTCTTATATTATATTATTATGTAAACAAAATAATCACATAATATTGTAATGCTCACTAGTTAAAAGTATTACAATATGCATTTTAAGATAAAAGAGAAAGAAATTTATTGGTGACATACTATGAAACTCATTGTGAGATAGATAAGATGTTAGTTTACACTGTCAGAAAGGCGCCTCACCCTCTATCAATAAGTGGTCCCGAATAACCTACTTTCATCAAGTTTATGGTGCCAATAGCAACTCTTGGGACAGTAGCACAATACACTTGGATTAATGGCATTCTAGGGCCAATAAACATAAATGTGCATAATAAGTACTATATAATAATATATTCGTTAACTTTGTAATAATAATATTCTTAATATATCATTTTTCTTGCAAGCAGCTTGCACCACTAGACGATTCATAATGTTGAAATCATCGCAACTATTTTTTTTATCATACACGCGGTGTGGTACCAATGCCATATAAATATATGCTGATAAATTTTATTTCAGAAAAATATCGCACGAGAATAAGGTGTGGTAGACTTTAGCTTTAGTCAAGTATTATTTAAGTCTGTTACAAAGTAAAAGCCAGAACATTTATATTTTTCTGCCCAGAAAAAATAATATTGGGAAAATGCTTAATGAGAATTGTAGAGTGGGAAAATTACCTCGTTCAGTAATTGTGCCGTAAGCCAAAAATGAATATTCGGACTCGCCAGTAATTCCGCTATGTCTGTGCACATTGTAAGTACTATTGCGATTGGATTTGGACAAAGACATTGCTACATAAGTAAAATAACTACCGTCGCGTCACTATGTTCGAATTATATAAAAAAAATATTTTTGTCGTTCAATGCTTAAATTTTATTTTCAGTTTATAATACTAGTCAAATCAGTACATGTAGGGAGCACCGCAACCACATCCGCAACTGCCAGCAATAGTTACAGCACCGGCAGCGGCAGCAGGTCCTCCAAACTCAACAGCGCCGATGATGGGCACCTGTCCGGCGACGGCGGTGGTACCAGCCACGGGCAGCTCACCAGCGACGGCCAGGTTTCCAATTCCAGAACCACCATAAGCTCCGATACCAGCTGCGCAACCGTAGCCAGGGGCGGCGAGGCCGATGGCGGGCGCACCGAGACCGATAGCGGGGGCAGCGAATCCAAGAGCGGGAGCGGCAAGAGCTGGACCGGCGATAGCGGGACCAATCATGCCGGCTCTACCCAGGCAATTGCCGTACACATTCTGGGAAAAATAATATGTTGGTTAAGCTCGTTTAAAACAACCAGGATCAAAGTCAATAACAAATCAACGACTGAAGAGACTATAGAAACAAAGAAAACAACTGTTTATATGTATAAAATATTGTTCGTATTACCTGGATCAGGCAAGCCTGAACGCAAAGAAGGAAGAAAGCGAAGGTGGACATATTTGCTTGTATTCAACAAAAAAGCTGAACTGATGCGTTCGTACCACCAACATCACATATTTATTTCCATGACATATCTTTCGAAACTCCAATTTCTTCATTAATGACCTGATTTTTCGAAACGTCGATAGCAACTATGAAAGTAGTGCACGTTCAATTGATATGAATTTCCCAATTTTAATTGCTGACATATGAAATTAGGGTATCGCGAAATAGGTCGGGAGACCACGTTTTAGTTTTGCTCAATTTTGCTTCTGATTATTTTATATATTGCAACGTTTTTTTTTATTACTGTAATGTTTTAGTATAAATGCTTTACGGGGAAAGTAGAAAGTTATTATTGTACAACAGTTTGAAAAAATGGAAGGCAAAATTGTTATTATTGTTTGCGCATTTGCGTTCACCGTCCAGGTATGGTTTTTGCAAATTACGTTAAATGCTACTTTTAAACTTATTACTAAATAAGTTTTATATTGTGTATAAAGTAGATTAAAATGTAGTCATATATAGATTTCACACAATGATATAATTTCTGCTTTTACGCTGGTATTACCTATTAATATTTATATATATTCTTCTATCTCTAACTTTTGGTTAGTCAAGTAAATAATAATTAATTTCCTCTTGCGTTTAACTGGAATATGTTATTTTAGAACAATTTCTAGAGGTTAATGTCATCGACTTTAGGTAACATAATATGCAGTCACTTAAAACTTGTTTATGTATTCTAAAATCCATATTTTCAATATAATGATAATCGTTCTTAATTTTTTAGACGATCTCTGCCCAGTGCCTTGGCGCTCCCTTCGCTACTTTCGGCGATGGTTACCCGTACGGTGCTTATGGAGCAGGTTGGGGATATGATGGCTTAGCTCCCTTAGATTGGGGATATGGTGGTTGGGCTGGTGCTGGTCCCTACGGCTGCGGCGTGCCTACTGCTGGATTCGGTCTTCCAGCTGTTGGACTCGGTCTCCCTTCCGTTGGTCTCGGAATGCCTGCCGCGTCTTTCGGAGGTGGTTTGACCGTCACTAGTGCTTCCCCCATCGCTCCCACTGGTCTCTCAGTCACTTCAGAGAACGCGATTGAGGGAACTCTTGCTGTGATTGGCCAGCTGCCATTCCTTGGCGCCGTGGCGACTGATGGTGCTTTTGCCACTGTGGGTGCTGGTGCTGTGTCTTACGGTTGCGGAGATGGTGCTATTGGTATTGTGGCTGAGGCACCTATTGCCCCAGCTGTGGGACCAGTTGGCCCGGCTATTGCTAACATTGCTGGCCCATACGGCTATGGCCCTTGGTCCGGTGCCAGATGCGGATGCGGTTTGTATTGAAATTAATTTAGGATCTTTTTGTATTCGAGAAATCTGGAAATATATTTGGGATTGAAATTATCTGTGTTTTGTAATTCATAATAAACCCCGCTTATATTGATTCCTTGCCTATAAATAAAACATTTAACAACAATACATTTTTATCAATCTCTTTTTTACTGATGTTCGAAAAGCTGAGTACCATAAATACCAACACTTAGTGGAAATCAATATTATCAATACCTCCACATGTTAATTTTCTCATGCACGCATGTATTTTTAACTGACTTCAAAAAAGGGAAATTCTCAATTCGTTCCATTTTTTTTTTATTATTATATATGGTGACATTGATGTAATTTGTTATTTACGTGCCTTTTATTACGTATAGGAAGCTCCCAACACAAAAAAAACATCAGCTTTAGTTGAGATTTTTTTAACCAGCTCCAATAATATGACTTTGGCTTGGGCGACTACTAATTTGAGAACTATGAAATACGAGTTTTAATAAAACTATAAAACTGACTAAAATTTCACAAATAACTATTTTATGTATATATATTTATATATAAGGTCCTTAGAGGAGTAGAGGGTCTTTCGGGTGTTAGTGCCAGTTTAGTAAACTTGTTTTTATATTATATAAATACAATATTATTTTTTATCTAAAGCAACATACGTATATACTAAAATAATGTATAAAAAAATATCGCAGAGAACTGTCAACGCCATCTACTAGTACATTATACAGATATAATGGTTTTATGGCCGTTGATTGATGAGTTTCATCTTATTATCACTTACTTCTTGACACACATAACCTCCCATCAAGTGTGTTCTAGCGATCTATTAAGTATCTGGCATCGCTAAACATACTTCTATATTAAGATTAAGATTAACCAATCGAACTGAAAATAAGTATTTGAATCGGAAATTGGGCCGGTACTATATACAACTACGGTTCAAATTTCGAAGTAAGTATTTCAGAGTAATCTCATTAGATGGTATCTCGAGATTCCTAAGAAAAGCTAAAGCTGTATATCGAGTTACTATCTTTGACAATTGTTTGACCTTACTGGTATCTAGTGGAAGAAAAGATGCGTGCGTGGGGTCAATTTTTTTAATAGTTTTAATATTTTTCATTAATAACGTCGAAAATATAGATAGCTTTTATTATAGTAGATCACTGAACTTCGTTGGCTAGTTTTAAAAACAAACAAATTTACATTTATCATGCGCACCGCTAGAGAGTGGAACTCTTTGCCGGAGTCTATATTTCCCGAAAATTATGACCTGGGTATCTTCAAGTCAAAAGTGAATAGGTATCTTCTAGGCAAGCGTGCTCCACCGTAGACCACATCATCACTTTCCATCAGGCGAGATAGTGGTCAAACGCAAGCCTATTTCGGTTAAAAAAACTTGACTCGAAAAGCTTCTACAGAAAATTCTTACAACCAAAACTCATTTTTCTGTTTCGCCATAGTTACCCCCTAATAAATCTATAGCAGTGCTAAATTAACATCACTGGAAAAACTTATTCAGGCAAATTTTAAAAATGCTTACCTAAACGCAATCAACATCACAGTTTGATACGTAAAAACTCAGGTAAATTCGAATCAGTAACCCTATAAGAAATAGCAGCGATAGATAGCCTAGTTGGTTGTGATACGGACTATCAAGGCGAAAGTCGTATGTTCGAAACCCAAATGGCATACACATCTAACTTTTCTAAAGTTACGTGTGTATTAAATGTTAATTATCGCTTGCTTTAATGGTCAAGGAAAACATCATGTTGAAACCGGCATACCTGAGAATTCTCATAAGAATTTCGAAGGTATGTGACGTCCACCAACCCGCATAAGGCCAGCGTGGTGGACTAAGGCTTTTTTTTGTCGCGGGCAAAGCCACTGCCGCCCGCTCCGAGGGGAAGCGGTATGAGAATGAAACGGTTACGTTGGACTAGCTGGTCTTACGACCCAGCATCTCTCTCACCCGGATGATGGCTATCCGAGCAGCCGCTGGGCGGAGTTCCTACCCCCTATGTACATCCCACCCGACACTACTAGCTAAAACACCGCGGTGGTCTTCTTCGGCGTTTACGGAGCGATCCCGGGGATTAACCTTTCGGGCCCAGCTCGACCGAATATGGCCGGACCAAAATAGGCGAAAGTCGCTCTTATTTACATGCAATAAAACTGCTGAGTACAGCAGGCCGAGATGGATGTGTTGCGTAGCGAGAGATGGCTGTCTCTTGCTACTTGATAATCTAACTGGACGCCAAATTTTGACAGCGTATTTATATAACGACAAAGTTAAACATTTAGAAAAGAGTAAAATAAAGTTTTTTTTCTTCCCTGATAATATTTTTTTATTAAATCAACCAGAAATTTATGTTATTTATTTATACAATATATATAGGCGGACTTAATGCCAAAGGCATTCTCTTCTAGTCAACCTTAGGGTGATGCAGAGATGAACAAGGTAGGTGCACAAAGATATACAGGAAGAAGGTAAACAAAAAAATCTAATTAAACTCAATATAATGTACATACACAATTTTTTTCTAATACATACACACATTAATACATACATACATATACACTCACGCCTATAATCCCCGAAGGGGTAGGCAGAGGTGTAACCAGTACACCCACTTTTCGCCGAATTTCGGTCCCATAATGTGATAGGGGGCGAGCCTATCGCCATACCGGGCACAGGTTCCAGACTCCGGGCTAATACTGAGAATTTCTAAATAGAAAAACCCAATATCACTTTACCCGACCCGGGGATTGAACCCGAGACCTCAGCGCAGCGGTTGTAACGCATGCGCAATTACAACTGCGCCACCAAGGCAGTCACACACACATTAATAACTAATACAATACAAAATTAATATTATTAGCATTCATTACCTTCGACATAATGAAACACATATATCAGCGTGTTTCCAAAATCAAACTCTAAGATGACTTAAGGACGAAAAAGTTTATAAGGTAAATTAATATTTTCTTACAAGAAAGAAGAAGAATTCAGAACCCCTAGCAAAATATAGTTGTAAAATACAGTGACGATTGCTTTGCCTCGATTAAAAAACTGACTATAATCTCATCCCTGGTATGCACTTACATTTTTTTTTTTTTTTTTCTGGCGCGGCAAAGTGACCACACTGCACCTGATGGTAAGCGCAGTGCCGTCCAGATAGAGTATCAAGTAGCGAGAGACAGTCTATCCCCCGCTACTCAACACAATCATGCCGGCCTGCTGTTTAGCTTCTTAGCTTCATTACGATCTTTATGAAAAAAACATAATAATATTAAAATTATCTCGTCCCCATAAGGCAAAATGGCAGAAGTAGGTAATAAAAAAGCCGTTTTTGACGCTATAAAACTCATAAAAAGTGTGAATGGATAAGAAGACGAACTAGTTACATCCGGCTTGCGTAGACCTAACCTAAGTTGTTTTACGCATCCATGCACATAGCTTATTATTAGCTATATATAGCTAGCCTGGTGTGTCCCACAGCAGGGCAAAGGCCTCCCTTCTCGCTTTCCATTTGTCTCTGTCCTTTGCCAGAGATCTCCAGACCTTTAAATGGTGATCGAAGTCATCCCGCTATCTTCTTCTGGGTCTACCACGACGCCGTGTCTTATCTATTGGGACCCAGTTTGAAGTAATTTTGGCCCATAGCCCCTCTGGCATGCGGTAAACGTGTCCTGCCCAATCCCATTTGAGCATGGCCGCCTTCTTAGTTACGTCGGCGATTCCTGTCCGAGAGCGCAGTACGGAGTGCACATAACTTAGATTATATTAAAGCTATTCATCACTTAAAATTGGATTAACTTAGTTATACTTAATGCCCAGCATTCATGAATCCGATGACGCAACGCTTTCATATCACGTGCAGCATTAGAGTCAGCAAAAATAAAACAAAGGTCAGCAGAAAATGTATATAAGCCTGGTTCATTTCTCCATATTTTAATATCTCATAACATACATAATCTTCTGATAACGTATCGGCTTTCGTGATTTCATACAAATGTATGGTTTTATCAAAAGCTAATATTTCATATAATGGTGATGTAAAAGTGATGTAACATGCTGACTATAAATAAATCTATTTCAATAGAACAGCTCATTCCTTTGTATTCTTTTGGCAATACAACATGAACGCCATTTTGTTTGCTTGCCTGTTCGCGTGTGTGGCTCAGGTACGTTAATTAATAAAACATCAATATTAAAACATTTTACTGTAAGATTATTTTGAATAGAGGTTAAATACCTCTATTCCTCTAAATATGAAGTAAAAGTTCTTTGTGACAATAATATTCAAGAAGTACGTATTTTAACATATATTTCATATTGCAGTTTTTTATTTCTTAGCCTACTAGTGTTTGTTAATGAGATTTAGTGTGTAGCCTAATATGATAATTGTTATCAAACTTATTAAAACAATTATTTCGCTAATCCTTTTCCGTTTTATAAACTTTAAGAGATAATTCTAGGAATAATATTGAGAATTAAAAAATAGGCCCGAATGAGATAATTGTACATACCTACTAAATATTAGTTCTCATTTTGCAGAGCGCCTATGCACAGCTCGGACGGAACCCTCTCGGATGCAACGGCCTTGGTCTGGGCCTTGGTCCACTCAACTCCTTCGGTGGAAACTTAGCTGCACCTGGAATCAACGGTCTAGGGCTAGGCATGCCCATTGCCGCAGGACCGATCAGCTATGGCGACGTAGCTATAGCGGGTGAGTTGCCAGTGGGTGGCAACACTGCAGTTGCTGGCAACGTGCCAGTCGTCGGCTACGTTATGTTCGAAGGCAACGTACCAGCTGGTGGTATTGTGAGTGTTGCCAATGGCTGCGGTTGTATATAAATCTAATTATTTTTTTGTTATAAAATATGAAATAAAATTGTTTGTTTAATTTTGATTTAATGATCCCCGTAATAAGTGTAGCGTATGTGCTACAGAACGTTTTACACGATATGTTATGAAACTATACTAACCCATCAGTCTCAAAAGTCACGTAATTAAAATAGATAATGACATACTTTATAAAATATTGAGTATTGTTGACTGCAATCATCAAATATAATGTTGTAAAAGTGAAATAACCTCTGCTACTGCACTACTTCGTCGTGTATCATGATCTGGGTCAAGGTTATTGTAACCTTCAATTTATAATACATGAACATAGCATAAACGACAATACGATGATGCAGTTTTTTAAAGCATTGCATGTAGCAAGCTAATAATAATGTAATAAAAGAAAATCTTTGTTCTCTTACATCCCGCCTGATACATTAAAAATTAACATAAGAAATGTAATTTCATGTTAAGTTACTTAGATATTTATGCATAAATTATGTGAATGTGTCTATACATAATACGGGCTCCATGATTATTACTTATGCTTCTACAAGTGGTCACTTTGTAACGTTAGTCTCCTTTAAAGTAAAGAAGTTTATTATAGGAGACCTGGCCAAGTTATTCAATTTTTATTCCTTACGTGGCAAAGTGACTACAATATGGTTTGTACGATGCAATTCTAATATAATGTCGACTGTCCAGTGACCTTGCATCACTCAAATTATGCCGAGTAATTGAATATTTATACACTGGTGATTAAACAGCGCTAACAATATAGGGAAGTTAAAGTCCTAATGAAAATAGACCATCAAAATCTATAAAAGATGTTAAATATCGCAATATTAGATTAGAGCATTTTCAGTCAACATAAATTTTTCAACATCAACACTATCATACGATATTGAATATTAAAACCAAATCCGAAGTATAAATAATAATAAATAACACCCAACGGTCACACACATAGCTCCGACCCCACACGAGAAATACCAGTAAGATACGAGTCTACGACTTCGAGAGACTATCGGTCTCACAACACCCAGACCCTGGACCCAAATACCTGTCTGTCACACAAACATTTGTCCCGGTGTGGAAATCGAACCCACGGCCTCTCGTTTCACAGCCGGCTACTCGCCAACTGCGCCACGGAGGCTATCAGGCCACCAGTATTGCTATTACTGTATTTAAACATCCTACTATGCCTTATCTCTGCCTCGACCATAAGTAGCAGTGGCGAAAGGTGAAGAAAGCCAGACCTAGTCTTATTAAATCAGAGCATTCCAAAAGATATATTTATAGCTATTAAAAATACAAATAATGGTTAAAAAATTAATTGTCTAATTTAATTTATTTATGTCATCGGGAAGAGAAATTAGAGTCAACTTGCCTACATTCTCTTCACCACTAATTGGTAGACTGCTAGAGAAGAGCATCCACCTTGATATATGCTTATATTACCGATATTTAATTAAGTTTAAACACGTGAACACCATACAATCTTTTGTGAGGTGTTGAAAAGTTTAGATTTAATTTCGTATGTACTGATATCATCTGATTACCTACCATTGTTTGTTTATTTCTATGTGGTACAACAAAATATCTAATTAATGGAGTGCCTGATCACATAAAGATAGTAAATCAAGAACGTAACTAGAGAAATAGAATAAATAGCTTTATTCACCATCTATGAATATTAAGGTAAACAACATAATAAAGTAAACTACTAAATAAGAAACGAATAAATTATATTTTATTAAATACAATAAATTATTAATTATTAACCTTAAGTAAGCTTAGTGTAGTTTATATTAAATTATTATAAACTATGAATTATAATTCACAGCTGCTGCTCCATCCGTTATCATATTACCAGTTAAGGCGACAGTGCCATAGACTGGCATTTGTCCCGCAACTGAAACCGTACCATCCACTTGCAAACCATCTGCAAGAATATGTAGTCCAAATCCATTGTTACCAGGAACATTAACTGACATGCCATTGTGAGCTAAATTACTTAGAATTTGATTATTTACCAAATTGGTGCTAGCTGCATTATTTATTAGATTTGAATTAGCTAAATTGGTATTAATACCAGTAGGAGATAGCAAGGTCGGATTAGTCAACCTATGTACATTAGGCGTTCCTATAGCAATATTATTGTTACCTAATACAGAAAGCCCCGAATTTGATTGAAATACTTTTCGATTAGCTACTGTTGGATTAGCCATATTATTTGGAGTAATCATAGAATTTGTTAAGTAAGTATCTACCATATTGACTTCAGCTAAATTAGGAATATTTTTATTTAAGTTGGCACTTAATAGGTTCATGTTAGCTAAATTGGTACTTGGCATAGTCATAGCATTTAAGTTTGTACTTGGATTATGCATTTTCATGTTTGCCAAATTGGTATTTAAGTTTCTGTTAGCCAACATTCCAATTTCTCCTAAATTTGTTTTAGCCATATTGAGATTAGGCAAATTAGAATTCATCATATTCCCGTTCATCAAATTAATGTTTCCATTATATGCCATAGCGTTGCCAGGTATAGCCATAGCATTTCCAGGTATAGCCATATTTGTTCCCAATTGATTCATAATTGCTGGACCATTTGCTAGGCCTCGACCACTTAACATCGCAGGATTTGTTCCCAATCTGGCATTTTGATTGGCGAGATTAAACGCTGTATTTGCAGCTAGTAGTTGGGCTGATGTAAACTGTAAAAAATGTTTATTATATTAACATTTATTACACAAAAATACGAAATCTTTGAACACTGCGTTTGTAATGAGATATTAGAATAATTTGAAGCTACGTGTGTTTCGTATGAAAAGCCTGCAATATGTTTTCGGAGTTGATAAAGAACACAGCCACCCCATATTATATTAAATTTAATTATTCATAGACGCGCGTTATTACTAAATAGTATAAAAATGTTAAGTCACTATATTTGTCTGTCACTTAGTTATTTTAAACCACGAACCGGTTTCCGTAGCATTTTAACTATCATAGAGATAATTTATTCTGGAAGGTTTATATGTATAAATGATGCATGTTATATTTATAGAATATAGAGAAATATCGATATATTTTCGAACTATACTTTCGGATGCTTATATTGTTAATTGCTAAACCTTAAAAGATTCATCAAAATAATGTACAACGGAATTGTATATCTAACAAAAAACAAAAAAACAGTATACATCATCTTATATTGACTCACAGTAACCGTGCGAACCTGGGTGAGTCGCTAGTTGTTTAGTTTAGTTTAGAACTAATAAAATCGGAATAGGCGTCTTTTTTTTTATTTATATCCTGGCACGTCAAAGTGACCGCACCTGTACCTGATGCTAAGCGCAGTGCGGTCCAAATAGAGTACTGAGTAGCGAGAGACGATCTATCCCCGCTACTCAACACACTCATGCCGGCCTGCTTCTTCACACTACGCCATGAGCAAGAAGGTGAAGAAGGGGTCGAGGGTCTAGTGTCAGAGTACTAAGAAGGCCGTAAAATGGCCATTGTACCCCAACTCCAGACCCCCGACAAAAACCGGATGTACACTGGCTGATCCCGGAACGCGACACACTTGCGTGTGCCACTATGGCGGGTTTTTCGCCCTGTGTACGGTGGTCGCTATCCGGGCGGATATGAATATCCTACCACCAGTGAAAACTACAACTTACCTTAATAAAAAACAAATATGTAATTAACATAAACGCACTCATTGTGTATAATTTAAAAAATACTATGACTCGAATTCGTAAATACATACTTTTATACTATGTTTCTTTTATCGTTATTTTTTGATAAAATCAATCTTTATTCATAAACGTGCTTCCATTTCGAAAATTATTTAAGATACGATATCTGATATTATCAATTAAAATCTAAATTGAATAATTGAGAAAGAATCATTGCTGTAATTCATTTAGATACAAATCATTTTATGCTGAGGGGGACAATTCAGCATTACGCCATTTAGATGAGTCTTCCATTTTCAAGCACCTTCTTTGAGCGATGTGAAAAGAAACGGAATAGTAAGATATTTGACAAAAAATGAACGAAAAATTTAAAATACATAACGGAAAAAAGCATAAACGTTATTTGTTTTTATTATTAATATTTTATGTGCTACTTTGGTGTCATTGATTTTTCAAATATTTTAAACATGCTGTTCGCAATTGTTAGCTATTTATTAATTTATTGTTCTAATTTTGTATCATTTTATGTTCTCATTTAAATTACCTATTCATTGTTAATATCAGAATGTTAGAGGCCTTAGACTAAATGACTCACATGTTAAATTCTTCTAGGTGAGATTGATTGACTGGGGTCCTAACATTCTGATAAATCTATCCTCTCTTTGTATTGTTTCTTATAATGTTTAATTAATTAATAATATTGTGAAATTGTATTACGCATGTTGTGGTTGCCTGTAGTCTGAGTTGCAATTAGTTCTATTTTCTGATTGTTATTATTATGTATGTTATTTTGTAAACTTTGTTGGCAATCCTCAAATAATAAAATAAAATAAAATATGCTTGACTATTTTAAGTGTCCTATTTTTAAATAGCTCTCAGATCTGATCAGCTCTCTCTACCATAAAATGTAAAGATAAATATTATTTCGGCCTTCGATGACATGTTAACATAGGTCACCAAAAGGTATTTATGATTTTTATACAACTAAGCCAGAAACTCACATAGTGTGTTCTCTTTTACTCTCTCTCTCTTTTTGGCTAAATATCTACTTTTACTCCATTTTGAGTCAAAAATTTTGCGTATCAGAGGTTACACTAAAAGAACATTAATAGTTGTCGTGCTCTGAGAAAATTTACATCAAGTATATTAGCTGGTGGGAGAGGAACCGACTAATTAGCCACCGTGTACGATATGATTTATAGTCACCAGAGAAGCTTTTTTTTATACCACGATGATGGTAGACAAGCTTACGACCTGCCTGATGCGGTAACCGTAGCCTGTGGACGCTTGCAACACCAGGAGCATCACATGCGCGTTGTTGACCCTTGAGAAAACCCTAGGAAAACCTCGGCATGGAGTTCATTCCACAATCGGAGCTGATTTTGGAGTAAGCCGATGTTACTTCTAGTTAACACAATTCTAGTACTACTACCGTCGATAGATGCAACGAGTCCTATTGCTCAATAATATATCATTTTAACTGCACTATAGTTAATATTAGCTACCATCATGGGCAAAACAGTCAGGATAACAAATAATTTAAATATATGTCGTCGGCCGACCGAATGACCGTAGGCCGGGGTTGTGAGAGGGCTTACACGTCCCTCTCCGATCTCCAGATATTGTCAGGATGCTCATCGTATAATAATACTCAAGATTAACACTTCAGACTTTAGAGTTTATTAAACTACTGCCAGTTCGGAATGCAGTCATCCATGGGGAAGAGCTGGCAAGAAACCCCATGGTTGCTCTTTTAAACATAGCACAGACTAAGTTACTATTACTGATATTAATTACAGTTTCACATCACGTTAACTTGTGACTTTAAACAATATTTCGGCATTACGACCACTAAGTTACTAGCTATTCAAGATTGAATATGGAATTCCTCTACAAATGACAAGGTGCACGCCTTTATTGTGATATTTCATCCGATCATCCGATAAACTACGCAAATCCACCCTCGAAATTGCAAAACCAGTGGCGGTAGACATTTTACAATAAAACGAGTTATTTAAAGTTCAATTCATTGTCCGTATTCTTGATGCTCCGACATTATTTAAATTATCCGCCTGTGCGATTAGAGTGAAGACTGAATGCAATTATCAATTCATCATAGTACCTAGTCAGTTGATATTATCTTTATTTGTACTGCACTGTAATTAGCATCAGGTTCAGTGTAGTCAATATGCGATATCAGGAAAAAAGATAAATAAATATGACTTGGAACTGAATTAAATTTTTTTTAAGTATGCTGCTACCGAATCAAGATATATTTCAATTGCTATATGTGTACAATACTAGTAGTTAATTTTCACGTTTACGAAAAGTTATGTGAAAAATAAATAATTAAAAAAATCAAAAAACACAATTTTAAAGTAATAATAATAATATATATATTATATAATATATATATTATTATTATTATTATTCGCTGCTATTATAATATATATATATAATAGCAGCGATAGCCGAGTTGGTTGCGGTACGGACTGTCAAGACGAAAGTCGTAGTTTCGAAACCCAAGTGGCATACACCTCTGACTTTTCTAAAGTTAAGTGTGTATTAAAATGTTAATTATCGCTTGCTTTAACTGTGAAGGAAAACATCGTGAGGAAACCTGCATATCTGAGAGTTTTTCGAAGGTATGAGAAGTCTGCCAACCCGCATTAGGCCAGTGTGGTGGACTAAGGCCTAACCCCTCTCATTAGTAGAGGAGGCCCGTGCCCAGCAGTGGGACAATGTTTAATACAGGGCTAGTATTATTATTATCATATTATATTTTTGTAATTCCCTTTTAATTTCATTTTGATACCCCACTCGATACGTTCGGTCAATTTTTTTTATTAACGTTATACTAATCACGCAAAAAATTTAACGCAAATTTGGTTCTTTTTTTTAAACACTTATCTAAGAACACTTTTACGACGAATATAACGATATCTTAACGATAAAAATCCATCCAGCCGTTTGGAAGATACGAGGTAATAAAGAAATTTACAAACATACATACAAGATACGCGCGAAACACATAACCCTTCCTTGGCAGTTGGGTAATAAAAAAAGGCAAACATCATATTTTCTTCACAGTGTATTTATATTATTAGAATTTTCTAACTATAGTCACTTTTCCACTCACTGGCACTAACTGCGTGGCACGCTTTGCAGTCTTTTTGCCCACTCCCTTCATAAAAAAATCTGGTTCTACCAACGTATGGCTAAATGTTGAATCTGGAAGATCAAATTCTACTAACACTGGAACCATTTCGACATTAGCCTGTGGCATAAACGAATAGCCTGGGTTAAAGCCTCCAAAAGGCACATCGAAACCTGTATAAAAAGGGTCAAATATAGGCTGACTTCCAAATTGTGGATCGACTATCTCAATAATGTAGTTGAGTATCCATTGGAAATATTGTTGGATCTAATATCTCTATGAGTTGGGGCTGAGTCATTCTTGGAGACATAGTTGGTTCAATTATTTCAATGAAATAGGGTTGTGACATTGGAGCTATATTGGGTTCAAATATTGTTCCGCCGTATGGTATTGGAGCAAATGTTGGAACCATGTTCACAGGATCGATAGGTGGCATAAAAAATGACGGTGTACTGTGATCCAATGTAAGGTATTCTGGACCTGGATAATCATACAAAATGTGCATTTCATCTTCTTCTGGATAGCCTCCCCTGACGGTTATAGGTGATATCCCAAATGGGAAATCAAAAGTGGGCTCTGAAAATGAAAACCTATTATAATTTTCCATCATATTCCAGTCTTCTCTAACTCTATGTGAAATTTATAAAAATTGTGATAATTGTTTTATTTTTCAACAGAATGTAATGAAATAATCCCTCACAATTAGAAATAATTCACATTCTTCCGGTTCTTACTGTGAAGTAAGATTTGTAATTTATTAAGGGTCCATTTTCTTTC
The DNA here is from genome assembly GCA_905220505.1 of Laothoe populi. Classification (NCBI taxonomy): domain Eukaryota; kingdom Metazoa; phylum Arthropoda; class Insecta; order Lepidoptera; family Sphingidae; genus Laothoe; species Laothoe populi. Next base: position 6,531,332 of record HG992157.1, read on the forward strand.
ACTGTATTTTATATGCCAAACAATAAATAAGACATTCCATTTAAGAAGCGCCTCTTACATATTCATATGTTTTCTATACATAAAATTAGCATGGACATTGTGATAATGGCCAATAAAGGAACAAATATACATTTTTGGGTTTATATTAAAAGTAAAATAATTTAATTAATTGAAATAAAATATTATATTATAAATTACCAGTAGACCCAACAATATTGACTTTCCCACTAGCTTTCACAAGACCACTGAAGTTAACGCCACCTGCGATCGGTAAAGCGGCTTCCGCATCGGTTTGTCCTGCTGCGTTGATATCATTATCAGAAACTTCTACATTAGCTGAAGAAACACTGTGAATTTGCTGTGAAAAGAAATATTATTTGGACGTCAACTTGAAAGTTTCCTATTAGCTATTGGTACTGGTGGTTGCTAAATAAATAAACGGTAGGCAGCGGCTTTGCTCTGCCCTGGCATTGCAGAAGTCTATGGGCGGCGATGACTACTTACCATCAGGTGGCAGACGCTCGTCTACCTATCCGGGCACTAAAAAAATAAAATAAAAATGAGAGCATTTAGCCAAGACGAAGGTAGTTCATTGTTGATATTTTGCTCATATATTGCAAATTATTTTATGCTCCTCGACAACCATCACTGTACCAAAATATAGTAAACATCAGCTCATAGCTTTTATGTAAATCGCTTTTGTCGTCTACAAATTAATTACAGCTGATGCTGAAGCTACTATTGATGGTCTCCATATTAATACATATATTAAAATGTTTACTAATTCAAAAACAGTTTACTGATGCATTAACCTTTTTAAAACTTACCCCAAACGAATATGAAATTATAAAAAACACGATATTAAAAATCATTTTCAACACATTACTAAAAACTGGCCCATATACTACGTGACATATATTTTAAATGACGGTTTACACTTATCTGAACGATTTTACTTCATTTTCGAGGAACTAATTAGCATTTATCATTTCATGAGTCACTGAACGTATCTTTTTGTATGTTGAAATATACAGTATAACTATTTAATCGTTAAATTCGCTTGTCTGTGTGTTTATGCTGTGCATAAAATAAATTATATTATAAACTAATTTAAAAAGTAAACAACACGCCCAAATTTGTATCTTCAAATATTATTTACTAATTAAGTTCAAGTAAGTGACAGCCTCTGAGGCGCAGCGTGCGATTAGCCGGCTCTGAAACGAGAGGCCGCGGCTTCGATTCCCACACCGAGACAAATGGTTGTGTGACAGACAGATATTTGTTTCGGGTCTGGGTGTTGTGGACCGTAGTCCCTCGTAGTTCTTGACACCCCTAATACAGGTTTTACCTAGTGCAACGTCAGAACTATGTGTCTGACTGTTGAGTGTATTTATTATAATAATTAGGCTGTAAGAATAGTGTAAAAATTTCAAAGTATTATTGTTCTATTTAGAAGCCATAAACTGATCTCATATATACATAGAGCAAGGTCTATCTTTATTACGGTATCAATGAAACCTCAACACAAGACTAGAAGAACACTATACTATAGTCGTTTTTGCAACAAGGCGAACGAGACTTGCTACCGTGTTGCTTCAACGGGCCGCTAGGTAATAATTCATTTTCTTACAGCTCTTATAATCCACTATTATTGATTCGGATCGAGATGTGGATATGACTAAAACAAGTTCTAGAGAAGGTGGATGAGAAATTGGAAGCCCGTTTTCATATCGCTTCAAAATAGTAAATCTAATGGGTTACACGATTTATATATTCTTAGTCTTAAAATACAAAGCGACATAGGTATAAGGAATTTACAATATCTATAATTTAATTTAACTATTTTATGTACGTGACTGGAAGTATATTTAAATTACGACTATTATGAAATAATTCTGAGGCTAATATCGTTTTGTATGACAAACAATGAATGTAATGAACATTCAGAAATGATAACAATAGTAGCTCAGTGTGGTTTATGTATTAGGGATGTGATTTCTTAATATGATCCAACTGTTACTCTTTTTAATAATAAGTTAGAAAAAAACGGAATATTTACAGCTTTCTTTATGGAAGCTGACAATTGAGTACGTGAAAAATTACTAACTGTGTAATTTATATATCCATTTCCGGTTTCAACCAAATTCACCACATAAAATATTTTTATATTTTTCAACGAATTTGAATACCAGTTCTGTTTTAGGCTAAATACTAGCGACGGATGTCATTTCCAAATGCAAAAAAATGTGCTAAATATTTTTTTGTTTTTAAGCAGTTCGCAATTTTTTAAGTCTAAGTTGACGCCGGACCGGGTCACTAGTTTTACAATAAAACAAGAAAAAGACTGGTAGGATACGTTGCCATAGAAACAACGTTCGGTATGAAAGTTAATCTTTTGGCGAATTGGTTCCGAAATATCTTTATTATTAATATATACCAAATTGTAATTACACGATATTATACACGATAGTGAAAACCGTTTCAAAATCCGTTGCGCTGTTTAGAAAGAGTTAGCATACCTACAGACAGACAGACGAGGCGTCTTCATTTTATACTGTGTATAGATACACAAATACAAACGTATGACTTCTACCTTCAATATGAGAAAAATTAAAACAGATCAAACAGGAAAAAACACAGTAAAATCGAATTAACTTTATTTTCACTTAAAAATCACAGAAATTAACATTTTTAGACAATAGGTATATAAACATATTTGTAGCCTGCTACAGTCAGTCTCTTCTATGGCTTCTTCTCCAATAACTTATTCCATTCATATTTGTTAAATGATTTTAATACATTTATAGTTTAATCGAATGTCTGTCAACTAAGAATAATTATTCGGATTCATAACAGTCACAGTCTCTGTAATACCTGCAACTGGCAAGCCATTTATGATTGGCAAACAACCATATTGGCCTAGGTTCAACGTATTCCAGTCTGCTAATTTAGTTGGCACGCTTAGATGTATGTTGCCAAGTGATTCTTCAAGATGTGTCAGAGTCACAGGTAAATTAAACAAGGGTTGTTCATTATTTATGTTGCCGGTACTTGGCAAATTATTCATTTGGTCAGCCTGTAGTACTGTATTTACCGATGTTTGTGCGCTAAAATCACCGTTATTGGCATTTACAATATTATTTTGTGTTAATGCATTTAAACTCGCAATGTCGTCATTATATTGAATACCAGTATTCGCCATATTCAATTCCAAATTTGGCATTTGGGCTTCGTTGTTGTTGTTTAGAGAGATTTGGTTATAGCCAATCAACTCATTGGCATTAAATAACATATTATTAGGTACATTTAAATTAGGATTGTACAAATTACCAAACTGATTATTGCTCACTGGCATTGAATTGGTAACAAACAACGTATTTACTAATGGATTACTATTTGCTTGTACGATATTATTTAGCAAACCATTATTAATTAGACTTTCAGAAAATTCATGGGTTGTTGCAATATTATTTGGAAGACCAATACTAAGCTGGTCATTGGCTAGATGTATATCGTATGTTGTAGGTATGGCTGTTTCCATGACTTGATTACTCATCTGTGAGGTAATATCATTGTTTACATACATTTGATTACCTATTGTACATACATTGTTTGCTATGACTGGTATTTTATCTGTAGTTTGCTTCAGATTAAAAACCATATTATTACCAGTTGTTGTATCTAAAGGCAGTACTATGTTTTCTATATAACGTATTCCATTGTTATCTGGCATTCTTTGCAAAGCCAAAAAAAAATTATCAGATTGCGAACTGGCGCTATTTAATGGATTATCTTTATTAATTAATTCATTTAACAGGCCTATGTTATTATAATCGTTGGTGTCGTATTGTATACCACTAACAGCTGGCACTGTATCTCCATGTACTATATTTAGAATATCCATGTTGCTTTTAATCACGCCCTTATTATTTATAATCTGATTCAATAAATCTTTTTTGTCAATTTTTATACCAACATTGTATTGTATGCCATTATTCAATAGTTTATTGTTTATGGTTGATCTTATAGTTGGTGCGTTACTTGTGCTAGCAGCTATGGCGTGTGAGACAATTTCATTGAATAAAGCATTATTAGGTAATTGACTTGGAAAATTATTCTTTGTTCTTAAACCATTATTTGCAGTCTTAGCACACTTATTGGGCGCAAAATTACTCGATAACAAAAAATCATTTCCATTTGTCACGATATTGTTTAGATTAAGTCCGTTGAGTAACATATTACTATTAAGCGGTCCATTTTGCGGTGATAATCCAATATTATATGGCAAATCTACCAGCTGCACACTATTCACTGATCGTTGATTTAAGAAGTTGTTACCTAGTAACTGAATAAGAGCCAGATTAGATATTTTTTGACAGTTGCATCCATTTTGTATATACTGTGTTAGTGCCTTCTGAAACAAAGCAAACGAAAATCAGATATTAATAGCGTCAAACTGTTGTTGCTTTTGATGTCGGAGTAACATATTACTGTCTTGAAATATCGCTTGCAAACAAGACAATCAAGACACAAATAAAATCAAAAGCTTACATTTTCTTGCATCTTTGTCTAACAACTGACAATTACTTTGATATTTAAAATTAAATCATATTTTACCTTTCACATAAAATTATTATTGATTACAAAAAAATACGGTAGCAAAATTAATTAACATTCAAACGTAGAAATTTGAGTTATTTTTGATTCCAAAACGCTAATACTTCAACAATCACATTTCAGTTGATATTTTTTAGCAAAATTTGTTACTTTACACTACCTGTGTAACTATTAACGAACAAAACAAGAGCAGGGTTTTCAACATTTCCACTTCAGTTCACATCACGATATACTGATGCTAAACATAAATTGATAACATATTTTATATTTAAATTATCTTTATAAACGTTTCTTATCTCTCTTAAATTTTCTATGAATTTCATTTTGTTGCGAACGTGATAAATCTTCATTGATACTCAGATTGTGTCGTAGAGCAACAGACTCAGAATACCTGTCCATGTGTTTAACCTTAAAGACGCACCTTCAGTTTAAGTGAGTTTGCTACATTTGTATCTCTTGTGTCCTATATGAATACGTCACATAGTCTAGATGTATATGTCATTCGTGATGGTGGTCCACCCCTGTTGGGCGAGATTTTATTTCTTGTTTTAAATTAGAACGTCAATATTTTTGTTAATGGGGCAATAGTATTTTTAAAACATTGCAGTCGCATTATCCGTCTGTCTTTTCGGACAAATTGGGCATATTTAATAAAGTATCTCACACATATGGAGGGAATGCTATACATATATGGAGGGAATGCTACACATATTTGTATAGCATTCCCTCCATATGTGTGTCGATCCTTGAGGGACGTAGGTAATGTATTTCAAATGGCAGCGCTTTATTTTGACTGTACTGCACAATGAAAATAGAACGCATGCATCAGATGCATTGTGTATAATGTAGTGTCTGTATGTTTAGGTTTAAATAAAAAACTGCTTGACCAATCATCCTGAAATTTAGAATAGAGTTAGATCATTCGATCGCGCAAATGATAGGCTACTTTTTATCACGGAAAATCTCGGAAAAATTTACGGTTCTTGCGGGATAGTTTATTGTTTTTCGCAGAGCAAGAAATCGACATGATTTTTTGCATAGTATCTAAATCAAGCCGTTGCGAACTATGAGGAAAAGAAAAAGTATATTTTTTTTCCAGTTATGCCTTAAACTATGAAATAAGGTTGGGATATCCTTATAGACATATAATATGCCTGTGGCAGGAGGTCCCACTCTCTTGTAACAATAATTTTACATAAAATTAGTTTGTGTGAAAGAGTACAAATCATAATATAGTTAAGTATTAAATTAGTCATTTACTACTATGTTGTGTGTGTGTGTGTGTGTGTGTGTGTGTGTGTGTGTGTGTGTGTGTGTGTGTGTGTGTGTGTGTGTGTGTGTGTGTGGGTAGATGCGTCTGGTTTTGATATACATTTCTGTAGTTTGAAGCATATCAAGAAATCATAGAGTACCATAGATATACTAATTATACATATGAGTTCTTTAACTTTATAAGAATGAATGTTTTTTCCCATTCTATCAGCGTTTTTTTGCTGTTAGTCCTTGGAAGGGGTAGATTTTTATCATCCTATTAATTTTATTCTAAAAATTTGCTGATAGTACCTACTTGAAATTGTAATTTAGCAAACATAGTTTTACAATGTGGCTGATTAGCAACAGTATGATTTATACTCCTCATTAACAAGGATGGTGCAAAAGATAGTGAACTATGGTATCTCAGTATTGTAAATAAGATGTAGAGCTTTCTCAGAGACAGGAGTAAGATCATGGAACTCGGGTGTGGGACATCTAAATGGTTAATTTAATTTTATTTATTTGATTTGGATGGCTCACAGCTATCAATAAAAGAGAAATATATAACGAAACCAATACAATAGCTAAGCCAATTACGAGCCACCGCAGATAGTAGGTTAAAAACATACTTTTAGATATCTGATCTCTTTCTGCCTCCAGGAATTTAGTTTTATAGCACCTATATGCACCTATAGCAGATATATATGTTTATACATGATGTTATAATAATTTCATTATTAGCCTTTATTATACTGCCCTACTCTTGAGCCTAAATACGTTTACCTAATGCGGGTTTGTAGACTTGATATACTTTTTTATGTAAATCTCTTAGGTATAAAAATTTCATCACGTTGTTTACTTTTACCGTTTAAGAAGGCGATAATTGGCAATCAATCAAAATGAAATATTTATTGAATCTAGAAAATGTTATACATCGTTTAGATTCAGTCAATTTTTTCACTCTACCGCCAGTTCGGAATGCAGTCTCGCTAGAGAAGAACGGGCAAGAAACTATAGCGTTGCTCTTTTCACACCGGTTAACAATATTTGGTCATATAATCATAATATACGATTTAAGTTTAATTACCTTAGATTAGAGCAGCTCAATGTATGTTAATTTGCCTTGTTTAAATATTGTGAAATAGAACTCATTACAAGACTTAGTGCCGCACATGACCGTCGTGAGAGTGATGAAAATCTCGATTTCTTAAAGCAGTTGGTTCTAAGTGAAACATGACACTGATAAATGAATACACACCTATAAAAATCAGAACTGTAATTGTGGACTCGGTTTGAAACCACGACATGTGACTGCGCAGTGTGTTCTATACCTCACTAGGGTATCGCCATTTCATTTAAATTACATAAATTTATTTATAAAGTTTAATTTAAATGGTAACACTATAATAATATTGATAGGAGAAAATAATATTATTGAATGAAATAATAATTATTATAAAGATTTAATGTATAAAAAATAAATAACAATAAATAGCCATATTTATCTAAAGGGGTCATTCAAGTATTAAGTAAGCAGAATTTTAGTCATTTTCAATCCCCTCCTCCCTCCTGTCAGCAAATGTAAGCAAAGTTCTTACCTAAGCATTACTTAACACGCTTACGTGAGTATTGCTATAATTTTAACAAAGTCTATTACATAAACATCCTTTCAGCTTTTAAGGACAAGCAGTGTTGCCATATATGTTAAAATAAAAAAAGAATATCAAAATTAAAAAAAAAATCTAAAGTTATAAAATAAATATTGGTAATGTAATAGCAATTCAGACACCCCCTCCCCCCGTCCCCCATGTTATCAAAAATAAGCAAAACAAAGAGACCCCCCCATTGTTGTTTATGTAATACTTGAACAGCCCCAAATTACAAACTAGTAATTACTAATACTGCATTTTAACGGTTCTTGGCATATTGCTGGCCATAAGCCTGGGCACTGGCATAGAATTTGCCGCAGGTAGCCTCTCAACAGGCAACTCTTTATTGCAAATATTACATGCATTGGCAGCTACCCTTAAACTCTGTAGGGCCGATTGTTTCAAAAAATCTGCCATTTCGTGCCTTTTATTTTTTCTGCCCATCATCATAGGGGGTGTTTTTTGAATAGCGTTGGCAACTGTTTCTATTCTTTCTGGTACCGGTCTTTGGTTTAAGAAGGACATTAGTAATGGCGCTATGATGTTTTGTTTTTGATTTATAACTCTTGGTTGTGGCTGCGTCGGGTAAAATCCTGAAATTGGATACTGGGCGGAGATATTCTGGAAAGACATAATTAATAATCAACATTTTGAAGTCTGAATATTCCTTCTTTTGAAACTCAATTTATCATATGAGTAAAATTGTTTTTTTTATATTTATGAGATTAAAAAGAGTTTGAGGTGAATATAAAAATAATACTCACATCTATTAAAATCACCTGCATGAAAATAATACAGAACAGTTTCCTCATATTTCAGCCTTTTTAAAGATAACAATATCTGAAAACTTCGTCAGGATGTTCCTTTCTTAAACAGATTTTTATATTATATTCTTATAAGTATTATTATTAGAATTAAAATACTTTTTATTTTAATTTTAATCTTTACTTCGATATATCCCTCAATTTTCTTTTATGAACACCTTGGAGCTAAATTCACATTTATGTAGTTAATTTTATCTGAATACAAGCTTTATCTACAATGCAAAACATTTTGTAATTTTCTTTATCTGTTCCAATCATTTATCAGAATAAGTATTGCATTAATTTTATAAGAACCAAAATTATGAAACAGATGTTTTAATATAACGTAATTGACATGTTTTGTGTTTGAAAAGTACATACTACTATCAGTACCTATTCAATGATTGAACTAAATGTTAAACTAAATGTCTAATGACTCGGAAAATAGGATATTGATTTGTAATCGACAAAGCAATGTGCTTATTTTACGCGTATGTTCTTTAACAAGCCGTCATATCATATCTATAACATATACTCGAACAACATACCTAGGCATGTTAACGTAAAAATTATATGGTGTAATTATCTGTTATTATACAACTAGATTATCCATTAAATATATCTCCCGCATAACACCAGGCCGGCATGATAATGTTGAGTAGCGAGGGATAGACTGTCTCTCGCTACTTGATACTCTAACTGGACGGCACTGCGCTTACCACCAGGTGCATGGTGATCATTTTGCGGTGCCAGAACAAAAAAACCATAGGGAGTCAAGAGTGGCTGATAACCAGCGCTGCTCAGAACTACGGTTCCGGTCAGCTGAAGCTGAGCCTTTTCCTCTTAACATTATATAAGTGTCAATTATTGATTGTTTATTTCCAGTCTCGTATCAATGGCATGCCGGTATACCAAAAATACTGGCAACACTCGCCGTTCTTACGTGCTATTTTTAACTTTAATCTTATGGAAATAAAATTTATTTTGGCTTATATTTTACAGACTCTACTTATAACCTTTTCGAACTGCGGTGTCTTTGTGATTCGAGAGTGGATAAGAAATAGGTAATAAGACAATAAACTACTTTTAATTTTATTTATTTTTTATTTAAATACATGGAGGTGGAATAGGTATTTTTTTCAAATACTGACATTTGCAGTCACATGGATACATAGGCGGAGTATATGGGTAAAATGGTGGAGCTAGCGCCGAAACTGGCGACGCTACCGGCAAAAACGGATTCCCCATACAAATAGGCATCATTTCTGGTACAGCTCTTTCAGCCATTGGGCCACACATTGGACCACACGTTGGACCACACATTGGACCACACATTGGACCACACATTGGACCACACATTGGACCACACATTGGACCACTCATTGGGCCACACATTGGACCACACATTCCGGGTACTAACCCATAATTTATAGGTTCCATGTATTTAATTGGCGGGTTACATGGCATTGGCACATCATATGGCACTACAAATGGCATCTGTTTGGCACAAGATGGCGCAACAGCCGATGGCACGACAATCGGTCCGGATCGCTGCAGACATGGTCCTGGGAGCACTACACAATTTACCTGAAATAAAACGTACGTATTCAATAAAATGGCATAGGCGGTCATTCTTCCTATCATATGGTACGAACTGTAAATTATGGAATTATTTTATTTCTTTCAAAGAATAACTGTGTCCAGAGTGCAGTTAACTGTAGCAATAATCATGATAAAATTGGCAGTTAGCCCCGACAATTTAACACGGCCTCAGTTTTAGTGTGAGGACTCAGCAGGCCGGCATAATGTGTCGAGTGGCAAAGGATACATGACTCTCGCTACTTGATACTCTAACTGGACGGCACTGTGAGTTAAAAAAAAGTTTTCTTAAGTTTGTTAATCTATTTTTAGATCTTATTTTTAAATTAATATACTAACACCAATAAATATTGTAAAAATATATATTATAGTCAACATTTTAATGTATAGATGCTGTGGTAAATGCGTTATGAAAATATGGATTCGGTTTATGTAGTGTTCATTTATGTAATATATAAGTTGATTACATGTTTATTTACATCACATGTTGCATACTACACTTGAAGCAAAATTATCTATTTCTATTTTAGATAAGACATTTTACAGAAACCGTTCAGTCTGTTATGAAGCTTGCGGAATATTTAATACTTCATAATGTTTATAATAAGAATACTAGCCCTGTATTAAACATTGTCCCACTGCTGGGCCCGGGCCTCTTCTACTAACGAGAGGGTTTAGGCCTAAGTCCACACGCTAGCCTTCACATAAACTTCACATACCTTCGAAATTTTTATGAGATATCTCAGGTACGGAGGTTTCCTAACGATGTTTTCCTTTACCGTTAAAGCAAGCGATAATTAACAATGAATACACAGGTAACTTTGGAAAAGTCAGAGGTGTATGCCAGTTGGGCTGGTTTCGAACATACGACTGTCGTCTTGACAGTTCGTACCAAAATCAACTAGGCTATCGCTGCTTATCGTAATGTATATTTATAATATGTACCAAATAATGTCTTCGAAACTAAAAATATCCCAATAGAATAAATATTATTATAAAAAACGTATATTAATGCGATGATAAATACATATTAACTAACACTGTGAAGTGTGTTAAAAAGGAGTTGCAAGATTTTTCCAGATAGCTGTTTCCAATGAATGTCATATAAATAATAAATTATGTGACGCACAGATTTGCGTCTTGAGATTTTTTGACAAGTAGCAAAACCAAACAAAACGTTTTTTTTTATCCTGGAACGGCAAAGTTTTTTTTTTCCTGGCGCGGCGAGGTGACCACACTGCACCTGATGGTAAGCGCAGTGCCGTCCAGATAGAATATCAAGTATCGAGAGACAGTCTATCCCTCGCTACTCAACACAATCATGCCGGCCTGCTGTTTAGCTTCTTCACATTACGCCTGAAGGACCCAGGATCATAGGAAGGAGGGAACACGGTACTTGGCAAACTGTTCCAGGGTCGTTTTCAAATTGAGGGCCAAAAACATATAATCTGATTTTATTCTCATGTTGTAATTGCTATCTAAATTAACATTACTATTAATAAACAAGTTCTCTGAGGCGCTAATGTGCCCAGTATAACAAATCCCATACCTCTATTAATTACGAAGATATACCCATAAAACTAACTCAAATCTCAGAAGTGTGACGTAAGCCAAAGTGTATTTTTTGTTAATTGCTTCATAAATTAACAATGTAAGCTGAAAACGGCACATTTTATTTTTCCATTGTCTAATATAGTCTTCTATGAAGAATATTAACCGTTAAAACAATATTAAGTATTAAAAAAAATTAGATTTTACTAAACTAAAAACTGTGTCTTTTAAAAATATCAGTTGTGTATCCGTTTTCAAACTCAAAAAAAAACCAAATTGGAACTTCTCTACTACCCCGCCTCCCACTTCACGCGGTCCACTGTGATCAGTTGTCGACGAACGCGTGTGCTGGTTTGCTGTGTACGACGCTTTTTGGGCAAAAATTTGAATATCAGGTAAAATTTTAAACTTGTTGCCAAAATCTTGTCATTAGTGTTTTCATTGCTAATTGTACTTACCTATGTCATATATGATTTATTTCGTTAATTAGGCATTATAGGAGTATGTTTTTTCTGATTCAAGGTTATGTTCTAGAACTTTACATTTTGGTGATAAATTCAAAATAGTGTCAAAATTCTAAGTCGTGTTACTCTCATTCGTGTCGATTCACGAGTGACACGAATGGTGTTGATTGTCTCACGAATGATATATTTTATACGTAAATGTCATACGTAAGTAAAAATGGCTAAACCGAAGAAGAATTAGAAAGACGAAGAATAGCTAGAAGAGAAAAATACAAAATAATTAGTGACATTGTCAACCAGTATGCCACTATAAAACGATTGAAGGAATTACTGCGAACTAACGAATCGTTGATTCATATGGATTTTAAATTACACATACAAATATGCAGAGGAAGTTCAGAGCATGCATTTTGGTGGCAGTCGTCAAGTATGCCTCCATGCAGCTGTGATTTACTTAAAAAATGAGCTGGGTGCAACTGAACCCTACTCCATTTGTACAGCTAGTGAATTCACCCGGCATGATGTAGCGGCGCTATGGGCTCATATAATTTACTTGATAAAATTTGTTTACAATAAGTCACCACAAATTGATCGCATCGACATTTTGCCAGATGGTCCCTCTAGCCAATACAGAAATACATAAATATATTTTCTATATATTAACGCAATTTAAGAATGATTTTCCACAATTGAATCTTGTTACTTGGAATTACCAAGAAGCTGGGTACGGCAAAGGTGCACCTGATGGCATTGGTGCCGTAATTAAAAGAACTGCTGAGGTGTCAACAGGATGAAAACTTGATGGAACTTTTGCTGCATTTGTAGACGTTATTCAAAAGAACGTTATAAACATAGAAATTGGAATTATTCAGGAGCACGAAGTCAAGATGAAGAAGTTAATGCTGCCGAAAGATATAGCTACTTTTAAGGGGACTGTGACAGTCCATCAGGTAAAATCAATAACCCTAACAATATAATATCACTAATTGACTAGGTATACTGAAATCTTGATTCTACACAATAATATAATATTTTTTCATGTCGTATAGGATATCTCTGCACATTTGGAATTTAGGAAGAAAAGTTGTTTTGAATGCTTAAACACCGCTTGCATACATGAGAAACACATAAGGTATTTTAAAATATATAATGCGCCCGTTGAATCAGAAGCAATTATTGCTAATATAAACGTAATACCGGAATTAAAAAGGTCAAAGTTCTAAGCGACATCACAATTAGCTATGGCAACATAGCTTCAACATCAGATGGCGAGATATCACAGACTACGAGTCTTCGCAGCGTTAGACGCTCTTGGATAAACAAAACTTTTATAAAAGATCACACCAAGGCATCAGTGCATGAAAAAGAGTTCCTTAAATTTATCGGAAAATCTAAAGATGGTGATGATTCTTTGTCTGATTTAATGACTTTATTAAATCCTTACAAGTTAAGTATTGATGACTGATTATGAATCGTGAAGACTGAAATGAAAATATGTACCAATGATTAAAATAAGTTATATTAAAAAAAGAAATTAAATACTAGGGGAAGTTTTAATATTATTTATGTTGACGATGATTAGGTTAAAAGAAAACTATGTTGTGTTAATTATTTTATATAGAAATTATAATAATTATCATTAGTGTAACTTTGATCTCATTAGTAAATTTAGAATTATCATTAGAAGAATTTTATTTCTCATTTGTGTCACTCAAAATGTTGATTTATGCATAAATATTCAAATAAATAAGTGGTGCGTTTGATTAAAATGTGTTTTATTTACAAACAAACGCACACGTGTAATAAAAAACACCAATATCACAAATAATTTTTTTTCATGAAATGTATGCTTTTTTGGCCCTCAACTTGAAAACGACTCTCCACAGCTTGATGGTGCGGCAAAAATACGAATTTGCGAATCTCTTGGTTCGGGCCGGGGTAGTAGACACCACGAAGCTGTGGCTCCGCAAGCCACACTGCACCTGATGGTAATCGAAGTGCCGTCCAGTTAGAGTATCAAGTAGCGAGAAACAATCTACTCAACTCAATAGCTTCTTCACACTACGTCATGGGGCAAGGGGGTGAAGAAGCGGTGGGGGTCTAGTGTATGAGTACTCAGAAGGCCGCTACATGGCCAATCCTGCTACCCAACTCTACACCCTAGAGAAAAACCGGATGTACACTGGCTGACCCCGGAACGCGAAACACTTGCGTATGCCATGGCAAGTACATTATCTGTACGGTGGTCGCTATCCGGGCGGATATGAATATCCTACAATCAGCAAATACTTAATAAACTAATGACGAATCGTACCAGAAGTTTACATATTTGTATAGTTTGCTAGCCCACCCGTTCCCTCTTTCCTATAATCTAGGGATCTTTGAGAGTAGTGTGAAGAAGCTACTCCGCAAGCCAGCATGATTGTGTCAATTAGCAATGGATGGTTATCTCTCGTTTTTATATCTTGAATTGTGTAAATCATTCCCATATTCTGTCGAATTGGGCGCCATTCATCGCTGTTTTTTTTTATTTTATGATCTTTTCGAGATGCTTTTCATATTATTGAATTGGAAGGACTGAGCAAATCACCAATATGTGGACGGATCGCGAACTTTGGCACAGATTCTTTTGACAAAACCGACACGCCAACTACCAACGCTCGCCCCAACTTCGGGACCAATGCAATTTTCTAGATCCACCCGTTGGCGAGTATCGTTGCCACACACTTTGGGGCCAACGTGTGGACACGGCGTAAGTCCTGCACATCACAGTACACAACAAGAGATAACGAATATAGCCAGAATCATAAATTATTTATATATTAATATACACAGTAATTTTACTAGATTTAATGTCCTTCCCCGAAACACAATGGTGCTCATGTTCAATACTCTATTTGGCGGGAGAACTAGACAAAGCGATAGTAGGTGCCTTTTAAATAATATATACAGTAGCATAACAGTCATACACATAGCCATTAATTATCCTACAGTAAAAAACGCATACTATTTTGCACTATTCGGTTTTGGTATGTCATGCTCGCTAAAGTGTCTGTGCTTGCGGTGGCGTCATGTGCCGGGTCGATCACTTCCCTGTAACATCGTTGAGGAGACCGATGGCTGGCACATGCGTCATTACTCGTTACCTTCTGCTGCTTGTGTAGACTGGTCTGCTCACTGTTCTAATATATTGTTACTATATACTGCGATTTCCATCACGCTCATGATGGTATGGTAATAGATATTGTAATTATGTGATTTTTTTCACAATATTACAATAAGTTGCGGTACGGACTGTCAAGACAAATGTCGTATGTTCGAAACTCAAATGGCATACACCTCTGACTTTTCTAAAGTTACGTCTGTATTAAATGTTAATATCACTTGTTTTCACGGTGAAGGAAAACATTGTGAGGAAACCTGCATAAGTACCTGAGAATTCCCATAAGAGTTTTCGAAGGTATGTGAAGTCTACCAACCCGCTTTAGGCCAGCGTGGTGGACTAAGGCCTTACCCCTCTTTAGTAGAGGAGGCCCATGCCCAGCAGTGGGACAATGTTTAATACAGGTCTAGTATTATTATTTTATTCCAATAAGGCAATTAATTAATAAACGTTGAGCTGCTCTAATCTAATGTAATCCAATTTTAGTTCTATGTCCAATTATTCTGACCAGTCTTTAAGCAATGCTAGAGTTTCTTACCCGTTCTTCTCTATTAAAACTGCGGTCCGAACTGGCAGTAGAATCAAGAAGTTTGTTTATAAGGTAAAATAAGAATCAAGCCAATAATTACAAAATACTTTTTTATTTGAATAAATTAAATAAATAGTACAATATAAATAAATTACCATCAATCGTAACTCAAGTATAAATGTAAACCCGCAATTTCTGAAAATCTCTTAACCATTCTATATTCTGTCAAACTTATATAGTGGGGGGAGGTATAGGAATCTTCCTTAAATACTGATTTCTTGCGTGAGTTGGCGGAGGTAGCATGTTTGACCCTGGTGGGGAAAAAGGCGACACCGGTGACGCCATTGGCAAATATGGACTTACTATCGACGGAGCCATAGCGGGAAGTACCTCTGCAGGAGGCATCCTGGCATAATTCGCCAAACCCTGGCCCATCATTGGACATGGCTCTACCAAAGGCTGGCTGTAATGTTGTGGCATGAACTCAGGCATTGTGCCCATATTTGGCATCATACGAGCTGGCATCATATCGTTTCGAACAGGCATTACTTCAAGTTTTGACATGATCCTTGGATCCATATCTCTTGCAACGTACGCTCGTGGCATCATTGTTCGTAGCGGCATGGTTGTTTCGATTGGTTTTACGACAGCTCTGCTAGGCATCACTATTTCTGGCACGGCTATTCCACGGTCCATGGTGGCGGCAGTTTTTAACAACTGCAATGCATTTTGAGTGTTTGCTGGTGACAAGATATCTTGTAAGATTGAAGCTACCATATTGCTATTAATCACCCTCTGACCGTAGGTTTGTGATATTTGGACTCCCAAAACTGTCAGGCATAAAATAATCCGTGTAACTCTCATTTTGATCTATAATAAAAAGAAAAGAGATAATGTAATTATATTAATAAATGTAAAAATTAAATAATACAACAAAATGAGAAGATATAAAGAATGTTTGTATATTATTTTAAACTAATAATAAATTTACCGTTGCTAAATAACGTAATACTTACTTATATTAAGAAAACAAATACAGTTATGTGTTGTACAAATATCTGTTAAGGTTTTTATAAAATGATTGTTATTCGTTATCTACAACTCATGCAATATATAGATATTATAATTAACTGGAATTTGATAAAATTATCTATCTATTTAAGCAATATTTTAATAGTCAGTGTCTATTGTTCATTATTTTATGTAATCGAAGAAATAGTTTGTCAATTAAAATTAAAAAACAATTACTAGGTATGTCTCAATGTTCGGGAAAGAGCCGATCCCGCTCGGAGGCGTAGACGCCGAGGCGATTTCTACGCCCCGGTTCCTCTGTATAGGGGTACGTAAGAATGCTGGGGAGTTATTGATACTCCGCGAGTTATTGATATTGACGTGCTAATACAACGTTACACTGGAGGGGTTCCGGCGTGTTTCTTTTGGAGGTCCCGGAATCCTTCTGTAGTGTTGATGGAGACAACCATGGGGTTTTTAGCCCGTAAAAATCCGGCATACCCCGTCGCTAAGACGGGAATCCAAGAGGATTTTCCCCATGAAAAAAAAAGGTATGTCTCAATGTAAGATCTACTATAAACTATTAATTTGCTAGTGGTAGGTTATTCATATAGCCCGGATAGCGACCACGGTACATAGAGTGTAAAACCTGTCATAGTGGCAAACGCAAGTGTGTCGCGTTCCAGGGTCAGCCAGTGTAGATCTGGTATTTGTCGGGGGTCTAGAGTTGGGGTACGATGCTTGGCCGTGTTGTGACTTTCTGAGTATTCGTACAATAGATCCTCGACCGCTTCTTCACCTCCTTGCCCCATGGATTAGTGTGAAGAAGTTACACAGCAGGCCGGCATGATTGTGTTGAGTAGCGAGGGATAGATTGTTTCTCGCTACTTGATATCCTAACTGGACGGTACTGCGCTTACCAGGTGCAGTGTGGTCACTTTGCCATGCCAAGAGTAAAAAGTATGATTAACAAGAGACAAAATCAGTCAAGGCTGCATGTTAGCTGACATGGTAACTACAGAATATATTATTATTATCGCCTCATTGGTTTTGAGGCATACGTACATAAGCTGAGACGTGTGAGATTCAAATCATAGACTGGACAATTATGATTTGTGTTTGAGCTTTCGATTCAAAATACATATTAATATTTTTCGAAATTATAGTTTATAAATTAATTGCCGATAATAATATGAGTTCAATACAGGTTAACCAACAAGCAAGGTGCTGGGTTCAAATTCCAGGTGGTAAATCACAATTTGTGTTTAAGATTTCGATTTGAAATATTATTTATTCTTTTTCAATATTTATATTACTCGAAATACATACATACATATACATTTACGCCTTAATCCTCGAAGAGGTAGGCAGAGGTGTAACTAATACACCCACATTTCACCAAGCTTATTACCGCCCGTGATGGGATAGGGGGTGTGCCTATCGCCATACCGGGCACAGTTTCCAGACTTCAGACTCTTAGCGGTAGGCAGCGGCTTTGCTGTGCCCTGGCATTGCAGAAGTGACTACTTACCATCAGATGGCCCGTCTGCTCGTCTGCCTATCAAGGCACTAAAAAAATCTCCGGGCTAATACTGAGATTTTGAAGATAAAAAATCCAATATCACTTTACCCGACCCGGGGATCGAATCCGAGACCTCAGCACAGCAGCAGTCGTAACGCATGCGCAATTACAACTGCGCCACCGAACATGAAAGAAAAACACGAAATAAAACAACTTCAACGTGCATGTTATATTCGGCAGTAGGTATATAATTTATATATTTAATTATTAGAAAGACTACAACGAGTTTTAGTCGTACTTGCACAATATTAATGCCATAAATACCACTTTAATTCGTTTCAACCGAGTTGCATCGGCTGTGGTCACGGGCTGGTCTGCAGCTCGTTCTCATTTTTTTTTATATACACAGATATTTGTTTCGGGTCTGGGTATTGTCCCCGTAGTCCCTCGTAGATCTTGATACCCACGATACAAGTTTTACCTAGTGTGAAGTCATAATTATGTGTGAGACAGTTGGATGTATTAAATTATTTAATTTAAATACTCTTTTGATTTGCCACCATAATAATTGAAATATGGAATATTATGTAATGTACACTAGATAGACCGGCTTTTGGTATAGAACCACACCATACCCAGCTATGACTACAGTATCGACCGGAATTATCTCACAAAAACAATAGAAACTGTACACACATTTGTTGTATTTTATTAACCGACTTCAAAAAAGGAGGAGGTTAACAATTCGACGGAATATTTTTTTATGTATGTTACCCGATTACTCGAAGACACCTGGACCGATTCGAGAAATTATTTTTTTGTTTAAAAGGGTATACTTCCCAGGTGGTCCCATTGGCACCAAGTCAGGATCTGATGATGTGATCTCAGAAAAATCTAGAAAAAACATATTTTATAGTGACGCATAATTTGTTTTTTATTGAAGTCGGTGTACTTTTATGAATTAAATAAACTTTTACTTATGGTAAAATAAATATTTGTAGATCACACAAAATATTGATCTCCGTGCGAGGATCGAACCGGCGGCCTATCGGTTCATGTCCAGCTATTCACCTACTACGCCACAAGGCTATCAAAATTGATATACTAGATTACTACTATAGCTATGACAAATATACCAAAGATGGTCTCGAATTAAATTTTCAAAATATGTTAACATTAGAGAGTCGTTAAAAAATTAAGATTTTTTATAATTTCTGCAACATGTATTCTTATTGGGTAATGTTACGAAAATTGGATCCAAGAGATTCCTGGAAAAAAATCCCCTTCTATAGACATTCCCTTTAATATTAATATTCGGGATAGATGGCGCCGTATATCGAATATATAGGTATTAAATTGGGCTTCATTTCACAATATAATTTATATAGTGTACTAGATCAATGTAGAAAAAATCTCAAATAAACAGATCATTCCGGTTTTTAATACAATTTGTCTTCTTATATTACGAGTAGTTCAAACTACTCTAAGAAGAGTAGGTCCCAACGCAAGGAAAGAAAGACAGAAAAACCATGCCATAAGTAACATACGATTAACAAAAACCATTACAATTAAAAAGTACACCGACTTCAATGAAAAACAAATTATGCGCCTTATAAAATTTGAAGGTTTCCCTCGATTTTTCTGAGATCCCATCATCAGATCCTGACTTTGTACCAATGGGACCACCTGGGAAGTATACCCTTTTAAACAAAAAAAGAATTTCTCGAATCGGTCCAGGCGTCTTCGAGTAATCAGGTAACATACATAAAAAAAAAAGATACCGACGAATTGTTAACCTTCTCCTTTTTTGAAGTCGGTTAAAAACTAAAGGGTTTGGCACTTGCTTGTCGCAGCTGTGACAGGTAGGTGACCACTCAGCGTACTGCTGTGCTGTGGCACGTACATAGTACATACCACAACACAGCGCTGGTTTTCAGTGGTCAAGGCAAAGGCTTCTCTTTCTTTGAAGGTAGAAAGTTGGATAAATAATAAATAAGGACATAATAGTTATTTAAACCCTGACGTTAATAATAGTGCTAATTGTATCAGAACACAGAAAATAATGACATAATTAAGTATGACTATTATTAGAATACTTTATGGTATAAAATATTTAATAAAACTTTCTTTCTGACTGCCTCGGTGGCGCAGTTGTGATTGCGCATGCGTTACGACTGTTGTGCTGAGGTCTTGGGTTCGGTCCCCGGGTCGGGTAGTCATAATGGGTTTTCTATTTAGAAATCATCAGCCTGGAGTCTGCAATTGTGCCCGCTATGGCATTATAGGACCGAAATAAATTCGGCGAAAAGTGGGTGTACTGGTTACACCTCTGCCACCTTCGGGGATTACAGGCGTGATTGTATATGTATACATAGCTTTTGCCCGCGGCTACGCCCGTGTGCTAGTTAATTTTGGAAGAAAAGGTATAAAATCCATGGAGACCTCTTAAGTTCTTACATCTTCCTGTATTATGCTATCCCGTAGGTATACCAGAAAATGCATGGTCATTTTCTGGTATAAAAAGTAGCCTCTCAACTAACACTATGCAAATAACCATGTGGATCCCTTGCTCTGTCTAAAACAAAAACAAAACTATCCAACGGGTACCGTACATTTTTCCGGGATTAACGTAGTCTATGTGCTATTCCAGACTATAATCTATCTCTGTGCCAAATTTCAACCAGATCCTTCAAGCCGTTAGCGTGATTGAGTAACAAACATCCATCCAACCAAACATTCGTATTTAAAATATTAGTAGGATATTGATAAACCCCCGATAAAAGAGTTCATACAAACTTTCTTCCCCTATTCTACCCCCTTAGGGGTGGAATTTCCAAAAATCCTGAAACATATATTTTTTATTTTTAACTAAAAGACCAAATACTAAATTTCATGCGTTTAACTGCAAAAATGACGGATTTTCATACAAACTTTCTTCCTCTATTTTACCCCCTTAGGGGTGGGATTTCCAAAAATCCTGAAATATATATTTTTTATTTTTACCTAAAAGTCCAATTACTAATTTTCATGCGTTTAACTTCAAAAATGATGGATTTTCATAAAAGGTACCTACTGTCAAAATTTCAAGCCTCTAACTCCAGCCGTTTTGGCTGTGCGTTGATCGTCAGTCAGTCAGATTTCTGTAATAAGTACCTATGTGTTTAGTCGCCGTTTTTATTTAAATATTTAACATCAAAAATCGGTAATAAATAATAATTATTCTATGGTAACCTATATAAAGATGAAAAACAATATGAATAATATGTAAATAAATTTAATATAATAAATATTTTATGCAGCTATAAAATACATTTTACAGAAACGGCGGTTGTAGTTTTACTTGACGTAAATGTTTGGTGCAACCAATTACTGGCGCCAAAGAAGGCAACGTGACCCCACCGCACCCACATCCGCATCCACCACCACATCCACAAGGAGTATTTTGACATCCACATGAATAAATAGGAACTTCTGGCATTGCAGGTATGACGCATCCACGCGGCTCTATAAAAGATCCGAACCAGTCATAAGGACTAGGTATTTGAATACCGCGACAACCACAATTTCCGTCTTGACAACCACAGGGCAATTCTGTTACCGGAACATTACATCTACAAGGAGACACATCGTACGGAGAAACATAGTCATAAGTCATCCTCGCGCAACCTTGACATCCACAGGGTTTCAATGATGGACATCCACAAGGTTGTGCACTTTGGCATCCGCATGCATTTATATGTTGACACCCACAAGGTTGTGCACTTTGGCATCCGCATGCATTTATCGGTTGACACCCACAAGGTTTAACAAGGCCTTGACATCCACAACGCGGAACTTCTACGAAGTCGTAAATACCTGGCATTATACCAGAATGTTTGTATCCACACGTGCAAGTTTCAGGGCTTGGACATCCGCATGGCATCTCAAGAGTGAACATTGTTGTTACAGGTAGCCCAGAACCGCATGCGCATAAAGGCATTTCTAACGGTTCCAAATATACAGGTTTCGGACAACCACATGTTCTTCTCATATTCAGATCACATGTGCAACCATATGTCGGATCAAATCCAAGTCCACGGCATCCGCATGACGGCACATCGATAACAGGGCTTTTGCATCCACAAGATGGTATTTTAACTGCCCTTATTTTCGCGGCCTTTACTGCGGATATAACACGTGCATTGGCCTGAAAACAAATAAAATAAATAATGTTTCTATAGTAGCTTGAAAGATCAGTAAGCTGTATTACATGTAAGAATTTGGAGCAAAGTTCATCTTTCTATCTTGGTAAAGATGAAGTCATAGAATTTTAATTATGATGGCATACTGCCTGTTAGTTATAAGCATTTTAAACAATGATTATAATTTTGGGTAAGCTGCTTGCTAACAAGGGACCGCAGACTGTTGGTGATTTCACATATACACTTCCCAATCCCGTGCACTCTCCTAGCACATAAAATAGTGTTTTTTAACGAGAATAAAAATACAGCGTGTCGATAAAATAATTTGGATACTTACTACATAAAGCCATAGGCAACACAAAGTAAGAAGTATCAAATGTTTTCCTTGCATTGTGTTTTAAGTTTGTGATGATTAAAAGAAATTCACTGTTTTTATATTACAAAGTTAAACAATCAAGTTTCGAAAATGTTTAAGTTTGAAATCGTTTTCACAATTTTCTTGATTAAATTAATGCATATCGATAAAGATTTCGTTCTGTATAAGCTGATAAGATCGCGTTACCAAGTTTTTGATAAATTAGGAATAGATACTTGCGATTACCTACAGAATGACTCAAATCGATCGTCGCAATTCGAATCTCGGCAGCCTCTATGGCGCAGCGGGCGACTAGCCGGCTGTGAAACGAGAGGCCACGGGTTCGATTCCCGCATCAAGACAAATATTTAAGCGACAGACCCGACAGGCCTGGTGCTGGTGGTAGGATATTCATATCCGCCCGGATAGCGACCACCGTACACAGGCTGAAAAATCCGCCATAGTGGCACACGCAAGTGTGTCGCGTTCCGGGATCAGCCAGTGTACATCCGGTTTTTTGGGAGTCTAGAGTTGGGGTACAATGTTGGCCATTTTGCGACCTTCTGAGTACTCTGACAATAGACACTCGACCGCTTCTTCACCTTCTTGCCCATGGCGTAGTTTGAAGGAGCAGGCCGGCATGATTGTGTTGAGTAGCGGGGGATAGATCGTCTCTCGCTACTCGATACTCTAATTGGACCGTACTGCGCTTACCATCAGGTGAAGTGCGGTCACTTTGCCGTGCTAGGATAAAAAAAAAAGGCCGTAGTCCCTCGTAGTTCTTGATACCCACGATACAAGCTTTAACTAGTGTGGGGTCAGAACTATGTGTGTGACAGTGAAAATCATCTAGTGTTAGACTCACTTTACTTTTAGTTTGTGTCCAATACTTACTTTTAAAAGAGCGGTTGCTTTACCTGGGCATGCTTGGTCTGCTTCCATTATAAAAAAGGCTTTAATCAAAGTTAGTTATTTGTGTTATAATTTTCCCAAGTCAAGTATACTGCAAATGCACACAAAACCTGCTGCACTTTAATAAAATTGTGTTAAAAATATTGTAAGATTCCAGAGAGCTTTTACTATATTCGCGAATAATATCAAACAGTATTGACAGACGGGATAAAATTAATAAATAGGAAAATAAAATCTATCCATTCCTTTTTTATTCTGGCACAACAAAGTGACCACACTGGACCTGGGGGTAAGCACAGTGCCGTCCAATTAGAGTATCAAGTAGCGAGAGACAATCTATCCCTCGCTACTCAACACAATCATGCCGGCCTGTAGCTTCTTCACACTACGCCATAGGGCAAGAAGTTGAAGAAGCTGTCGAGGGTCTAGTGTTGGAGTACTCAGGTCGCTTTTTACGTGATGCACAGGCATCGGCGTCAAAATGTCATGAACACTTCACGTAACAAAATCATGAATAAGAAAAAAATAAAATCAGATTTTCGCATTTGTTAGTTCTAGTTTTACTATTGTAGTCACATGCCTACCGAATTTGAGACAGTAGAAGAGGGTGGACCTGGTATACCTATAGCTGAAGGCCATTTACGCAAATAATGAAAATAGCGTCGAATTTCAAGAAATTCCTGAGAAGTCTGCTGTGCTAATTATTATATGGACATACTCCGTGGTGCAGTTGGCGAGTAGCCGGCTGTGAAACGAGAGGCCGTGGGTTCGATTCCCACACCGGGACAAATGTTTGTGTGACAGACAGATATTTGTGTCGGGGGCATGGATAAATGGTCCGGGGTATGGGTGTTGTGAGACCGAGTGTCTCCTAGTCCACAACACAAGACTCGTATCTTAGTGTAGGGTCGGGGCTATGTGTGTGACTGTTGGGTGTTGGGTATATAAAAAATATACATATCCATACTAATACTATAAATGCGAAAGTAACTCTGTTTGTTTGTTTGTTTGTTACCTCTTCACGACTAAACGGCTGAACGGATTGTAATGAAATTTGGTAAGGGAATACATTAAATCCGGGAGAAGGACATAGGCTATCTTTTTTCTCAAAAAACAACCTTGAAAGGGGTCAAATAGGAGTTCAACATTTGTATGGGAAATCTATAATTCCTCGACTTAGGGATCTGTAAATTCATATTTAGGCTTTTGCTAGGAAATAAAGAAATACGTGTTTCAACGTTTTTGAAAAATCATCCCTAAAAGGGGCAAAATGCGGTTAAACTTATGGGGTATTCTTTCGATGCAATCTCAAGATTCAGGCGCAACACCTAAGAGGCTGGACCATCGCTACAGGTGCCTCAATGCAGAAGACAACTCCTTGGATTGTATACTTCTGCTCCCGAATATAACCTCCACGCAGGCGGAGCCGCGAGCAACAGCTAGTTTTAAATATGGCTTTGTTACAAAACTTTTGTCCAATATAATTTCTATAAGTAGGTAAGTACATAGGTATTCTCAAATAATGTAGAAAAAATCTTTAAAATTACATAAATACCAATTTTAATTAAAATTGACTAGAGAACTACTGAGCCTATACATGTGTAGTGTGTTGTGTGAAAAACGGGCCAAAAACTATTTTTAACTTTCCTATAAAACACAAAAATGTTTTTATACGTGTGTCCGTCATGGACTCCTAAACGGCTGGAGCGATGTTAATAAATTTTTCAGGCAATATTCAGATTAGCCCAGAGAATGTTCCTGTGACGTTTGTTAGAGATCCGATAGGTGGCGCTGTTGTCAAGATGTAAATTTCTTATTTTTTCGACAATTCCAGCACAGAGAAGGCGGTTTATGGCAGGACAGCGCCGGGACACTAGTTAAAATATAAAATAACATAAAAACCTACATAAGCTGCATCTAGAGCGCTTGAAACCTCCGCTTTAGCCACTGATTGTAGGGGCGGTGGGCTTTCATATGACCTAGGTTACTGGCATAGGTTATGTAGTCTTACGACCATTGAAAGTTGTGTGTTTAACTGAGTTTAAAATTCCGAATTCCATTTCACCAACATAAACAGAACACAGTTCAAGCTAAAACTCATTTAAGTTCTGAACCCCGCATTTTCGTCGTTTAACTTTCTAAACCATTGATATATAGAAATATCAATGTTCTAAACGCGTTCAAGAGCTGTCACTGTCATCAATATAAAATTAAAACAGATTGTTTTGTCTACTACAGTGGCATATTTTTCTATTGGTACTACTTCGGTTTATTATGTTGTTATTATAATTAATCAAATTATCAAAGGTGAAAAGAGCATTGGCCTTTTTTTCAATCCGGAATCATTAAGGAATAATAATGCAAATTCTTAACAGCTGTTGAAAAATTCAAGTATTGTGTGACTTAGTTTTTTATCAACTATATTACTTTTTTTTTTCATGTGAATGTGACTTGTTTAAGGATGTATATATTTTATATGTGAATTATTTTATAATGTAAATTGTAATGACAAATTACAAAAGACCTACGGCTGAGTTTCTTGGTGCTTCTTCTCAGACCTGTGGGCATTTCCGAAGCACCAGTAGACTTTAATATAATTATGACATGTAAAAAGTGCCCATAGTGGCCTAATTTACAAAATAAATGATTTGATTTGATATCTTTTCAGATTAGCAACATAAGTAGTAGTTTGTTGGTGTACAAAACCAGAGCATTTATCTAACAATGATTATACTCAGATTTATTTTAAATTCAAGCAATGAATCTTGGTTGTGTAATAATTTTTTTAATGCATAATGAAATAAATAATAACATTTTTACAAAATCTAATCTTTTAATTTTTTTAATTGGCACTCCAAAATGTGTAATTTTATTTTCTCCTGGTCAGTTTTTAAAATCTCCTGCTTTAAAATTTCTTCTTCCCTTCTTTCCTGCAGGTGCAGAATATTCATCTGAATATTATGTTGTTCCTCAGCATATGTGTTGGACTTTATAATCATGTTTAGCCTTTCTCTATTTAGGCATTGAGTCTCTCTCTCACGCCTTAAAATTGGCCTTCTGTAAATCATACCACTTTGTCTTGTTGGTGCCACCCTGCAATATAATATCAAAATTGTAGTTTACACGTCTTGACCTCAACCTGCTCAGGTTTATGTAGACAATTCAATAGACTAGTAATTTTATAAAATTTGGTGATACACATTTTTAAAAGCACTCCATGAATGAAGTTCCTAAACAACATTGCCGTTATTAACAAAACAAGATTCATTAGAAAGTGATTCTATGTTCTCACATCAACTTTTCATTTGTATATGAAATGTATGCAATATCCCCATTACATGGTACCTACTTGAAGTATACCATTTAATTCTTTCACATCATACTTTCTTACATATTACAAAATACAATGTTTGTCAGTCTGTTTTCTTGTAACTCAAGTACCATACAATGTATTTGTGAAAATGTAACAGACACAACATAACAGACAGACTAGAGTTACTCTCACATTTATAATATAAGTATGGATATTAGTACAAACATGGAACTAACTAGTACTAACCTTGGTGGGGTTATTGTAACTTGGCCCTCTCGGGTGTCAAAACTGCTCACTGATGCCTTATGTTGCACATCAGGAGATGGGCTTGGTGATTGTGGTGGGATGAGAACTTGATTTTTGTTATCCCTCAGCATGGCTGGAGTATATTGACTTCAATCCTGCATAAAATACATATTAATATATTAGATATTGTTTCAATTACTTATATAATCAATTAAAATAAGATAAATTAAACAACACAGCATACTTACAACTGTAGGCAAAGCAGGGTCAGAAAGGTATCAAATGAAGCTCAGAGTAAAACGCAGCGCACTCGGTAAAAACACGAAAAGTTTTAACGGAAACAAAACTTATGAACTGTCATAAAATTACAGTGTAAACTCCATGTAACGTCACTCTATTTAACGACAAACTCTCTTAAGCGTCGAAATCAATTGGCTTTGGTTGGTTTAGCTTGTTTTTCATACAATGTTTCACTCTATATAGCATTACACCCACTCTCAATAACGACAACAATTAAGTTGCTAAAATTAGTAAAAACTGCGCAGCTGTGTACGATCTATTGTCGCTTTATTATCCTAGCCCGCAATAAACTCGACTGTCGGCATCATGCATACCGAACTTACTAAGAAATTCATTCTTTTGTTTACAAATTGGGATTGCTTGCACGTGTAGACTGTTATTGACCATGATTCATAACTAGGAGTCATGGATTATCTATACCTTATCATATTCTTAGTTGCTCACAAACTTGCAAACTGTAAACATGGCTACTAAAAGAAAATCACTGTGTATTGACGAAAAAGTTTTACTGATACGCGCAATAGAAACGGGAGAGAAGATAAGTGATGTTGGCAAACGCTTTGGATTTAGTCGCTCTACCGTGTCCACAATATGGAAAAATAAAGAAAAAATCCTCCACGCTGCGGGCGAGGGAAAATCTTCCAAAAAATTAAAGAAACCTATATACGAAGATTTGGATAAAGCTGTACTATCATGGTTTCATCGACAGCGCCAGAATAATATGCCTATCTCGGGGCCGCTCGTGAAAGCTAAGGCGGAGAATTTTGCTGCTGAACTTGGTTTAACTTCTTTCAAAGCATCAGAAGGATGGCTCGGAAAATTCAAGCAGCGTCATCATATCAACTATGGTAAAATAAGTGGGGAAGCACGAAGTGTTGATACAAATGTGAATCTTCAAACCTACATTGAAGTGGACGACCGCCTGCTTACAACGGCTTCACTCACAGACGAAGAAATTTTGGATTCAGTGAGAAAAACTGAGGATCAAGAACAAGGTGATGAAGAAGATGAGACGGATGAGCCTGAGCTTCCGCCGAGCATTAAAGAAGCTCTGGAAGCAGCAAAATTATTGGAAAAATATTTCCTTTATAACCAAGATGCCTCAGTATTGCTAGATATTAATAAAATAACTAAAAAAATACAACAAAATTACTGGTGCAGCAAAAGACGTCAGACAAAAATAACAGACTATACTCAATAGCGTTCAAATAACATTCTTTTTTATGCACATAACTACTAACAATAGTCAGAAATAAACTTTTTATTTTTCTAATTCTGATGTTTCTTCTCTCCATTTAACGACAACTCTCTATAACGCCATAAAATGCACAGTCCCTTCAGTGTCGCTATATAGAGTTTACACTGTACATTTTTTTATTCGTCCAAAGTACAGGCTATGGTCTATCGACCATACTGCCTAGTCTTACGTTTAAATCTTTTTTATAATAAACTAGCGGACCGTGTAGACGTCGTCCTGCCCAAAAAAGTAGCACTACACCGACAGCAGCGCCCCCTACCGGGTCCAATTGTGAATATAACCATCCAGGGAGCCGACCAAACCTTCGATCAACAATACAACTAGATATCGGGTCGGCGCACCAAAAACGTCTCGGCAAATAACAGCTCACTTTCGAAGTGAGCTCTTATTGTTGTTTAGTTCGTTCCAAACAGAGCCAATGTGAACACGTTTCACAACGCCGCAGTGTGTTCAAAAGTTGCGAAAATAATACCCTAAAAAGCAATTTATCGGCCGGAGTGTCTTACTTTCCGTAAGTACAACTAGAATAAGTTATATTTTAAGCTTCATACTAACAACTAATATCAAATTTTGAAATTAATTAAAATTTAAAATTAATGAAAAGTAAAACGAATAAGAGAACGTTTCCACAGCGGCAGCACTCCCTCTCATTAAAAGTGCACCTTACCAACATCCGAGGATTGCACTCAAATCTCGTCGCGGTCCATCACCACCTGGAGACTGAAAGACCCGCTCTCTTATTCCTCTCAGAGACGCAGATAAGATGTCCGTCTGACGTGGCGTACCTTTCATACCCAGGGTTTACTCTGGAGCACAATTTTAAGCCACATGCGGGTGTGTGCTTGTACGCCCGTGATGACATCTGTTGTCGGCGTCTCCGTTATCTTGAAGATCCCAGATTCTCTGTTATTTGGGTACTGGTGGATACAGGAATTGAGAAAATTCTTTATTCCTGTGTATACCGGTCGCACAGCGGAGATCAGGAGACGACTAGGCTCACAGAATACCTTAGTGAGGCGGCGGATGCGGCACAAAGGCGGTACCCTTGTGCCCAATTAGTACTACTGGGGGACTTTAATGCCCACCACCAAGAGTGGCTTTTCCCATACCAGTGTACCGACCATGCTGGGAGAGAAATGCGGAAGCTAGCGCTGACGCAAAATCTCACCCAGTTGGTCCAGGTGGCAACAAGGGTCCCGGATGTTGACACGCACACAGCCAATTGCTTGGACCTTCTGTTGACAACTGATCCAGACCGCTACTCAGTGTCGGTTTCATCACCCTTGGGTAGCTCCGACCATTGTCTGGTGAAATCTGTATCTTCCTACTCACCGCCCGATCCCAGCCCTAGAGGCACCCGGCGGGTGTGGCGATACAAGTCAGCAGATTGGGATGAGATGCGAGCTTTCTTTGCATCTTATCCTTGGCGGCCCATTTGCTTCTCTTCTGAAGACCCTTCAGCTTGCGCGGATGCTGTGACGGATGTGCTGCGTCAAGGTATGGAATACTACATTCCATTCTCCGACGTAGCAATGTCAGGCGGAACTCGCCCATGGTTCGGGGCTGAGTGCGGACGCGCTGAAGCGCGGAAGCATGCGGCATACCTGGCATGGGTTGATGCTCGAAACCGCAAAGCAAAGGACTTGCGCTTAAAGAAGAGAGCATTTAACAAGGCTGCCAAATCATGCAAGAAGGCTCTACGGCAAGCTAGATTTGACCACATAAGCCAAATCGGGAAGAAACTAGCTTCGTACCCCGCGGGTAGTAAAGCGTTTTGGTCCCTGGCAAAATCAGTTGAATCGAACTTCCGTCGCCCCTCACTTCCTCCACTGCTGAGACCCGACGGGTCTTTGGCTCACTCTGCTGAAGAGAAAGCAAACTTGTTTGCTTCTCTTTTTGCCGAATCTTCGCGTTTAGATACTGCTGGCGAAGTACCTCCTAGTCTACCAGTTTGCGAGACACATTTGTCAGAAATTCGCATTCGTCAGACTGAGGTAAGAAGAACGCTGCGTAATCTGGACGTGAATAAAGCCAACGGCCCAGATGGGATTCCAGCAATTGTACTGAAAACTTGTGCGCCTGAGCTCTCTCCTATTTTGACTCGCCTGTTTCGTCTCTCTCTGGTCACTGGACAAGTGCCTCAAGCCTGGAAGCAAGCTAACGTGCAACCTGTGCCCAAAAAAGGTAGTCGTGCTGAGCCTGCCAACTATAGGCCCATCTCGGTTACGTCCATACTTTGCAAAAGTATGGAACGTGTACTGAATGGCAGGCTCATGGCATACCTAGAAGCGAATGACCTCCTAAGTGACCGACAATACGGATTTCGCCGAAACCGGTCAACTGGAGACCTTCTAGCGTATGCCACTCACATCTGGAGCGAGGCCGTCGAGAAGCATGGGGAAGCGCTTGCCGTTTCACTTGATATCTCGAAGGCCTTCGACAGAGTGTGGCATGATAGCCTCTTAAGCAAGCTTCCATCATATGGCTTGCCCACTGGGTTATGTGCTTGGATATCGGACTTCTTGAGGGAACGATTGATTCGAGTGGTCATTGATGGCTGCTCCTCTGATCTATTGGCTATCAATGCCGGGGTACCTCAGGGGTCCGTACTTTCTGCGACTCTATTCCTGCTGCACATCAATGATCTGCTTAAGCCCGGTACTTTTGGGTACGCTGATGACAGCACAGTGGTAGAAAGTTACATATCTAATGCACGAACCAGTGGAGTCCAAGTCCAGGCCCTCAGGGAGGCCTTGGTAGAACGCTTGAACTTGTCCTTAAAGGCAGTCTCCGATTGGGGCGATGCCAACCTGGTCAAGTTTAATGCCACTAAGACCCAGGCTTGTCTATTCTCTGCTAAACGGAGTCCCTTCGAACTGACTCCTACTTTCAGAGATGTGTCCGTACCGATAACTGACCACCTAGAGATTCTTGGTGTAACTTTGTCTCCAACTCTCAGTTTTGGCTCCTACATAGAGCATAAAGCTCAATTGGCTGCCAAAAAGCTGGCTATCCTTGCGAAGGTGAGACGGTACTTCACGCCGGGACAGCTCCTTGATCTGTATCAAGCGCAAGTCCGGTCGTGCATGGAGTACTGCTCTCATCTTTGGGATGGATCAGCCAAGTACCAGCTTGAGGCATTGGAGGCAATCGAGAGACGCGCCAAGAGACTCATAGGCAACGATTCCATAGTCGAGGCAAGGCTGCAAAGCCTTGAACACAGACGTAAAGTTGCTAGTTTATCGGTATTTTACCGGATACATTTCGGCGAGTGTGCCTTGGAATTACATAATTTAATTCCCCCAACCCCTTTCCATCATCGGACGACAAGAGACTCGGCGAAGCGTCATCGATACATGGTTGATATACCACCAGTGCGCACGAAGCGTTTTGCTAGTACATTTATCATGCGCACCGCTAGAGAGTGGAACTCTTTGCCGGCGTCTATATTTCCCGAAAATTATAACCTGGGTATCTTCAAGTCAAGAGTGAATAGGTATCTTCTAGGCAAGCGTGCTCCACCGTAGACCACATCATCACTTTCCATCAGGCGAGATAGTGGTCAAACGCAAGCCTATTTCGATAAAAAAAAAAAAAAAAAAAAAAAAGAATAAAATTACTGATTTTAAATCATTGCCTAAGAATGTTTAGCCAACGTCGGCCAATATACGCGCTAACTTTGTTTAACAGAACAGCAGATGCATGGAATAGATTTGTATTGTATTGTATTGTCACTCTGGTTGGTGGTAGGATATTCATATCCGCCCGGATAGCGACCACCGTACGCAGGGTGTAAAACCCGCCATAGTGGCATGTCGCGTTCGTGGATCAGCCAGTGTACATCAGGTTTTTGTCGGGGGTCTAGAGTTGAGATACATTATTTGGCCTTGTTGCGGCCTTCTAACTACTCTGAGACACTAGACCCTTAAATCATTCATATCGGTCCAGCCGTTTAGAAGGAGTTTAGTGACATACACACGTACAGTGAAATTTTATATTTATTAGTTTTGGTCTGTCTGTCTGTCTGTCTGTCTGTCTGTCTGTCTGTCTGTCTGTCTGTCTGTCTGTCTGTCTGTCTGTCTGTCTGTCTGTCTGTCTGTCTGTCTGTCTGTCTGTCTGTCTGTCTGTCTGTCTGTCTGTCTGTCTGTCTGTCTGTCTGTCTGTCTGTCTGTCTGTCTGTCTGTCTGTCTGTCTGTCTGTCTGTCTGTCTGTCTGTCTGTCTGTCTGTCTGTCTGTCTGTCTGTCTGTCTGTCTGTCTGTCTGTCTGTCTGTCTGTCTGTCTGTCTGTCTGTCTGTCTGTCTGTCTGTCTGTCTGTCTGTCTGTCTGTCTGTCTGTCTGTCTGTCTGTCTGTCTGTCTGTCTGTCTGTCTGTCTGTCTGTCTGTCTGTCTGTCTGTCTGTCTGTCTGTCTGTCTGTCTGTCTGTCTGTCTGTCTGTCTGTCTGTCTGTCTGTCTGTCTGTCTGTCTGTCTGTCTGTCTGTCTGTCTGTCTGTCTGTCTGTCTGTCTGTCTGTCTGTCTGTCTGTCTGTCTGTCTGTCTGTCTGTCTGTCTGTCTGTCTGTCTGTCTGTCTGTCTGTCTGTCTGTCTGTCTGTCTGTCTGTCTGTCTGTCTGTCTGTCTGTCTGTCTGTCTGTCTGTCTGTCTGTCTGTCTGTCTGTCTGTCTGTCTGTCTGTCTGTCTGTCTGTCTGTCTGTCTGTCTGTCTGTCTGTCTGTCTGTCTGTCTGTCTGTCTGTCTGTCTGTCTGTCTGTCTGTCTGTCTGTCTGTCTGTCTGTCTGTCTGTCTGTCTGTCTGTCTGTCTGTCTGTCTGTCTGTCTGTCTGTCTGTCTGTCTGTCTGTCTGTCTGTCTGTCTGTCTGTCTGTCTGTCTGTCTGTCTGTCTGTCTGTCTGTCTGTCTGTCTGTCTGTCTGTCTGTCTGTCTGTCTGTCTGTCTGTCTGTCTGTCTGTCTGTCTGTCTGTCTGTCTGTCTGTCTGTCTGTCTGTCTGTCTGTCTGTCTGTCTGTCTGTCTGTCTGTCTGTCTGTCTGTCTGTCTGTCTGTCTGTCTGTCTGTCTGTCTGTCTGTCTGTCTGTCTGTCTGTCTGTCTGTCTGTCTGTCTGTCTGTCTGTCTGTCTGTCTGTCTGTCTGTCTGTCTGTCTGTCTGTCTGTCTGTCTGTCTGTCTGTCTGTCTGTCTGTCTGTCTGTCTGTCTGTCTGTCTGTCTGTCTGTCTGTCTGTCTGTCTGTCTGTCTGTCTGTCTGTCTGTCTGTCTGTCTGTCTGTCTGTCTGTCTGTCTGTCTGTCTGTCTGTCTGTCTGTCTGTCTGTCTGTCTGTCTGTCTGTCTGTCTGTCTGTCTGTCTGTCTGTCTGTCTGTCTGTCTGTCTGTCTGTCTGTCTGTCTGTCTGTCTGTCTGTCTGTCTGTCTGTCTGTCTGTCTGTCTGTCTGTCTGTCTGTCTGTCTGTCTGTCTGTCTGTCTGTCTGTCTGTCTGTCTGTCTGTCTGTCTGTCTGTCTGTCTGTCTGTCTGTCTGTCTGTCTGTCTGTCTGTCTGTCTGTCTGTCTGTCTGTCTGTCTGTCTGTCTGTCTGTCTGTCTGTCTGTCTGTCTGTCTGTCTGTCTGTCTGTCTGTCTGTCTGTCTGTCTGTCTGTCTGTCTGTCTGTCTGTCTGTCTGTCTGTCTGTCTGTCTGTCTGTCTGTCTGTCTGTCTGTCTGTCTGTCTGTCTGTCTGTCTGTCTGTCTGTCTGTCTGTCTGTCTGTCTGTCTGTCTGTCTGTCTGTCTGTCTGTCTGTCTGTCTGTCTGTCTGTCTGTCTGTCTGTCTGTCTGTCTGTCTGTCTGTCTGTCTGTCTGTCTGTCTGTCTGTCTGTCTGTCTGTCTGTCTGTCTGTCTGTCTGTCTGTCTGTCTGTCTGTCTGTCTGTCTGTCTGTCTGTCTGTCTGTCTGTCTGTCTGTCTGTCTGTCTGTCTGTCTGTCTGTCTGTCTGTCTGTCTGTCTGTCTGTCTGTCTGTCTGTCTGTCTGTCTGTCTGTCTGTCTGTCTGTCTGTCTGTCTGTCTGTCTGTCTGTCTGTCTGTCTGTCTGTCTGTCTGTCTGTCTGTCTGTCTGTCTGTCTGTCTGTCTGTCTGTCTGTCTGTCTGTCTGTCTGTCTGTCTGTCTGTCTGTCTGTCTGTCTGTCTGTCTGTCTGTCTGTCTGTCTGTCTGTCTGTCTGTCTGTCTGTCTGTCTGTCTGTCTGTCTGTCTGTCTGTCTGTCTGTCTGTCTGTCTGTCTGTCTGTCTGTCTGTCTGTCTGTCTGTCTGTCTGTCTGTCTGTCTGTCTGTCTGTCTGTCTGTCTGTCTGTCTGTCTGTCTGTCTGTCTGTCTGTCTGTCTGTCTGTCTGTCTGTCTGTCTGTCTGTCTGTCTGTCTGTCTGTCTGTCTGTCTGTCTGTCTGTCTGTCTGTCTGTCTGTCTGTCTGTCTGTCTGTCTGTCTGTCTGTCTGTCTGTCTGTCTGTCTGTCTGTCTGTCTGTCTGTCTGTCTGTCTGTCTGTCTGTCTGTCTGTCTGTCTGTCTGTCTGTCTGTCTGTCTGTCTGTCTGTCTGTCTGTCTGTCTGTCTGTCTGTCTGTCTGTCTGTCTGTCTGTCTGTCTGTCTGTCTGTCTGTCTGTCTGTCTGTCTGTCTGTCTGTCTGTCTGTCTGTCTGTCTGTCTGTCTGTCTGTCTGTCTGTCTGTCTGTCTGTCTGTCTGTCTGTCTGTCTGTCTGTCTGTCTGTCTGTCTGTCTGTCTGTCTGTCTGTCTGTCTGTCTGTCTGTCTGTCTGTCTGTCTGTCTGTCTGTCTGTCTGTCTGTCTGTCTGTCTGTCTGTCTGTCTGTCTGTCTGTCTGTCTGTCTGTCTGTCTGTCTGTCTGTCTGTCTGTCTGTCTGTCTGTCTGTCTGTCTGTCTGTCTGTCTGTCTGTCTGTCTGTCTGTCTGTCTGTCTGTCTGTCTGTCTGTCTGTCTGTCTGTCTGTCTGTCTGTCTGTCTGTCTGTCTGTCTGTCTGTCTGTCTGTCTGTCTGTCTGTCTGTCTGTCTGTCTGTCTGTCTGTCTGTCTGTCTGTCTGTCTGTCTGTCTGTCTGTCTGTCTGTCTGTCTGTCTGTCTGTCTGTCTGTCTGTCTGTCTGTCTGTCTGTCTGTCTGTCTGTCTGTCTGTCTGTCTGTCTGTCTGTCTGTCTGTCTGTCTGTCTGTCTGTCTGTCTGTCTGTCTGTCTGTCTGTCTGTCTGTCTGTCTGTCTGTCTGTCTGTCTGTCTGTCTGTCTGTCTGTCTGTCTGTCTGTCTGTCTGTCTGTCTGTCTGTCTGTCTGTCTGTCTGTCTGTCTGTCTGTCTGTCTGTCTGTCTGTCTGTCTGTCTGTCTGTCTGTCTGTCTGTCTGTCTGTCTGTCTGTCTGTCTGTCTGTCTGTCTGTCTGTCTGTCTGTCTGTCTGTCTGTCTGTCTGTCTGTCTGTCTGTCTGTCTGTCTGTCTGTCTGTCTGTCTGTCTGTCTGTCTGTCTGTCTGTCTGTCTGTCTGTCTGTCTGTCTGTCTGTCTGTCTGTCTGTCTGTCTGTCTGTCTGTCTGTCTGTCTGTCTGTCTGTCTGTCTGTCTGTCTGTCTGTCTGTCTGTCTGTCTGTCTGTCTGTCTGTCTGTCTGTCTGTCTGTCTGTCTGTCTGTCTGTCTGTCTGTCTGTCTGTCTGTCTGTCTGTCTGTCTGTCTGTCTGTCTGTCTGTCTGTCTGTCTGTCTGTCTGTCTGTCTGTCTGTCTGTCTGTCTGTCTGTCTGTCTGTCTGTCTGTCTGTCTGTCTGTCTGTCTGTCTGTCTGTCTGTCTGTCTGTCTGTCTGTCTGTCTGTCTGTCTGTCTGTCTGTCTGTCTGTCTGTCTGTCTGTCTGTCTGTCTGTCTGTCTGTCTGTCTGTCTGTCTGTCTGTCTGTCTGTCTGTCTGTCTGTCTGTCTGTCTGTCTGTCTGTCTGTCTGTCTGTCTGTCTGTCTGTCTGTCTGTCTGTCTGTCTGTCTGTCTGTCTGTCTGTCTGTCTGTCTGTCTGTCTGTCTGTCTGTCTGTCTGTCTGTCTGTCTGTCTGTCTGTCTGTCTGTCTGTCTGTCTGTCTGTCTGTCTGTCTGTCTGTCTGTCTGTCTGTCTGTCTGTCTGTCTGTCTGTCTGTCTGTCTGTCTGTCTGTCTGTCTGTCTGTCTGTCTGTCTGTCTGTCTGTCTGTCTGTCTGTCTGTCTGTCTGTCTGTCTGTCTGTCTGTCTGTCTGTCTGTCTGTCTGTCTGTCTGTCTGTCTGTCTGTCTGTCTGTCTGTCTGTCTGTCTGTCTGTCTGTCTGTCTGTCTGTCTGTCTGTCTGTCTGTCTGTCTGTCTGTCTGTCTGTCTGTCTGTCTGTCTGTCTGTCTGTCTGTCTGTCTGTCTGTCTGTCTGTCTGTCTGTCTGTCTGTCTGTCTGTCTGTCTGTCTGTCTGTCTGTCTGTCTGTCTGTCTGTCTGTCTGTCTGTCTGTCTGTCTGTCTGTCTGTCTGTCTGTCTGTCTGTCTGTCTGTCTGTCTGTCTGTCTGTCTGTCTGTCTGTCTGTCTGTCTGTCTGTCTGTCTGTCTGTCTGTCTGTCTGTCTGTCTGTCTGTCTGTCTGTCTGTCTGTCTGTCTGTCTGTCTGTCTGTCTGTCTGTCTGTCTGTCTGTCTGTCTGTCTGTCTGTCTGTCTGTCTGTCTGTCTGTCTGTCTGTCTGTCTGTCTGTCTGTCTGTCTGTCTGTCTGTCTGTCTGTCTGTCTGTCTGTCTGTCTGTCTGTCTGTCTGTCTGTCTGTCTGTCTGTCTGTCTGTCTGTCTGTCTGTCTGTCTGTCTGTCTGTCTGTCTGTCTGTCTGTCTGTCTGTCTGTCTGTCTGTCTGTCTGTCTGTCTGTCTGTCTGTCTGTCTGTCTGTCTGTCTGTCTGTCTGTCTGTCTGTCTGTCTGTCTGTCTGTCTGTCTGTCTGTCTGTCTGTCTGTCTGTCTGTCTGTTATTAGAAACTTAAACCTACATCAAGTAAAATACATAGATACTATTATAAAAACAGGCAATGATACGATTCCATTATGATACGACCCTGGTGGTCCGGGAAACTCGCCGAGATGAAGCAGGAGGTCATCACCCGGAGGAAGAGAATCCGATGCGCAGCGCCGATCCGGGGAGACAAGGTCATCGATGAGTACCTGCAATCAAAAGAAAGATATGAGAATGAAGCCAAGAGGGTGCAAGTAGAAAGCTGGAAGGAGTTTCGTAGGAAACAGGACAAGGAAAACATATAGAGTGATCACAAAGGTGTCTAAGAGACAAGAAGACCTGCCATTAAATAGAAATGGAGAGCCCCTGGTAGTCCGGGAAACTCGCCGAGATGAAGCAGGAGGTCATCACCCGTAGGAGGAAAATCCGATGCGCAGCGCCGATCCGGGGAGACAAGGTCGTCGATGAGTACCTGCAATCAAAAGAAAGATATGAGAATGAAGCCAAGAGGGTGCAAGTAGAAAGCTGGAAGAAGTTTCGTAGGAAACAGGACAAGGAAAACATATAGAGTGATCACAAAGGTGTCTAAGAGACAAGAAGACCTGCCATTAAATAGAAATGGAGAGCCCCTGGTGGTCCGGGAAACTCGCCGAGATGAAGCAGGAGGTCATCACCCGGAGAAGGAGAATCCGATGCGCAGCGCCGATCCGGGAAGACAAGGTCGTCGATGAGTACCTGCAATCAAAAGAAAGATATGAGAATGAAGCCAAGAGGGTGCAAGTAGAAAGCTGGAAGGAGTTTCGTAGGAAACAGGACAAGGAAAACATATAGAGTGATCACAAAGGTGTCTAAGAGACAAGAAGACCTGCCATTAAATAGAAATGGAGAGCCCCTGGTGGTCCGGGAAACTCGCCGAGATGAAGCAGGAGGTCATCACCCGGAGGAAGAGAATCCGATGCGCAGCGCCGATCCGGGGAGACAAGGTCATCGATGAGTACCTGCAATCAAAAGAAAGATATGAGAATGAAGCCAAGAGGGTGCAAGTAGAAAGCTGGAAGGAGTTTCGTAGGAAACAGGACAAGGAAAACATATAGAGTGATCACAAAGGTGTCTAAGAGACAAGAAGACCTGCCATTAAATAGAAATGGAGAGCCCCTGGTAGTCCGGGAAACTCGCCGAGATGAAGCAGGAGGTCATCACC
The DNA here is from genome assembly GCA_905220505.1 of Laothoe populi. NCBI lineage: Eukaryota > Metazoa > Arthropoda > Insecta > Lepidoptera > Sphingidae > Laothoe > Laothoe populi. The sequence goes on from HG992157.1 coordinate 6,570,175, forward strand.
CGTAGGAGGAAAATCCGATGCGCAGCGCCGATCCGGGGAGACAAGGTCGTCGATGAGTACCTGCAATCAAAAGAAAGATATGAGAATGAAGCCAAGAGGGTGCAAGTAGAAAGCTGGAAGAAGTTTCGTAGGGTTCCCTTCGTAATATTGTCGCATCCCAAAGACTTCTAGTCAAGCCACATATGTATCTTATTGAAATCTAGGGTAGTGCCTCTAAAACTAAAGTAGCAAGATGTTCAAATTGCCCAAAATAAAATTATCAAATTTTTAGTTACTCATATCTGACCTTAACCAATGAAATCTATAATTAAACTAAGATAATGAATATCATGTTAGGAACATCAACAAAACTATGCAAGATGGATATCTAAAAGGCACAAATACAAGGTTTATAATTAATCGATTGATTTACACGACACTGTTACACAGTGATATTGGGTTTTTCTATCTAGAAATTCCTCAGTATTAGCCCGGAGTCTGGAATTTGTGCCCGGTATGGCGATAGGCTCGCCCCCTATCACATTATGGGACCGAAATTCGGCGAAAAGTGGGTGTACTGGTTACACCTCTGCCTACCCCTTCGGGGATTACAGGCGTGAGTGTATATGTATGTATGTTACACGTCTCATTGCTTAATTATTAACACAAACGCATGTCAGGATTCACTTAAGGCTTCTCTTTATAATTAATCTACCAGCATAACCCTCTAAGCTAAACTACGCGCATTGAACTGATTACGAAACACCGAACCACGAATATACTGGCTATCGTCTCGTATACTTTACAAAACAACTAAACCAACTGAACCCCGGAGCGCGGAAGGCACTCCGTTTTATATTAAACATTTACTACTCCCACTTTGGTTGTCATTATTAATCTACCCCCAACTAGTCTCCTAAATACCTCCATTATACCTTCGGTATTTCTAATAATAGTAAATACTCTAATAATCAATCAATTATATATTTATAACACATGTATTTTTATTCGAAAGTACTTAGCAAAGATATCCACACCAGCCTTACATTCACTAAACTAAAACAAATCACCCAAAGTAGCACTCTACGTGCTAGTTTTTTGGTTCTGCCAAAAATCAGAACAAACTATGGGAAAAGACGCTTACGTTTGCGGGAGCACAGCTTTATAATAAAATCCCTTTAAAAAAACGTACACGCATTTAATACATTTAAGACACAGCTAGCTAAATATCTTATAGATAGATAGATATATAAAAAGTTTATTAATTTATATGCAACAATGCATATACAAATAAATTTTCTTTAATATTACTACCAGAATATAATTAGTTTAATTACGGATAATTAACTTAACAGGATCACTAAGACCATCGGATACCTTAAGCGCGGACCGCTCACCCGTAGTCACCCAAGAGATCTTGAGAAGACCATAACCAGGCTACGAACGTAAGCCATCAACAATGTTATGAACCATTAACAAACACTCATTTTTACCTCAATTAATTGCACAGTTTAGCGTAACTATTAACATAAAATTAATTTATTACCGGGTAGAAATTAAAACCAGAACTAACAATGGTTATACTTGACTAACTTGATTATCGATTATTAGTTCTGAAACTTTTATAAAAACTAGACCCGTAAAACAATTCATAAATGAATATTGTAGTAACCATTAAATTACTGAATTATTCATACAATGCAGTTTTTTCATAACACGTTAAAACCTAGGTTTGAGGGGTACCTTTGATAATAGTTTTTTATTTAACACTAGTTATAAGAGTAAATGTTTTTCAACCCTCATACAAGCTAGAATTGAACCACATCAAATTCAAGGTTCATTAAATCATCACACGCGTCAACTGTTACGTATTTTCACATACATACACACTCTCAACTGTAATCCCTGAAGGTGTGGGCAGAGGTGTAACCAGTACACCCATAATTCGCGCAGCTTATTATCATATGTGTGATAGGGGTGAGCCTATACCATACCATACCAGGCACAATTCCATGCTCACGGCGGATAATCCCAATATCTCTTTAGCAAACCCGGGGATCGAACCAGAGACCCCGCACGGCAGTCGTACCGCGTACATTACAACTACGCCACAGAGGACCGTGGACGTCCAATTATAATATCACTGCGTAATTAGCAGTTAAGCAAAATCTGAGTGCAAGACGTCAGTAACAGCCTAGAGCCGTTACAGCTACGTAGGGACATTTCCTCGCTTAGCGTGTTATACCGTCTGTATCATGGCGAATGCTCTGAAGAATTGTTTGATCTTATCCCATCCTCTCCCTTTCATACCAGAACCACGCGTACTGGATTGCGGAGCCACAGCTTTGTGGTGTCTACTACCCCGGCCCGAACCAAGAGGTTCGCAAACTCGTACTTTTGCCGCACCATCAAGCTGTGTAACAGTTTGCCAGCTACAGTGTTCCCTCCTTGCTATGATCCTGGGTCCTTTAGGCGTAGTGTGAAGAAGCTACACAGCAGGCCGGCATTATTGTGTTGAGTAGCGAGGGATAAATTGTCTCTCGCTACTTGATACTATAACTGGACGGCACTGCACATACCATCAGGTGCAGTGTGGTCACTTTGCCGAGCCAAAAAACTCGATCAAATTTCCATCGGTTGTAACAGTACAAATTACATACATACATATACATATACACTCACGCCCGTAAACCCCGAAGGGGTAGGCAGAGGTGTAACCAGTACACCCACTTTTCGCCAAATTTCGGTCCCATAATGTGATAGGGGGCGAGCCTATCGCCATACCGGGCACAGGTTCCAGACTCCGGGCTAATACTGAGAATTTCTAGATAGAAAAACCCAATATCACTTTACCCGACCCGGGATCGAACCCGAGACCTCAGCAAAGCAGCAGTCGTAACGCATGCGCAATTACAACTGCGCCACCGAGGCAGTACAAATTACAATAAAGAAATAATTAATGAGGTTGGAAACAAACCATACTATAACTTAATAGTCGTTAATTACAATCAGTTTTAAATCCAAAAACAAAAATCAATGAGGTAGGAAACAAATCCTCATATTTCCAACTTAATAAATCGTAAGTTTAGCAGAAAGATAAAATTAAAAATCGGCCTTTAAATTTAAAAACTGAAAGCGACTCACCAAATTTCACATAAATCCACGGGTAGATCCCACTTCTTATGTCCAGGTGAAAGGTCATGAAGTCACAGGTCACCATATGAAGAGGCTGGAAGAGGGCTTATACATCCCTCTCCGATCTCCAGATATAGATAGGATGCACATGGTATGATAGATTCGTAGAAATAACACGAGTTGAACACTTCACAGTTTATTAAGCTACTGCCAGTTCGAAATACAATAATCCACGGAAAAAAGAACTGGCAAGAAAAACCATGGTTTACAATTACACTTTGCACTGAGACGCACATCGCGTTAAATCATTTCTTTAATTGTAGGCAACGATTAAACAGCACTTGGGCATTACGACCTCTAAATTACTAAACTATTCGAGATATTGACTCGTCTAATAACTATTCCCGAATGCTCCGCCAAATGCAGAGGCACTCTTTTATATTGTGATTTTCGTTGTGCCCCACTACGAGTGAGATCATTTAATAAACAACTCGAAACTACCTTCAAAATAGTAAAACAACTGACGGAACCCACAATTTACAAAAGATAAAATTATTTGTAAGGTCAATTCAGTCTCCGTATTCATTATACTCCGACATATACCTTTTCTCCCAAAAATAACTTCCACGCGGGCGGAGCCGCGGGCAAAAGCTAGTGAGAAATAAAGATCTTTAACCACAATAATTTTAATTACCATCTAAGGGTTAAGTCTTATTTATGTTATTTAGAGCACTATTTGTAACATAAGGCCAATAAAAGAGATTAAGAAGAACAAAAAAGAAGATAATTTTTTAAGAAGTTTAATAAAATAGGAATGTCTTTTTTTAGTATTTTCTTATAGCAAGAAGGCGTATGCGATCCGTGTATACACACAATTTCAGAATTTCGAGAGCTCCCAGTCTTATGCCTATTTATTGCAGCGCATAATGTCCCGTCCCTATGTGAGAATTTATTAAATTTATCACTCGCGAAATTCAATCTTTCTGCGAATAAATATTACTTATCTCATATTCGTATCTCTTAAAAACAATAAAATTAGCCGGCTGGTATTTATAAGCCTCGTGAAAACAATCTCCGCACATTCTGCTCCAGACTGTCTACACTATAGCGCGAGAAGCTGCCTTACCTCACTTATATAAAAATGGGTTTCAAGTTATACTTCGTATTATTTTGGATGTGTCTGTTTCTGACGAGCGCACTAACGAACCCAGTTCCAAACAAATCAGTGTTCCGCAGTAAAATATGTCCAGGTGACTATCAGATATTTTATCATGGCAAGTGCGTAAAGTAAGTACATTTTATGGCATAGAAGTGGTAGAGCTACGCTGTAGACATATTTGTCTACAGCATGAATGGGCCGGCTCGCCCGGGGTAGTACCACTGTCTCACAGAAAACCAACGTAAAGTGACACGGCACTTTGTTTTTTTTTTTTTTTTTTTTTTGGGGGGGAACACCCCCCACTGCTCCCTCTGATACTTATTCAGAGAATTGTAAACACCTAGTTGAATTCACATGCTTTTATTAAATGAAATGCGAACTCTAAAGAAAAAACGATTGAAGGTGTTCATCAAAAATAAAATCAAATTATACTGAATCTAAATTCTCTAAAATATTACAGCATTTCTATCCGACAACTACTACACTGTAAAATCCCCTGTGTGTATTAAGCGGTCCGACAATCATACAACGCTTTACATGGATACACATAGGTTCGTTATATATTATACATTTAACAAATTAAATCCTAATATAGCACGTCTTCCTCGCTTAAAAACACATTCCTTGGCGACTAAGTTCATATAATATCATATTATATTGCATAGTCGCCCTTTTCTATTTGTTCCTTTCAATACATCTACGTGCTATATTCCTACAGTATTCTAAAAATTTACATCTTATATCACCGGTCTCCAGCATACCACTTAGGTTCTCCCTACACATTTTTACGTTGCATTCAGTTTCGAATTTCATGCGCTGATACAGATATACTGGACATTCGGTCAACACGTGAACTACATCTTCTTTAGCCTCTGGGTCACAGATGCACGAGGGGCTCTCCTTGCACCTGAAGCGATTCAAGTACTCAGAGAATCCCCCGTGCCCCGTGAACACCTGCGTGAGGACCGGGTCCACCGGCATCTTCCTGATTAGCCTATACGCTTCTCTTGCGTCTGGGAAAAACAGCTTCGTGACCGACGCTGTTTCTCCAGCCCTGTAGCGCTCATTCCACTCGTCAATCGACTCCTGACGGATATATCGCTTGACGAATGAGATGGGGCATCTGTCGTAATCGGGCTTCCGCTTGAGCGTAGTGGCTGCAGCCTTTGCGAGTTCGTCTGCGCGCTCATTCCCCACACACCCCACGTGCGCCTTCACCCAAAAGAGGTTAACGGTTTTTCCGCACGTTACGGTCTCACATAACAAGTTGTTAATGCCAAAAGCAATGGGATGGAGGGAAACTCCGCTCGCGACCGACTCAAGCGCGGCTCTCGAGTCACAGAAGATGCTGTATTGGCGTTTATCGTGTCTCAGGGCCATTTGCACCGCCTTTTGCAGAGCCAACAATTCCGCCTGGTAAACGGTACAGAACGATTCCAGCTTTAGTTTGGTGGCTTTCGTTTCGGCATCGCCGTCCCATAAGGACACCGATGCTCCGACTTGGCCACCAATCTTGCTGCCGTCCGTGAACACCTTGACGGTGTTTGCAGCCTGTAGGTTCAGTTCTGCATCGTTCACCACGCATTCGAATTTCAATGCTCTGCGTCCAGCTGGATGTCGTAAGTTGGCAAAAGGCACAGGACTTTCCACATCCCGGTCCCCCACCGCTCGCCGAGTATGGCCTTTTTTCACTTCGTAAAGAAGCGCCGCTTCTCGGACACGAATGTCTAGCGGAAGGATCCCAGCGAGCAGTAGGGCCGAGTTTAGTGAAACTGTCCTGTAGCCCTTCACCATCTTCTGTGCAAAACCTCGTTGAACCGCTGCAAGCTTCTTTGTGATGCCTATCTTTTTGCTTGCAGGCGCCCAGGTACTGGCCGCATATAATATTGTAGGTTCAACGACTGCCGTGTACAACGTTTTCACCACCTCTGGTCCCAACCCCCACTGCACCTTTGCAGCGGTGGCCAGCCGTCTGTAGAAGCCTATTGCTTTCCTACAGACTTCCGAGACGTGCGTGTTGAATGTAAGCTTATCATCCACAGTCAAGCCCAGTATTTTAATTTCTCTTGACAGGCCAATGTCGACGCCACCCATGTGCAGGATTGGCGAGTCGTACTTAAGTCGTCGTGTTACGACCATAGCCTTCGTCTTATGAGGGGCGAACTTTAGCTTGTTTCTGACTCCCCAATCCCGCACATAAGCTAATGCATCGTTAGCCTGTCTCTGTATCTTTAAGGTCTCGTCGCCATGAAACACCAAAACAACGTCGTCAGCAAAGGCTTGGCAGTAATCGCCCCGTTTTTCGAGCTCCTTTAGCAATGGGTCGAGGAGCAAGTTCCACATGATGGGACCACCAATAGATCCTTGTACACATCCCTTGGTGGTTCCCCTCGCGTGTTCTACTCCGGCGTAGCGAACTTTAACTTTTCGGCTCTCGAAGTAGCTATCTACTATCCGTCTCAGATTTTTCGGACATCCTTCCTCAGACAGCCTGACCCTAATAGCTGGCCACCAAGCACTGTCAAAGGCTCCCTCTATATCCAGTGAGACTATAGTCACAATCTTCTTCTCACTTATCCGGTCGCGGATGTAATTGACCAGGGTATAGAGGGAGTCTTCGACACGGCACTTTTATTCTGGCACGGCAAAGGAGGGACTAGTTTTACGCGTGTACTTGTATAGTTATAAGTTATTACAGCTACAGTCATTACAGATCAAAACTTTTTTTTATCCTGGCACGGCAAAGTGACAGCACTGCACCTGATGGTGCCGTCCAAATAGAGTATAGAGTAGCGAGAGACAATCTATCCCCTGCTACTCCACACAATCATGTTGGCCTGCTTCTTCACACGCCATGGGCAAGAAGGTGAAGAAGCGGTCGAGGGTCTAGTGTCAGAGTACTCAGAAAGCCGCAAAATAGCCAAACATCGTACCCTAACTCTAGACCCCCGACAAAAACCGGATGTACACTGGCTGATCCCGGAACGCGACACACTTGCGTGTGCCACTATGGCGGGTTTAACACCCTGTGTACGGTGGTCGCTCTCCGGGCGAATATGAATATCCTACCACCAGCAAAATTATGGTACAGCACCTTAAAAATTTACATCTCTACTAGCGGACCGTGCAGACGTCGTCCTGCCCGTAAAAGCAGCGCCACACCAACTGAAGCGCCATCTGCCGGGCTGATTTTGGAATCTAAACCATCCAGGGCGCTACCCAAACGCATACAAAAAATTCATTCAAATCGGTCCAGCCGTTTAGGAAGGGTTCAGTGACATACACACGTACAGTAGAATTATATATATAAAGAAGATAAGCCACTTGTAATGACTAGGGATCAATGTCTTCACAATAATAGATTTAATTTATTCTATTCTCTCGCAACTCGCATCGTAAGGCCAGACGAAATATTAGTGTGGTCCAATGGATGGATTGGACAATGGACTCTTACATTTTGCAACTATACTAATTGTAGATATCAGCATGTTGTTTTTAATCCATAAGTGCCCTGGTTTAAGTGAATGTGATGTTTATGCATCGATATTGACTCAAGGCGACTTTAAAATCATTTTTAACCGACTTCAAATAAAAGGAGGATGTTCACAATTCGTCGGAATCTTTTTTTTTTTTATGTATGTTCCCCGATTACTCGAAGACGCCTGGACCGATTCGCGAAATTATTTTTTTGTTAAAAGGGTATAGTTCCCAGGTGGTCCCATTGGTTGGGACCAATGGGACCACGTGGGAACTATACCAGGATCAGGATCAGGTCAGGATCTGATGATGGGATCTCAGAAAAATCGAGGGCAACCCTCAAATTTTATAGGGATGCATAATTTGTTTTTTATTGAAGTCTGTGTACTTTTTATGAATTAAAAAACTTTTATTATATCACAATATTTGGCTACACTCTTATAAACATGCGCTCTTGTGCAAATCTGGTGTTGGCGGATGGGGTGAGTAATCTATAAACTCTACAACTCGCTAATCGTCTCCTACAAGAATGCATGAATATGTTGGTCGTCAATTATTTGCAGGAGTTCCTCGCGATTTTTCATTCTCTTTTGATAACCACTACTTAATGCTCATCAAAAGTATTTGTAAAAACTATTTAAATGTCAGGACATACTATGCTGGAAAATCTTACGTAAATAAAAAAGACAGTAGGTATTAGAAAATATTACATTACCTATATACAAAATTAATTTTTCACTGTTATGAAAGTTATTGCGCCTATTATGTAACTGTGAGTTTCCTTTTCAAGAAATTATAATATTATGTCTATGTCTCATAAAATTTTAAATTTTATCTTAACATGAAACACGCACACCTGAGATTTCAACTACTGGAAACTGACTGGGTAAAATAATGTTAGTTGGTAGCCCCATAGAGTTCACTTGTCCCTTTCGGGTGTACGCCTATGCCTCATCTATATAAATACTAAATCTATGAAAGAATATAAGTCAATGCACAAAACTGAATAAAATAAAATAAACAATAAATTACAATATACACATTTTTATTAAACTGTACAACTAATATACATTTGTCTAAAACTAAAAAATATAACCAACCCTAACAAAAACCGACCAGTCAACATTTTTGATAACCATATCATGTGAAAACTTTGTACTTTATAGAATGTAGTCACAGCCCTACAATATGACGCTATTAAATATATAACAAAGTATAGAGAATATAAACTTGTATTATCAAGAAATAAGATTTCCACTTTTCTGCATAGTACCTAATTATAATTCAATACACATATAAATGCGAATTAGCAATGTAATTTTTTAATACATGATTAAATGCAGGTTATTACATATTACATAGCCCAACTCTACAAGCCATTACAGAGTCCATGGCGTAGTAGATGATTAGCCGGCTCTGAAAATGTTTGTTTGACTCACAAATATCTGTTTTGTATCTTATTGCGAGGTCCAACCCAACCCATCAATTTGAAAATAGACCAAGAACAAAAACAACAAAACATATGACTACAATGATGCATGCCCGTAAAATAATTGCTGTAGAAGTTATATCAAGGAAAACCAATAAATATATATTTTCAAGATATATTTTGGAATTTCAAATTAGAGGCAATATCTTGAAAGATAACTAAAAATGACGATTTCAATTGACATTATTATAAAAAAATTATAATGCAAGCTTGTAAATATATTATGACAGGTTATCAGAGTTGTGGTTTCCCAACACATAGAAATATTCTAGTCTTTCTAACTTTTATATTGAAAATATACTTATGGGTTGTGTCATGTGACAAGACAAGTTGACACACATGGTAAAGTTATAACTGTCTATGTGACGATAACGTCACAATGCACTGCGTCACTGGCGCTCTGGTATACCAGTACGTCAGTGACCACTTCATCAAAAACTTGACGCAACTGTCATGTCTGACTACTATGACTGACTGGTCCTATAAGTGTATATAAGAATCCTCTGTCAGTCTTATTCGTTCTTTACTGGAGGAGGTTTGCCGCTGCCCAGAACTTGCTTCATTGTCTTCATCATACTTGGAATTATGGTCATATGTTTGTCCACACATTTGATTGCACATTTTTCAAATTCTATTGTGCATTTGTCTATCTGCAAATGAAAAACAACATATATTTTATTAAATATTAATCAAGATATAGTAAAATTGTACCAAAAAAATACACATCATGTAATGTATGTAATATTTTATTTGGTTAGATAATTTTTTCTTGTTTTCTTAATATACTTTCTTAATAATCAAAAACTTTTATACTTTTTCACATAATATTACCTAATATTTCTAACATTTATGGCTGAGTTTCTTAATGCTTCTTCTCAGTAAAAAAGGCATTTCGAAGCATCAATAGCATCTTTCTATGCAATATGTTATACAATTAGTATTGACAGCCTCTGTGGCGTAATAGGTGATTAGTCGGTTGTGAAACGAGAGACCATGGATTCGAATCCCACACCGGGACAAATGTTTGTGTCACAGACAGAGATTTGTGATATTTGGGTCTGGGTTTTGAGACACCGAAACTCTCTTGGTCCCTGACATCCACGACACAAAACTCGTAACTTAGTGTGGGATAGGGGCTATGTATGTGACTGTTGGGTGTTATTTATTTATTATTTATAACAATACTAACCGTCTCCTGGCTGGGGTCGGGTCCAAGCCTATCCCTTGCTGAGTCATTGCAATCCATCACACACCTTTGCAATCTGTTCTGAAGATGACTGATTTCTCCCTGTTAAAAAAAAGTTTATTTGATTATATGTGTATCAGTGGATTTTAATTTAATACTCATGAACATAGCTTATTTGTAAAATGAAACAACTTGCTAGGATGACGAATGCAACAGGAAGAGAAAATATATTTTAATAGCACAGTACATACAAAAAAGTAATACATACAGATTGCACTAGTCTATACCAATGTTGCCATCATATTTTGATTAATTACTAACACCCCCACTATCAAAATATTACACAGGTTCAATGCCTAACATATACATAAATTTATAATGCTTAGCCGGACATAAACTCTTTGTAAAAATATCTGCTGGCATGTCAGCTGTTGGCAAATACTGTATCACTACTATTTTATTTGAAATTACTTCTCTGCAATAATGATACTTAACATCTATATGTTTAGTTCTATTGTGAAATACAGGATTTACTGACAGCTTTAATGCACTCTGATTATCATTACATATATTGATAGTATACATTCGTCCAGTAATCTCATTTTGCAAATTTCTAAGGTATACTGCTTCTTTACAAGCTTCTGAAATTGCAGTATATTCTGCCTCAGTACTGGAGAGAGCTACACATCTCTGTTTTTTACATCCCCATGATATTACAGACCCCATTAACATAAAACAATAACCTGAATATGACTTCCTATCATATGGATCATTTGCCCAGTCGGCATCAACATAGCCCTTAATATCTGAATTTCCTGTTTTACAATATTTTAAACCAACATTTTTCGTTTTCTTTAAATATTTCAATATTCTTTTTGCATATGACCAATGTTCATTACTATGACAATTATTGAATTGACTGAGATATCCTACAGCATAAGCTATATCTGGTCTAGTAAGAACAGCCAGATACATTAAACCGCCTATAAGCTGTTGGTATGGATTCTGACTTTTTATATCTTGACATTTTTCAACATTTAATTTAATATCCATTGGTGTATTAACTACTTTACATTCTGTCATATTAAATTTAGATAACAGCTGATCTATATAATTTTCTTGACTTAAGGAAACAACATTTTTATCTTTATCAATATTAACACATATGCCAAGACATTGTCTTATTTGACCCAAATCTTTTATTTTAAACTGAGAACTTAAAATTTCTTTTAATTGTTTCATTTCATTTTTATCATTTGAAAATACAAAGAAGTCATCTACATATAATGTAACTATAGTATGTTTACCATTAACAATTTTTGTGTACAAACAAGGTTCCAGTTTAGACTTTATATAACCATTCTCTATCATACAGTTATCAACTTTCTTATGCCAAGCTCTAGAGGACTGCTTAAGACCATATATAGCTTTCTTTAGTAAAAGAACTTTGTTTTTATCACTATCAGAGCATACAAAACAATCTGGCTTTTGCATATATATGATTTCACTCAGTTCGCCATTGAGAAAGGCTGTCTTAACATCTAAATGTACTGTATCTAGATTCAGTTGAGAACACAGAGAAAACAATAATCTTAATGTGGTATGTCTCACTACCGGAGAAAAGGTTTCATTATAATCAATGCCACATCTTTGACTACAACCTTTTGCAACTAGCCTTGCACGATATCTAATTTTATTGTCATTGTCAGTTTTCCTTTTTAGAACCCATTTACACTTCACAATTGTTCCATTATCTGGTGCATCAACCAGCTCCCAAGCGTGGTTGTCCTGAAAACACTGTAATTCCTCTTTTACGGCCTGCAACCAATATTCTTTTTCATGTCCCTGCAATGCTTGTTCTAATGATATTTCATTTAAATCGATTTGATTGCTGTCCACACACATATTTGAAAAACCATATCTATCTGGTTTTCTTCTCTCTCTTGTATGTGCTATATTTTTGACAGGCACTGTATTGTTGAAGTTTTCATTTTCACTGGGCATGTATGTGCTATCTTTCGGATCACTAAGTGTAGTATAAGAACTATCATTTGATGAACTGTCGTCCCCCACTGAATCTGGACTTATCTCTTCAACATCTGCTTTCAAATTATTTATTTCTTGAACAACAATTAAATCTTGTGGCTCAACATCTTTTTCTACGATGATCACATCTCGACTAGTGGTTATTGTTTGTGTTTTTGGGTTAAATACTCTATATCCTTTAGTGTCTTCGGCATATCCCATTAAAATACACTTAATTGATTTCTTATCCCACTTGAGGCGCTTCTCCTTTGCCACATGCACCATTACGGTACTGCCAAAAATTCTTAGGTGGCCTATATCAGGCTTGGTTTGCGTCCATGACTCGAATGGAGTTTTGTCTTGCAATGCAGGTGCGACTGTTCTATTCTGCAAATAAACCGCGGTATTAGTCGCTTCTGCCCAAAATTGCTTGCCCAAACCAGCTTCAAATAAAAGACACCGAGCCTTTTCAACAAGCGTGCGGTTCATTCTCTCGCACAAACCATTTTGTTCAGGCGTGTAAGGGTTAGTTTTCTGATGAATTATTCCCATTTTCCTTAGAAATGTATCAAATTCATGATTGCAGAATTCTTTACCATTATCAGTACGCAGAATCTTGATTTTTCTGTCGAGATAGTTCTCAACCTTAGCTTTATAGTTTTTAAAACATTGAAAAGCTTCACTTTTATTTTTCATGAAGTAAATATAAGTCATTCTACTGTAATCATCTATAAAAAGTATAAAGTACCTTGATCCTCCAATGGAAATATTCTCCATTGGTCCACAGACATCAGCATGTACTAAGTTTAATAGTTCAGCACTCCTGTTGCCATCACTGGGAAAAGGCAGTCGACTCTGCTTACCCTCGCAACAAACTGTACAGGATTTTTTACTAATTTCTGTCTTTTTGTCAAATGATAAACCATTGACTGCATTCACCATTTTATTGAGGTAGGTACTATTCACGTGTCCTAATCTGCGATGCCAAGTTTCACTGGTTACCACTGCAGCAGCCGTGAAATCCACAGGTGTGTTTAGTTTATACACCCCATTCACTAATATAGCTGTTGCCACCAAGTTTCCTTTTCTGTTGTATATCTCACAACCATCGTTTGTAAAAGACACTCTATTCCCATTACTTATTAATCGACTCACAGACAGGAGATTCGTTGTAAGACTTGGAACACATAACACTCCTTCAATTGTCACATCATAATTGCATTCTTTCGTGCATGTCCTGATCTTCACGTCACCGGAACACACAACAGGTACTATATTTTCATTTGCAACAATTATTTCCTTCGGAAAACAGTCATTCGACGCATTTTCGATCCAATGTTTATTTGTTGTCAAGTGAACACTCGCACCGGAATCAATGTACCAGTCAGTTTTGCTATAACTGCCATTTAAAAATACTGCACTAAATGCGTTCGTTTGCCTCGGTGAGGTTTCCTTAGGTTTCAATTCCGTTTTATCAGTTTTTAAGCACTGATTCCGATAATGTCCAAATTGTTTACATTTGTAACATTTTATTTGCTTGTTGACACTGACATTTGATTTTGACATCTGTCCGCCATCATTATTCCCTCTGACTATAGACTTGCCAATTTTCTTACGTTGGTATTTCTGGAATGCTGCAAAAGCGCCATCTATGTCTTTATGATCCGGTTCCATATCTAATAATTTGGATTTAATGGCATCTGTTGTAATTGACATACCAGAATGTTCTATGGCCATTATCATAGGCGCAAATTTTTCGGTTAATCCAGCAAGTAATAATGACCCGATCCACTCGTCACTTATGTTAAATCCAGTTCCCGCCAGTTTTTGACCAGTTTCCACAATTTGCGTAACATACGATGACATCGTGTCACTGTTTTCAAGTCGAATTGAAATGAGATTTCTAAGCAGACTGATTCTTCTCGTGAATCCAGAATCGTCATACAATGACTTCAGCTTATCCCATAGAGTCTTACTTGTAGTAACATTCTTTATGTGTACGTAGATAGATGGATCTATCATCAAAATCATTTTGGCCTTGGTTCTGGCATCCTCTTCGGCTCCTATCACTGGTTGGTTCGGCTCCGGTTTTATACATTTTAACATGCCCTCCAACACAAAGACGTTTTCTACTGCAAAACACCACTCACTATAGTTTTCGCGACCTTTGAGCTTAGGCACGTTCATCAAATAATTCTGACCTGTAGCCATTTTTTTTTAGTCCACGAAATATTATGCGGTGTAAACTTATTATATTGTCCTCGGACTTTAACAAAATTATGATTGTGAGTCCATCACAGAAAACAATATCACAGTGAGAAAAACTAACTGCCTCGAGAGAAAAATCTGGGAACTTGGAAATTGGGACTGGGCCCATAACCTAAAATGAAACAACTTGCTAGGATGACGAATGCAACAGGAAGAGGAAATATATTTTAATAGGACAGTACATACAAAAAAGTAATACATACAGATTGCACTAGTCTATACCAATGTTGCCATCATATTTTGATTAATTACTAACAATTTGGATACATTTTTCTCTTCTACATTACAAGTGTGCATTTAATATGTGTTTTGTCAAATAAATTTATAGACTGCAAATCAAACCCTCAGAATATATCTCATAAATCAGAAAGTTTACAATGAAAACTTGTTATCAATAAAAATAAATTGGCTGCACTTTTTACTCATTAATTCTATTAATTACAAAGTAAATTAATGGCAAAAGTTAGACTAAAAGACTTATATAAACCAATTCATGGTACAAAATCGCATTGTAATATTACAACAAGATTGCTCTAAGATGTAGTGGTAGGCCGGCAGGACCAATTTTTTTTTTTCGTTTTATTCGTCCAAAGGACAGGCTATAGTCAATCGACCATACTGCCTAGTCTCCGGCAGAACCAACTTGAAATAACGAATTAAAAAAAACAAAAAGGGTAGAGGGTTAGCTATAAATAAATAAATAGGTTATGGTAACTGCTTGCACATCAGGTGGATTAAATTTGAGCCACCAATGACAGGTAACAGTATCTATATGACTTGCATTATTTTTAATAGAACACAAAAGTAAAGGCAAACCTGATAAAATTTTATACACAAAGAAATTAATAACAAAGATGTAATAATAAATATTTTCATTATGTATGTTTAGCTGATCAAATGGTAACTTTTTGATCCTAAAAGAAACAAGACTATTTGTTGATGTCCATAATAGCCAATATTACGTATGTGTGATGGTTGTGTGCTATTTAGCTATTCAAGTGGCTAAAACTAAAATGGACTGACAGCATGCAAGCAAATGGGATAATAAGATATATATCCCATTTGCTTGATTGCTCCAAAGGTTGAATTGATCTAAAAGAGGAATGAATTTTGGGAAAGGAATGGAATGAAAATGAATTGGACCCTGTTAAGCATTAGGGATCCAACTGACGTTTTCATACTTTTGAGTAAATACAATTTACAGTTTGACATTGAATTTTAAAAAAGTATTACGCAGTAACCAATTAAAAATTAGTTACGTAAAGTGACAGTTCACTGTCGCGTTTCGTATGGTAAGTGAGATATCCGGAGGCCCAGATGCCCCTTCCCTTCCCTAATCCCTATTCCTATCCTTTAAGGCCGACAGCGCATACGTGATACTTTCGGTATTGTGGATGTTCATGGGCGGTGGAGATCACTTAACATCAGGTGACCCACTGGCTCATTTGTCGGACTATGAAGTAAAAAAAAAAAAAAAAGGTAATAAAACATAACAAGTTTTTTTAGGTTTGATGACATCATCATCAAACTGCCTGGATCTTTTGTGCACATATTAAACTTGATTAGGAGATTATGGCTAAGTATATAACTCAATTTCATAAAAAATGTTGGTTGATCTTTTCTGCCTAACAAGGTCCAATAGGGTAGTTGAATTGATTTTTTTGACGCCATTAAAATCTGTTGGAAGGGGTAATTGTCAAATTATAATAAAAGGATGCATGATATGTACTGTGACGTCACAGTTCTCAGAAACCCCATTACTGTGCCATTGTGCGAGGGAGATAGGAATGTGTTCCCAATATGCAACCATTTTCGCTCATGCTTGTGAGTATTTGCTCATTCCAATATTTAAAATAAATATTGTGACCTCATTTTCCAAGCAATTTTTATTCTGTTTTTGCATAAGAGTTTCTTTTGCGTATTATATTCGGTTGCATATATAACACAGGAATATTAAACACAGGAAACTACCCTATTGCTCCTTTGGTTTTTACCTGAACATAATTATTCGCCTGGTTGAGTGGTGTCGTGCAGTTTTCTATGCAACCATGCACCCTCTCCAGTGAGGATTGCTGGTCCTCACAACACTTAGCTGCACATCTATGCATGTCGCCCTGGAATTAAATATACACACTATCGTATAAACTCTTTTATAACCTCCAGTACAGTATAATAATAACATGGACGTCTATGGATATATGCATATGGAACATATTAGTTGCCTGTGGCTCCGCATGAGTTGTATTTATTCTTGAAAGAAAAGGCATAAAATTCAAGGAGTCTTTTTAATCTATTAAACCTTTTATATTTTACTATCCCATAGGAACCTTGCATTTTTCTGGATGAAAAATAACCTTTGATTTTTAATTAAATAGACTAAACTGACAGCTGCGATTGACCTTTTCTTTTTTTAATGTTGCAAACGTAGAGCATAGTACTGTAGTATGGCCGTTTATGAATGATTCATCAACTGTTGTGAATATGACCTTTTGATTTAATTTAACTCATTTGGTTATTGAATGTTTAATAAATATAAAATTAATAAAATGAATATAACAAAATGAATACCTTATGTTATTAATTTTGTTAGACTTTTTACATAAACTTAACTTGTAATAATTATGAAATCAACAATAAAACAAATGCGATCAATAGAATTTAATAAATTTTTACTCTTTTTGTTAGAAGGTATGTGTATTGCCTGTGTAGAATTTTACTAATAGTATAATTATGGCTACAGTGGTAGGCAACCACCATTTTGTGCATCATTCGCTTCTTTTTTCGCACGCGATTGGTTGTAGGAATATTTCTTGCGCACTTAACGCAACAGAATTTTAAAAACGTAGGATATGACACTATTTTTACTTAACGATAACATGGCAACCCACCAAATGTCATTTTAGTCTAATTAAAAGTCAGAGTATAGGTAATTTCATGCAATTGCCTACACTCCTAATTGCATAGCCTTATTACCAACTTTCTGTCTAACTCTGCTACTAAGCACCAATATTATATTATACTACTGTATACATACTATTGTATTTCATTTTGAAGGACACTTATGCTAGTGAAATAACTAGGCATTTTATGGCAAATCTTAAGTCCAGGTATGATGAACGCAGACAACATGCAGCTGACGGACCAAATTTTTTGAACTAGTAACCCCAGGCTTCCCAACTTAGGGCTTATAGCCTCAAATTTAGGGTGAAAATATGTGTAGTGGGCTTTATTCAGGGCCCAAAAAAATATGGGGCTATTTTTAGGGCCATAAATATTTTTCCTGTTTTACTGACCAAAAAAAGGCAAAGTCTATGGTACTATACAAGTTCTTAGACAAAGTTTAATGCTATAATGCCAAATCCACACTGGAATCCAATTTTAAATATTATTAATAATTTTAAATAAATTACAACTAAGTTGTAATTTATTTAAAACACAAAACTCACAATACCCTATTATGGGTACACACTACATAGTTCAGTGTTTTTTTGGGGCTTTTCGAAAATGTTGTATTGGTTATTTAGGGCTATTTCATCTTGACTTTAGGCCTTTGGCCTTTTTTAGGAGTTGGTAACCCTGAGTTACCCTGACTATTTACTTTTCACAGGCATGAATGGCAAGTCAATATCCCACAGGACTATCTATCTGGGGAAAATACTCACATAACCTTCGGTAAATGAATGGTTTTAATAGGATTCATCACAAAGTCCCCATTTATATGACTCGGGTTGTCTGTTAGTGTCATAAATTACCCGTGAACCTCGCATTGCATAAGAATTTATGAGATTTACTTGGTTATGTATAACCTAAAAACTCACTTGCATTTTCCTCAAATAACTCCTATCCAATTCATTGACCATATTTGTCATCTCCTGCTCGATCCTGTATTTCTGTGCTTCAACCATTTTTAGTGGTTTATGTTAAAAGAAAAAATAAAACCACTATCAGCATTCAGTTTGTGAAAACTTATGATAAATGAAATCCAGAGATAAATGTCAAAACCAGTGTTGCCAGTAGCCAATAGTCAAAGTTACACAAAACTACTCAAAAAGTACATTCTGATCACAGAAGTAAAGCAATTAAAAATAGTTCAATAAACAATCCAAGAAACATAATTTAAACTTCAAGTAAAAAGTTATATTTTTCATTGGGAAACATAAGTAAAATATATAATGTTAGAGAATTTATTTTATTTATTTAATACACTTCATACAGTATACATGTACAGGCGGACTTAATGCCTAAGGCATTCTCTAGCAGTCAACCTTTGGGTGGTGTAGAGAATAATCAAGGCAGGTGTATATAACAAGAAATGGAAGTAGAAAAAGTGTTCATCATTAGTTTATATTGTAACGTTTGTAGGACAACGTGTTGGCAATAAAATACGCAATACGAGACTGACAATTTATTAAAAGTTTTACAACCACCCACACACATTGTACAATATATACCATTCTTCCCTCTTTAGCATAAACATAATTACTAACAAGTACACTACACATGTAGGTAAGAATTATAAGTTACAACTTATTCACTAACGTGAACAAATACTATATCAATATTGTACATACTTAATCATACACGAATATCCCTACTTACAACACTATGCTCGTATACATACTTTTACAAACAAATTAAAGTTCATGCCGATGTGTACACAAAATTATTACAATAATGACACTGTGGTGAGGTGAGACCGGGAGGTTTTCTAATTGCTTAATCTATATCGAAACCATATCTTTTTACTGGCTTCCGAATTCGTTTGACTGGCATCCTATTCGTTACTGCTCTATCAACAATCTCTGGAGTCGACGTTGATGGGGGGTTTACTAACTCAGCTGGCTGCAACTCGGTCTCGTGCCCGAGACTGGGTGCACCATCCCCATCATATGACTGTTGCGCATCATTCTGGTAACC
The DNA here is from genome assembly GCA_905220505.1 of Laothoe populi. NCBI lineage: Eukaryota > Metazoa > Arthropoda > Insecta > Lepidoptera > Sphingidae > Laothoe > Laothoe populi. Next base: position 6,589,810 of record HG992157.1, read on the forward strand.
GTCGCCGCAGTCGACAGTTGCAGATGAATGAGATGATTCACCATGTCCTTGACCCATCGAGTCTAAATCAAACTGTTCGTTGTTCCTTTGTAACTGATCTACGTGTTTCTTTAAATAACTACCAGCGTATTTAACATAATAAGTTAGAGGCCCAATACGATCGTTAATTTGACCCTTTTCCCAAGTAAACCTATTATTCCTAAATAGTTTAAAATATACCACATCACCTATATTAAATTCTCGCTCTGTGCCACTCTTATATCTCATTTGATTCATTTGCTTTTGTTTAATTAATTCACTTGCAATTGGGCGCAGTAAATCAAAAGTAGTTCGTACTTGCTTGCCTAATAACAATTCCGCTGGAGATTTCCCCGTTACACTGTGTGGTGTGGATCTATAAATGAACAAAAAGTATTCTAATGCTTTATCTAAATCTTTATTTTCGTATGAAGCCTTCTTTAACGCGTTTTTAGTAATTTTTACAGCATTTTCAGCTGCCCCGTTGCTACTGGGCTTATAAGGTGTAGTCGTGATATGTAAGATGCCAAATTCAACCATAAAGTTTTTGAACTCTTTGCCATTAAATGGAGGACCATTATCGGACACTACCTCGTATGGTAAACCAAAATGGCCAAATAGGTGAAACAGTTTGGATATAGTTGCTTTAGCCGAGGTATTGGGCACCTTATAAGTTTCGATCCATTTTGAATGCGCATCGATTACAACTAAATAGTATATAGTATTTCCCGAGATGGTGAAAAAATCAACATGAAGTCGATACCAGGGTTCCTGCGGCCAAGCCCAGGGGTGCAGGGGCGCGGCGCGAGGAGCGGCCCGCTGCCGCGCGCACACGTCGCACGCGTTGCACACACGCTCAATGTCGGCGTCGATACCTGGCCAATAAACATAACTACTTGCTAAATTCTTACACTTAACGATACCTTGATGGGTATCATGTAATTGATTTAGTATTGTTTTCCGTAAAGTACTCGGAATGACCACTCTATGGCCGTATAAAATACATCCCTGTTCTATACTAAGGAATTGTTTAATTTTATAATAATTTTTTAATTCCTCATCCCTACAGTACTGCCAGTTCGTTTTAATAGAATTCATTAACTTTTGTAATATATCATCGCATGTTGTATATTTACGTATTTCTTTGAAATTTATCGGGCAAGTATTGTCTATAAAATTTATATATGAATCTATCCTAGTGTATTCTTCCTTACATGGAACTGGCAAGCGAGATAAACAATCTGCCACGCAGTTATGTTTTGAGTCTATACATTTTACTTGGTAATTATACGCACCTAATATGACCGCCCATCGCTGAAGTCGACTGGCAGCCATTAATGGAACCCCCTTATTTTCGTTAAAAATACAAGCCAAAGGTTTACAATCTGTTACTAAGGTGAATTTCCGACCGTAAATGTAATCGTGGAATTTAGTAACACCGAATATAACCGCTAGACCCTCGCGACAAATTTGTGCATAGTTTTGTTCGGCAGCCGACAAGGTGCGCGAGGCGTGCTGCACCGGCCTCTCGAGTCCGTCAGCGGAGCGCTGAGACAGCACGGCGGCCACCCCACGGGGCGACGCGTCGCATGTCACCGTAATGGGTAGCTGCGGGTCAAAATGCGCCAAAAAAACTACTTTTCAATGAGTCTTTAACATATTGAAACGCCTTCTCACATGATTGACTCCACTTATATTTATTACCTTTCTTTAATAGATCGTAAAGGGGGCTCAAGACATGGCTTAAATTTCTCATAAATTTTCCATAATAATTCACCAGACCCAGAAACGCTTTTAACTCTTTGACATTTGTAGGTACGGGTGTTTTCGCCACCGCGTCAACCTTTCTGTGATCCGTATGTAACCCGTTAGAATCAATAATATGACCCAAATAAGAAATAGATTTTTAAAAAAATGTACATTTATCTTGCGCCACGCGCAACCCACTGTCAGATAGAATTTTAAACACACATAAAATCTTTTCCCACAGCTTGTCCCTGCTTATATCACAAATGGTTAAATCATCAAGATAACACGTCACACCTGGTATCCTAAAAAGTTTGTCCATAATTCTTTGAAATTTATTTGGTGCGCATTTGATACCGAATGGCAAGCGGTTATAACAATACATACCCTGATGTGTAACAATCGTACATAGCCTTTTTGAGTGGCCATCTAAAACAAACTGCAAATATGCATTACTAAGATCAATCTTTGCGAAAATAACACCACCTTCCAAGGCGGCAAAAATATCTTCAATTCGTGGAATTGGATATTTATCGTCTACTAAAACCGGGTTCAAGGTCGTCTTAAAATCTCCACATAATCGTACCTGTCCACTCTTTTTAAGTACGGGCACAATTGGTGTGCCCCACTCGCTCCACTCTACAGGCGTGATGATATGTTCGTGTTGCAGCCGCTGCAGCTCCGCCTCGACAGCGGGGCGCAGCGCGTGCGGCACGGGGCGTGCGCGCCGCCACACCGGCACGCTGTCCTCCGACACGGCCAGGCTAATCTCACCTTTATTAAATGTACCTATACCAGCTTTAAATACGTCAGGGAAACGTTTCATTAATATAGCCGTGGCGTCTTTGGAATTATACGGCGATTGTGATCCTATACTGTTTATTTGTTTGAATGATGGAAATAGTACACCGAACGCGCGCATCCAATCACGCCCCAATAAAGACGGACTAAAATTATTATCTATAACTATGAGACATAGATTACTCTGAACCACATTATTAATTTCTACACAGCAAGAGAGTTTACCTTTCGGTTTCACCTTTTGACCACTGTACATTTTTAAATTTGATCTATAAGGCTGTAATACATACTGATCAAAACACTCCTTAAAAGTCTTATACGATATGACACTGACTGCCGACCCGGTGTCACCTTCGAATATGATCGGCACACCGTTCACTTTCACCTTGATGGACCATCTTTTGTCTAACTCGTCATCACTCAGCTGGTATACGCTCAACATAGCCCTGTCATCGGAGTCGGACGACGACCCCGAGTCAGGCATATCACTAACACCATGTACTGATTTTTGTTTACGGAAACGGCACACTTTAGCTATGTGACCCTTTTTTCCGCACACATAACACTCTCTATGTATAAAAGAGCACTTATCCTGCCGGTGCCTCCCGTCACACCGGTGACATCGCTGCACTGAGCCAGCAGCGCCGCTGGTCCCTTGGCTGATGTCTTGCACGCGGGCGCGAGCGCGGACGCGGCCCCCGGCGCCGGGGGAGCGCGGCGCGCTCACCGCGTGCAGCGGCTCGTCCGCGCGAGCCCGGCCGGCCTCCGCTGCCGGCCCCGCGTCTCGTATCGCCGCTTCTAGCGACAGAGCCAACTCTGTGGCCCGCATCAATGTCAACTCGCCATCTTTCTCCGTCATAATACGTTGACGAATGCGTTCGTTACAGATTCCATACACGAATTGGTCTCGGAGATTCTCTTTCAAACTATCTGGTGTTGAAAACTTACACGTTTTACTGAGTTTTTTTAGTTGCACCAAATATTCGTTAATGGACTGGCCGTCGACTTGTTTGCACGACCTAAATAACATTCTTTCTGCAATTATGGAGCGTTTCGGTGACAGATGTTCTTCAACCTGTTTCTCGATCTTATCGATAGCGACTTCTTCGGGTTTTTCGGGGTAACACAAATCTATGATAAGATCCAAAGCTTCGGTCCCCACTATTGCCACGAGATATTTAGATTGTTCAGAGACCTTTATGTCGTGAATAGTAAACCATGCTTTCACTCTGGTCATATAAGTCGACCATCTATCCACATGCACTTTGAACTCCTTCAAACTTCCAAAATCGTGTATTCCACTCTCAACCATGATGAATATATGTAAACAATGATATTTAACACGCGATTAATGGGTTCCTCGTCGCCAAATAGTTTATATTGTAACGTTTGTAGGACAACGTGTTGGCAATAAAATACGCAATACGAGACTGACAATTTATTAAACGTTTTACAACCACCCACACACATTGTACAATATATACCAATCATAATATATGAATACATATATAAAACTTACATAAATAAATATATAGTAATAAACATACAATATAGTAAAAAATATATAACATAATTATATATACAAGCATCCATACATATATATTATATGAATACCATACTATCGTGGTGACTCTGTGGCACCATCAAGAAACACTCCCGAACTCTGGTTTTAAAAGTCAGGCATGTAGTGGCAGACCTAATTTCCAAAGGGAAATTAGGTCAAATAATTTACTTTCTGGAGATTTCGTAATTTACTGTATGTCGATTGTATTGTCGGCCAACATTGTAACACTAATCACTACATAATCAATGTTTGGCATAGATTTATTTTTCGTATAACTCCTTTGCGCTTCAATGAAATCCAACCGAGCAAGATCGGTCAGCCCAGACAGGTTCTGTTCTTATTCTAACTTTTTCGTTTATACTTTTAGTAAGTTATTATATAGACTGGGTACTGTACTGGATACTATAAGTTATTATAAAGTAACACAAAAGTAACATTTTTTGGTGTGTAAGTAGGTAATAATGGGAGTAACGCTACAGGATCAAAACTTACGCAAAATGTAAAAAAAGTAATATTCTTGCAACACTGGTCAGTGTTGCCAAATATGAGCGAGCTCAATCAATTCAGGGAATCTGTGCAATTAGCCTAAAATTAATATAACATAGCTTCAAAATAGCTTATATAAATATAAAGCCCTAACATCTGTTTCCTAAACTAATATTACTAGATTTAAATAATAACTAGGGAGGCACATTATCTTTGTTCGTTATATTTTCGCAATATATGGACGATATAGCATATATAGCATATATAGCAGCGATAGCCTAGTTGGTTGCGGTACGGACTGTCAAGACGAAAGTCGTAGGTTCGAAACCCATGTGGCATACACCTCTGACTTTTCTAAAGTTATGTGTGTATTAAAATGTTAATTATCGCTTGCTTTAACGGTGAAGGAAAACATCGTGAGGAAACCTGCATATCTGAGAGTTTTTCGAAGGTATGAGAAGTCTGCCAACCCGCATTAGGCCAGCGTGGTGGACTAAGGCCTAACCCCTCTCATTAGTAGAGGAGGCCCGTGCCCAGCAGTGGGACAATGTTTAATACAGGGCTAGTATTATTATTATTATTATTATAATATATGGACGACCCATAGCAGTCGTACGTCCGTTCCATACTTCACTCGAGGCCCCTCGTTGAAAATCAGTGCTGCAATATTGCTAAATGAACTAGATATTGCTGGAACAAATAGTTTAATTTGTTATTTTCAAGTTAGAATTCTTTTGAAGTTATACTTCTTTAGGAGCGTTATGAAAAAATTATGAGAGTGAAATTATAAGATACCCGTGACACAAAAGTAACACCTCTGAAGTTGCCCTAAGTACCAGGCTAGCAGAAATGTAAGGAGATTTGATACCGTTTCTAGTGACTTGGGTACGTCACCCTACGTCACTGTCATTATTCACTTTAAGTACCAGGCTCCCATGAAATGTATGGAAATTTGATACCGTTTCATTTCTAGCCACTCGTGTCCAGAAGGAAATTAAAAATAAATAAAGTAAGGAGTAAAATACAAGCCAAAATCCTTTTTATTTCCATAATATTAAAGTAAAAAATTACATGTAAGAACGGCGAAAGTGGCCAGTGTTTGAGCTTATGGTACATGACTGGCCGATAAACCGACTGGTAGATAAACCTTGTATTTTCATTGAAGTTATACGTCTTTAGGCGCCTTATGAAAAAGTATATGACGGAGCAACATGAAAACGGATACTCAATTGAACTTTTAAATAAAAGCGTGCACTTTGTCATTTGTAGAAGAATTCCACATTCAATCTTGAAATAGTTAGTAACTTAGAGGACGTAATGCCGAAATATTGTTAAAGTAGTAAGTTAACGTGATGTGAAAGTGTTATTGTGTACCGCATATTGTAACGTAAACTGTGATGTGTTTAAAAGAGCAACCATAAGGGTTTCTTGCCAGCTCTTCCCCATGGATGACTGCATTCCGAACTGGTGGTAGCTTAAAATAGACTCTGAAGTGTTAATTGTGTTTTATTACCGAACTATTACACGCTATGCATCCTGACAATATCTGGAGATCGGAGAGGGACGTGTAAGCCCTCTCACAACCTCAGCCTGATGACCTGACCGTCCTGCGGTCATGCCTGCACACGACATATATATATATATATATATATATATATATATACATATATATATATGTATATATATATATATATATTATATTATTATATGTATATATTTATCTATATTATCATATTTTTTAATGAGGCCAAAGAAGTATAACTTCTCACGCGCGTACATAAGTACACACACCAATATTTTTTCTATTGTGTTTGTTCTGACAATAAGTCTTTTTCTTTCTAAATAATAAAGAATCCACAAAAAAGCTCACAACATACAACACATAACAATACTACAAAATAATATTATGATGTTTATTGTTTATTAATTAATTCGGTAGTACAGACTACAGACGGAACGATATTTAAGAGTAAAACAATCACATTAATACATTACATATATATATATATGTATGTATGTACACACACTTGTGTATATGTGTGGGTGTGTGTATATATATATATATAAATATATATTTGGTTTGATTTCCTTTGTATAAAACTCAACCTTCAAAATTAGTTTATATAATTTTATGGAACAATTTTGGTCAATTTGTATTTTTATTTGTATATTGTTTTTGTGTATGACTGTATGTTTCCTAAATAAATAAAAATAAAAAAATAAACATAAAAATAAATTAATGATTCAGGAATTTATTTTATTACTACCTATTTTAATTATTAATAGAGAATAAGTTACAATAATAATATTAATATTTAGTTAAGTATAATACTTATTTAAAAACCTAAACTACCTAAAAATCCATCTAGCAAATCTTGATCGTAATTAAATGCATTGGGTAGAACACTCGAGGTTCTTTCGAAAATTTTCTCCAAAATCTTTGATTTCCTATTTACACAGGGACATGTAGTTTCTACAGATGGTACTATAGTGGGAATTTTATCTAAGACCCCTGGCAGCACAGCAGAAGAAGGCGGCGGTGGGGGAATACCTAATTTTGGCGCAATATTGCCAATATTTTTGATTTCTTCAATCGTGTCCGATACTTGAGGCACAGTTTTTGCAGGTTCCGTTAAAACGGTCACTTTAGCTGGTTTTGGAGGAGTAGGTAAAAAATACACGTGGGCGTTCGCGGACTTGCATTTTGGTTGTGTAGACCAAATGTTATGCGTCGTTGGATCCAATTGGTGCGATGGTAAATGATAAGGTGAAGGGGGCGTCAAATGGTTGTGAAGACATAACGTTTCCTGTAACAATAATTAACTGGCCAATTATCAAATACAAATAAATACCGAATAAGAAATTCACCGTTGTTAGTAAACCTATAACCAAAAGGTAAATGAAGGAGCCAATTTTAATAGAATGTAAATTGACTATGATTCGGAGCCAGTAGCCGATAGCCAACAAAAAATGAGATGACCGTAATTTAAGGGTTTTTTTTATTGATTCAGTTCATATTTAAATTGGCATGCATAATCTCTCAATTTTGTCTTCTAGCTTTTAGTAACCAATATTTGTGGAATGTGGACAATTTCGATACTGTTCTAATGTTAGTTCTTATAACCACAGACTATACTCCATTGAACTCCATTCTACTGTTTGGCACCTGGTAAACTCATCAATTAGGTACCTATTTAATATTACTATAATAATTTAACTTACTCCATATCGAAACGTAACAAAAAACCTACCTTTAGTAATGAAGATATAGTTAGGAAAAGTATCGCAGTAGATGCCATTCTAAAATATGTTTTTTCCATCGATGATAAAATGTCCAATACATGATATCCTATTATAAATTTACATATTTATGCATTATTTTTATCAATTATAATGTAATAATATGGCTGCAACAGCAAAATTTCTGTTTCAAAATGAGTTAACAATTTCAATAGGTAGGCGGAGCCTATCTATTTGATTTTTATCATCACGTAAAAAACAGTTACTGATAGATTAAAATGGTAAATAATATGTTACGTACGTGCGTTATACCTAGTCTATGTACTAATAAGTGCACGCTAAGTATTCTGTGATAATTCGCTGAATACGTCACAAAGTAAATAATCCTCAAGTTAAGGGTTACAAAAGTAAAAGTTCTAGCTCTGACCTATTATCATCCTTTTCACATATTCCGATTTTTAAGTTCAGTTAACCCCTACAGCTCAACACATCAAAAGTCATTAGTACTAAGCTGGGTAAAACGCGCCGCGTCCGAAGAGTCGCGTCCCGTATTGTTTTGGTTTGTGATTGTTATAGTTAGGACGTCGAGGATCCTGCCCTGTGGATTGGGGGCTCTAAAGAATTCTACCACGGTATACTGCCTGTCGTAAGAGGCGACTAAAAGGGGTCATGGGGGTCGCGGTTGCACAGCGGGGGATGTGTGGCCTTTATAAACATACTTATTTTCGTGGTGCGACCCCGAGCTGGGTGGCGGCGCGAAGAATCGCGCTGCTATAGAATGTGGAGGACAACAAGCCCTAAAAGAAACGGACAGTAAAGGCAACGCTCAGGGATCGTTCCGGCAGTATTCCAGAGTAGGTACAACTCAGGATCCCCTGGGACCGTCCCACATGCGCTGCAAAAGGCTACCGCGGGGTTTTTAGTCGGTACACCGACCTAAGATGGATTTTCCTCGCAGGAAAAAAAAGGACATTGAGGATCACCAAATGTAAAGCATAAGCCGGGGAAAATGGACATAAGTCAGAAAAACATTAAAGCTTTATAGGGGCTAGAAAAAACTACATTGCAAAATTAGAATTTATTAATTAAATGTTAAGGACTTATTAATATGATTTGAATACCCTTTTGGAGAAGGTAATTTACGTTTTAATTGGAACCTTTAATAAGTATAGCACAGAGCGTCTAGAGCAGATTATCAAAGTATAAATAACCCTGGGACCCGAGGCTACACTGGCAAGCTCCTCAATTAAATTACAATTCAGTCGAGGTATATATAATAACATAGAATAGACACTAACAATAGCAATTCAAAGGAGGGATGTCGTAAAACATTTTCGTGATCCATATATTATTTCTTGCGACATTCTAGAAATATAGTTACAAATTTTAAATCAATTCTCGAATGAAATCACTTGCAATAAATCAAGTATGATATTAACTTATCAAAGTATTGCAAGGTATGATAGTTTATTTTTAACTCAATGATTAAGCACGTTTATTTGTAAAAAGTATTAATGAAATTGAATTTCTAAGTATTCGTTTGAAATCAAATTGATAATTTTATTATGTGGTGTTCTGCCAATTTGAGATGGAGCAAGATAAATCTGGGCCTCTTGTTTCATGTATACTTAGGTGTTTAGTTCCATTTCAGAATTTAGTACAGGAAAGTCCGAACTAGAACATGGGGATAGGCATCCCCCGGTTTACATATGGAGTAATATTTGTCTCGTGATATTTTTAGTAGAGTCAACACAGTATTGAATGCAATTGAAGCAGTTCGATAATATACCTACGTTCCCAATTTTTTCTATAAAGCAGTGCCAATTATCACCGACTAAAAATGATTGTGACATATGAGACGGACAAACAGTCGGTCAGAGAGAAATTATAAATAAATACACCCAACAGTAATAAAAACTATGTGTAAACCAGTATCGTGGGTATCAAAAACTACCAGGGACTACGGCCCCACAACACCCAGACCCGAAACAACGATCTGTATGTCACACAAACATTTATCTCGCTGCGTGGTATAAGAGTTCCGTTTTTGCCATATTATTACGGAACCCTACAAATACCTAATTGTATTACCTACAAATTATTCACATTATAACGTATGTGTTTTGTGTTCTTGATCCTTTAAAAATGTCAAATTTGATTGTTATTATTTGTTAGCTTTCAAGCAACACAATAATAATTCCTTTGTAAATCCATGTTTCTTAGTCTTATTATTTTAAAAATAATTTATGACATATTTAGCTTAAGGTTCTGGTTTATGTTTCTAGAGTACACAATGTTTTCAGACCTTTTTTCAAATTTTTTAAGCACATTTATTGTAGGTAATCAATATTTGTACCTATGTTATTTATTTTTAAGGTTTATGAAGGACGTAATAAAACGTACAAATTTCTCCATCTCACCATATAATAAAACAACATGATTGTAAATAACAATAACTTTAATAAATAAATAACATTATAAAATAATAGGTCGCGCTAAGCATTCGAAATCCGGACACATTGGTGTTGCCAGCGTCATACAGCTGCACCGGTTTGTTACCGGCATTGTCGCCTCCCTGCAAATGCACTCTGGTTGAAAGCAACGTGCAACTAACGGCAATGCTGACGGAAAATATCCTAGACCACAAGGCAGCTCTGTAACCGCAGGCGGTAGAATTAATTCATCTCTGCATTTTTCACATTTGTTACAATTCGCCGGTCTTGAAATGCACGGTTCAACACATCCCAGCCTGGTATCTTTGACGTCAGGGTCTGGTGTTATGATGTTCTGTATGACGAGTATTGTGGTAGGATTTGGTTCTTGCATGATTCGTCGTCGACGTCCCATTGTCATCTAAATACAAAAAAAAAAATTAATGCCCAGATCAAACCGCTGGACCTACAAGTAGAAATGTTGACGGTATAAATATATAATTTTATTTATTTATATTATAAACTTCATATACAAAATTTGTATAAAGGCGGACATACCTAATGCCTGAGGCATTCTCTACCTGTCAACCTTTGGGTTGTGCAGAGAATAGAGAAGTAGGTGTAATGAATATATATATACACACACATTACATACATATATAAATACATATAAACATATAAACACTTTAAATACATACATGCATAACATAATAAATATATACATATATATATGTCAAGGAAACCGCATACTAGTGGGATGATTCAGCTACACTATTCAAAAGTTATTGACGAACTCTCGTTTTAAATGCCAATCGGTTCGTGGATGTCCTAATTTCAAGGTTGAGTGCATTCCAGAGAAGAATAGATTATATAGCAAAGCATATATAATGACATAGATAAACCACTAAGTAGGGTTATCCAATTTCTGAAGCTGTGAAAATGTGTTTATGGGAATAATATTAATAAATATACACATCGACATGAAGCACATCTTATCCCAGAAATGATTTTCACACGAGTGAAATTGCCACCAAAAATGAATTTATCAATAAAAATTGCAAATCATGCTGCTGTAACTTGGCACTATGAGTAATTTTATTTATACCCATGTATTATTGAGGAACTTAAAGACTATAATACACAGTAAACACATAAAAAAGTGGTACCTACGTACATTCATAACACCTCTATTCCCTATGTGCAACTGTAAACCCACGGTTCGCAGAGTTGAATTGCGTCCCAAGTGATAGCTGGCGAGCCTATCACCATATCAGACACAAATTGTAATACAGGACAACATAAATATGTTTTTCGAGTCGAAACCTTAAACTTATGATTGCCTTATCTGGGATTCGGATACAGGACTTCCACATATACCTAATACTAAATAACTACATTTGTATAAGTAGCCTGAAATAGTATACAGCAATCCTTAATTTCATTATTATGTTTATGAAATAAAATAAAAACATACATACCCCAAGAACCACGAATAAAACAAGTATAATTTTTGAATTCATGCTAAATGGCAGACTTACTGTATTCAATTACAAATGCGTCTTATAAATACTTGGCTTATGTCCTAATAAACTGATTACCGATGGTTACATCTTTGAATTTCATAAAATTATAAGTACACTGACACAATTTGTGTCATTTCGAAATGCAAATTGTCATTACCTTGATATGGACGATTTGATAAGTATGAAGCCCTTCCATACCTTGGAAATCATGTTCATTACATACACCGATATATGCTATAGAACCCTATATATTTATAACCAATTTTCACTGTACACGAAGTTGGTACAACTTTGACTTTATGTACTTTTAATCCATTCATGCGTTCTTGTTAATAAATAACCCAACATTCACCCAATAGTTCTGACCCCGCACTAGCTAAAACCTGTATCGTAGGTATCAAGAACTACGAGGGACTACGGTCCCACAACAAGTTATGTTGGTAAGGTATTTGTCCTTATTTAGAGCGTCAGTAATAAAGCTGGCATTTTAGGGGTGATTCGACATCAGCAACTTCTCCAACGACATTCGCCTTGCATTCCTATGGTCCATTTTCTTTTAGTGTATACTATACTAGCTGTTGCTCGCGGCTCCGCCCGCGTGGAGTACATGTTTGGGAGATAAAGTATACAATACAAAATACCAATATTCATGCGTTGAACTTAAAAATGACGGATTTTCATACAAACTTTCATCCCCTGTTTTACCCCCATAGGGGTGGTATTTCCAAAAACCCTTCCTTAGTGGATGCCTACGTGATAAAAGGTACCTACTGTCAAAATTTCAAGTCTCTAACCCCAGCCGTTTTGGCTGTGCGTTGATCGATCAGTCAGTCAGTCAGTCAATCAGTCAGTCAGTCAGTCAGTCAGTTTCTTCTTTTATATATACAGATTATCCATGTTAACAATAAAATTAATAGATCAATTTAATTTTATGAATCCAAAGCAGGAAGATTTAGCTAAGTACATGTATTGAATACTAACTCTGTATTAAACCTTGTCCCACTGCTGGGCACGGGCCTCCTCTACTAATGAGAGGGGTTAGGTCTTAGTCCACCACGCTAGCCTATTGCAGGTTGGTAGACTTCACATACCTTTTAAATTATTATGCGAGTTCTCAGGTATGCAGGTTTCCTCACGATCTTTTCATCCATCGTTAAAGCAAGCGATAATTTACAATGAATACACACGTAGGTTTAGAAAAGTAACAATGAATAGACAGGTAACCTAAGAAGTCAGAGGCGTATGCCATTCGGGCTGGTTTCGAACATACGACATTCGTCTCGACCGGCCGTACCACTACCAACTAGGCTATCACTGCATAGTACCTGTATTGGTTTGAATATTCTTACACTAGGCAACTATGCATCTATTACGATATATATTAATATCTCTTATATACATTCATTTCATATGAATCAATAGAAGTTTATGATTTTCTTTTACGTTAATTTACTTAAATGTTTTAGTTTGGGTAGTTAAGCTCACTCAATATCTTTAGGAATGTATGATAGTCCCGTGTGCCGGGTTGATTACTCCCCTGGGACATGGTTGAGGAGGCTAATGGCTGACATATGCGAAGTCAACACTTGTGAAGGAGTATGACTTGTATGGATTAGTTATATAGTAATTAAAATATATTAAGCTAGTTATAATACAAGTTTTAAATTACATACATGTAAAAATGTAAAAGTATGATTTTATGAAGAAATAAGAAAAAGCCGTTATAATATGTTATGTTCAAAAATCTACGCCTGAGTTTCTTGGTTCATCTCAGATCAGTGGGCATTCAATATTATCATATGAAAGCCTATTGTGACCTCCTTGCAAAATAAACTTCTTAATTTTTATTTTTGATTTTATGAATGCAGACCGTTGGGCCTGCACTCATAAAATCTGTGAAAAAGTAGCTAAAGAGCGTATAATGCCTGAGATATGTAGACTGTCTGGAGAGATCTGGTCTTCGAATTATATTTCCTATGTAATATATTTTATTTCCCTTGTATTATTCAGTTATTTTGTTAGACTGCCTCGGTGGCGCAGTTGTAACTGCGCATGCGTTACGACTGCTGTGCTGAGGTCTCGGGTTCGATCCTCGGGTCGGGTAAAGTGATATTGGGTTTTTCTATCTAGAAATTCCTCAGTATTAGCCCGGAGTCTGGAAAATGTGCCCGGTATGGCGATAGGCTCGCCCCCTATCACATTATGGGACCGAAATTCGGCGAAAAGTGGGTGTACTAGTTACACCTCTGCCTACCCCTTCGGGGATTACAGGCGTGAGTGTATGTGTGTGTGTATTCAGTTATTTTAATAACTAAATTAAACAGTGGGTGGATCTATCTCACATATATGAACAATAATATCTTGAATCAGCAGACTTACATTCAATAACTTAAATAAAGTTTATGACTAAGGGGATTTATCCATAGATATTTATTAGAAAATTTTTTTTTCATCCCAATTCTTTTTTCTTCGTAGATAGCAAACTTTATCACAAATAATCAACGTTACTTATATAATTTTCACAATAACTTACACATTATCGTATCATTTATCTTAGATTAACACGTTTTAATGATAATGTTTGGTTATATACTATTTGCTATAAGAGTCTTTTTATTTAAATACGAACCTAGATCCGGAAGTGTATGAAAACATTAATTATTAGTTATATTATTTATTTAAAAACGAACAAGTATGTTTAAACCTTGGATATTTATTTATATTTCGGCATTGGTTATCGAGGTACTGTTTTACGTATTTTCTGTATTATTATTATTTCGCATCACTCATATAGTTTTTAATGAAATATAATAAAAATAATCCAATTGAGAACTTTTATACTCATAAATAAAATTCCTTATCTACAAACTAATAATATATATTTTTTATTACAGATAGTTTTTTCCCAATGTATGAGACAACCACAATACAACATCATAAACCGACCCTTCGCAGAATACATCGACGGTCCCAGAATCATAGAAGCACCGAGAATGATTGAGACACCCAGACTTCTAGAATCACCCCGCATTATTGAGGCACCACGTCTCTATGAGGCACCTAGGATTTTTGAGGCACCAAGATATATTGACTCACCTAGACTTATAGACGCTCCTAGGATACTCGGTCCATCGGCCACAGTTATCACAGAACCGCCGTGTAACAGCATTGTTCCTATACCTAACGTTCCGTCTTCTACCACCCTCATAACGGATTGTACTCCAGCTGTGTGCAAGAACCTGGCAAACACCATCCAACTTATGATTGTCTGTAACCTTCTACAGAATACAAGAGGAGGCCCTGAGATAGCTATGCAAATGGCATCTCCAATTTTAAGTGAGATTATGTCATCACCTACTTTGTCTTGTGGGTGTTCTAATCCGATTGCTCCCATAGCACCCGGTATCGCTCCCAATATGCTCTCTCCTGGAGTCATTTCTTCTAATGTTATGGCTCCTAAAATGATAGCACCTACTATGATTTCTCCTAACATCATTTCTACAATTCCTAATTCGCCACCTTGTAACGCGCAGTCGACTAACAATCTATTGAATAGTCTTATGTCGTTGCTAAGTGGTGGTATGTAATTATTATTTATTTTTAAATTATTATTATTTATTTATATGAATAAATTATTGTAATATTTAATAAGTACCATGTATTATTTAATAACATTAAATATATAAAATGAGAGTATAAAGTTTTTTGTTTCCTTTATTCAATGAATATTCTGGCTTATTTTATGATATCCCATTTTTTACTTACAAAAGTTTTAAACTTAGTAACAGGTTAGAGTTATGAAAGAGTAAATTTGTCTCACGCTGCTTGTTTTCAAAGTAAGAAGACACTATAAAGCTTTCAAAGTGATATTTTATAGAGCTATTATCCATTGCGGCTAAGATGCGGGTCATCCTTTTATCTCTTGGGATAGTACCTCATAAAGTGAGATTATTAAGTTCAAAGGGTGTCAAACTAAAGTATTGTATGCCCTATTTTAAAAGCAATGGCTCTCGTATAATTTAAAAGACGAAATAGTCAAACAAATATTGATTTCCAAACCCAGGTATTAAACCTTGTCGATTTCACAGTCTATGTAAGTTCTTGTGTTGATCAATAATTCGAATATTTATTTGGTACATAAATAGTTATTAATATTAAAGCGCTAGTATGAAATGAAATAAACAAATCTCCTTATATAAAACATATATTACTTAACAAAAATATCCATTATTCAAAAAAGGATTATAACTATCGAAATTTGGTAATGGTTCCACATTAACACTAACACAAGGAACATTCGTGTTCATGTATCCAAAATTACAAGTTAATTGCGCCGGTATTGCTGACGGGAACAAGACCTCAGCGGCTACTGGTGCCATAGTAGGCACAGCTGGAGCAAACATTGGTTGAATAGGCATCTCTGGTATAACATAATTTGGATACATATCACAACCGCACATTGGCCCAACAGTCTCATATATCGGTGTTTCACAAAGGCAAGTTGGTAGAATATTTTGAGTGATTGGTATAATTTCTGTAAAGTCAGCGCAGGGTAGTGGATTGATGACTGTA
Organism: Laothoe populi; assembly: GCA_905220505.1. Classification (NCBI taxonomy): domain Eukaryota; kingdom Metazoa; phylum Arthropoda; class Insecta; order Lepidoptera; family Sphingidae; genus Laothoe; species Laothoe populi. The sequence continues at coordinate 6,606,192 of HG992157.1, forward strand.
TCGCACAAATTCACAATATTACCTGGTAATACCCCTGCATTCAAAGTGTTTTCAATAAGGTTACTGACTATTAATAATTGTATGGCATTAGCTAAGGAATTTGATAATGTGTTATCGACTACGGTTGTGGCAACTACATTGGGATATTGTTGTGCTATAACAGGTCCTAGTATTGGTTGTGGAGCTGCAATGATTGGTTGCGGTGCTATAACTGGTGGTGGAATGAAAGGCGGCGCTGGGAAATAAGGTTCAGTGATGCTTGGTGGCGGGCCCACCATAGGCCCCATACACGGCATGGTAGGAGCTAGTTGAGGAACTATGGGCCCCGGGTAGAGTGGTCCTGGACCTCCACAGCCACATAATTGTGAGTTAGTCTGGAAAAAAGAAACAATTATAGGAAGAAATTGTAGTTAACAATAGTTTTACAGTTTTAAGGAATTATAATCAGTATGTATGAGGTACAATTTGGTCCCGTTTTTGAAACGGATTGTCTGTTACAAGGGCTCGAATTGTCAATGTATCTTTAAATGATATGAAATAAATTATAATAATGTCATCCTTCTTTTGTCACACACATAGTCCTGACCCCACATTAAGTAAAACCTGTATAGTGGGTATGAAGAAGTACGGTACGGTACGGTCTCACAACACCCAAACCCGTAAACACCGAAACAAATACTTGTAGATCACGCAAGCATTTGTCTCGGTACGGGGATCGAATCCGCGGCCTCTCGTTTTACAATCAGCTACTCGCCTACGGCACCACGGAGTCTGTAATAATAAAATATATTATTACCTCAAAAACTAACGCGGCCAGAACAAAAAAAAATATTCTGCCGGCCATTTTCTCTCTAACAAACTGTCAGATATAAATGTTCTATTTATACTAAATCCACGTATAACAGTGACATAATTATCGAATTTCGTAAACTGAGATAATGTTAAAAAATTCTAAGAATATAAGAAGTTGTGTCAGTACACTAACCTGAAATATGTAAGTATTTAATAATGTATTTATTAATTATAACATTACTTTGCGAATCTCATCAGAAGGCAGTGCACCGTGGCATATCTGCTCTTTGACCAATCTTGTTTGAATAATCCTGTCAGAATGGTCAAACAAGAATGGTCAATGGTGGTTTTTTTTTATTCTGGCAAGGACTGACTACACTGCACCTGATGGTAAGCGCAGTGCTGTCCAGTTAGAGTATAAAGTACCGAGAGATAACCTCTTCCTCGCTACTGAACACAATCATGCCGGCCTGCTGTGTAGCGTCTTCACACTACGCTTAAAAGACCCAGGATCATAGGAAGGATGGAACTCGAACGCTGGCAAACTGTTCCACAGCTTGATGGTGCGGCAAAAATACGAATTTAGACCATTAGCCACTAGCCTCACTGCAAACGATAAGCACTTTGTAGGTATTTTATGCCACTGCTAAAACTGTATTCTAGTATTTTTTGAGCTGAACTAATGACAATCTTTTTAATAATAAATTTATAAGTCCATCAAAAATATAAAAACGTTGAATAATTTAACGCAGAAAATCCTTTACAAAGCAGTTTTGAAACAAATTGAAACCTCAATTTTTAGAAATCGAATTATATTTGAAGTCAAAAAACAATAGTTAGGCAAAATATAAATTGAATTCGCTTTATTACCTTTTTAGACGTTGTAATTTCCGACAGAATTAAAATTTGTACATGAATATTTTTAAGACAATTTTTTATTATATCGTTTTTACAGCAAACTTTTTCGGGTATCCGTTACAGTTAAATTGCCTATTTGATACTCATTATTAAATATATATTTTTTCTCTTAATTGTACCCAAAAATGAAATTAAACAGTATAAAAATCTGATACTCTTCCAGATTATTATACATTTAGAGACGGACAGAGGAATAAGTGGATCATCTTTTATCACTGCCGTACAATACATGTAACGACAGAGGCACAATAAGTGCGGTAGCGCACTTATTGTACCTTTTAAAAGTAAAAGGCTCCTTTCTTAGAGGTTCTTAAGCCTTAAATAAATACAATATAATTAGATTTTACTGGAGGAGATAATTAGTACTTGATAACATTTTTGACTGCCTCGGTGGCGCAGTTGTAATGCATGCGACTGCTGTGCTGAGGTCTCGGGTTCGATCCCCGAGTCGGGTAAAGTGATATTGGGTTTTTCTGTTTAGAAATACTCAATATCAGCCCGGAGACTGGAATTGAGCTCGGTATGGCGATAGGCCCGCCCCTTATCACATTATGGGACCGTAATAAATTCGGCGAAAAGTGCGGATGTACCTACTGGTTATACCTCTGCCTATCCCTTCGGGGATTACGGGCGTGAGTGTATATGTATAAATGTATGTATGTTGATAACATTTTCTTATGGCTATTACTCAAAAAATTTACTTCTATTTATGAATGTAACAAAATCCACTTGGAAATAAAAGAAATGCCTCAAGAATTAATAAGTTTTAGTTCATATTACAAAGAGACGAAGCCAGTATTATAAATACAGGGATGATTTTATATTAATACATTTTGTTCTATGACTTCAGTAGTAAGTTTAAATATACAAAAAGGTTATGTCAAATTACAATCCGGTATTGCTTTTTATATAATATGTTAAAATTGTCTATAATTTTCAAAGCCATGTAAAGATTATTATCTATCTCTCAGCGTTTAACTTTCAGCCTTCGTTCCACCAAACGATAACTTATTTATAAGTTATCAAAGCAAAACTAAAACCTTTTACGAAAAGTATGTATATTTTTAGGCAACTTTTATTTTTCCGTATTAGGTATAAGTTTCCAATTTTTCTCTTTCTTTTTTATTCTGTACACGTAGAACAAAGGAATACAAAGCAAGAATATGTTAAGTTTAATTCAATATTCCCTTTGATATAACTTAGATATTCCGATAAGGTATACAGGGAAGGGAAAATTATACAAGGCTCTCTTTTACTTTTGATATAAGTATATTATGATATCAAGCGTAAGATTCGCTGTGTAACTTAAGAGAGCATAATTTTCAAAATAATCGGAAATACATGCATTTTATCTTTCATTGCATAAATTCACGATAATACTTCGCAATGCTATGTAACATTAGATTATATTACGTAGATATTTCATCAGCTCTTGCATATTGATAAATATCGGCTATAATTACAAGGAAATCTTTTATCAAACGTCATTTCACTTAGTAAAAATGTATAGGCTAGTATTTATTATCTGTATCAATTCTGTACTTGGGAAGGTGAGTTAAATTTATTTTTACTAACTTAAAGACTCAATAGAATTTGAAAGAAAACTGGTAGCAGTTTTTTTTATTAAAAGCTCGAGATTATACTTAGTCTTGTATATCATGATTTCTATGTCAACCACTAAATAAACAGTCAAAAAACTGCCAGCTACTATAGCAGACTACCTCCTTGTAAGTCGTGATCCGCTTACGCGTTGTTATATTCAGGGAATTCAGGGTAATTTTGGCGAAAGTGAAAGACGTAACGTAACGACATCATATTTGAACCACTAGATGTATTTACACTGTATCAGGGTAAATTCAAGGAAAATTGAGGATCGAATATAGTTTTAAATATACCAAACCAATTTTCCACAGGTCTTAACAAGCCAAGGATATCCAGTACAACAATACATCCATGTGACTGGAGTGCCATCGTACAGATCTGATCCACCACCCCGTCCACCAAGCCAACCAGCTTTGATCCCAGCGCCGATACCAAAACAAAAGCCTGAACTAATTCCAAATCCAAAACCTTCACCAACGCCATCAACAAATCCGTTAAAGAAAGACACGCCAGCGTTGGATTCCAACGTACTTAATAATTTGGCGATAGCTCTTCAATTGTTGATTGTTAGTAACATCTTGAACCTACCTCCACAAGAGGGTAATTCGGAAATTGCATCCAAAATGGCTTTAGCTTTGGATCCATCTTTGGAAGCGCCATATTCTCCTTCTTCGTTTGTCATTGAAGCACCGAAATACGAAATGGGGCCAAAATATTCGGTAGAGTCAATGATGTCACCATATATGGAACCTGCTTCAGTACCAAACGTTAAGTACTTGGGATCACATGGACTTGAAGATTCAAATATCTATGGACACTTCACTCCGACAGCGAAACCATCACCAAGGGCTGAAATGGGATTCATGTCACCATATGATGCCATGGCTTCAAATTCTCCATACTCTGATCCTATCTCACATTCCTCTTATAGGTCAGTGCCATCAAAAAGAGATTTTCAATCACCCTACGCTGCCATATTGTCAGATAATAAGGATGTGTACTCCATGTTTGATTTTTATTAATGTATATGTTATTTAAATTATTTATTTGGAGTAAACTATCTATTTATTGTTGTATATAAATTGTGTATTAATGCTAATGTTAATTTTAAATAAATTATTGTTGAATGAGTGTGTATTTTTATTATAAAAATTTTGGACGTAGTAACGTTATGGTTTTTATCCTCGGCTCGAGTCTATGTTTACAACAAACAAGATATGATTTTTTTGGACAATATAATAACAGAAATATATATAATTTTCACAGTATAGGATTAATTATTATTAAACTGATGATATTTGAAGTAATTTCATAAAAATATTTGGAATACTAAAAAGTAAAATGACACAAGAAATGTTAATATTATGTTCAGTTTATTATTTGTAATGAAAATATAATTATTTTAATTTTCATATCAATTGACATATAAAAAATTATAAAATACTATTATATTTTAATTTTTTGTCGGGTAAAAGGTTGGGATGAAGCTAATATAATATACAATAATAGACATACTAGAATATTAAGCAGACTTTGGGCGAGGCAATTTCCACAATGACTGAAACAGTCTGTATGTGGTTCTCTGATATATTTATACATACTTAGGCTAATAATTAAGATTAATGTAATTTAAATCGTTTGACAAAATTAAATAAAAAATACCATTTTAAAGTGCGTCTCAGCTACCCGTAGTGCACAAATCGTAGCTAACTGACACTATCGCAGTTGAGCTAAAGGCAAAAGTTACTAATAACATAAATACTGTCAGTCTGTATCCCAAATACAATACCGGACACAAAGCTAATCCCCAGGGTGATATATATTGTGACCTTCCAATCAAGACGGTTTAAAACTCAGTACAAATTGTAAACTGCCACATGTATGAAAAACAAAGAATTGTATTGTACTAGATGTTGCTCGCGACTCCGCCCGCGTGGAGGTTATTTTAAGAGGCATCTTAAGCTATTACACCTTTCTATATTTTGCTATACCATAGGAAGCGTGCATTTTCCCGGGATAAAAAGCCTATGTCATTTCCTGAAACTGCCACGATGCAAAAAATCATGTCGATCCCTTGCTCTGTGTGAAAACTAAACTATCCCAGGAGAGCTGTACATTTTCCGGGATAAAAAGTAGCCTATGTGCTATTCCAGATTATATTCTATCTCTGTGCCAAATTTCAATCAGATCCGTCCAGCCGTTGTAGCGTGATTAAAAACATCCATCCATCCAAACATTCGCATTTATAATATTAGTAGGATAATTATTACCATCTACCGAAACCAACACATGTGCCGTTTTCATACCATTTAATCTTTACAAATTTCCTGTCTGTGGATTTCCTTTCTAAAATTTTCCTTTGAGATATGAGTAGACTCGTTTCTAAGATTTATTACTTTATTACGGAAACGACGTGTCAATTTAGATGAAAAATAAGTTTTTCCATTATACCTCTCACGGAGGGATACAGGAATGTATTTAGATGGGGAGGCTATTTTCTAATAATAAACACTATCCCTGTATTAAACATTGTCCCACTGCTGGACACGAGCCTCCTCTACTAACGAGAGGGGTAAGGCCTGAGTCTACCACGCTGGCCTAATCGGGGTGGGTAGACTTCACACTCCTTCGAACTTCTTATGAGAATTCTCAGGTATGCAGGTTTCCTCACGATGTTTTCCTTCAACGTTTAAATAGACGATAATTTACAAAAAATACACACGTAACTTTAGAAAAATCAGAGGTGTACGCCATTTGGGCTGGGTCTCGAACATACGACTTTCGTCTTGACAGTCTGTACCGCAACCACCTAGGCTATCGCTGCTATTTTCTAATAACATATTTATAATTCTTAAGTATGCGTGAATGCTTATAAATAATGTTTTTACTTTGGCTTGACGGAATTTAGACAGCAAACTAAATTATAAACTAAATTCAGTCAAGAATAAAAACGAAAAATACCACGTTGCTAATTCATTACCGCTTTTTATGTTATTTAAATAAATAAATAACACCCAACAGTCACACACATAGCCCCGACCCCACACTAAGATACGAGTCTTGTGTTGTGGGTATCAGGGACTACGAGAGACTTTCGGTCTCACAACACCCAGACCCCGGACACAAATATCTGTCTCTCACACAAACATTTGTCCCGGTGTGGGAATCGAACCCACGGACCCTCGTTTCACAGCCAGCTACTCGCCAACTGCGCCACGGAGGCAACTAGGTTGTTTTTATTTATCCAAGAGTTCACAAGACTAAGGCGATAATATGCATGTTATATAATATGAATATATGCCTTTTTATACTTTTTATAGTATACTGATTTTATACTGATTACTATAATTTCACCACCATTCTCCATATTTTCCTACATGCAAGGTTTCTCCCAAAATAAGAAAATTGAAAAAGGTAGTAGGAGTAGCGGGGGATAGATTGTCTCTCGCTACTTGATACCCTAATTGGACGGCACTGCGCTTACTATCTGGTGTAGTGTGGTCACTTTGCCAGAATAAAAAAGAAAGGAATATTATCTCACATAAAGCCCCGATTCATTATAATAAGTCGGCTTAGGGTCCCAGTCCCTCAGACATCCTGAATTCGTCCCTCACCGAAGATTATATCACGGTATCGTCATAAATCAAATTTCCTACACGTCAAATAAGAAACCATATTCACATGTGCATATGCGTGGCTTTGTCTGTGTTCTCAAAGAAAAACAAATACATATGAGAACATAACATATACATATGAGAGATTAGTGTCAGCAATACCTATAAAACTTTTAGTATTCATAAGCTTAATTTTACTCTGTAGTCAAATCCATAAATTTTCTTAAAAATGCTTGATAAACGATAGATTTCGTCTGTTTAAAACTAGTCTAAAGTCTAAACTAGTAGTTTTATTAAAGTGGTAAAGCCACGCTGTAGACATATTTGTCTACAGCATGAATGGGCCGGCTCAACCGGAGTAGTACCACTGTCTCACAGAAAACCAACGTAAAGTGACAGTTCACTGTCGCGGTTCGTATGGTAAGTGAGATATCCGGAGGCCCAGATTCCCCCTTCCCTTCCCTAATCCCTATTCCTGTCCTTTAAGGCCGACAGACCATACGTGATACTTTCGGTATTGTGGATGTTCATAGGTGGTGGAGATCACTTAATATCAGGTGACCCACTGGCTCGTTTGTCGGACTATGATATAAAAAAAAATAGTCAAGTATAATAAATAAAATAATTGCCTTAGGCGAGCTAGAATCAGAAAAACGAAAGACCCTACCTTTTAGAAAAAGGTTCTGTGTCTCACTTCTGGTTTACTTTCACCGGTCGTATAGAGTACAAGATAGATAACCAATATTAGAATATACCCAGTGATTACCAGCGTCAGCCTCTCAAATCATATTGATTCTTTACCTCCTCATGAGCAAATGAGATCAATTAATTAGAGAATCAATGTCTTTTTTACGATTTGAAAGAATGAATTCACTGGCCTTACGATAAAGTAAATTACAATTTGAATGATAAGTACCCCAAGATTTTATAAAAAATCCTACACTAATATATTAACCCCGAGTTCCTGAGCCGACAAGCACCTCGGTGCCAGAACATCCTTGTACTCCTCAAGCGCCATACTACGGCCTCGACGTTTAAGACAGCAAAAACCAATCCATCGTGCATCCATCATCATCATCATCATCATCACCCATCGTGCCAACTGTCTCGGGGATCGTGACTTTTAACTACCTTGCCATAAGCCACCACAACAAGGGGCCGTACTTTAATTACTAAGACTTAAAAGACTACATAACAAAATAAATGCTTTTTGACCTATCATACTGCAACAAAATTTACAGTACACATGTTATATGTTGCCAATATCATATTTTCTAAATGTTATATTTCTCCTTTTAGTGAAATATGACCCTATTGGATTTATGATTTAGCTGTAAAATTGAACCCGCCCCATCTTAATTGTAATTACCGTGAGACCTTCTCATATCAAGTAGTGAAATTGAGTACAAAGGGGTCAGATTCTCGATACACTAATGCATCGAGAGGCCCTGTAACTATTCCAAGCGACGCGACGTCTTAGTCAAAGGTCTCATAAAAGGCGTCTTTGAGCTTAGCCGTTGACAAAAGTTGCTTCTTCTGGCTGAGCGCCATAAGCGCCGGCCACAATGTTCGGTGAAGCTGTAAAAGCAAGTGTGAGCTTACAGCACAAATCCATACGACAAAAAAGTACAAAGGATATGCATGCACTAATATTAGAGCACCTATTTTCTAACTTTAAAATATTTTTAATATTCATTTCTTTTTATTACACAGAGAAAGGTATTTCAATTTGTTTCCTAATTTTTTGAATTGACCCTGGACCCTATTGCCTGCAATCTAACAGATAATTAAGACGTGATAATCAGTTATTTGATAAACATTTCAAGTTGTCATTATCTGGTAGATATAAGATTTCTTCACTGCAACTCTAACTACTGATAAAATTACGTAGAAAATCGATAAATCTATAGTATATAAAAAGGCTTTCTATTTTATAGGGAAGCATTAAACAAATATATTTAGCATTATTTAAAATATATTTATTTAGTAATTTTTACTAGTATCGTAATTATTATAGATAACATGGCAAGAAGTATTACCTCATTTGCTGTTATTCTTGCGAGTTTCAACGTAAGTTTTCTAATATTTTAATACATACATATATACACTCACGCCTGTAATCCCCGAAGGAGTATGCAGACCACCCACTACTACTATCAGTACACCCACTTTTCGCCGAATTTCGGTCCCATAATGCGATAGAGGGCGTGCCTATCACCATACCGGGCACAGTTTCCAGGTTCCGGGCTAATACTGAGAATTTCTATATAGAAAAACCCAATGTCACTTTACCGGATCCGGGGATCGAACCCGATACCTCAGCAGAGCAGTCGTAACGCATGCGCAATTACAACTGCGCCACCGAGGCAGTCTAACATTTTAATAATAAATTTTTAATAAAATCTTATTTATTAAATCTTGCTTAAAGTTGTTCTCTAGTCTATGACTATAGTCATGCTTACAAATCGTATTCTGGAAAATCATATTCTGGAATCATAATTTTTCAAAAAATAATATTTTTATTACAAAAAATTAATATTAATTTATCAAAAGTTAAGCGTTATCAAAAGCTTTTAATAAAAAAATATTTTTCAGGCCATATCTGCGCAATGCCTCAACCGGATGTTGCCAACTCTGCAGCCAAATATGCTGCCAGTTGCGGAAACGATACTCCCAAACCAAGTTCTAATGAATCAAATGCCAAATTACCTACCATACGCTAACTATGAATACGGAATTGAACCTATGTACCCAGGCCCTATGATGCCCACCACCACTATCATACAGGATAGCACAGTGGCCAATAACTTAGCTAACGCTTTGCAATTGCTTGTGGTGAGCAATTTGCTAAGCAATACGCTGCCAACTGCTGGGGAAGTTGTTTTGCCTGTAGAATATGGTCCGAATTTACTTTCCCCAGTAACTATGTCGCCTATTGGTAATTTCGGAGGATATAACTATGTCTATTGAATAAGAAATAAGTTTTATAGAAATGGTTGGTTGTTGCTAGATTTTATACTTAAATTTAATAATATAAGTATTTAAGATATTTCGATATATTATATTTCGATCAATTTTAAGTCCATTTTTAATATTTAACACAATTGTGTATTGATGAAGATATGAAATTACTTAACATATACTACTTTAATCATTAGCTGTGCACACAACAAACATATAGACTACATTCAATCTAAATATATTTAATTTCAAAGTTTAAATGCGTCCAGGTTAAAGCTCCTAATCATGATCAAAATTATTTTATGCTATGTATACATTATTAGACGTATATTTATTTAATTAAGTAATCATATGTATTAAAATATTTAAAAAATAAATATGTTTTATTTTACTTTACACAATCATAAACCTTCAAGAGTAATATTATTGAATATAATATAAAGTCATATAACTACGTTATGCAGAGATTCTTCCAGCTGCAAGAAAAGATAACTAAACAAATAATTTCGTGTTTTTAAGAATAAGGAGTCCCTGTATTATGATATTCATCGATAAAACCTTTCAGTTTTATAAATTGAAAGGGCTAGTCCCATTATACGACATTGAATTTTATATCATACTAGCTGTTGCTCGCGGCTCCGCCCGCGTGGAGGTCATGTTTGGGAGAAAAAGTATACAATACAAAATACCAATATTAATGCGTTTAACTTAAAAATGACGGATTTTCATACAAACTTTCATTCCCTATTTTACCCCCTTAGGGGTGGTATTTCCAAAAACCCTTCCTTAGTGGATGCCTACGTGATAAAAGGTACCTACTGTCAAAATTTCAAGTCTCTAACCCCAGCCGTTTAGGCTGTGCGTTGATCGATCAGTCAGTCAGTCAGTTTCTTCTTTTATATATACAGACTAGCTGTTGCTCGCGGCTCCGCCTGCGTGGAGGTTATATTTGGGAGCAGAAGTATACAATCCTAGGAGTTGTCTTCTGCACTGAGGCACCTATAGCGATTTTTCAGCCTCTCAGGTGTTGTGCCTGAATCTTGAGATGGCATCTAAAGAATACCCCATAAGTTTAACCTCACATTGCCCCTTTTAGGGATGATTATTCAAAAACGTTGAAACATGTATTTCTTTATTTCCTACCAAAAGCCTATATATGAATTTACAGATCCCTAAGTCGAGGAATTATGGATTTCCCATACAAATTTTGAACTCCTATTTGACCCCTTTCAAGGTTGATTTTTGAGAAAAAAGATAGCCTATGTCCTTCTCCAAGATATAATCTATTCCCTTACGAAATTTCATTACAATCCGTTCAGCCGTTTAGTCGTGAAGAGGTAACAAACAAACAAACAAACAGAGTTACTTTCGCATTTATAGTATTAGTATGGATTAATGATTCCTGGATCAAGCGAATGCTTGAAAAACATTTTCGAGTATTCTTACCATAATTGAAGTTTACTTAACAGCATTAAAGTCTTATTGGTCGCGTAAAGTGTGCCATTTCTTTACATAAGTATTTTTTTTCGATCTATGCTTTTAGCCTCCAACTTCATTGACAATGTGGCCGGCACTTCTGGCGCTCTAGCCAGAAAAAATTGATTAACGATCAAGTTCATAGGCACCTCTCAAAGGGCTTGGACCTCAATTTGAAACGTCGCGTCGGAGTCGTTTCGAATCGTATAATCTGAGGTGGAAGTTCTGCAGACTAGCCGATGAGTCCTACGTCGTGGACATGTCGTTGCACTTGAATCATTATTGCGGTTGGGCAAGTATCAATTGCGGCTCTTATAGGATCGTTGGGGTCACCCAAAATATGGTTCGGGTGACGTAAGGAAATTGCATCCAGAATGCATTAAGATACATGAAGATGAAGAATGCAGGTTATTATATAATAATACTAGCCCTCATACACTTTCCCATTGCTGGGCACGGGCCTCCTCTACTAATGAGAGGGGCTAGGCCTTAGTCATTCAAAGGTAGGGCCACCAACGCATATATGCCCATTGACGCGTGCGGTATGGCACTGACAAACGAGGATGTCTCTCGCATTTGATGTTTGATGTGACCAGTGAATATCTGTCTTTACTTCATTCTTCTTTAATACCTTAAGGAAATACACTTTCACAAGTGCCGTAAATTATTTCAATTATTTCGAACAGTTATTTTATTATACAAATCTTATTTATTTATTTATATTGGTACACCAACAGCATAACATATTATAAATATATTATCGTGTAAGTTTATTAAACTCACATGATAGGATTCATTAAATATCAATCTTTAATGTAATGATCGAGACTTCGCCTTGTGGCGGCATCATGTATCGGATCGGTCACTTTTCTGTGACATGTTTGAAGAGGTCGCCATACCCGGGATTGGGCGCATTAATCTATAATATCATAATATTGCAACATAATCAGAGTAGATTGAACTGCCCTAATGTCAATGTTTAAAATGTATTTTATTTTGTATAGTGCAAATATTGCAAGCTAGTTTTGAAAACGATCATGCAATGTTTACGATTTTGTTGTCTGTTCTCTAGAGAAACTGATTTCCGAAACAGCGGTAAAGTTAAATAGATTAGCGGTGGTAGGATATTCATATCCGCCCGGATAGCGACCACCGTACACGGGGTGTAAAACCAGCCATAGTGGCGCAAGTGTGTCGCGTTCCCGGATCAGCCAGTGTACATCCGGTTTTTGTCGGGGATCTAGGGTTGGGGTACGATGTTTCGCCGTTTGCGGCCTTCTGAATACTCTGACACTAGACCCTCGACCGCTTCTTCACCTTGCCCATGACGTAGTGTGAAGAAGCAGGCCGGCATGATTATGTTGAGTAGCGAGGGATAGATTGTCTCTTGCTACTCGATACTCTAATTGGACGGCACTTTGCTTACCATCAGGTGCAGTGTGGTCTCACTTTGCCGTGCCAGGATAAAAAAATAATACTGTATAACATTTGTGGGTTCGATAAGTATATCTTTTTTATTTAATATTTTGTCTCCCGTTTCTCTTCCCGTTTAATATGGAGGGAAGTTGTCCACTTACCTCCATATTAAATGTCAACTGGCCTATTAAATTTATCGGAAATATAGGCAGAGCCATGCTGTAGTAGATACTCGTGCCTTTAGCATGAATGGTCCTCAACCGGGTTATAGTCACTATTTCACAGAAAACAGACGTCAAGCCACGTCTTGGTCAATAAGATTTCTGGTCGCCGAAATCTCTTTACCCTTCAATTCATATTCCTATAAGCCCGGCAACGTACTCATGATTCTTTCAGTTATATCTATAAGTGCTGGTATTGATCGAGTAATATCGTGATCTTTAATAATGGTATTTGTTTTACGATATCTGAGGTAGTATTTTATTTCCTAAATACTGACTAAATAAGACTAAGATAAATCTTTAGTAAGAGATATATAAAAACTAATTACTTCAATTGTTCAAGCGGCAATACAACATGAATATTATTACAACCCTGCAAAGAGGATCTGGTAACATATAGTTAATAGGTCAATAAATTGGCATATGTTTTGAAAGCATATAATAAATAGGCACGTAATACATTGGATATCCATTATTCACAAATAAATTATGTTTGTACTATCTATATTCTAATAGTTTATTTAATTCTTATCACCAAACATCCTCCGCATATTCTAATGATTGGGCGGTTACTACACAAATTTCATCGTCCTTAAAATCCTTGATTGTTGTAAATTCAGGACTTGTACTGTCGCTTTCTACGCCATATTTAGCTACTTTCGACCGGGCAAATACGGTTTCCACTTCACCTCCGCTAGATTTTATCGGTATTTCAGGAACAAAACCTAGTTCTGAATTTGGTGGTGACATGCTATTGTAAAATAGTGATTTTGTGTTGGAATATATAGGTGGTTTATCTCCATATCGATCATCGAAATATACTGCAATATCATCGAAACTATCTTCAGTTCTGTAATCTTCTAATTTTATATTGTCTTTATTAATCCGTTTTGTCTTAAAGTCAGGATTTTCTAAAGCTGGTGGAGTTCTAAATGTTTCTTTCTGTAATTTTGGAGTGATTTGATATTTGAATTGCGATTTTGGTTGAACTATTTCTTTTATCAAATTTTTGTAACTCTCTCTATCTGCATCAAAATATGTATGTTTCGGTATAGAGTCTCTAAATGACTGTTTTAATTTTTTCGGTACTGTTTCTTTAAAACTTTCAAATTTTCTTCTATCTCTACTCACATTTTCTATATTTCTGTCTGTTGTATAATAATATCTGTCATTCAAATCTGTTATAGTATAGTCATTATCGTTAGCGTAGTATGAATTGTCGATGAAAGTAGGATAGTAATCGTCTATCAACCCATTAGTATAAATTATAGGAACAGTATCTTCTTCTCCAAGTTCAGGCATATCATGTTCATGATAGCTTCGCTGATCTTCTGTTTCTTCATATCTTCGCTCGGTTTCTTCTTCAGATTCAAGGTTTTTGTTATAATCGTAGTCACTTGGAGTTTCTTCAGATATTAGTAAAGACATTTCTGTCACTCTCGGGACCAATGTTGTAGATGTGTCTGAATCAACATCTTCCATTTGTAGAGTCGGAGTTCCCGTCGTATAAATTAAATCAGTAATAAAATCTTCGACACTCGCAGTGGTTGATTCTATGCTGTTTTCTGTGTCATTATCCAATAATTTTAAATCAGATAATTTAGGTACAGTTTTATTACTAGTATTATTCTGTTTTTTGTTTCTAACTTTTCTATTTTTATGTTTCCGACGTCTACCTTTACTCCTAAGTTTGTTCTCTTCTGGATTACTTTTATACACGTACGGCATTTGGTATATTTGATCGTAGCCGAACGGCAAGCCTGGGTAATAAAAAAGGCCATTTATCTGATTTTCATATTGATTTTGGTACTGATTTTTGTATTGATTTTGTACAAATGATAACATATTTCGAGCCAAATTTTCGGGCACTTCTGGAAAATTCTGTCGAAATTCTCTCAAAAGTTCATCATTTTGAGAATTCCGTGTTACCCTACTATCAGAATTACTAAGACAAGTTATTAATGACTCAAGATCATCAAAACATTCCTCATTTAGTTCTTTTCTAGGTGAGCTTTGAAGAGTTTGCTCACCATTTTTATTTGTATCTTGGATAATAGATTCTTTTGAAATATCTTTTACTGTCTCTGGTTCATGTACGATTTCTTTTTCTACATCTACTTTATTATTTTCTATATTTTTGTTAAGCACTATTCCTGTGTTAGTTGTATTTCCAGAATTTGTAACGCTTTTTGATTTCTTACGTTTTTTTCTTTTTTTCTTTTGTTCTACATTATTGTCGGTAAGAACTGAATCGTGATTTATTATTTGTGTTAATTTTTCTTCAACTTCCAGTTCCTTGTTGTCATTCTTCTGAGGTTTTGTATTACTTATTTTATCTTCAGGTATGATGTTTTCGTGATTTGATGTATCTTCCTGTTGGCTTCGAGAATTAATCATTGTAATAGCTGGAATATTTTCTTTAACTATACATTGAGGCGTCTGAAATTTGTTTTTGATACGTTTTCTGGTTTTTTTCCTTCGTACTTTTCTACGAGGGGTACTATGTTGGTTAGGTTGTATGCATTGGGCTGTGCCATGATTCAGTTGTACTATGTTTTCTTTTGAGGCAAAAGTAGATTGAGGAATATGAGCTAAAATTTCTACATTTTCAACTGTATTATGATTGACTCCATTATTAAGAATATTAGGTGATGACACTATACTATTTAATTCACTTGCATTAAATTTCAAAAACTCTGGCGGAACTATGAAATAATTATTAATTATGTTAGGCACCGTTGCTCGATCATACATGGTTTTTTGCATTTCCATTCCATTTTGATTATAAATTCTGGAATTAGGGTCCAAAATTCTATGTATTGTAGGATTTGAGAGCACCTTACTAACAAGAGTGTTAGCTATGTGGTTTGGAGCTTGATTTGGAGTGTATTGGGTACAGGGGTTACTATAGCTTGCAGCAGTAGCTTGGTAGACTATAGGGACGGTAGGAGAGTTACACACACTTTGTTGATACGCAGGATATTGTAATACGGGTACCGTAATTTGATTCGCGAATACCTGAAAAAAATATTAAATATGTTAAGTTCATAAAATAAACATACATCAATCACAAAGTGTGGTGGTCAAAACTAGGCCATAAATATATCAGCGTTTTAATCAGCTCCGATAATATGTAAAAAGATAAATTAATTTAGTAAGATTCACCATAGATTGTGTGCACTATCCTCGGCCTATACCCCATTCTTAACTCAACTTTTTACGTTGAGCAAATCTTAGTTATAATACAGGCAGGGTAAAACCACTTAATACTAATGAATGGGACAATATTCAGAAATATTACACATTTTTTACAATTTATTTAATTAATTTTACATTTTATTACGTCCTACGAGAATATATTCTGAGTAAACTCCATTTTTTTTTATTTCCGAAATGTTTTTTCAACTTTTCTAAGTTATAATTTTAAACATTTCACTAAACGCATTACGTATTTAACTGTCGAACTTACTTATATAATCAAAATATTAAAAGATATTTAATATAACCTGGGACCAATGATCTAAATATACATTGTATTCACACACTTCATGTGCCAACATCTTGGGCAAACTTTTGTGCAACGCACACTATAATAATAGCCCCACAGTGACTACGTCAGTATACGTGTGTTCACACGTTTGTTGCTCATACAGATTGAATTGCTTACGGTGTCCATTCAGATAACTTGAACTAGTTTATTCTACATCCATTATTAAAAAGACAAGCTTGTAAATAAAACAGTTTGGTCCGCCAAATAAACAATACTCACCGATATAATGAAAACAAAACAAAATACAATAACAAAATTCATGTCCAAATGTCATTATTTACAAAATACACAACTCAAACATATCGCACGATGGTAAAATATCTTGTACGTGCTTTTCTTATTATATAACCATTATATATAGATTAACCGATAGAGTTGTATGGCTATCACCATTTTTCTGTAGATTTATCACGTTTCGTCTTTATCAATCGTTGCTCAATTGTAATGAAAAATATTCAGGGAATACAGGTGATTATGACGTCACTGCTTGACGTCCCGACGGAAAGTGAACGGTTGAGTGGAGAAGAAAATATACTGGTAAGCCAGGTCTCACAATACGACACTAACAATTTACATACATATACATTTACATATACTCTCACGCCTGTAATCCCCGAAGGGGTAGGCAGAGGTGTAACCAGTACACCCACTTTTCGCCAAATTTCGGTCCCATAATGTGATAGGGGGCGAGCCTATCGCCACACCGGGCACCATTCCAGACTCCGGGTCTAATACTGAGTATTTCTAGGTAGAAAAACCCAATATCACTTTACCCGACCCGGGGATCGAACCCGAGACCTCAGCACAGCAGTCGTAACGCATGCGCAATTACAACTGCGCCACCGAGGCACTAACAATTTATACTACGCTAACTCGAATTTTAGATGAATTCGTTTGTACATGGCAAGTAGCTTAAAATGTGGATATTTATAAGTAATAAAAAAATCGTGAAGAAATATACGAAAGTAAGGAAGTTATAAATGTATATTTCTACACGATTTTTTTTTAGTTAATAAATTACCTGTCGTATCGCGAACGAAGACTACTACTACTACTGGCGCGCCTTCACATGTTATTTTTTAAAACCTACCAAACCACATTAAAGCTGAGATCTGTGATCAATTTAAATATGAACTCACCAAACTCTTTTTAATGAAAATGAGAAATTAATTTTAATATTGTGAGTATAGTCTATCATGAGCATACCAGCTGAAAAAGTGAAAGATACGATAACAAAAGTGCGCGGGAACTTCTCTCCCTGGAAACTTTGCTTATTTTGATTCTGTAGATGAAAATAAATGCCCACCCAAAAGAAAGTTTCTTGATTTAAAGCTGTCTATGGTTAGCTTATTCTCGTATAACACTCTCGAATATAAAAATGTGTTTCAAATTTTAACATGATTACTCGCCTGTAATCCCCGGAGTGGTAGGCAAAGGTGTCCCCATTACACCCACTTTTAGCCGAATTCCTTACGATCCCACAATATGATAGGGGGCGAGTCTATAGCTATACCGGGCACAATTCCACACTCCGGGCTGGTATTGAGCATTTCTAAATAAAAAAACCCAATATCACTTTACCCGAGACTCGAACCCGAGACCACAGCACAGTAGTCGTAACGCATGCGTAATAACAACTGCGCCACCAAGGCAGTCAGACAGACAGAATACAAAGTAAGAATAAACCGCGATAAAATCCGTAAAATTTGTTTTATTTCAATATGTAATATTCGCGTAAACATAAGAAACCATTATATCGGGAGACTGCCTTAAAAACTCATTGGAATTTAGATTTGTTAACAATGACTTCGTACCCGGCAGTATAAAAACATTGACCATTAAAATTCAAATACTTTTGAACAATGTTATCTTCTGTTTGCTCCGAAATATTATTGCGAAGCTTCATGAGTTGTTTTAGTAGACCTAAACCTTCTACAGACTAAACGTTCCGTGTTTTGCGTACAAAGTAACACAAAGTCCGTACAATGTTGTATGATTTACACGAAATTTTTCTTAATTTAGGTATATCGGACATAACCTATAAAAATAATTAACGAACATAGTAAGTGTTCTGTCCTTGAATATATTGATATTACAAATTTAGTCCCTAATGGTAAGCACATAATAATAAATATTTTCTCTGTGTTAAATTGCCCCACTATTGAGCACGGACCTAATCTACTAGAGAGGACTACTAGGCTTAATTGTTTGAACTCTCATGCATGTGTCTTCTACTAATCATCATCATCATCCACAGCCTGTACAATCCCACTGCTGGGTATAGGCCTCTTCCATATTATGCCACATGCCACGGTCCTGAGCCAGTCTCATCCAGATTCGACCTCCGATCTTAACGAGGTCATCTTATATCATCTTCTACTAATAATACACCCATATCTCCGAGAAGTCAGAGGTGTGTCAAAACTAAGTTTCAACTTGAGACATCCGTTTTGTTAATATGTTTCACTCTCTAATAAATTATCACCACTCAAGAATGTGCTAAGAAAATATGACAAAATTGTCGTTGCATCTGAAAGATATCATATATGAACTTAAACGACTTACGATAAATATCAATTTAGTCCCCTTTGATAATACTCACTACCTCTTCTTTTAGAATAGACACAAATCTAAAGGTGAACAATAAAAATGTGATTCATTTTTAAATAATCTTTTATTATTTACAAATATAATTTAAGTAACCAAACTAATAAATTACAACAATAACTTTTCTAATTCGACAACAACATTCGTTATCAGTTTTATGAGACCACTCAACAGACCAGTTCCATCGGTAAGGCCACTTAGCAAAGTCAATACTAGGTTCAGAACCTGAGACACCAGACCAATAAGTAATCCTGGGGCGGCTAGAACGTTGGACCTGAATAGGGAAATTAGCACACTAATATATAAAAAGAGAACAGACGCCAAATCAGTCAATGTGGCGTACAGCAATGGTAAAGTACACCCGAAGTATGGCAATACCGCTGGAGTTAAATTTTGCACTATATTCGATAGGTTGTTTAGATTGTTAATCAGGTTGATCAGGAATGGTATCAATAGACATGCTAGTTGATTGGCAATTGGCAACACGGCTGATATCTCGTCAAATGCCAGACGAAGAGCTGAAACTGAGTAGGCTGGTATCATTGCTTCACTTTGTTGGACCTGAAAAAAAAAATATTCGTCATGTACAAAATTGTTCAGTCGAATAACAATTGTTATGCACAAGTCTACTGGTATTACAAAATCTTTTTAAACCCTGACTCTAAGAATGTAGTGGAAGAGGAATATGTGACTCGGCAATTTCGGAAGTAAATGAACGAAAATACAGTGCCACTCCCAAATAATACATTTTAAGATATCAATGTAAAGTATTTTGTGATTTATTTTGCAAAATCTTAAGTCTAAATTATTTCCAGCAAACTTTTTAGATTAGATCTTTATAAAATTGTAAAACCCAGCCGAAGCTTTGCATTTTTCTTCGGAATTAAAAACCGTCTATAACAAACTTCTTGATGCACTTGTAAGAATTTATATTAAAATACTAACCAAAAAAGCAATAGCTAAACTAATAACGATGAGTTTTGACATTTTTCACCACAACCACCTACAACTTTTGATCAATTTTAAGTCAAATATTATAAAAACGATATTTTATATGTATAACCTTATCTTCGTGTTGTTTGTTACAAAAGTTTATTGGGCAAGGTTCTTTCGATCGCATTAATTATCTATTCTGATAGTCTTCATATCTGTTAGGTAATTAGAAGAATGTGTATTTTGCTATTTTGTAAAATAAAACATTGCAACTTTTTGTGATTACTCCAATAATTTAAAATTCCTGTAAACGTAAAATCGTCTATCATCAAAAATTTACACATTAATTTCATTTGTTTATCGGATGTACGGAATTATTAAAGAGATGAGTTGGTAATGAGCAATTTGTCAGACAAAAGTTGTGTAACAAGAAAGAGACTATCTCGCCATTTGATCAGAAACTGTGCCTTTTTATTGTTCCTTGTAATGTCTTAATATGTAGTGCTGTTAGTGTACCTTATATAAATAAATGTTCAACTATCTTTTATCTCGCTACGCAATCAAAGAACAGAAAATTAAATTAGAGTTGAGTTGAAAATAATAATTGTCCACTTCACTCAATAGTAGGAGATAAAAAATTAACAAAGAAGTATATACCTCTAATTTTAGGACATTTCCTCTTGGAGAACCCAGTTCCAAAGCACTAAGGATGTTATTCAATGGATCCTACTTTAAGTTGAGGAAGGTCTCAAATTGTATTCTCAATGGGCATCTGCCACGTTAAAACGCTTATTACTGTAACATCATAATGACAGCCAGATCGCGCTTCCATAAAACGTGTGCTTGTTCTTCCCATTTGCAAAAACACCTTTTTAAAATCAACCCTTTATTAAAAAAATATATTATATTCAAAAGATATGATTCTTAATAAGCCTCAATCTAAATCTCCATACAAAACGAAGTTGCAATTGATATAGAGATAAATTTAATACTAAAATATTAAATATTAAGACAAAAATTGAGACTTAAATCTCTTTAGAAAAATAGGCTTGAAGCTCTACGACTTAGAAACCACATTACTTATTCATGAAAAACATTTTCTCGCGAGAGGAAACCTGGCAATCTAATGCAAAATTAATGATTTCATGAAAATATAAAAGTATAATCTTAGAATATGTCCTTTCTCTCTTTGCTAATAATTTCATCTTTATTTAGGTCTTACCATAGTAATAACGCAGAGCAAAGCATAAAGGAGAGTAGGTTCAAATGGTGTTTAGTATAGACAGGTGGGCTGGCCTAATTTACGTGTTCATTGGAATTTTCTTATCATCTCAGTAACTGATCGAATGCAATATTATACCCAAGTGAGATGCGCATCGTGTTGGACCACGATAAACTCTACCGTATTATGTATCAAAAATTTTACTCAAATATGGATAGGATTTCTTAATATAGCATATAAAGACACGTTTTAATAAAACGCTTTATTAAAACGCTTCACTTTTCTTCTTAGCCTAAGTAAGCTAAGAAACTGGTGAAAATCTCAGTTCAAATCCCAGGTTTCATACTCATACTCATCCCAGCGGTCATCCGGATGTCTACATCTCTCCCGGACGGCTCAACGCTGGGTCGTGTGGCCAGCGAGCCCAATATAACCGTCCCGCCTCCTCCCGGCGGGGCGGTAGTGATAAATCGCTTTTCCCCGCGAAAACAAAAAAAAAGGGTTTCATACTCATGTGTTTAAACGAAATTAACGATTTTAAAAATCTAAAATATTTCTAGGGAATTAGAGTTTGTAGGCATATGGCTATATACTTGCTGACTATCATGACCCATGCGATGTACATAGGTGTGTATATAGGTTAGGTGTTTTTTTTATCCTGGCACGGCAAAGTGACCACACTGCACCTGATGGTAAGCGCAGTGCCGTCCAATTTGAGTATCGAGTAGCAAGAGACGATCTATCCCCCGCTACTCAACACAATCATGCCGGCCTGCTTCTTCACACTACGCCTTCTGCCAGAAGGTGAAGGAGCGATCGAGAGTCTAGTGTCAGAGTACTCAGAAGGCCGCAAAACAGCCAAACATTGTACCACAACTCTAGACCCCCGAGAAAAACCGGATGTACACTGGCTGATCCCGGAACGCGACAAACTTGCGTGTGCCACTATGGCGGGTTTTACACTCTGTGTTCTGTGCCGGGCGGATATGAATATCCTACCACCAGCATCCTTGTACTTTTGCAAGTTTAGAAAATACAGGCCTGTGAATCATTATAAGCGTAAAAGTAAGCCTTTTGAACTATTTTCATATTGGCCGCCTGGGTGTTCAAGAGTATAGTAGTAATAGAGTTAGCGTCATTATGTGAAGACACGACGTAGAACAATTAGGTAACTATAATGAAATTGATAACCGATAAAAATTCTTTATCACCTCTATCGTGAAATCTGTTACATAACGTTGCAATAATTATTCTATAAAAACTGTTAATTCAAACTACGTATGTAGTACCACCTAACTATTGAAGAGAGAGGTTTTTAATAATAAGTATTTATTTCTACAAAAATGTCAAAATTTTCAGTCATCGTAGTTTCTGTTGTAGCTGTTTGTTTACTTACTGTAAGTGTTTATAAGTCTTATTATTGATAAAAATTAATATCATAAAAACAACTTCGGTTTATAAAATGTTCAAAATTTATAAATGAGTAGTAAAATAACAGTACTTCTATCTTATATAAATCTCTACCACTAACAATATTTAATAGCCACCGCACACTGGCAGACGGTACTGTAGAGGATTTAAATGTATAAATGATATTTAATTCAAGTCTTGTCGGAATAAGGTATTTATTACAATGCTCGGAGAACGACCTCGGCGCGTCCAACAACATCGTCTCAGATTTCCAACGGCAATACCGAAGAATTCGTCGGAGAGTACTGCTGCAGAAGGCGAAGGCATTCGCCGGCACGTGCCGGTATGCGTCGGCCTCTATCTATTAAATTTAATTCGCCGCTTATTCTTTTTCCACGAGAATGTTAAGGCTAATTTGTTAAAGAGCAATATCGTGGATCAGAATAAAATATGAGCGACTGATGGCATGTCGAAAAATGTTCGTGGTATTGCCTTTGCCTGTTTATAAATTATCTTCATTAGTATGGACAAACAATTATCACTAATGCTCTCCACCGTTCACCAGTGTGTGCCATCCCTTACGCTGGATAGACAGCCACAGACCACAATTCGAGATTATGACTTGCCCTGTCCTGAGATTTTTACTAAGATCTTGTGACCTTGTGAGCAGTTAAATTGTATTTTTCATATTTTTTCAGCCTCCTGTGTCAGCAACGGGCGTCCAACTGCCAGCAGTATACCCCTTAGTGAACATACTCCTACCACTTCTTAACAACGTCTACAATCTCCTTCTTTCTCTGCTCTCGATCTTCGACACCCTACCTCCATCCATCAGCTGTCTGATCCCCGTAGACCTGGGAGCTTTGGAAACCTCACTACTTAAACTCTACTCTCAAGCCTTGGCTATCGTGAATTTCCTTAGAGGTCTACCGGAATATGCTGCTGGGGCCAACCCTAGTACGCCTCCAACTGGTATTGCTAATCTGCAAGGTCTTTTGACAACCCTAGTCTCGTCTATCACGGATTTGGCTGAGGATATCCTAATTGGTATTGGAGGCGGTCTACTTCCAGGTCTTCTGCAGTTGGTAGTAATGGTGGTGCAAGCGTTGTTAAGTTTATTGCTTTAATTTTATTAAGATTTAATTTATTTAAATAAATAATAATGTTTTTGTCTATTTTATTATAATAATTAAATTTAATTAAATATCCTATATTAATTACATATCTTTATATATATAATTCTTCTGTACGTGTGTATGTCACTGAACTCCTCCTAAACGGCTGAACCAATTTGAATGATTTTTTGTATGCGTTTGGGTGGCGCCCTGGATGGGCGCTGCAGTCAGTGTGGCGTTGCTTTTTCGGACAGGACGACGTGTGCCGGGCTCGCCAGTAATATATAAAGCTTTGAAATTTCTTCTAAAATTTTTAAGCAAATTACTGACAAAATAAACAACACATCGTTTACCGTTTAAATAGCAGGCAAAATACACGGAATTGAATCCACACGATTCATCATCCAATACAAACCCCGACGAAAGGATACCAAATCTTAATTAAATTGGCTCAACCCTAAAATAGCAAGTCATTCTTAACTCAGGTTAATGGGTCATTAAATGGGGCAAATATCTCTAGAATTTCACATTACCATCCATTTAAAGTCGTCGCGTCGGTGAAACAGGGAGTACTGCGTACCCTTAATTTACTCCAAAATAAACCTTTTTACATCTTCCGTGAACGAGTAAAGCCTTATATTACCGTAATAAACGCTAAAAGGTTCAGATAGGTGCACATACGAACGTGTAGAATTTCTAATAGAATTTCTGATTTGATGTTTTTTTCTTTATTGGTATTTGATTGCAAGAGCTTTGCGGCTTATATATAACGGGAAAATAATTAATGCTTATCAACAAATGATGAAACTCCTACAATATCACAACGTCACTGTGAAAAACCCACCCCACCCAAAAATAGTTTATATTTTTGTTTGGGTAATACGCGGGCGGACATATTTATTCAAACCGAAATAAATACAAATTATTTATTTATGAACGTGACTGAATTTAGTCACGCAATGTCTACAGAAAGAAGCAAGTTGACAAAATCTAAATTTTTTTTTAGTGCCTCGATAGGCAGACGAGCCGACGGTAGGTAGTCACCGCCGCCCATAGACTTCTGCAATGCCAGAATGCCATGCCACCGTAAAGCCGCTGCCTACCATTTTCACAGGGTATATAATAATAGTTTAATTAGGACGGTTAGATTATACAAATGACGGATAATATACTCGTTGTTTTTTCGGAGGTTGTTTTTTGCTACAAGCCCAGATTATCTTCATCAAAAACGAATAAAAAGGATTCGTTTGTTTTAACGTGACATTGGCGGAATAGCAAATTTTTAAGCTCGTCGCTATTAAGCTAAAAGAAGAAAGTAAAAAGGTAGTAAACCAGCCACAATTTCCTTGTCATTGTAGATCACTCATCATCAGATAGCACGCTTGCACCTAGAAAAAGTATTCCCCCCCATGGAAAAATCAAAGTGGATTTCGACTACCCATATGAACACCATAAAGTAATACTTAGATATAAATATACTTTCATCGATTATATCTATATCTGACGAAGAGAGGAAAATACGAAATGCGTCATAACGAAAGCTTCCGTTAAAAAAGTTGTAAGTAAGTAACGGTAAATGAGTGTGACGCGCGTCCCTCTCCACGAATCAGCGGGCGTGTTCACGTTGAAGTCCGAAAAAATGACGTTTTTGAGATAAGTGACATCTAGCGATAAGTTTGTAAACTATACTCAATAATTCTTGAATAAATGGACAGTGTTCGTGTTCGGCTATCAAAGAAACAAATGGTCAAACGCGATAACTGTGTTGACCTTTGTTTACCATAATATGATTTGTTTATATTGTATTATTATCAGAGAACGAGATGCACCTAAAAACATAAAATAAATCTTTCAACGTTTTCCTGTTAGAAGGTACATACATATACATATACATATACATATACACTCACGCCTGTAATCCCCGAAAGGGTAGGCAGAGGTGTAACCAGTACACCCACTTTTCGCCGAATTTCGGTCCCATAATGTGATAGGGGCGAGCCTATCACCATACCGGGCACAGGTTCCGGACTCCGGGCTAATACTGAGAATTTCTATATGGAAAAACACAATATCACTTTACCCGATCCGGGGATCGAACCCGATACCTCAGCACAGCAGTCGTAACGCATGCGCAATTACAACTGCGCCACCGAGGCAGTCAGGCAGTGTTAGAAGGTATCCGGAATAAAAATGAATGCGACTCACTGCTGAACGAATTAAAACTAAATAGATTGGATGTAGGTCTAATTCAAGGTATTTTATCAAAGCCAAAGTCGGAGGTGGCAAAAAAACTGTGTCGTTTAGTAATGTTTATTCAGTAGTGACTCGTCATAATAATAATAGTAAAAATTAAGATTGTCTATATTTTTTATTTATATTGTAATAAGGTATGATGGGGTTAACATGTCCATAATGGATAAAATAAAAATAAAATAAAAATTAGATTAAAGAAAAATCTTTCAACGCATTAATACGTGAAGGGAAAACTTTATACCCCTTTTTAAGGAAACTAAGCGCACCAGGGTGTGTAAAATTTGGCATAGTTAAAGCTTGTATGAAGGAGTTCAGAAATGTATATATAATATGGGTTACAAATACATAAATATAATTAAATAAAACATTCATTGCTTACATTCAGACTGACAATCTCACACACATAACACACGCTAATGACATATGTGTACACGCTCTCAGCTGACGTCATAAAACAAAAATAAATTGTTTACACAGAGATTGCAGTATACTTTAATAAAAAAAAGAACTTAAATAACTTTTGAATTTAAATTTTAGTTAGTTATGGTCAGATTTCGACCAGTGGGCAATCTCTAGTCAATTAACTAGGTAAAATATTCATATGTTGAATATGTTGTAGAGCCTTAATTTCCGAATACTTCTATCTTAATTTCTACGTTTATATTTCACAAGTTATAGGAATTAAAGAACAAAATTACTTATTACCAATCGCTTTCTCTCTGTAGAAACAAACTCCGTGCGGAATTCACGCCCGGAATTTCCGCCCACAATTCAACTTCCCTTGTGAAGTGACCGTTATCCTCCCTTATCCATGCGCATTGAGGCACGGCGTATAGATCGCCAGTTAGACAGCGGACACCGAGCCCCGAGCAACATGTCCCGGTAAGTCCTTCTACCTTATAATAATCGGCTCAAGTCCTACTGGGCTTTTATGATGGAAGCTTAGGATATTGACTATTTTATTTAGGCGGAATTGTTTTGACGACGATTGGATTAAATTATTGACCATTCTATTTATTTTTCTTTCATAAACTTTTATTAGGACTCAGATACTTCTGATATTGAGATTTAGATCAGCTGAATAAATTATAGTAGGAAATGGGTCTGTAATTCGGTGCTATAATTATTTCTATTTTTTATTATTCTTTGACTTGTATATTGACTGTTTAGGCTAGACTCAGTTATTCTCACTCGACTATAGTCCAGGGCATGTTAAATTAGATTACAGGTGTTATTTTAAAGAAACCTCATTTTATTATGTTATCATAACTTGGCTAATATTGTTTTGATTTGAAACTATTATTTTGCTTTCACACTACCGGGTTTCACAATAGACGCATATTCTAAAATTGTTACTTAATATTTGTTCATAATAAAATTAAATAATTTCGTTTACATATTTAACTAAAACACAATCACACCTGTATCCCTGAAGGGTTAGGCAGAAATGTAAGTTCAGGCACACTTTATTCATCTGTTTTATCCATGCCGACAAAAGGATCGTCTATCTAGATATTAGATACATGTTCATATATTTCAGTAATCATTATGGCGTTGGAACCAACAACATTACAGTTAGCATTAGAGCAAAGAGTCGTATGTATTCATCTGGTTATTAAAAAATTCGCTTGGTAATTTCGTGCCATTACTTCTTGTACTTGAATTGAACGTAACTACAGAAAACGAACAACTCAATATTTTTAGAAGTGCATAAATAAAACTTGCGTAAATGAATTTGATATTCTTCCTTTATTTTTGAATATTTGATTTGCCCGTTCAAAACTTTAAAGAAATAAAAAATTTACCAATCCATTGTTTTTATTTACTATTTTTTATAAAATAATTGTCAAAAGGAAACTAAAGCTTAATACTTATTTATTTAGAATACAATAGGCTGGGATATAAATTCTAGCAAAGATTACAATTTATATGCACGAATTCTCAAAATCAAAAAGCAGCGATAGCCTAGTTGGTTGCGGTACGGACTGCCAAGACGAAAGTCGCAGGTTCGAAACCCAAGTGGCATACACCTCTGACTTTTCTAAAGTTATGTGTGTATTAAAATGTTAATTATCGCTTGCTTTAACGGTGAAGGAAAACATCGTGAGGAAACCTGCATATTTGAGAATTTTTCGAAAGTATGTGAAGTCTGCCAACCCGCATTAGGCCAGCATGGTGGACTAAGGCCTAACCCCTCTCATTAGTAGAGGAGGCCGGTGCCCAGCAGTGGAACAATGTTTAAAACAGGGCTAGTATTATTTATTATTTTTTTTTAATTCTCAAAATAACTTGTTTGTTCCTATTAATTGTTACCACCATATAAAGATATATTTCATAATAACGTTATAATCGATCTAATAATCAAAAATAATACAAAATAATAAGTAATTGAAATATTGCGTAACATCTAATCGTACAATAACATACCACTGTTATCGCATGTGGGTATTTATAATTAATTTAAATGGGTATTTATATTATTATATTTTATTAAGTGTTTTTCGCCCATTTTGGCCAAAGTTATCGACTTAATTGAAACACTTATGCTCCTCTATACTAAATGTTTATCTCTCTAGAATGCACTAAGCATCTAAAAATGCGCCTCAACAAGCATATTATGAAATTAAAATATAGGATAGCGATATTAACGAATTTGTTAGTTAAGCTTTGACTTCCCAGCTTTAGTACAAACTTAATTAAACACAAATACATTAATTCTTCAAAGATAGAGCCGGTCTCAGCGTCCGTCTGAATTAATAAACAATTTTGAAGTTGCCGCCATCTTTTTATTCTGACGGCATCTTTAGCGGGGCTGCGCAGCCCCCAGAGCACACACACACACACACATTGGTAACTTATTCAAGTTACGGGTTTACTTACTTCTTTTGCCCATAGCTTCGTGTGAGACACATATGGGTACCATTGGAGACTGAAATGCGATAGACAAAAGCATTTTCGGTAATTCCTGATTTTGACGGGTTTTTTTTAATAATTTTTCCTAAAAAAACTTATTCGGAAGATCATTCAAGAAAATCGTTACTGCCGTTCTCAATTTTTCTTTTAGTTTACGGATTATCGCACGCCCGTAAAACGATAATTGGAATTAATTCCTGAGAATTCTAAATAGGAATTTCGAAGATCTGTAAAGTCTACCTACGGGGGTAGGTAGACTTAGGGGCTAGGCCAACATAAACTACGGCTTATCTGTCACATGCACCAGCTGTGGGACAGTGTTTTTATTTGTTGCTATAATTAATATTACACCAGATTGGCTCGCTTAGAGTAGGCAACCAAAAGGAGACGGCATTACGCTCGAATCTTGAACAAAAAATTCAGCAATGTCGGTGGGGGGCTTCGTACAACTACAAATAAACATGTGCACACAAATGCAAAATGTAATCACGTCGTTACACACGCACACTACACCATTTCATACAACACTGGCAAATTTACGCACACAGTTACAAATTTATCTTGTTGTGAAATATATTTACAGTGTCATATATTGACAACTGTGTAAAAACAGTAGAGCGTAGCAATGTCGACACGAGGTATAGATAGCGTTGTCCTTATCTATCGATAGATAAAATAAAACAATTATAATTTATTAAATGTTCTAAGATATTTTTTTATGTGTATCATCTTTTCTATCGCTTTCTTGCAATCTCTGGGTGTGATTTCGTGAAAAGGGACGGAAGTAGAGAGGTATAGTTAAAAATAGTGTAAATTAATATTTCTAATTTAATCGAAATACTGTAAAGATAATAAAGGTAATGAGTACTGAGAAAAATACAAGCCAAATAAGCAAAAATAAAAACTTTATTTTTTAGATTTTTTTTAAATAATACGCCTTTAATTTATTTAATCTATACTATTATATAAAGCTGAAGAGTTTGTTTGTTTATTTGAACGGGCTTATCTCAGGAACTACTGGTTCGAATTAAAAAAATCTTTTAGTTTTGGATAGCCCATTTATCGAGGAGCGCTATAGGGTATATAACATCACGCTATCACCAATAGGAGCGGAGCAGCAATGAAAAATGTTGCAAAAACGGGGAAAATTGATTCCTTTTGAGAGCTTCCGTTGCGTACGCTGCGTTAACGGTTAAAGTTACATAACAATCATGTACCACGAAATTGTTCCTCTTAAAAAGTTCTAAAAAAAGTCCGCGATAGCATATGTCTATCTATTTCGGTTGGCTCACTATAACCTTTTTAATGGTTATCGAATTTGTTCTGAAACAATGTATTATTTGGAAAGGGGTTTTTATAAACATGGTATTAATCCTTATCCAAATAAATATTTCCTTTATTCATCACAAGTATTTAATTTTGAACAAAGTTGCCCTTTACGTCATTTGATTTCAATGAATATCTTAGGAGATATTACAGTTTTAAAATATCTCCGCAACAAAATTAATATTGTTGTTTGTATGTCTGTTTCTTACCTTTTCATGACTAAACGGGTAAACAAATCCTAATGAAATTCAGTAGTGGGATAGATTATATCCTAGGGAAGGACATAGGGTATCTTTTGTCTCAAGTCTCTCAAAATATCTTGAAAGGGGTGAAATAGAGGTTAAAAGTTTGTATGGGCAATCCGTAATACTTCAACTTAGGGATCTGAAAATTCATATTTAGGCTTTAGGTAAAAAATAAAGAAATACGTATTTCAACGTTTTTACCAAATCATCCCTTAAAGGGCGAAGTGAGGAGTTAACTTATGAGGTATTCTTTAAATGTAATCTCAAGCTTCAGACACAACACTTTTTTTTTGTCGCGGGGAAAGCATTTTATTACTGCCGTCCGCTTCGGGGGGAAGCGGAATGAGAATAAAACGGTTATGCTGGACTAGCCGGTCTTACGACCCAGCACCCCCTCGCCCGGATGATGGCTATCCGGGCTGCGGCTGGGCCGAGTCCCTACTACTTATGTACACCCAACCGGACACTACCAGCTAAAACCCCGCGGTGGCCTTCTTCGACACTTACGGAGTGATCCCGGGGTATTATAAGGAGTGCTAGAAGTTTAAGTTAGGAGTTGTGCCTGTCTAGCCATCTAGACAGTCACAACACCTGAGATTCAGGACGATCGCTATAGGTGTCTCAGTGCAGAAGACAACTCCTTGCATTGATACTTCTGCTCCCGAAAATAAACTCCACGGGGGCGGAGCCGCGAGCAACAGCTAGTATGGATATGGCAGAGAATTGTTTTAGGTCGGTTCTGGTCTCTTGGTTTCTTATATAAGTAAACTCGTCTTCTTCTGTTTTCCTAATGAAAACACGACCTTGCTTAATCTACACGAATTTGTACTCTTTTTCTTTGACGATCTGGCGAGCCGCTGCGTGTAATTTGTTTTTAGGTGAAAGGTGCTCAACAATGTAAAGCGGCGATTTATTACCTCCAATGCCTATGTGAGCAGTACTGAGCTTGTCGCTTGGATTTGCCTTATTAAAATTTATTGTTTTCGCTAAAATGTATCCCGAAGCCTAGAGGTAGCCAATTTAACAATGATTGAGCGAGCATCTCTCAATCATTGTTAAATTGGCATTGTCATCTCTGTTACTTTTACCACACGAGTGCAATGATGAATGTCGGATTCTTTCAAGTTGCAGGATACCTTAGACAGCTGAGTAATTATAGATAGCAAGTTTTACTGTTTGTGCTCGGGGACACACTCTATCTCAAGATTGTTAGAACGGTTATGCTGCTCAGCAACCTGAAGCCTGATTTGCAGATCCTGTAATGTATATGTTAACTGAACGTTCTATTTCTTTAGCTCTCCCAGTGTGTCTTGGTATTTGGCGATGGCGGATTTGGTGGTTTCATAATTTTCATTCAGAAACAAACATTATTATCCAAAGCAGTTATTTCCTGTTTTATGAATTGATTTTCGAGATTGAAATTCGGTTCTCACCATCTGCTTAAGTGTTTGGTTAAGCTCCTGTGCTAAAGCCAATTTCATGACATTGAATTCTTCTCTTATTATTTCCCTAGCGTCTTTCTTTGTAATAACTGACGCGGAAGAGTTTAAGCCGGAACTTCCACTAATTGCGCTAGTATCAATAGTGGCTTTTTTCGATGCGTAATATTGTCATTAAAAGGTAGCGAGTCATTATTGTTCCCCGACTTCCCGGGTGAGTCAATGGGACGTAAAGGCGTATTACTGTTATCAGTTTTTGGTTGCTTTGCACATCATCCGTGACACTTCCATTTTTTTTTGGCCAACACTAATTGTAGAGTAGCGTTTTCCAGGTATGTCAGCACATGCAACACAACAATGACGGCCGTTGCAAATTATTTTAAAATGTTGATTACTCACTCGTTTTGAGGTATTCCGATTATACCTCAGCAAATATACCACCGGAAAGTACACAACACGACCTTTCCAATGGTATATAGTTTGTAAGAAAATTGAGTGTTCTGTTATTCCATAAAATTTCAAATTAAATAAGCGGAGCCAAGAAATACAGTGTTACAGGGTAACGAATGCGATTAGCAAATGCTGTGAATGAAATTATTGTATGTCATTGAGAGCGATTATCGCCTGTTTTGGTGTGGTAGCCGGCTAACGGCTATCTATTATGAAGAGCATTTAAAAAGGGCTTGAGATCTCGACATGAATACAGGGTGTCCCAAAAGTCGACGTCAAGCCGGAACCGGGTGAAAAGGCAAGACATACCGGTTAACAAAAAAAATTTAAAAAATCTAAGTTTCTTGTTTTTAAAATTATAGGCATGGCCCGCGTTTTTTCAAAGTATAATCCTAACTTTGCGCATTTGTGTGATCTTACGTAAGAACTATTAAGACTCCCTCCACCCCTTGTAAGAAAAAATAAGACATGATCGACTCCCCCCCTACATCATCTTACGTAATAAATGAATGGCGCCAAAATTCATACCTAAATATTTTTTAAATATACCGGATACAATTTTAGGATCACATTTTTTTGACAAAAACTTTATTCTGGTTTTGTCATATTTTGTGACATTCCTAGTGTGTTAGAACTATTTACATTAAAAGTATGTGTTAAGAAGACAGTCCAGATGGATTAGTAATTTTATCGATAACCTTTATAAGTTTATCTGCAACACTATTTGAGTCTTGCATAAACGACAGTGTTACCACATAAACCACCCAAAATGCTACACTGGCATAAAGTTTATGAAATTGTAAACTTAGTCGATATGTCAACTCTCCTAATATTTTTAAATTATAAATTAAGAAGCATAAATAAAGTAATCCTACTAATATTATAAATGCGTATGTTTGGATGGATGCATGGTTGTTTGATATCCAATCACGCTACAACGGCTGGACGGATCTACTGAAAATTTGGCACAGAGATAGATTATAGTCTGGAAAAGCACATAGGCTACTTTTTATCCCGGAGAAATGTACAGTTCCCATGGGATAGTTTAGTTTTTCACAGAGCAAAGGATCGACATGATTTTTTGCATAGTGGCAGTTTAGGGATCAGAAAATGACAAAGACCACTTTTAACTCGAAAAAATGCACGCTTCTTATGGGATAGCAAAATATAGAAGGTTAAAATGCTCCAAGACCTACACGCGGGCGGAGCCGCGGGCAACATTAGTTAAAAATGAATATTAAAAAAACAACTTGCGTTTAAGATATTGAATGCAAATAAATTTTGCACTACTGTGGCTAAAAGTTTAACCTGGCAACATTTATTACCCGATGATAATTTTTAGAGATTATATGTTTTGTTGCTTTTAATGATAATATTACTTTAAAAAAATATTTCCAGGTGAAAAATAATTTTGTATTTTTGTAAGTTTGATGTGTCAGATCTATTTTTACATGTTAATACCGCTACAGGCTCGCGTTTTCAGGGAGCTCCATTCGCACGTGATGTCACTTTTTTAGTGGCGGATCACGAAGCGCAACTCGTTTTATAGAACGTGTATGAGCACCGTGCTCTTACATTTGTCATACGGGGTAAGCGCTCAATGGCGTCTCCAGTGTTAAATACTCTAAGTTGGCTCGTGACTTTGCCTTCATGGCAGGCTTTGACGACACTGAGAAGCGATACTCGGAAAGTCTGAGAACACAAATATGTCGTCCACGCAACGGACATAAAAAATAATATAATGCCGTAAAAGTAGACCAATAAAGACACTGTTATAACTTTCCTACTATATACTCCTTTATACTTGTTAAGACACCAGATAAAAGATGACCCTAGAGTGCAAGACAGATATTTTCTGAGATAAATAATAGGTTTTATAGCCTATATGATTTCCAGATTCTCGCTATTATACTAATAATATTGAAACTTGTATCGAAATCCGTTTGGCCTTTTTTAGGGATTTGCGAACACATATATTACATAACAGACTCGACTCTTTATCATTTTAAAATATACATACGCATTCACGCCTGTAATCCTCAAAGATGGGCAGAGGCGTA
The DNA here is from genome assembly GCA_905220505.1 of Laothoe populi. Taxonomy (NCBI): domain Eukaryota; kingdom Metazoa; phylum Arthropoda; class Insecta; order Lepidoptera; family Sphingidae; genus Laothoe; species Laothoe populi. Next base: position 6,640,715 of record HG992157.1, read on the forward strand.
ACCAGTACACCCACATTTCGCCTAACTCATTACTATCTCATGATATGATACGGGACAAGCCTGTCGCCATACCGGGTATGATTCCAGTCTTCGGGCTCATACTGAGTATTTCGTGGTAGAAAAAGTCAGTATTACTTTTACTCGACCAGGGAACTGATCCCTAAAACTACACCACCAAGGTAGTCTTTATCATTATATGTTTTACTAGCTGTTGCCCGCGGCTCCATCCGCGTGGTACTTATTTATGGATCAAAAGGTATAAAATCCACGGAGTTATCTTAAGCTATTACATCTTTCATGAAATTACCACTATGCCAAAAATCATGTCGATCCCTTGCTAATAATAAAAACAAAGACTAACCCTCGGAACCGTATATTTTTTCGGTATATAAAGTAGCCCGACTAATGCGCAGTTATAATTGCACATGCGTTACGACTGCTGTGCTGAGGTCTCGGGTTCGATCCCCGGGTCGGGTAAAGTGATATTGGGTTTTTCTACCTAGAAATACTCAGTATTAACCCGGAGTCTGGAATGGTGCCCGGTGTGGCGATAGGCTCGCCCCCTATCACATTATGGGACCGAAATTCGGCGAAAAGTGGGTGTACTGGTTACACCTCTGCCTATCCCTTCGGGGATTACAGGCGTGAGTGTATATGTATGTATGTATATAAAGTAGCCTATAATTTGCGCAACCGAACGATCTAACTGTATTCTAAATTTCTGGATGATTGGTTTTTGAGTTAAATCTGGACACAGACAAAACCTTTAAAAATTGCGGAATCGTGATTAGTAAGTCATAAAATGAATATTTCACGCAAAATCGGGTAAATTACTCAAATGTCCAGACAGACGCTACAGATTTATATATAAGTATAGGTGGGTAAGGCTCTTATTTTTAGCGCTATCGCACAAAAGAAATCACAACGGAATGTGTCATAACTGAAATAATGTGTTACAACAGAATTTGTTAACCTATAACCTGTTGTTATTTGTTGAAGAGTAACCTGTATATTTATAACAAAAACCATTAGAGATGCTATATATACTAGTCCTACGTTATACTAGAGACCATATTATATAGGTACTAGTCTTAGCCCCTACCAAACCATAGTCACAGCCAGAAAAGATTAATATTGTACCATATCTATAATTTGGTATCAGTAGTAGTTGGTATTAACAATTTAACTGGCGACGAAAACCCTCAACGGCAATTTTTTTTTTATCCTAGCACGGCATAATGACCGCACTTCACCTGAGCGCAGTACGGTCCAATTAGAGTATCGAGTAGCGAGAGATGATCTATCCCCCGCTACTCAACACAATCATGCCGGCCTGCTTCTTTACACTACGCCATGGGCAAGAAGGTGAAGAAGCGGTCGAGGGTCTATTGTCAGAGTACTCAGAAGGCCGCAAAATGGCCAACATTGTACCCCAACTCTAGACCCCCAAAAAACCGGATGTACACTGGCTGATCCCGGAACGCGACATACTTGCGTGTGCCACTGTGGCGGGTTTTTCACCCTGTGTACGGTGGTCGCTATCCGGGCGGATATGAATATCCTACCACCAGCCGAAATTAATTTACTAATTAAATTACATTTACTAATTAAACAGTTCACTTTATTATTATTGTAGTCTAGCGAACATCCCTTCCAATTGAAATTCAGTGAATTCAAAAAAAAAACAAACAAACCGTATTGATCGTTAAAAGCTTTTACGTAATAAAACCCGTAAAGAATCTTAATAACAGAGTTTAATAGTACCGAACAAAATTTTATACATAATAAAAAATGTTTTACCCGCCGACCTCTTATGTGAAAAATGGTAAATTGGAACCACTTAACTAATTCATCTGCCGCACCTGTTGCCCGTTGTAATTTAATTATGAATTGCTGAAAACCAGGCTACCTGAAACTCGGGAACCCAAGTTAATTACTGACACTCGTTTGCTTTGCTAGCTTAAAGTAAATGGAAGAAAAAATGTATGGGCAACAAACATCATTTAAATGAATATATGGAACTAATGCACTCGAAATTATAAAGATAATCATCTTGCGGCTTAAAATTTCATAACGTGTAATAGCCTATTCTTATGTTAGAACTATAATTGCGTGTTTCACGTATAAACCTTTTTTTATAGCTAGCAATTCGAATGAAAAATCCCAACAAAGGAATCCAACCCAAGTCATCACAATGTAGAACATAAATAGTTTATCGTATGAGGTAGCCGAGTACCCATGTAGACTACATCGCCACTTCCGTTCATTTGAAATTATGGTGAAAGCTACACTACCTTATAAGAAATAAAAATAAGTCACACAAAATTTTAGGTATTAAACAATAATAAATACACCCAAAAGTCATAAAAGTAGTCCTGGCACCACACTAGATCAAATCTGTATCGTGGGTGACAAGAACTACGAGAAACTTCGGTCCTACAACACCCACATCCGAAATAAATACCGGTGTGTGACATAAATAATGTCGTGCGGGAATCGAACCATCGGCCTCTCGCTTCACAGCTAGCTAGTGGCCCGCTGCTCCACGAAGGCTGTCTATCACTACATAGTATAAAACAAAGTCGCTGTCGCTGTCTGTCCGTCCCTTGTGCTTAAATCTTCAAAACTACGCAACGGATTTTGAAGCGCTTTTTTTAATAGATAGAGTGATTCAAGAGGAAGGTTTATGATACATGCATAATATTGTATAGAAACACTGATGAATTAACACAGTAAATAAACACATGTTATTGCGCTCACATTGCAAATGCTGACTGAACCCCACGAGATAATTTCTCCCAAATATGACCTCCAAGCAGGCTGAGCCGCGACCAACAGCTAGTGTTAAATATAACAAATCTACATATGAAAATTGGTTATACATATTCCTTGTTTTTTTTATCCTGGCACGCCAAAGTGACCACACTGCACCTGATGGTAAGCACAGTGTCGTCCATTTAGAGTATCGAATAGCGAGAGACAATCTATCCGCCGCTACTCAACACAACCATCCGGCCTGGTTCTTCACACTACGCCATCGGCAAGAAGGATTGGATTTACATATTTCATTTAAATTTTAGCCCCATCATGGCTGTAAGCGCTATCTTCGTCCTGAGCTGCCTTGCCGGCACCCACGCCTGGGGTGGAATCTTCAACCGCTTCAGCTCTGACATGCTGGCCAACTTAGGGTATGGCCGTACCCCATACCGTCACTATCCTTATGGGCAGGTAAGTTATTACTTAATAAGGAATTACTTGAATAATGAACGACCTTCGAGCGATAAGTACAAAGTTCTGTATTGAATTTTGGATGGTACATTTATTTGACAGCCTCATTGGCGCTGTTGGCGAGTAGCCAGCTGTGAAACGAGAGGCCTTGGGTTCGATTCCCACACCGGGACAAATTTTCGTGTCACAGATAAATATTTGTGTCGGGGGTCTGGGTGTTGTGAGACCGAAAGTCTCTCGTAGTCCCTGATACCCACAACACAAGACTCGTATCTTAGTGTGAGGTCGGGGCTATGTGTGTGACTGTTGGGTGTTACTTATTAATTTACTAGCTGACCCGGCAAACGTTGTTTTGCCATATAAATAATCGGGGATAACTAATTAAATGACGATTGATCAGTTTTCGACCGGAGAGGAAAAATGATTAAATTACTAAAATGGCTATTAAAAAATAAGGGTTGATCGTAGAAGGGTGAAAATTGAGGATTGTATGTATTTTTGTATGTTGTATCATAAAAAAAGATATTAAAAATTTTGTCTAAAAAATAAAAAAAAAATTAGGGGTGGACTACCCCTAACATTTAGGGGGATGAAAAATAGATGTTGGCCGATTCTCATAGATACCGGATAAGCACAAAAAATTTCATCAAAATCGGTCAAGCCGTTTCGGAGGAGTATGGCAACGAAAACTGTGACACGAGAATTTTATATTATTATAATTTATATATCGTCTCATTGGGCTAATGGCAGCGTACAAAGATTGGTAAAGTACTGGATTCGATGGTAAATACCAGGAAATTGCTTATAATAATATCCCCACATGTATTGGTCAAGATATCAAAGCGAAATAATATAAGTATAGCAAATAGATATATTTGTCATACATTTTAGGCCTCTAAAAGACCCTTTATGTGCCTCATTGGTCCATAGTTTTTGTCATTAATAGTAGGTACATGTAGACTCTTCATAAGAATTTCAAAGGTGTATAAAGCACCAACCCACATTAAACCAACGTGGTGGAATAATAATTATAATCAGAGGAGGCCCGTGACCAGCAGTGCAATAGTGATATATATTACACAAGCTGATGCCGGCGGCTCCGCCCGCGTGGAGGTTATTTTTTGTATACAATCCATGGAGGCATCTTAAGCTTTTACATCTTTCTAAATCCTTATAGTAGTGAATTTATAAAGAAACTAATATTTTTTCTGGGATATAACATCTCTATAGCAGCGATAGCCTAGTTAGTTGCGGTACGGACTGCCAACACAAAAGTCGTAGGTTCGAAACCCAAGTGGCATACACCACTGACTTTTCTAAAGTTATGTGTGTATTAAAATGTTAATTATCGCTTGCTTAGCGGTGAAGGAAAACATCGTGAGGAAACCTACATATCTGCGAATTTTTCGAAGGTATGAGAATTCTGCCAACCCGCATTAGGCCAGCGTGGTGGACTAAGGCCTAATCCCTCTCATTAGCAGTATACATAATATATTATATATGTGTGAATTCAGCTAATAAACTCTGTGCCAAATTGCAGTCAAATCCGTTCAGCCTTTTTGCGTGATTGAGTATTAAATATCCAGCCATCCGAACTATCACATCTATAAAATAAGTAGGTTTATACATGGCTGCTATTATTCTAATTGTTATCATGGATCAAAAAACCTTTGTCTTCTCACTCCCATTTGTCTAATTTGGAATCTTCTCGAATACAAACAGCCTCAACCTTTTTTATAATATGTCCAAAAGCTATCCATCCTGCAAATATCTAACCTTTAACCTAATAAAATGGGATCACCGGAGTTTCCACAGCTTCTTAACTACTGTTCTTATTCGACGACGAATCATTTGAACCAAAACGACGGGGTAGTTGTCTATGTCAAAGAAAAGCTAAAGCCTGTAATAACCGAGATAAAGTTGACTAATGCATCATGTCTTCAAATAGATGTATTAGATAATATTATTATATGTATTTACCGCTCCCCTTCCAACACAAACATTGACTCCTTCCTAAATTCTCTTAGTGTTCATCTTGATACATTAACTTCTAGAAAAAATATCATACTCGCCGGGGATATAAATATAAACATTATACCTAAAACTATAGAGTTATCTCATGAATGCAATAATAGAATCAACTATCTAAACACTTTATCGACATATAGCATTTTACCCGGACATATAATACCCACTAGGGAAAATAATTGTCTAGACCACTTTATGTTAAAAATAAATACAAAGAAAATCACTGCTACGATTGCCATACTTCACACCTCTATAACGGACCATTACACAACATTTCTTTCCCTGTCGAAAATTAAAAGTCGTCAAACGGTTGTCAAAACTAAAACTAATTTCAACTATGACGAAGGGTTGAGGTACCTACAGGAAAGTAACATTGAATATCTACTTTTTTGCAATGACCCTAGACTATTAACTGACTTACTGATACACAGGCTGCAAGAATCCATGAATATGAATACTACCACATCATATATCACAAATAATAAACGAATAATTAAGCCCTGGATTACCCCAGGTATTTTAAAATGTATTAAAAACCGCAATATTCTACAAAAAAAGACTAAAAGAGATCCACATAATGAAATTTTTAAAGTCACTTATACCCGATATAGAAATTTTTGTAACAATCTTATTAAAAAACTTAAAAGAAAATACGAGAGAGAATTATTATCTAAATCTATTACTAACAATAAACTGCTTTGGAAAAACATAAAAAACATTACCTACTTAAACAAACAAAGAATACAAAACATGCAATTAATGAATACCGCAACATCTCCAAATGATTCAGCGAATCATATTAACAATTATTATGCTAATATAGGCAAGGAACTAGCTCAAAAAATTAAACCTAAATTTGACGATCCCATTCCCTACACTGAATATCGTGACCTCCCCACGCAACTTAATTCCTTTGTGCTTTTGGAGACTGATATAGGCGAGGTAGATAGAATTTTGATGAGTTTGAAAACTGATAGCTCTCCCGGGTGGGATAACATTACAACTAGATATTTAAAGCATGCAAGGCATCTGGTTGTACCAGTTCTGACCCATCTAATCAATTTGTGCTTTCGTGAGAGCGTCTTCCCAGCACCTCTTAAACAATCCACTATAACACCCATATACAAAAGTGGGGACCGAGACGATGTTAGCAACTATAGGCCCATATCTATATTACCTGCTATATCTAAGATATTCGAAAAGATAATCAATATTCAACTACTTAATTTTTTGGATAAATATAATATATTGTCTGACTCACAGCTAGGTTTTAGAAAAGGAAAATCGACGGAGGATGCCGTTATCGCTTTGAGTTCAAGCATAGTAGAAAAATTGGACAAGAGGAACAAATGTTTGGCAGTATTTCTAGACTTAAAAAAAGCATTCGACACAGTCTCTGTCCCAATCCTTCTAAATAAATTAGAAAAAGTTGGGATACGCGGAGCACCTCTCCGCTTATTTAAAGACTATTTGCAGAAAAGGACACAGAGAGTCAAACTGGGCCAACACATGAGTAACGAGGCTGAAGTATTATATGGTGTTCCTCAAGGAAGCGTCTTGGGCCCTACACTATTTTTAATCTACATCAATGACCTCTGCAATATGCGAGTCCATAATGCTAAAATATTCTCATATGCCGATGACACTGCTGTGATATTTTCTGGAAATTCTTGGCAAGAGGTACAATATAGTGCAGAGCTTGGAATTGCTCAAATAGCTAAGTGGCTGAAACGAAACCTGCTGACGCTAAATACCTCTAAAACAAATTTTGTGTGTTTCAGTATAACAAAAAGGACACAGCCAAGCGAGGACTTTAGTATCGCAGTTCACACATGCAACGATCCCAATCATGGCTCTTGTATTTGTCCAAAAATTGACCGAGTTAAACAAACAAAATACTTGGGTATTATAATAGACCAAAGATTATCCTGGAACCCACACATTGGTCAAGTTGCGAGCCGTATTAGAAAATTAATTTGGATTTTTAAAACACTACGACACGTTGTTCCTACTACCAAGATCAATGAAAATAATCCATCAAGAAACCTTTTAAATGAAATATATGTTGCACTTGTCCAATCTGTGTTAGTCTATTGCATTCCTGTATGGGGTGGCGCAGCAAAAACAAAATTCATTGAACTTGAACGCGCCCAACGCGCCTTGATAAAAATAATGTACTTTAAAAATACCCGTTACCCGACACATAATCTATATAAAATAAGTAATATACTGTCTGTTAGAAAATTATATATTCAGCAAACTGTTTTAAGAAAACACAAAACTATAGATCATGGACAAGAAATAAGAACTAAAAGAAGGAAACACACTGTTGCAAAAACACCAAAATCAAATACAACATTTGCGGATATGCAATTTGATAAACGTTCAGCCCAGTTATACAATAAAATCCACAAAGAGTTGGATATAAACGGTAAAGTTTACTACAATTGTAAAAAGTGTTTAAAAAATTGGATTATCGCACTCAATTATGAGGAGACAGAAGCACTATTGCGATGATTAAACAAACACAACATAAAACACACACACACACACATACACACCCACACTCACACATAATAATCACGGCATAATATTAAATATTACTGTGTTGGTTTTTTTTATTTTTATTTAATTTTTTATTTTTAAATTACTCATACTGCATTTAAAATTGTTAAAACTTTTAATTTAATTTATATAGAGCAAAAAAAAAAAGTTTATATCTAGTTTTAGTTATGGAAGAGCGGAGTTTCCTAACACAGGCACTAATGCTTAAAAGGAGGCTCCAGCGACCATTTATTGTTAACAAAAAAGTTTTTAAAGATAAATAAATGTTATTATTATTATTATTATTATTATTATGTATATAAAAATAAATACCTATGAAATACCTATAAATACCTATGAATACCTACCGGAGTAATGTGGCATTTACACCCAATCTATATTTACTTGCGACCGGTCTGACTGTGTGGTATCTAATGTCAGTGAACATTGCCAGATGAGTTGGAAAGGATCTGCCCTTTGCTGCCCATGCTAGGTATTTTCATTTGGTATTTTTATCGGAACTGTAAGATAAAATTGGATGTATTCAAAATAACTTTATTATCTACATGAATATTATTTTTCACTCAGTGAAAACCAAATCAAATTTTTTATTCAGTAAATTAGGCTACTAGGGGCACTTTTTATAAGTCAGTATAATGTTAAAAAGGTTCGGTTCATAGTTTCTTGGTATTGGCCTAAACACTGATCATTTTCCCGGACGGTTTAACATCCATGTTGCCTTGCGGCGGCGGGGTATCAACGAGAATTTGTATTACCTGCAATTAAAAGTAGAAGATTTGCTTACAAGTAATGAATTATAAGAAAATCAAAATAAGCAAGACAAAAGAAACTTCATAACAGAAGACAAAATGTTACCTTCTGTTAAGAGGTTTCTTTGCTTTTTCCGTCTAATTACTTTATGCTGTAAGTAAGAAGCAGGCCGGCATGATTGTGTTAAGTAAAGGGGGATAGATCGTCTCTCGCTACTCGATACTCTAATTGGACCGTACTGCGCTTACCATCAGGTGCAGTGTGGTTACTTTCCCGTGACAGGATAAAAAAAAATACTAAAGGCAGATAGATATTCACCTTTGGACCTTTGCCCGCTAGGTGGAACCTGAAGAAGTATATGCCGAAGCCCTCGAAGGGAATCGTATTGACGACGTCATCGACGAGCCGGCTCATTGCTACAGCTCCCCCTGCACCACTAATGGGGACTGCTGCCGCGGACTTCTCTGTTTAGATACAGGTAATTTATGAGCATGACTGAACCTGAGAGAGTACTTCGGTTGATATCTACACTATGATCTACAAAACAACTAGCTGTAATGATTTGATTGCTATGCCGGTCTTTGCAATCTAACCTCTATAGACAACTGATAGGAAGCTGTCAATAAGATTTTACGATTAATAAATGGCGATGTAATTTTACAATAAAAAAATTTAAGCAGCGGCTAGATGACCCATAACGATGGTATTTTAGGGACTACAAAATTTTTTAGGGTCAGTGATTTTTCCAGTATCCTGGTGATTATGTTAGAGTTAAACTTTTAAATTTGCTAAGATCAATAAAATAGATTTTATCAAAGTCTACAAAAAGCTGTCGGCAGCTCATTTCACAAATGTTTTAATCTTTAAATAACATCACAATATAATTTAAATTTTATAGAGTGCGGCAAACTGCGGTACTATTAACTAACTAAATCCAAGGACTGAGGATTATAAATATGTCTTAATTAATTCCTTCCCTCCAGCTTGATTTATGTAAATTTGTCGAAAGACGTAAACAATTATAATAAAATAATTTATATTGTAGAGCCAGTGTGTAATTATAATGTTATAAGTTTTTCGTAAGCAGTAGAGCTGGCCTGTTAGTTTACCTATACAAAACGGCCGACCCGAATCGAGTGATAGGCCTATTTTACAGACAACCGAAGATACACATTTGCAATTGTGATTTAAAGTCAGTGAGTTTTCCGACGAACCATCATAATAATTCTTTATTATGTCGTAAATGTAAAAAACTGAATTTGGCAATCTGAAACCTTCAAACCAACATCTCTAAAAATTATTTACAGATTTTAGAGTCGTGACCGTTAATCGACCCTAATTTATAATTAATTATACCAGCCCACAACACCCCATTAAGTTCTCATAATTACCTCCCTTCATGAACAATGTAATCTTAGCAAACGTGACCCAAAAGCCAACGTTTGAATAAATGTTTGCTCATAACATTGGTACCGTCATACATTTTAATATGCCCGAGGGTTCATCCGGTCCAATTAGAATTTATGATCATAACCCACACTAAGCTGTACACATGTATGAACAATAAAGCCAGCTCATATTTGATACACGTTTTGTAAATTGTCCTGGCGTAGATACATAAAATATTTCATACTAACTGAAATAACACATGCAGCGATAGCCTAGTTGGTTGCGGCACGGACTGTCAAGATGACTTTTCTAAAGTTACGTGTGTATTAATTGTTAATTATCGCTTGCTTTAACGGTGAAGGAAATCATCGTGAGGAAACCTGCATGCCTGCGAATTCTCATAAGAATTTCGAAGGTATGTGAAGTCTACCAACCCGCATTAGGCCAGCGTGGTGGACTAAGACTTACCCTTCTTATTAGTAGAGGAGGCCCGTGCCCAGCAATGGGACAATGTTTAATACAGGGCTAGTATTATTATATGAAATAATACAATGAAACTACCTGCCTTAAAAAGAAACAAAAATCTTTTGTGGAACAGTGGTGAGATAAATTAAGGAATCCAAATTGATATTATATTTTATTTGCTAGAGGATGGAGGGCGTTGTCTTCCGGCATTTGCTGGAAGGAAACTAGGAGAGATCTGCAATAGAGAGAATCAATGTGATGCTGGACTGGTATGCGAAGAAGTTGTTCCTGGTAAGTATATTTATACTATTCTACTGATGTTTCCAAATTACTTTTATAACAACACAATACAGGTATTTTTATCATGGCACGGCAAAGTGACCATACTGCACCTGATGGTAAGCGCAATGCCGTCCAGATAGAGTATCAAGTAGCGGGAGACAGTCTATCCCTCGCTACTCAACACAATCATGCCGGCCTGCTGTTTAGCTTCTTCACATTACGCCTAAAGGACCCAGGATCATAGGAAGGAGGGAACACGGTAGCTGGCAAACTGTTCCACAGCTTGATGGTGCGGCAAAAATACGAATTTGCGAACCGGTTCGGGGTAGTAGACACCACGAAGCTGTGTGGAAGGAAGAGGATGGGATAAGATTAAACAATTCTTCTGAGCATTCCAGCAGCAGGTTATAGAAGTGAGAGAACATTACAACGTGTATGACTGCTTGGTGAATTGAAAACATTAAGAAATATTATTTTTCACAACATCTCTTTTCCAACCTTGTTTCTACTTCGATCGATGAATTATTGACAAGAGTACTAACTTCCCAAGTAAGCGTCATGTATGAAGAGATTTTTTTTTATTCTGCCACTCTGCACCTGATGGTAAGCGTAGTGCGGTCCAATTAGAATATGGAGTAGCGAGAGAATCTATCCCCCGCTACTTAACACAATCATGCCGGAAAAAGCAGCTTCACACTACTCCATGGGCAAGAAGGTGAAGAAGCGGTCCAGGGTCTATTGCCAGAGTACTCAGAAGGCTGCAAAGTGGCCAAACATCGTACCCCAACTGTAGACCCCCGACAAAATTGGATGTACACTGGCTCATCCCGGAACGCGACATGGCGGGTTTTACACCCTGTGAACGGTTGTCGGCATCCGGGCGGATATGAATAACCTACCAGCAATTAAATAGCAACATCTATCATAATGTTCCTATCCATCATAGGTGAAATGCACGTCTGCCGCCCACCGACTGCTGGTCGTAAGCAATACAACGAAGACTGCGCCACGTCCAGTGAGTGTGATATTACGCGAGGACTCTGCTGCATCATGCAGCGCAGACATCGCCAGAAACCTAGGAAGGTAAGAATCATGGCTTCTGCTATAAATCTTCAAGGTCATCTTAAGGATATTCAATGAAAAAAAATTAAATGAAAAATATAGACTTACAGAGACTTATTACTATATAAAAATGATGTTATATAAAACTATGAGATTCTTAAAACTAGTATTCCCAGGGGCACCCAAACTAGGCATAGCCTGTATCTTGGGCTACCATTAACAGATTTAGGTACATCTGAGTACAAGAGAATTGAGTACACGTGAATAAAATGAAAATAGAAAGATTTAAAAATATATAGGTACTTGTTATGCACAAACAAAATCTATCCAAACTAAGTGACAATGAGAGATTATAATGGTTCTAAAAGATAAGATGTAGAATCTACCCTCAGCTTTTGAAAAAGTAAACCCCAGAAAAGTAAGTACGTTCTTGAATTATAGATAAATGATTCAGTACATTCAAATATAATATTAGAAGGTCTAGAATTTAATAAAATTACTAAAATAAGAAAGTGATAAGATCAAATTTAGATATAATCTTAATATTTGAATATCGAGTTCAAGCGAATAAAAAAACTGTAATTTTTATCATCCTTCCAAAGGTCATTAAAAGGTCTTCTTTGACGTTAAAGGAAATTTTTATAAAAGAAATGGAACTGCCATGAATACAATTTTAATTAAATTTTTGTGCCGCCTCGGGCTTATATTGACTCACTGAATTTCTATTGAAACATTTTCTCTTTTATGTTTGTAATTCCGGAAATATAACTACGGGTAATTATTGTTCGTTAATCGTTTGTGACATTTTGATGAACGTTGAAAAGGGGATATGATCTAGAATATGGCTACTTAGTTCGGTTACGAGACAAACTTGTCTAGGTTAAACGCCTCTAAAGGCAGAATCCGTATCTAAATAGTAACAATCAATAAATTTTTCCAATCAAGTCCTAATAACTGTTGATTGTAATATGTTATGCTTGTAACACGCAGCGTGTTCATATAATATATTATAGTGGTAGAGCCACGCTGTAGACATATTTGTCTGCAGCATGAATGGGCCGGCTCGACCGGGGTAGTACCACTGTTTCACAGAAAACCAACGTAAAGTGAGAGTTTACTGTCGCGTTTCGTATGGTAAGTGAGATATCCGGAGGCCCAGATTCCCCCTTCCCTTCCCTAATCCCTATTCCTGTCCTTTAAGGCCGACAGCGCATACATGATACTTTCGGTATTGTGGATGTTCATAGGTGGTGGAGATCACTTAACATCAGGTGATCCACATGCTCGATTGTCGGACTATGCAATAAAAAAAAATTAAAATATTTTAAAACAGAAAATCTGACCAATTTCGTATTTTGGTCATAAAAAGTTATTTAATTTCTAAATTAGATAATCCAAAATTATAAAAGATCTTAAAAGTTATAACGAAGTAAAATATATTTATATGAAAAATAATGAGCTACCCCTAACTCTCCAACCAAATTCATTATGTTTAAAGGAAAAAATAATTTTCTATAGCTCTTGTCGCAGTCCTTATTAGAGGTAAAGAAAATATAATTCCACCGTTTTTTTGTAGAATCATACATTTAAAAAAACGCGTTAAAAATATGTTTTTCGTAGAATAAAATCCGGAGTGAAGGAACTCCATACGTGTTCATTGAAAAGAAAGCTCGCTGCGGTCTAATGCGTCATTACATATTCTACGTCTTCAATCAACCGGATAATGGTCTCGTCTCGGGATAACGGGATGGGGTATGTATTTCGGGTCAATAAATACATCTTTTCAGTATATCTTTCGTGCGCAAACGAAAAATATCACATGTCCGTAATCTCCGAAGGCGAGGCTATCGCCGTACTGGGCACAATTCCAAACCCCAGGCTGAAACTAAGCATTTCGTGATAGAAAAACCCAATATCCCTTTTATTCCACCCGGAGATCTAACCCGAGACCCCAGCACAGCAGTCGTAACGCGTACGCAATTACAACTGAACCACCGAGGGAGTCTTACGAAAAATTTGCCTTACTTTCAAAATCTCAAAGCTACTAAACTATAAAAGCTCCTCAGGGCATGTTTCCATTTACGATTCACGAACGAACCGCGCCTGAGCTTACATAGACTCGCCATGCGTTTACAATATAATTTGAATCTTATGTTTCATTACTAAATATCATAAAACATCGCCTTATTTACGTCACGCCAGACACTATGGGACGAAACATAATGTCATGTATATGCACTAACCGTGTGAACGGTGACGCTACGTTACTGTAAAGTTTTCTCCCATCCACATTCTTCAAGGTGTTCCACTCTTAATGTGGTGTCAATGTGGGCCTTAGTGTCCTGGGTATGGATATGGTGATCGTAATCCAAGGAGTCACATCGAGGGCGTAATATCTGCCACTTCACGTAGGGTCGGAATCCTGAACAGGGTGCGGCGGTTTTTCACGTCCGGTCTGCTCTACCGCTTATATAAAACGCAGGTGCGGCCGGGAATGGATTACTGCTCGCACCTCTGGGACGGTTCCGCACAGCAGGCTTAGGATTAACAACCACGTCTTAAGACTATACTCCAAGCATATTGACTATTTGAATGCTGATTGCGCCACATAAACACCGCTTAAAGCTGATATCTCGGGCGTTCTAGATGCATTAGAAATGTCGAAAATGTGGCTATAATAGTTTCCGTCAGGATGCTATAAAACATTTTTCAGTATACACGTAAAAGGCATAGTAAATTTCCTGACAATATTCATTATTAATAAGTACCATCTACTTTTTAAGATTTTTATACAATATTCGAAAACACTTATAGGAATTCCAGATAGACAGAAAGCTTCGTTACAAAGTAATAATTAACATATATTTTTATATAGCGATTGGGTCAGCCGACTTCTCAGAAATTTCTTGGAATTCGATTTTTATGAATTTAACTTCAAAAATGACGGATTTTCATACAAACTTTCATCCCCTATTTTACCCCCTTAGGGGTGGTATTTCCAAAAACCCTTCCTTAGTGGATGCCTACGTGATAAAAGGTACCTACTGTCAAAATTTCAAGTCTCTAACCCCAGCCGTTTAGGCTGTGCGTTGATCGATCAGTCAGTCAGTCAGTCAGTCAGTTTCTTCTTTTATATATACAGATAAACTTTTACTTATCTTTTGGCTATTTAGTTAGTTAGTTGAGGGGTTCGTTGTCATCTGGAAACTTTAACAGGGGAGCTAAAAGTTTGGGAAACCCTGTTCTACACTAATAAATTAAAAGCATAATTTCCCCTTCTACATGACCAGTGTTTTTACAGAGCTGCGGTTATTTCAAAGAGCCGCTCGTGTGCATCGGCCCAGTCGCAACCGATCAGATCCGCGAGTTCGTTCAGCACACCGCAGGTGAAAAACGCATCGGAGTCTACAGATTGCACTAAACTTATCAATAACGGTGGAGCATTGTGAAAAATTTAAAGTATGAGTTTCGTCCAATCAGTTATTCAAAACAAAACATTTGAAATAAATTTAAAAATATTTTTTCTGTTGATTCATTGTATGATTTATAAAAAATCGTATGCAACATTAAAATATTTGTTTTACCTTGTACTCCATTCTTCATTACAAACGATGTGAATGTTGCGGTTTGAAAAAAAATATTTTACTAATAAATTGTCAATTATTCAATATGTTAATAATGTTTTTATTGGTGAATTGATTGAATAATGTATTAGAATTTTTAATTCTGCTAAGAAAATTCTAATATATTTATTAACAGAACAGTTTTGGTTTTACGATCTTTATTGGTTTTCTTTAATTGGTTTACAATGAATTTCTATTGCTACACAAAGGGGTCAGGTTTACTATATTAATAATATGCAGCTGTAAAAAAATCAGCTATTGTGGTTAATTACCCGAAATTATTATTTAAATATTATTGTTCGGAAATCCAACACAAAAAAATATGGACTTGGCTTAGAAAACGGTTAACGGATAGCTCCATTTTTTTCCAATTGAAGCTTAAATGAAAAAATAATAAAAAAAATTAGAGCAAATGGAAACATATTGTTTGTAGTGTTTAATTTCATAATTAGTAGTGTTAATGTCTAAAAATATTACTTAGTACTTATGAACATTGGGCGGTTCAGGCGTCGGTTAGTTATCTGTGTTTAAATATTTAAAATTTACGATAGACATAAGTAAATAAGTCTTCAACTATACATATCTAACTGGCTGAGGCATTTATAGTAATATTGATGTTAAATATAATACATATCATGTCTAAATGTAAGGTAGATCTAAGTGTATATTACATTTGCCCATTTATTCAGCTTCATTTTTTAATCTACGCTAGGTGTCTAGTAAATACATATCATTAATTTTTTAACTCTAGATGTACCTGGACATATCAATTTTTTAATCCTATAATTGAAACCTAGCCTAAGAACTGTGATGTTGTGTACCTATTTTCTGAAATTATATAATAGCTGAAAAAATTTAAAATAGAAATAAATTATATTTTTCTGCCAAAAATCTACGCCTTTGAAGATATTAAATATCTGAATTTTTAGCCAGACTTTTTTATGGTTGCAGTATGGCCTAACAGGAGGTACAGCTTTCCTAGATTTTCACTGTACGTTGTTAGTGATACAAATTATTATTACTGTTGTATGGGAGATGTCATTTGTGTATTAAATACTATTATGTGTTATAAATATATAAATTATATCAGCAACGCTGTTTTATTAAATACCTTTTATGATTAAACATGAAGAGTCAAAAGTCAAACAAAACTAAAGTCATATTTTAATAACCATTATAATTATTCAACAGTTTCAAAATGGGATAACGGTGGGCATAAGAATAATGAACATAAAAAAAATCGAGAACATTTATTCAAAAATAATCAACAACAAATTTTTTAAATACATTACAATACAACTTTTTCTTGACCAATGCATTTAAGAATACAGTGGCTAAATACTCAAACTACAAAGATAACCAATAGTAGTAGCACAATTAAAAAATCTTTAAGAGAGGTGCAAAAATCCAATATGACAAATCCCAAATTATCCAAAGAAAGGCGGTGGGGGCGGAGGGAAGAACAAGGGCGGAGGGGGCGGTGGCGGTGGCGGATAGCCGAAACCTCCAAAGCCGTAACCTCCAAAGCCGTACCCTCCAAAGCCAAAACCTCTTGGACCACCGATTGGACCACCGATTGGGCCACCCCATCCGCCTATCCAATGACTGCTCACATTCTGGAATAATGGAAAATTACATTAAGAGTATTTCACTCGTATAAGCTAGTTATTTTATTTTGATGTTTGTTTTAGGATGGTGGCAAACAAGCTTACGGTCCGCTTGATGGTTAGCGGTTTCCATAGCCTAAAGACGCTTTCAACACCAGGAGCATCAAATGCTCGTTGCCGAGCCTTCATAATTATGAACATCACGGACTGACTTTGGATTTTATGGTCACAGAATTTAAACGAATAGCACAAAAAAAGCATTTGCCCTGCCGCGGGATGATGACGGTGTTAAGAAAATGTAAAACCATCATTCGAATGGACTTGAGTGACTACCAGGCACGGGCCTTTATTGCTAATTAGAGGAATTAGTTCACCACGCTTGCCTAATGCGAGCTAGTTGATTTTACACACCTTCGTAATTCTTATGGAGAAATCACGATTTTTTCCTCCGCCATTGAAGCAACCGAGAATTAACAACCAATCACACAATTCCCAATTCTGTTTTGTCCCCTTCATAATACATTAGAGGATGAATTTGGTCAAAAAAGTGTCAATTTGACACGAGCTTCTGTGTATATCGATAGATAGCATCACAGTTTTGGATTTAAATTATGTTAATTAAAATGGTATGACAGTGTGATGTACACTGGCTGATACCGGAACGCGACACACTTGCGTGTGCCACTATGGCGGGTTTTACACCCTGTGCACGGTGGTTGCTATCCGGGCGGATATGAATATCCTACCACCAGCAATTTCAGCATGTAACACGTGCTTACTGTATTATTCCGCTAAGCAGTTCAAGTCCATAATAGTAATCAATTTAACAGTGATTTTATAAAACTGATAGGTACAACTTATTTCGTTACAAAAACTCACCTGAGCCAAAACCAAAATGGTTACTAAAGCAAAAATGAATTTAGTAAACGCCATTTTCTTAAATTGTATTATTTTATTTGTTCCACTAAACTTACTGGTCTAAGACTGAGGAATTCATCACTCCGTTGCAATTTATATAGAAAATGGAACAAACATAGTCTGATCTCTAAACATCTTTCTTTGTATCTTATCATAAAATAATAAGGTTTCAATTCCAATGATAAGTAGTTTTTCAAACGTAAAAACATTTTCCATTGATTACTGTATATTCTTCCAATTTGCAAGTAAGTGAATATTAGTGATCTGAGCTCCTTATAAATAGAATGTATAGCATATAACCATTGTAGTAAATATATACATACCTACGCACTTACTCCTGCATCCCCCGAAGGGCAGTTCAGTTCGTTCCCGACACCTTCGCAGCGTCTTGAAAACGGTCCTGAAAATAAATTTATAAACCCCAATAAAATGATGACCATATTTAATAATGGTCGCTATTATGGAATTTACAATGTTTGCCAAGACAACAAACTAATGTATAATAAGTAACAAGAACAAGAATATACTGTTTGTTTTGCCGATTGATTTACATATTGAGTTTTATTACAAACTAGCTGTTGCCCGCAACTTCGCATGCGTGATTACATTTATCATAAGTATGATCTCACAGCTAGAAAACATTTTTGGAACGGGAACGTGCGCGTGAGGCGCGAATAGTTCTTTAATATTATTGAGCAGAACCCATTTTTTATTTCTAAAAAATATAGTAGTCTAAATTTCTCTTTATAATATCAGCTATACCAGTGAAATACCAGTCAAAATCGTTCCAACAGTTTTTGGGATTAGCAGGAACAAATAGACAGACCGGCAACAGTTTTAAAAATTGTTTTTTTTGTCATATGTGTGTTGGATTTTATCGGTACCTGTCGAAGACTGAAAATCTATAGGGCCTTATTATGAAACGTAGACTAAATTTAACGATGTCTAATTGAACAAGTATTTATGAGTTGCCATAGGAACTAGTTAAAATAAACCTAGTTTAAGCTTTAGTTTACATTTTATAATAAGGCTTATATAAAAAAACACTTTAGTTTTTCCCAAATCTTCCCAAAACTCCCGGTCCAATTTTCCAAAATTATTTTCCCATTAAACCTTTTGGATTGGAACGAAGATAAATAAATCCCAAATCGTTTAGTAGGCGTTATCGAATCGGTATCTAAGGCGTTTAATTTTTATTTATATTGGTACAAACCTTTTCTATCTTCATGAACATTTGGATTTCAACAAACAAAAGGCAACATCACTGTACCTACGTAACTACTAAGTAAATATAAAATTATTTCAAATAAATATTTTTTACGCCGACTCGGAAAACGTAATTATTTACTTAGTATTCGTGATGGAATTTATGAAGGTGAATTGGATTCATATGTTTTTTGGTGGTAACCAAGACTTCTGTGTGCTTTTATGCTAAAAAAACGTTAACATCGTGCTATAATCCGTTTTTTTAAGTATCTACAGCCGATACATACATATACACTCACGCCTGTAATCTTCGAAGGGGTTGGTAGAGGTGTAATCAGTACACCCACTTTTCGCCGAATTTATTACGGTCCCAAATATGATATAGGGCGAGCCTATCGCCATACCGGGCACAATGCCAGACTCCGGGCTGATGGGCAGGATTCGGCGACTGGGCCTTAAGGTGGCCCTGAACAAAACCGAGGCCCTTTACTTTCACGGTCCTCGGATTCGGCCACCTTTAATGCCCCACATCAATGTGGAGGGGGTGCGGATTCCCATCGGCTGTACAATGAAGTTCTTGGGGTTGATTCTGGACAGCCGGTGGGATTTCCGTGCCCATTTCAAGGAGTTGTCGCCGAAATTGGTGCGGGCGGCGGGCGCGCTCGGACGCCTGCTGCTGAACCTGGAGGGACCTAATAGCCCTTGCCGAAGTTTATACGCTGGAGTCGTGCGGTCAATGGCCCTGTACGGATGTCCCGTATGGGCCGAGTCCCTGAAAGCCCGCTGCGTCGCCTTGCTGCGCAAACCGCAGCGTTTGTTGGCGCAGCGAATAGTAAGGGGCTACCGCACGGTCTCCCACGAGGCGGCCTGCGTATTGGCCGGCACCCTCCCTTGGGAGTTGGACGCAAAACTCCTCTCGTCCGCGTTCTTCTGGCGGGAGGAGGCGTCCAGTCGCCGTCAGGTGAGACTGGCCCCGAGGGAGATTGCAGCCCGGTTTCGCAGAACCGCTGTGGAGGAGTGGCATACCAGGCTGGAAAGCCCAAGTGCGGGCTTGAGGACCGTCGCGGCTGTGCGTCCTGTCCTAAAGAGATGGCTAGACAGGCGCCACGGTGCGCCAACTTTCCGGCTGACGCAGGTACTGACGGACCACGGGTGTTTCAGTTCGTTCCTGTATCGGATCGGAAAGGAGGTGTCTGCCGTGTGCCACCATTGTGGCAACTGCCGCGAGGACACGGCCCAACACACGTTGGAGGAGTGCCCAGCCTGGGACGAAGAGCGCAGCGCTCTCAGAGCAGTCGTCGGAGGAGACCTCTCGCTGCCGGCCGTGGTGTCGTCCATGGTAGCCAGCCGGAGGTCCTGGCGTGCGGTGGCCCACTTCTGCGAGAGCGTCATCTCGCAGAAGGAGAGTGCCGAGAGGGATCGGGAACGAAATGATCCCTCCCGCCGCCAGAGAAGACGTAGGAGGCGCCGGGTGGACGACTGACCGGCTTCTCCCGCCCTGTGGAACGGGGGCGTTTGAATTCCACCACGGTAACCCCTGCCTGTCGTACGAGGCGACTAATTGGGGCCATCGGGGGTCGCGGGCTCGCAGCGGGGGGCTGTCAGCCCGAATCGATGCATTCCCAGTTTCGGAGCATCGTGCGACCCCGAGATGGACGGCAGCGCGTGTGGTAAGGCCTCGTTCGCTGTCGTTGTTTGGTGCGCGGGGGCTCCTAAGCCCTCCCATGGAGATAGGCTGCTACGCAGCACCGCGCAGGGGCGGTTCCGGCAGCAATTCTAGCACTCCTTAGAATACCCCGGGATCGCTCCGTAAGCGCCGAAGAAGGCCACCGCGGGGTTTTAGCTGGTAGTGTCGGGTGGGGTGTACATAGGGGGTAGGGACTCGGCCCAGCGGCTGCCCGGATAGCCATCATCCGGGCGAGGGGGATGCTGGGTCGTAAGACCGGCTAGTCCAGCATAACCGTTTTATTCCTTATTCCGCTTCCCCCCGAAGCGGGCGGTAGTAATAAAACGCTTTCCCCGCGACAAAAAAAAAAAAAAGACTCCGGGCTGATACTTAGTATTTCTAAATAGGGAAACCTAATATCAATTTACCCCACTCGGGGATTCAACCCGAGACCTCAGCACAGCAATCGTAACGCATGCCAAATTACATATTCTCCACCGCGGCAGTCGATTTTCCTATGTAATATTCTTGTAGCTTAACTTGGACTAGTTTCCGTGAATAAAATGTACAATGCATGAAGTCATGAAGTCTTGTCAGTCAATCCCGAAACATTTTACATTTCAGCTTGCACATTCATTGATCTCATTGTCCCAAACATCTACTTCGAGCATGGTCAATAATAATACTTTAGTTAGTTTAGTTTTATTACTTAGTAGCATTTAGTTTTTTTTTTTGAATTATAATCTATATTTGCAAGAGAATGCCTTAGGCATTAAGTCCACCTTTACATATAAATTTGTGTATGAAGTGTTAATAAATAAATACTTACTCCCTGGTCCAGGAGTATTTTCAATCAGCATAATGTTTTCAAAAATACCAAATGTATTGACCTTAAAAGTCAACCTTAAAAGTGACTCTTGTATTTGGCCTATGACTGGCCACCTCAAGTCACCATGTTCAATATCTATAAAAAAAGATATCTACTAAAACTCGATGTGTGTATGTCTCCTATGGACTCCAAAATCTTCAGAGCGATTGGTAGCGATCGGAACATCAGATATTTTTTGTTTTTTTTTGGTAATTTTGTGTCATATTTTCCCAACAAATTAATATTAAATCAGATTTTATATCTTTTTCTAAAATTTTTGAACATTCACAATTAAAATCGATAATAGGATGGGTCGCTAGCTTAGAGTATTTAACACTGCCTACTCTAAGGTCGCTAGTAATAAATATAAAAGCCATAAATGGAAGCCAGACGTCATGCTTCTGCTATCATTTATATCGACTGAGGAAGGTAATTCTCAATGCTCATCTGACCCAAACAGACAGATTCCAAAGTCTTTTGCTCTTATTGTCGCAAAAAATAAATAATGCTTGTAGCAAGAGGTCATACTTACGTGGGTAATTGAGCATTAGATTGAACTACATACTGTTATTATAGAGACATCAGTGGGCATTAAAATATTGTCCGTATTTCAAGGTAAGCAACGACCGAAAACTTTCCTTTACATTAAGCTGCGTTTGAGCTCTGGTTTATAAGCTTAGCAATGATATTATGTTTTCATTTTAGACCCTAAATAAATATTGTAATTAAAATCTCTGATAAAATAGAATTTTAGCAGAAATAATAATTAAACCATATCATGTTCACTGTATATGGCTAAGCCTTAGAGTAAGTAGTCTTAAATACTCAAAGGGCACATAATAAAATGTGTACTTTAATTGCTCTTATAATATACAGAAAACTAACTCCGCTGGTTCAACAAGCCAAAGTGGAGCTTGCATCTAAAAAAAAGTGAATATAAAATAAAAACACATTTCAACAATAAATATTTTATTGAAATTATCAATCCACAGGGCTTTAAATTCGTTGTCCAAAATCTGTATGTGATGTCTTAAACTATCCAAAAAATGGTGGTGGTGGACGGTAGAAGAAGGGGGGTGGTGGGGGCCGATAATATCCTCCGAACCTCGCGTAGCCAAATCCGCCTCCCACTACAACCGGAGGACCGCCCCATCCACCTATCCAATGGCTGGTGACATCCTGGGAACAATTAAAATATGTTATTATTCTTAGCAGAGATGAATAAACATTGTGATGGAAACCCTGCCTTGGTGGCGCAGTTGTAATTGCGCATGCGTTACGGCTGCTGCGCTGAGGTCTCGGGTTCGACCCCGGGTCCGGTAAAGTGATATTGGGTTTTTCTATCTAGAAAATCTCAGTATCAGCCCGGAGTCTGGAATCTGTGCCAGTATTATCACGCCTGTAATCCCCGAACGGGTAGACAGAGGTGTAACCAGTACACCCACTTTTCGCAGAATTTATTTCGGTCTCATAATGTGATAGGTGGCGGCTTATCGCCATACCGGGCACAAATTCCAGACTCCGGGCTAATGCTGACAATTTCTAGATAGAAAAACCCAATATCACTTTACCTGACCCGGGGATCGGACAGCACAGCAGTCCTAAGCACGTCGTACTAAACCTTATTTGTCTTGAATATACAAAAAAGATTCCGGGGTCTAGATTAATGAAAGCTATAATATTAGTTTCAAATTGCAAGAACTACAGAATGAGATTCATTAATAAAAACTTATACTAATAGCGATAATAGGATAGTATCTGGACGCCATTGCGCTTACCATCAGGTGCAGTGTGGTCACTTTGCCGAGCCAGAATAAAAAAAAAAGCATCAGTAATTTAAACTCACCTGCGTCAAAACCAAAATTGTCACCAAAACAAAAACAAATTTTATCGAAGACAGCATTTTCTAACTATTTTACGTGCTATTTCCTCTGGGCTCACTGATCTAAGAGTCAAGAATCATCGTGTCATTTTCATTTTATATAGAAAATAACTTGTCTTTGTACGTCTTAATTGTTCCCTAACACAAAGAGATAAGATTCAAAATGTAATAATAACTTAGAAATAGGGGTAAATACGTTATTGGATCTATCACTTAGCAAGCATGGTAAAATTGATGATCTAAGTTCATTAGACGAATAATGCCTATACAGTATAACATAAAATCTATTGAGGAATATAAATTACAGATTAATAATAATACTATAAATAATACTAGCCTTGTATTAAACATTGTCAAAATTTCCAAGTTTTTCCATATCTTTACTTTTAACGTCTCTCTGTGGTATCTTATTTTCATCGTTCAAACCGTGATTCAAGATCCTTTGTCATTCAGTATGTCTTTCCTTCGTCTTCCATACTTGAACACTTACATCAGTCACAACATCAAAAAACTATTTTACCATCATCCTACATCTATTCAAGCTAACTAAGTTAGAAGGTTCTGGTACTCCATCACGTAGGAGATTTAATTTATTCGGCTTGAAAGAGCCTTTGGGTTCCTGTCGAAAGGGTATTGTAAAAATAACTCCACTGAAATTTTGAAATAAGCATGACTTTACAAAAGTGTCACATACATATGTTACCCACGACTGTGCCTGCCCCCATACGTCAAACTTTAATGTGGGATATTAAGAACTGCAGAAGACTAGGGTCCCACCACACCCTGCCTCGAAACAAATATTTATGTATCCCACAAACATTTATCTCCGTGCAGGGATCAATCCACCGCTTCCCGTGTTACAGCCGGCTACTTGCTTGTTGCAACACTAGGATTGTCAAATCATTTTTAAGGAAGTCTTTACTGGAGGAATCACATGGCAAATTATGGCCGCTGAGTTCACGCCATTGAAGCATAGGTCCATGGTGGATCGCACAATGGTTACTCTTCAATTGCAAGTGTTTATAGAAGATACTGACTTGGCATTTGGCCTACTTGCTGAGCAGCTGGCATAGTGCTAAAGTTTTGCAGTCATATGTGCACAAGGATTTTGCATGAAATTTTCCCCTTTTACGTTTTGCTAATGCCTAACTCGGAAACTACTGCGTAAAAATATACAGGATTTTATTAAAGATATATTATTCATACTGCGGTACAATTTACTGCCGTAGCTCAAGGTCTGGAGGGAAAAGCACTATCTGAAATTATTACGCCCACTCATACCTATAAACTGAGGCTAGTTTATCACAATCAAAATAAAAAAATCAGCAAGTTTATTTTATAAACCTGTTTTATTCCACTGCAGGGTAAGCTTTCCTATCGATTGGTAGAAATGTAAATGGATCCCTTATTTACAAAGCACGTTGATGATCAAAATACATTACGATATCTAAAGTATTATATATTAGTATTAAGATTTTAATAAAAAATTAAAACCAATATACCAAGCAAGGTCAGCGCGAGGTAATGGTTGTATGTCGGACATTCTACGTGCAAATGAGTTTGCCTTAGATTTCCATTTTATTGGGACTTGCATCCCCTCAAATTGACGTTAGAAATTAAAGCTAATTAATTAGAATTTAATAGCTAATTAAATATTAAGAAGCTTATGCATCTCTACCGATCACCTGATATTCAATATAGAGCGTATAATACAAACAATTAAAGATTACTACTTCATTGTTTATTAAGCCGATCGAATACACTGTCGAAATGAAAGCCTAATTCCTCAGCCCATATATCCTGACACTAGATTAATGCTATTAATGAAACACAAATTTGAATGACATGTAATTAATTTCAAGTACATTTTCCATAGAAAAACCCCTACAACTAAAATAATACATTTAGCATGTATGAGTTAACACACTTGGGTCTCCCCTGAGTTGTCCTAATTAGCATCTACGTAGTAATAGTTATTTGTACTACGACGTGTCCAGGAGCTAATAATGTTCTTTGTTATGTCAAGTATGTTAATACTCCTGCGTGGCGCAGCGGGCGTATATCCGGTTGTAAACCGAGTGGCCGCGAGTTCGATTTCCGCACCAAGACAAATGTTTATATGACCCACGGATATTTGTTTCAGGTCTGGGTGTTGTGGGACCGTAGTCCCTCGTAGTAGATAGATTCTTTATACCCACGATACTGGTTTTACCTAGTGTGGGGTCGGAACTATGTGTGTATTTATATTTAATATGCCAAAAGTTTTAATGATTAATGAGTTCCGAGCTTGTAAATTTATTAATCCCCAGAGTTATAACGCAGACTTTGTTCTTTATATTATAATTTATACAATAATAGAATCCACAAGAATTTTTCATACCATAATAAAAAAAAAATATTTAGAGCCATAGTTACATACACGCATTCATAAAATTAATAACACCCTTTTTGATAATATGGTTAAAAATATTCCGCGCTCATAGACAACATTTACTATACCTACATATATAGTGGAAAAGTCAATGTGCCTGTGACATTGGAACATACATATGTCACAAAGTAATTTAGCAAGTCATGATCATGATATCACGGCGTATATTACTGTGCGCTATATTCTCTTACGTTTCTACGCCTTACCTTCTAGATCTATGAGACTATCCCGCCCACACACCCGACATTGTAACTCCTGTTTAGCCAGGATCAACAATGGCACCCATTTTTTCGACACCGAGTAATGAAACTCGAGTCCTTGAGAATGCTTAACTGTCTTTTATCCCGCAACGAAATTAATCAAATAGAAATATAGGGAGGAGTTGGAAATATAAGTTGTCCACTTCCCGCCATAGCAAAGCGGGATGAACTAAGATCTTCCTTCCAGACAGTGTTTTTTTTTATCTTTGAAATGGCACACGAACAAGAAAGTCACCTCATGGTAAGTAATCAGCCGCTCATAAATCCAATACCAGAGATATTAAGGTTATTTTACACCCTCAGTGGCGAAGTTGTAATTGCACATGCGTTACGATTGCTGTGCTGAGGTGCTCGGTTTCGATCCCCGGCTCGGGTAAAGTGATATTGGGTTTTTATATTGTATTTTTAACCTACTTCAAAAAAGGAGGAGGATTACCCGAAGACGCCTGGACCGATTTGAGAAATTCTTTTTTTGTTTAAAAGGGTATACTTCCCATGTGGTCCCATTGGCACCAATTCAGGATCTGATGATGAGATCACAGAAAAATTAAGGGAAACCCTCAAATTTTATTGTGAAGCATAATTTGTTTTTTATTGAAGTCGGTGTACTTTTTATGTATAAAAAAACTTTTACATTTTATTATTGGTTTAAATACTCAGTATCAGGCCGGAGTCTAGTATCTGTGCCTGGTATGGCGATAGGTTCGCCCCCTACCACATTATGGGACCGAAACTCGGCGAAAAGTGGATGTACTGGCTACACCTCTGCATACCTCTTCGGGGATTACAAACGTGAGTGTATATGTATGTATGTATGTGAACGAATAAGTAAGTCACCTGATGGTAGGCAATCAACCGCACATAAATCCTACAATGCTAGGGAAATTAAGGTTATTTTACACGCTTTATATTAGCTTCACCTGTATATATGTATGTTTATATGTAAAGGAATCTTTCAACGTAATATTCACCACCTTCCAGAAGTCCGATTTACATGAAATTTTGTACACGTATCAAGGACCGATGACAATTCAATATTTTCATAACTTTAGCCTTATATCCTAACCAGGACCGCCAGGATAAAAAAATATGAAAATTTTAGATATTTTTTTTTTATCATTTAGTCTTGATTTGAAAACGATTCTTTTAATTACAAGTACTTTCGATGCTGTTTTGAAAATAAATTATAGTTTAAAAAAAACTAATTAATCTGTATATATAAAAGAAGAAACTGACTGACTGACTGACTGATTGACTGACTGATCGATCAACGCACAGCCTAAACGGCTGGGGTTAGAGACTTGAAATTTTGACAGTAGGTACCTTTTATCACGTAGGCATCCACTAAGGAAGGGTTTTTGGAAATACCACCCCTAAAGGGGTAAAATAGGGGATGATAGTTTGTATGAAAATCCGTCATTTTTGAAGTTAAATTCATGAAAATTGGTATTTGGCCTTTTAGTTAAAAATAAAAAATATATGTATCAGGCTTTTTGGAAATTCCGCCCCTAAGGGGGTAAAATAGGGGATGTAAGTTTGTATGAAAATCCGTCATTTTTTTAAGTTAAGACATGAAAAATGGTATTTTGTATTGTATACTTTTTCTCCCAAATATGACCTTCACGCGGGCGGGGCCGCGAGCAACAGCTAGTAACTAATAAACGAAATGAAAAAAGTAGCGACGTTGAAGTGTTACTCGGCCGAAATCAACGTGGTGGCCCAGTTACTGGTGCTCTACATTCATTTTGTTAAAAATTTATAATTATAGTTATTTTTTATTCCGTTACAAAAATTATTACAAAGCTATAGATTTTCGGTGACCACACATTCTGGGCCTGATTTTAGTATAGTTCAGTCAAAGTTTTGTAGTTATTTATTGTTTGTTAAATAGGTTGTTAGACTACATCAAACATTTTCACAAACTTAAATTCATTAAAGTGGTTTACTCGTGACAAGAATTTTTTAATAACAATATTATACTTTACGATCCATGTCAAATACTCATGTTAAGTCGGTACACTGGTAAAATGTATTAAAAATTTAG
Source organism: Laothoe populi (assembly GCA_905220505.1). NCBI lineage: Eukaryota > Metazoa > Arthropoda > Insecta > Lepidoptera > Sphingidae > Laothoe > Laothoe populi. The sequence goes on from HG992157.1 coordinate 6,668,989, forward strand.
AACTAATTTACGTTATTAATCGCTCTTAGACTAATTTGCTTCGATATACATAATTTAGCTATAAGTATATATTTATGTAAACCAGAAACTTCGACCACATGTGTGTGTCATTTGGGTTGCTCTTGAAACTACGGATTTCGTCTAATACATAAAAATAACCGAATTATAATAAAACCTAGCACCTTCTGGCTTCTTCTAAGGAAAAAACATTGGTCAGTCTAATACTAACCTTGTTTCATACTAAATAGAGTTCAATTTAGTCTGTTCCATGATCCAGATTAGATTTCCAAAGTTATATCCCAGGTCAAGTACGTTTGTGACGCAAATGGAAAACAGGATGCTTAGTGATGTAAATAGATGGTATCGATACCAATGTTATATATCGTCACCATCCGTATTATATTTACGCGAATATTGGCTATTTACTGTAAGAATCGATAAAGAAATCGAATGATGTGTACATGTTTTTTTTACCTACAAATGATTTTTCAGATATATTGTTTGTATTTAAATTAATGCAATTTTAGAAATATTGAAAATAATTAAAATGCTATTTAACAGACCAGGTAACCTCCGTCGAGTTGATCATTCCGACGCTCTACTGCCATAAAAATCTCTTTGATTATCTACTATAGAAAATGAAACTGAATTTTTATCATCTTTGAATATAACCTGTTTGTTGAAATTAAATCAATTTTACGGATTTTATTTTTACTTAACTAGTCCCGACGTTTCGAAATCTTTACAGCCTTTATGGCCACGGAGTGGACTGAGTTATATGTCATCACGAATGTAGAGTGTAACATTTCTACCCACAATGGACTAAAATAGTTAAAATAAACCAGGATAAAACCCATAAAGTTAGTTTAATTTCAATGTGTAATATTCGCGTTAAGAAATCATTATGTAACTTGTTTATGTTTTTCAGTGATAGCTTAATGATATCAATATAAACCCCATCCCTAGTGTGGTAACGGCGCATCTGCACTGCGCTGGACGCAATCGATGCAGCTCGTCCGGGACTCGGGAGCCGAGACTTCCCGCCGATTCATGAAATTTTCAACTTATGCTTCAATTCAGATTATTGAAGCATAAGCTGTTACATGTAATATCCATCAACGTGGTTTCATTTCGCGTTTTCGATTTATTTATCTTAGAATCACCAACATGACATACATTGTTGTGTCGACAGCCTCCGTAGCGCTGTTAGCGAGTAGCCGGCTGTGAAACGAGAGGCCGTGGGTTCGATTCCCACACCGGGACAAATGTTTGTGTGACAGACAGATATTTGTGTCCGGGGTCTGGGTGTTGTGAGACCGAAAGTTTCTCGCAGTCCCAGATACCCACAACACAAGACTCGTATCTTAATGTGGGATCGGGGCTATGTGGGGCTGGCTATAACACCCAACAGTCACACGACTGTTGGGTATTATTTATTAATTAATAATTTAATGTTCTTATTTTTATTATCGTTTCACTTTCATGATTACATTAAAGACCATGTTGATTCATTTTAGCTTTTGCGGTTTTTACGAGTGTTACGAACTGTGGATACGAAAGTCGTAGGTTCAAAACAAGCCCTAATGGCTTACGTCTCAGACTATTCTAAAGTTAGGTGCGTAATCATTGTTAATTTTCGATTGCTTAACGGTGAAGGAAAATAGCGTGAGAAAATCTGCATACCTGAAAATACTATGATATGTATGTGAAGTCTACCAACCCGCATTAAACCAACTTGGTGGACCTTAGTACAGTAAACAATTAGATAGGTTAGGCCTAAGCCTAACCCCTCTCATCAGTAGAGAAGGCCCATGCCCAGCAGAGCGATAAGGTTAATACAGGACTGGTATTATTATTATTATAAGAAGCGGTCGAGGTTCTATTGTCAGAGTACTCAGAAGGCGACAAAACGGCCAAACAACGTATTCCAACTCTAGACCCCCGACAAAACCTATTATAGTTTATGACCAGAATGCATAAGATTCTAATATACACATTTCACGGTCACTATGATGACAGTCAGATGCCTCAACCGTTATAAAATCTGAAGGTGACCGGATGACCAAGGAATAAACGCGCCTTTGAATAACTATATAGCAATTACTCTCCATCTAAGTTTGCTCTAACAAATTCACAGGAGTTATTCTAAATACATTGTAAGGCTAAAACTTAATCTTCGTTGCTGTTAAATAGGATTTATTGTTAATCCGTCCAACTATGAGTGGTTGGAAATTCTAAAACAAGATTAGCCGCAAAATTAATTAATAATTTACGTAACATGGTTAAACTGAATCATTCTACAAAGTAACATTGGGTGAACTTCTCTAGTTACTTCAATTTTAATAATTAATAATTCGAAATATATGTTCCTAACGTACTCAAGAGAACTATAGAGGGGGATAAATTTATTGAATAGTGATTTTGATAATTTGGTAGGACATATAGAGACACTTTACTTTTAATAATGAATAATCATAATGCTGTTAGAATTAAGCATTTAGACTAATAAGAAGCGTTATCATCAGTACCGCTACAAAGAATTTGTGTGTCTTATGTCAAAAGTTATTATTCTTTTGTTATTAGATACTTTATTAAGGCGTCTTGCACATTGAATTTGTAGTAAACATTGAATGTGACTTGGGGCCTGTGAGCCTTAGTATAAACGTGAATTTATACAACAGATGACCAGTGATGTATTTGTTTTAAGCAAGCAAGCAAAAGCTGAAGCTAAGCTAAAGCATAGACATTTAAAATTAGTGCTAAATAATAATGTGTTTGTGTTGTTTTATACATTTAAAAGTGACCAAACGATCAATAGGTAACATACTTTACCATATATTTCAGTCCAAGAAATAATTAATGGTATATCACCTACATCGTAAATTCTGAGTCTGGCCATTACATACAAATTTGAAAGTTATTAAATTAATTAAACACTCCCTTTGGCTACAACTTCGTTGGATGTCTGGATATACTATAATTGAACAGCTCAAGTAAAAGATTGTATATTACAGCCTCGGACGCACAGTGGTGGGTAGCCGGCTGTATCTGAAGGCCACCGGTTCGATCCCAGCACTGAGACAAAAGTAAGTGAATTCGTGTGACTCAAATACTGAGAGTTTAGTTGTTGTGAGACCGAAAGTCAAGAGACACAACACAAGACTAGTATGGGATCAGGACTATGTGTGTGACTGCTGGCTGTTGTTTGCTTATTATTATTTATGCATTTTTAAGGTTTTTTATTATTGTGTTCGTGATGGTAACCTTTTTTGTACTTATTATGAATCTTAATACTGCAAAGAGACTACGCCGCACTTGAAGTTAAGTATAGTGTAGGTCAAAATAACTTCGAGCGTTCAAAATCATTGCGTCCCTCGACGTACACAAAAATTACCAGCCTGAGGTCATTTTATATATACTGACAGATTTCTGAACGTGGCTTGCCAAGAAATGTAACTTTGGCGGGATTTTCATCATGTGTCTGGTAGTCACAATAAAGTCGATACCAGCAACTAATTTAATAAATGTATAAAAAGCCCGGAGGCTGGATTTGGGCCCGGCATGGCGATAGGCACGCCCCCTATCACATTATGGGACCGTAATAAATTCGGCTAAAAGTGGGTGTACTGGTTACACCTCTGCCTACCCCTTCGAGAAGTACAGGCGTGAGTGTATATGAATGTATCAAAAATGGTTTGCTAAAACTATAGAAATAATTAACCAATCCATTCTTCACTTTAGTTTAAAGTCGTCAAAAGAACCACGATTGTTCGGTTACAGTACTGGCTAACTTGCTTGTTTGCGGTATTAAGCTATAAAAAACCTGGATCTAAAACAATGATATCGCCATTAATTTCAAATTAACTATCAACAAACCATAACTAGCATATGTGGTTATTTCCTTAAACAATTCGAACACAGTTATGTGGATGCATCGAAACAGGTAGTCAAGTGGTCCATCCTAAAAACCTGCCCCGGGCATTGAACCCACGAAACGCCGGCCAGCAACCTTACAATCCTGATTTACTATTATACATTCATCACATAAGAGGAGAATATTTTTTCCAAATTAATTAGTTGGTAGCATGTTGGCAGCGTTGTTGATTTATACCAAAAATTGATTCAAATCTACTTTAACTCAAACGTCAACGTCAACGTTTTATAATAAAATCGCATAGTAAGAGAAATACATTAAATAGTTATAAACAACATTATAAATAATCTATACATATATAATTACTTGCCCTGATTGAATGATTCATCAAAGCATACGTGATTTTGGTTAGAAATAAATGTACACGCGGATCAAAATATAAACCCTAATTGGATGAACTGGGGCCTGATTGACTGATTCATCAAAGCATACGATTTTAATACGTTAGAAATAAATGTACACGCGGATCAGCGTTGTTCAAAATGTAAACCCTAATTGGGTGAACTGGGCGACTAAAGTTTTCTGTCTGTTGGTTTTCACGAACAAGCCAATGAGCCAATTTTGATGGGATTTTGTATTTTTTTAAATTTTACGTGCGCAATACACGAGCAAATGCTTGTTCCTAATATGAAAGATAATTGGAAGGAGTTATTTTATAAGTCCATGCCAGATTCAGTGCTGGTCGTATAATATTACATATCACATCTACTCCATTTTAATTATAAATAGACATGGAGTTCATAAATCCCAATAAGCGTCTGCATTAATTGTGAGCTTTTTGTAACTTTTTTGCGACTCATTAACAGTTAACAAGCGTCGGGAACGGATGTACAAATAAACAAAAACAAATAATTTTATTTTTAAACACCCAAACTGCCTTCGGATTCCTTGCCAGGGCAAATTCAAGGTTTAAAGGGGCTTTGGTGTGTTCATTTTTTATACAAGTCAATGACGAAAGGAGCAGGTCCTTTGGAGATCCCTGAGTTTTTCTATAGTTCTGATGGACACTATAATAAGGTTTTAAGACAGTTGTTTGACCGTGTTCCGGCCATCTGAGTACTCTGACTTTAAACCTTCGACTACTTCTTAACGTTCTTACCCCACGGCGTAGTGTGATGAAGCTACACAGCAGGCCGGCATGATTGTGTTGAGTAGCGAGGGTTCGATTATTTCTCGCTACTTGATACTCTAATTGGACGTTACTGCGCTTACCAAAAGATGCAGTTGGTCACTTTGCCGTGCCAGAATAAAAAAAATGTACTTGATTGGGATGAATGAATTGAAGTTTTTGGGAATGTATATGGTTGGTTCCAGCTTGTAAGATATGATAGCCTTAAACTCGATTGACGGCGCTGTTATCGTTTTTTTAAGCGTTAAATGTCTGTCCCGCGGGCGATACCGCGAGCAACAGCTAGTATTATAATAAAAAGTACAAATATACGAAGCATTAAAAGCAAGAATTTTTACATCATTATTCACAGCTTGTAGGGTCTTAATGGGTCAAGGCCTCTTTATATTTCGATGATGTCTTCAAAGTGTACTCAAGCACTCTTTATGCCGCCAGCCTCCCCTCTCACACCCAGAGCGCTCTCACAAAGCACAAAGGCGCGCAATCTGGGAAGAGCAAAATCCCGTTCCTACACACCTGAACTAATAAACGCTGTGTACCTCTTGTATCCATTGTCTTGCCTATAAAATCAAGTTACATTATACGTAAAAAAACAAGAAGTACACAGCATATATTGATTAGCAAATCCCTAATGATAAGTTCATAACCCTGAATAAAAAATTAAGTTTTTTTTTCATCCTGGCACGGCAAAGTACATCTGATGGTAAGCGCAGTGCCGTCCATTTAGAGTATCGAGTAGCGAGAGACAATCTATCCCCCGCTACTCAACACAATCATGCCGGCCTGCTTCTTCTCACTACGCCATGGGCAAAAAGGTGAAGAAACGGTCGAGGGGCTAGTGTCCGAGTATTCAGAAGGCCGCAAAACGGCCAAATATCGTACCGTATCGTACTCCAGACCCCTGACAAAAACTGGATGTACACAGGGCTGATCCCGAAACGCGACACACTTGCGTGTGCCAATATAGCGTGTTTTTCAACCTGTGTACGGTGGTCGCTATCTAAGCGGATATGAATATCCTACCACCAGCATCAAGTTAATGTCAGATCCTTCATTCTATCGGGAGCCTATTCCAATCACAATACTCACAGCGCTCACCCCTCTGACTTTCCTTAGTTGTGTATTCACTCTCAATTATTACTTTATCGGTGAAAAAAAATTATATGAGGAGACCTGATTACCTGAGAATTCTTCAGAAAGTATTTCTAAGGTGTAAAATCTACCAACCCTCATTAGGTGAACTACGGTTTAACCCCTCCAAATAAAGACTGAGTTGCTTTGGCACGGTATATAAAAATAATGACATTATTTTAATATTTGTTAATGATCGCATTTTTCGTTATAGGGTTTGTCTGAAGGACTTTATAACTTAGGTCACCTGGGAGTCACTAAGAGACAGGAATCTTTGCCCAAGCACCAAGTACACAAATAAAAATGTATCAAATAAGGAAGCACTGCATGCAATCAAAACTTGGCTGGTATTATATCCAAACAACTTTGTTATTTTAATTCATGTCATGAAAGAATATTTTAGCGTCAATACAATATTCTGTTAAAACCTTTCGATATAAAATCTCTGTACGCTTGCTCAGAGAACTTTCGTAAGTATGTGCCGGTATTAAAATCCATTTTAGATTAAAAGTATTGCGCAGTTACGCCGTTTCGTCTTGGAGAGCGTCCGTCAACAGCCTTCACAACTCTCGCTTGGTTATGCCGCCTGTGACATGGTAAAGCCTTGTCCATATTGGCAAAAGCTTATATTAACATAATTTAGGAAATATGTCGATTTTCGTACATTTTATGTTTATGCTGACGGTTCTGGGAAAACATAAAATCTGTCTTCATATTTATAAGCATTTTATCGCTGCATACTACATCATTGTTGCATTTCAGGATAAGTATCTTATTTTATATTTCTAGGGGAAATTTTCTTCTTTCTAGGGGTTTATAACGCATGTATTATCTGTCGTGCGTCCGAGGAAATGAAAATGTCTAGAAACAAATAAATCTACAAACAAAAAGCTAGACAATACGTTGTCCGTAGTCAACATTATATTTTAGAAATAGCAAACTTTAAAATAAATAAAATACACCCAACAGTCACACACATAGTTCTGACCCCACACTAGGTAAAACCTGTATCGTGGGTATCAAGAACTACGAGGGACTACAGTCACACAACACCCAGACCCGAAACAAATATCTGCCTGTCACACAAACATTTGTCTCGTGTGGGAATCGAACCCACGGCCTCTCGTTTCACAGCCGGCTACTCACCCGCTGCGCCACGAAGGCTGTTAAAAATGTTTATATCATGATACATATACCTAACTGACATCTGTATCCCCGAAAAGAAGCTGAAGTGCAAATACCAGAAAACATGGTTTACCAAGTTTATTATATCCTTCTAATGACGTAATAGTTTGCGAGCTTATCGCTATTCAAATGCTGATTGAGTCGAAAGCTCTAACGATTGTGAGTAACCGCCCCGGAATGAATCCAAGACTTTGCCAGTTATTGACTTAAGTACGGTACCATATCTCAATGTCGCCTTATTTAAAAATGGTTAAAATTAAACATATTTTAAAATTCATCATTACATATATAATAAATATAATAATACTAGCCCTGTATTAAACATTGTCCCATTGCTGGGCACGGGCCTCCTCTACTACTACTTTATATTTATTACATGTTATAAATAAAAAAAAGTAATAATAATATAACACTTTATTGTTATTTAGTCGTACAAATTGGCGGTCTTATCGCTAAGAGCGATCTCTTCCAGAAAACCATGGCATAGTATATACAACCAACAAAATAAATACTATTAACCTACATCTGTAACGCAAAATGTATTATTTCTTAGAGACTGCCTACCGTCTTTTTTACTAAAATCAATTTCACTCATTTACATATTCAATAGATGTTTTATTATATTACCTAACGACAACAAAGGTTAGGTTTTTGCCTAAAAATATATTTCTCCAAAATTGACTTTACTTCAGAAAGAAGAAAATTTTACGTATGTATTTTTAGGGTCGACTCTTATTAGAAATTTACTTTGAATTCTGTGTTACTAAGGGAAGTATAAAGCTTTGATCTCGAAATTAAAGCAATTAATTAAATTAGTAAAACTTATAAAATGATAAATATAATAATTGTACATAATATTTTCGCTTTTATTTTATGCATAATAACGTGTTAAAAAAACAACTTCACGAACTTTCTTGTGAGGGAAATTAATCAAAAATGAAGAGTAGCCTAACTGTAATTTTGACACTCATTTATTTCTTACCTCGGTCATCTCAATTTTGATGCTAAGTATCCTTTTATTTAATTGATAACTTTACAGATGAAGAAACTAAATATATAAAATTGTAAGAGAAAAATATTGCAATGACTATGTGAACCGAGCCTACAGTACCCATCATGAAATATAGCCCTTTTACATTACTACTACACAGAAATGTTCTCTCCCACGCACTTTGCTTGAGGGGTGATCGAATCTGTTAATGGAAGAGGGTGGTAATGGTATTGGCAGTCTGACGCTTACCTGACCCTGAACTTCAGGGTCAAGGAGAAAGGGTCACGCGAAGGACGAAATTTACGAAAGAAATTGCATTTAGTGTAAATTTTCAAGACTTGGGCAATTTGCATACATAATTTATAATTTACATTAAGTTTTTCTGACAATGTTTGATTCGGTGTTAAATGTACACCGTACCATTGAATATATTATCTTTTATGTATTATTTAAAATGACACGTTACACCAATCTGAACTATAATCAACTTTATGTGACGTAATTTCAAATATGAGTGATAGTGCGTGTGATTACAACTTAGAAATCAATTTATTCCTAGTCCTTAATTATATCACGCGAGATCATCATATATTGCAATTAATAACTCAAGTGCATATACAAGCACGCCTGTAATCCCCGAAGGGGTAGGCAGAGGTGTACCCAGTACACCCACTTTACGCCGAATTTCGGTCCAATAATGTGAAAGGAGGCGAGCCTGTCGCCATCCTGGGCACAGGTTCCAGACTCCGGGTTTATACTGATTATTTCTAAATAGAAAAACCCACACTTAGCAGTGTAGTCGTAACGCATGCGCAATTACAACTGCGCCACCGAGGCAGTATAACTCAAGTGCACGACAATATTTCCTAATTAAAACGACTCTATATTTCTAAAAGATAATTATTACTTTTATCTATGGCTAAAAATTCATTGACTAAACCACATCTTAATACAAATACAATATAATTTATAACAATCATCTCCTTATCGCTATTTCATTATAGATCTTACATTGTATGTAGAGTACTAAACCCGACTTATTACGCTCTAATTAGTTTACTTCCTATTGGATGCTGGTAGTACCTTCATGTTTGAAAATAATGTTTAGTGTTTACACATTACAACTACACTTTATAACATTATAGAAAATAAGGGTACTTAAAATAACATCCTATAGAACTTGTAGAGCCAAAATCTGTTTCATGAAATACTCTGTAAAATATTAAAAATAATACGAAGTTGAAGTTGAAGGGAATATTTTCATGGGCTAATTGTGTGGCAATTGATACACTCATTAAACAAGAATAATATTAAGGTTATATTGCAATGGGTTCCAGCTCATTTAGGGCTACGAGGCAACGAGGAAGCTGATCAAATGGCAAAACTTGCAGGTGACAGGGGTACCGACATTCTATATATGCCAGATCACTGGGAGTATTGTTCCAAGTTTAAACTTTCATGCTTTGATAAATGGGTTAAGCATTTCAATGACATCTCTAAGATCAAAGGGCTTTGGTATCAAACAATACAGAATGAGCCTCCTCGGGTGCCATGGTTTGATGATATCTCATTAAGTAGAAGTTATGTCAAATTAGCGTTAAGACTTCGTTCTGGGCACTATCCATCAGCAAACTTTGCATATCTAATGGGAAAAGCTGCATCGCCTAACTGTGAGGCATGTAATAAAATTGAAGATGTGCATCATTTGCTGATGGAATGTGCAAAGAACAAAAATGAAAGAGAGGCTATGATTAGAAAATTCGGTCTAAATACATTGTATGTTGGACTTATTCAGAGTATATTAGCTAACCCTAAATCCGACCTCTCAAAGCAAATTTGTAGTTTGGCAGAGTATCCTAAGCCTTAAAATTGTTCCTTTAGCCTAGTATACACCATAGTTAATAGTTAATAGAATTTGTACATTTAGTGATAAGGTACGATGGGGTTGGCATATCCTTGTGGATAAAAACCCCAAATTAATAAAGATTAAAAAAAAAATTCGTGGGCTAAAATCATTGGGAATTTGTAGGTGTTATTAATCTTCACCAAATTAAAATGAAAAATTATCTGTAAGGAAATATTTTCGTGATAAAAGAACTTAGCAATCAAACATCACCTTTACCTACCTTACGGAATGAGGAAAACTTGGAAATAAGACTGAATTTAACTTTTCTTTTTTAAGTAGCTTTTGACTTGGAGCATCTTTGGAGACAGGCGGCCGCTTAACGCCTTTTACTGAAATAAAAATGGAAACCGCTCCGCAAATGACCCTACTTATACAATATTGACTTATTGTTTTGATCTATATGAACTGTGTTTTTTTTATTTGTTCCGATAATTAAATAATATTTTGATAGAGTCAAATATTTGCATTGATATCATGGTCCGAAGGGATTTTACTTATAATATGGTATAAATAGAAACATAAGTTTTCCAAGAATAATGAATTCATAATCTTCTGTAGTCGATTAAATTTTCGTAAAATATTTTTGACTAATTTAAGATATATTGTCAATACAGCTGTTTTCGATATTTTGACACCAATAATAAATCTCAAGTGAATACTTAAAATAATCGTTAGACAAAAAAACTACTCTGAGAAATTAGATGCAATTTCACAAGCTAAAAGACAAAACAAACCAATTATTCCCATTTAAATAAAAAACTAATGCTCTATAGTCAGTGATCCCGTTTGATTACATTCCGTATAATCTTCCTGATACTTGTTCCGAACAAAAATCAAGTAAGCACCTGCGTGTACGCATCTTTATAGAGCGTCGCAGCCAGTCGCACGCCAACCGCAATAGGGGACGGACGCGCGCCCCGTGATCGATAATATAAAACAAAAATACCTCGATAAACACAAAATAACAATAAATCGCAACATGTGTTTATGAAAAATATAGTTAAATACCAACACATTAGAGTTTATTTAAGTTTTACATGAGTTTGCAATAGCTTATTGCATCGATCGCTTATTGACTCGAAAGGTAAGAAATTTTTGCTTGTTTTAAGATTTTTATGGAACGATTACGTAATTTTTATTTTTATGTATGCCTGTTGAGGTCAGGTACAAGAGTTTCTTCTGTTTATCCTGTGCATTAACAGGTGTGTAAATAGACCTTGTAGTAGAGCTATCTAGTGTATCAAAGACAAACTTATTTTGTAACTGGTCAAAGGCTCTAACGCAAAAGAAATGTAATGAGGAAATAATAAAGGAAACCAATGTGTTACTATTTAGAAAGTTTATTAAATAAGTCTTAAAATGATTGTTATTATTTATAAAATTATCAACATAGAGCTGGTATAGCAAAGAGTTTTCTTTGTTTATTTCAATAGATTTTACGGAAGTGTATTTATAACTGTACTGTATATACTTGATAATAAATGTACAGGTGTTGTTTGAAAATATTTGTATAATTACGCCGTTATTTTCGTATTTATTACAGTAATGCATGAATAAATGACCACAATATGCAAATAATATTTCTCTACATAAAAAAACTTGCTGGTTGTACCTGATATATTTACGGCTATTTAATAGCAATTCGTATTCTTTGTTTCCATTTAACGTAAAAGCGTCTCTGGACTCTACATTGTCTTATTAAAACTGCTACAGTCAATAGAACATTAAGGATGTAAAATAAAGTAACAACTTGTTAGAATTAATTCATATATTCTATTGTTGTCAAAAGAAAATAATTACTGACCACATAGAGGTTACAAATACAAAAAATAACTCTACTCTCTATCTTAAAAGCACAATCTAGCTTCTGTCATTTTTTTACTCTGCCATATGTATAAAAGGCAGAATAGAAAAAAAAAGAGATCAGGGAAGAAACTCTAAAACTTTTCAAATATAATATTCAAGTATAGTGGGCGTTCCGGGATCAGCCAGTTTACATCAAGTTTTTGTCGGGGGTCTAGAGTTGGAGTACGATGTTTGGCCGTTATGCAGCCTTCTGAGTACTATGACTAGTTTAGACCCTCGACCGCTTCACCTTAACCTTCTTGCCCATGGCGTAGTGTGAAGAAGCAGGCCGGCATGATTGTGTTGAGTAGCGGGGTAAAGATCGTCTCTTGCTACTCCATACTCTAATTGGACGGCACTGCGCTTACCATCAGATCCAGTGTGGTCACGTTGCCGTGCCAAATAAACTTATCATTTTAAACCCCCTGGTAGAATCAACCAGTACGTGTATACAATGAACAATACATGTTGACCTTGACCCAGTCTTTCGCGCTATTATAGCACACAAACATGTGTTCGGGTCGAACCTACAACCTTTCGTATCCTAGCCAGGTATCACCATCTACGTCACGAAGGTCATCAACAATATCTTCTGTGCACGAATGTAATTTACTTCACTTATTATAGTGTTTAATTGGGTAGCCATTAACTTGGTTTATACATTTTCCTTTAAATGAAAACATAGGTATAATCTGAATAATTTGTCTCTAAACTAAATCTGAATATAAATTCGTTATTCTGAATAAAAAAAACCACTAAATAGTCTCACACCTAGCCCCGATCCCACACTAAGATACGAGTCTTGTGTCGTGGGTATCAGGAACTACGAGAGACTTTCGCTCTCACAACACCCAGACCCGACACAAATATCTGTCTGACAATCAAGGATCTGACATTAACTTGATGCTGGTGGTTGGATATTCGTATCCGCCCAGAGAGCGACCACCGTACACAGGGTGTAAAACCCGCCATAGTGACACACGCAAGTGTGTCGCGTTCCAGGATTAGTCTACATCCGGTTTCTGTCAGGCATTTAGAATTGGTGTACGATGTATGGCCTTCTGAGTACTCCGACACTAGACCCTCGACCACTTCTTCACCTTCTTGCACCATGGCGTAGTGTGAAAAAGCTACAGGCCGGCATGATTGTGTTGAGTGGCGAGGGATGGATTGTCTCTCGCTGCTTGATACTCTAATTGGACAGCACTGTGCTTAACATCAGGTGCAGTGTGGTCACTTTACCGTACCAGAATAAAAAACTAATAATAAACAACATCGAATATAAACAGTTTTTGGTCTATTAGCCTATGAAATTGTGTATGCTAAACTTTACCAAGTGTGACCATGTGTTTACTAAGATTCATCAAGTTTAAACCAATATGTACGTGATTTTCAGAATAATATATTGAGATAAACTTAAACTAGGATATAATATTTGTTTCAATTTAAATTACTTGACAAATAAAAAGATAACTAAAGCTAAAAGCTAGTTAAAAAGATAAATACCCATAAGATAATGTAATAGATGACAGAGTCTATTAATAGAAGTTTATTTGTCTTATAAACTATGTCAATACCATAATTATATATTTCCACCTTATTCTTAGATTTAGTTATGAGCCTTTTAAATGAAGTGTATAGAAACATTTTTTATACCCGTAATAACCAGGTCTGCTGACAGATGGTAATATTATACTTAATATCATTCTCTTAGGGTCTTTCAAATAATTTAAAGTAGTTAAAATGTACTTTACTGATGCAAACTTATTTACATTTAAACTAACAGAAGTTAAGTATCTGATTAGCGAGCACTGAAACTTTAGAGTTTACAAAAGAGCCGCTGATCTCGAGTTATCTGAACTTGATATCTTTATTGGAAAGTTAATCTGTACGCTTTAGCCTGGACAAGACGAAGTTTTAAACAAACTAAAAAGTTTTATCTAGTTCTAAGTCTTACACTCGCCTACCTTTATAAAATCAGCTTCACAATTTTCCGAAGAGAAGTTCATGTTGTTTATCAGATGAAATGAAACGACAGTATATTTAAAACTATTTCTCTACTTATCGTTAACTTTTGTCAGTGTACTAAGACTTTCATACTATATGTTAAATAATTAATATTCACTTAATCTTAAACAGAGATCAATTCACTGCGTTTCTCAGAACAAATGACCTCAGAATACAGTGGGAGGATGACGTCATTACGGTTCCAATCGCGTCTCCAAATCTGGACAAACACACACATACACGTACAGTCTCGACGGACCCTGTCGAGGTCAAAAATCTTTCATTGGTTTTTTGGTGCGCCTACTTAGCTCAGTCACATTGTTTAGATATGCATGGAGCTTTAGTTTGATTATTCTCACATACGACTGTTGTAAAGTCAAATCAAAGTATGTATTGAACCCATAAAATTTTATTCATTATTCAGATTCCGTCAATATTTTTACTCTATTTTCTGATCGGAAAGCAGTTTCGCTAGAGAAGGGGGGACAAGAAATACTAGAGTAAAACCAACTGTAGCGTATGTGTGTATATACATTAATCAAGGCAAAGGTTAATTGAAAGGTTGATCAAAGCAATTTTCATTAATTATTGTAGAATAGTAATATAGTACACTAGATGTTGCCCGTGGGTCCTCCGCCCGCGTGGAGGTTATTTTTGGAAGAAAAGGTATTCAATCCATGGAGGCATCTTAAGCTATTACACCTTTCTATACTTTACTAACCCATAGGAAGCGTGCATTTTTCCGGGATAAAAATTAGCCTATGTCATTTTCTGATCCCTAAACTGTTACTATGCAAAAAATCATGTCGATCCCTTGTTCTGTAAAAAACTAAACTATCCCACGGAACTATACATTTTCCGGGATAAAAAGTAGCCTATGCTATGTGCATATGCTGCTATGTGCTATGTGCTATTCCAGACTATAATCTATCTCTATGTCAAATTTCAAGCAGATCCGTCCAGACGTTGTAGCGTGATTGAGATCCATCGATCCAAACATTCGCATTCATAATAATAGTAGTATAATAAAAAAATAGAGGATAAACTACTGCTAAAAGAGGGTATGTGATATATATCTGTGATTGAAATGATTGCGACCACTGTACACATTGTGAAAAACCGGCCATTAGAGTCTCGTTATGGCGAAGTTCTTTCCGGGGTCAGTAAGTATTTGTTCACTTACTTCAGACGGCCAATTGTATTTAATTGACACTGCTACTGAATGTTGATCCAGCTAAGAAAAGAATTAAAAGTTGATAATGTGTGACGGTCTTTCAAAAATGAGATATATTTTATCAACTTTTGATCTATTTTCAATCTCATTAAAATAAAATATCGCGATTGGCTTTGTTTGGCAATATAATGAAGTTCTTAATGCCGGAATCGGAATTATATTTGAAAACATTTTTATTTATGACAATTGGCCTTCCGACGCAACGTCTCTCGAGTCAATATTACATGAGGACTGCGCTCAATAATTTTCTATCAGATGCATTACAAGATAAAAATAGAATTTCGAATGTCTAGATGAAATATGTGGATATCCATTTACCTAAAACATAAACACACGCGTAGTCCCGTTTATTGACTATTACTGATAATTCAAACCTGCACAGACGCAATAAAATATACATTTTTATTGCAAACATAAAATATGGTGTCTTTTTTGCAGTGTTGCCACTACAATTCTAATAAACTACCGTTGTACAAGATTTTATCGACTTTAATCGATTGGAGAATAAAAATCGTTTTATCTATTCCAAGCCTTTAATGAGTCCATATTCTTTTACAACGAAGAGCGGGTATTCAATTACTTTGATGTATTATGGAACACGGTTTTAAAGTCGATATTTCGATTAAAATTTAAATGGTTTTTGATGTGTCGAGTGCAAGTTTCGCTTGATTTGTATGGTAGCGAAGATGAGGGCCATAAAGAATAATGTATAGGGCCTTTTAATTAAAAATATTGTTTATTGAACCCTAATAACCCATGGAGTCAAACGTGAAACAACGTGTTATAGCTCATAATAGTTTAGTCATTAATAGGGGATTTTTTTATAATAGATTTTAGTCTAAAAATATCGAAAATTAAATCACTTTGTTAATTTATATGATTATTTAATATTTTTAAGAAACAAAATAGCAATAATAAATGACGTCACAATTCGAAACATCTATTAAAACGCTGAGCCAAACGTCTATTAGTTTTGCTGATGGTCACGTCACACGAGAGGCCATGACAGTTGTTTATAAAAATGCAAATTAAATTTTGAAAACTTATGTTTATTAATGATAAAATTTAAAAATATAGTCCATGAAGAATAAAACAAAACGGTTTCCCAAAAACAGTCAACGAGCCTATTCTACGCTTACAGCATTTCGTTTGTAGATATGCATTGTTATTGCCTCTCTGAATGTAGTTCCATAGTATTCAAGTATTTTTTGTCAAGGTAAAAGTATACGATGCTCCTGTGACGACCGGTGTAAGAATCCCACTCTGAGCCAATATTTGTTTAAGTTCTCTCGGGCTCGAGAATACTTGAGATGTTTGAATTTGTTTATGGCTGCCTAAGATATGCTAATTTTCGGAAGGACGAAGACACAATCCATAGACAATTTATTTATTAAGTACGTTATGGCGCCAAGAATACCGCCACAATATATATTTTTATATTGGTTTTGTAGACTTTATTTTTAACTTCTCAAGACTTTTTTGGAATGATGTCATACGGCCCTAAGACTGAGAGGAAAATATGATGGAGGGATATAAATATGGATTTGAAAAGAATGAAGTCTTTGCGGTGCTTAAATTTATTTCCCACAAATAAAATACCTTAAAATATTTTTTATCGTATCAACTACTACTTTTCTTAACTAAAATTTTAACTAGCCTTTGAAATAAATTTTGCGGTGATCAGTCACCTGCAGCCAGTCACCACAAAGTATTCATGCAATCTGTTCCCATAAGAGTTTGGCGTCTGTAAACAGTTTTTGCAGTGAAGTAGCAATCTGTCTAACATTTCCATGTTACCAAACTCTGCTAAGAAACCATCGAAATTGTTAGCATCGTAAATCATCCGTCCCTTTCCCACAACAGTATGTTTATATCTCTGTCTCTAAGATAAAGGTTTCTTTACGATCGCTCTTGGTCGGTATCAGCTTGGTGATTAGTTATCGTGGCAGCGGTCGCAGGTTCACTTCCCGTATAACGTGTTTCGTGTTATCTACATAGTTTTGGTTGTCTAGAGTTATTTGGTACGGAAATATTTGTTGCTTTTGATATAATGCGATAAGGATTCAACGGTAATTTTGTGTAGTATTATGCGAATATAATATATGCCGCCATAAAGATGTTTAATATCTATGACTTTTTTAAATAAATACTATACACACACATAGTCCTGACCCCAGACTAGATCAAACCTGTATCGTGGGTATCAAGAGCCACGAAGGACTACAATCCCACAACACATTTCCCGGCGTCGGGACGTGACGACCCCATCGCCCGCTGGTGGGATAATCTTGTGACAGAGATTATTCCACCAGTGCAATCAGTCAACCCAACTAGTGGTAGTGCCATGCTGCGCACTTTCGGGTAGCAGCCGAATGGGCCGGCACGCCCGGGGAAGAACCACTCTCTCACAGAAAACCGGCGTCAAGTGGCAGCTATGCTGTCGCGTTTCGTTTGGTCTGTGAGAGTCCCGGAGGCCCACTCCCCATCCCTCCCCCACACCACTAAATAACATGGCAGTGCGAGATTTGGTTGATCTACCCCAGGAGGGTACCACCAGCGTACATCGCGGTGGAGAATCCCTCTCTGGACGTCCACGCCCAGATCGTACACCACCTGTGTGTGGATGCCCAGGCTGCCCTCCGTATTCTGGGGGGGGCAATTTTGCACGTGTACGAGGCAAACGGAGCAGGCAACATAAGGCCACCCCTTCCACGCTTGCTGTGGATTTTTGTAACATAAGGGGGCTGAATTCCAACTTGAACGCCGTCCACTTCCATCTTGAGACGGCGAAGCCGGCCTTGCTATTCCTTACCGAGACGCAGATATCTTCTCCGGCTGACACCTCTTTCCTCTCCTACCCGGGGTACAAACTGGAACATTCCTTTGTACCGCGGGCTGGGGTGTGCGTGTACATTAGAGAGGATATCTGCTCTCGTCGCCTCGGCAGCCTTGAAGGGCGGGACCTATCCAACCTCTGGCTACGCATAGACTGCGACGACCATCCGCGAATCTACGCATGCCTGTATAGGTCCCATAGCGGTAATGCCGAAACTGACCGACTTGTTGAGCACATGCAAATGGCTACAGACTCCGTGCTGCAGCAGATCCCATCCGCAGAGATCGTGATTCTCGGTGACTTTAACGCCCACCACGCCGAATGGCTTAGATCACGCACCACCGATCATGCGGGGAGATCTGTTCACGATTTCGCATTAGCATATGATTTGACACAACTGGTCACCTCGCCAACGCGAATCCCAGATGTGGAGGATCATACACCTTCCCTGTTGGACCTTCTGCTGACCTCTCATCCGGAAGGCTACCTGGTATCCGTCGATCCTCCTCTTGGTTCGTCGGACCACTGTCTTGTCCGGAGTACAGTGCCAGTCACGCACTCAACACGGCCTCGCTTTGCGGGCTGCCGCCGCGTGTGGCACTATAGGTCAGCGGATTGGGACGGAATGCGGTCATTCTTTGCGTCCTACCCATGGGGGCAGATTTGCTTCTCGCCGGATGATCCTGACGTCGTTGCTGACTCTATCACTGATGTGGTACTTCAGGGTATGGAACTCTTTATTCCGTTCTCTGCAGTGCCCATCGGAGGCAAATCCCAGCCTTGGTTTGGTCGCTCCTGCAAGACGGCATTACGCCGAAAGCGGGAATGCTACCAAGCCTGGGCTGACGCGTCGGCGTCTAGCGATGTAAATACCGGCGCATTTAAAAAGGAGTTTAACTTTGCCTCTAGGTCCTTCAAAAGCGCCATTGCTAAGGCGAAGTCGGAGCACATTGGCAGAATTGGCGAGAGACTGGCACGTCTCCCGTCGGGAACACGTGCGTTTTGGTCTCTCGCCAAGGCTGTCTTAGGAAATTTTTGTCAGCCATCTTTTCCACCCCTGCACACGGAGGATGACTCGCTGGCCCATGCCGCGAAGGTGAAAGCCGATCTTCTGGGCTCTCTCTTCGCGTCCAACTCGACTTTGGATGACCGAGGAAATTCACCGCCGACAATCCCGCGGTGCGATGCAACGATGCCGGAGGTTAAGTTCCGGCAAAGTGCAGTTCGCAAAGCACTCCTGTCCTTGGACATTCATAAGTCGAGTGGGCCCGATGGCATCCCTCCGATCGTGTTGCAGACATGTGCTCCGGAGTTGGCACCGGTTTTAACGCGTCTTTTCCGGCACTCCTATACATTAGGCGTAGTCCCGAAATCCTGGAAGGCCGCTTTAGTGCACCCGATCCCTAAAAAAGGCAACCGCTCGGACCCGTCCAATTACAGGCCTATAGCCATCACCTCCTTGTTCTCCAAGATAATGGAGTCCGTTATTAACTGCCAGCTCCTGCGGTACCTGGAGGAGCACCGGCTGATTAGCGACCGCCAGTACGGCTTTCGTCGGGGTCGCTCAGCCGGTGATCTTCTAGTCTACCTAACTCATAGATGGGCAAAAGCAGTTGAGACCAAGGGGGAGGCGCTTGCAGCCAGCCTGGACATAGCGAAGGCCTTTGATCGGGTATGGCACAAGGCGCTTCTTTCGAAGCTACCTTCCTATGGGCTTCCCGAGAAATTATGCAACTGGATCACCAGTTTTTTGGCAGATCGGAGCATCAAGGTCGTCGTCGACGGTGCATGCTCTGATCCTAAATTTGTCAATGCTGGTGTTCCACAAGGCTGTGTACTGTCTCCTACTCTGTTTCTTCTGCATATAAATGACATGCTGCAAATCAGCAACATTCATTGCTATGCAGACGATAGCACTGTAGATGTACTGTACACTGGCCGTGCTAATATTTCTCGGGAATACGTCGACGAGAGCCGGAACAAACTTGTGTCTGAAGTCGAGTCCTTGTTAACCAAAGTCTCGGACTGGGGTCGACTAAACTTAGTCCAATTCAACCCCAAAAAGACACAAGTCTGCGCGTTAACCGCTAAAAAGTCACCATTTGTCGTGACTCCTCATTTAGAGAACACTCCCCTGTCTGCCAAACCCAGTATCGGAATACTTGGCGTCGACATTTCGAGCAACGTCCAGTTCCGCGGTCAATTGGAAGGAAAGGCCAAATTGGCCTCAAAGAAGCTTGGTGTGCTCAATAAGGCGAGACGGTACTTCACGTCGGGTCAACGCCTAAATCTCTATAAGGCGCAAATTCGGCCCCACATGGAGTACTGTTCTCATCTCTGGGCGGGAGCCCCCCAGTACCAGCTACTTCCATTTGACCGCATTCAACGTAGGGCAGCTCGGGTTATCGACGATCAAGCTCTTTCCGATCGGCTTGATCCATTGGCTCTGCGTAGAGATGTTGGATCACTCTGCATCTTCTACCGCATTTATCATGGGGAATGTTCCGAGGAATTGTTTGGATTGATCCCGGCCGCTGAATTTCACCATCGGACATCGCGCCAAAACATAAAATTCCATCCGCACCATCTCGATGTCCAGCGTTCCACAACAGCGCGATTTTTACGGCATTTTCTGCCACGCACAACCACTCTGTGGAACCAGCTGTCGCCGGCGGTCTTTCCGAACCGTTACGACCTGGGAACCTTCAAGAAGAGAGCATATTCTTTCCTGAAAGGCCGGCAACGCATTTGCAAGCCCTTTGGTGTTGCAGATGTTCATGGGCGGCGGTGATCACTTTCCATCAGGTGAGCCTCTTGCCCGTTTGCCCCCTTTTTCCATAAAAAAAAAAAAAAAAACACCCAAACTCGAAACAAATACCTGTGGACCACACAATCACCGTCGCGAAAACAGAAACCTCTAATTTCACAGCCTCAAAATTTCGATTGTTTTTTGTATGCATTCACAAATATTATTTTACGACAACGGAATGTTACTTTGCTTTTAACCGACTAGCTTTCGTACGCGACTTCGTGCACTTTGGATGATTGTCGCTATAACAGGGGAACCGTGAATTTTGACAATGAAAACTGTCTTAAGTGGCAGATACTGTAGCATTCTAGTATCTTAGTACTCTGTGTACTCACATTTAATTACTATCATGTATAATGGTTTCTTATGTTTACGCGAATATTATACATTGTAATAAAACGAAATTTACGGATTCTATCGCGGTTTATTTTACTTTTTTAACCCGACGTTTCGAAGGCTTTACAGCCTTCATGGTCACGGGGGAGACTGAGTTGTATGTCGTCACGAAAGTATAGTGCAATGTTTCTACCCTCCATATAGTTGATATTTAATTTTTATTTTGTTGTAGTCCGATCTACGCAGAAAGAGCTCACAATGTCTTGAGGTCTGGCAGTTGGTCTTTTGGGTTCCGATTTAATTAAATCTATAATTGGATCCCCAACCGTCGGGTTAAAAAGTAAACTAAACCCCGATAGAATCCGTAAATTTCGTTTTATTACAATACTATCATGTATTCTATACCAAGTATCCAGCTGCATTTATCTAGGCGGTGATAGCATTGTGATAGCAATTGTCAAGACTCATAGCTTTAGCCCGACGAAACAAAGGCGATGTCTTTAAGCGCCTGATATATCTTACTGCAGGGAAAATTCTCTCTTCCTTCCTTAATGTTTTTGGTAAAGGTGAATTGCAGTGCTAATAATTAACTTATACTAATACTCTATATTAAACCTTGTCCCACTGCTGGGCACGGCCTTCTCTACTAAGGAGAGGGGTTAGGCGTTAGTCCACCACGCTGGCCTAATGCGGGTTGGTAGATTTCACATACGCAGACCGGCAGGATTGTGTTGAGTAGCGGGGGACTGATGTCTCACACTACTTGATACTTTAACTGGACGGCACTGCACTTACCATAAGGTGCAGTGTGGTCACTTTGCCGAGCCAGGATAAAAAAACCTTTGAAATTCGTTTCCTCACGACGTTTTCCTTCACCGTTAAAGCAAGCGATATTTAACATTTAATACACACGTAACTTTAGAAAAGTCAGAGGTGTATGCTATTTGGGTTTCGAACATACGACTTTCGTCTTGACAGTCCGTACCGCAACCAACTAGGCTATCGTTGATATAATTAAACTAAAATTGACTGTTGAGACAATGCATGTTAATAAAACAAAATGAATGAAGCACTGTGAGAAGATATGGGCTGGTAATATAATAAAGAAATGCTTTCATTTTTAAATTATAGTAGACAGCATCATTCAACGGGCCTTTACGATGGTAACGTGCAATTATTTTAATTAACACCGCCGGGAATCGAACCCGACACGCTCCGATGGCGGATCAACGATGCGTTTAAATATAGTTTACGATACGGGACCGAGAAACCGTTTCTGCGAACAAAATTTGTTTGTGTGTAATTTACTGCAGATTTTAATAAAGTTTAAGGTAGCGATAGCCTAGTTGGTTGCGGTACGGACTACCAAGACGAAAGTCGTATGTTTGAAACCCAAGTGGCATACACCTCTGACTTCTAAAAGTTATGTGTGTATTAAATGTTTATTATCGCTTGCTTTAAACGGTGAAGGAAAACATCGTGAGGAAACCTACATATCTGAGAATTCTTATACCAATTTCGAAGGTATGTGAAGTCTACCAAC
The DNA here is from genome assembly GCA_905220505.1 of Laothoe populi. Lineage (NCBI taxonomy): Eukaryota > Metazoa > Arthropoda > Insecta > Lepidoptera > Sphingidae > Laothoe > Laothoe populi. The sequence goes on from HG992157.1 coordinate 6,691,875, forward strand.
CCGCATTAGGCCAGCGTGGTGGACTAAGGCCTAACCTCTCTCACTAGTAGAGGAGGCCCGTGCCCAGCAGTGGGACAATGTTTAATACAGGGCTAGTATTATTATTATTTATTATATAATAAAGTTTTTTAAAAAATATGATCTCATATGATCTTTCCACGTAAACAGTTAACAATTTCCATGGTTGTTATTCATGTTAGAAACACAATTTTGATTGGTGGAGACGCATCTCAGCGGTTCTCCTCCAAATAGTTGTCATTTTCTAAATTATCAAGCCATTCTAGTTACAAAAATATCTCTCACTTTTGCTTGGTGAAAATGCATCTTTACCACTCAATTTTTAATCCTACTGTACACAAAAGTGGTTCTGCGATTAATGAGGTAATTTTAGAACAGTATAATAAATACCTTTCTATACATATATAGTTACTTGTCCTGACTGACTGATTCATCAACGCAAAGCCTTAACCGCTGGGGCTACAAACTTGAAATTTTGCCAGTTGCCTTTTATGCCTTTGACTGCCTCGGTGGCGCAGTTGTAATTGCGCATGCGTTACGACTGCTGTGCTGAGGTCTCGGGTTCGATCCCCGGGTCGGGTAAAGTGATATTGGGTTTTTCTACCTAGAAATACTCAGTATTAACCCGGAGTCTGGAATGGTGCCCGGTGTGGCGATAGGCTCGCCCCTTATCACATTATGGGACCGAAATTCGGCGAAAGTGGGTGTACTTGTTACACCTCTGCCTACCCCTTCGGGGATTACAGGCGTGAGTGTATATGTATGTATGTATGATTGGGAATTTATGCCTATGCGTGTGCTCCCCTTTCATTAGTAGAGGAGGCCCGTGCCCAGCAGTGGGACAATGTTTAATACAGGGCTAGTATTATAAATCTCACACTTAATTACAAGCTATTAATTGCGTCTGTCTTTAAACGGCCTCTACTGTCAAGTAACCAAGGGATCATTTGCTAGCTTTGTAAAAAAATAGACTTAATTAGAATGAGTTTTAAGCACGTTTTTTATTGTTTCAGGATACAGGTTTTGTGACAAAATGGCGGTGTTAAAACTTCTGCTGTGTTTGTGTTTCGTGCACGCGGCTTTGGCCAAAGGTAAGCCATTTGTAGATTTGATCAAACATTGTAGTAATGTTTTGAACCAATATGGATAAGTTGGTTTTTGGTCAACAACCATACTGAGTATTTAATACAAAATCCTTGTAAATCTCTGATGTGTTTCAACTTCCAATAGCATTAAACTGCGCAAAAAGACTATATAATATTAATTTATGTGTCAATCTTGAAGCGAGAGGTCGAGATAAACCGGTCTAATCGGTCGATGAATCACGGTTAGGTGGTCAGTCTAGCCAATACATGTTAGAATCAAATTCTTAGTACTATTATTCGAATATTTAACAAAATCTATGATTACTACTCTTATTATCGTTAACCAGCCAGTGATTACACTTGCCCATGCACTTGTGTCAATATTTGTTTAATCCAATATGTGAAATAATATTGGATCCAATAACTAGGTAATAGAGTATTCTAAACCGTTTAAATTGCATTCCTTTTGCCTAAATGTCTTAGCACAAAATGTGACTAATGCATTTTATTCCAATACACTTTTTTTATATATCATAGTCCGACAAACGAGCCAGTGGGTGACCTGATGTTAAGTGAGCTCCACCGCCCATGAACATCCACAATACCGAAAGTATCATGTATGCGCTGTCGGCCTTAAAGGACAAGAATAGGGATTAGGGAAGGGAAGGGGGAATCTGGTCCTCCGGATATCTCACTTACCATACGAAACGCGACAATAAACTGTCACTTTACGTTAGTTTTCAGTCAAAAACACTCAATATAACGTTATAATCTACGCTGAAATGTCTGAAAATACCATGTAACATTTATAATATATTTTATTGAGGTATTGTTATAAAGTATCAGCAGCTTATGAAGGTCAAAAACAATCATTATTTTATTTTACGATTGAACATATTTCTATGCTCCACACATCGAATTTCTCGGCCACTAGGTCCCAAAATCTGTACCGTGAAAATTGATACGCTCGGTACGGCATAAACCGTTTTAAATAGTCTATGAGTGTAATGGTCAGTTTTATTTAACTGGCTGCGCACGCGATTCCACGCAACGGTTTTGTTTGATGAATTTAGGGTAATAATGGGTCACGCTGAATTACTATCATTGCTGGCGTGGGAATCGAAGCGATTTGTCAACTTACTGTCCTCGTGCTTATATAACCAGCCCTGTATTAAACTTATTCCCAGCCTCCTCAACTAATGAGAAGGGTTAGGCGTAAGTCTACGCAGGCCGAATGCCGGTTAGTTTTCACACACTTTGAAGTTCCTATGGGAGTTTTCATGTATGCTATATCTTAGGATGTTTTCCTTCACCGTTAAAACAAGCGATAACCAACAAGAAATATACACCTAAATTTATTTATTTATTTGTTACACCAACGACATGTCACAACACAATACAATAATATTTATATAGATAGGAAATTTTACCATATGAAATGCCTTTACAGGTGTATACAATATTTCAAAGTTTCAGAGCTAGAATTAAAAAAAATCAGATTACACGAAAGAAAAAAGTATACATACATTTAACATTAATAATATAACGAATCACTAATTACTAATTAATACAATAATGTCAGTCGAGATGTGCACAATTATTTAGTTTAATTACATGACGTAAAAAAATCATAATAATACAAAATTATAATAGATACTAAATATTTAAATTTATTTTTATGCACCTACCTTGTTCATCTCTGCATCACCCTAAGGTTGACTGGGAGAGAATGCCTTTGCCATTAAGGCCGCCTATATACATTGTATATGAAGTGTATAAATAAATAAATTTAAGTTGAAACTGAATACATGTTTTTTGAAGGTTTTTATGTCTTTATTGTGAAAAATGTCAATAACGCCCTTGGAATTTGTCAATATGTCATTATAAGTTTGAGTCATTCTGTTGCTGGGGGCATGTTTCCCTAAATTGGTTCTGCTATTAACCGGCTTGAATAGCATTTTTGAAGGGTATCTAGGCGTTCTACGAGGCACGGCAACATTTATTTGATTTAGGGACTCAGGGGTACTTAAACCACCATGGAGTATTTTGTGTAGCGTCAAGAGATCACTAATTTTCATCTTTTTTTTTCCACAACACTGAAAGTGTCATGTATGCGCTGTCGGCTTTAAAGGATCAGGAATAGGGATTAGGGAAGGGAAGGGGGAATCTGGGCCTCCGGATATCTCACTTACCATACGAAACGCGACAGTAAACTGTCACTTTACGTTGGTTTTCTGTGAGACTGAGTGGTACTACCCCGGTCGAGCCGGCCCATTCATGCTGTAGACAAATATGTCTGCAGCGTGGCTCTACCACTTCCTAAATCACTTCCTTATCTGAGAGTGAGTCCATATTAAAATGTTCTAATCTTGTACTAAAATCTGCGCGATAAGGGCACTGATGGTCTCTATAAGAGACCGTCAGTGCCCTTATAAGTTTAGAAAAGTCAGAGATGACTGCCATTAGGGCTGGTTTCGAATCTATAACTTTCTGTCCACTCCTAACTAGGCTATCACTGCTTGCCCTTGTTGATAATAAATATTTGTAACTTCTCCCTTTAATTGTATTTGAATAATTTTGTTGTGGAATAAAGACATTTGTGCATTCTCAGAGGTTCGCTGAGTTTCACTACTCGGTGTGAAAAATGCGTGCCATTGTTGATACTGGTTTCACAGTTACAGTGGCGGATGTGTGGACAGGGTAGTCTCATGGCCCGTGCTCTTATTTGCATAAAATGCTCCTATTCTTCTTAGTAGCCATGTTATTTGTCAGCTTTGGTAGAGATCTAAAATGGTAATTCACCAGTCTATTATACACCGTGTGTTTTTTTTTTTTTTTTTATCGTGGCTCGGCAAAGTGACCACACTGCACCTGATGGTAAGTGCAGTGCCGTCCAGTTATAGTATCAAGTAGCGAGGGATAGATTATCACTCGCTACTCAATACAATCATGCCGGCCTGCTGTGTAGCTTCTTCACACTACGTCTAAAGGACCCAGGATCATAGGAAGGAGGGAACACGGTAGCTGGCAAACTGTTCCACAGCTTGATGGTGCGGCAAAAGTACGAGTTTGCGAACCTCTTAGTTCGGGCCGGGGTAGTAGACACCACAAAGCTGTGGCTCCGCAATCCAGTACGCGTGGTTCTGGTATGGAAGGGAGAGGATGGGATAAGATCAAACAATTCTTCAGAGCATTCACCATGATACAGACGGTAGAACACGCTAAGCGAGGAAATATCCCTACGCAGCTGTAGCGGCTCCAGGCTGTTACTCACGTCTGCATCATTCACAATGCGGATGGCCCGCCGCTGCAACCCGTCCAAGGCATCGAGGAGGTATTTTGCGGAACCGTCCCAGAGGTGCGAGCAGTATTCCATTCCCGGTCGCACCTGTGCTTTTTATAAGCGGTAGAGCTGACCGGGCGTGAAAAACCGCCGCACCCTGTTCAGGATTCCGACCCTGCGGGAAGTGGCGGATATTACGCCCTCGATGTGACTCCTTGGATTAAGATCGCAGCGGATATCCATACCTAAGACACTAAGGTCATTCCGCATTGCGAGTGGAACACCCTGAAGAACGGGGATGGGAGAAAACGGAGACTTCTGTGATAAAGGCACTCGATGAATTCTCGATCGATCGATCAATCGAGCTGATACTAACGTCAAACGTGTTTGCTATCTTTTTTGTTATCCTGGCACGGCAAAGTAACCACACTGCACCTGATAGTAAGCGCAGTACTGTCCAGTTAGAGTATAAAGTAGCGAGAGATAATCTATCCCCCACTACTCAACACAATCATGCCGGCCTGCTGTGTAGCTTTTACCACCTAGTATATGGATAAGCATTTCTTCTACCCTACGCTGTCAAAATTCCGAGCCCTATAAAGTCGTTTTGTGGAAACGTAGTAAACTGTGTCACTCGATACTCAAACTTAAATATTATTCGTATTATATCTTCCATGCAGATGAGTATATTGATTTTTTACTATATATCTATTATCTATACTATGCGTTTAGTTGACTAATACTTAATAATCATAGAATACGACCCCTAAGAATAAAACGGGTATTCTGGACTAGCCGGTCTTACGACCCAGCATCCCCCTCGCCCGGATAATGGCCATCCGTGCTGCCGCTGGGCCGAGTCCCTACCCCCTATGTACACCCCACCCGACACTACCAGCTAAAACCCCGCGGTGGCCTTCTTCAGCGCTTACGGAGCGATCCCGGGGTATTCTAAGGAGTGCTAGAATTGCAGCCGGAATCGCCCCTGCGCGGTGCCCTGTACGGGCCCATCTCCATGGGAGGCTAAGAAGCCCCTGCGCAACGAGCAACGACAGCGAACGAGGCCTTACCACCCGCGCTGCCGTCCATCTCGGAGTCGCACGATGCTCCGAATTTAGGAGTGCATCGATACGAGCTTACAGCCCCCCGCTGCTCGCCCGCGACCCCCGATGGCCCCTATTAGTCGCCTCGTACGACAGGCAGGGGTTACTGTGGTGGAATTCAAACGCCCCCATTCCACAGGGCGGGAGACGCCGGTCAGTCGTCCACCCGGCGGCTCCTACGTCTTCTCTGGCGGCGGGAGGGATCGTTTCGTTCCCGATCCCTCTCAGCACTCTCCTTCTGCGAGATGACGTTCTCGCAGAAGTGGGCCACCGCACGCCAGGACCTCCGGCTGGCGACCATGGACGACACCACGGCTGGCAGCGAGAGGTCTCCTCCGACGACTGCTCTGAGAGCGCTGCGCTCTTCGTCCCAGGCTGGGCACTCCTCCAACGTATGTTGGGCCGTGTCCTCGCGGCAGTTGCCACAGTGGTGGCACACGGCGGACACCTCCTTTCCGATCCGACACAGGAACGAACCGAAACACCCATGGTCCGTTAATACCTGCGTCAGTCGGAACGTAGGCGCCCCGTGGCGCCTGTCTAGCCATCTCTTTAGGACAGGACGCACTGCTGCGACAGTCCTCAAGCCCGCAGTCGGGCTCTCCAGCCTGGAATGCCACTCCTCCACGGCGGTTCTGCGAAACCGGGCCGCAATCACCCTCGGGGCCAGTCTCTCCTGACGGTGGCTGGACGCCTCCTCCCGCCAGATAGAATACGACCCCTAACATAACATATAATACTGAGTAATTCCATTTAATGTTAGGTTGCTAATACTAAGGTACCAACGCCAACTCTTTATTATCTATTGATCTTCTAGCAAAGCCACCATAAGATACCGACCGCGACGTCAAAAAGAGAAAAATAATATTTAAATATGTGAACATAAAACTTTCCTGGTACAGTAAAGTAGGCGATGTATGCATTTGGGCTTATGATGTCGTTGTCTCAAGAAAATATGATCTTATTCCATTGTTCTGTTAGAAGTATGAAACAAAAACTAATAACAGCTACAATATGGATGTTACAAAACTGTCTGTGCATCAAATATGGCATCAAAAATGTACCGTCATCAGCGGTCCGTTACAATGCGTCAATTCAAAACTGAATTGATTAATTATTGCGCCAAATGGCTGAACAAATGGAACTATTGTGATCGAATTGCAATATTCAAAAGCTGTTATTGTTTAATAAATTAATCAAAGCAAACCTTCTACGATCAAAATCGCGAAACACAGTATAGGAAACAAATAGTACTCAAAACCAATTAGATATAATATCCTGATTTGTTGTCTAGTCACGATGAGAACATTCGAGATTAGTATTATTTAGCCAATAATTAACATGCTGCAATCAGCATGTTACATTAATACAATTATTATCTATTCTCAAAAAATAAATAATCAAATCCATTTATAAACATTACCGGAGTACTTACCTTTATGAATCCTCTGTAAATTACAAAGAAGGTGGGGCTGTTAAGGAAAAAGCTAGTATTATTATATCGCCGCACTAGAGCTCATAATAAATGTTATTAGACTTATATGCCAAGGTGTTTTGTATGTTTATTTTTTTATATTTGTGACCAAGTTTCTCATAACGACAAAGGATGCATCAGAAATGTGAATAAATCTTGGACGACTCTATGTTCCATTACACCGGCATTTTTCCTCCGGTGATACGTGTCCTAAATGACCTCACCATATTTCACTCTATTTTAATAAATCCCCTGTATAACACGTGTCAAATCCTCCTAAATTACTTTAGGGTAGCCACGCTCCCAAAACAGCCAGGCTTTTTTAAAAAAATCTACACGTTACATTCTAATAAGGCTGTGGATTGTCATGGGAGTGATTATGTATTACTAGTAATCGGCCTGCTTGTATCTCGACCATAAATTTTTTTAATAACTATGGCTTAAAATAAAGCTAAATAAATACTAAAAATCAGCTATACGCTCGGTGTGCTAATCCGACTCCAAACACATGACCAGTTTAAGAATTAGTTATAGCACTGGTATGTTTATTCTATTCATAACAGTTTCATCTCAACCCTTTGGTAAAATTAAAATTTCAAGCAACTTAGTGAAAAGCATAACATTTTTTTTTTTTTTATAATCTCAGTTCAAATCATATTTATATCTTCGCCTAATAACTAACTAACGGATTATATACTTTTAAATTACTAAGGATATGTAATAGGATAAAGTTTAATGTAATTAATGTTAATTTTTTTAATGATTAAATCAAGTGTAACAAACCTGTAGATTGTTTTATTTTATAACCTAGTCCCAATAATACTTTAAATTATCCCGGGTGGAATTGAATTGATTGTCATGCTACAGCACGTGACAATTTCACAAAGGTTACGTGACTACGGCCCAATGAAAATTTACCGAGGAACGAGCTTTAATTAAAAAGCTTCCCGTTTACCTGAACATACTGTTGTAAAGTTGTTAATAAAGAAAAAAATGTGTAGACGGCCTTTTTTACCTTCACAACCATATTCAGGTAATTAATTGAAAAATGAGGTTAGAATGGTAGCTTTTTACCGCGCCACTTTGACTTGGAGCAAATAGGTTACTGCGACCATTAATTGGTTTATAGCACTTTTAAACTTGACTACTTTTTAATTGTATTATGATGACATGACACATTCAAGGTAGGATATTAAAAAAATTTCTTGGCAAAAAAAGGAATTAGTACACTTAAACAAATAGGCAATATTAACATTACGGCTAGACTTTGGCTGCCACACCAAAGGTTTGAAATCTATCTAGTATTTTACACTGACGACGTTGTTGTCAGAAGTGCAGTAGAGCCAACTGCGCAACAAGAAGCCGCAGGTTCGATCCTTGCTTCGAGACTAATGTTTGATTGATCCAGAAATATCCGTTACGCGTCTGAGGACTCAAAACGTATCTTAAATTGAAGTCAGTACTATATGTTATTGAGTTTAGCTTTGAGTTTGTTATTTCATTGTACTCAATTATCAAAATCGGCCGCTTCAAGTGCTTACGAAGAATATATGATATCACCCCACACAAAACATGACAGTTGGATAGATGAAAATGTAATATAAATAATAAATATCATGATTGTGTTGAGTAGCGGGGGATGGACTGTCTCTCGCTACTTGATACTCTATCTGGACGGCACTGCGCTTACCATCAGGTGCAGTGTGGTCACTTTGCCGCGCCAGAATAAAAAAAATATAAATAAATACTACATCAGAAACCAAATGTCAAACATCTCTACTGGTGTACCAGATTTAATGAAGGCGCTGCTTAATTAATAAGAACATATTTTATTGTCAGAATATCTTCAAACCCCGAACGAAACTATTATGTTATTCTAAATAAACAAAAATTACCTTTTTACAGTTAGCAAACACCGGTCTATAAGTAGAGGTGACAAAAATCTGTGCAAAAAATCAATACCGGTTTTTCGCCACCGATTGTATATCGGTAAAAGAATCATTTTAAATAAACCGTAGATATGTTGTTATTTTAACGATTATAATCAAAACTTTTTTTATATATATATCATAATCCGACAAACGAGCCAGTGGAAACCTAATGTTAAGTGATCTCCACCGCCCATGAACATCCACAATACAGAAAATATCACGTATGCGCTGTCGGCCTTAAAGGACAGGAATAGGGATGGGAAGGGGGAATCTGGGCTTCCGGATATCTCACTTACCATACTAAACGCGATAGTAAACTGTCACTTTACGTTGGTTTTATGTGAGAGACAGTGGTACTACACCGATCGAGCCGGCCCATTCATGCTGTAGACAAATATGTCCACAGCGTGGCTCTACCACTTTGTAAACACTAAATTGTTTCAGACGCATGAAAAACTTGTAATTTATATGGACTAAAATAACCACATCTTATTATCATGGTTCACGATGACATTTTCTCTAGTAATTGCTATCTATAACATGTGTCATCAATACTAATAGTACCAAAATATAATGATTACCTTTGATAAAACTATTATTTTAGATTCAATAGAATGTTGCTAAAGGTCCGTAATTTACACAGTCAGGTCATAAGTATTGTCACACAGTAAAAACTTTTATTTTAGAATGCTGGCCACAAAAAAGTTTATTGAATTCGAATTTCAAATTGTTCATGAAAATAAAAATGTATACTTTTTAGAATTTTACTCATTTTTAAATATGGAGTGGACGCTTAAAGAAGACCGTGTTGCAGTAATTGCGTTGCATCGTTGCGGTTACGCGCCAATTCAAATTTTTGACATACTGAAAAATTTGAATATAACCAAAAGATTCGTTTATCGTACCATCAAACGATACAATGAAGACTCTAGTGTAGATGACAGGTCAAGAAGTGGTCGCCCTCGGTCTGTTAGGACTCCAGCAGTGATAAAAGCTGTGAAGGCGCGAATTCAAAGAAATCCCAAACGTAAGCAGAAACTGTTGGCCCTTCAGATGGGGTTAAGCAGAACCACGGTGAAAAGGGTGTTAAATGAAGACTTAGGGCTTCGGGCATATCGAAGAAAAACAGGACATCGTTTGAATGCTCGTCTAATGGACCTGAGACTGAAGAGATGCCGCGCTTTGTTGAAGCGGTACGCGGGAAAAAAATATCGGGAAATTCTTTTTTCAGATGAAAAATTTTTTACCGTAGAAGAGAGCTACAACAAACAAAATCATAAGGTGTACGCACACAGTAGTGAAGAAGCGAGCAACCGTGTTCCGCGTGTCCAACGAGGTCATTTTCCATCCTCGCTCATGGTATGGTTGGGAGTTTCTTATTGGGGCTTAACAGAGGTACATTTTTGTGAGAAAGGTGTAAAAACGAATGCAGTTGTGTATCAAAATACAGTCCTGACGAACCTTGTGGAACCTGTTTCTCATACCATGTTCAATAACAGGCAACGGGTATTCCAACAAGATTCGGCGCCAGCTCATAGAGCGAAGAGCACTCAAGACTGGCTGGCGGCGCGTGAAATCGACTTCATCCGGCACGAAGACTGGCGCTCCTCCAGTCCAGATTTGAATCCGTTAGATTACAAGATATGGCAACACTTGGAGGAAAAGGCGTGCTCAAAGCCTCATCCCAATTTGGAGTCACTCAAGACATCCTTGATTAAGGCAGCCGCCGATATTGACATGGACCTCGTTCGTGCTGCGATAGACAACTGGCCGCACAGATTGAAGGCCTGTATTCAAAATCACGGAGGTCATTTTAAATAAACTTTAGTGTCATAAGAATCTATGTTTTGTTAAGTTCATTTTGGTATATAAATGGTTACATAATGAATAAACTTGTTTCAATTATTTTATATTAAACATGTGACAGAATTTATGACCTGACTAGGTATATACTAAAAGAATTTTGTTGTATAAATAGGACTTTTCATCTCAAGGTAAAGAGTTCGCCGGGTTGTGGTAGACAGGTGTTTAATTATTACGCGACACAATGTAGTATAAACACAATCATATTCATTTTATTTCCTTTGGGTCTTAGACGAACGTTGGTCAGTATTGCATTTACCATTAACTTGGCATAGAACTTCATCACGAAAAAACTAGGTTAAACAAATCACACATGGATGACGCAACAAATTTTGCACATGAAACGTCGCAAAGATTTATTACTAATCATAAATAACAAATGGCATGTCTACGATTGTTGATTGAATTGTGTGATAACTGGCGGCCGGATAAACATGCGTAGTTTTTAGATAATGTTTTTCGTTAATATGTAAATTGGTCAAGTCTTCTGGAGGGAAATGTGCTTAAACTCTATTTCACTAACATTAACGAAACTCCTTTTAGACCACTCCTGTAGGATACAATTGCTATGCTATCCAATAGAAACCGTGCATTTTTCCGGCGTAAAAAGCAAATATATCCCACGGGAACCGTACATGTTTCCGGGATAAATAGTAGCCTATGTTAGATCATAGATCAGCATCTGGGTGAAATTTGATTATAGTTTAGAATAGCTTCTAGACTATGATCTATCTCTGTATCAAATTTTAACCAGATCAGCCGTTCGGCCGTGCTGTAGTAACAAACATCCAATCATTTGCATTTATAATATTAGTAGGATAAGGGCTCAAAAACAAACCATGTTATTTTTTAACCCGATTGCCTATATAATCTTTTTTTGCAAAAGTAGATAGGTATTGTAAGTATAGCCTTAAATGGATTCCTTAAATAAGTAACCGAGGTGACTGTGCTTGGAACAAAGAATCATTTAACATTGTAATGAAATGTTTCTAATACAGAACAGTTATACTTCAATTGAAAATAGAAGACAAAGATGTTATTCAATACCGCGCTTAGTGGGGTAGCGACGTAGCGACCGACTAATTTCAAACAATTATCTGTTTATTGGAATTTACTTGCTGAAACAATAATTTGGTTTTAGATTTCTCTGCCGTCCGTTTATAAGGAATAAATAATGAAGTTAAATATTAACACGTCTTTATTGTTTCTGCACAAGTACTGCACCAAAGTAGATAGTACTAAAATGTTATATTTTTTTTATTTTTTAACACTTTCTGCAGAAGTAGACTTGTTTGTTACTCATTGAAGGTGTGAAGACAGCGTGGTGGACTAAGGTGTAACTCTAGCTGTTATAAGTAAAAGAGGTTTGTGCTGAACAGTGAGATTATGTACAGGGTTGTTATTACAATTTCACAGTCGTTCAGCCCTGCAGTGGTTCGTGATGATAGAAAATATATCTACCGCATCTGTTATAAAAAAATCCACCGACCACAATAAAAATTAGTGATGAATTCATTTCGATGATTGTTTTCGAATACATAAACAATCATTCCACATTTTATCCCCGGTTTATATAGAAAAACAATTCACGTAACCTCTAAATCTATAGATATATATATTTAATCTTTGATATCTGGGGTCAACTAGCATGAAGACGGTATTGTCTCAAGTTGAGTGTGAAAAGACTTACCATCAGACAACCTACTTGCTCATTTGCCGTCATTCTCTTGTAAAAAAGGATGTCATCATCTTAGGTCGGAGTAACACCATGCCATTGACCCAAGATCCAAGGTGAGTGTACCAGTACAATGATGTGGTCCACTTTTTTGTGGATGTGCTAATCATACCACTAAACGTTTTGATGTAGGCGGCGACGATCATCAATAATAACGGCAATATATGATAAGTGATGATACTTCTTGAAGAATGTTTAAAATGGCGGGATCTAAATGTATATTTCTAAGCCAGCATGTAATCAAATTTCTATAAGGAGTCCTAAAATTATCAGTAAATAAATTATTAAAATGCTTTGTGCCCCAAAGAGTACACATTGCAAATCTCAGACATTGTCTTAAGCAGAAATCATTAGACATACGAGTATACGTAGAATATGCGTAGAATCATCATGGCATTCAATGATAACAATCAAATGACATTTGTCACCTTGTTTGAAAACTCCGTATATTTCGGTGTCTATTCTTGTCTAATTTGGTGACGAGTGATGCCGTTCCAATAACTAATAGAGGATTTTGATTGTCGATTATATTATAAATCTACTCTAAAAATATCAACTTCTCATCAATATCTTATTCCGAATAAAAATTCTCATAGCAGGCGTTGCAGATCGTGGTTGTTTAGTAACATTCTACTTGCATTTTTCGGATTGTATTTTAAACATGACGGTGAAACGTTTTTCGAATAAATTTTGCTTTTTAGGAATCAGCAATATCCACAAATTCATACGTGGCCAGCAACTCTGTATGCATAGTCGAACTAACTTAGAACACATTGGTATTTTGTACGTAACCTCGTTTCGAATGTTGCAAGAATATTAAGTAACATATTTGCATGTGTTGTGGATTAGTGGATTGTCATCAATCAGAAGACCTCCTTTATTGTTGGGAATGAGTGAAATCGCTTTTTTCAAGTAAGCCGCAATGTTTTGATGGAATTTCAGCTTAATTGACATGAATATATAGATACTACTATGCTCTGGCGTGGTTTTGAGGAATAGGCTATTGTTAAGCTAATATTATGAATGTGTATGATAAAATTAATCATGATCTGAAACTAAAACTTACAGCAATTAATTTAAGTTTTTTTACCAAATGGACGATGGTGTTCTATCCAAAACTTACCAGACACTACTATAATTCAAGTTTGCATTAAATTAAATAAATAAATAAATTGCCTAACGGATTCGACATTTAGCAATTTGTATTTGTTATTCCAGGCAAAGATCACCTTGCAAAATTATGACATCATACACGTAGGAGCGGTTTTACGTGGGATCAACATCAAATAAAGTATCACACAATTTTCTTCTTTATTCCTATCAGATTACAACTGATTTTCCTTCAGAAATAGAGACCGCATGCATGTTTTGATTCGTATTACTATCACGGAATTTTACACCTTAACAAATGATGTATAAGAGTCATTATTACTAACGCCGCTTCGCATCATTTTAATTTCGTCGCACTGTAACTTCAAACGATTATACGTTGTAGCTTAATGTAATAAAGTTGATTTTTGTTTAAATATATCTCAACCTACGTCGAAGCCCGAAGGCTGCGCGTAGGTTTGAATATCATTCGGTTTTTTTTGGATAACTTATTAGCAGCATAATGAATCATGTATTTTTATTCCGTTAGCTTATAACAATATTTTTGGCATAAATATGTACATGGCCCCCGGATAAACCATGAACATGTTTTTTGAGAGGAGCTTAATTAATGAGACAACCATAAATATCATAAATTATTGTTACAACTTTAAAACTTATGGGAATTTCTATTTTTCTGAATTCAAATTCAAATTTTTAATAAGTCAGAGACTTCGATCGATTTCCCGCCGTTTTACACATTTTAGTGGTCAGTGTTTTTATATCGATAAATGTGAAAAAGTATTTTCTTTGGCAACAAGAATATGCATAGACTAGGTATTTTCATACTATATACTAAATCATCACTGAAACTGAGCTACATTTCAATGACATAGGTACCAACCATACATTGAACCAAGAATCTGACTAGCTAGACTACTTTTCTGCGTATCAGACATAAAAACGTTTACACAATACATATTTTTTGTATATACATGCTCTTAAGTCGCGTATATATAATACTTCTAACATTTACACATAGTTCTGACCCCACACTAGGTAAAACCTGTATCGTGGGTATCAAGAACTACGACGGACTACGGTCCCACAACACCCAGACCCGAAACAAATATCTATCTGTCACACAAATATCGGTGTCAGTACGGGAATCGAACCCACGGCCTCTTGTTTCATATCCGGCTTCGCCCGCTGCGCCAGGCTGTCCTAAATAATGATTACGAAACACTCATTCGTAGACTACCAAAAAATTTCTCGGAATATGTATAGTCAAGACGCAATAATTAACATTTTAATACACAAGTAACTTTAGAAAAGTCAGAGGTGTATGCCAGTTGGGTTTCGAACCTACGACTTTCGTCTTGACAGTCCGTACCGCAACCAACTAGGCTATCGCTGCTATCTATCTATAGATCTATATTTATGGTTAATACTGGTAATATGGTAAGTACTGCCTAAAAAGCAGTAAAGTAAAGCAGTAAAGCAAATTAATTATCGCTTGCTTTAACGGTGAAGGAAAACATCGTGAGGAAACCTGCATATCTGAGAATTTTTCGAAGGTATGAGAAGTCTGCCAACCCGCATTAGGCCAGCGTGGTGGACTACGGCTTAACCCCTCTCATTAGTAGAGGAGGCCCGTGCCCAGTAGTGGGACAATGTTTAATACAGGGCTAGTATTATTATTATTATTATATAGATCAATCAAAAGTGCAACCACTTCACGTCCTAAGAGGAACTAAGAGATCTTGCGCAACATCCTGCGCAGTAAATTTTTTATATACACTCGACACTACCACAATAAGTTGTCAGACAAACTTCTATTTCATGCCCTAAAGTACTTTGGAAACTCCTCTAAGATGTTTCAAAGCTTTTTTGTTATAATTACTATTGTTATTACAACAGGTAGAAATGTGTCTAAAAAGATTTAAAAAGTGTATAAAAAAGAGATTGAAGTACATGCGTTGTCTATATACATCCATGTCTATGATAGCAACCGATTTAATCAATATATTTTCTGGTTTATTTTCTATAATATCATGATAACAGACAGTTTGAACTATTTTGTCATAAATACCATCAACTAAACATGGCTACCATTTACAAAAGTCTAAATATGTTGCTGTGGTCTGTAAAATCTGTACCAAATTATCATCTCTTTGTTTCCACGTAATGATTAGCACAGACATAAATCTACCAACCCTTCGTTACACACCGTGAAGTTAATTCATTTGCTCATAATGAAGTCCAGTGTAACGGAGTAAATCTTGACTGAGCGCTTTGTCTGTGGCTATAGGAGCGTATCGTTTGTAAAACATTACACATTAAATTACTTGTTTTTACTTCTACCGATATATTTTACTTCATTCATTCTGTCGTTTACGTTTATTTACGCATTATTAATTTCTGACCGTCTCGGTGCTACAGTTGTAATTGCGCATAGGTTACGAGTGCTGTGCTGGGGTCTCGGGTTCAATCCCCACGTCGGGTACATTGGGCTTTATCATTTAGAAATACATACTCAGTATCAGCCCGGAGTCTGATATTGAGCCTGGTAAGGCGATAGGCTCGCCTATCACATTATGGTAGCGTAATAAATTCGACGAAAAGCGGATGTACGGGTTGCACCTCTGCCTACCCCTTCGGGGATTACAGATGTGAGTGTAATAATATATATTTTTTTTTTTTAGTGCCTCGATAGGCAGACGAGCAGACGGGCCACCTGATGGTAAGTAGTCACCGCCGCCCATAGACTTCTGCAATACCAGGGCACAGCAAAGCCGCTGCCTACCGAGCAAAGCCGCTGCCTACCGGGCAAAGCCGCTGCCTACCGAATATATCTTTCTCCCGTTTACGTCCATTAATGCAGTATTAATTTATGTTTCAACGAATCATATTTTCCCTCTTTTCCTTACATAGAATGATTTGAGAGTGAGCGAGACAGCACACTCTTTACGTTAAGTAAGCCCTCTAATGGATAAAATATTAACGAAGTTTGAATGAACAAGATACAAAAGTTGGGTGATTTTAGTTTAAGCTATTATTTAATAAAAACTCTTTTTAGAACCTCATTAGTACTAGGATACGTCAATGATCTTGACGATTTGTTCGCTGACCCATACAAACACCGGTTGAATATGAGGTTTCGCGCGGCCGATACAACGATGTTTATGGTTTTAATAATAATAATATGTAATAATAATAATACTAGCCCTGTATTAAACATTGTCCCACTGCTGGGCACGGGCCTTCTCTACTAGTGAGAGGGGTTAGGCCTTAGTCCACCACGCTGGCCTAATGCGGGTTGGCGGACTTCTCATACCTTCGAAAAATTCTCAGATATGCAGGTTTCCTCACGATGTTTTCCTTCACCGTTAAAGCAAGCGATAATTAACATTTTAATACACGAATAACTTTAGATAAGTCAGAGGTGTATGCCACTTGGGTTTCGAACCTACGACTTTCGTCTTGACAGTCCGTACCGCAACCAACTAGGCTATCGCTGCTTTATGGTTTTAATGAGTTATTTTAAATTGTTCTTAGAAGAGAGGCGAGACCTATTTTATTAGGATGCAATAACACTTCTTTTAGTATATAATACAACAACAACAAATGCAAACAACTTGGCTATCGCTGCTGTTTGAAACAAATAACAAAGAATAATATGTCTCGGTGCGAATTCGAACCGGAACTAGTTTTACAGTCGGCTACTCATCCCCTACTCTCGCATATATCTGGCTTTATACGATCTTAGATAATGCAATTATACATTTTAATGTATATAATACATAAAATATTAATTACTACACAGTACGCACAGGCGCAATCGAATAATGATTTCTATTCGGTACGTTGATGTTAATGTTAAATTACCACAATTATCATAAAACCGAGTCGATTTAATGTAAAGGTATATAATCATATAAATAATGAAGCAATAAAATAACACTCAATAAATCTAGTCGTAAAAATGTATGAGAATCGTTTGGTAGCGCGTTAACTTTTATGTTATTACCAATAGCTTTTAAAGTGAGAATGATATGATCTCTGTTAACGCGGGTTCATGTTTCGATTAGTAATTTCAGGTTAATACCGGATTTACGACCGACTACTTGACGTTAAACCTCCTGGCGTATCTTTTGAACAGCAATACAAATTATTAGAGCAAAGGCCTTGCTTTTGTGGGGTTTATTCTGGGCACCGTTATCTCACGATGGGCAACGGTGTCCCTTTTATTACATTCACTAAAGTGCTTCCACCAAACGAGTTCCTTTTATACTATGTACTGGTAATTCATATGCGTTTTTAGGCTGTGGTGACCAATGTACATCCAGATATATTTATTTATTTATTTAACACACTTTATACATTTAAGTATAGGCGGACTTAATGCCGGAGGCATTCTCTGCCAGTCAACCTGAGGTAGTGCAGAGATACAAGAAGGTAGGTGCTAAAATTGAATTCTACGTTAGAAGAATATATTAATCAATATCTACACATATACTATAACAGAATAAAACTTACACATATAAATATAATAAGTCTATATAAATATAATATAAATAATTATAATAAATATATACATAAAACTAAATAATTATTCCTGCTGTGATGATTCTGCCAATATGTTTAAAAGCAATTGTCGGACCTTCATCTTAAACGTACAACGATTTACAGTCAGTCTAATTTCGAGCGGGAGCGCGTTCCATAGAAGAACACATTGCACAGAAAAAGAAGAATGAACGAAGTCGGAACTGTGAGAAGGACAAAGTAGAAGTTGATTATTTGAAGAACGTAAGTTTCTATCGTGGGTGGAATGATATATATATATATCTAGATATAGATTGGTATAGTGCCAATAATTTGATGTCATTCTAATCTAGTCTCTACTCATTTAAATCAAGTTAGAAGCCTGGCGTTATTTTCGGCGATACCCACATATCTAAATTGGTTAAAAGTCAAAGACTCTGTATACTGAGTGGGTGAATTACCGTATGTCCAAGATTTCGCAACCTTTTGCTAAACAGATTTTTTGCAATGATTAATAATATTCACACCATATAGGGTATCCAATGATTGGCGTAATTACATAATTGCAATTTCTTTCCAGCTCTCGTATAATCAAGTGTGCACTTGCTGCGTCTTGGATTTTTAATGACAAATTACAAAAGACCTACGGCTGAGTTTCTTGGTCTTCTCAGACCAGTGGGCATTTCCGAAGCACCGGTAGATTATAACATTACTATGACATGTAAAAAGTGCCCCTAGTGGCCTAATTTACGAAATAAATGATTTGATTTTGATTTGAAGATTTAGGGGAAACGTTAATCCGAGTACGTATGCAGTATAAATAAATAATAATAAATATATCAGTCACCCAGACAGTTTTGACCCCTCACTGGGTAAAACATGTGTCATGGGTATACAGAACTACGAGGGACTACAATCCCACAACACACAGACCGGAAACAAATATCTGTCTGTCACACAAACATTTGTCTCGGTGCCGGGAATCGATTCCGTTTCACAGCCGGCTACTGGGTCGCTGCGCCAAGGAGGCTGGAGTGTGTCATTAGGTCACAGCTCATTAGAGCCACCCATCACGCGACTCGTACCGCTTCGTCGCTCGGCGTCCACTCGTTGTCGGCAGGTGGTCCACGGGTGGACGCTGATTTGTCACTAGTAAACGTCGCGTCATTTCGCGACTCATGGGGCTTGTACGTAGGCAATGCGCAGCAACGCAAAGCAAGCATGCGGGCAGCTAGTTGTCACCGAGTGGTCAATTCGCCGTCCACGCGTGGACGGTTTACTACCGAGGCGTTACGGTGACGTTACGGAGTTTATATAGTGAGCGCATATCTATAAAGGTTCATATAAAGAATACTAACCGCTCGAGGTGAGGCGGCGCGGGTCCGGATCCATGAATATTTGCACATTGGCTTGAATTATTTAGGCAAAAAACTTACACGCAGAATACTACTATAAAATGACTAGGAATATGATCATTGAGTGTATTATTTTACAAAGTTACAATCTAAAAGGCCAAATAAACAAATGTATTTATTACGCCGAGAGCAAATGGGATATATATGTTAATCCCCTGTTTTTTATTCTTATGAGCCCTGCGTTCGAATGAGTACTTAATTAGAATACAATAATAAAAAATAGAACATCCAGAAAATATTTTCTGCCTTGTAATTCTTTAGCAGAAACAGGTTATTTTGTAGACAGAGTCGTATTTAGAAGGTAAGTGAAAGTATTTATGAGGGCCTGTAGGCCTACTCTTGAAATCAATTCCAATCTCGAACTCGATACAGTTTCAATTCCAATCTAGAAGATATTGGAACTCCAACTCACTGAACTAAACAAAACAGAATATTTACGAACTAGCGAATACTCTATTTCATTTAGTAACTAGAAAATTCGCCGTATTCAGTTAAATCGAGCGCTGGTTCAAGAGTGCCAATTGTACAGTTTTCGAACCCAATTTTAAATTGGAATCGAGTGTCAAGAGTAACCCTACTGACCCTTCTTACGACAAAACATGAACTGCGGACAGCCGAGCATAAGTTTACTATAGAAATAATAAAATTGCAACTACGGTACATTCTTTTTTGCACTGATTTATTTTGTATAGTATCGTAAGTTCTCTATTATCCTAGAAGATATGTTTATTTAATTAAAAAACAGTCCATAGTTACTTCAAATTAAATATTTTCTCATTTAACTTACATGCACTACTAAGTAGTATGTTTTGGTATAGTGTATAGTGCGTCTAGAATCTACATGCTCAACCAATTAATACGAGAATCGGACATTATAATTAGCGATCCGCACCAAATCTGCCACCAGTCTAGCAAATTATTAAATGTAAAATTTAATTATGGGTCCTGTTTGGTTTATATCCTGACTTCGGCCCTGACTTACAATTTATTCAATAGTACTGAAAAGATACCCTTCGGCTTAATAAAGTAGCTATCCGTTTTTATCTACCCCTGAGGGCAAAGAGCGGTATTGGACCAGCTTTTGTTAAAAAGTTTTTTTGTGCAGAAGTTAACCTGATGAAAGTTGTTTGCGTAGATATCTTCATCATTTTATTAAGAAGGAATACTAATAGATGAAAATATTGCCTTACTAGTTTTGAAATATTATAGAATAGATCTGCTGATCAAGAACTGGTCATAGAAACCGGGACAGGCCTTTGATGAGGTGGACCGACGACCTAGTCCACGTGGCGGAAAGAAGCTGGATGAGGTCTGCCCTAGATAGAACTAAATGGCGTGCAATGCAAGAGGCCTACACTCAGCATTGGGTGGATATATAGGCTGAAGAAGAAAGAAGAGATCTGCTTGATTGTAACGTCAAGACCGGGTAGGGAAGATTGGTACACGATTGATAAACATCGAGCGCCTACTGAGAAGTTCATGAAATCTAATTTTGCATTGACAGCCTCCGTGGCGCAGCGGGCAAGTAGCCGGCTGTGAAAGGAGAGGCCGTGGGTTCGATTCCCACTCCGAGACAAATGTTTGTGTGACAGATAGATATTTGTTTCGGGTCTGGGTGTTGTGGGACCGTAGTCCCTCGTAGTTCTTGATACCCACGATACAGGTTTCACCTAGAGTGGGGTCAGAACTGTGTGCGACTGTTGGGTGTACTTGCTTATACATATAATAGGGTAGTTGACTCGTTTTTTTTATAAATTTTATCAACAATTTACATTAGCTAAAACCTATTATCGAAAGAATTTTATGAATCCGAACAAAAATAAGTAAATTAGGCACCACTCAAATCTGCTGGAAGGGGTAGTTATCAAATAACAGTACAAGGATGTATATCTCATACCGTGACGTTACGGTACTATGAATCGCCTGTACTGTACCGTTGTGCGAGGGAGATAGCGATATGTTCCCAATACGCCACCGTTTTCGCTTATGCCTGTGAGTATTTGCTCATACCAATATTTAAAATTAATATTGTGACCTCATTTTTCAAGCAATTTGGATTCTGTTTTCGCAAAAGAGTCTCTTTTGCGTATTATATTCGATTGCGTAGAGAATAATGTACAAAATTAAACACAGGAAACTACCCTATTCTAACGTAGTTCAGATTCGATAGTGGCAAATAGAAGTATAGACATCAAATTATTGGTAAATAGATAATTGGGAAAAACTAAACTGAATAGAGCAATTTATTTGCTGGCCTACATAAAAACGTTACTAAAAAGCTTATTTTTTTATTCTGGCACGATAAAGTGACCACACTGCACCTGATGGTAGTCCCAGTGCCGTCCAATTAGAGTAGCGAGTAGCGAGAGCCAATCTATCCCCCGCTTCTTAAAACAGGTTTATTAAATCGTTTATATGTGATATACATACTCTGTACTTAAATTATCAAGTACCATATTTCTACTGGTCGATATCCTAAATGTACTCTGTATTAAATGCGTAATGTAGGCACGGAAAACATGGTGAAAAGTGGTAGAGCCACGTTGTAGACATATTTGTCTACAGCATGAATGGGCCGGTTCGACCGGGGTAGTACCACTGTCTCTCAGAAAACCAACGTAAAGTGACAGTTCACTGTCGCGCTTCGTATGGTAAGTGCGATATCCGTAGGCCCAGATTCCCCCTTCCCTTCCCTAATCCCTATTCCTGTCCTTTAAGGCCGACAGCGCATACGTGATACTTTCGGTATGGTGGATGTTCATGGGCGGTGGAGATCACTTAACATCAGGTGACCCACTGGCTCATTTGTCGGACTATGATATAAAAAAAAATTATATATCCATTTCCTCCAATTATCTAGACTACAATGTAAAGATTCTTTAATCAGATACATAACATAAACCTGGATAATTAATGTCTCAAATTACCGTTAAAATAGCTAGGTTAGGTTAAATTGCGTCAGTAAAACACATGCTAGTAAATAAGTACTTTGACCCTTACATTGAATTTGTGACCCAGCGCGCCGCTAAAACTAAGCTCTATATTTGGTGATAAATTGAGATAGATATATGTTTTGAAATGAAATATAAGGTAGTTTTTGTGTATAATGTTGTACACTATTTTATATGTAATCGAAAATAAAAACCGCTTAGTGAAAACAGAATCATAATTGTTTGAACAGTGATGCTGTGATCATTATTTTCAACATTGATATGAAGAAAGTTTCCCTGTGTAGTGGAATATCAAACTATCTTCGTCATACAATTGCACCATAACGGCCATTTTGGGTGATGACGTCATGAATTATGTCGTGAATCTTTTTCTGACATTGAAATTTACTCTTCCCACCAGATTTAAAAACTTACTTATTTTTGAGTGGATTTATAAAATTCTTTCTATAATATTTTTTAAGTAAAGCTAAATAAAGATCATGGTACCCACTACCCTTTTTGATGGTACCCATTCTTAGAATGTAGTAGTTTTTTTTAGTGCCTCGATAAGCAGACGAGCAGACGGGCCACCTAATGGTAAGTAGTCATCGCCGCCCATAGACTTCTGCAAAGCCGCTGCCTACCGTTTTAAAAATTGCAAAAGCCATTAATATTTTACAGATTTTTTAAGACCATAAATCTTTTCCTTTCGCTTGTGTAAGCAATAGTTATAGCAGCATGAAAGAAAACCTATGACTTTTGTTGTTTCGCATGCCACTGAATTTACGATACATTTCCATTTTGCGGTCAAAAAAGGTCTCGGGAATCACAACATCCAATAATAGTGTCTATTCAGAAAATCCTCCACGTTTTTACACAGACTTTCGAAGAAAGGTTAAAGGGCTTTGTATCGAAGCTTTCCTTTGTCATTGACGAAGGCCGTAACCGGTGGGAAATGGCGACGTATTTAAATTTCAAATGGGAGTTCGTTGGAAGCGTGTTGATTAATAATGCCTGTGACCACGCGTTAGGTTATAGCGTTGTGTTGGAGGTAGCGGATGGGCGGGAGCGGAAAAGTCTAGAAGAATTATTGTAGAGTCTGCTAACAACCAGTTCGATGTATTTAGATTTTAGGTAAAGGAAATTATTTAAGTAATTAATGCATATATAAATAATTGTTACAAATTAACTAACTAAACATTATTAATATTTAAAAAAATATATAATCTTCCTTTCTTCTTCCTGTAATGGTTGTAATGGTTCCTGGTTACAACTAATGTAGTTCATAGCACCAACTCTGATGTCTGTGATATTGATAACCAGTGTTCGTAACAACAATTATTATTATTATTACATACACACTCACGCCTGTAACCCCTGAAGGGTAGGTAGATAGATCGTATCTGTCCCATGATGGGACATGACAGGGTGAGCCTATAGGCATACCGGACAATTTCACAATTCCAGACTTCGAGTATTTCGTAGTAGAAAAACCCATTATCATTCTTTTACCCGACTCGGGGATCGAACCTTTTCGCGCACATTTTCTGCCCGACGTTCAACGAGATTTAACGAGCAACTTAATTTTTAAGTAAGTAATAAAACCACTAACAAACAATAAAATATATCCAGGTACGCCCTAAACGTAAACCGCCAATCGATTTAACGCATCGTTGAACACACAATACTTTTGAGTAAGCTTGTAAGCCGATTATATTTCGATTTAATTTGATTTACGAGTATTTAGTGCCAATTTTTAGCTAAAAAAAATATAATTCTGTTGTACTGCTTTATATTCATTTTTAATATTACTTTCATAAGTGTATTAATCTGTCAAATTAACAGGGAATGCAGTGTGGAGTTAGAAAATTTGTAAACGTCAAGTTAAAAGCAGTATGTCAAATTGAGAATACATAATTAATTTATAATAATACCAGCCCTGTATGAAACATTGTCTTTTTTTAAATTTCTTTCTTACTTTCTTCTCCGGGTCGTCACCGCTCAGGTAGTTAGTGAAAGGCTGGTTAGCTAGACTAGGGATTACACCCATTTCTATAGTACATTTTTATCTGCGTTTTGACCTGTCATAAGTGCCCTTTATATGCCTAATATGTTCAATAAAATTTTTTATAGTATTTTATTGTCTCATTGTTGAGCACGGGACTCCTTTACTAATGAGAGAGGTTAGGTCACAACGCTGGCCCAGTGCGGGTTGATATACTTCACATAGCTTTGATATTATTTTAATTAACAACAAAATTAATGTATGATTTTTATACTATCAATTTCAATATCTTTATTTCATAAATTCAGAAATCGCGCCAGTTCTTCCGCTGTCGCTTATGCAATATTTGCTCCCTAAAATGTATGTGGTTAGGCATTAATTATTACACGTAGTTTGTCGTGACAATCACGATTTTATTTGTAACTTGAATTAATTTTCACAATGTGCTTATTGTGTAACGGGTACTAATTTTCTACGAACTATGCCCATTTGATTCCAGTGTACAAATATTATGATTTAAATAGAAATTGTGGCTAGAGTTGAACGTCAACAATATTTGTGAAAAAAGTTATTTGTTACTGCGCATAGTATTAACAAATTACTTTAACACATTTTTATCACTACATAGTATAAAACAAAGTCGTTTTTTTAACAGATAGAGTGATTCAAGAGGAAGGTTTATATGTATGATACATGCATAATACTGTAGAGAAACACTGATGAATTTACAGGTTTCTGGATTGTACACCTTTTCTTACAAAAATAAACTCCACGCGGGCGGAGCCGCGAGCAACAGCTAGTAATAAATAAATTTACACAATTACATACTTACGCACTCACACCTGTAGTGGGCAGAGATGTAACCAGTACACCCACATTTCCCCGAGTTTATTACCGTCTCATGATGTGATATGGGGCGAACCTTTCCTATGAATATTTCGAGATAGAAAAACCCAATATCACTTTAACCGACCCGGTGATCCAACCAAGACCTCAGCATAGCTGGTGTACCGCGTACGCAATTACCACTCAGGCAGCATTTACGCAAATAATATAATTTATATTTATATAGTAATTGCGGCCATTAAAAGTAATTAGAATTTTTAAGCGATGAAAGATAATATTGCGTTATCGGAACAAGAAGAATATGGGAACTTAAATCGGGGCGTGCAGGCGGTACAGCCGCTGCGTACTTACTCGACTTTACTTTTAATCGACTTTAATGTTGAAGGTTCTCAATTCAAATCGACTTTTCCGCCTGTTGAACGATTTTTGTGTTTAATTTACTTCGAGTTAGTCCCATAAAAGTTTGATTAAGTTTCCAAATTCTTTATTTATAAAGAATTAAATGTATGGGTGTTTTATTTTATTCAATCTGATGGCCTAAAGGGCCCAGGATCGTAGGAAGGAGGGAACACGGTAGCTGGCAAACTGTTATACAGCTTGATGGTGCAGCAAAAATACGAAAGTGCGAACCTCTTGTTTCGGGTCGGCCGCGGAGTAGTAGACACCACGTAGCTGTGACTCTACAAGGTAGTACGCGTGGTTCTGGTGTAGAAGGGAGAGGATGAAATGAGATTAAGCAAATCTTCGGAGCATTCCCCATGATACACATTCACAATGCGGATGGCCCGTCGCTGCAACTCATCCAAGGCATCTAGTAGGTATTTAGCGGAACCGTCCCAGAGGTGCGAGCAGTATTTCATTTCTGGCCTCAACTGCGCTTTATATAAGCGGTAGAGCTAACCGGGCATGAAAAAACGCCGCACCCTATTACGCCCTCAATGTGAGTCCTTGGATTAGGATCACAGCGGATATTCATACCTAGTTGAAGAGTTTATTGAAGTCCCAAATTCAAAATTGGAACTTCTCAATTAATAACAGAGTACTCGTCTTGATTTGGGTGTGTTGAATTTACATGCTATAGTTATGCCAAGCCACTAATAACTGACACTGACTGTGTAATTATACCTTGCAGAATTAAAATTATTTAGACCGCACTCTATTAACAATTTGCCAATTATATTTCCGTCTTATTTTTTTTTATAGTATAGTCTGACAAACGAGACAGTGGGTCACCTGATGTTAAGTGATCTCCACCGCCCATGAACATCCACAATACCGAAAGTATCATGTATGCGTTGTCGGCCTTAAAGGACAGGAATAGGGATTAGGGAAGGGAAGGGGGAATCTGGGCCTCCGGTTATCTCACTTACCATACGAAACGCGACAGTAAACTGTCACTTTACGTTGGTTTTCTGTGAGACAGTGGTACTACCCCGGTTGAGCCGGCCAATTCATGCTGTACAAAAATATTATATGGGATAAGTGGTGCCTCTATTACCATATTGGACCAAATTCCGAACAAACAACTGATATTCACAGCCGTGGTGCTGTTGCAGCGGCGTAGCCGGCTATGAAACCGGGTTCGATTCGTTTCGTTTCGGTGTTCGGTTATTTAGAAATACTCAGTATCAGCCCGGAGTCTGGAATTGTGCCCGATGTGGCGATAGGCTCACCCCCTATCACATTATGGAACCATAATAAATTCGGCGAAAATTGGGTCTACTGGTTACACCTCTGCCTACCCCTTTGGGGATTACAGGCGTAATATATGTATATATTGTAGTTATTTCAATAAATCCTCAGAAACAACAGATATGTTGCAAGTATTCGCTTCACTACACCTTGTCATAAAAAAATATATAATTTTCATACAAAAACCAAGCATACTAGAAACCTTTAACAATGACGCACTTTATTCGTTGCTAACATTCTAAAACAATGCAAGTTGTGTTCTCAGAAAGCGCTGACGGTCATTAGGGGATATTTTACGCGTCCCGGGACTGCGTGCTGTGCGCATGCGTGGCCGCTAATTATGCCACCACAATGAGACTCCAGGAGTGCATAGTGTCTTAACATAAGTTTGGATTTTACTTATGGATCTCGAATTTTTAACGCAATGCAGTATATTTACTGATATATTTTTTTATCGAAAATGACGCGCTCCATCAAGGATGATAAAAAAATTAGTTTATTATTTATTTAAACCCCGCACCGCACGTGCGTCACGTGCGATAAATTTTAATATTTTTACTCACACTTAGGTCCTAATTTTATCAACTTAAACAGGTGCATATTATTATGAAGTTTGTTGCAAAATACAGGCCATCATGCGGCCAAATTTCTACTTCATCATCATCATCATCTACCTGCCCTTAACCCACTCTAAGTGAGGTCGGCACAATTGGTATGAATTCATTCTTATTTAAAGCCATATTGTAGGGGATTTGGCTATTGGTTTTTATGACCGGCCGCCTGCCTGACGTCAACCCTCCTTGGGAATTCTAAGTTATTTCTACTTACAAATTAAGAAAACACCTCTGAAGATAGATTTTTAAAATACACAACATGTATAAAGGCAAACTTAATGCCATAGGCATTCTCTACCAGTCTACCTGTGGATGATTCAGAGACAAGACAGTGGTAGAGCCACGCTGTAGACATATTTGTTATTGTGGATGTTCATGGGCGGTGGAGATCTCTTAACATCAGGTGACTGGCTCGTTTGTCGGACTATGATATAAAAAAAGACAATGATATAAATCACAGAAAATATTAAAGATTTACTTTACATCGATCAGAAGCAACAAGTATAATTTAGATACATATTGCCTATTCCAACAATTGTGTTAGAATAAGGTTAGAGACATGGGCTATTTAGTTTCAAATACAAAGTTATAGAGCTCTCTAATGACATATTACTCGGAAATTACGACCATTGGAATTGAGAGCGTGGGTATTAAATTTTGTTATTGCATCACGTAACGCGGAACATATTGAAGATTCAGCATTTCTCGATGGAATAAAATTGTACATCATATTGCTAGTTTCTGACTTTATAGCAGAGATTGGCAAACGGACTGGTGGGTCATCTTGTGGTCTCTGTGTACTATGAACACCCACAATACCAGAACAATTATGTACTTTAGATATACAACATCAAATGTGGGAACAAAAAAATACCAGGCAAACCAAAAATGCATGTAAATATTTGGGTATTTGACAGGTTGTTTATTTTAGAAAGTTATTACAATGTACAAATCATTCGTATCGTAGGATTTAATACTTTATACCAATGGACAACTTGGTTCTGCGATTTGGTTGATGCAAAGAGAATTAAACGGAGTTAATATTTTTTTATATTTTTATTTTATTAGGAAAACAAACAGTATAATTATACATATAACAATAATAAATTAAAACTAATACATTGACCAGTAAAGTTTCCACAAATATATGTTACAAAAACCGCAATGTCACAGAAAGTGCAAAATTAGTATAGAGGATAAACAAAAAATTAAATTATGATTAGCAACTAATTGTTAATTAAAGATGAAAACAGTCTAATATATTTTTTTTAAACTTCAAGTGGGAGCCTGTAAATAAATCAATATGAGAAAACTTTTTGTTATACTCATTACAGACTCTAAAGATGAATGTGTTTTGAGTATAGTTAGTTCTTACATGGGGCAAATTAAACAAGAACTTACTAGAATTACGCGTACGTAAATTTGGACATCTGAACCTTAGGCAACTCAAAAGATATGAAGAGTCAATATTATTTCTTATTAATTTAAACAAGAATAATTGGTCTCTCAGCGTTCGGCGCTCAACTAACGGTCTAATAACAGGAGAAGTAACATTTGATGTGTGGCTTTTATAATTAAGATGCTTAACAAATTTTCGTTGAATTTTTTCCAAAGCGTCTATGTATACCTTATATTTGGGGTTCCAGATTACAGACCCATACTCCAAAACAGATCGTACAAATGAATTATATAAAAGAATGAGAGTGGAATCACATCTGAAATCTTTACAGATTCTCAGAATAAAACCAAGCATACGGTAGGCTTTGGCAGTTACATATTTCACATGATAATTAAATGAGAGCTTACTGTCAAGGTGTATTCCCAGGTCTCTCACCTCGGTTACCCTGTTTAGAGAATTACCATCAAGATTATAGTCGTAGGTGATAGATGTAATCTTCCGTGAAAAGGATATGACACTACATTTAGCAACATTTAACTTTAATAAATTATCTTTACAATATCTACATAGCCGATCTAGATCACCCTGCAAAAGTAAACAGTCAGATTCACTCGAAATCTGTCTAAAAATTTTCATATCATCTGCATAAAGTAATAATGATGAATTATGTATGACGTCTCGAATATCATTAATAAATAAATTGAACAGTAGTGGACCAAGGTGAGAGCCCTGAGGAACTCCCGAAGAGACCGGGACAAATGAAGAACAATAACCTTTGATAGTCACTGCTTGGCTTCGGTATCGAAGATAAGATGAAAACCAGCGTAGCAGATCTCCGTGTATACCAACCCTCGCAAGTTTGTCGACTAATAGCGAGTGAGAAATCTTATCAAAAGCCTTCGAATAGTCAGTATACACGACATCCACTTGCTGTCCATTATCCATAGACTTTGCTACTTGATCAACAAGTTGACATACATTAGTTTCTGTTGATTTTTTATTGATGAACCCATGCTGCTCCTCGATTAAAACAGGTCTCAGTACAGGGAAAATAATATCATAAATAATTTTTTCGAACATTTTAGCGATAGTACATAATTTGGAGATGGGCCTATAATTAAGAACATTATGTTTGTCCCCACATTTGAAGACCGGAACTATGTATGAGCGCTTCCAAAAAGAAGGCATTTCTCCAGAGTTCAAAGATTTTTTGAATAACAAGTAGATAGGAAAAGAAAGTGTTTTACAACAAGATTTTAAAAACAATGGAGGTAATTCATCGGGGCCATATCCTTTCCTGACGTCAAGCTGTTTCAGGTACTTAACAACAGTTTTATGCGAGATCATAACCGACCCAATATTAACAAAATTATGAGAAGTCGAATTAGGATAATCTACACTACGCGAATTAGAAGGTACAAAAACTGACTTAAAATAATCATTGAAGACATTACAAATTGCTTTCCCGTCATTAACTGAAATATTATTAAAACTTACTCTATTCGGTATGCTATTGGTAGTTTTTTTAGATTTGACAAAAGCCCAGAAGAATTTGCTGTTGGTTCTAATTTTCATCTCAGCATTAGCAATATACTTTTCATAACATTCCAACTGAGCTCGCTTTTGTCGATCGCGCAATAAACTAAAAATAACATAATCTGAATACCTGTTGTAAGTTTTCCATTTTCTATGGTATTTAAGTTTTTCGGCAATAATTTTTATTAGAGATTTAGAGTACCAAAAAGGATAATGGTTGTCGTGCTTTACTGTTTTAACAGGGATTAATTTAGTAATAATTGTATTGATTGTTTGGTAAAACACATGTACTGCCCTAGAGATATTACAGTCTTCCAATAATTCTATCCAGTCAATGTTAGCCAAAGCATCATTTATTGCATCGTAATCTGCATCACGAAATAATCGTATTGTACGGGGGGCACTATTTAATGACAGAGGTGTTGAAATATCTAGCGATAAATGCATAGAAGGATGATGAGGATCTTCGGGCACTAAAGGAGGGCAACGAATCACAGAACACTCTAGACTACTAAAAATAAGATCAAGAAACCTTTTATTAAAATTTGGTATAGAGTTAAATTGCCTAAGACTTGTAAAATTTAAAAAATTATACACCGAATTAATCAAAACATCATCGTCATAGAAATTAATTAAATTCATTGAAGTACCCGATTGTTCCCAAACGGCAGATGAAACATTGAAATCACCCACTATTAACATATAATCGTTGGGATGACTAAGTATCTCGTTAGAGACAAGTTCGAAGAAATCACAGATAGCTTCTTGCTGGCTTTTACTGTGGGGAAAATAACAACAATAAACATGTAACAGCTTGGACACAGGGGCCGATGATAAGATAACGGAGACTTTAATAATATCCGCAGTTAAATTCACTGAGGATATAGAAGAAGATGCTAAAACAGAAAGACCAGAATTAAGTGCAATCAGAACACCACCTCCCAATTTATCTCCACGCGCTCCATAATTTCTATCACTTCTGTATATAATGTATCGTGAGTCAAATAACTCAGAATCAAATATGCCGTCATGTAACCATGTTTCACTAAGACATATTATATCAAAATTAGTTTGAAATAAATTGCGAAAAAATGTATTAGTTTTTGTGCGTAGTCCACGCACATTCTGATAGAATATAGACAATTTATTAATCATAACTGAAAAACTAACTTATCGTGCATAATAATAACACAAAAATACCTAAGATCAGTCCGATAATCGCCGAACACATAGAAAACCAATAACATTTTATAGATTAGTTTTGACAAAAAGTTCAGATACCAAAGTAAAAAGTTGCTCCATGTTAACATTTTGTGGAAAAAACATAAGATAAGTATTTTTATTGATAAAAACAATCCAAAAAAATATCTTAACATAAAATAACAAGCAAAGTATCGTTTATTCATGCTTACGAAAAAAATAAAATTAAACAGGTCCATAGTGCCTATACAAGTTTTTTTAAATCACTGGGTTTAGTAAAATGCAACACAGGACTAGAATCATTGCGACGAGCCATAATTGAACAGTGTTTAACCCAGACGTATTGATAATTTTTTTCCTTGGCCGTCTTCTTTACAACTTGCAATAGGGCTTTATTGGTGCTAGTAAGGTGGTCATTGAAATATACATGATTGGTGTTGGATGTAAATCCAAGATCATGACACTTGAGATTCAATTTTTTAGCCTTAGCAAGAAAGTCATCTTTTTTCCACCGACACAAAAACTTCACAATTATAGGTTTAGCCTTCTTATGTTCCTTATCCTTCGAGGCCACTCTAGTGATAAAATCAATTTCTGTGTCAATGTTTAAATTAATTTCGGCTTTATTGGCCACATCTTTTACAATTGTGAGCAAATTCTCGTTCCTCTTTTCGGGAATTCCATAAATTTCAATGTTCGATCTACGAGCCCATTGTTCACGATTGTTATTATCGTTCACGATCGAATCTAGGGTTGTCTTCAAGGTACCAATTACCGAACATTGACTATCAAGTTGCTTTATATCAGTCTCACATTTGTCCATTCTGTTGTTGAACTCGTCAAACCTGGCGTTAACAAATTCCATACACTCCTTCATACCAGAGAATTCTTCTCTAATAGCTCTTAATTCATCTTGTAGGGAAACGATGGAAGATCTGAAATCTGCCTTAAGACCAGAAATTTCAGAGGATACGATAGATCTCACTTGCTCCAAAAAAGATGAACACTCACTATGGTCCATAGTGCCATACTGTGACTGGATCGTCGACGGGGCACCACCCCTACGCAGTGTAACGTTCCCATCACTATAAGAGCATTTATTCGAGCTATTACCACGTACTGGAGTGTTATCCTTATTCACTTGTCTAGGCTGTGATAGTGCACATTCAGGGCAGACCCACTTCAATTTAAAATCCACTTGTCGATTACTATTTTTTTTAGATGGATTTATACAATCATTGTGATAGTTACGATTGCATTTCGTACATGTTAAGATGTCACTAGCGCCCTCTGTAGTCGATTCGCAGCAAGCAAACTTCATTTTAAATTATTGAGATTCAGATATATAATCGGAGAAAAATAATTTAAATAATTCAAAATTTTTAAATCTATAAAATCTTCTAGAGTCGCGTCGGCGGGGTTTGAACACACACTCCGTAGCGTTCCGCAGTCCGCACTGCCCGATGAATGCGTACCGAAACCACTAAGCCAATCAACTTGATGAGTAGACTGTCGAAATTATCAAAATGATGTAGATGTGACTGGTTCAGAAGAGATAATAATTGACAGGAGTAGGTAGATGTGTATGATTCCGAACTATTTGTGGTGAATTAGCATTAACTGTGTGTTAAATACTAGATAGGTAATTCGAATGGGACACTGTATTGAGATTCACGGTCTTGTAATTTTCACTCTAAATTGTACTTATCTTCAAAATCCAGTAACTGTTAACTGCCACTTTGTGTTTGTAATTCTTGACGATCATACAGATTTTACACACTAGTTGAAGTTAATTAGTAGTTTTTTATTATGTATATCTCTTTATTATGGATGTGTTTACTGATTTATCCACTTTTTTGCTCAGATTTACCAGTTTTACTATTTTTTATTTATAAAGAATTGCGGAGACGATATCAACACTGGCACAGTAGCGCCACGACTGATCTAATATTGTGTATCTCTGGATGTATTATTGGTGCTTTGCTTTAAAGGCAGACAATGAGAGTTTACAAGGAAAATAACTCAGATCTCTACCAATATCAGTCATCGTACAAAACGCGACATCAACTTATGAAACAGTTTTTTTTACGAAGCAATGGCACACACCCAATCTACATTCACGTTATACATAAAACAGTGTACAGTGTAACTCTGCATAAATACAGAAATACTCTACTTACTTTCAATTATAAATACAGAATTCATATTGTATCTACTTCGAAGTCCTAAGACACAGCAACATTTAGCACAAGATTGATCTGGTTAAGTCCGTGTTGTTTCAACTGTAGTCAGGTTATATTGTTATAGTCGTTATTCGTAATCAAATATAAGACGATCACGTTGTTTCAACAATATTCAGATGACTAAAAATAATTCAGGCCTCGCCATCAGCGCCCTTATGGGGTCCACAACAATTTTATCTTTCAAGCTGCAACCAATCATATAAATTCACAAAATTTCATTGAAATCAGTTGGTCTGTTCCAAGATGTACTAACATCGTGACCCGTGGTTATTATACAACGTGTAACGGGAATAAGGCACATCCTCAGACACCCCAATTTAAAAATATTATTACTATCATAATTCATGTATTGAAATTAGACTGCGATGAATATAAATATTATTTCTTATGAAATTAGTTGTACTAATTTTCGGCATAAAGTTCGTAATTTTAATTATTTGATTTTTTAAAGTGTTCGTTTATTATTGCATTTAGAAAAGACTTTATCGTACCGAGTTATGTCTCAATTTCGTTTGTCTTGAACGTTAAATTAAAGGGTGACTAATATTTACCTGAGTGTTAATTATTTTTGGGAAAAAAAATCCACTATTAAAAAATTGTTGATATCGATTCAGTCGCTTATTCTGAACAAACTACTTTTAGAGTGTGCGTTAATCATGTTACATGTATATATTAAAGAGAGTCTCATTACTGAAGTGTGACTATAGATGGAAATATGCAATTTATATTTAAACTAGCGGGCCCAGCAAACGTCGTCCACGGAAAAGCAGCGACACGGACAGCAGCGCCACCTACCGGGTCTAATTGTGTTTTCAAACCATCAAGGGACCCACTGAAATATACATACACAATCCAAATCGGTCCAGCCGTTTAGGAGGAGTTAGGTGACAATCACACAAACTGAAACTTAGCACTGCACCTTTCTATACCTGGTCGAAGATCCAGAGGGAGGCCCAAGACAAGGTGGAAGGATGTAGTGCAGAGGGACATGAGGGAATGCAATTTATCCGCAGACGACGTCGAAGACAGAGCAAAGTGGAGGAGAAATAGTAGGAAGGCTGACCCTACCACCATGTGGGACGAATAGCCAGGAGGAGAGAGAGAGGTGACAATCACACCTACAGAAGAATTATACATATTAGGATATGACAAAAGACAAACAATAGTTATAACTTGACTTCGGTTGATACAACACGGCCTTAGTCTGCATTCGACGCTGGTGCAGAAAGACATCAGACAAACACATGCAAAACACACTTTACGTGTCGATAAGATTATAAAAACGCCTCTAAAAAGTTTAAGGGTTTTTGTGATCATAAAATTGGTTATGCTACTTTACATGCAGTTTTTAAAATGAGACATACTTAGTTTCAAACAAATGGAAATACTTGCGATGTCTATTTAAAAATATGTCTCTGTTTTCACTACTCATGTCATGATAATTTCACGGTATATTCGACCACACTGACACAATGAATGCTATCATGAGATCAGATTTTAATAGCTATTTAGTTAGCTTTATGTTTTTCTCGGATTAATGAGAGTAATCACTTAAGGAGAAGATGCCACTATATTATTATTTATTTGGTGCGAGCGAACCGGCACTTAAAGATTAATGCTTTATTCACGGGACGTTTTAAATAAATAATTATGCCATTACATTTCACTTGATACGTGCATTTAAAACGCAATAAAGGCACTAACCGCAGTATATCGAGCAGATGCGTTGATTTCAATAATTATTCGACCATAACTTTTAAATTACAGTGTTTATCTCTAATTGTCAGTTAAATAACACGTTCATACGGTACTGGCGAGAACGAATTCACATAAACCTTTTAAAATATAGATTCTCAGTTGTAAATAGAGAATTGCGGTAATATTCACCATGCCATCATTGAGTTCTCTATAAAATATATTGGTATTAATAAGTATAAGACACAACAATAGTTTTAAGTAAAAAATATCCTGCCTAATAACGAGTACAGAGGGTGTAAAACCCGCCATAGTGGCATAGGCAAGTGTGTCGCGTTCCGGGTTCAGCCAGTGTACCTTGGGTTTTTGTCGGGGTCTAGAGTTGGGGGTAGGATGTTTGGCCGTGTTGCGTTCTTCTGAGTACTCTGACACTAGACCCTCGACCGCTTTTTCACCGTCTTGGCCATGGCGTAGTGTGCAGAAGCAGGCATGATTGTTATGAGTAGCGAGAAATAGATTGTCTCTCGGTACTCGATACTCTAATTGAACGGCGCTGCGCTTACCATCAGGTGCAGTATGGTCACTTTGCCGTGCCAGGATAAAAAAAAATCAAACATCTGTCTACAAAACCAAAATACATTTTATTACTTTTTCGATACTTTGCTGATGTATAGAAAAAGGTAATACGTTTTTAAATTAGTACCTACAATTACTACGTTTTCCAGGAATCTATCAAGAAAACCTTTAAAATATACTACTCTACCAGTCATACAATATTCCAGTGAAGTATTCATACAAAATTGTATTCAATATACGATGGGGACCTTAACAATTTATCACATTGAAAATTACAGTATATATCACGATTTGACAGTAAAATAACACAGCTGCTTTTATAAAGGTAAAAAAACGATCGGTTAGTAATAACAGGAATGGATAATCATATATGAAGCTCTCACCAAGATCTGAATCATTGCTCGTAGTTAACTTTATTGCGATTATGATTTGTTTGAGCAAGTTGAATTGGTAAGGAGAGCTATTCTTTTAAGATAATTAAGTCTAGTCTTCTCCGTTTGTAAAGGCACTAAAAATCGTAGATTTAAAACATTTTGCTATGCTTCCATTATTAATATTAAACTATCAGAAGAAACAAAATTGCTTTTAATGTATCAAATACTTGTATCAAATGTATGGTCAAGGTACAACATGCTACTTGTTTTAATAATTTATAAAAATGCTGCACATACATTAGTGCTGAACCTATTACAACGACTACAAAAAGGACAATGGGTCAAGTGTCCCCACCCGTCAACAGGTTTGAAATTGGTCTCAATTGATTAATCTTAGCAAGGTGATGATTTGTTGGTATGACGACAACAACGAAAAGTATTGAGTTTTTTTTTTATTCAAATTTTTGTTTTATATAGAAAATTTAATTTTTGCTGATTTTACTATATTACGCCGTGCTATAACATAGTATATAGCTGGTAGAGCTACATTATAATCATTTTTTTTCTACAGCTTGAATGGCCTACCTCAACTGGTATGTTACCGCTGTCTTAAATAAAACCGACAAGGTTGCAGTTTTGCGGTAGCGACTCGCGTTCTCAACGAGACTACGGGGGACCTAACGAATGCTTCGTCAACTTTTTTTTTTATGCTGGCGCGGCAACGTGACCACACTTCAGCTCCAGATAGAGTAGCAAGAGGCAGTTTATCCATCGCTACTCAACATAATCATGCCAGCCTGCTGTTTAGCTTCTTCACACCTACGCCTAAAGGACCCAGGATCATAGGAAGGAGGGAACACGGTAGCTGGCAA
This sequence comes from Laothoe populi, assembly GCA_905220505.1. Taxonomy (NCBI): domain Eukaryota; kingdom Metazoa; phylum Arthropoda; class Insecta; order Lepidoptera; family Sphingidae; genus Laothoe; species Laothoe populi. The sequence goes on from HG992157.1 coordinate 6,729,398, forward strand.
ACTGTTCCACAGCTTGATGGTGCGGCAAAAATACGAGTTTGCGAACCTCTTGGTTCGGGCCGGGGTAGTAGATACCACGAAGCTGTGGCTCCGCAATATTACGCTTAATTCAGGTTTATTTTTGTTACTAGGTTATATTTAATACTGGCTAGTTTCTAAGAGTTTTATTTTGTATAACATGTGTACGTGTCACTGGTTGGGTTCTATCGAAAACCAGCGCTGCAGTATGGGTTAGCCTGTACTGCAGCATGCAGCTGAATAGGGATCCTCATTGTCGGATCAATTATTATTATTGTAATTTATGCATTTTTTTTAATGTGTTTTAACGTTCCGACAATAAAAAAACTTTTCTTTCTTTCAATCCAGTACGCGTGGTTCTGGTATGGAAGGGAGAGGATGGGATAAGATTAAACAATTCTTCAGAGCATTCGCCATGATACAGACGGTAGAACACGCTGAGCGAGGAAATATCCCTACGCAGCTGTAGCGGCTCCAGACTGTTACTCACGTCTGCATCATTCACAATGCGGATGGCCCGCCGCTGCAACCCACCCAAGGCATCAAGAAGGTATTTTGCGGTACCGTCCCAGACGTGCGAGCAGTATTCCATTCCCGGCCACACCTGCGCTTTATATAAGCGGTAGAGCTGACCGGGCGTGAAAAACCGCCGCACCCTGTTCAGGATTCCGACCCTGCGGGAGGTGGTGGATATTACGCCCTTGATGTGACTCCTTGGATTAAGATCGCAGCGGATATCCATACCTAGGACACTAAGGTCATTCCGCATTGCGAATGGAACACCCTGAAGAACGGGGATGGGAGAAAACGGGGATTTCTTGCACGAAAACGCGACCATGGAGTTTCTGGCCAGTTCTTCTCCATAGAATAACTGCATTCGGAACTTGTAGTAGTTTAATAAACTCTGAAGTTATTACAAGTTATTTAACTCTGTTAAATAACTTGTGTTATTTCTACTGAACTATCACACGATTGCATTGTGATACTATATCTGATGATCGGAGAGGGGTGTATAAGCTCTCTCGACAGCCTCGACATGATAATTATCATTTGTATATTTTTCCCGAAGGTTTAAATATATACCTAATACTTACATATTATATTTGTAGAATGTACAGTAAAGTCAACGTTTGATAATCGTATCGTCTAATTATATTTTCGGGTGATTACATTACTGTCTCTCGCTACTTGATACTCTATCTGGACGGCACTGCGCTTACCACCAGGTGCGGTGTGGTTACATTGCCGCGCCAAAAAAAAACTTACTCGGCTAAACCATAAGGGTTAATCAAAATAATGCACTATGATTTTAAAATGATCTAGCAAGAGTTCACATTGACATGTACCTGTCTCCAAAGGTTGACAACAATCGTGCAAACCCGGGGGGTCATTAGTAAATATTATAGTAAAATAGTATTATGTTTTTAATTCGTCTGATATCATTATTTTAAAAATATATGCAAAAAATAAGAACAACCATAAATGAATAGTTTTTCATAAGACAATATTTATTTTAAATCTCTTTTGATATTTGTAAAAACAAAGTACTAAAAAGTATTCATGCCATTCATGCTATGAATAGCGGTCGTCTTGCACCACGTATGTAGGGTTTTTCTGTTATTGCCTAGGTTTTTAAACGTTTATGTCCAAACGGGACGTTTTTAACTAATGTAGTTCACGAGCTCCGATAATATTTTTGTTATTGCTATCATCTGTTGTGGTAAGATTTTAACTTCTGCAATTACACAGAGTACTAAACATATACGAGCAAAGAAGACGTCTCCAACTATTACATTTTACAAGATCCAGTTTATCTTTCCTTTCCATACCATCATCAGATCAGCATCAGATTTTGTACTATAAATATGCCAAAGGTTCTAAGCTCAAATATGCAAACAGGCTGTTTTAGCTATTGGTAGTTCCTAAGGTTTAGTTACTTGGCGAACAGTTCCTGGTGAAATTGCCTATCAAATGTAACAAAATGTTACGCGACCATATTTCTCTATTTATTTATTAAAAGTATGTCAAAATAGTAAAAAAAAAACAATAAAATAGCAGTGTTTACTAAGAACATTTTTAATTTATGTTTTTTTATTTTGTAAGGAATCTCCATTGATTTATTAAACTTAAATGATGTGGTAAGAGTTTTTATAGTACACTTAATAATAATGTATATGTATGGTGTCTGTTGGTGGGTGGGGACAGGGCTCATACAAATTCGCCCATTGTCCTTTAACAAATTATTGCGAGTTACCTTAGTAGCGAACTCCCCGGCGCGAAAAAAGTAAAATTGACATCAATTTAAAAATAGAACGCGTTCCCGCCGCCGAACGATTTGTTTTTCTGCTTTCAAAATGGCGACATTAATAATTTTGTTTGTCAACAGCCATGCTTGATCAAAATATGTATATATTGAAAAAAGTATTTGACTTATTACATTGTATAGATAGTTAATTATATATGGATAATTTAATATTATGAATAATATAATGTTGTGGTGAGCATTTTTTTCTCATCAATTATTACTTGGAAGGACAAAGGATCTGAGGCCATACAGCTTATAAACGCTAAAATATAAAAGCGACAATTGTTTATTCAAAAAGATTATCGTTATTTTCATTCGTTTCGTTCATACTATTCTTAGCTCATGAGTAAATTATTTTACCCTTTGTGAATTTATATTAAATATGATAAAAATCGACGTGAACATTCCGTGATAAAGATACAAGAAACTTATAATTCTGACAAAATTATCCGTATGTTATTAACACAGTCAAACACGAGCCAAATAAATGGTAACCCATAATTAACATAATTTTACCCATATTAATATAATTTTTCCATATACAGCATAAGGCAATAATTTAAAAATTTACTCACATGTCGTTATAACGTTTCTAGTTAAAGTTAAATTTTTCGTCGCCGCTGGCGCATTGCAATAGACTCCATGTATTATTTTTATATTGTTAACGTAATCCTAAAGTAGCAAATAAAAACCTTAACGGTAGGCAGCGGCTTTGCTGTGGCCTAGTATTGCAGAAGTCTATGGGCGGCGGTGACTACTTATCATCAGGTGGCCCGTCTGCTCGTTTGCCTATCCAGGCACTAAAAAAACCTATTGAAACGCTGCTGCCATGGCCGAGCGGTAAGATAGTTTCACATCGCAGTTGTTTTATATGGCATGGACAGCGCTCAAATCGCATAAGGCATTGATGATGGCAATGACAAATGTATTTTGATAGCTTATTCTGTAGAGATCGTAGTTTTCATGCATCAACAGCACATATATATACATAGTCAGGTCATAAGTATTGTCACACAGTAAAAACTTTTACCGTAGAAGAGAGCTACAACAAACAAAATGATAAGCTGTACGCACACAGTAGTGAAGAAGCGAGCAACCGTATTCCGCGTGTCCAACGAGGTCATTTTCCATCCTCGCTCATGGTATGGTTGGGAGTTTCTTATTAGGGCTTAACAGAGGTACATTTTTGTGAGAAAGGTGTAAAAACGAATGCAGTTGTGTATCAAAATACAGTCCTGACGAACCTTGTGGAACCTGTTTCTCATACCATGTTCAATAACAGGCACTGGGTATTCCAACAAGATTCGGCGCCAGCTCATAGAGCGAAGAGCACACAAGACTGGCTGGCGGCGCGTGAAATCGACTTCATCCGGTACGAAGACTGGCCCTCCTCCAGTCCAGATTTGAATCCGTTAGATTACAAGATATGGCAACACTTGGAGGAAAAGGCGTGCTCAAATCCTCATCCCAATTTGGAGTCACTCAAGACATCCTTGATTAAGGCAGCCGCCGATATTGACATGGTCCTCGTTCGTGCTGCGATAGACAACTGGCCGCGCAGATTGAAGGCCTGTATTCAAAATCACGGAGGTCATTTTGAATAAACTTTAGTGTCATAAGAATCTATGTTTTGTTAAGTTCATTTTGGTATATAAATGGTTACATAATGAATAAACTTGTTTCAATTATTTTATATTAAACATGTGACAGATTTTATGACCTGACTAGGTATATTTATATTATCACGACTTAGTGATCACACTGCACCTGTTGGTAAGCGCAATGCCGCATTTATTAAGTATTTACTAAGCTTATGTACTTTTACAATTAATCAAGCAAATAGTGTAAATGTATACAATTTAGATGGTTTTTTATTGATTAGGTTCGAATACATTTTCAACATATATGTAAAATTTAAAACACATTTTTTTAATGTCGATAGACAGACGTGCAGATGGGCCACATGATGGTAAGTATTCACCGCCGCCGATAGACTTCAGCAATGCCAGGGCACAGCAAAGCCGCTGCCTACCGTTATTGGCCTATTATGAATATTAAATTATATACCTATGTATTAATACTAGTTTCTTGTCTATAAGTTTAACTGAAAAATATTCCAGGATAATGTTGATAGCACTAAGTACTTGCAGTGACACATATAATAAGTAATTTTGCAAACGATTCATATAACTGTAAAATTTGATTAAAAAACTGCTATAGTGACTTATTTTTTTAAATCATCGTTGGTGAGTAACACGGGGCCGAGATACAATTTGTCAAACTTGAGAAACGACAAGTTAAACATTAAAGAACAATAGTGAGAGAAGATAATATAACAGTATTAACTAATGTAGTTTTACGATAAACATCTCTTTTCTGTGATTGTTTGACTGGTGGGAAGCGGTCGTAAACATGCGACGTTTATTTTATAATTTATTTAATACATTTACGAACCTAGAAAATAGTGTAAAGGGGTAACCAATTTATTCTTCTTCTATTTAGGTTATGGAGAAGGGCTTATAATGTAGCTATTCCGCCAATGTCACGTAAAAGCTGAAAAAAAAAAAACGAAGGAAATTGGCACATAATAGATGTGAGAAATAAAGTTTATGACAATTTTGAATACTTTACACTCGTGTTGAATTTTATCAAATTTGTTTTAACAAATTTGTTATGGTGGTCGTTGCATAAAGAGATAGGCACTAGATATTGTTTAATCAACAAATTTGATTAAACAATAACGAAATTTAGCAAACTATAAATTAACATTTTATTTTCAAAGCAATGTAAGTTTGTACTTTGTATGTGACTATGCTATTATTTTATCTCAGAACGCTTCAACCGCAATGCGTCTTATTTATAAAATTGAAGTGTATAAACGAAAGTTAAGTAACATCATAATGGAATTAAATCTTACTAGACATTATAATTATTTTGGCAAAGAGGATTAGCGTTGTCTGCCCTTGTCTTTTGCCACTACTAAGTACCCAAAAACACTGTGTGGCACAATAAAAACCTGATTGCTTAACTTTTATTTGCCTATTTATCATTCCGTCTCAAGCTAACAATCTCAGACTCCACAATCAAAACCTTTTCCTGCGGAGTCTTAAAGAATCCCACAGGTATTAAAGGCTTACAGTCATTAAGCGGGCACTGAACCCGCTCGCCCACGCACAATTTCGTGAAACATCAATCACATAACGTCCAAACGATATAATTACATTAATATGATAGGGTATGGATACTTTAGGGTTGTAAGTATAAAAAGAAGCGTTTTGCTAGTACATTTATCATGCGCGCCGCTAGAGAGTGGAACTCTTTGCCGGAGTCTATATTTCCCGAAAATTATAATCTGGGTATCTTTAAGTCAAGAGTGAATAGGTATCTTCTAGGCAAGCGTGCTCCACCGTAGACCACATCATCAATTACCATCAGGCGAGATAGTGGTCAAACGCAAGCCTATTTAGGTAAAAAAAAAACATATTAGATAAGGGTAACAGTAATACCAGCACTGTATTAAACTATTCCACTACTGTGTATGGATCTCCTCTTCTAATCCACTAACTTAGCTATCGCTGGTATAAGGGCAAAAGATTTATAAATATTTTCATGTGAACATACAGATTTCCTAACCGTCAAGTTATGAATTAATTTACCAATATCTGCAATTAATAGTAAGACTTAGATACATTAGACTTTTAACAGAATAAGTTTATTAGAAAGGTCTTTATATGATATATTTTGAACAATAGTCTCTGATATATTTTAGTTTGCACGCGCATCACGTCCATTCGTCCGAACGGTATTACATTCGGGTTTCACGCGAAACTCCGGGAAACACGAGCTACAAAAAGATATAACGACGAATAAAATAGAGAATACTCTTTTTTGAAGATGGTTAAAAATTACAACTAATAATAATATCAGATAATGATTGTTACGGGCACGGAGCTGCGAGAAACAGCTAGTACATGTTTACAGTACAAATTGGGATATAGTAGAGCTAATTACAGACAAATTGAGAACCTATTTTTTTACAAGTCGCTAAGAAGTACTAATAATACCAGATAATGTCATTGGCAAGGAGCTGCGAGCAGCAACAGTATAAGACAGTTTACAGTATAAATCGGAACCTAATAGAGTTAATTACGGAATTAAACATATTTAAGTGAATGAGGAGCAATTTTAAAAAGGTCGTAGTAGTAGGTATACAACATGTCAAGAAGGAATTTATATTTGCTATTATTTTGGATTGGTTTGTTGTGATATTATAGTCGTGATATGATATGTATTATGTTTACTTCTATATTATGAGGCAGGTCATTGCACTTTTTGCGATGGAAAATAAATAAAATCAAAATTTTAATTTATGACATCGTCATTTTAAAGCCAACCATAACTAAAACAAACAGAATACTGTAAAAAACTGAACGTGTGTATCAACCCTACAGCATGGGAGATGTACTCGTATTTCTAAAAAGACCGAAGAAGCGAAGGTAAAAAATAAACATAGATACGTATTTGTGTTTACTCTAACAATAAGGCTGGGAAGCAGCATACAGAACGTCGCTCTTTTATTTATCCCGAGTCACATTGAACTAAACCAGGAAATCGTATACCAATTACACTAGAGGTTTGAGTTTAACTCCAAATAATAATACATACATTAATATATTCATCATCGAAAAATACATCAGTGGTAGTCCGACATACGATTAGAAAATGTTGTGGCCGAGTATAGTCTCCTAGGAATTGCAATGTAATTGAATATCAGCCATTTCCAATGAGTTCCATTATTGTTAAACTAAGCACTTGACAACAAAACAAGAATCAAAGCGTCGGCTATACTCATCGAGTAGATAGTTCGTGGGATAAAATAATTGTACCTTACTCTATTTATTTATTTACACTTATACAAATTACACATATGGCGGACATGATGCCTGAGGCATTCCCTATCTGTCATATAGGAAATATTACGCTGTTACAAAAGCAAGAACATATATTGTCGACAAATAAATAATAAGTAATTAGTTCATTCTGGAAATATATATTTGTCAAATGAATAACACTAAACCGACCGAGAAGGTCGCAAAACGGCCAAACATCGTACCCTAAGTATAGACCCCCGACAAAAACCGGATCTGGCTGATCTCGGGACGCGACACACTTGCGTGTGCCACTATGGCGGGTTTTGCACCCTGTGTACGGTGGTCGCTATCCGGGCGGATATTAATATCCTACCACCAGCAAATCCTATGAATTTTCATAAGAATTAGAAGTATGTAAAGTCTGCAAACCCAAATTAGACCAGTGTGGTTGTTGATGTGCTAAAATCTCTATTATTAATAGAGAAGGTCATCACCCAGCAGTGGAATAGTATAACATATTTTCATATCCATCCATATATCTTCCGATAGGTTTCATTTTTCAAATGACCACCACTGACTAGTCACGAACCGCTCAAGGGCACAATCAAGGCACATTGTTACGCATAATGGACTTTCCACATTAAACGTCACTACAGGAGTTATGTGCGACTAATGTTAGCTCGCGGCTTCTTTCACTTTAGGTACAATTACATATCCCTTACAGATTTAGCTCTCGTAGGCGGTAAGAGCAACACAAAAATATTTGCAAGGAGAGTAATAATTAAAGATTTAAATATTTTTTTTTAGTGCCTTGATAGGCAGACGAGCAGACGGGCCACCTGATGGTAAGTAGTCACCGCCGCCCATAGACTTCTGCAATGCCAGGGAACAGCAAAGCCGCTGCCTACCGTGATTATAAACACGTAACGTATATACGTATAACACGTATTTTTTTATTTACAAACATGAAATCAATACCTCACCCGCATATTCTGATAAATTGCCTCAAAACAGAAGATTCTTGCTTAAATACGTGGTAATTTCAAATAGACGCGAGTCGAGGATGTTGCTATGGACATAATTTTTTGAATAGGATAGAAGTATCTATAGAAGAAAGGTTGTATATTAAATTTATGACTTACAGTAATCTACCTTTATTTCAAGATCTTGTCAGGGGTCTAGAGTTGGGGTACAATGTTTGGCCGTTTTGCGGCCTTCTGTGTCCTCTGACACCATACCCATGGCGTAGAGTAAAGAAGCAGGCTGGTATGACTGTGTTGAGTAGCGGGGGATAGATAGGTCTCTCGCTACTCTAATTGGACCGCACTGTGCTTACCATCAGATGCAGTGTGGTCTCTTACTTAGCTACATAAAATAGGATATTTTCTCAGAAAATCGTTCTTAGCTTAGTATACTAAAATTACCATGTAGCGTTATTTGCCACTTGTTCACCACAAACGTTGCAAACATAAACTGACCGCAAAACACATAACATAATGCTGTCCCGCGACTTGGCTCGTATAATGCACGATCTAAAATATTTTGCATCAGTATTATGGCAGTTAGGAATCTGTATCCTACGTCGACGAATTTGACGATTGGTGGCTGATCGCTCTAATTCTAATTGCAGCGATTTTTTTATTTAATTGCTATTTTTTGTTAGGAATATTGAAAATATACGTAATTCAAGGAAGTCATAAGACATATTTTAGTATAGGATACACTTAACATTGCTTCTTCACCTTCTAGCCCCATGGCATAGTGTGAACAAGCTACACGGCCGGCATGATTGTGTTGAGTAGCGAGGGATAGATTTTCTCTCACTACTTGATACTCTAACTGGAAGGCACTGCGCTTACCATCTAGTGCAATGTGGTCACTTCGCCGTGCTATGATAAAAAAAAGATAATTTGCGTAAAAGGCGGAACTATCTACTTTTATAATTTTCGCTACATTATTTTAGATTAAATAATATTAGTATTGAGACAAAGTTTCATAATGCCATATTTAACATATATTTTGGCGAGTGTTTCAGGCGACTTCGCAGAAATTTCTTTAACCTCGACGATTTTCTCGTTGAACAGCCTAAGTGTTTCATAACTATATGTGCCTATAAACACAATAACGTCAAAAACTCATTTCCAGTTTACATGAAAGAAAACTACATGTGTCGTAAACGCTTAAGCTGCAATATAAAATTGAACATAACGCAATTACGTTGACTATGGTCAATTTTCTTCGGGCCCTAAGGTCAGTACGGCCGGTTTGCATTCTGTGCCTATGCGCCGCCCTACTTACCCATACTACATAACCTGAGCTTGCAAATGTTTTTTGTGTGTCGTCTCTGCCACCGACACTTGTATATTTACTCTGTACATTATAATTTCATAGCAGCGATAGCCTAGTTGGTTGCGGTACGGACTGTCAAGACGAAAGTCGTATGTTCGAAACCCAAGTGGCATACACCTCTGACTTTTCTTAAGTTATGTGTGTATTAAATGTTAATTATCGCTTGCTTAACGGTGAAGGAAAACATCGTGAGGAAACCTGCATATCTGAGAATTCTTATACGAATTTCGAAGGTATGTGAAGTCTACCAACCCGCATTAGGCCAGCGTGGTGGACTAAGGCCTAACCCCTCTCACTAGTAGAGGAGGCCCGTGCCCAGCAGTGGGACAATGTTTAATACAGGGCTAGTATTATTATTATATTATTATACATTATAACTTCATTTTAATGACACACCAGCACTTTAAAGTAATATACAAACGCACAGCCTGAAGTAGTAGTAAATACGGGCTACTTAATCAATTTCAGTAATGTTTATCATAAGTCGGGCAGCGGCTTTGCTGTGCCCTGGCATTGCAGAAGTCTATGGGCGGCGGTGACTACTTACCATCAGGTGGCCCGTCTGCTCGTCTGTCGTCGTATGGCGATAAGCTCGCGTCTATAACATTATGGGACCGTAATAAATTCGGTGAAAAGGGGGTGTACTGGTTACACCTCTGCCTACCCCTCGGGGATTACAGGCGTCAGTATATGTATGTACAATTTTAAAATGAGTAGCTTCTAGGTTGCGAAATGTTTGATACATTGATATATTCCAACTATTTCGTCCGTATAATTTGATAACAACCTTCCCAACTCCCACTGAAGGGATTACAGCCGTTCTGTTAGATCAGGATATTCTAAAATAATCCTCAATATAGCGATAAGTTAGGCCTTTCAAAGCCAATGTAACTAGAAAGTTGCCTATCAAAAGTAACATTTATAAATATAAAAAAAAAAAACACTTTTAAAATATTAATTTTATATACATATACAGCCTGTCTTGTACATGTACCATCTTAATGGACATGGCCTGTTTTGTTTATAATACCGGGGAAGCTTTATCCTATGTTCTTTTTAAAGGTAATTTCAAAACAGTTCCTTGAGTCTCGCAAACTGCATACAATCATTCAATTTGAATACTACAGAATCGTATGTATCCTCGTGATGCAGACATTACGTTAACCTTTTGATAAAATTATTGTTAAAGTCGTCAACGGTGAAACCGAGTCACGAGCACTGTAATGATGCCCCACATGTCCACGATACTCGAAATTACTTAAAAGAATTTTCAACATTTTCTGTTTCACTACTAAAATTCAAACATGAATCACACTACAGTTTTTCTCCGGGGCATAGAGTTGGGATACGATATTTGGCCGTTTTGCGGCCTTCTGAGTACTGTGACATTAGGGCCTCGACCGCTTCTTCAGCTTCTTGCCTATGGCGTAGTGTGAAGAAGCAGGCCGGTTGTGTTGAGTAGCGGGGGATAGATTGTCTCTCGCTACTCGATACTCTAATTGAAGGGCACTGCTCTTACCATCAGGTGCAGTGTGGTCACCTTGCCATACCTGGATAATAAAACAACATTTTATTCCTAAGCTGACTATTCACATTTTACTCCACGAATACTAAAATGTGATCAATGTGTTCAATTGTATCTATGAAAATGTCATAAACGCGCAACTGTGTGCAAAAACAAGTTCGCGCAAATAGTGATGTGGAAGCCATAAATTTAATAAAAATTGCCCGACGACCATAAAAATATAGCATTTAAAAATAAAAACCACGGGTCTATAATTAACCGCGGGCTATTTTCGTTTAATGTTCGCGGAGGCTTCAAGTTTGTGGCACTTTGTGAAAGTGAGCCAAAGTTAAGTGATGGGATATATCGATAGAAATAACGATTATATTTTTACATTAAACCGATCATAGAGTAATAAAATCTTAGGATTCCTGTATAATATTGTGAAATACTGTCGGTTTTATTGTAACGAACCGACGTATTCGTACAATAAGCTTATTTTATCTCTTCTTATTTAATATCTTAAAACAATAGGTGATAAATATAAAATGCCTTCTATCCGGGTATCTTTGAACAAGTTTAGTAAAGTGTCAAATAAATGTCTGTGTCTGGAAAACTTTGCTATAGGTAGCCATCATCACGCAACACGAATAAGGACTCTTCAAGGGGATGACGCTAGTTGTTAACGCCCAGCGTTCCCTGGGGCAATCTCTGATGAACTCATGTATTGCAACGTACGTGACCAACTATATATACTACAAGCATTTGCTCGCGGCTTCACCCGCGTAACATTAACTGACTGGAGGAAAGAGGATTAAAAAAAAAGTAACTTATGTCTGTCCTCAGGGCTATAGGTATCGGCAAAATCTTATCCAGATCGGTTCATTGGTTTAACCGTGAAAGTATAACAGACAGAAAACTTTCGACCCATAATTCACCACAGTGGTAGAGCCACGCTGTAGACATATTTGTCTACAGCATGAATGGGCCGGCTCGACCGGGGTAGTACCACTGTCTCACAAAAAACCAACATAAAGTGACAGTTTACTGTCGCGTTTCGTATGGTAAGTGAGATATCCGGAGGCCTAGATTCCCCCTTCCTTTCCCTAATCCCTATTCCTGTCCTTTAAGGCCGACAGCGTATACGTGATACTTTCGGTATTGTGGATGTTCATGGGCGGTGGAGATCACTTAACATCAAGTGACCCACTGGGTCGTTTGTCTGACTATGATACAAAAAAAACCACTTAGGGGTTAAATTTTGACAAACGCCGATACACGTGTACATATATTTCTAACCAGAACCACGTGTACGAAATTTCGTGCTTCTAACTTTAAACTTCCATACAACCGTTTTCCCTTATTTTACCCCCTCAGTGTTGAAATTTCCAAAAATCCCTTAGTGGATGTTTACAACATAAAAGGCATCAACTTGCAAAATTTCAACTTTGTAGCTCCATTGGTTAAGGCTCTGCGTTCATGAATAAGTCAGTCACGACAAGTAATTATATATGTATAGATGATATACTTATACTATAAAACTATTTCTCCGCTAAACTTAGTATTCACTCTATTAAAAAGGAAAAAAGTAATATATATTTACTGCCTCGGTGGCGCAGTTGTAATTGCGCATGCGTTACGACCGCTGCTGTGCTGAGGTCTCGGGTTCGATCCCCGGGTCGGGTAAAGTGATATTGGGTTTTTCTATCTAGAAATTCTTCAGTATTAGCCCGGAGTCTGGAAAATGTGCCCGGTATGGCGATAGGCTCGCCCCCTATCACATTATGGGACCGAAATTCGGCGAAAAGTGGGTGTACTAGTTACACCTCTGCCTACCCCTTCGGGGATTACAGGCGTGAGTGTATGTGTGTGTAAATTCTCACTATTAGCCCGGAGTCTGGAATCTGTGCCCGGTATGGCGATAGGCTCGCCCCCTATCACATTATGGGACTGAAATTCGGCGAAAAGTGGGTGTACTGGTTACACCTCTGCCTAACCCTTCGGGGATTACAGGCGTGAGTGTATGAGTATGAGTATATTTACTAGATTAATAATTCATTCCTGAGTAGTTTGATAAACGAATGTTATGGGGTAGCCCTATTCATAAGCCTATAATCCGTATGACGACTTATTTTTGAAGTCCTCTTTTATATTTAAACGAATTTACTATAAATGTCAATTATATTAGCTCATGAAGCTTAGCAGTGGAAAGGGGTGGGAAATGGCGGGAATGTGATGTGAGTTGTGTGTTTATATGTCGTTATTAAGTGAATTCATTATTTCAGACATGGCTTTGGCCTTTTAATTTGTGATTATTTCAGACATGGCTCTGGCCTTTTAAATTGTGACTATTACAGACATTTAGAATGGAAAAAAAATATCGGACATGGCTTTATCCTTTTAAATGGATAAAAACTACCGACATGGCTTTGACATTTTGACTTATAAAAACCAGAGAAGAAGAAGAATTTCAATTTTAACGCAACAGAGTTCATTCATACCACCTGGGAACCATTCCGTCTAGCACGGTTCGTTTCCAGCGTTCATTTTTACCACGTACGTGCAAGCTCTGGAATGAACTCCCTGCGGCGGTGTTCCCTGAGCGCTATGACGTGTCCTTCTTTAAACGAGGCTTAAGAAGAGTAGTCCTTAAACGATAGGCAGCGGCTCTGCTATGCTCTGGCATTGCAGAAGTCTATGGGCGGCGGTGACTACTTACCATCAGGTGGCCCGTGTGCTAGTCTGTCTATTCAGGCATTAAAAAAAATATATAAGGTCACACAGTACACACGTAATTTTCATAGAACTAAACTGTTAACCTTTTAATTTATTATAATGCTTAGCATTTTTATTCTTCATTAATTTCTCATATTCAACATTTTTGATAACGCAATAAAATTCTACCACGATGAAATGTGTCCAATCATCATACCCATTAACGTTAACCTTCATCAAATGAGTAAAACCACATTATTCCCACAGAATCCAGTTTTCCACACATGGTCACGAATTTAATATGAATAATATTAATTAAACCTTTTTATTTCCCAATATCGATGGATGTGCCAGTAACAGGTGCAGTTTTTCCTCGGCCCATAAAAAGTAGTCGTCCTATAAACATGATAATGTGGGACTGACCGTATCATCCGAGCTTGTTTTAACTAGGCTAGCGGGGCTTACGGTAAGGGGCTTAGGGTTCCGTCAGACCCAGACACAATCCAGATTAGGTTACTGCTATGCTACTGTTATCAGAACTGAAACTTCATTTTTCATTTTTACATACTAAGCATGTGATACAATGTTTTAGATTTAGCACACTGTCTGGCGTTATTTCTAGATTTATTTGAATTGAGTAATCTTGTTTATTTTTTTTAAACTTAGGTACTTATTATTTAAATATTAAATACATATTAAATATTTACTGGTAATCCAGTAAATATTTTCTTGAAGTAAAACAATTGAAACTTGAAGTAATGTTCCAAAATTAAACAATATCTAAAAATATAACTACCTAAATTGAATCAGTTCGCACGCTATACAGCCATTTTGCAGTAATTTATTGCCGACTGTGACCGTAAATCCAAACACCATTAAAGTCTGAACGTACCATTATTTAACTTAGTCTCGGTAAATAAATTAGACGGCTCTATTATATGTCTAACTGCAGATGTCACAACCGAGTAAAGACCAAAGTCAACGGAGGCAACAATTTAATCAAAATATACACAAAAGCTGAAGCTGACACATGGACCTCAAACACGTAACAGGAATTTCGACACAGCAACTTATATATCTTGCGCAACATTTTGGGTATTACAGAAAGGAACAGTTTGACAGCTACCGTTTTCCCTCCTTCCTAGGATCCTGGGTATTTTAGGCGTAGTGTGAAGAAGCCACACAGCAGGCCGGCATGATTGTGTTGAGTAGTGAGGGATAGACTGTCTCTAGCTACTTGATACTCTAACTGGACGCCAAGCTACACTTTCCATCATGCGCAGTGTGGTCACTTTGCCGTGCCTGGATAAAAAAAAAGATGGAATAACAAATGATAATATTCTCAAGTTAAAATTTTTACCATTCCACTGAATCAGATGCATCTAGGGTAACTAGGGCATATGCTTGGTATAATTCTTCTCGTGTGCAAAGACAGGTTTAACATGGTGCAGTGGCTTTGGAAAGAAGAACTTTGGGAAACCTTTTTCTTTAAGGACTGCATGCTTCATTCAATATCAAACAGAAAGGGGCTCGCAGAGAATAAGATACAGTAGAGGAACGCAATAATAAGGGTGTCAAAACCTCCACAGTTAAGTTTGGCTTGACCTTCTTGTCTGGCAGAAAGTAAGTAGAACTAAAAGCATAAATCTGAATTCGATATACTATATCGTGCAACGCGTATTTGCATTAGATGTAGCTGCGCTAATCGTTTCCGTATCAGGTTATGTAGCCACTAAAGTGAAAAGCAATAAAAGTGCTTCTTTGTTTACTCTTCCTTAATAACTTACAAAAGATATACAATACTTTTAACTACTACAGATTTTGCCATTTCGGTGACGTTTACCAACGGCTGACTGTATCTAAGCACCAAAAGTCCTTATTAGCCAAATCTTTACCCATTTCGCTAATGATCAGCTTTCTAATATAGGATTTCATATCTTGTATTAAGCAGCAAGATCGCCCTAATAATTTGGTCTACCCTGTACTTACCATCGGGTGTTGCATAGTCACATTACCGTTATAATGGCGTAAAATACACTACTTTGAAGCAAATTTTTAAAAGGTTGTTGAAGATTGAGAAGGTTTAAGCAAGAGACTTCATCATAATACCAATATGGTTTCAGGAATTAATTTGGAAATCCGATACCTCACATTTAACAACCTATTCTATTTCATATACGGAACCAAACACATCAGCGTGTAAGACTTTAGACTTTAATTAGTTTTCACAGAGGTTCGTGATGTCCGAGATACCTGGCCGGATTACACAGCCTTGTACGCTGCCAGGAACTAAACCCGGAACGGGTCTAGTTATCGAAGTAATACAGGGTAACCCTAAGCAAGTAATACTTTTCTATGTTTTAAATCAGTGTTTAGTCGATTATTACCTGCCTTTGTAGTGTCTCTTCATTACCATGACGGTTACGTCATGGTAATGTTAATTTATAAATACTTTTGGGATCAGGTAATTCCTGTGAACATAGTGTTTACTGTAATCTATAAATTTTCGGTAAAAATAATTGCATCTTTACTTTTGGACTTTGAAGCCTATATAGTAGGTATATACAAACGAACAGAAAAAATTAAATATTCATATTCCACCACCGAGACAAATGCTTGTGTGACGGACACATATTTATTCGTGTCTGGGTGTTGTGGAACCGCAGTCTTTCGTAGTTCTTGATACCCACGATACAAGTTGGCCCTAGTGTGGGGTCAGAATTATATCTGTTGGTTGTATTTAGCCATTAGTACAAAATTGTAGTAAAAACTTAAACCATGTTTTCCTTGTTAAACCAAATTTATGTCACAATATAAAGTACATTATTAATTAAATCAAGAGTCGCTGCGTTAAATCGCGCTCAACGCTAAGCTTTGTACAATGAAAGCTTTTTATTTTCCATAACGGTATTATAGATCAAACGGCAATAACAGTCTGCAATACTAATGTACACTATCACTTAACGTATAATCCCGTATGAAATAAAGAGTACATAGCTAGTTATATTATCTTGTTCCACACATAATTAAAAACATCGTAAATTTCTTAATATCCTTATAACTACTTAAATATCTAATGTGAGAATAGAGATATAAAGCAAAAAGTGTTAGCAACACAACAAAACTATGCAAGGTGGATATTTTAAAAGGCACAAATACGATGATTACCACTTTAATGATTACTCTGACACATCTTAGTGCTTAAAGTTAAGAACCGTCAGGATTTTGCGTGCCCACTGACAGCATGACCTTCTAAGCTTAATAACGTGACGAACTAAACTGATTACACTCAGACTGCACAGTCAATGAACTGGTAATCAACTGACCGCCGGAACGCCGAGGCGTTTATTTATATTTTATTTGCTCCCCTTTTAGTTTGTAATTATTAATGTACCCGTAGTTACTTTCTAAAATACCTTCGATATTTGTAACAAAAGGGAACTACCCTAACAAAAGTACACTCTAGACGTCTATACACTATATAATAAAGAACACCCAACCCAACCTACAACGGTAGACAGCGTCTTTGCTATGCCCTGGCATTGCAGAAGTCTATGGGCGGCGGTGACTACTTACCATCAGGTGGCCCGTCAGCTCGTCTGCCTATCGAGGCACTAAAAAACCGCCCAACAGTCACACGTATAATCCCGACCTTACAGTAAAATACGATTATCTTATTGATATCAGAAACTACGAGGATTTGATTTCACAACACCCAACCTGAAACATATATTTTAATTTTGTCTCAGTGTGGGAATCGAAACTGCGACCTCCTGTTTCACATTCGTCTACTCACCCACTGAGGCTGTCCCATAAAGAAAAGATTGAAGCAACTCTATATCGAAAGACCTTTCTTGAGTTTATTTGCTAATGTAGTAATAGAATTTCTACTGTTTCTGATAATGTCATTAGTTTTCGGAACAGTCCTATTTTTTTTATGTGACCCAACACTGGTGTCTCACTCTTAAAGCCACAAGATATATTCACGCATCCAAGAAATATGTGTCAGATGTAGGAACCGAACCGGAATCACGTTCCTTGGTCAGCCACTTGCCGAGATATGGAGGTAATTTTAATTACTTATAATTATCTATAACATTCCATGCAGGTACTGAGCGGCGTAACTTTAACCCATTCATACATGACCATTTAGCGAGACCAAAGATTTATTGTTAATTGACACGAAATAAAAAGCTGTGTGGCACTGTCTTAAAGAAAGATACTGATCTTCGCAAATCTTCCTTCAACATCCATTTATAAATCAAGAAAGTACATTTTAATAATATTTGATTAAAGATTTGGGCACGAAATATACTTTGAAACAAAACTAAATTAACGGTTTTATCGCGGCTTATTTTACTTTTTAATCCAGTTTCGAAACCTTTTTTTTTTTATCCTGGCACGGCAAAGTGACCGCACTGTACCTGATGGTAAGCGCAGTGCGGTCCAAATAGAGTACTGAGTAGCGAGAGACGATCTATCCCCGCTACTCAACACACTCATGCCGGCCTGCCTCCTATCTTCACAGCCTTCATGGTCGCGAGGCGGACTGAGTTGTATATCGTCACGAAAGGATAGTGTAACCTTTAATTTAGACATTAAATTGTATTTATTTTTAATCCAACCCAGGCAGAAACGTTGGTATTAAAAAGTAAAACCGCGATAAAATCCGTAACTTTACATTTTTTCAATGCGTAATATTCGCATAAATATAAAAAACCATTACAAAGTATATTGTCAAATAGACTTGATCAAATATTCTCTGTTCATAGTCATAATGCTGGCAACAGGCCACTTCTATTAAGAAGAGTTAGATTAGTTCCATAGTGGCATAATGTGGGTTGGTAGGTACACTCCACATACATTAGCCTTCTTGGAGAACTCTCAACTATACTCCAGTTTTTCAAAAAAAGGAGGAGGTTCTTAATTCGTCGGAATCTTTTTTTTATGTACTTATGTTCCCCAATTACTCGAAGACGCCTGGACCGATTCGAGAAAATCCTTTTTTGTTTAAAAGGATGTACTTCCCAGGTGGTCCCATTGGCAACAAGTTAGAATCTGATGATGGGATCTCAGAAAAATCGAGGGCAACCATCATAGGGACGCATAGTTTGTTTTTTATTGAACTCGGTGTAATTTTTATGAATTAAAGCCTTTTTTTCTTCTCCGCTAGAGCGAGCGATAATTAGTGGAACTGTCTACGCATACACATTCGAAAAGTCTGACGGGTGCCTAAGCTCACATCCACTTTGGCAGTAGTTTCCACTTCCTATTAGGCTATTAACAGTTATTGAAACCGGCAAGAAAATTGTCTTTAGTGAGAGGTGACATCGTGTGTAGTCTGCCTAACACTCTAGAAAGAATTAAAAAAAGTTTATCTTTATTTTCCCTGGCCCAAGGACGTAATAACTTCTTGCTAAAACTGTAAATAAACATTTGAGTAACCCAGAAATTGAAATTATGACAAGTAAGAAATTGTTTCTGGTGTGATAAAGGATTTCTGGAAATGGCGGGAATGTGATGTGACGTTTTTGTGATTATTAATAAGTGAAAAAAATATTTCAGACATGGCTTTGGCTTTTTAAATTGTGACTATTTCAGACATGGCTTTGGCCTTTGGAATAGTGACTATTTCAGACATGGTTTTGGCCTTTTGAATTATGACTATTACAGACATGGCTTCGACCTTTAGAATGGAAAAATATTGGACATGGCTTTCCCCTTTCAAAAGGATAACAACAACAGACATGGCTTTGGCCTTTTGACTGATTTAAACCAGAGAAGAAGAAGACTTCCAATTTTAACCCAGATTCGGAAAAATAACGACAGACAAGGCTGCATGGTGGAAAACCTTTGCCTTCTCTTTTACAGAGAGAATAAAATAAAATAAAATGTTTCTGGTGTTTTTATCTAGTCAATAAAATAGAATTTTTAGCCTTGATAATTAATTCTTCTGGTTTTTACATTTTGTAGCACTCTTTTTTGCTTTATTTTTGTGTCTCAAAGTGGAGATGAATCGAATGTTAATGCGTGAATATATTGGCTGCCAGTGTATAGTGTATACTTATTAATAAAAATACTTGTTGGACAAGTCATATGACCTTAGCCACTACAATGATGCGAACACATGCCTCTCTGCTAACAACGAGCAAGGATTTTTACTTATTTGTTCTCAGAATTATCTTTTGTAACTGACTTCAAAAAAGGTTATCTTCATTCAACGTATATAATTTTTTCTGGGGTGTTCTAAACCTAAAACATATAACACAGACATGCACATGGACACACACACTCTTATTTCACTCATTCACTCATTTAATAGCTTTCTCACATACTAAGTCATTCACTCTTTATTTGGTCACTTATATTTACTACCTTACAGTAACACGTCATATGCTTAAGTGCTCAAACACCCCAAAATACACACACGTTCAAACCGAGATCAATCTTACATACCTACGAGAAAATTCTATTCAAATATTTAGAAGTAAAGATCATATTAACAGCCTCCGTGACCCAGCGGGCGAGTAGACGGCATTGAAACGGGAGGCCATGGGTTTGATTCCCTCACCGAGACGAATGATTGTGTGACAGACCTTTGTTTCGGGTTTGGGTGTTGTGGAACGTAGTCCTTTGTAGTTCTTGATACCCACAACACAGGTTTTAACTAATTAATATGTGTAACTGTTGGTTGTATTTATATTCTAATTAGTATTAGGATTAAAATTAAATAAATCAGTATGTTACGAATGAGTACTGCCTTAGAACCTTGAATTTCAGTGCTCCAAAGTTACAAGTTACATAGATATGCAAAAACCTTTATCGTACAGCTTGTTACAATATTGTTTCACTTGTAAAGTGTCCTCAATAAAGTTGAACAACAAAGTCAAGTTAACACAGAACACAAGGTAGCACTTCAAATAAATTGAATAAAAACAACCCTGAAGAAAATGATCGCACAGTTTCAATTTTATGCGCCTTTTATAAGAATATTGTTTCTTTTCTATAATTTAGTTTCTTATTGTACAAGATGAATAAAAAAATATTTACTCCGTTATTTCAATCTAAAATATTTATGTTTGGAGCCTAAAGCAAAAAAAATAAAGGGTGTGTGTTCATCCTTCAGGCTTTTGGAACAAGATCCTTATTAAATATTTCGAATTCTTCGCAAGTTCGTAGTATGAATTTGTAGAGACTATTAGTATTCTTTGGCATTGATAGCATACCTCTGACTTTTCTAAAAGTTACGTGTGTATTCATTGTTATTTATCGCTAGCTTTAACGGTGAAGGAAAACATCGTGAGGAAACCTGCATACCTCAGAATTCTCCTACGAATTTCAAAGGTATGTGAAGTATACGAATTAGGTTAGCGTGGTGGACTCAGGCCTAACCCCTCTTGCCTGTCGTAAAAGGCGCCTAAAGAGGCCATCAGGGGTCGTGGGCGCGCAGCGGGGGGCTGTTATAGCGCCATTTGTACTATAAAACTTTTGTACCCTGAGATGGACGGCAGCATGGGTGGCTAGCCTCATTTCTGTTGTAGACGCCAAGGGCGTCCTTAGGTGTGCGGGGATTTCTGAACAACCCCGCCCCACTTTAGAGATGAGCCGTTACGCGGCACTGCGCATGGTAGGTTCCGGTAGAAGTTGGGGCGACTTAGCCTCAAGAACCCGAGGCCGACCATAATGCGCTGAAGAAGGCCACCGCGGGGTTTTGGTTGGTATTACGGTGTAGGGTGTAAATAGTGTTAGGGACTCGGCCCAACGACCGTTCAGAAATTTCCATCTCTACTGGACGGCTTATCGTTGGGTCGTAAGACCGGTGAGTCCAACATAACCACTCCACCTCCCCCCAGGATGGAGCGGTAACGATAAAGCGTTTTCCCCCGCGAAAAAAAAAAGGCCTAACCCCTCTCATTAGCAGGAGGCCCGTGGGACAATGTTTAATACATGGCTAGTTTTAGTATTCTAAGCTCGGTGCCTACTGGCACAATCCCTTATTTAAAATTGAACATTTAAGTCCACATTACACGTAGACGCAACAATTAATACAGCAGCGGCCATTAATCTGAGTGGAGATGGCTCTCACGCGAGCGGGCCGCCGACCATAACGAGCGACGAACCGACGTAATCGCGCTGGACTTTACGATGTACACAATTTATGTAATATCCAGGACACGGTGGTACAGTATTAGACCTTTTTTTTCTTTTAGATTAACAAAAATTAAAAACTTACATGCTGTATCGCCAAACTGCACACACAGTTTGTTGGCGAAAATAGGCGCTCTTATAACTAGCAAGCAACTTCCAACAAAGAAAAAAAAATAGCTTAGCTGGCATTTTAAATTAATCATCGACTCCAAAAACAAAGCTATCACACCCTAATTAAAAAGTCAATTTCTCACAACAGTAATGTGTCGATAAAAAGTACCTAATTCTTTAGTCTGTTTTTCAGAAGTCTGATGTTACGGTCACATTTCCCAGAAAATCTATTTTGTTAAATATTACTGGAGTTAAATAATTTCGTGTTCTTCTACCGTAATAGTTTCTAACAAACGGTATCACATACTTTCCGTACTTGACCTGTCTGAAAATTTTAAGTGACAATCTAGCTGAAAAATTGTATAATATCTCACAAGACTTGTGATACACAAGGTCAAGACGGTGGTAAAAACATCAATAGCCAACTGCAGACCACACATAGATTTAATTACGTAATTACGTTATGTTTTGTACTATTTTGTTGTAATTTGTTGTAATACTAGCTTTTGCTCAGAGCTCTAAGCATGTGAAAGTTATTTTTTGTGATAAATCATAGTATTTATGTGGTTTCCGAAGTAACCCCTTATCATAATAGTAAAACTTATAAAGAGTTTGTCTCACAGAAAACCAATCTAAAATAACACCTTGCTGTTGCATTTCTTACCATGAGTGAGATTTCCAAAAGCCCTAATCCTTCTCGCTTTCTCAAACCCCATTATTTCGCCCCCCATTATTCTACTATCGGATTACCAACTTGCGCGTTAGCCTAAAACTTCATCGAAATCTGTTCAGCTATTTAACGTGAATAATTCAAATAATAAACACACCTAACGTTACCCACATAGTCCCCACAGTAGGTCAAACCTAAACAGCAGGCCGTCATGATTGTGTTGAGTACCGAGGGACAGACTGTCTCTCGCTACTTGATACTTTATCTAGACGGCACTGCGCTTACCATCAGGTGCAGTATGGTCACTTTGCCGCGCCAGAATAAAAAAAACCTGTATCGTGGGTATCAAGAACTACGTTTTCAAAACACCCAAACCCGAAACAAAAATTTGTGGATCATAGAATTATTTGTCTCGATGCTGGGATCTAACTCGCGGCCTCTCGTTTTAGAACCGGCTACTGGCCTGCTACACCACGGTCGCTGTCAATTTAAAAGACAAACAGTAATACTCTGCTGTTTATAATTTACTATGTCATTGTCTATAGATTAATTGATGTCACATCACTCCAATCCAAGGATACAATTCCAAATATTCAATTTATTTCATTATCCTTTAACACCACGCATTCATTAATGTGGGGAAAATGCTTAATGGTCGCCCTGACTCGAGGAATGTCGCACTGGAGGATAAACATTTCAAACATTTCCTGCACCACTGATCACGCTTTAATCTTTTCAATCTTACACTCGGTTTTGCCCGCGAATATATTTTGCGTGCAAGTTCTAATCAAATTATGAATTAACTCATAAATATAAAAAGGGTCAAGCGTCCATAGGCTACGATAACCACTTACCATCAGGCGGGCCGTAAGCTTGTTGGTCACCATCGTAGTATAAAAAAATATAAAAAATATATGCTATCCATACAGTTGATATAATCACTAACTAATTGGCGTAAAAAACAAAAGGTTAGGTATATAAAGTAAATCTTCCTCCATTCCTAAACACTTTCAGCCCTTATCTTCCGTACATAAAATTATTTGATAGAAGGAACTCGTAATTTTAATCTCTTGTTTGTTTGCCTATATATTTTTACGCCTTAATAGCAACCCATAAACGAATTAATTATTTCGCTTTATTTAATATCTTTTAATACATATGTACTGTGCTGAGGGCTCGGGTTCGATGAGGGTCGGGTAAAGTCATATTGTTTTTTTTATTTAAAATACTCAGTATCAGCCCGGAGTCTGGAAATGTGCCCGGTATGGCGATAGGCTCGCCCCCTATCACATTATGGGACCGCAATAACTTCGGCGAAAACTGGGTGTACTGGTTACATCTCTGCCTACCCCTTCGGGGATTACAGGCGTGAGTGTATATGTATGTACATATGTAAGCAAGTAATAAATGATTACAACAAATGTAAATTAACCTATATAATAAAATTGTCTTTTCTCCTAACTTAAACAATACGAAGTTAAAGCCAGTGAATACAAATGTGGCAGTCTCGTCGAGCGTAAACAAATGCTCCAAGCAAAAACACTTCCGCACAACAAACCAGCACGCATTGTATTTCATACAGTTCTTAGAATAAAACAGATGGATTCGTTTGTTTTTCACTTCATAAAATATGATGGTAATAGTTTGAATTACGTGCTTGTGGTAAATTGATAGCTTCCTTTTTATATCTTATATTTATAGTATTGTAAAATTGGTTTTTTAATTCATAAAAAGTACACCGACTTCAATAAAAAACAAATTATCGTCACTATAAAATTTGAGGGTTGCCCTTGATTTTTCGGAGATCCCATCATCAGATCCTGACTTGGTGCCAATGGGACCACCTGAGAAGTATACCCTTTTAAACAAAAAAAAAATTACGCGAATATTATACATTGAAATAAAACGAAGTTTACGGATTATACCGCGATATAATCCGTAAACTTCGTTTTATTTCAAAAAAAAAAATCTGGAATCTGTCCAGGCGTCTTCGAGTAATCGGGGAACATACATAAAAAAAGATTCCGACGGATTAGGTTAACACCTTCTCCTTTTTTGAAGTCGGTTAAAAATGACTATAATTTCCGGATATAAAAAAACTACGACAACCACATAAAATATTATAACTTCGTTTTTAGCTTAACAACATTCAATTATGACGTTTATTGAAGGTTACGATAAAACATACATTGCCTTTCAAAACGTGCTTACTTTAAATACTAGTAACATAAACTTGGAATAGTCAGAGTGAAACCATCAACAAAGAGAGTTGCAGGAATAAACTAGCCAAAAATATATTTAATTAAAAACTAACGTCACCTCGTGTATTTAGGGATAAAACATAATCTCTTGTGCCGACCCCTCAACATCCGCCACTAATCCGATTATGTCATAATAAGTAATTACATCCGGGTAAAATTTATGTTTGAATAATTAATTTATATTAAAATGATCATTAACAAAAGTGTTTGACAGTCATGGACGTACTTTTAACCGACTTCAAAAAAGGAGAAGGTTAACAATTCGTCGGAATCTTTTTTTTTTATATATGTTACCTGATTACTGGAAGACGCCTGGACCGATTCGAAAAATTATTTTTATGTTTAAAAGGTATACTTCCCAGGTGGTCCCATTGGCACCAAGTCAGGATCTGATGATGGGATCTCAGAAAAATCAAGGACAACCCTCAAATTTTACAGTGACGCATAATTGTATACGTAACTAGCTGTTGCTCGCGGCTCCGCCCGCATAGAAGTCATGTTTGGGAGAAAAAGTATATTTTTCATAGTATAGTCCGACAAACGAGCCAGTGGGTCACCTGATGATAAGTGATCTCCACCGCCCATGAACATCCACAATACCGAAAGTGTCACGTATGCGCTGTCGGGCTTAAAGGACAGGAATAGGGAGTAGGGAAGGGAAGGGGGAATCTGGGCCTCCGGACATCAAAATACCAATGTTCATGCATTTAACTTCAAAAATGACGGATTTTCATACAAACTTTCATCCCCTATTTTAGCCCCTTAGGGGTAGAATATCTAAAAATAATATTATTATATATATAATATTACACCTATATAATATACATATTAATATTATTATTGGAATGTGTATATATTAGCAGATGAGCAAGTTTCAATAAACCTACGGATTTTATCTCCGCTTATTTAACTTTGTTACCAGGTGACGTAAGAAACCATTAAGTATTAGAATATAATTTCTAGAAAAAAAAGCTCATGGCGTGAAAGATGACTGTAACTATAAACAAATACTAAACTTTTACAAAATACATGTAATCTTCAGAAAACCTAATTGATCCTGTGGCCACAAAATTCTATGTTATTATATTTCCACTCACTGCACCATACTAAAGATCTACATTCTACATGTTCACATTAAACAACGGTCATTATAATGAAAATTGGCCGTTTAAACTTAAAACAACTATCAAGTGCGAGTCCGCCAATGTGAAAAAGGTTCCGTACTCCGTATTCACTATGAAATTGAGAATTATTTCCTAAAATAGTAGGTTTTGTAATTTTATAAATAGGGATCGATGTTATTATATTTTTAATAAGTTTAAACTTTAGATTTTAAAATAAATAATGAATAATATATATATATATATATATATATCTAATCAGGAGCCATTGATGTATATTTTATTTTTAATATTCTGAATTGGCAAAACTATACATAATCTTTCTAATTTTTCGTTCAATAAAACTCAGAGACAATAGGTTGTGACAGATACAAACAGACACAAAACTGGTCCTAACCTTTTGCCGGGGATCTAGAGTTGGGTACGATGTTTGGCCGTTTTACGGCCTTCTGAGTACCCTGACACTAGACCCTCGACCGCTTCTTCACCTTCTTGCCTATGGCGTAGTGTGAAGAAGCAGGCCGGCATGATTGTGCAGAGTAGCGATGGTTAGATTGTCCCTCGCTACTTGATACTCTAATTGGACGGCACTGCGCTTACCAGCAGGTGCAGCAGGCAGTGTGGTCACTTTGCCGTGCCAGGATAAATATACATAACCCTAAAAAACAGTTTTCGCATACGTAACCTTCTGACCATAAAGATATGCAATGCGGTATCGCTAGGATCTTCTACAATTAATATACCCGTCATATATGGTCATATACCATATGCGGCTCTCCATAAACGCAGTTTACGATGTATCGGGGACCGGTCATTGTGTGACGCGCCGCATAAACTCTCTTGCAGTTAACTTATTGAGTTATTCAAACGTTTGGATAAATATGGGAATTCTTTATTCCATTAGTTTGTGCATTATGGTCATTGGTTGACCTTTTTTCAAAATAGCATACTTTTCTTCAACACCAATGTAGCGTTAGACCATAAGACAGCTGCTGAGTTGATGACATCTGGTTAAGTGGTCTGGTATGTTTAGTATTTTGTAAATTCCTGTTATTTTTAAGTTCTCTATGTTTATTTAAAGTATTGTTGTTTGTTAGTTACAAAATATTATTTACTCTTTGAATGTTGTGTATCAGTGGCATGGATATCAGCTAATTGTTAACATACAATGTTTTTTTTTATTTAAAGATATGTATGCTGCTTCTGTACCTTATTAAATAAATAAACACTTAAGCTGTTACAACAGTAGTCAAATGATGACTACTGTTAAAGTATTTTGCATACCTGAATATACTGTCATCACATTAACAACTTTTTCCGTTCAGTTGACTCAGAGGAAATAGGTTATGACAGACAAACAAAAAAGTAATTTTATACAAGGTTCCATGTTTTCATCGCAGTTGTGAAGAACTCTAAAAAAGTTTTGACATAGATAACCTTCTGACCATTAAGATATGCAACATAACAAGAAAATACTTTGCTCCAGTCACACTTAACTATTATAACTATGTTATAAAAATATAGAACTACTAGCTGTTGCTCGCGGCTCCGCACGCGTGCAGGTTATTTTCGGGAGCAGAGGTATACAATCCAAGGAGTTGTCTTCTTAGTTGGCACCTGTAGCGATTGTCCAGCCTCTCAGGTATTGTGCCTAAATCTTGAGATTGCATCTAAAGAAAACCTCATAAGTTTAACCTCACTTTGCCCCTTTTAGACATGATTTTTCAAAAACGTTGAAACACGTATTTCTTTATTTCCAACCAAAAGCCTAAATATGAATTTCCAGATCCCTAAGTTGAGGAATTATGGATTTCCCATACAAATTTTGAACTCCTATTTGACCCCTTTCAAGGTTGTTTTTTGAAAAACAAGATAGCCTATATCCTTCTCCAAGATATAATCTGTCTCCTTGCCAAATTTAATCACAATCTGGCCAGCTGTTTAGACGTGAAAAGGTAACAAACAAACAGAGTTACTTTCGCATTTATAGTATTAGTATGGATAAAGTGACTCTAAAAGCACGCGATGATTTTAATAACTATAACAAAATACCTTAACAACAGCTAATGCTATCCTTGAAACAACACGGTCTTAGTTCAGACATAAAACGGTTCTAAAATTTTAAAATAGTTTCAGCCAATTTTCACTTTTAGCTAATATCAAGTCTTGTTGAAAATGTATAGAGTATAATATAGTTAAATGTTTTCTGGAGATAGATGATAAAAATTTATGAAACTGTTTTCTTTTGTATACAACTACGACTGCCAAATAATATTCATAAATTTTTGAATGGAGCTTGAATTGTAATTAGCTATCGTTATTACTTTGATTCATAAACAATGCCGCTCTTTGTCTGCTTTATTGTGTCATGATTACCATAAAATAAAATATACAAATGAATTTCTTCAAACTTTGTTGATTAAGTAATGATATTAATACAATTTTTTTTTAATAAATCACGATAACCTTTAGTACTTCAAGGCATAATTTGGGACAAAAATATGTAGCAACTGCGAACATTTGACCCAATATAGTACGCACGAAGCGTTTTGCTAGTACGTTCATCATGATCGCTAGAGAGTGGAACTCTTTGCCGGAGTCGATATTTCTCGAAAATTATAACCTGGATATCTTCAAGTCAAGAGTGAATAGGTATCTTCGAGGCAAGCGTGCTCCACCGTAGACCACATCATCACTTACCATCAGGCGAGATAGTGGTCAAACACAAGCCTATTTCGATAAAAAAAATATAAAGCAATATTTCGATTGCGCTGATATACAAGCAACGACTATCTTCAAACTTAAAATACTATAAGTATAATTCAATTAATCATAGAAAACATGACCTACCTGAACTAGTCCTACATGACCAATTTGAAACACTTCCATAAAGGTCAACGCTTAGTATGTAGGACGGCCCATTGGGTTTCTTGGTCGACTACCCAAATATATTCTATACTTTCCTTAGGGAAGTATAGGTCATTTAAGACCTAATGAGTGGAAAAATATTACTGAATTGGTGTTTAAGCACATTTTTTTTCTCATTCATACAATAGCAGGTGCTCGAGAAACTATCCGGTTTTTCTCGGGGGTCTAGAGTTAGGGTACAATGCTTGACCATATTGCGGCCTTCTGAGTACTCTGACAATAGACCCTCGACCGTTTCTTCACTTTCTTGCCCATGGTAGTGTGAAGGAGCAGGCCGGCATGATTGTGTTGAGTAGCAGGGGATAGATCTTCTCTCGCTACTCGATACTCTAATTGGACCGCACTGCGGTAACTTTGCCGTGCTAGGATAAAAAAAACTATACTTCTTTAGAATTCGTTGAGAAATTTTACTGAATATTGATACAACGATTGAACAACTGACGCGTTAACGGAAGGTCCATGTACTTTGTTTTACTCATTACCGTGCGACAAAGTACGATATCCGCTATAAAATCTATGAATCAGCTATATTTAACACTGATTTTCATAGACATAAATAGGTCAGAAGACACGACACGCTGGACTTGGTCGCATCCGCCGCGTCTGCCCGCGAAAGCAGCGTCGCGCGGACGTGATCTGCGTGAACAATACGCTAAGGCTCGCGTAGTGACGTAATGCATAATGTTGCTATGATATTTGTTTATTGCAGTCTAGTAGTTTTTTTGTCCTGGCACGGCGAAGTTACTACAGGGCACCTGATGGTAAACGCAGTGCCGTCCAATTAGAGTATCGAGTACCGAGATACAATCTATCGCCCAGCTACTCAACACAATCATGCCGTCCTGTTTCTTCACACTACGCCATGGGCAAGAAGAAGCGGTCGAGGGTCTAGTGTCAGAGTACTCAGAAGACCGCTTAACAGTCAAACATCGTACCCCAACGCTAGACCCCCGACGAAAAACCGGATGTACACTGGCTGATCCTGGAACGCGATACACTTGCGTGTGCCACTATGGCGGGTTTTACACCCTGTGTAGGGTGGTCGCTATCCGGGCGGATATGAGTATCCTACCACCATGCTAATTTAATACTTTATTAAAGGATTTATTATTTAATTTTATTTCTTAAAGGATTGTATGGTATTGATTTGATATGATAATACACAAATAAGTAGTAATTGATTTAATAAAAATCATTTAAAAGAGAAGTCCCGATTCTGACGGAAGGTTAAATAGGAATTAAAACAATCTGCGATGCTGTTTATCTTGTTTTTAAAGTTTCATTTACCTTGTCCTCAGGTTCTGAAGCCCAGATAGAATGTACTCCCGAGGTGATGAAAGTGACTGTCCCTATGGACGGTGACAGGGCGGTGTGTTACCTAGATCAATTAAAAGGTAAATATACTCTCTAAATATATTCCTACCACTGGCATAGACCTAAATTGACGTCGCAAGTGTACCTTCTTCGCATGCCGAGACGCATAAGACCGCCACGCACATGCATAATGCGCACGTGTAATCTGATTTACACATGTATGTATTAAGTAAGCTCTTTGTTAATGCACTGATTTCTCTATATGTGATTGGGTAGTTTTTATTTGGCGCCAAAAATTCACGAATGACTAGAAGAATCTAAGGCGCTTATTCTTTATCACTAATTATCTGCTCTTGAAAATGCATGAAGTACTAAACACGTAAAACAGATGAAAGTACCTGTTGTTGTCTATTTAGATCTATGTCTATAATTTCTCCAACAAAGCATGACTCCACCCTTCATCTACTCAATTTTCTTTCATAAGGTCGGCAAAGCAACAAGACATACCCTGACATTCTAAGTCTAGACGTGGTAATAATTTTCTATCAAATGGCAAACTTGCTCATTTGTCGGCATTTTACTATGAAAATACAGTCCCGCAGCTTCGAAAAAAGTTGATGGCCATGCACATTGACATATATTCTACGTAGTACATATAGATAGCTGGCCAATATGTTTTTTTGATCCTAGGACGGAAAAGTGACCACACTACACCTGATAGTAAGTGCAGTGCCGTCCAGTTAGAGTATTGAGTAGCTAAAGACATTTTCTTTTTTTATTTCATTCTCTCTTTTTTATATAAAAGTGAAGGCAAAGGTTCGCCATGCCGCCTTATCTGTCGTTATTTTTTTCAAATCTGGGCTAACATTAAAAGTCTTCTTCTTCTCTGGTTTTTATAAGTCAAGAGGCCAAAGCCATATCTGTTTCTTTTATCCATTAAAGCTAGAGACAACTAATCCTCGCTACTCTCGCACACCGACAATAAGTTGCAACACTAAGTAGATTGAATTCGTTAAAATCCAAAACATGTAGTATCTGTCTAACGTAGGTATAGCGGTAGAAAAAACATGAATATTTAAAAAAATCTCACATTCATAGAGACCGAGTGGTGTGTTTATTAAGATAAATGTTAAGTACCACAATATACACTTTCATTTAATTTCCGTCGAAATTACTCAGTAACATTTTTTTACAGACTTTAGTGTTGCAACAGCAAAAAATGCGTTCTAATATTATCATGTGAACTGGAAATTTAAAACACCGACTTTCACTTCACACGATAACAAAGAAACGGCTGAGACTTGGGTTGTTGCTTTTAGATATTCAAAATGTACTCACTGTAATCGTTTGTTTCGTAAAATGTCTAGATTCCATACCATTATTTTTAAATTGGTTTTTAAAAACGGCTTGGTTCTAAATTTAAAATTTTCGAGGTGGGATTCCAATTGTAGCTGATTAAGGGGCAATATTCCCTCGATAAAGCGACGAAAGATAATTTTTGTTCAAATGGTTGGGGTATTAATTAAATCTACATGTTTTCCAAAGAAATGCTTTTCATGAATATAGTATTTTTTATGTTTCGTTCTATTTATCTTGTTTTGTGTTCAGTGAGTGTTTTTTAGCAATTTATTAATGTATATGACGGCGCCGGCACCGTCGTGTGATTCCTAACTACGTCCTGGCAATAATACTATGAACAACACGTGCACCAATCACGACAGCGCGCGTCATTCGGTTCTCCCACTCTCCCCACTGCGGGACTTGTTTTGACACCTGTATAAAACAGGCGGAACGACCGCAGTTCGGGCAGTCTTGGCTTTAGCTTGGTTCGGTGCACTTGTGGTATCCCGCTGCTAGCTTATCCTTGACTCATTGGGTAATTAATTTGTGTAAACGAATTAATTATTATGCTTGGCTTTGGCTATACATAGCCACGGCCCAGGCACTGCTGGCCGACGTAATATTAATCAATTGTGTTATGTATCAGCCTATGTAATAGATAAGTGGGTTTCTTACCAGTTCTTCCCACGCTTAGTATTCCGAACTGGCAGTAGCTTAATAAACTATTAATGGTTCAACTTGTGTTATTTCTACGGCACCGTAATGCGATTGTGCATCCTGATTGTCCCTGACGATCAGAGAGGTTGCATAATACCTCTCCCAGCCTCGGCCTGATGTACCTACACCTAACCTAACCTAACCTGACATACATGACATGATGCATGAATGCTGTGTTGTGTTGTGTTCTGCTGCGACATCAGAAGTGGGATCAAGGACAACGCCCACTAGCGTAAATCAGGTGATGTAATACCTACAGTTTGGTTATGTTATTTTTGTTGTTTGAGAGTTTGTAAAACATTAAGTAGTTTTACAAGTTTTATGCGTTTTGTTGGGTTGTAAAAAAAAGCTATCCATGATTAGAATTTTATTATCAAAAAGAATAATGATGGTGACAAGTGCTAAATGCTAATCTACTGTACATTTGAAGGTTAGGAGTGTTCAAATCATTTTGATGCTATGTTGACGAATTGTAATAAGTCTCTAATGTTAGTCTTTGTTAAAAATTGTCGTAACAAAAAAAAAAACAGGAAAATATGAAGCGTCGATGATTTTTGTGTTAATAATATTTGTGTTGAAATTCCATGTGCCGATTGATGGTTTCCCGTCGCGCTGTTACGGCGCTCTAGCGACGGCAAGTGATTCTTGCGACAGCGTATTGTTTGCGTATCTACCTACATATGTCTAGTGTGCAATGATGTGTTTGGAATTTGGTGAGTCGCTTCTGGTTTTATTTATGTACCCTCAACTAAAGCTAGCCATTAGTTGGGAGTTGAAAATACGTCTGCTTCAATGGCATAGTAAACGCTACTATGCCGAGATCTTGGGTTCGATCCCGGGTCATGTAAAAGTGGTGATATTGGGTTTTTCTAATACGAAATATCTGTATCGGCCTAAAGTCTAGAATTGTACTTGGTATGGCGATATGCTCGCTCCTGTCGCATCATGGGTCTGTAATAAGTTTTTCAAAATGTATGTGCTGGTTACACCTCTGCATATTTTTGGGATTGCAGCCGTGAGTGCGTATGTGTGTGAAAATACGTAACAAATGACGCATATGATCTATTTATGAACATTGAATTGGCTTTGGTTCGATTCCAGCTTGAATGAGGATTGAAAATAAACTTTTATATCAAATGTTAAAAAAAAACCACGACTCAAAACTGGCATTTAAAGGTGTAATGAGTAATCATTCGTTCAATGCAATAAATAATAGTCCAGATTGTTTGACGGGTTTAGTTATGTTGTGTTTCAAATTAAAATCACTATTAATTTGTAATTACATGCTCTAGTATGACATTTTAATCTTCAAATGATAACTACTGTTTCATAAAAACGGTAAGCAAGTATTGTTCTTGACTGTTTTCCGCTAAGAGGAATTCAATGATTGTACGGGTGGTAATTGAGTTTTATGTTTTAAATTATTCTACCCGATAATTAATTATTTTTATAAGGTCCTTGCTAAACAAGAAGTAACAATATGAGGCTCTGTGACCTACCTTATTATTTTATCTGTATAGATCAAAGTTCGAATTTATGACAATGATTCGTAAGGTTGTCGATAGCTTGCGTCCGTAGCCTGGTTATTGTCTACTCAACATATCTTGGGTGACCACGGGTGAGCGGTCAGCGCTTAAGGTATCTGATAATATTTGTGATCCTGGATAATTAAAAACCCGTAATTCATTTAATCATATTCTGGTAGTGTTAATTAACTAAAGAAAGGGTTAAATTCAAGTTTTGAGGAAAATGTGAACATAACATAGGTTACCTTAAAGGAAATACCTAGACATTTAGATTTCCTTTGTTTTACCTAAACCTATATTCACGCCGTGTCAGTATAAGCCGTGAAATATAATTTTTAGAGATTGTGTGGTACTGTGACCAGGGCGCAGTTTAGAATTCCTCGGGTTCACAATATAAAATATCGTAATTTGCCACAACCCTGAAGTCTGTTATGACTGGACCTGGAAGTAGTAGTTCTGTAGGGTACAGTCGTACTGGACCAGATAAGTAGAAAATAGGTGAAAATTAAATCTGAAGGGTACTGCCGTACTGGACCAGATAAGTAGAAAAAAAAATGGAAATGAAAGCCCTGCGTTCCCATGAGGGATTCCCATAAAGGGAAGTAACTACAAGTTACTAGGCTATGCATGTCCGGAAATTACAAGCATAGCTAAAACTAAAACATTTAGTTTTGGTTTTTCTACTTTGTTAATGTCCCTTGTAAGATACCGCGATAATTAAGTCAATTGTACCTTGAGTTTGCTGATTATTGATTTGGATATACCTTAGCCTGTGCATACTAAACATATTTTAAGTTTCAGAAGGGCTCTAGAAGGTGATAATACAAGGTACGCGTTGCTTAATTTGCTGTAAATTATGGATACCATACGTTGAATACTGTGATGGCGTGACGGCGGAAAAGCATGGTAATGGCAAATTATACATGGTAATAGTTTGGCAATACGCGGTAAGCTTTAACTGGATTTATAAAGTATTTAGCTAAGGAACAGTTATGTTCGGACTAGCACCGAATAATAAAAAAAAAGAGAAAAAAAAGTTAAAGTAATAAAATCATTGAAGGGCTCCAGCCGGTCCAATGATAAAGCTAAAGGGAATAATAATTCTGAACTAGCAGAAGCTAAGGGAATATTATTCTGGACTAGCTGAAGCTAAGGGAATGATTATTCTGGACTAGCAAAAGCTAAGGGAATGATCATGATCAGTCTGGACTAGCGAAAGTTTTT
This sequence comes from Laothoe populi, assembly GCA_905220505.1. NCBI lineage: Eukaryota > Metazoa > Arthropoda > Insecta > Lepidoptera > Sphingidae > Laothoe > Laothoe populi. The sequence goes on from HG992157.1 coordinate 6,764,521, forward strand.
GTATGGTTTCATGTGGCCCAAACTGACTACCACAAGCCTGAAGGGTCAATTTGGACCGGACCAGACCGAAGGGTCAATTTGGACCGGACCAGTCAGTCAGTTTGTCAGGATAATCGAACGATGTTTTCTATCTACAGATATCTAGGATGACGATGAGGCGCGTGCGAGGACGCCCGCATGTCAGTATGGCCGTGACGGCGCCGGCACCGTCGTGTGATTCCTAACTACGTCCTGGCAATAATACTATGAACAACACGTGCACCAATCACGACAGCGCGCGTCATTCGGTTCTCCCACTCTCCCCACTGCGGGACTTGTTTTGACACCTGTATAAAACAGGCGGAACGACCGCAGTTCGGGCAGTCTTGGCTTTAGCTTGGTTCGGTGCACTTGTGGTATCCCGCTGCTAGCTTATCCTTGACTCATTGGGTAATTAATTTGTGTAAACGAATTAATTATTATGCTTGGCTTTGGCTATACATAGCCACGGCCCAGGCACTGCTGGCCGACGTAATATTAATCAATTGTGTTATGTATCAGCCTATGTAATAGATAAGTGGGTTTCTTACCAGTTCTTCCCACGCTTAGTATTCCGAACTGGCAGTAGCTTAATAAACTATTAATGGTTCAACTTGTGTTATTTCTACGGCACCGTAATGCGATTGTGCATCCTGATTGTCCCTGACGATCAGAGAGGTTGCATAATACCTCTCCCAGCCTCGGCCTGATGTACCTACACCTAACCTAACCTAACCTGACATACATGACATGACACATGATGCATGAATGCTGTGTTGTGTTGTGTTGTGCTGCGACATATACAATCGATGGTGAATCAAATCATTCATCATCTACCTGCCGTTATCCCACACTAACTGGGGTCGGCACAAACGGCTTGAACTCTCCACGCAACCCTATCATCCGTCAAATCTGCATTAACTCCTTTCATGCGCATATCCTCATTCACGCAATCCATCCATCTATTTTTTGGTCTCCCACGACTCTTTCGTCCATCCACATTCATATTGACAACCAGTCTTATAAATGCCTTTCATCCCTCCTCATCACATGCCTATACCGAGATAATCTAGTCTCTAGATGGTGAATCAAATAAATATAAATCTTATTTTTTCCCATGTTTATTCCAGACTATAGTCCCTGCATGCCCATCAGAGATGGGAAACTCGCAATATTCGTTCTCGACCTGCAGGACCCTCATAAATGCGGGGTCACCAGGGTACTGCACAAAATGAGCGTAAGTTCATCATCAGAGTATATTTTTAATTATAAGCTAAAACATTTTTATTTCAAATGAATTCTTAAGTCTGTTCGAAATATGATTTCTGATAACGATTGTATTTCCATGAAGAGTTATTCTAAATGGCAATAATGGGGATACTTAAAAGCAGTAATAGCCTAGTTCGAACTGGCATAGACCAGCCCTAAAAACCTTTTAACAGAAGATAACGGCTTTAATGCAAATGGTCTTTAAAACTACTCATTCTATTTACGTATATATCTTACCTACACTCAAAGACGATTTTTAACAACACGCGATGTCTCAATGTTTACCAGACCAATTGTAAGAGATAATAATAATATTTAGATCTGTCTCACGAGGTTGTTGACATGTGGAATGTTGACTCGGCTATTATTGTTCCGATAGTCGTTACTGCCAATGGGCTGATACCAAAGAGCCTCGACCAACATCTTCAGAGGCTCTCAATTGGTCGTTAGGTCAAAAGCCAGATACAAAACGCAGTATTATTGGACACGGCACGCATTGTGAGGAGGTTCCTCACTCTGGAGTCCTAACCGCCGGTGGCTTGGGTCCTAGGCCTCGCCGTCGGAGGGTGCACATTTTTATATTTTTAAATGTATTTTTATATTATAATTTATATTTAAAAATGTAAAAAAAACCTTTTAAATAAAGAGTACTGTACATAATAGTAATAACAAATTGTCTATTTAAATGGTTGTATAATGCAAACAAAAGCATGCCGAGCTATGCTTAGTACAGGGTTCGCATATATTTCTTTCCAGTTTCTTTTGTTTGCGTATATTCATCCACCATGAATTCCACTATTGTTCTATAAGAATTTACTGAAGGATGTCCATGTCAAAACTATTAGGTTCCATGACATAACAAGCGAATGTAAGTAAAAAATAGTAAAAGATCGCAAATCATAACTAGGAGGAGAACTTTTGTATGGAGATTTTTAAAGTAACTTTATTTTAAATTTGCAAGAGCCACACGGCGGTTTTAATTACACACTGTAGATATTTAAGGTCGAATTTAAGAACAGTATCAAATTTTATTCAACAATGAAGCAGTAATTATTAAATGTTGGTATGAGCCAAAGTGGGTGCATAGTGGCAATATCTCCCTATCTCCCTTGCACGACAACATCGTAATAGTCAATTCAAGAGGTGACGTCAAAAGTCGTATTGTACTGTTTTTCGTCATTTGATAGTTAAGAATAAAATAACTTTCTAAGATACTAATATTTGAATAGATTTATAAAATTGTTTCTTTCTATTATGAAATGTAACTTATTGATAGATAAAAAAACGTGTTATAGTGTGTTGTAGTTGTTATAGTTTCCCTTGGTGGAAATTCAGTATTTAAATATTTTTATCGGGGCTCTAGAGTTGGGATACGATAAATGTTTTTAGACTCTCGCGATTTGAATACATATTATAAAATTAGGAACGGGTCTTAATCGCGCAATATTTTAATGGTATAAATACCACCATTATTTCCCGACGTTTCGACCGAGTTGCATCGGCCGTGGTCACGGGCTGACTGAGTGAGAATTTAGTGCCGTCTTCGTAAGGTGGGCTTTCGTGTGGTGGGAGTATCGGTAACCAGTTTAGTGGGGGTTTTGATAACTACCTTCCCTTGGTTTTTATTTTTATCACAAATACTGTCGGTACTTCGACAAACCACACTGACAGTATCCTCGCGCTGAAGAGTTGACTCATTCTGACGACGTGGTTTACATATACATACTTATGACAGGATTCCATGTTGTTGACAAACGGTATCCATCCTCTCGGTTGAAATTCTGATGTTTTTTGATTTCTACCGCTTCACGTACTATTCTGGAGTAATAATGGCGATCGGTGGATAGAACCTGTGGTTGGTGTAGTTCTATCCAATGATTAGGTCCAGCCTCCAGCAAATGCTCAGCCACCGCTGATTTGTTGATCTGGCGGCAACAAATCAGCGGTGGCTGAGCCCCAACCCCCACTAAACTGGTTACCGATACTCCCACCACACGAAAGCCCACCTTACGAAGACGGCACTAAATTCTCACTCAGTCAGCCCGTGACCACGGCCGATGCAACTCGGTCGAAACGTCGGGAAATAATGGTGGTATTTATACCATTAAAATATTGCGCGATTAAGACCCTAATTTTATAATTGGGATACGATGTTTGGCCGTGTGCGGCCTTCTGAGTACTCTGAATCTAGACCCTGGATCCCTTCTTCACCTCCCTGCCCCACGGCGTAGTGTGAAGGAGCTACACAGCAGGCAGGCATGATTGTGTAGCGAGGGATAGATTGTTTCTCGCTACTTGATACTCTTAACTAGACGGCACTGCGCCTACCATCAGGTGCAGTGTGGACATATTGCCGAGCCAGATAAAAAAATATTTGGTGTTGCAGGGCAATCGCACGTTCTACCACAAGATAGCGATAGAGAACACTGATGGTAGCCGTGACACAGTGACAGCGCGGTGTGCCATCACGGGGAAGCTGCGGTCCATCTCCAAGAGGGAGGTCAAGCCTTTCCCGGACATAATCGAGCCTGAGTAAGTTTAAAATGTATCCAAATATTTTGGATTTATAGAACAATATTTTCATTCGTTGAACACAAAAGCATGAATAAATAAGCAAAGTTACATGTATTGTTACATTGTAGACAGTCTCTGTGGCGCAGCGGGCGAGTAGCCGGTTGTGAAACGGGAGGCCGTGGATTCGATTCCCGCACCGTGACAAATGCTTGTATGACAGACAGATGTCTCGAGTTTGGGTGTTGTGGGAGCGTAGTCCCTCATAGTTGTTGATACCCACGATACAGGTTTGACCTAGTGTGGGGTCAGAACTATGTGACTGTTGGGTGTATTTATTGTTGTTCCTTAAAAATACAATACCGGCCAATAGTTTATCTTTATTATAAACTATTGGCCGGTATTGGCCGGTATAGGATCCTTTCACTTGAGGTTGGTTTGAAATGGTATAAATGTGATTTTAGAATTTCGGATTATCTCATAAATACTTTTGAAACTGGTATAAATTCTATTTAAATGACGCTATGACGACTAAAGGTTCAATAAAATGTTTTTATTGAGTAAATGTAAAATTACCAAATAAATAGCTATGAGAACGATTGCAGCTAATAAATACATCAATTATATTTATTTGTCTGAACCAATCTGATTTAACGATTTTAAACCACCATAAAATATGGTTTGAATGTTTCAGAGTACTCACCATTACGAGGTATGAGGAGGGAAAAGCACCGGAACCAGTTCTCGGGGCGGTCGTCAAACAAAATGGAAAGCAGTTAGTACATATATTATCCACTTACAATCCTACTTTAACGTTAATACATTTCAGTTTCGTAATACTGGCTGGTGAATGGCGATACCACATACTTATGACACTGTGAATTTAAGAACGGCATTAGTGCAATTCCATAGTTTGCAGTTAGATCGACTTCAGTATTACAAATTTGGAAATTGAATTTTTTATTTTTTGTGATGTTTTTGTAATCTTGTTCCGTGTTCCCTCCCTCCTATAATCCTGGGGCATTTAGGCGTAGTTTGAAGAAGCTAAACAGCAGGCCGGCATGATTGTGTTTGAGTAGCGAAGGAGACTATCTCTCGCTACTTGATACTCTATCTGGACGGCACGGCGCATACCATCAGGTGCAGTGTAGTCACTTTGCCGTGCCAGAATAAAAAAATCTTACTAATATTATAAAGGCGAATGTTTGGATGGATGGATGTTTGTTACTCAATGACGCCAGAATGGCTGAACGGATCTTATTCTGATTGACACCGAGATAGATAATAGTCTGGAATAACACATAGGCTACTTTTATCTCGGAAAAATGTACGATTTTCGCGGGATAGTTATTTGTTTATCACAGATCAAGAGATCAACATGATTTTTAGCATTGTTGTAGTTTAGGGATCAAAAAATGACATAGACTATTTTTTTATTAAAATCTAGACATATGATAGCTTAACATGACTCCTTGGATATTATACCATTTTTATAATAACTAAAACGCGGTCCCGCGGGCAAAAGCTGTTTAAAATACACAATTCTATTCTCCAGAGTGTCAGGCGAGATCTCAGTGAGTCCCGGGACACCTCTCTCCATGGAAATATTCCTGAACAACGAATCGGCGAGTGTCTACGGCTTGTTGGTGAACTACATGCACGTCACAGACACCGGCAAGCAGCAGGAAACCATCATACTTAACGGGTGAGTCTTTGACTATAGCTGAGCGGCGAGTCATGTATTCTTACCATTGACTTATATAGACTGCCTTGGTGGCGCAGTTGTAATTGCGCATGCGTTACGACTGCTGTGCTGAGGTCTCGGGTTCGATCCCCGGGTCGGGTAAAGTGATATTGGGTTTTTCTATCTAGAAATTCCTCAGTATTAGCCCGGAGTCTGGAATTTGTACCCGGTATGGCGATAGGCTCGCCCCCTATCACATTATGGGACCGAAATTCGGCGAAAAGTGGGTGTACTCGTTACACCTCTGCCTACCCCTTCGGGGATTACAGGCGTGAGTGTATGTGTGTGTGTGTGACTTATATTCTATAGACACGAACTGTCGAACAAAAAAGTTGTTCCGAAAACCTTGTCCGCCCACTAATGCCATCTATCATTTTACTAAGAACTATTTGGAAGGTATACCTCCCGTCACTGTCTCTCGAACGGGACTTTCCGCGCGCTAAAACGGGACAAACTATATAATGAATTTGTTGTGAAATATAGACTGCCCGTATTCAGAAATGAAATTAATTAATATTTATTGATATTACGTTCTAAACGTTATGAAATTATGTTATTCACCTTGTATACTATTAACAGTTTCACTGTAAATCAATTTAAGGCAGATTTGTTCGGGAATTTCGCTACAAATAACTCAAATTAACTGATGTGCATTCGTAGGTGGCATGAAGCATACTAACGTCGGTGTGGAGTATACACCTCAACTAGGTGGAACATAATGTTTGTTATGGATGCCGCATCTAGTACGTAGTACATATAGATCGCTGATTCTAATACTCATTTCTCAGATTATAGTTCACGCACAAGTAATTCGATAAGTGAGTAGTAACACTGGATTAGAACGCCATTAAAGCCTTACGGTATGAATGAGAGCAAAATCTGAATCATCATTAATATTATTATAATTTACCATGTAGTAGTTAACAGGTTTATGTAAACCATGTGGCCATGTTAATGGCTATATCCGTTTCCTACGAATAGTTATCAATCGGGCGTTCATACTTTTGAGAATATAAATGTCAATAATTATCTACAATGCCGGGAAACATGCTGGTTGTAGGCAGGTGTTATAGAATAATGTTAGCATTGATATCATAATAAAGAAATATTTTCAATTCGTTTTATTACAAAAGAACCCCGGATATGCTTCAATCGAACACGATAAATCCAAACAGATGAGACGGCAGAGATGTGTTTGAATGAATCTAATCTCCACGCCAAATAGCGCCATGCCACATCGATTTCCTTATTGAAAACCGCAGCCTAGCAGAAACACATGAATTATGGTTGTTCACTTCTCAGTTGATTTTGCAATGCAATAAGTAGATTTAACGCCACAATACAGGATTATGTTTTGCTGGCTACCTGATTATTACCTGGGTAGACTCGCAAATTCTGCTTAATATTTGTCTTTAATTTTTTTTTTATAGCATTATCCGACAAACGAGCCAGTGGGTCACCTGATGTTAAGTGATCCACCGCCCATGAACATCCACAATACCGAAAGTGCATGTATGCGTTGTCGGCCTTAAAGGACGGGAATAGGGATTAGGGAAGTGAAGGGGGAATCTGGGCCTCCGGATATCTCACTTACCACACGAAAAGCGACAGTAAACTGTCACTTGACGTTGGTTTTCTGTGAGACAGTGGTACCACCCCGGTCGAGCCGGCACATTCATGTTGTAGACAAATATGTCTTCAGCGTGGCTCTACCATTATACATATTTCCCATTTGTTATATTAACATGTTGTATGAGATATATAAATCATTTCTTTACTTGTATTTAAGCAGTAAAATCTAGTTACGTTTATTGGTATTGTTTACCGTGTTTACATTTTTGCAATTCATACATATACACTCACTTCCGTAATCCCCGAAGGAGTAGGCAGAGAGAGTAGGCAGTACACCCACTTTTCGCCGAATTTATTACGGTCCCATAATGCTATAGGAGGCGAGCCTATCGCCATACCACAATTCCAGACTCCAGGCTGACACTGAGTATTTACTAACAAAAATACCCAATATTACTTTAGCTGACCCGGGGATCGAACCCGAGACCTCACAGCAGTCGCAACGCATGCGCAATTACAACTGCGCTACCGAGACAGTCGCAATTAAGACATTTTTGCAATTAAGAAAAAAATATTAAAAATTAATTATTTATATAGAATGAGTTTGCAAAAATTTGCAGAACCATCAAGAGGAAATTTCTGTTAGAATTGTCAATATTCATATTTGTTTTAGCATAAATGATTTAAGACATTATTTTTAATTTTTGTTCGCCTATTACTCGTAACAAAATAGATGATTTGAATTTCAGTTGTTCTGTGGATCCCTATTTGTTCGACAACTTCGTAACAAACGACGGCGACACACTCACAGCTAAGTTCAGGGCGTTCAAGTTCCCGGACACCACCTACGTGCAGTTCAAAGGAACTGTTACTGTCTGTCTGGATAAATGTCAAGGGGTAAATATCTGACCGCTTTCTTTATATAACGTTGTATAACATAAGAAAAAGCGTCAAAAGAGTGAAATACATACGCTCTTTCGGCTGTAATCCCCGAAGATACGTAGAGGTGTAACCAGTACACCCACTTTTCGCCGAGTTTATTACTGTCCCATGACGTGATAGAGGGGAGCCTATTCCAGACTTCGGGCTTATACTGGATAAAAAGCCCAATAACACTTTTACCGGACCCGGAGATCCAACCCGAGACCTCAACACAGCAGCCATACCACGAATGTAATTACAACTGCGCCGCCTAACTGGACGGGACTGCTCTTACCATTAGGTAGAATGCCGTGCCAGGGAAAATAAATAATAGCATCCCTGAACTGTATATGTCTCATGGCCCACCCTTTCGGAGTTGAGGCATTGGGCCTTACTCTTCCACTCTAATGCGGTTTGGTAGACTACATACCTTCGAAATTCTTTGCAGAGTTCTCAAGTATCCATGTTTACTCTCACCGTCAAAGCGAGCTATATTAATTAACAATAAATATCTTTCAGGTACAATGCAGTAATGGTGTGGTAGGATACGGTAGAAAACGCAGATCTATCGCCAGCAATGCTGAATCAAACAAGCTGTATGAAGTTTCGCTTACCACCTTCATTAGGGTTGAAAATGCTAATAATGACACCAGAGAAGCGGGTGAGTTGTCTTTAAATAATAAAGTGATAAGACTTCCTCAAAATAGTAATTATTTCTAGTAACAGACTGATAAGAGCTTCTAACTCCCAAATACCCCGGCCCGAATCATGAGGTTCGCAAATTCGTATATTTGCCGCACCATCAAGCTGTGGTACAGTTTGCCAGCTACCGTGTTCCCTTCTTCATATGATCCTGTGTTCTTTAGGCGTAGTGTGAAGAAGCTACACAGCAGGCCGGCATGATTGTGTTGAGCAGCGAGGGATAGATTGTCTCTCGCTACTTGATACTCTAACTAGACAGCACTGCACTTACCATCAGGTGCAGTGTGGTCACGGTCAAAAAAAATACGATTTGTATGAAGCAAACGAAACCTATGCAATCATGTAAGTGATGTAAATAAAAATACAATTAATTAGACGAAACTTGGAGATACTAAACCAAACTCATATAAACTTGGTTCATGACTGTAAATATTATAATATTGTTTTCTAACTGAATAGCCAACAATAATAATAAATAGTTCCTGATCTACTTTCAAGTCGATGCTATTGCAATTCTAAAATCTGTTATTGACCCACCTAAGATTGGTTAATTTAAAAAGTATTTTACAACTTTTATATACATACATATACACTCACGCCTGTGATCCCCGAAGGGGTAGGCAGAGATGTAACCAGTACACCCACTTTTCGTCGAATTTCGGTGCCATAATGTGATAGGGGGCGAGCCTATCGCCATACCGGGCACATATTCCAGACTCTTGGCTAATACTGAGGAATTTCTAGATAGAAAAACCCAACAACAACCATCGATCGATATCGGTCCATAAATACCAAGTTTGAATTGCACCAACGTGGTAGTATCGAATAAAAAGCATCAACTAAATAAAATGTGAAATGACACGCGTCGTCATACATTGGCAACTATGTATACGTGTCGAAGTAATAATAATAATAATAATATTTATTGGATCCATACAAAAACACTTAAAACTAGAAGACATTGAGTATTAAGAATACAGACTAACAAAGTGTTTCATTGAACTCTTTGAACTCTGGTGCCCAAATAAAGAGTTAACTTGTGTAATGAGCACCAGGGAGCATTTATTAACATTGCCTTTTCATTAACAGTATTCCATAGTTCGAAACAAGATAAAACATGACAATGTAATCGTTAGGAGTATAAATGGTCGTCTAAGAAAGTTTTAAATTAAGTGCACATGCATATATTTTGTTTTGTTGAAGTGAGAGCCTATTTGCGTCGGTGAAAAATACAATCAGCTACCTCTCCAAAAACCGACTGAAGGAACATATTCCTATACTCCATATTTTAAAAATATAAACCAAACAACCATAACCATTTATTTATCCAACACACATATTTACAGAATCGAGAGAAATAAAATTAAGTATCTAATTTACGTACGACTGCTGCAAAAAAAACAAATATTATTTTATCCATTTCCAGAGCACCTTCTCAAACTTCTGAAGAACCTTAAAATAGCGAACCAACGTCTCGGAGACCACGACGGCACCCCCGCCACGGTCGCGGAACAGACCTCAGACAACAAGCTCATACTACACTCACACGATGACGCCACCGGAGGGTCCACTGCGGTCACATACAGCTCTCTGCTCCTGGCTTGTCTAGTGACCATGCTTTTGTATAAACACTAAATAAAAGAGCAATTCTCATACCAGACCTTTTCCAGAATTTAAATATTTCGCCATATTAAAAATGATCAATCATTGGTATTTGAACCTCAAATAAACAAACACCGAAAATTCTCGAATAACTTTAGTACCTATATAGACATAAAGCGAAATAATACAATACGATATTTAGAGAAAATATATTAGATATTTGCTTTCATCATTCATTGAACACACTTATTAGGTACTTAATAAGATTTTTCCAAAGTTCCAAACTTTTCCCAACCGAACTATTTCTGGTGAATACCATGAAGGTATTACAGTGTTTTTAATTGAAGTTATTTTCACGTGATCACATATAGTGTTAATATAAGGACGAGATAAACTTGGAAGAAATTTTCATGCTATTAAATAACATCCACTGTCTTGTACTAACTTTTAATACTTTATTTTCAGTATGTTGTATTTAGTACATAAATAGTAAAGAAATACATTCCATTTGTGACTGAATCCGCCCAATTACTAATTATTTTGACAGCCTCCGTGGCCCAGCTGGCGAGTAGCCGGATGTGAAACGAGAGGCCGTGGGTTCGATTCCCACACCGGGACAAATGTTTGTGTGACAGACAGATATTTCTGTCCGGGGTCTGGGTGTTGTGCGACCGAAAGTCTCTCGTAGTCCCTGATACCCACAACACAAGACTCGTATCTTAGTGTGGGGTCAGGGCTATGTGTGTGACTATTAGGTATTATTTACTTTAAATATGACATACAAATAAAAACATTCTATTACTAATCTTATGTTATTGTAACGACCAGTTTAGACTTTAATTTAGAATTAGAACGTGGTGATTTAATAATAATGTTAGTTTCTAATATTTTGTAATGCCTAGCGTACATAACTCACTAGTCTTTGAGTAATTTTCACAATAGATCCTCGGTAGATTGTAATACTGGATCGTTTTTGATGGAGCTCAAACGCGGATAAATTTATAGCATCGGTAAGTAGACAAACACAACATTTATAGCATTTAAGAGATGATACGGCTCAGTAAGAAAACGTTTTAAATTAGATATCAAGTCATCCATTGTTTCCTGACTTGGTTTAAAGACTTTTTTGTGAAAAGATAACTAAATTAAATAAAATGGAACATTATTTTCTGCGTTTGGGGTAGCGTAGTTAAATATATGTCCAACCGTCCATTGCTGGGCTTGATGCGGCTTGTAAAGATAACTTGTATAGTTTTAAGTTAATTTGTAGAATCCTCACGACTTTTTGCTTTGCATCTTTCATTGTATGTCTCGAAGCGGATTTGAATTTACAATTCCAATTACCTTTAGTCCGAAATCTTTTCTTTCGATGAAGTTATATATCTATTTTTATTTGAAATATTGCTTTTCATACAAAAAACAGCATCACAATTATTTTTACTCAAATAGAAATTGCATAACCGTATTTGTCTGGTTATTTCTAAACCTAACCTGTTTACTACCCTGCCATTGATTTACTTATTTTTAACGGTGCTTGCGTTTTGGTAATTGTGGTTATATTAACCGAAAATAATCAAGGGATCCCTTTTTAATGCCCTGAGTTCGTAATATTGAATATCTTAAACCTTTATTCACACAAAAAATATAAATTACCTAAGATTTAAAGTCAATTTTAGGGAGAAGGCATTATTAAGGGGATCCTTTAAAATGCTTATTAGAAATTGTGACGAAGTTAAAATAAAATTGACTCCAAATTTATTTTTGTTTTATTTTCTATCCAGGTATTTAAGGAAATCCTCAATCAAACAAAATACTGAGATTTCAGTCTTTTTAATAGAACCATTACAATTAATCGAACTAACAATATAGGTACAGTGTAATAATGTATAAAAAGAACTTAAAATCCGTAGTATCTTATTAGTTAAGGAAATGATACATAAACACTATTCTCAATTTCGTTTAATTCTTTGACTGCATACAACCTAAAACAATATTTTAATGAATTTTAAATGGGTTACAATACTGGCGTAATACTATTAAGCATTAGGTGCTGATTTATTTTACTGACACTCACCTAAGAAACGTTAGATCGGTATTTGATACAGCTGAGTACGGAGCATTGAAAACTTATATAAGTAATAGAATCAAGAACGCCAGCATTTGTTTGAAAGTTTAAAATGCTTACATTTTCATTCGAACACCAAATTTATTCGTAATCGGAACTTTTTAAACGATTTACTCCACGCATTTCATCTCAATGTTGACTTATGGAATCCAATAGCAATCAAAGATAAACACAACAATACAATCAGAAATTCAACATTTTTATATTTTAAGATTAAAAATACTTACACTAAAACTACAACATTCACACGATAGGCAGACGTATTATACAAAAATCTCTCACAGGTAACCCTGTCAATAGCTTATAGTCCAGTTACAGAGAATAGTATAACCCGGGCACATCTTCCACTTTTGGGATATTAGCGACAGACGGAAAGCCATGCAGTATGAAGATAGATCGTGTGAAGAGATGCATAATGGCATAGCAAGTATGTTATGCCAGTCATGACTCATAAGCTTGCTGGCGGTGCGGCGGTGCATTCAAATACTGGCCAGTTTCGCCGTTCTTACATGCTATTTTGAACTTTAATGTGATGCAAATAAAAATAATTTTGGCTTGTATTTTACTCCCTACTTTTTTTTTAATATCCTTATAGACACGAGTGATTAAAGAGGGGAGTACCCCACCACAACCTAGCACTGAATTAGCATTTGTGGTTAGGATCCTTTCGGTGTTACCAACATTAAAATTAGTGATCCTGTCTTAACTCCGCTAGAAAATTGTTATTTAAGCAGGCCTATGCGATGCCTATGATCGATGAAAATATTTTAGTAGCTTTTTCATAGACTTACCGCCTGGCGCTAGAATACCCAAGAGTTGATAAACACTTGCGCACGAACTATAATTGCTCAAAAATGCAGTTATTCTAAACATTTACATCTGTGAGTAGATCATATTTAATATAAATGCATTTTACGATAGTATTAGCGGATTTTCAATGTTCGACAAAATACATTTTCACTACAACATCAATTAATCTCGTTGAGATTAGAGACTAAAAGCTAACATCCATAATACAGTTTTGTGAGACAATTCCTTTTTTGCATTACAGTAACTACTTAACTTAGAAAATATTAAAATCGGTTAAATTCTTAAATATTTACAATATTGCTTTGTATATTTAGGAATTAAACAGAATAGTATACCAGATTTATTTTTATATTATATATGGCAACATCGGCGAGAAAACGGAAATCCCTCGATTAGTTTAGAAATTAGATTTGTGATTTATTATTGTCTATGTCCGGAGTTTGAATCTCAATCTAAAAAATACAAAAATAATTATTTTATTTTAAAGGGTGCAGATTATTGGAATCCAAAAATTATTGTAGTTATTGCAATAGGGTGTTTGACTGGTGTAACCAAAAAATATAAAACTGCACTAGGAGAAAGGATAGTGGGCAAACATATTTATTAAATACATTTTTTTATTTTAAATGTATTATAAACATTTTATTTTCGTCATTAAAATTTAGAATTTTTAATCTGTATCACTCGGTGCCAAAATCGTAGCAATACCGGCCGCCATTACTCGTGACGACATCGCACATAAACATTGCATCCTACGACAAATAAAATTGTTAGGAAGAACATATTTTATGTGTAAACGTGTGGAAACGTGTTAATTTCGTCTTCAAGTCTTCTATAAGAATGGAAGAAGGCATTACCAGGGCTGATAGTCGAAATCTGCCACTTCTTTCTTAAAACTTTGGATTTTGGCACATGGATGAACAATTTATCGGGATTTAGTGTCGAGTTTTTACACAAAGGCATTGAACAATATTTATATGCTGGCTCATTCATTTTTGTGGAAAAACTAACAGATAAATGCAAATAATTTGTTATGTTGTTAGGTATCACGAATGTTTGTATATGTGCGATGACGTCACATAGAGATAATGTCACGTGACAACGCGTTTTAGCGCGAAATTATATATGAAAAAATTTAATCGAGGATTTTATATAAATTGAGTATATTTCAATAATAAAAATATTACGGGGGCTATAAGTGAAGAGTCCTCTATCGATGTCCATCAATTTTCAAAAATTGTCAAATACCCTATTCCAACGAGTTTCACAATGAGTATAATTCATCTTTAACCAATATTTTAATGTTTTTATGTCATGAAAGTTTTAAAGAATTTGAGATATCACTATAACAAAATATACAATTTCGTAAACATATAGTTAAACGCTTTGCTAAGCCATAAAATATAATAGTTATTTTGTAGGACGAAATTGGTTGATGGTATAAGATTCACAAAACTAGTAAAATTAAAGAAAAACATTGTTTCGTCAACAACAGATAAAAAAAAACATTTATAATATAAAAGAGTATTTAAGTTAAAATAGTTTTGAGTATTTTAAAACAGTATTATCACTCTTGTGTACGTAATTTAGTTGGTTGTATATCGAAACAGCTTTCTGACGCTTTTTGTTTAGACAATGACGGGAGAGTTTTAGAGTGCTATCTATTGCAACCTCTATTTATTAGAAATAACTACAACTTTTTATGGTATTTATTAACAATTTATGTTTTTAGACCACTTATTAAATCCCATTTTATAAGATTATACAAATATTTACTTACCCCCGGTAAGAAACATAATAATAGTGTGTGATATCCTATTGCAAAAGACATTTCTCATTTTTCTCACACTTTGTTCTCAGTAAGTGATAGCTCGATATTATAGTATTTTTAGTACACGAGACGCAGGGGTAAATAAACATATAATTTGACACAATCAAATACATGTTCAATACTTTAGCAAAGTGTGACTTTTGGGTCCACTCCACTTATATGGCTGGCTTCCCTTGACCTTCTCTTGAAGGGCGAAGAGGGACTAAGGTAAAGTGTAATTTCCTTTCTATACAATATGAAATATTCAATATAATACAATTACTTAGTACTAACACATCCACACCTACGAAGGGACGGAGGTATTGTCTCCGCCAGAAGGAGCGGATTAAGTTCGGGTTACCAACTCTGAATTACCAAAACTAGGATTTGAAATTGGAATAACTAGGACAATTCAGTTTCAAATCAGGACGTCTCTTT
Organism: Laothoe populi; assembly: GCA_905220505.1. Classification (NCBI taxonomy): domain Eukaryota; kingdom Metazoa; phylum Arthropoda; class Insecta; order Lepidoptera; family Sphingidae; genus Laothoe; species Laothoe populi. The sequence continues at coordinate 6,780,043 of HG992157.1, forward strand.
GTTTTAAAACAGCGCAGGCACCGCGAACACCCGCGAGCCGTGAGGCCACGCGTAAAGTAAAATGGGGGGAGCGAATTTTAAAATACAGGACCTCAAGGCGCTTCAAAACCCACGACGCTGCTTAAAAACTATCCAGGACACTCTATAAATCAGGTCATGTCCTGGGAAAATAGGACTATTGGCAACTCTAAATCACTAGGATTAGACTTTTTAGGCATAACTGCAAAAAACGGGTATTTTTACTACAAAAAAGGCAATTTCTTTGATGTTGTGGACTGCCGAGAAATAAGATTTTTTTTTTACTTTTACTCACTTTAAATATTTAATTCTGTATACTTGTAGGATGTTTATTAGAATTGCACAGTAAAGATTAATTGAAATGATTCCATACTTTTCTGAGCACCGGAGTTGCAAATGCATTGTTCGTTTTAAAAGTTTTTCTGTTGTCTTACACAGATCTATTTGGGACATAAATATCAATAGATGAACTTAAATGATGATGATTCCTTGATATCTATACATGTTTATTTCTTTCGTTTCTGTATAAATCTATTATTCTCCGTCTAACACACTTGAAATCAAGAATATATGAGTAAAAACCCTTAATTAACGTTGTACTTACTTTGTCCCGGTTATATATTGTTTGATTTCTCTCATATTATATTCATTTATGTTACTTATCATAAAAGACGTAAACTGATAAAGCTGTACAACTATTAATTAAGGATCATTAAGTATATGATTTATACATATATCAACATTTATACGACAGAACTCCTAGATAGAGCAGATAGCTCGTCTGTTGGTACGATCGTTCTGACACGAATTTTGAATAAGAATAAAAACTACGAAATCTACTTTCATAACGTAATACATATAGTCTAGGTAATACAATGGAACACATGTTTGTGACCACAGCTGGCAGTAGGGGCATGAGTTATTGGCAGTTTGTCGCATATTAGAGGCACTAACAGAAGGCTCATAAGTATATCATATCTTGATAAGATGGAAGACCCAAAAAACTGTCATACGAAAAAGTATGCGGAAATGTTGCATGTTCACATAGGACTCCAAAACAAAGTTTTATACCGCCCATACCGCTGCCACGGCACTAGACATCTCAGTCAGTTACCTGCTTCTCCGAGCCACTCTGCCACCCCGAGTCCATAGTGTTCGTGTCACTGTAGCAATGGTGGTGATTTGTCTTCAGTATCTCTTCCTTCTCTTCCCTGACAGGTTCGTACTGGGAGTCAGGCGCGAGACACTTCGAAGTCTCAGGGTCGTTGGAGTACACTTGGTCTGTCGGCCGGTCATCATCGGACAATATGGACTCTTCGGTCTTAGGAGACAGAGGAGAGATGGGTTGGGATGGGACGAAAGGCTTGGACTCTACAGTGGCTGGTCTCGGATGGTCTTTGGGACTGGAGCGAGGCACTCGTAGAGGACTCATGTGAGTACGACTTCGTGGGCTGCCTTCCATTCGCACGCTCGAGTTCATCTCTGACATCCGCTCACTCAGTCGTGGCTCAGCCATCCGCTCAATACGCTCATTCAACCGTGGCTCATTCATTCGTTCAATCCGCTCGTTTAAACGCGAATCAATCATCTTGTCGCTTAACCGCGTTTCGTTCATACGCTCCATCCGCTCACTCAACCTCGATTCATTTAATTTATCACTAATCCGTGATTCGTTCATCCGGTCCATCCGATCACTCAACCTTGATTCGTTTAGTTTATCACTAATTCGTGATTCGTTCATCCGTTCTATTCGCTCACTTAACCTCGATTCGTTTAGTTTGTCACTAATGCGCGACTCATTCATTCGTTCCATCCGCTCGCTTAACCTTGCTTCGTTCATACGATCACTTATTCTCGAATCATTTAAACGATCGATTCTCGATTCGCCTAAATCACAATTTCTCGAATCGTTTATCGTTTCAAACCTATCGTGCGAGTCGCTCATTCGCTCTAATCGATTATCACTCATCCGTTCACTGATGCGAGCCTCGTTCATCCTATCGAACCGCTCACACACACGGGGCTCGTTTAACCGATCACGAGAGTCGCTCCTGCGCTCGCTGAGCCGAGTATCGTTCATTCGTTCGATTCGCTCGATCCTCGGGTCAATTCGTTCGGTCATGCGCATGGAGTTGTTGAGATGGTCGATTTGGTCGGTGAGCCGGTTGGAGGAGTTGAGTTGTCGTACTTTGTCCTGCCCCTTGACGTGTTTGTCTGTCTGTCGCGGGCGGCGCTTGGAGCCGACCTGTGGTTGCGGCCGCTGCTGCCGCGTGAGAGTGAACGAGCCCGTGTCCGACTCCGACGTCGACTCCGGATGGTTCTCTATGGTGCCGACCAGAGCTGACACGTTTGCGTTCATGCAGCATTCGGCCTGCAAAACAATATCGCCATTATCTTAAACTCTCTTGTAAAACCTTCAAGTCTGCATCCGTTACAGTATCGGCTTTGGAGTAGCTACGTGTACTATAGACATGAGACACATTTTTAAAATGACATATTATCTTTTTTAGTTTATAAATTTATTTAAACTCAACAAAACTTAGAAGTTACCAAAACTATTTCAGTATATTATGACTGAAATCAGATCGAAATCAGTTTAGGTAATCAGTCTGGATATTACTAATACTTAAAGGAAATCTGTTATAGTTAATATTTTTAATGATCAAAAGACAAGGTCAACCGGCCGACTAGACCGACTTTTTGGGATTGTACTTATAGAGAACGTATTTTGATAGTTGCGTAACATGAAATACATACCTTAACAGAGACATTGCAACAGCTGGACACGTCCGCGAAGTACACCTCGGACTCGGCGTTGTTCGCGTTGCGACAGTCTTGCATCGACGCTCTATATAACAAGACATATGTACAGTATATAAATGATGATATATAAAAAAATATATTTAAAAATATAAAAATGTACACCGTCCGATGGCGAGGCCTAGGACCCAAGCCACCGGAGGCCAACAAAATATATTATCATTATTGCCTCTAAAATCACGGAATTAAGTAAAAGTATATTCAAGTCAATAGTCAACTTCCAACTGTGAAACGAGAGGCCGTAGGTTCGATTCCCACACCAGGACAAATGTTTGTTTGACAGACAGATATTTGTGTCCGGGGTCTTGGTGTTGTGAAACCGTGCGTCTCTCGTGGTCCCTGATACCCACAACACAAGACTCGTATCTTAGTGTGGGTCGGGGCTATGTGTGTGACTGTTGGGTGTTATTTATTATTATTAGTTATTTTGAAAAAAAATGATTTTTTTTACAACTAGATAAGGCAAATGGTATCCTACCTTACAGAAGAATGCTTATCATTTTGGAAACCGAGGTTTTCTTTCCCTTGCTTCTGACACGAATCGCTGCTTTGATCTGAAACTAGAATAAGACCCGATATTAGAACATAATATAGATACAAACCTAAGTAAACATCAAACTTCCTTGCTCCGGGGCGTAGTGGGAAGGTGCTACACAGCAGGCCGGCATGATTGGGTTGAGTGGCGAGGGATAGATTGTCTTTCGCTACTTGGTACTCTAATTGGACGGCACTGCGCTTACCATCAGATGCAGTGTGGTCACTTTGCCGTGGCAGGAGAAATAAAAAAAACGTAGTAGTAAACTATGTGAAACCGTGCATGTTTAATTAAATACTATCACGGATCACAGTACAACTGACCCACTTTACTTTTTTTTTTATCTTTATTAAAATAAGGACTTTGAGTCGCGCAGCGACTATGTCAGCCCCATTGTACAAAAAGGAAATTACAAACTAATATATATTGTAGATTATGGAGTACAAACATTTAGCTACCTCACACAACGGTTCAGCTAGTATACTATGAAATACACCTATATTTACAGGATTTATATTGTATTTATCTACCATATATGCTCTCATACACTCAGTCCGGACGCACTCAACAAGTAGATGGTAAACATCTTCTGGGACTCCGCAGGATGAGCAATTTGGCGAACCTGTCTCATCAAATGCTTAAATTTGTTTAGTGGCATGTGTCCAGATCTGAGTCTATGCGCTAAAACCATATACTGTCTCTTCAAAGTACTGTTCGTGCACCATGGCACTCGAGGTGGTTCAGATTGCAAAATTCTGTACCAAATTCCTTTTTCCCTGAATATACACTTTACTTTTAGTACAACTTTCAAACATTGTATATTATGATAATGATTATAACATTTTGGCCGAACGCAGTCTCTTAAGATACAGGCAATGCCTAGTTTAAGGGACAGGGTTTACTCAATTGCACTTATACCATCTTAAACATGTATAAACTCATTCTTAATGTCCATAGTGTAGTTGTAATTTTGTTTTGCTTTTTTGTGATAATAAATAAATAAATGCATGTCACGAAGCTAAGACTAAATTAGTGATGGGAGATCCAAACTTTTTACAATTTACTTACCGGGTAAGAAATTAAATCTTAACTAACCTTTACTCCCAGTCTTCTGATGCACGCACTCTATAGTGACGTTCTCATCCACCCTGCAATCCCTATGCAGATTACTGGCGCTCATGCCCAGCCTCTGACATCTATACGGGACCAAATGTCCTCTCAACGTGTTAAACCTCGCATCCGGGGGCAAATGGCTCATCTCAGCCTGTATCCGGGCCATGTCATTCACATCCGCCGGGTACATCTGCCCAAGATGTCCCATCTCCGGGTTCAACCTCATATCCGGGTTCATCCGGCCCATGTCTGGGTTTAACCGGGTCATCTCCGGGTTTAATCTGTTGTCGGGGTTCATGCGGGTCATGTCGATGGTTTGGGGTACGTTGTGGACTAAGTATGAGTTCCTGGTGCATGTGTGTGGTTGTATGGGCATGTTGAGCTCGTGTATGGCCGAGTTGCGATGGACGTCCATGTGGTGGTGATGAAGGAGGGTGGCCGCCGCCGGGTCTTGGTGATGAAGATGGTGTCTGCAATGTTAATAACATTTAATGAATATTACCTACCCTTTTTATTATATATGTATATATACACTCACACTTGTAAACACGAAGGGACGGCAGAGGTATAACCAGTACACCCACTTTTCGTCGAATTTATTACGGCCCCATAATATGATAGGGGGCGGACCTATCGCCATACCGGACACAGTTCCAAACTCTGGGCAGATACTGAGTATTTCTGAATAGAAAACCCCAATATCACTGTACCCGACCCGGGGATCGAACCCGAGACCTCAGCACAGCAGTCGTAACGCATGTGCTATTACAACTGCGACACCGAGGCAGTCACAATAAACGAAATAGGTAGAACGTGATAGAATCAAATCGTACAACACGTGTTTGAATATCTAAAGTTATTTACAAATTAAGCCATTTAAATTCTGTAAATTTTTGGTAAATAAGGCTAATTACCTGCTGCCGCTCCGGCCCTGTGGACTGTACGGGGGCGGAGGCCCCCACACGCCGGTCTGTTGATCGAAGCTGCCGCTCGCTTCACCAAACCCTTCCTGAGGGAACCCGCCCTGAGGGAAGTTACCTTGCGCCTGCCAATCACAAGTATTATTAATTTCAAAGTAATAGGATATTTCTGTGTTCAACATGATTCTATATGCAACCGAATATAATTCGCAAAAGAGTTTCTTTTGCTTGAGTTTCTTTCAGAATCAAAATTGCTTGAAAAATGAGGTCACAATATTTATTTTAAATATTGTTATGAGCAAATACGAAAAGGTATGAGCAAAAATGGTTGCGTATTGGGAACATATCGCTATCTCCTTCTCATATTTATAAGTAGTTGAACCAAGCTGTAGATAGTTTTGTCAATTTTGTATTTTTTTGTTTTGCGAAAACCAACTTGAAATGGCAGCTTACTGTGTTGTTTTGTATATTGTGATCGAAATATTTTGTGAATGTTCATGAACTGGGTCTTCTGGACGTAGGAAGAAACTAAACAGCGGGCCGAATGATTGTGTTAAATAGCGAGCACTTTGCCGTGCCAGAATAAAAAAAGGTTTTTTAATTCATAAAACCGACTTCAATAAAAAAAATTAAGCGTCCCTATAAAATTTGAGGGTTGTCCTCGATTTTTCTAAGAACCCATCATCAGATCCTGACTTTGGGCCAATGGGACCACCTGGTAAGTATACCCTTTTAAACAAAAAAAGGATTTCTCGAATCGGTCAAGGCGTCTTCTATTAATCGGGGATCATACATAAAAAAAAGATTCCGACGAATTGAGAACCTCCTGCTTTTTTGAAGTCTGTTAAAAAATACTTGCTTGTTCATCGGACTCTGTTATGAATAAACTACCAACCTGCGCGAAGTTTCCCTGCTGCACGAACCCTTGCCCCTGGAAGGTGCCTGAACTCTGCGCGAAGCTCGTCTGCGCGGTGGCCCTCTGGAAGGGCTGCGGGAAGGAGCCTGCGAAGCGCTCGTCGAAGCCCTGAGGGGGGGCGTGGGCGCCGTGGGGGGCGTGAGGATCATGAGGGGCGTTAGGAGGAGCCTCGGTCTCGCAGAAACCGTACGCGCTGTCGCCTGATTGAGGTACTCCGCCCATGCGGCAGCGGGAGCTGATGGAGAAAAATATAAAAGGTTTATTATTGATCAATAGAGTGTAATTTCAAGTCACCATTCACCTAGCGAAGTCACATTGGCAAGCTAAAATGATATCAATGAAAATAAATCAAACTCTTATACAGAACATCAAAAGAGCCAAATTCATAGAGGGAAATATCTTATTTTATAACTCCTAAGGTGTCGTTTATAATGAGTTACAGAACAAAAACGCAATATATCCTACGATTTTATTTAATACTTGGCAAAGTATCGCCCAATTTGTCATTTAACCCGATGATTAACAAACACAATACAATGTTTTGAATTCATAGATAACTTACTTTTGACTGTTGGTTCTTGGCCAAGGGAACCAGCTCCAAGCAGAACTCTTGCGCGCCGTACCAGGGTTCGGCGAGTACAGGTTCCCGATACGACCTGCAATGAAAAAACATATTAATGTGATATAAATAAGGTATATATTTCAAGCCACCTTATCAGTCTGATGGATCTCCTCAAAAGCCTGAGACCATGAGTGGAAAACCCAAGCCATTTCAATTTGCTTAATCTAAACGCTTTCTTGTACATAAGATTATACAATAACATGTTACGACAACACTCACATTGTAACAGAAAAAAACGTAAGAGGATAACGACATGTCAGATGCCTCGAATAATAAAATTAAACACTCCGAAAAGACCAACTCTAAAATAATTTATATAAGAAAGTATTGTTATTCACGATTATTGTATAACGGTAGGCAGCGGCTTTGCTGTGCCCTGGTATTGCAGAAGTCTATGGGTGGCGGTGACTACTTACCATCAGGTGGCCCGTCTGCTCGTCTGTCTATCGAGGCATTAAAAAAAAATCATTTAAGAGTTGACACTGAAAAGTGTCACCTCTTGAAGTACATACGTAAAAAATCTCAATGAATTAGTAGCCTCTTCTTTCGATTATAAAACTTAGCTATACACGGACCTGTGACACTATGAGACAAGATAGAATAAAGTTGGTAGTAAAATTTAAATTTACCAGGTGCCCAGAAACGGTGCTGTAGGCTAATGTCCCAAGCAGGTTGCGTCGGGTGACACTGAGCGCAACAACTGCAACTTGCCTGGAAGTAAACAATATTCACATATGTCAATATTGTCTTCTCATGATTTTAGAAAGACTGTTTCACGCCTGAAATCCTTCAATTAAACCGTCGAATTTAGTTACAAAAGCATGCATAGGCTTAGGAACTCTACCGATGTAATTTTTTATCTCGTTCACTGAACTGGTTGTACAGAATTATTACAATGTTAAATCATAAATTAAAAATAACATAGAAGAGTATACTACCATTTTAGAGTGAACACAGTTATTGACAAGGAGTCTTTTTTTGTATCTTAAGAAGAATACTACAAATGTGTATAGTCTTTAAGTTTTTCTTTTTTGTCATACATATGTCCTTTATTTGTATTATTTTATTTTAAATGTGTTCTCTGCATCTGTATGTACCTACCTACTAGTTACTGCCCTCTGGTCCAAAGACAATGGCCAAATAAATATATTCTTTCTTTCTTTAGATGTTCATTTAAGTAGAATTCAACTGACCTGTGCCGTCCTGCCGGTGGGCTGAGCAGGTTGGCCTGCAGGCGGCCGGTAAAGCGACCTGCACCGCAATTCCAACTGCTCCCAGTACATTTTCTTTCGCTCATGACTGCAATTTAACGTTAACAATATGCATGCCGATATCAATGCGACTGTATTATTTTTAGCTGCATTCACTACTTTACAGCAGGCCGGCATGATTGTGTTGAGTAGCGAGGGATAGATTGTCTCTCGCTACTTGATACTCTATCTGGACGGCACTGCGCTTACCATCAGTGTGATCACTTTGCCGCGCCAGAATAAAAAAAAACTACTCTTACTTGCAAGCATGTAATTCCGTAGTAGAAATTTATGCAAAATACTCATTCTCTACCACATCACAAAAAACGTTTGGAACGCCACCGTTGATATATAAATCCTTATACTTACTCACCTACTTATCTACTTTACTTCTGCTTACCCATAAAAAGTTATAGACGAGACATTGTCATTTTCGACTTCCTATGCCTGCCATCACTATGGCAACAATATCCATAGCAACAAACAATTTATTTCAAACGAAATACTTCTAATAGAAATCGCTACCTTCAAGCCTTATCTTCAATACCTACAATCCTTTAGCAGATAGAAAAGTCATGCGTCTATTACAAGACAAATAGTGACATAAGTTTTCGACGATATACTGGATATTTTGTAGAAATTTTACTGAACCGATAGTAAACTAAATAAATTAGAAAGAAACATTGGTTTTAAATGTGTTTTGATCTCGGAATAACAAATATACGATGTCCCAACCAAGTGCCGTCCACAGAAGCAGTATAAGTCAAAACTCAAGATCAGCGAGTCAATTTCCTAATGATTCAGAAGAATTAACTGACACCGAGCTTTTAAAACAAGTGAATGACCTGAAGCAGCAAATCAAGATCCTGAATTTAGAGAATGAAATCATTGAACGAACTATTACGAGGTTAGAACCCTCTTTAATGCATGGTGTCCAACAGGCGTTGGAATACGCCACCAAATTGCAGAGCAGCTCTTCGCTAAACGTAGGGAGTTTCGTAAAATCCCAGACTTCCAGGTTCGGATTTGAATCCATGACGAGCCCATCTAGAATGTTTACCAGCCCATCTAAGATATCCTCCAGGCGCGTGGAATCTTCAGCTAAGATAGGAGGCACCGTTATTTTTGGGTCTGGACCAAGGATTAACATTCTAGAACGTTCTGAACTAGTTACGACTGAAATGGAAATCTTGATAGATTTACTAGAAAAGGTGAGAAGTAAGGCAGCGAAACAGCATGCTCTACTCAAAGCTCAGTTGGAAGAAATTGGTGTCAGAGTAGGTGATATTGAAAAGGCCACCGAAATGTTTAATCAGGAGGTCATAATTGAAGGATGGGATAAAATTGCCCAACGAATCCCCGCCGAAATATGGATTAGATTTATGACTGAATGGGGAAAAATAGCTGATAGCAAAATTGGCAAGTTGCGACTGAGAACAAGCACTTTAAATACACAATACGGTAAGCTAAAAGGCCAGATCAAATTCAAAGCTGAACTAAGTGAAAGCCTGCGACCCGTGGACTTTGACAAACTAAAAATCGAAAACGGTGAATGTACAAAAATTATAGATCAAAAAATTCAGCAGTTAGGAGAGCTGAAGAAAATGACAGGCGATGCAAATTTAACTTTGGCTGTCCACAAAAAAGCTTTAATGGAACAAAATACCTACCTCAGTGACGTCACGAACACAATAAAGAGTAAAATAAAACAGACATCGGATTTGGATAAAGAGAGGAATATTATCCAAATACAAGCAGACAGTCTTGCTCAAAAACTGGAAGAGGTAAGGAAAGTAAGGCAGGCCTACGTAGTCCCAGAAGTGATGGATTATGTTCAAGTAAAGGCAGAAGTGACAGACTTGAAGCATAGTATAAAATTATTAGAGAACAGAGTTCATATACAACAGATCGCTTTGACTTCATTGAATAAGAAGCTGCAGACCTTGTTTTTCAGTAACTAGTTTAATAAACTGACTGCCTCGGTGGCGCAGTTGTAATTGCGCATGCGTTACGATTGCTGTGCTGAGGTCTCGGATTCGATCCCCGGGTCGGGTAAAGTGATATTGGGTTTTTCTACCTAGAAATACTCAGTATTAACCCGGAGTCTGGAATGGTGCCCGGTGTGGCGATAGGCTCGCCCCCTATCACATTATGGGACCGAAATTCGTCGAAAAGTGGGTGTACTGGTTACACCTCTGCCTACCCCTTCGGGGATTACAGGCGTGAGTGTATATGTATATGTATGTATGTAGTTTAATAAATTGTTAATTTGTCTTATCTCGTGTATTTTCGTGATAGATAAAAATGTGTTTGTTATCAAAATACACTAAATTTAATATTTCTAATATTAATGTAACCATTTCTTTGTACATTATCCCTTTTTGAACTTACTTTGGAAACTTTCATCAATAGTTCTTATTTATTTGACGATTGAATATTAGTTATTACAGTCTTTTGAGTCATCAAATGTTGAATGTTTTGTCTCTATTGAGTCATTATGAATAACATTTTTTAACAAGCTCCTATTCACGGCCTCATAAAGCTCCGATAACTCATTATGAATAAGACCGTTAGTGTATATCAACTTGTTAACTTTGGAATGCTTTCGAAAATGGCGAAAATCATTTTAATTTTTTTTAAATATCGATAAAATATTATCAATACAAATCCTTTTCCTTAATTATACGGTTTAATGTTGAAAGACATACCTGAGCAACTGATAAGCCAGCATACAGCTGAATATGCAAACGAGCACCGCACTGACGCTGAGTGCGAACACTCCGCGCAGACACCAGTACAGGGGCCCGTGCACCACGCCGCAATCAGTCACACCCTCGAATACGCAACGCACACCTGGGAAGTATAGTATTTATGGTAAAAAGTTTTTTAATTAATAAAAAGTACACTGACTTCAATAAAAAACAAATTATGCGTCCCTATAAAATTTGTGGGTTGCCCACGATTTTTCTGAGATCCCATCATCAGATCCTGACTTGGTGATAATGGGACCACCTAAGTAGTATACCCTTTAAAAAAAGAATTTCTCGAATCAGGCCAGGCGTGTTCGAGTAATCGGGGAACATACATAAAAAATAAAGATTCCGACGAATTGAGAACCTCCTCCTTTTTTGAAGTCGGCTAAAAAGGTGTAAAGCTTTGAAAGCGTCACGATTGCCATTCACCGCTGACGCATACTGCGACGAAACAAAAGACCATTCTAGACGTTTTTGAAAAACAATAGCAATCGTGACGCTGCGTTGGAGCCGCTTATCGCGGTGTGCGTTATGGTCAAGAGGCCAAAGCTTTAGCAAGAAAGTATTTCACCCAGAAATAATAAAGACATATGTAGGATTAGGATTACGGGCCAGTACGCTTCCACTGCGCCACTCTGCTTCCAATATCAATAAGCATAGCTAACTTTTGGAGAAGACAAGCTGGCTTGGGAGTAAAAAGGAGAAAAAAGGCTAGCTTTCGTTTAGGACAGTTTTCTGTGAAACATTGTTACTATATTGGTAGATTCAGCATTCAAACTGTAGATAAAACTATGTATGGCGTGGAATTTCAACCTAACCACACCATATAATATACAGCTTAAGAAGAATATTTGTCTGTTACCGTCATCGTCATGGCCGCTGTGCTGCGTGTCCGGGGGTAACGTGTAGCAAGTGCATGTGCGAGTTAGTTTCGTATACTCGCAGAACTTCAACGTCTGTAATCTGCAACAAATCAACACCCAATTTATTTCAAAAATATTAAATAAGACATTTTCACGGGACTGAATAGCAGCCAATCTACCGGCTATGGCTAACGACAGCGATAGCCTAATTGGTTGCTGTACGGACTGTCATGTCGAAAGTCGTAAACCAGCCCAAATGGAGGATACACCTCTGACTTTGCTAAAGTTACGTGTGTATTCATTGTTAATTATCGCTTGCTTTAACGTTGAAGGAAAACATCGTGAGGAAACCTGAGAACTCACGTATTTCAAAGGTATGAGAAGTCTACCAACCCGCATTAGGCCAGCGTGCTGGATTAAGGCCTTAACCCCTCATTAGTAGAGGAGGCCCGTGCGCAGTAATGGGACAATGTTTAATACAGGGCTAGTATAATTATTATTAATCACGGTAAACGGTATACCGATCAATTTGCTAAATATTCTTCATCTCACGCTTTGCGACTGTCAGCGGAAGAAAGGTTTACACCACATATTTTATTCAAAAATGATATTCAGTCTTATAGAGTATCTGATCTTTCAAACGTATGTTTTTTTTTCTATCCTGGCACGGCATAGTGACCGCACTGCACCTGATGGTAAGCGCAGTGCGGTCCAATTAGAGTATCGAGTAGCGAGAGACGATCTATCCCCGGCTACTCAACACAATCCGGCCTGCTTCTTCACACTACGCCATGGGCAAGAAGGTGAACAAGCGGTCGAGGGTCTATTGTCAGAGTACACAAGAGGCCGCAAAATGGCCAAACATTGTACCCCAACTCTAGACCCCGAAAAACCGGATGTACACTGGCTGATCCCGGAACGCGACACACTTGCGTGTGCCACTATAGCGGGTTTTACACCCTGTGTACGGTGGTCGCTATCCGGGCGGATATGAATATCCTACCACCACCAGTATGTAAAATTACCCCAATGAGCTTCGAAATTCTTCTAAAAATTAATCCATGATGCAGAGTTAACAGTCTGCTAAAAATCTAGACTCTTAGATTGTATCAATTGAATAGATCACGTAACCAGAATGAAATAAAAAAGGTCTTACATAATGGTTTCTTATGTTTACGCGAATATTATACATTGTAATAAAACGAAATTTACGGATTCTATCGCGGTTTATTTTACTTTTTTAACCCGACGTTTCGAAGGCTTTACAGCCTTCATGGTCACGGGGGAGACTGAGTTGTATGTCGTCACGAAAGTATAGTGCAATGTTTCTACCCTCCATATAGTTGATATTTAATTTTTATTTTGTTGTAGTCCGATCTACGCAGAAAGAGCTCACAATGTCTTGAGGTCCGGCAGTCGGAACCCAAAAGACCAACTGCATTTTTAGATCATCTTAACTCAGTTAATAATAAAATTCAATTTACTATGGAGTTAGAACAAAATAATTCTCTTGCATTCTTAGATGTCTTAGTTATCCGTAATCCTGATCAGTCTTTAAGCCATACTGTATATAGAAAAAAGACCCATACTGATAAATACCTTAATGGTGAATCTCACCACCATCCAAAACAGTTAGCTACCGTGGGTAAATCTTTGTTTCAGAGAGCACAAGGAATCTGTGATGAGAAACATCTGGCCGCTGAGCTGCAACATGTCAAGCAAGTACTGCAAGACAACAAGCTCCAAATTCCTCGCCGTCATCACAGAAACCGAGTGAAACCAGCCACAGTCGAGCGTGTCCCGGTTACTTTACCATACATCAGAGGTGTCACTGACAAGATTGGCTATGTACTGAAGCGTGCTTCTATTAAAACCTATTATAAGCCGCCCAAGAAGATTAGTCAATTCCTACCACCTGTTAAGTGTCATATACCTCTACAAGAACCGGGCATCTATAAAATAGATTGTGACTGTGGACTCTCTTATATTGGTCAAACAAAAAGAAATATAGGGACCCGCGTAAAAGAACACATAGCTGACGTAAAACACCGACGCTCTACGAAGTCTGCAGTTGCTGAACATTCAGAGGAAGGCTCCAAGCATTATCTTCGATTTGACAAACCACAAATCCTTGCCAAAGAACACCGATTCCTACCTAGGATGATTCGCGAGGCTATTGAAATTAAAAAACATCCAAATTTCAATAGAGAAGATGGTTGGAAGCTAGCACCAGCCTGGGATCCAATTATACATTTAATTAAATCGGAACCCAAAAGACCAACTGCCGGACCTCAAGACATTGTGAGCTCTTTCTGCGTAGATCGGACTACAACAAAATAAAAATTAAATATCAACTATATGGAGGGTAGAAACATTGCACTATACTTTCGTGACGACATACAACTCAGTCTCCCCCGTGACCATGAAGGCTGTAAAGCCTTCGAAACGTCGGGTTAAAAAAGTAAAATAAACCGCGATAGAATCCGTAAATTTCGTTTTATTACAAAAAAGGTCTTGTTTTTAATTGTTTAACCCATGTTCGATACTAATTTATTAATGTATACTATTCGAAGGTCAAAGAATATTAGTCATTCATCTTTGCAAACGAGATCAACGACCCAGAATTTTAAAAAATCAAGAAATAAATTAAGTATATAACCCAATAATAACAGGTTTTTAATGTTTATGATAATGATGTGCTCGTTATGTTAGTAAAGTTGTTTTAGAGAACAATATTTTAAAGACAAAAGCCAGTAGTGATCTTAAACTGAACTATTCAAGATTTCATATTTTCCTATGTTTACTTCAAAACTACAATAAAAGTATTACGTACATATACACTCCTGTAATCCCCGAAGGGGTAGACAGAGTAACCAGTACACTCACTTTTCGCCGAATTTATTACGGTCCCATAATGTGATAGCGGGCGAGCCTATCGCCATACCGGGCACAATTCCAGGCTCCGGGCTGATACTAAGTATCTCTAAAAAGACAAACCCAATATCACTTTACCCGACCCGGGGATCAAACCCGAGACCTATTATGGTAACAATACAGTACTTCTACATGTGATAATAATAAAAGTTACTGGCATATAAAAGTGTACTTACTTGTTCATGTGTATGACTGTGGTTGTAATGGTAACCAGCACGCAGGTCAGGGCGCACACCAGACAGCAGGCTCCCACCACTTTGATCTAAAAATACGTCTGACTATACAGAATGTTATGACAGATATGAGCTTCGTAAAGCCTAAAATTGACTATACCATTGAAATGTAACGTTGATAGTATCAACTTGATACTATTCCATTTGTTTGAACGACGAGACGAGATTATTGGAGTATCGAAGCACCATTCCTTCCCATGATAGTAGCACCACCTCCCAAAACTTTTAATTACAAAGCACAGCATGCTGCTACTCTTAGCCTGTCACCTATCACCTGTCAATAATTACGATGCCTTTAACGACATCCAAACTCGAAGTCAACAGTGTTTATATACAGAGACTTCTATTTATATAATGTACTTCTGAGATTGGTCTTAGATATTATGATGTGCGATAAATATCAGAATTCCCACAAAATCCAGATACTGACAAAATTAAAATTCTTAATACACTAATCCTTAGTATCACGTCTGCAGACAGGATTATGATCAGTGCTATTTATGTTTATTTACATAAAATTGCGGTAAAGTGTCAAAGAAAGGTTTGACTATCTGATTTTAGATTTTCACTCTTCAAATTTTTGTACAAAAACTATCTAAACTTTTTCTATAATCGTCTAAACATAAATACAGACAAAACGTGACATACTTTTCTTACCATATAGCTGTAACGGTTTCTGCGCCGCGCTAGACTCATGATGCAAACGCCTGTCAGCACCAACTGTTAACAAAAAATACGTCTAATAACAACATATATAATACCAGTGGTCCCGGGCAGACGTTGTCCATTAACCGACTTCTCTGTGGACCGAATTTTCGTTAATAAATAAGAAATTCAGATCTCGACATCAGCGCCATCTATCGAATCTAAAACTATCCTATATTTTAAGTTGGACCCAACCACACACATACACAAAATTTAGTTGAAACCGATCTACACAGTCAGGTCATAAGTATTGTCACACAGTAAAAACTTTTATTTTAGAATGCTGGCCACAAAAAAGATTATTGATTCAAATTTCAAATTGTTCATGAAAATAAAAATGTATACTTTTTAGAATTTTACTCATTTTTAAATATGGAGTGGACGCTTAAAGAAGACCGTGTTGCAGTAATTGCGTTGCATCGTTGCGGTTACGCGCCAATTCAAATTTTTGACATACTGATAAATTTGAATATAACCAAAAGATTCGTTTATCGTACCATCAAACGATACAATGAAGACTCTAGTGTAGATGACAGGTCAAGAAGTGGTCGCCCTCGGTCTGTTAGGACTCCAGCAGTGATAAAAGCTGTGAAGGCGCGAATTCAAAGAAATCCCAAACGTAAGCAGAAACTGTTGGCCCTTCAGATGGGGTTAAGCAGAACCACGGTGAAAAGGGTGTTAAATGAAGACTTAGGGCTTCGGGCATATCGAAGAAAAATAGGACATCGTTTGAATGCTCGTCTAATGGACCTGAGACTGAAGAGATGCCGCGCTTTGTTGAAGCGGTACGCGGGAAAAAAATATCGGGAAATTCTTTTTTCAGATGAAAAAATTTTTACCGTAGAAGAGAGCTACAACAAACAAAATGATAAGGTGTACGCACACAGTAATGAAGAAGCGAGCAACCGTATTCCGCGTGTCCAACGAGGTCATTTTCCATCCTCGCTCATGGTATGGTTGGGAGTTTCTTATTGAGGCTTAACGTACATTTTTGTGAGAAAAGTGTAAAAACGAATGCAGATGTGTATCAAAATACAGTCCTGACGAACCTTGTGGAACCTGTTTCTCATACCATGTTCAATAACAGGCACTGGGTATTCCAACAAGATTCGGCGCCAGCTCATAGAGCGAAGAGCACACAAGACTGGCTGGCGGCGCGTGAAATCGACTTCATCCGGCATGAAGACTGGCCCTCCTCCAGTCCAGATTTGAATCCGTTAGATTACAAGATATGGCAACACTTGGAGGAAAAGGCGTGCTCAAAGCCTCATCCCAATTTGGAGTCACTCAAGACATCCTTGATTAAGGCAGCCGCCGATATTGACATGGACCTCGTTCGTGCTGCGATAGACAACTGGCCGCGCAGATTGAAGGCCTGTATTCAAAATCACGGAGGTCATTTTGAATAAACTTTAGTGTCATAAGAATCTATGTTTTGTCAAGTTCATTTTGGTATATAAATGGTTACATAATGAATAAACTAGTTTCAATTATTTTATATTAAACATGTGACAGAATTTATGACCTGACTAGGTATAACAGACAGAGGTAGAAACAGTTTTTGTGTTTATATAGATAAATTTCCAGAGGGAGCCAATATTAGCACTTCTTTCGGATAGTGCAAGATTGTGATTTCTTTTCGGTCCTTTCTTTGTCAAATGCAAGTCTTTATAGGGTGCGGGGATGGCCTGAGACAATCGCAACATATTTTTGGTATTCTTTCTTGCCATCGGCTAAATCAACAACTTCTCCACCCTAGGTTGACTTTGCTTTTTTATCATAATCAACACACGACACCCTAGGTTGACTTTGCTTTTTTATCATAATCAACACACGACACCCTAGGTTGACTTTGCTTTTTTATCATAATCAACACACGACACCCTAGGTTGACTTTGCTTTTTTATCATAATCAACACACGACACCCTAGGTTGACTTTGCTTTTTTATCATAATCAACACACGACACCCTAGGTTGACTTTGCTTTTTTATCATAATCAACACACGACACCCTAGGTTGACTTTGCTTTTTTATCATAATCAACACACGACACCCTAGGTTGACTTTGCTTTTTTATCATAATCAACACACGACACCCTAGGTTGACTTTGCTTTTTTATCATAATCAACACACGACACCCTAGGTTGACTTTGCTTTTTTATCATAATCAACACACGACACCCTATGTGGCTCAGTGGGCGAGTAGGGGCTGTGAAAGACCTAGAGACCCTGGGTTCTATACCCGAATCAAGACAGAGGACTTGAGTAATCCACAAATAATTGTGGTCTGGGTGTTGTGAGACCGAAAGTATATCGTCAATTATAAGAATATGCAAAATAATTTATAATTTTATTTAATCATTACTTAATACAAACACAAAACAGATATAGCCAAAGGAACTCCGTTCCAACCGGGTGTTCATAAGACACCTCTCTTTTTTATATTTATTTTATATTGATAAATACAAATGTTGTATACCATAGCTGCCGGCACAGCTGCGGGCACGGTCTCTAGGTGCTGTGGCGAAGCTGTATAGGCGCGTAGGAGTATATGCTGTGCTGCCAACAACCCGCCCAGGGCGGCGGCCAGCGCGCCACATCCCACGCACCACCATGCATACTTGCGCCGCCGGCATGTGTTGTCGTTGCCATTACACCCGACTGATGCTGGTAAACAAAGGTCACAAGTTTAAAAGCTAGGTCGAATAATTGTAACTTAAATATTAAGTTCCAAGTTCCTATATTATTGTCACGGACTCCCGTGCTAACTTTTATTACAGTAGTCTCGAAATTGTATTTCTGATGTAGCATATGCTAATCTTTACTCAAGCTAATTACAGAGAAATACAGCAATAAAACAGTAAATAGAAATGAATAATACTCTTTTATAAATCAATAATATAATATTAGTCGTGACTCGATGTTCTTAGGAGATAATAATTAAGCTATAATAGACATTCATTTCGACAATCCTACTGCTTTGATGAAATCGTTGAGTGGAAGCTTGGCTGATTTTGATTAAGGTAGATGCAAGTTGTAATATAGCTATTGCTTTATTATCTCTGAATACTTTAGTTTTTTCTTTAATTTGTTTTTTTTTTGTTCATCCGACACATACTTTTAGCTTATTTTTACTTTTATTTTTCTTTAGGCTAGTGTAGTTCATAAGATTTGTTAATTTTATATAGATTAGTATAGTGTTTAAAATGTTTATGTGTTTCTTGTGTAAGTGGTGTTTGCCTATAATTAATTGTTACATTAATGCATGTCTTATCTTTATATGTTCAATATCTGTAAGTGAATGGATGTAAACAATTGTTGGTAAACCAAATAAATAATAATTATATATGCTATGCCTTTAAGAAAATTAAAAAAGTACGAACTTAAATACTCAAAGAGTACGAATGATAACTCATTAGTTATTATTTGTAGCCTTCGTGGCGCAGCGGGTGAGTAGCCGTCTGTGAAACAAGAGGCTGCGGGTCGATCCCCGTACCGAGACAAATTTTTGTCTGATCTATAAACATTTGTTTCAAGTCTGCGTGTGTCTGGACCGTAGTCCCTTCGTAGTTGTTGATACCCACGATACAGGTTTGACCTAGTGTGGGATCAGGGGTATGTGTGTGTATTTATTATTAACCGACTTAAAAAAAGGAGGAGGTTAACAATTTGTCGGAATCTTTTTTTTTTATGTATGTTACCCGATTACTCGAAGACGCCTGGACCGATTCGAGAAATTCTTTCTTTGTTTAAAAGGGTACACTTCCCAGGTGGTCCCATTGGCACCAAGTCAGGATCTGATGATGGGATCTCCGAAAAATCAAGGGTAACCCTCAAATTTTATAGTGACGCATAATTTATTTCTTATTGAAGTCGGTGTACTTTTTACATAAAAAAACTTTTTTATTAGTTAGAAGACAATTTTACCGAAATAAGGCGGGGGCGGTACATAGTGTTGTGCGACATCTGCTGCGATCGTCGACTGAGGTGTCGATACTTGGTATTGTACTACTTGCATAACACCGCACGTTTGCATCGCCTATGCACATTCATGCACAAAACAATTCACAACATATTCCCAATTCAATACTTAAAAATATATCACTTTTTATTGTTTGATAACGCCGACGATCTGATTTTGTATTACAAATTTCACATAAAACCCGCGAAAACTAAAAACACTTAGCTATCAATTCGAACAGAGGAACTTTTGAATAGCGCGCCATTTTCGTAAAATCGATATTTACAACCGCGTAAGGAACAATGACCTCATTGTAAAACATTTTTGTTTATTTTGTGAACATTTCATTGTACTTCCTTTTTATATGAGAAAAATATATTATAGAGTTTTTATCAATTCACTGTGCTAATACTTTTGTTTATATTCACATTACTGAGAAAAATATTGAATTTTTAGGGCTTCCTCACAAGAGTAGCTAAATAAAAGAGTAGCTCATATAAAACACACATTTTAAAATCGAATCACAGTCACAAACAATGATTTTGATACAAAAATCATTAAAAACAACATTATTATTACTTTGGTTCACGACTAGGTTATGTGCGTTTGACAATGGCTAACCCGCGCAGAAGCAGTAGGGTTCGTAATAACGTTCAGGTAGAAAGGTCTTAAATCGAGATTGGCAGTTATGGATTTTAGTGTGGACTTGTTACATGAAAAAGGCCTTTGGTTTCTTATAGTACTTTTGTTAAGAAATTTACAGGTAGATGTTTACTTTGAGATGGTTTCAATGGATTCATTGTTACTTCGGTTTCGTGGGTAGAATTTGGGACACCTGCTCTTATAAATCTTTGCACTGTGTCCTTTATGTATGTGATAAATTGCGTGTCTTATTATTATTTTGCGAAAAAATTGAATAGAAAAAGATAATTCTCCAAATGTCCATGATAATTTTATTTGCTACTATAGTGGCCACGGCTATAATAGAAGTTTCGAGCCTGAGAAAGTTACCTGTTTTCTACTGTTCTCATATTAAATTTAAAAAAGTACAAATATGATCAATAATGAGATGGATCGAGTTGGAAGGAATAACTACAGTCCGTCAGCAACATATTAGGCCCATATTAGAGTTGCCAACCGTTCTGTTTTCCCGGGACATGACCTGGTTTTTAGAGTGTTCTGGATAGTTTTTAAGCAGCGTCCTCGGTTTTTTAAAGCACCCTGATAAAGTCCTGCCGGCCTACCACCACCTTATAGCAGTGTTGTTGTATTATTACCCTGCGATTTTGTACCATTTCTAAGAAGTGGTAATAGGCCGCGGGCTGTATTTTAAAATTCGCGCGCCACTTTTGCAATCCTTCGTTACGGATGGCCTCGCGCCTCGCGAATGTTCGCGATGCCCGCGTTATTTTAAAATAAAGACGCGCCCTTTTTTAAGTGCATTGTCCAACGTCAAATCCTAGTGTTTGAGATTTGGGGTTGGTAACCCTATCCTGTATACACATATCCTATATAGTGCGCCTATCACCTTCGGGTAAGTTTCCAATCCTTCGACAGCTCATTATGTAGTCTTACTTTCTTTAATATTTAGCGGAAATAGGAAAATAAACTTTAATACGCTTATTGTAAGGTTGGTTTACCATTATTCCGTCTGTTTGTAGCAGCAAGGACGCTGGCCGGTGGACGTGGTGGCAGCGCTGGTGGTGTGTCAGTTTTTGCCGGCGCGGGTGGTCCGGGGTCGTCTGCGCATGCGTATTGCGCTGATGATGGCTTGCACGTACACGCGACTTGGTACTGTAGAGTTGAATATATTAATTGTCTTTTAGATTGGTTCGTTAGTAAAAGAAGTTTGTGACTGATCCGCTCGATGTCACTATTTAAATCAAATGCTCAAGTTTTTTTATGAATTCTCGATTGCAATTAGATATTTCTGAAACAAACATCCTTCAGACACTAGCTATTCAATCAAATTAGATCTTTATAACAATTTATAGGTACATTGATTTAAAGGTCTAAATTCCACAATTTTTTTATTTTTTATATAGAGACATAGGACATTTAGAGTAGGCAGAGATGATTTTCGAATGACTTACACAAATTTTGTTTATCATACGCGGTACGCTGCCACTGCCCACTAGACCAATGAGGCAAGAATGCCACCAAACAAATCCGTAATCATACCTTATGCAAGTCGGAAGTGACGGAGGCGCTGGTGTCACAGTCAGGGCACACGTCGCGAGCCGGCGAACTGCGCGCTGACGTCACCTCCGCCATCGACATCTCACCCGCACCACCTGGGAACATTTATGCGTCTCTATAAAATTTGACGATTGCCCTCGATCTTTCTGAGATCCCATGATCAGATCCTGACTTGGTGCCAATGGCACCACCTGGGAAGTATAACTTTTGAAACAAAAAAGAATTTCTCGAATCGGTCCAGCCGTCTTCGAGTAATCGAGGAACATACATAAAAAAAGATTCCAACGAATTGAGAACCTCATCCTTATTTTGAAGTCGGTTAATGGCAATGATCAGCCGAGTAGGAAATAGTATTTAAATAGACCTAACAACCATACAGATAGTCCTTACCCCACTAGCTCTAAGCTATATCGTATGTTTCCAGAACTACTTGGAACTAAGGTCTCAGGAATACCCGACCCGAAAAAAATGTTTGTAGAACACTTAAACATATTTGTCCCGTTGCAGGGATGGAACCTGCGCGCCACATAGCTGTTGAATAAATTTTTATTACAAATTATGGTAATCTTACTGACTCTATAATAAGGCATGCTCATAATGTAACAGACATCACGCAATTCAGTATTTTGTGAGATGTAAGTTATTCTTCCCTGGAGACGAGTTGTTCCTGATATAGAGAATAGTGACTGTAAAGCGGACAACATTGTTTTGACCAGTTCAGTAGAAACCTACAATAACAATATAGTCTGTTCAGAATACATAAAAAAGCGTATTGCTTAAAAATCAGACGAACCAATGCCCAGCTCATAATTTAAAATGGCAAATCATAATGAATTTTCTCGAGTCTCTTTAAACTTAAAAATATTAAAAGCATCCAAAACCTCATAAAGTGCTTCATTAAAACTGTGAAAAGGTCTTCCAAAATAAAATTATCACATACCACACGTAAGACACAATTACGAAGCAACAACAAAACGGTATACCGTTACTTAAAAACGTCATACCGGGGCGGCCATTAAATTCCGCCATTACAAAAAAGCCAGTGCTTGTTTCGCGAAACAGAATGAATCGAGATGCATCTGCTGACTGCAAGCACATCCGGCCGTCACAGCTGGCCACCCGAGTATGTGTAAAGATGATGGCGTGAGTTTAATTATATTTTTTACTAAATAGCCACATCAAACATGTTATGGGCATGTATAATATCCAAGACGAAATACTAAACCGGAATATTGCCCTGTTGTTACTTGTTGGGTAGTCTTATGGTTTCGTGCAAATAAGTAATGATGGTCACAAGCTTTAATTTCTGCCTGGAAATGTCTTCGCAGCATTTTCACAAGTAAATTGCTCAGCTCCTGTGACAACCATAGAAATGAAAAGCATTTCAAGGTTTTTCAACAGAATGACCTTTGACTTATATTCTATAGACACGAACTGTCGAACAAAAAAGATGTTCCGAAAACCTTGTCCGCCCACTGATGTCATCTATCATTGTACTAAGAACTATTTGGAAGTTATAACTCCCGTCACTGTCTCTCGAACGGGACTTTCCGCGCGCTAAAACGGGACAAACTTTATAATGCATTTGTTGTGAAATATAGACTTCCCGTATTCATAATTGAAATTAATTAATATTTATTGATATTACGTTCTAAACGTTATGAAATTATGTTATTTACCTTATATACTATTAACAGTTTCACTGTAAATCAATTTAAGGCAGATTTGTTCGGGAATGTCGCTACAAATAACTCAAATTAACTGGTGTGCATTCGTAGGTAGCATGAAGCATACTAACGTCGGTGTGGAGTATACACCTCAACTCGGTGTAACATAATATTTGTTCTGGTCGCCGCATCTAGTACGTAGTACATATAGATCGCTGAGAATGACCAATTATTTACCTTAGTCAATTATAACAAATTAAATTGCCCCTCTTCAATCTTCAAGTGTTCTACTACCTCCTATTTATAGTGTTACGGGATCTCTACATCATACCATATGTTCGATTTCCCAACCTCCAGTGAAGAAAGTTAAAAAAGTCACCTCCAGTTCATTATAGACAATTGAGAATTGTTAGAGAATTGGATAATAAATTTTCTGTTATTTCTCACACATTGTTATAAATATTACGAAATAAGATACTTAATTACTTTTCGCTTTATTATTCTAAAGCTTACAACCGGATGAGTTTCAGTCGGAGTTAAAACCGTAGTAGTCAGTAAACAGTTTTGTTTGAAGCATGAATGAGTCGGTTCGACCGCCTGTGTGTAACAGCTTAACCTATTTTCTCATACAGTGAACGAGAATTCCATAGACCTAGATCCTGTCCCATTCCCAAATCTCATTCTCCAAGATTATTATAGATTGATTGATGATGATTAGATAGATTAGAGATTATATATTCTCATTCTGCAAGACTGGTAACGTACCCATAATTCTTCCGGAATTGTGGTTGTTTTAAAATTTTGAGGATTATTTACCATCAGGTGATCCACTTCCTAGTCTGCCGGCCTCCAATAAAATTCACACTGTTTATGTGACCATTGATGTATTTACTTTCTCAATTAATAATAACTCCCAACACACATAGCCCTGATCCCACACTAAGATACGAGTCTTGTGTCATGGGTATAAGGGACTACGAGAGACTTTCGGTCTCACAAACCCAGACCCCGGACACAAAGATCTGTCTGTCACACAAACATATGTGCCGGTGAGGGAATCGAACCCACGGCCTCTCGTTTCACAGCCGGCTACTCGCCTACTGCAACACGGAGGCTGTCAAATTCGATCATTCAGAAATCGTGGAACTTATAAAGTCTACAATAAAGCCACGTCCAATAGCTACTAAAAACACGTGCATTTCACACCATGAACCAAAGCGTTACTGTTAAATACACAATTAGCAAGTTCGTGTCTAACACGGTATTTCAGAACAGGTGGAGACTAGTCACGGTATGAGAAACCTCGTAGAATGAGATGAAAATTATTAGATTAACTTCACCCATAGCTGGTTCCCAACAACTTCGGTCTATTGAAAAATAAATTAAGATCACAGAACCCGCTTGGTTGTTTAGTTTAAAAGTTTTATTTAGCTACTTTTATGTCAGTCTGTCTTGTTGTCAACACCCCTTCATAGCATTTTATAATGTTTCTGTTAACCAGATGGCTAATTAATAGCTGAAATTATATACAGATTAATGTTTTCGAGTTAGTACAATTCATATGATATATTCAACTCATATTCTCAGAAGGACACGAAGCAACCAATCAAGTATCAACGTCTAAACAACGGTATGTGTAAAAAACGAAACTAAATCTTTTTTTTACATATTTACGCACGACACTAGAAGCAGAAGCTCAAAACTAAGATTTAAGACAAGACTATGTCAGAAACACCTAATTATGTTTCAAAATTTGCATCGCCCTCGTAGAACTAACGAAATAAAATGGTGCAGAGACCAGTTGATTGCATTCAAGATGGATGAAGCTGTAAATAAAAATAAGGAGGAGATCTTTGCCTAGCAGTGGGTACAGATTAGAAAGAAGAAAAACAGAGGGCAAGTAACTAAAAGGTAAGTCACCCTATAAGTATGAATAACCTTAATACCAGACGAAGATGCACTGCATACATTCCTGGACAGATTATAGAATAACGCAATAACGGATAGTTGAATGAGATTTCGGCCTCCAGAAATCTCTCACTGCACAGAACGCAGTAATAAAGTCACTTATGTCCATTTTGGTGAGCCAGTACTACTACTCCGGTGGAGCCGAATTGGTCAGACTGTAGACAACTGACAAATTGTCTACAGCGCATCTCTTCCATTTACAAAATAATATTAAACCTAAAAAATACATTAATTAGAAAGGTATTTAAGAAACTCATTGTCCCTCTCTCTTGCAATAAACACGTAATTACATCTGACAGTCGCTTCCCACGCTGAAAAGAAACAAAAAGCGGACAAATCTGTTGACAGAGCGCTACGTGGTTCAACGACCCGCGTGTAATCATTCAATCATTCATTCAGGCAAATGTAACTCGATACGAGCCGGTCCGGACTCCGGTCTTCGCCCGACTATTGTGCCTTGGCGGTTTTCGTTAATGCTGAATTGTTTTTAGTAGGCAAGAATTGAGATTAGGCTTATCCTTCGGCACAGATTATAAATTTAAATTCAGTTCCTTTAAGGCTGTGGAAATGTTGAAAAGGCCTATATCTTGCAATGGACAAATACAAGTTTATGAATGGATAAAAGGTATCTTCCATCTCGGCTCGTATTATTGTTTGTAAAGTTCGCAAAGTCATTCTTTTACCGCACCACCAGCTTTGGAACTATTGTCATCTCACAATGTCCTCTTTCCTATGATATCCGCTCAAATGGAGTGTAAAGAAGCATTTAAGTATACATCATTCTGGTCACCCACAATACATGACATATGGTTAGGCCACATTTTTCTTGGTCAGCGTTGCTCTTACTATAATATGTAGCATAGTCACTTTGGCGTTCTAAGATAAAAAAAAACAACTTTCGACATGGCAAATAAACGCGAACCGATCATAAAAAAACTCAATTCGTGATTGGATTTTTTCTCTTATAATGCGAATGTATATTTGAGAACAATGCTTAAACAGTGAAGATTCCGCGAGTTTGGTAGTTTTAATATTTTTAATGTCCTTTCGAGACTTTACACTCTGATATCAAATGTCGCAATAGAGCCACAGGAGCGAGTCGGCGGGCTTACTACCGTGTATGGTGTTCGCCTTACCAGACGAGTAAATGTACGCTTCCACGAAACTGGCACATAATATCGGAAATGCCTGTGTGATTCTCACGGGTTTTAGAATACGTGTGGGGATATAGAAATCCACACATTTGAAAATAGGAATCCTGCTATTTAAATTGTAACATAGAATTAACTTATCGGATTATATGTGTAAATGTTAAATCGAACCACCCTTGGAGTCGTAATATTCTAGGGAGTAGGTATTTAAATTGTAGGCCAACTTGTATAAATAAAACTCAAGTTACTTTTGGACTATGACAAAAAATTATCGTTATTATTATTCCCATGCATGTTATCAAGGTGAAAAATAGAACAGTTTTAAATAATTCAGTTAAAGCTTGTTCATCTTTACATATTATTTTAAACAGGGCTTTTTCGTTGATTATACCTATACTTACATACTATTAAAAAATCAGTTCAAAACCGAAATCAAAACTTCAAACATTCTCCGAAATCACCCAAAATTCCCCAATAACAATCAACCATCCCGTACTACCTGGCCAAACAAAAGGATGGTTCAGCTCAATGATTTATTGTAGAAAGTAGAATTCGCAGGTAGGCAGGTAGACTTGGCATCTATTCAGTATTTATTCTACCATATTTGTAGTTTTTCTACACGTTAAAGTAACACACACCTGATTACCAGTATATATCTGTTTGTTACAATTCTTCCGCTACAGATAGTTCAATTCCTTCCATGTAAAGGTTGTGTGGAAGAGATCGCAGTTAGCGATTAGACCGCCGTTTGTACATTATATTTTAAGTTTATTGCAATGTACTGTTAATATTTTTATTCTGGTGTACAATAAAACATAAAACATAAATAAATAGCTCATTTAACACAAGTTGCAGTTTAGTGCTTAGGGCATGAACTTGTAAATATTTAGTTTTGATTTATGCGGCAGCCATCTTCGCATACGTTTATACCAAGGTTTCTCAAAGTAGCGAACCCCTAGGGGTGCGCCATTCGACGGTTCGCGACAAGACTTACGTAATGGCTGCTTGATGACTGGCAGACACATGATTAAAACGAAACACACTAGATACCGAGTCAGAATTAAGGTTAAAATTGACCAAAATTACTCCTAAATAAACAAGCCCACTCATCACATTAATATTAAAAGATATTTTTTTTGGCACTGTATTTGATACCTTTTATTGAAATAAAAACCTTATTTTCTTCAACAGTCATTTATTATTTTCTTTATCGGGGGGTGATTGTATTAGTTAGTTAAGGGGTTCGTGGAGTCAAAAGTTTGAGAAATCCTAACAGAGACAGTTTCCATAATTTATATATTTATACGAGAAGGGAAAACTTAATACCCTTTTTTAAAAATAGTGCGCGTACGGAGACATGTGAGATTGGGTAGTTAATGTTTGTATGGAGGAGTGCAGAAAGCTAAAACTTATGTGTTGCAATATTAATAAACTTTTTTAGTTCACGTTCATATTGACAATGTTAAATATCAATACCATTGATGTATACACGCGAGCAGCTGACGTAATAGACCAAAGGGATCAAAGGCTGGAGCGCCATAAGCGCCGACCACA
This sequence comes from Laothoe populi, assembly GCA_905220505.1. Taxonomy (NCBI): domain Eukaryota; kingdom Metazoa; phylum Arthropoda; class Insecta; order Lepidoptera; family Sphingidae; genus Laothoe; species Laothoe populi. Next base: position 6,808,228 of record HG992157.1, read on the forward strand.
ATACTAGGTGAAGCTGTAAAAGCAACTATGAGCTAACAGCACATATGAAAAAACGCTATGTAATAGTAGGCGACCACTATTAACAATAAATGCATACAGTGTCGCTGTCGCCAGACTCTCTCGTTATATTCTTCTGCCTCGGCCCACACCTCAAAGTGTACCAATACTCCTATATAATTGCATATAAAGCGAATGTATATCTATCGTCTCTCGACTTAATCAACCAAAAGCAGGGAATGTAGTCTATTAATGTCGAGTGTATTTATTTCTTCACACAACATGTCTGACCAAATGTTTCCAATGTCAATTAAATATAACTGCTCGAAATGGTAGTAAAAAATTATAATACCCGTAGAAAACATAAATTATATCCATTCATGTAGAGGCTATGTCTATAAAACTCGGTGATGTCCCAACACTAATTTGATTGGCGGTGATTTAACTACGAATAATAGCTATGACCTAAATTTCTCATATGAAAAATGGCTTGAATTGAATGTGTTGACCTCCGTGCCCCGCCGTGACGCAACAGGAAATAACCGGGTGAGAAACGACCTATTCCTGGTTCATTCCTCATTGAGAAAAAATATGACAATGTTAGGTTCAAGTTGATTCCGTGCAGTATAACCTATGTTAACAATTATGTACTTATATTAGAGTTGCCAACCGTCCTGTTTTCTCAGGACATGTCCTGGTTTTTAGAGTGTCCTGGGATGTCCTGGATAGTTTTTATGCAGCGCCCTGGGGTTTTAAAGCGCACTTATAAGGTCCTGTATTTTAAAATTCGCACACCACTTTTGCAATTATTACTTTAGGGGTGGCGTTTCGGCTCGCAAGTGTTTACACTATTTAAAACAAAAGATGCGTCCTGTTTTTTAACAGAATTGTCAGGTTTTTCTAAATTCAAATCCTAGTATTTGAATTCCGGGGTTGGTAACCCTAACCTATATGGCCAGTCTGCGGGATCTGTGCGATGACGTAATGTGACGCAATTTACGGCACTTTACGTCACTATCAGTCAAGTTATTTCCCTAAGCTAAATCGACTTTGTTAGATCCTAACGTTACCCCATCATTGATTAATCAAGATATTTTTATAATATAACTATATTACCATTTATATTTTTATCATTCCAGCTTTGAGTGTGAAAAGAGTTTGATCGAAGTAGTCCATCCGGAGCCATAATATTCTTATTGTTTTTATAGAAATTGTTATCAAATCTTGATCCACATAATAATAATATGATGATTCTTAAAAAGACGAAATATAAAACGTAGCGAGCTCGTAATCTTGGATTTATAGCTGCGATAGTATCAACATGAAACAACACAAACGAACTTACTATATACGGCTAGTAAATAGTACCTATTGTATAATAATGACTAACATAAGATACATTGGACGTCTCGTCTCATTGTTCAAATAAACAATTTTATTTACACAGTCATCAAATACAGAACAAATGACCCAATCAGAGTTATGGACGGTCTTTATGATTGCCATCAAAATATGTTTACGTAACATTCAACTAAATATATTTTATATCCAAATCTAATAAAAACTGCAAGTCATAATATCTTAAAATCTGATGGATTCGATAAGCTCTCACATGCTAATATGTGCACAGAGTTTTTAACGTTTGTAACAAATAAATAAAACATAATATTATATAATAAAAATACTACCCCTGTATTAAACATTGTCCCACTTCTGGGCACGGGCCTCCTGTACTAACGAAAGGGGTTAGACCTTAGTCCACCACGCTGGTCTAATGCGGGGTGGTAGACTTCACATACCTTTGAAATTTTTAAGGGAATTCCCAGGTATGCAGGTTTCCTCACGATGCATTTTCCTTTACCGTTAAAGTCAGAGGTGTATGCCATTTGGGTTTCGAACATACGACTTTCGTCTTGACAGTCCGTACCGCAACCAACTAGGTACGCTGTTTTAATATGTATCATTATTTATTATAATCTTCTTCATTCTTTACGTGATAGTATAATAAGGCATGTGCATAATAACTTATAATTAGTAATTCGTAGTAACTGACTACGAATTACTAATTATAAGTTATTGGTCTGAAATAAACAACGGATAAGTTTGTAAATACTTGCTCCAAAGTGCAAACCAAGCTATAGAGCTACGCTGTACACTGTACAGTTTTGTCTACACCTCGAGTGAGCCAGCTCGACCGGGTTATTACACTGTCTTACAGAAAATGGGAAGTAACATCTGGCGGTTGTTTTACGTAAGATGAGTGAGATTGCTGAAGGGCCAGGTCCTCACCCTCTTTCTGATTCTTATTAAAGAATTAAGGAAGGAACACTTTAAAGGAAAGGTCCTTTAAAGCTGGTAATGCCTATAATTCTTATGGATTTGAGGATTTTCATGTGCGATGGAGTTCTACTACCATAAGGTTGCATAATACTATTTCTTGCGCATTAATGTTACATTCTAATATACAACTATTCCTATTACACAATTGGAGCTGAGAGATGTTAACTGTGAAAAGAGTGTATAATCCTCTGAAACATGCGCTCTATTTTTGGTGTACTCCAGAGAGTTCAGTCTACAATGGTTGAATGTCATTAGCACTTCAATGCAGATGAAGTATCGAGGAAAGCTTTAGCATCCCCATACAATTACGGAGTAAAGTGTAGCCGTCAACATTAACCGCTCCACTTTCACTGACCCCCGACATGGCGTGTGAACCAGTGTCGAATCCACAGCATTGTTTCAAATAATGAACTACAATTAGATAATGTCGAATATAAACATGCTGTGTCGACTTTCTATAAAAACTGCACAAACAATCTTTGTGTTGTGCGTTCCATTCATTAACAATACGACATCTGCTTTAGATATTTAACTGATAATTTTTAAAATTCTAGGCTACCCGTGTATAGCTATATTCTCAAAGGGATTGTTAACAATCCAAAGCCTTGATTCTACATTTTGCCAGTGCAATTATATTAATCTGCTTTAAAATATTTAGTTCAACTGATGGTTAATACATGCCGATCATTTATATTTCAACCATGAATTTATTTCTGAAAGTTCGATATGTAAACGAAGTCGTTAGCGTTGGTTTTTAAACATGGAATGTTTCGTTCTTAAAGTACCAATTTTAGTTTCTCACGTAACTGTTAGAGGAGCTGTAAATGTTGTTATATAAATATCTTACGTTATCGCTAGCAAATATACGTGAGACTACTCATGATTCCGCTGGCTATAATAGACAATAAATATGTGCAGATACACTACTAGCTGCATGTCAAGTAACAGAACGAAACGAAACAACCATCTGAAAATTCTCATTCGACGTCGGATAAAAGTCACAGAAAACTCGTTCCATTGAAATACGGAACAATAAGTTTGGCTGCAGTCTTACTTGCAAAATACAAATATAATAAACCTAATTCTCATAATAGAACAATTAAATTATATCGTTTTATTTCGACAAAGCAAACAATACTCATGACGAAATTTTATTTGACAATTTCAACTTACGGAAAATTAGTAGCCTGTCGTCACGACGCTTATATATGAAGGTAAAGTTGTTACTCATTACTGTTGCCTGTTATATTACTTTTCCCACTGAAGAATAACATCGACCATTTAATTTTCAAATGTGTGTGTATGATTAGGGTCTTGAGTCTGCCACAAGTGCGGGACCAATTAAGGAATCTCTAGTGTCAATTGGTGAAAATATGTCACAAGCCATTTAACTGTTTCAACGGATATTATAAGCAATGCCATCTTTTAAACGGATGCCATCTGTCTACTCCGCCTACGCTCATTTATCCTTCGGGAGTTGGATTGGATTTCGCCATCATTTTAGTATTAGGTACGTCATGAAGCTATAAATAATATATTTTTATCTAGGTATGTCATACGGAAACCGTTTTTATAACTTTTCTCTTTGATTGCTACTTTAATAGATGCATATGGGAAGAGGAGGCAGCTCAGCGTTTGGAGTGGAGGATCTTATTAACCAGCACGTGTCTAACTTTGAATTGGTTAGACGTGATGGCCTTGGATAGCAAACGTGACGCGATAAAGACCAGACCACCTAAGATCATTTCTTACAATTATGTTGGCGGTGTCTTGACTTGCCCGATATGTGACAGAACATTTTTGACAAAAATCGGGTACTGCAGTCACGAGCGAGCACACCGTCGGCGGGCTGAACAGCCTAAGAAATCGAAGTAACTTATAAAAATATCTCATTACTTTGATATCACTTCCTGCACTGCAAATTTTCTAGGAAAGTACTCTATACAACCCACAGTTTTACCCGTTGCGAAGTTTTCAGAATCGCGGGCAAAAACCCATATCAACAAGTAAAGATATACATTACATTATGATTAATTCAATTCGTCCGTTGACTGCATAACTATCGCACAGAGGTCCATTGTTGTGGGAACATGGGGGCTTGATAAAACCAGCTAAATTGATACCCGACCAGCGTCTTTGTTTTTAATACCACTCTTTGTTGATTGTTCAGTACAAAACATAAACAGTTATCATTTAATATTTGCGTTAAATTAAATATTGTTTTGTTATATTCCATACTAGCGACCTGGCCCAGCATCGCACGGGTGTAATTTATATAAAAAATGGCCTTACTTTATTTTGTGAAGTCTAAATATTGATGTAATATGTAGATTTCCATTTATTCCATTTGTGTATTCCAGACCGAGCAGTTTTACAATAAAGCAAAAGCGACTCTTAAGATACGTTGTTTTGGCGACTTGGTTCCGAAATATCTTTATTATTTATACATACATATAATTTTAATTATTATGTACTATGTACATATAAACCATCCGGAATTAATTATCTACATGATGCATGGTGAAAACCGTTTCAAAATCCGTTGCGTGGTTAAGGAGTTAGCGAACATACAAACAGACGAGGGCGACTTCATGTTATACTATGTATATAGATAAGTAATACTTTTAAGAAACGTGTATTTTATTAGACCAAGTCTTGCCAGGTTTGATTTAACAGCTGCCAAACATGTTCATGGCATTACCGGTAGGTTGTCTTATTCCCTCAATCTTAAGCACGTCAAAAGACAGGAGCCTGTCGAAAAAACAATACATTACTAAAAGCCGTAGTCCATTAATAATTCAATATAGCTATGGTGGTAAATGGTAATTGCCGACAGTTGCTATTTGCGTGGTAGAGATTAGTAATGGTAAGTTTTTACCAAAAAACAGATTAGCTCTGTTAGTTTTGAGGCCTGTAACTACCAAAGATATAGATTATCTTGTCGGGTCCAATGCTCTACTCCTGAATATCTGATTATATCCCAAAACGGTAGGCAGCGGCTTGCACAGCAAAGCCTGCATTGCAGAAGTCTATGCGTGGCGGTGACTACTTACCATCAGGTGGCCCGTCTGCTCGTCTGCCTATCAAGGCGCTAAAAAAATCATGGCTCAAAGCATTGACTACAATTTGTTTTTGATAAGGGGTTTGTTCTTTACTATTCGTTTCGTACTTACAAATAACCAAAATACGGAATTATAATTCTGCATGACACTGTAAAAATGCTATATGTATATCCTATAATTTGTGTATATTTTTATATTTATTTATTTATTTATTTTATTTATTTATGCTTTATTGTACACCAGAATACAAATATTAACAGTACATTGCAATAAACTTAAAATAGAATGTACAAACGGCGGTCTTATCGCTAACTGCGATCTCTTCCAGACAACCTTTACATGGATTCGATCTGAAGAGACACAAAAGTAATGGGTGGTCATCGTAGGGAAATAGACATACTATGATGTACAGCATTATACATACATTTATAATGTACGTATTCAAAACATACTATAATTCTTGTATAATAGACAAAACATCAAAGCATTTTTATGTGAATAATTTCCATACTTGAACGAAATGCGTGTTAAATCATTTCAAGCGTCATTTACGCTTCATCTACCGTATTATAAAGTATTAGATTTAAAATTTTGTGATTCTTGTATTTGCTTTTTTTTTGCGTGTCTATTTACATGTCACTGCCCTTTTACCTATGGAACAAAGGACATAGGAGGCTCATCACTCGGATTATTACATTTTTTACGGCATTTCAAACATGAAATTACATTACGCCTTTGTGGTAGAAACTGCCGAAAAACCAGAAAACAAAAGTATTAAACAAGAAAGAAAAAAACCGTTTAACACATCGTTAATTAATATTTCAGATCCTTTAAAATTAGGAATGCTGCCTTTACCACATAGATTCGACTGGATTTAGGATACTTTACAGATTCCCACAATATCTCTTTCTAAATGGGGTTCCGTGTTACGCTAACATTAACTAAAGCATAGATAGGTCAGTTCCCAAATGAGCTTGGTACTTTGGGCTTCATTACAAGAGATAAAGACACAGTCATAATCATGATCTTGTCCATGGCTGGGCGTTGACCTCTCTCACGCTGTAACATGTGTCATGTACAATGTGATCTGTCCGGTAAGTTAGTTCTTTACATTAAACAATGGTGTTGAAATTATATTTTCAATAAATTATTTTGCATCAGCCTATACATAAAATCAGCAAGTGAAATGAGCGTACGTCTTTGGCTTTAAAAAAAATAAGTATATTTATGTCTTCTTAACCATAGCTAATACAATAAGTACATAATACAATAAGTAACACCCGACAGTCACACACATAGCCCCGACCCCACACTAAGATACGGGTCTTGTGTTGTGGGAATCAGGAACTACGAGAGACTTTCGGTCTCACAACACCCAGACCTCGAACACAAATGCCTGTCTGTCACACAAACATTTGTCCCAGAGTGGGAACGAATCGACGGCCTCTCGTTTCACAGCCGGCTACTCGCCTAATGCGCCACGGAGGCTGTCATATATCGTTATATTATTTTCTAACGGAAGTTGAATAGGAAAACGATGCGTTTTTTTTTCACTCAAACACTTCAAATGTAGAACTACACGTCTGGTCAATAGCGATCTATTTTGCTATTAATTTTTACATTGCATTAACGGCATTATTATAAATGCCATAGCATTTTCGTGAATTTACATTCGCTCATTGCGGATCCGAAGTTATCCGTTCCATTTGTTGCTAAAACGTAACATTCTATGTGCTAGAAATCCAACAAGTGGTTTAATAGTCGTTTAATTCTGATATAGGCTATCTCTCACTTTAATTTGATAGTACCTACATAATAATTAACTATCACTTATTAACGGGAACATACGCCATATAAAATTATACTGATTTCAATAACTACCTGAAAAAACGACAGTCTCCGTGGCGCAGCGGGCAAGTAGCCGGCTGTAAAATGAGAGACCGTGGGTTCGATTCCCGCACAGAGACAAATGTTTGTGTAACAGACAGATATTTATTTAGTGTTTGGGTGTTGTGGGACCGACGACCGTAGTCCCTCGTAGTTCTTGATACTCACGATACAGGTTTTACCTAGTGTGGGTTTAGAACTATGTGTGTGACTCTTGGGTGTATTTATTTATTTAATTTTTAACTTAAATTAATGAAGCTTTATAACGAAACTTTTCTATGAAGTACACTTTGTCTGTTAGTGGTATAGTTTTAATTACTGTTATATTACTAAATAAAATTTTCTTTGATTGACTTCAAAATACCTTATGATCAAATAAAAAGCTGTAGGTATTACTTTTATAACTTCCTTTATAGAACGATAAGATAACAAATAAAAATCGCAGTCACTACCCCCACGGCCTCGGCCGTGCAATACCTCGCGCTCCGATGCCAATTATGTTTTTGTATGAGTGAACAGTATTCAAAGCGTTAAGGCCATGTGTGTAAGTCTTAATTGCCTTCGTAATAGATTGAAGCCAATCCAGACAAATGGCTTATAGGTAAATAAATAGGCGTAGATAGTTCTTAAATACAATACCATATCATAAAACTGTTATTTAATCTAATTTTTAAAATGAATTTTCAAGTGAAGCAGGTTTCAAAACATAACAGTTCCGTATGTTGTGACCTAAGTGAAGGCACAGACAAAACAATTCTAACTTAACCTTTTTTGAAATGTCATTGCAATCACCACAGAGGTACAGACTAAGCGTATACATTTAAAAAAATGCTGCACTGGTTACCTTAAAGTTGTTTTTAACAACAATTCAAGCAGCAGTCATTACGCTACAACGGTTAACTAACGAATTACAAACTTTACAACGCCTACTTTCCAAACTAGTTTATCTCGATTTACCTTTGTTCTTCACCGAACTGACTTTAATGCCACACCATTAAAGTATCGTTAATAACATAAAGAACCCAACTCACCACGGTATCAGTAGAAATCCTCATAAACGGATACCATTATTTTTGCACATAACTATTTCGAATTTCATAATCGAAAACACATGTCACTTTGTAATCTGAGGCACATTCACTAGAAATTCAACATTTTTTGTCGTGTTTTCATTCGAATTTCTTAAAAGGAGATAAACTTTTGAGCTTTACAAACTTCTAGGTGGTAACAAAAACTTGTGGCGCGTCCGTGTCGCCGCGCGTCGCATTTTCACTGACTTGAAGATATTTTTACCTGTGGCAGCAAAAAAAGTTTTGTCCGTGTTGGAACTTAATTGTTTAGCGCATTCGAAATTACACCTTATTCCGTTAATATAAAGTGTATATTTACCAGTTACTCGTATATTACATTAGTGTGGCCATAGTCAAAATAAATGTCATTCTAATATGATCGTTATGTGTGTAGCAATAAGGTTGCGAGTCAATAACATAAAGTCTTAAAAGCTCAAGCCGATGTTCTTCGCTTGTAGATAGATCGTGGGCAGTTGGTACGATACAAAAGTTCTCAAAGTTTTTTCCAAGTTTTAAACCTTAAAAATCATAAATTTGTCTACATTAGTGTAATTAATTATTCTTCTTTCAATTATTATCAAGTTTGTTTAGTAAATATAAATTTAAAAGATTGATTCGTGTGTGCGAAGCTTAGAGTAGGCAACCAAACTCTAAGGTGCAAAGGCAATAAAGAGAATGTAACAAATAACAAACCGCTTTTTCCATTTAAATACCTTTTAGCAGTAAAAACTGCAATTAACATTCGTTTTTTTATTTTATACTATAAAATACGCCCAGGCGAGTTTGTATAGTTTACATTCACCTGTTGTCTACAGACTAAAGTATAGATATCTTCTCTTCTTTTTGTTAATCTAGATATTGGGTTTTTCTACCTAAAAAAATATTCAGTATTAGCCCGGAGTCTGAAATCTGTGCCCGGTATGGCGATAGATTCGCCACCTATCACATTATGGGACCGAAATTAGGCGAAAAATGGGTGTACTGATTACACCTCTGCCTAGTAGCGGATCTTGCGAGGGCATTCCGTCATTGTAGAGTGTGATGGATTTAATGAAGTTGAACCATCTTCTCGAAGAGTAACCAGGTGATCTGTTTCCTTCCATTATACCTTGCACCACCAGACGCTCTATTGAGTCTTCATTGAGGGTTACGTGTCCGAATATAATATGTACGGTATTCTGACTCAGCATAGTGACGACACTGCACCTCATGGTAAGTGCATTGCCATCCAATTGGAGTATCGAGTAGCGAGAGAGAATCTATCCCCCGCTACTCAACACAACCATGCCTGTCTGCTTCTTCACACTACGACATGGGCAAGAAGGTGAAGAAACGGTCGAGGGTCTAGTGTCAGAGTACTCAGAAGGCCGCAAAAACGGCCAAACATCGTATCCCAACTCTAGACCCCCGACAAAAATCGGATGTACACTGACTGATCCCGAAACGTGACACACTTGCGTGTGTCACTATGGCGGGTTTTACACCCTGTGTACGGTGTTCGCAATCTGGGCGGATGAATATCCTACCACCGCTAAACTAATAGTATAGATCTGTAAATGGTATGGAACTTTCTACGCTAGCCCAGCGCGCGTACTTCACAATTTTTTTCCGGCGGATTTGAATATCCTACCACCAGCAAATTATCTCTCTCCACGATTTTTTCTGCTGTGTAATTTTATAAAGATGATTTATTTCAATCACTGGAAAAATGTGTACACCGCGTTTATACTTTATAGTTTAAAAGTCTAGATAGTCAAAATTTCTAGAAATTCTTTATAGACTCGCTAGTAAAAGTATTCAGTTTTGAATTCTTTGGGTGTACTGTGTATCCATAACTCCAAACCGTGGACTTACACAATTTTACTACTAATATTATAAATGCGAATGTTTGGATGGATAGATGGATGTTTGTTACTCAATCACGCTACAACGACTGGACGGATCTGGTTGCAATTTGGCACAGAGATAGATTATAATCTGGAAATACACCATAGGCATTTATCGCATAAAAATGTACAGTTCCTTTGGGATAGTTTAGTTTTTCACAAAGTATGGGTTCGACATGATTTTTGCATAGTGGCAGTTTAGGGATCAGAAAATTACATAGGCTACTTTTTATCCCGGAAAAATGCACGCCTCCTATGGGATAGCATAATATAGAAAGCTGTTATAGCTTATATCTCCATGGATATACCTTTTCTTCCAAAAATAACTTCCACGCGAGCGGAACTGCGGGCAACAGCTAGTATTTTATATGTATCACCCTATGTTTGTTGTCTTTGCAGGGGAGAGTAGCCAGCGCATCAGTGCGTGTCCCACATTAACGACATTGATTGATAGTGTTTTTATTTATAGACGTTTCCCAGGATTTGTGGTAGTGTTTTGTTACAGGCGGGTGTAATAATAGTTAAACCTAGCGATCATACTGATGTACGAGATCTATGTTACTATAACTTCATAGCCAATTCAATTATTAATAAAAAATAAAACCGACTTTACTAAAACACTAAAATGTTAAGAATAAGTAGTCGTTGCATTCAAACATAAATAGGTACATTTTTTTTAATTAAATTAATTGCTGCCATACGAATATCGATATAATTAAATTTAATACTTTTAGAGTCTGGATGACTTGATGGTAAGTGAGTGGGTGTTTTAATGGTTAGGAACTATATACTGTGATAAATAAAAACAAACGACGACAGCCTCCGTGGCGCAGCGGGCAAATAGTGAAACGTGAGGGTTCGATTACCGCACTGAGACAAATGTTTGCTTGATACACAGATGGTTTCTTATGTTTACGCGAAAATTATACATTGAAATAAAACTAATTTTACGGATTCAATGACACACAGATGTTTCTTGCGGGTTTAGTACTTACGGGTGTTGTGGGACGGTACTCCCTCATAGTTAATAATACCCACGATACAGGTTTGACCTAGTGTGGGGTCAAGACTATGTGTGTGACTATTGGGTACTATTGGGTGTATATAAAGAATACATCGCTGCAAGTTTCTAATTTATTATTAGTGTAAAAATTAACATGTATACAATAGATTCCATAGAAAATAAAAATTTAAAATAAACAATATTTCAGTCTTATGGCGTGTGCCACGCATAAAGTTGAAAGCAAAAGTTTTAGAGTCCGTGTTCAGGACCCGTACAAGCAAACTGGTTTGCTACGTAGAAATAATAACAGGCCGACCACCGTATCATTCCCAATTGTATCTCACGGATTTTTAACAACTCGTTTGTGGTCTGCAGATATTATGTGCGCTTGAAATTTACTTTAATTTTATTTCTAGATTTATTTATCACTCGCCATACGTTTAAATTCCGGTTGGAGATCACGCAATGTGCTAATAAAATGACTAAACATATGAATACTAAAATATATTTTCATTTAGGTATACTTACTTGTATATTTACCGACATTGGCGTAATTAATTTCTACTTTAAATACCATGTGACGAAGTAAGAATTTTCAATTTTCTATACTAGGTACTGTTAGCAGTCCACACAGTACCATTGTACCGCTACTCGTAGTTGTATACCTCGTGTCCATACCACCAGTTCAAATTATAACACAACAGCTGTTGTCAATTCATAAATAAAACTATTTTTAAGCATGATGCGTCACGTCCCTTTAAAATACCCAACGTAAGCCTTTTTTGTTGTCACGGAGAAAGAGTTTTATTACTGCCGCCCGCTCCGGGAGGAAGCGATATAAGAATAAAACGGGTATGCTGGACTAGCCGGTATTACGACCCAGCACCCCCCTTGCCCGGATGATGGCTATCCGGGCAGTCGTTGAGCCGAGTTCCTACACAGGACGAGTTAAGATAAAAAAAATCTTCGGAGCATTCGCCATGGTACAGACGGTAGAACACGCTAAACGAAGAAATATCCCTTTGCAGCTGTAGCGGCTCTAGGTAACTCACGTCCGCATCATTCACAATGCGGATGGCCCGCCACTGCAACCCATCCAAGGCATCGAGTTGGTATTTAGCGGAACCGTCCGAGATTGCGAGCAGTATTCTATTCCCGGCCGCATCTGCGCTTTATATACCTAAGCGATAGAGCTGACCGGACGTGAAAAACCATCACATCCTGTACAGGATTCCTTGAAGTGGCGGATATTACGCCATCGATGTGACTTCTTGAATTAAGATCACAGCGTATATCCATACCAAGAACCCTTAAGGTCATCCCGCATTGAGAATGAAACACCTCGAAGAATGAAGATGGCAGAAAATGGTTATTAGGGCGGTCTTCTTGCCAACTCTGATTAAGCATTGTCAAAGCGATTCTGGCGATTCAGTATCTTACACAGTTTAGGAAAATAGTACTTGGTAGGAACTATATTATTATTAGGAAGGAGGTGGACAAAAATTTGGAATTTATAGATAGGCGAATTTAAAAACTTTAAAACTTGTAGCAAATAAGAAACCATAAATTTATAATTCACATGGACACAATCGAATCTATAATACAAACAAAAGTGATTGTCGTAATTCTGTTAATTTTCACTGGTAATTTTTTTTTATCATGGCTCGGCAAAATGACCACACTGCAGCTAATGGTAAGCTCAGTGCCGCCCAATTAGAGTATCGAGTAGCGAGAGACGATCTATCCCTCGCTACTCAACACAATCATGCCGGCCTGCTTCTTCACACTACGTCATGAGTAAGAAGGTGAAGGGTCGAGGGTTTAGTGTTAGAATACTCAGAACTCAGAAGGTCGGCCAAACATCGTACCCGAACTCTGGAGCCCCGACAGAAACCGGATGTACACTGGATGATCCCGGATCGCGATACACTTGCGTGTGTCACTATGGCGGGTTTTACACCCTGTGTACGGTGTTCGCAATCCGGGCGGATATGAATATTCTACCACCACCAAAGTAATGGAATAGTATGGAACTTTCTACGCTAACCCAGCTCGTACTTCACTAATTTTAAAATGAAACATGCGAGACTTGTTATAGAATAAATAGGCTCTATCCAGTGGCGGCGTAAGGGGGGGGGGGGGGGGGGCGGTCCGCCCCGGGTACCAACGGGTGCCAACGTGGTGATAACTCACTCGAGCAACTCAGTCGCTGTTTGCGCATCTCATATGCCCGACGAGGACGGAACGGGCGGCCAGGAGAAATGACCCAACATGCTGGACTAAGATTGCCAGAAGAGCTGCAGAGATCTATTTTAGAAAGTCTTAATAGATTTCACGGAGACCTAGATCATAGTTACAAGGCAATGAATGTCATTCTCATAACATTTGGTGTTGTTGAGCCTTAATTTCTGCTCACGCAAACTTCGTGGTACATTTCCAATTCTGACAAAATCTATGATGAATTTTCTGCACTGGAAATTATTTTGGAAGTTTTAGGACTGAGGCGCCACTTGGAAGCTGCCAGAATTTCTTTTCAAGAAGCGGTCGTGGACCGTGGACGTAGTAATGAACGGGGGTGACAAATAATAGAGCGCATACAACATGTGATGGACTTGGTTGCTGTGAAAGAAATATATCATATGTCGCGACAGAAAAGAGGATACGGGCCTTTTTTTTTGTCGCGGGTAAGCGTTTTATTACTGCCGCCCGCTCCGGGGGGAAGCGGAATAAAAATATAACGGGTATGCTGGACTATCCGGTCTTACGACCCAGCATCCCCCTCGCCCGGATGATGGCTATCCGTGCTGCCGCTGGACCGAGTCCCTACCCCCTATGTACACCCCACCCGACACTACCAGCTAAAACCCCGTGGTGGCCTTCTTCGGCGCTTACGGAGCGATCCCGGGGTATTCTAAGGAGTGCTAGAATTGCAGCCGGAATCGCCTCACGCGGTGCCGCGTAGCAGCTCATCTCCATGGAGGGCTAAGGAGCCCCCGCGCACCGAACAACGACAGCGAACGAGGCCTTACCACCCGCGCTGCCATCCATCTCGGGGTCGCACGATGCTCCGAATTTGGGAGTGCATCGATACGGGCTGACAGCCCCCCGTTGCGCGCCCACGACCCCCGATGGCCCCTATTTGTCGCCTCGTACGACAGGCAGGGGTTACCGTGGTGGAATTCAAACGCCCCCATTCCACAGGGCGGGAGACGCCGGTCAGTCGTCAACCCGGCGCCTCCTACGTCTTCTCTGGCGGCGGGAGGGATCATATCGTTCCCGATCCCTCTCAGCACTTTCCTTCTGCAAGATGACGTTCTCGCAGAAGTAGGCCACCGCACGCCAGGACCTCCGGCTGGCGACCATGGACGACACCACGGCCGGCAGCGAGAGGTCTCCTCCAACGACTGCTCTGAGAGCGGTGCGCTCTTCTTCCCAGGCTGGGCACTCCTCCAACGTATGTTGGGCCGTGTCCTCGCGGCAGTAGCCGCGTACCGACCAAGCGAGCGGCTTCGCGAGGCAGCCTCGGACATTTGCCTCAGTACGCATGCCGCGCGAGGCGGCCTCGGTCTGTAAGTTTTCTAATCCGAGACTGCCTCGCGCGGCAAGGCCGAGCCACCGTGAGCATCGACGCTCAGTTTAACTTGAAGTCGAATAGAGAACGCGCGTGCGTATAGTTTGCCCGAGACCACCATGAGAAAAAAAATTCACTCGAATGAGTAAAATCGAATTTGACAATGTGTATTCTCTCATAAACGCCAAAATAAGCAAGGACACAAATTTTCGAGAAGCAATATCCGCTAGGGAAAGATTATTAGTGACGTTGAGATTTTTGGCGAGGCAAAACACTACCGTCTTGAGTGAGCGCGGCAAACGTACTGAGGCACCTTTGAGCATCGACAAAAACCGACAACGCTCGGCTCGGGCTGCGGCACGCTCGGGCGAGGCAGCGCGTGCGTTTGCCTCGGGCGAGGCACGTCTTGACCGACCGAGGATTTGCCTCGTTCAATCAGTACGCGGCTAATTGCCACAGTGGTGGCACACGGCGGACACCTCCTTTCCGATCCGACACAGGAACGAACCGAAATACCCATGGCCAGTTAATACCTGCGTTAGTCGGAACGTCGGCGCCCCGTGGCGCCTGTCTAGCCATCTCTTTAGGACAGGACGCACTGCTGCGACAGTCTTCAAGCCCGCAGTCGGGCTCTCCAGCCTGGAATGCCACTCCTCCACGGCGGTTCTGCGAAACCGGGCCGCAATCTCCCTCGGGGCCAGTCTATCCTGACGGCGGCTTGACGCCTCCTCCCGCCAGAGAAACGCTGACGAGAGGATTTTGGCGTCCAACTCCCAAGGGAGTGTGCCGGCCAATACGCAGGCCGCCTCGTGGAAGACCGTGCGATAGCCCCTTACTATTCGCTGCGCCACCAAACGCTGCGGTTTGCGCAGCAAGGCGACGCAGCGGGCTTTCAGGGACTCGGCCCATACGGGACATCCGTACAGGGAGGATATGGGCCTGCGACGAACGTCGACGACGCGCAGTGGATCGAAAATCCGCCTTTGAAGACTTAGGAATCCGATGTTTTAATTGTGATGATTTTTTAAAAAAACTTTACAGCCGTGACAATAAATACTAAACAACATATTATATGTGATATTTTATTTTCTTCAATTTTGTATTGAACGGTTTTAACCGTGGGATCTACAGTTGAGGTTCAAAAACCCAGATTTTTGCGAAAAAAAACCAGAACCCAGGGCGAACACTCGTCAAAGTTACAAACTTGGATTTAATGTATTCTCTAGGGATCTAGACCTGAGGGTGCCCAATAGAAAACCGCCCCGGGTGGCAACCCATGCTACGCCACCAATGGCTCTATCTTCTGTACTTTCATCTTATCGTTACTTCATACTATAATCGATAGAAATAAAACAAAATATTTTTAACATATTTATTTCATTTTCTACTTACAACTAAATATTATACAAATTATACATTCAAATTATCAATAATAGTTGAAAAGTACTATCTTCAATGTTGCCAATGTTGAAAACAAAATATCTACGACAAGTTTATACTGCCAGTAGGAAATAAATTTTAGTCACTTTATTGAAAATTGTTGCAGGGATATTGTTTGCCTAGACGCTGCTCTTGGGTTTCGGTACCCACGGCTCTATCTTCGCCCTGGTTGTGGTGTAAGGCGTGTACTGGCCAGTAGTACCAGACAAATTCTCCGTGAAGTCCGCCATCCATTTATAGTTGGGACGGCTGGGATCCTGAAATTTGTTAATAACAAACTAATAAATTTTTATCACACCGAAAATATCCTCAATCTAAGTTGTGCGTTTAGTGGAGCCGAACATACCTATTTTTTTATACCACGTTGGTAGCAAACAAACATACGGCCCGCCTGATGGTACGCGGTTACCATAGCCTATAAACGCTTGCAACACCAGGAGCATCACATGCGCTTGCCGACCCTTCAGAAAACTATATACTCCCCTCTTGAAGAACCCCATACTACACTTCCATTGGAAATCCTTGGCAGAGAGCTCATTCTACATTCGGAGCGTTCGCGGAAGGAAATTACTCTGAAACCGCGCTGTGCGCGACTATATTGGTTGCATGCACCATGCCCATAAATAAAATATTATTTAAAAATAAAATATTAATTACCTGATGTGGTGGAAGATCAGTTTTGTAGTGCAGCCATCCATACCACTCAGCGGGCACCTAGAAAATAATTAAAAAAATATTTATTAATAAAATTTTAGAGTTACAAAAAAACATACTAAGAACTTAACTTAACTTACATTACTCATTACAAATATATCAAACAAAAATATAAACAAAGTTCAATATTCCTCTGTAAACAGGCAACTGCGCTTACCATCAGGTGCAATGTGGTCACTTTGCAGTATCGGGATAAAAAAAAATACTACAGCATACAATGAGTGACTTACATAATCTTAATTCATTATTATATTAATTGACTGCCTCGGTGGCGCAGTTGTAATTGCGCATGCGTTACGACTGCTGTGCTGAGGTCTCGGGTTCGATCCCCGGGTCGGGTAAAGTGATATTGGGTTTTTCTATCTAGAAATTCCTCAGTATTAGCCCGGAGTCTGGTAAATGTGCCCGGTATGGCGATAGGCTCGCCCCCTATCACATTATGGGACCGAAATTCGGCGAAAAGTGGGTGTACTAGTTACACCTCTGCCTACCCCTTCGGGGATTACAGGCGTGAGTGTATGTGTGTGTGTATATTAATTCCAAATTCTTAATTCTATAGGAGTGAAACAACAAAAATATAATATAGCACAACAACATTACAAATTATGACTTTTAGTAAAAAGATTGTTTTAAAATACTGACTTATGGTTGTGTGTTATTTTAGATACCTTATAACCTGACCTAGATAAAAGATACAATTTGAATAGAATAGTTACTCATTATTTAAATATTTAATCAAACCTTATTTGTCTAATTGCATAATATTTAGGCTAAGAAACTGGTACAATTCTGAAGTAAAATTCCAGGTAAAGTATGTAAAATTTCACCTTCCGAATATAGAATCTGTACATTTGGTGCTTTGAGTTTATGTTAACAATACTTCATATTATAATCCTGCTAATAGAATGTGTCACTTCTATAACATTTGTCAAAAAAACAAGAACACATTGACGTCATGGATAGTAGCTCGGAGAAGTTTATCAATTGTTTTTGATACATTTAGTTTTAGTTTTTGGTTCTATATTTGCATTTTATGTAACTTTGTTTATTTTTAAGGTAGGCAGTTATTTATTATTTAACCTGTAATTTTTTCTTTGTACATATCCATTACTCATGTAGGCACAGATTTTGTAATGCAATCTAGATTAGACTTACTAACTATTGCTGTTTATTTGTCATTTGATTGTATTTTGTATTGGCTGTATATATAAAAGAAGAAACTGACTGACTGATCGATCAACGCACAGCCAAAACGGCTGGGGTTAGAGACTTGAAATTTTGACAGTAGGTACCTTTTATGATGTAGGCATCCACTAAGGAAGAGATTTTGGAAATACCACCCCTACGGGGGTAAAATAGGTGACGAAGTTTGTATGAAAATCTGTCATTTTTGAAGTTAAACACATGAAAATTAGTATTTGGCCTTTTAGTTAAAAATAAAAAATATATATTTCAAGATTTTTCGAAATTCTACCCCTAAGAGGGTAACATAAGGGATGAAAGTTTGTATGAAAATCCGTCATTTTTAAAGTCAATCGCATGAAAATTGGTATAAACATGATCTACACGCGGGCGGAGCCGCGAGCAACAGCTATCTTTAATAAATGAAAAAATAAACTCAGTGTCTTGGCCACTTCCCTGTTGCTACTACTGTGTATGTAGCTAAAAAAAAATGATTTATACATTACACATATTATACATACACTCACGCCTGTAATACCCGAAGGGGTAGGCAGAGGTACACCTCTGCCTACCCCTTCGGGCTACAGCCAGTACACCCACTTTTCGCCGAATTTAAGTCCCATAATGTGATAGGGGCCGTGCCTATCGCCATACTGGGCACAGTTTCCAGACTCTGGGCTAATACTGAGAATTTCAAGATCCAGAATCCAGTATCACTTTACCCGACCCGTGGATCGAACCCGAGACCTCAGCACAGCAGCAGTCGTAACGCATGCGCAATAGGGTATTTGACAATTTTTGAAAATTGATGGACATCGATAGAGGACTCTTCACTTATAGCCCCTGTAATATTTTTATTATTGAAATATACTCAATTTATATAAAATCCGTGATTTAATTTTTTCATATATTATAATTTCGGGCTAAAACGCGTTGTCACGTGACATGATCTCTATGTGACGTCATCGCACAAATACAAACTTTGGTGACCAATGTGACACCTAACAACATAGCAAATTATTTGCATTTATCTGTTAGTTTTTCCGCAAAAATGAATGAGCCAGAATATAAATATTGTTCAATACCTTTGTGTAAAAACTCAACACTAAATCCCGATAAATTGTTCATCCATGTGCCAAAATCAATAGTTTTAAGAAAGAAGTGGCAGATTTCGACTATCAGCCTTTGTAATGCCTTCTTCCATTCTTATAGAAAGAAGACTTGAAGACGAAATTAACACGTTTACACATCGAAAAATATGTTCTTCCTTACAATTTTATTTGTCATAGGATGCAATGTTTATGTGCGATGTCGTCACGAGTAATGGCGGCCGGTATTGCTACGTTTTTGGCACCGAGTGATACAGATTAAAAATTCTAAATTTTAATGAGGAAAATAAAATGTTTATAATACATTTAAAATAAAAAAATGTATTTAATAAATATGTTTGCCCACTATCCTTTCTCCTAATGCAGTTTTATATTTTTTGGTTACACCAGTCAAACACCCTATTACAACTGTGTCACCGAGGCAGTCGAGTTAATTACAATTAAAAGGTCAACAAGTATACCTGACTGGCATCATAGTTCAAGTAGACCTTGTCTGCATATTCCACCCATCTGTTCCTGCTGTAGAAGTACCGTGGGTTCTCATAGTATTTGTTACCATACTTATCCTCACCAACTAAGACACCATCTTTCAATTCTTCCTGTCTGAAATTAGTATTAATATTTATTAGAATAAAAATATTTAATACCAGCCTTACATTAATCATTGTCCCTCTGTTAGACACTGTTAGACACTGGGCCTAGCCCAACCTCTAATTAGAAACAAGAGCCAGAAATCTGCCAAACTGCAGTAACAGCCTTACGAACTAAGGTTAAGGCTATTACTGCAGTTTGGATTCTTATGAGAATTCTCAGGTATCCAGAGTTTATCACAGTTTTTTCTTCACCATCAAAGCAAGTGGTAATTAACAATTAATACACATGTAATTTTAGAAAAGTCAGAGGTGTATGCCATTTGGAGTGGTTTCAAGAGTATGACTTTCATCTTGGTAGTCCATACTACTAGACTAACTAAGCTATCAATGCTTTATATTTATTAGAAAACAGAGAAAAAAATTATATATATCTTTAGATATATAGCCAAAACAGGCCAATATAGTAGGGAGTGGAATAGTCAACCAAGTTTTTTTTTATCCTAGCACTGCAAAGTGACCGCACTGTACCTGATGGTAAGCGCAGTGCGGTCCAATTAGAGTAGCTAGAGACGATCTGTCCCCTGCTACTCAACACAATCATGCCGGTCTGCTTCTTCACACTACGCCATGGGCAAGAAGGTGAAGAAGCAGTCGAGGGTCTATTGTCAGAGTACTCAGAAGGCTGCAAAATGGCCAAACATAGTTCGAATGCAGGCCTACATGATTGTGTTGAGTACAGCTAGGGATAGATTTTCTCTTGCTACTAGATATTTTAACTGGATGGCTCTGCAATTACCATTACTTGCAGGTTTAATCACTTAGCCGTGCAAGGAATAAAACCGCCAGAAACCTAATCTCAGCCACCGGAACAAGGAAACAATTTTTAACATCTTTTAAATAATGTATGCATTGTAAATAATGTCTTGTCCCCCTCTTTTCTCAAAAGGTGAAATCCTCTTTTTCAAATCCAATACTAGGACCGTACATAATACAATGCTGATATATTATTAAAAAAGGATCATGTAAAAAACACTTAATTGATTTGTTTACAGATTTAGCTCTCGGTAGAGAGTACCTAATCCATTGTTGAATTTTTATCATGTTAACACATGCAGTATTGTGTTAGTTAACATGTCACGTAATTATTTTAAAAATGATTAAATACACTAATTCCAAACATAACCTTTACAAAATTACATAATAATATTCTACTGACCTGAACAGTTTATACACAGAACCGCGTATGCCACCGTTCTGTTTGATGATGTTGAATAAATTTGCCAATTTATCCAAGGCCAATATCTTACCCACCGACATTTTTAACAAAACTTCTCGCTCGTTGTGTAGAAATATGTCAATATTGTTAAAATTATATTGACTATTCCATATAACTATTGACAGATTTGTAAATTTTTGTTCATTTGTTGACACTTGACCAGGGCTACCAACTCCTAAAAAAAATTGCCCTAAAGTCAAGATGCAATAGCCCATAATAACCCCGAAATCACTGACGTCTATTATACTGGATAGGATATTTGATCCGCGAAAGTGTGCCTATTTGATTTTCGCCATATTGGCGCTGATAGCAGTAGTGAGCGTCCGTGGAACTAACGATAGAGTTGAGACACGAAGGATGATATAAGATATATCGACAATGATACACAACAGTCGATGGTTTACAAATCTTAAAAATAATAAAAACATCGCCTTAGCAAAACATATTTTAATCTACTATATTATGTTTAAAACATTAACTTAATATAATATTAAACCAAAATATTATTGAAACTACTACATCATCGTCAACTTAATCTACGGTACTTTCTTACACTATAATATGTGTTTTTATTTATTTATTTAGGAAAAACAAACAGTTATACATTGTGATAATATTCAAAGAATTATATAGCTAAAAAATACAAATGTACAACCTACGACGTTCTTCACAGAATACATACAATTGTTACATATTCACACGTGAGAGAAAGCCAACAAGAAAAGAAAAATGATACTAAAAATAAAATAAACAAATGACTGACTTAACTATACTAAAATTTACTAAAAACAATAACAATTAAGAGATAGAGCATTTGGTGGACTAAGAATGTTGTATGTTATCTATCCTTAACATAGTTTGAAGCAAGTTTATGCGAAATGAGTTGGGCGATGAAGCAAACAAATCTAATTCGGAAAATAAATCATTGTAAGTTTTGGTCAGGCGACGAAGAGGTGCACGCACTCCTGCATTTGTACGACAGCTGGGAATACCAAAAAGAGGTTTGGCGCGCACCTCACGTCTTATTACTGTCCTTGGGACAATGTAATATAGTTTGTTAGTCAAATCAACGCAGTCAAATCCGCCATTACACAATTTGAAAAGAAACATAATTTCAAGGTAAGTTCGTCTTGATTTTAAGCTCAACAATTTATAGAGGCGAAGGAGGTGACTATAAGAAGCAGACGCATGGAAACACCGGTAATGTGTTGTTCTCAAGAATTTACGTTGGACACTCTCTAAACTGTTAATATACTTCTCGTACAAAGGATTCCACATTTGGGCAGCATATTCCATTTGACATCTGACAAGTGACTTATACAAGTGAATGTAAGTGGTAGCACATCTAAAATCCCTAGAGGACCTCATCACGAAGCCATACATACGATAGGCGTTTTTGACAATAGTATCAACATGCTGGTCTAAATGTAACAAATCACCTCGAATACCGTTATACGCTATTTTATTGAGAAGCAGTTCATGGTCTACCTTGTGAAAGGCTTTTCGAAAATCTGTGTACACTGCATCTACCTGTACATGTCGATCCATATTGTTGAAGAGATAATCTGTAAAATCAATTAAATTTGTGACTGTCGACCTTTTTTTAACAAAACCATGTTGTTGCCATGAGTCTCTCGAAAAGCTTAGACAAGGCAGACAAAATAGAGATAGGCCGGTAATTTTCCACATTTTCCCTATTTAATTAAGTTGCTTCGTATAGTATTCACTTAAATTTTTATAATAAATATAGTGGATTATAAACTGTGTAGCTAAATAATTGTGTAGCTCATTACCATTATGATTGTCTTTACAAACTGTATATTAGCTACAATTGTATCTAAGTAGACTAAGTATATATGTAACGGAATCTTTCAACGTAATGTTCACCACCTTCAAGACATCCGATTTACTTGAATATTTACACACGTATCAAGGACCTATGATATATAGGTTCACCAAGATAATCTTGTATATATAAAAGAAGAAACTGACTGACTGACTGACTGACTGACTGACTGATCGATCACCGCACAGCCTAAACGGCTGGGGTTAGAGACTTGAAATTTTGACAGTAGGTACCTTTTATCACGTAGGCATCCACTAAGGAAGGGTTTTTGGAAATACCACCCCTAATGGGGTAAAATAGGGGATGAAAGTTTGTATGAAACTCCGTCATTTTTTAAGTTAAATTCATGAAAATTTGTATTTGGCATTTTAGTTAAAAATAAAAAATATATGTTTCAGGATTTTTGGAAATTCCGCCCCTAAGAGGGTAAAATAGGGAATGAAAGTTTGTATGAAAATCCGTCATTTTTAAGTTAAACGCATTAATATTGTATACTTTTTCTCCCAAACATGACCTCCACGCGGGCGGAGCTGCGAGCAACAGCTAGTAAAAAATATAAGGTATCATTTTAGATCATATTGTTTATGGGGTCTTAATTTTCAATCGAATATTTTATTATAACTAGGTTTGATGCTGTTTTGGGACTATAAATTATATTTAAAAAATAGCAAACTTTAATAGCTAGCCGAACTAAAAAGTAGAAAATAATATTAAGTTCATGGCAAAAAATTATAAGTTAAAAAAACTAAAAAATATCTCGTTTTAAGGTGTCGTCAAATATGAATCCAAGATCTTTGAATCTAATAAATTCATTCGCGCAACGATTCACGAAGAAAGGATGTATGGCGTCAGGACCAGACACTTAGACGAGTCAAATTTTTAATAAAAATATCGATATATCGAAATATCGATATTTTTTTTCGATATAAAAAACTCCGATATTGATATATTTATAAAATGATATATAAATGATATAATGATACATAAAAATATCGATATATCGGAAATCCGATATTTTAAAAAATATCAACATCCCTATTATATGTCAAATTTAGTTTCAAATACACTCGAGAGGGGCGCCTCAGATAAGTCGAGAAAATAGCTGTCATTTTGTATAAGATATCCTGTCCAGTATAATAGACGTCAGTGCCCTAAATGCAAAATTCCCGAAAAAGCCCCAAAAAAAACCCTGAACTATGTAGTGTATACCCATAATAGGGTATTGTTTCTTAGAGTAGGCAACCAAAAGGAGACGGCATTACGCTCGAATCTTGAACAAAAAATTCAGCAATGTCGGTGGGGGGCCTCGTACAACTACAAATAAACATGTGCACACAAATGCAAAATGTAATCACGTCGCTACGCACGCACACTACACCATTTCATACAACACTGGCAAATTTATGCACACAGTTACAAATTTATCTTGGCGTGAAATGTATTTACAGTTTCATATATTGACAACTGTGTAAAAACAGTAGAGCGTAGCAATGTCGACACGAGGTATAGATAGCGT
Source organism: Laothoe populi (assembly GCA_905220505.1). Taxonomy (NCBI): domain Eukaryota; kingdom Metazoa; phylum Arthropoda; class Insecta; order Lepidoptera; family Sphingidae; genus Laothoe; species Laothoe populi. Next base: position 6,832,720 of record HG992157.1, read on the forward strand.
TGTCCTTATCTATCGATAGATAAAATTAAACAATTATAATTTATGAAATGTTTTAAAATTATTTTTTATGTGTATCATCTTTTCTATCACTTTCTTGCAATCTCTGGGTGTGACTTCGTGAAAAGGGACGGAAGTAGAGAGGTATAGTTAAAAATAGTGTAAATTAATATTTCTAATTTAATCGAAATACTGTAAAGATAATAAAGGTAATGAGTACTGAGAAAAATAAATACAAGCCAAATAAGCAAAAATTAAAACTTTATTATTTAAAAAATGAATTTTAAATAATACGCCTTTAATTTATTTAAAATGGATATCCAGCTGTTGTTACATTACTTAGGACTAAGTTATAATGAGGTAACAATAATCTTACTATTAATGAACAACATTTTAAGGATACCACGACATGCGTTGAGAAAAAAAAGTAACACCAGTATTCAATAAAAGTAAAAGGTTAATTAAATTTTCAAAAATAACAATGAGCATGACCAAATAAGAATTTAATTAATAATAATATATATATATATATATATATATATATATATATATATATATATTATATCTAAGTATAACAATATTATAGAATTGTAGCTTTAAGAAAAAACAACAAATACATCATACATACATCGTTCCACAAATAGAGTTATATGATTTGGACAAACGGGATATGGCAGAGAATTGTTTTAGGTTAGTTCTGGTCTCTTGGTTTCTTATATAAGTAAACTAGTCTTCTTCTGTTTTCCTAATGAAAACACGACCTTGCTTAATCTACAGGAATTTGTACTCTTTATCTTTGGCGATCTGGCGAGCCGCTGCGTGTAATTTGTTTTTAGGTGATAGGTGCTCAACAATGTAAAGCGGCGATTTATTACCTCCAATGCCTATGTGAGCAGTACTGAGCTTGTCGTTTGGATTTGCCTTATTAAAATTTATTGTTTTCGCTAAAAATGTATCCCGAAGCCTAGGGATAGCCAATTTAACAATGATTGAGCGAGGTCTCTTGTCGTCTCTGTTACTTTTTACCACACGAGTGCAATGATGAATGTCGGATTCTTTCAAGTCGCAGGATACCTTAGACAGCTGAGTAATCATAGATAGCAAGTTTTATTGTTTGTGCTCGGGGACACACTCTATCTCAAGATTGTTAGAACGGTTATGCTGCTCAGCAACCTGAAGCCTGATTTGCAGATCCTGTAACGTATTTGTGAACTGAACGTTCTCTTTCTTTAGCTCTCCCAGTGTGTCTTGGTATTTGGCGATGGTGGATTTGGTGGTTTTATAATTTTCATTCAGAAACAAACATTATTCTCCAAAGCAGTTATTTCCTGTTTTATAGATTGAAATTCGGTTCTCACCATCTGCTTAAGGGTTTGGTTAAGCTCCTGTGCTAAAGCCATTTTCATGACATTGAATTCTTCTCTTATTATTTCCCTAACGTCTTTCTTTGTAATAACTGACGCGGACGAGTTTAAGCCGGAACTTCCACTAATTGCGCTAGTATCAACAGTGGCTTTGTTTCGATACGTAATATTGTCATTAAAAGGTAGCGAGTCATTATTGTTCCTTGACTTGCCGGGTGAGTCAATGGGACGTAAAGGTGTATTACTGTTATCAGTTTTTGGTTGCTTTGCACATCATCCGTGACACTTCCATTTTTTTTTTGGTCAACACTAATTGTAGAGAAGCGTTTTTCAGGTATGTCAGCACATGGAACACAACAATGACGGCCGTTGCAAATGATTTTAAAATGTATTTGATGATTACTCACTCGTTTTGAGGTATTCCGATTCAGCAAATATACCACCGGAAAGTACACAAAACGTGTTTGTTTGTGAGAAAATGTTCTGTTATTCCATAAAATTTCAAATTCAATAAGCGGAGCCTAGAAATACAGTGTTACTGGTAACGAATGCGATTAGCGAATGAAATTATTGTATGTCATTGAGAGCGATTATCGCCTGTTTTGTTTGGTGTGGTAGCCGGCTAACGGCTATCTATTATGAAGAGCATATAAAAAGGGCTTGACATCTCGACATGAATACAGGGTGTCCCAAAAGTCGACGTCAAGCCGGAACCGGGTGAAAAGGCAAGTCATATCGGTTATCAAAAAAATATAAAAAAATCTCAGTTGCAATTTTAAAATTATAGGCATGGCCCGCGTTTTTTCAAAGTATAATCCTAAATTGCGCATTTGTGTGATCTTACGTAAGAACTATTAAGACTCCCTCCCACCCCTTAAAAGAAAAAATAAGACATGATCGACTCCCCCCTACATCATCTTACGTAATAAATGAATGGCGCCAAAATTCATACCTAAATATTTTTTAAATATACCGGATACATTTTTAGGATCACATTTTTTTGACAAATACTTTATTCTGGTTTTGGTATATTTTGTGACATTTCTAGTGTGTTAGAACTATTTACATTAAAAGTATGTGTTTAGAAGACAGTCCAGATGGATAAGTAATTTTATCGATAACCTTTATAAGTTTATCTACAACACTATTTGAGTCTTGCATAAACGACAGTGTTACCACATAAACCACCCAAAATGCCAGTGTAATGAAGTTTATGAAATTGTAAACTTAGTCGTAATATTTTTAAATTATAAATTAAGTTAAGGAAGCATAAATAAAGTAATCCTACTAATATTATAAATGCGTATGTTTGGATGGATGCATGGTTGTTTGATATCCAATTACGCTACAACGGCTGGACGGATCTACTACTTAGGGTCGGCAACGCGCATGTGATACTCCTGGTGTTGCAGGCGTCCATAGGCTACGGTAACCGCTTACCATCAGGCGGGCCGTAAGCTTGTTTGCCACCAACGTCGAATAAAAATAAAAATAAAACAAAAACTAAAAATTTGGCACAGAGATAGATTATAGTCTGGAAAAGCACATAGGCTACTTTTTATCCTGGAGAAATGCACAGTTCCCATGGGATAGTTTAGTTTTTCACAGAGCACGGGATTGACATGATTTTTTGCATAGTGGCAGTTTAGGGATAAGAAAATGACAGACCACTTTTATCTCGAAAAAATGCACGCTTCCTATGGGATAGCAAAATATAGAAGGTTAAAATGCTCCAAGACCTACACGCGGGCGGAGCCGCGGGCAACATTAGTTAAAAATGGATATTAAAAAAACAACTTACGTTTAAGATATTGAATGCAAATAAATTTTGCACTACTGTGGCTAAAAGTTTAACCTGGCAACATTTATTACCCAATGATAATTTTTAGAAATTATATGTTTTGTTGCTTTTAAAGATAATATTACTTTAAAAAAAACGTCCAGGTGAAAAATAATGTTGTATTTTTGTAAGTTTCATGTGTCAGATCTATTTTTACATGTTAATACCGCTACAGGCGGGCTTTTTCACGGAGCTCCATTCGCACGTGATGTCACTTTTTTAGTGGCGGATCACGAAGCGCAACTAGTTTTATAGAACGTGTATGAGCACCGTGCTCTTACATTTGTCAAACGGGGTAAGCGCTCAATGGCGTCTCCAGTGTTAAATACTCTAAGTATTGTTAAATGAGTTTCCTGTTTTAAATAAATTACAACTTGGTTTTAATTTGATGTGTGGTGATTTGATTTTTTGGTGATTTAGTTTGATTACAGTGTGTATTTGGCATTATAGCATTATACTTTGTCTAAGAACCACACCACATAATACCTTAGAGTTTTTACTATTTTTGTTCGTTTTGGTCAGTCAAACACTAATACATGAAAAAAAATTATGGCCCTAAAAATAGCCCTAATTTTTTTTGGGCCCTGAAAAAAGATACACATATTTTCGCCCTAAATTTGAGGCTAAAGCCTTAAGTTGGCTAGCCTGCACTTGACAAATGAAGAGTATTCATGTATACTAGGGATGTGAAAAAATAATCGATTTTTATAAAAATCGATTATTTTTTCATAAAAATCGATTATTTTAAAATTCGATTTTTTTTGTATATTACACATGTTTTTATTAAAAATACAGGAGGCTTTTAGGGTTTACGTTTACTCAAACAGTTTACGTAGTTTACCAACTGCCTCGGTGGCGCAGTTGTAATTGCGCATGCGTTACGACTGCTGTGCTGAGGTTTTGGGTTCGATCCCCGGGTCGGGTAAAGTGATATTGGGTTTTTCTATCTAAAAATTTCTCAGTATTAGCCCGGAGTCTGGAATCTGTGCCTGGTATGGCGATAGGCTTGCCCCCTATCAAATTATGGAACCGAAATACGGCGAGTAGTGGGTGTACTTGTTACACCTCTGCATACCCCTTGGGGGATTACAGGTGTGAGTGTATGTAAATGTAGTTTACAGAATGCCGTCCAGCCCAAATTAATTCTTCTGTCTGCCTCTTTCTTGAAATTGTGCTTGCCCAGTTGGATTATTTGGCCCAAGTATACGTACTCTTGCACAACCTCGAGAATGGCATCAACCACGACGATATCGGGAAACTCATCTGTATGGTGGTGAGTTAGTCTGGCACGCGGATCATCCACGTTCTGGGCCTCAGGTGGACTTGGTTTTTGAATATACAAGTCCCCATGATAGCTTTCGACCTCTGCGAGTATCTCTGGCATCTATGCCAGAGATACACCTCTAGGTGACGGTGGTGGTTTCTGATGTTCTGAGCTTTGTCAGGTGACAACTAGAGGTAAGTGTAAGCTTCGACTTACGTCTATTTTTGTGAGGTTGAAAGTGTTTATAGCCCACCTCACACAGAGCCCGCACCAGACTGTCAGTGGCGTCATCAATATCCGCCGTAGTTTCCAATACGGCAAATCGGTTCTATAGCTCTAGCTGGAAAGCTTCACAGCTGACCTCAACTTGGGGCAAAGTTGGCCGGAGAGAAAAATCGATTTTAAAAAAAATCGATTATTTTTTTGGTAAAAAATTGATTTTTCAAAAATCGATTATTAGTGAAATGAGAAAAATCGATTTTTAAATAATCGATTTTTTTAACTCAATGTCACATCCCTAATGTATACGTCTGAAGGACTAGTATCGCTGGACATGAATAAATAAAAAAAAACAAATGAAGAGTTACTTTTTTTTCTTTCTTCCAAAGAACCGGCTATAGTCAATCGACCATACTGCCTTACCTTAAATGACGAGTTACATACGGGCTGGCTATAATAACATTTTATGCCTATGTTCTAAAGGCTGGTAACGATAGAACTTCTTCTCGTACATATGATCAGAATAATTCTCCTATTTTGCATTCCAAGCCTTGTAGATTCACAATAAAGATATTATGAATTGACAGTATGTTAAAACCAATGTCGAAAGAAACTTATCCAAGGAAAGCCCTAATTGAAAAAAAGTGTATACATAATGTAAGTTGAGAACAGTAAATGGCGTCTTGGCATACTGCTGTGTACTCATCGCGGATTTACCCTAAGGCCCAGTTGGCCCGAGTCTAGGGCGAACATGACAAAAAATTCATTGATAGCAAGAAATACCTCGAAGCATCGTTTAAAACAATAATCTTTCTAAATCTGATGGGTGTTCAGAGAAGGCGGCTGGTACTTACTACATGGTCTGGGGCCTAGGGCGGCCAAGACCAAATACGCCACTGTGTGTACTATTCGATTCGTACAAAGTATCTGTATCACTGAAGAAATTTAAAACCAAACTATATTTGAATAATATATATCTATAAAATATTTATATGTGAATGTAATTGTGACCTTTGAGTATTTAAAGTGTGTATCAATTGTTTTTTTCTAGACTAGCTTTTAGCGATATCTGTACCAGTTTTATTATTTGGGCCTATACACGGAAAAAGTATTGATACTTTGTGGTATCGAGTACTTTGCGTTTCAATACCGATACTTTTGTACTCGATACTTTGTATTCGATACTTGTACTCGATACCTACTTTTTGACTGGATTCGTATCGAATATCCTTAGAACTTATTACCTACTTAAAACTTGGCTATTTAGGGCAACGCTAACTAGTTCAATTATGTCGAACCTTTTAAAACATTAGATTGCGTTTAGAATTCGTCATTCACTCAGTCATTCTTTGTTATTCTACTATACATTCTTTCATTCGTTTCGATCAAATCGGGAAGCCTTTATTCGAAAGCCTGAGTTATAGTCTGGAAAAGCACATAGGCTACTTTTTACAGAGTAAGGGATCGACATGATTTTTTGCATAGTGGTAGTTTATGGATCAGAAAATGACATAGGCCACTTTTTATGCCGGATAAATACACGCTTCCTAACGGATAGCAAAATATAGAAAGGTGTAATAGCTTAAGATGTCTCCGTAGATTGTATACCTTTTCTTCCAAAAAATAAACTACACGCGGGCGGAGCTGCGGGAAACACGTAGTAATTTATATTTATGTATCATTTGTTTGTTCTACTAAAGCTAAACCTTAGACGTAGAGAATGGACCGAGGGTCTCTATCCAGCTATTAAGTGAAAAATGGTCTAAAAATGTGACAGAGATATAGCAAATGTGCGGCCGGCAGTTTTCTTTTTCTAGATTTTTTATTGGTCAACGTCACAGACTTACAGGAGCGAAAAAAAATAGGTACTGGCCGCATAGTCGCTTTGCCTCTTTCTACATATGGTAAATTTTCTGAGGATATTGCTCAGTCTAACTGACATTGACGTCTTGATGTGTAGGATTGATTAGGCCCTTTTTTCTCGCCGAAAAATCCCATCTTACGGATACCTTCTTAACCTCGGAGGAGGAGAGATGACTATGCCGGACTCACCGTCCTTCCGACCCAGTTTACCCGAGAGACTACTAGATCATTGCCCTAACCAATTTTCCTACGCCGGTGTACCGACTAAAATCCCGCCGTGGCCTTCTGCGGCGCATGCGGAACGGTCCCGAGGGACCCTAAGAATTTCTAGATTGCTGCCGGAACCATCTCTGGGCAGTACCTCTACGGCCCGTCTCTTCTAAGGCTAATTGCCCTCTACATTCTATGGCAGCACGAAACTTCGCTGAAAACATATAGAAATATTTATGAAGCCCGCACATCCCCCGCTGCGCAGCCGCGACCCCTGTCATCCTTGTATCCGCCACTTACGACAGGCAGGGTATACCGTGGTAGCTTGCTGCCAAACTTGTAGGGACCTAATAGCCCTTGCCAAAGTTTTTACGCCAGAGTCGTGCGGTCAATGGCCCTGTAAGAATGTCCCGTATGGGCCGTGGCCCTGAACGCTCGTCACCCTGCTGTGCAAACGTAGCGTTTGGTGGCACAGCGATAAGTAAGGGGCTACCGCACGATCTCCCGCGAGGCGGCCTGCGTATTGGCCGGCGCACTCCCTTGACAGTTGGACGCCAAACTCCTCTCATCAGCGTTCCTCTGACGGGAGTAGGGTCCAGCCGTCCGTCAGGAGAGACTGGCCCCGAGGGAGATTGCGGACCGCCGCGGAGGAGTGGCATTCCAGGCTGGAGAGCCTAAGTGTGGGCTTGACAACTGTCGCGGCAGTGCGTACTGTCCTAAAAAGATGGCTAGACAGGTGCCACGGTGCGCCAATGTGCCGGCTGACGCAAGTGCTGACGGACCACGGGTGTTTCGATTCGTTTTTGTGTCGGATCGGAAAGGAGGTGTCCGCCGTGTGCCATCACTGTGGCAACTGCCGCGAGGACAAGGCCCAACATACGTTGGAGGAGTGTCCAGCCTGGGACGAAGGTCGCAGCCCTCTCAGATCAGTTGTCGGAGGAGACCTCTCGCTGCCGGCCTTGGTGTCCTCCATGGTCGCCAGCCGGAGATCCTGGCGTGCGGTGGCCCACTTCTGCGACAGCGTCATCTCGCAGAAGAAGGGGCTCCTAAGCCCCCTATGGAGATGGGCTGCCAGTTTGGCGGCGAGCGGTATCAGTTCGTTCCTGATCCCGTTCGGCGCTCTCCTTCTGCGACATTACGCGTTTGCAGAAGGAGGCCATTGCACGCCACGACCTTCGTGTGCCAACCATGGCAGCCACCAGGGCCGGCAGAGAAAGGTCCCATTGACAGCTGTTCTGAGAGCGCTGTGCTCTTCGTCCCAAGCCGGACACTCCTCAAGGGTGTGTTGAGCCGTGTCATGTCGGCAGTTACCACAATGGTAAGACACGGCAGACTACTCATTTCTCGTTGATTAGGCCCTAGAAAATGTGTCGATACTTTGGGGTATCGATACTTTCGTTTCGATACTTACTCGAGTACGATACTTTTTTTTCGATACTACTTATGAGTACAGTATCGATTCTTTCTATTCGATATCGTGTACCTATTTGGGCCACTACTACTATGGTCGATTGACTAAAGCCGTCCTTTGGACGAATAAAAAAAATATTGGGCCACTATCTAACATCACTGACGTAAGACTAGGCAGTATGGTCGATTGTCTATAGCCTGTCTTTTGGACGAATAAAAAAATAATAATTTGAAGGTTATGTTTGGTTATGTTAAATGTTATGTGTTAATGGTTATGTTCGTAATTGGTTATTTAATATATGTTTGATGAAAACAATTTATTTAAAGTATGGTCCATAATTATATTTTACACATTTTTATGTAACACGATTAATTTCCTTTAAAATCGCTCATAGCCCGTGAAATGGATTTTGCAAGGAAACAATTAGAAAAATACGGATGGTCGCAAGGTAAATGATTATAGATAGATTGTAATATTTATAGACTTTGTAGTGAAATAAAAAAAACATTATAAAATAACAGATCTAAAAGACCATAGAAATAAAACTGTAATGTGATGTGATATTGGCCCCCAGTTCGCTTTAAATCTGATTTGTAATTATGCATTATGTTTTAGGTAAAGGCTTAGGCAAACATGAAAATGGTATATCTCAACCGCTGAAACCTAAGATCAAGAGAAGCGTGACTGGCGTAGGCCATGACCCAGCATCAGAGTTTAATGAGCATTGGTGGAGTACACTCTACAATAAAGCTGCTGAAAATGTTGAAGTCAGTAATCAGAATTTTCATGTTGTTGGTGAAGGGAAACTGCAGCTATTTACTCTAAATCCCTATATATAAAATGTTTTATTGAACTTTGACGTTAAAAGGGAAGTTGATAAAACAAATTGAAAAAATATAGATAAGGGAAAGAGAAAGTAATGGTGGCTTTTCACCCTTTGACTCTATTTACAATGTTTATATAGATACAATCAGTAACTAAATATTGAGACCATCACATAATAACTAATTATAAACAGTTATTTTGACTACTCTAGTGCCTAACAGTAGTAATCAGAGTTACTAATATTGTTAACCGAAGTAGGATTTAGTTATGAGTACATTATGTGACATTGTATTCATTCGTATTCATGGTACATTGTAATATTACAACAAGAGTCCTAGGAGGTGGTGGTAGACATGCAGCACTTACTTGATAAAGGTACATCTTAATAAAAAGATGAATATTTTTTCATGTAAATCAATAAATTTGTTTCCAGTGTAATCAGCATCCTACGTAGACTGTAATTTTATTTAATGTATCTGCAACAGTTAGCCATCACTTCTGCTAAATTTGGGAAAACTAGCAATGACTAATGTCAAGTTAATCTTAAAGGGAGTTATGGTAAACTTATTATCTTATCTTTTGCATATAATTGGTTTTACAGGTACAAGAAAACAATGGTCAAACAAAAAAGATCAAAATAAAAGGTGATCTAACAATAACAACCAATACCTGGCAAATGAGCAAAGGATCCAAAAAGGAAGCCAAGGAACAATACTCTGAATTCTTTGTACGCACAGCTGTTCTTAATAAAGGTGGTAATAATGTGGAGAAAGTAAAGGAGAGTGACTCTGAAGAAGAATTAGAAAGTGAGAAGAAGCATGTGTCAAAGATGACTGATGAAGAATTGTTTGCTGCATGTGGAGGCAGAACTGCACATAAGTATGTGTCCATTACTAGTGTCAAAATTGATCTTAGATTTTTTAGGTATTATAATTGACATCAAGCCCAGGACAAGTAAGGTCTGTAACCAGACCAAAGGGATGAAAAATATAGGCAGCTGTACATACATCTTATTACAATTAATTTAGATAGTAGAGGTACATGCCCAGCAGTGAGACATTGTATACAGTGATATAATATTGTATTATTATGAATAGTTTGATAAGTATTATAAATAAGAAAAGTAGAAAGTAAGAGCCCTTGCAGCAGTTAGTAGATAAAATATGTAAAAAAAATATTGTTGGACTGCTGATTCATTTTTAGACTAGACTGCACTAATATCACTTGTAGCTTTTAAACATGTTTTCTGAACTTGAAAACTATTATTTTGCAGAGGTGCTCGTCATGGATTGAAAGCAACTGGAAAACTACTCAGGATAGCACAGCAAGAGGCAATGTTGTTATCACTGTCTAAATACAATGCCTATACACATGCTAGAAAGAATAAAGAGCCTATAGAAGATGCTAAATTAAGCCCAGATGACAATGCAGATCATAAGAAAAAGAAAAAGAAACGAAAAAGGTGTTTCAGCAATGACAATCATTTTAATGAAAAATCCGAGACCGATTGTGTGTCTCCTATGCCTAAAGAAAATAGGAATGATGCCAGTACCATAATTCTGGAAGATGATAGTAGAAAAATAGAATCTATAAAAGATACATTTGTTATGATAGATGAAGGTAATAATAACTCAGTGCAGCCAAAGAAAAAAAAGAAAAGAAGGTTTCAGAATGAAACTGATCTAGTGAACACTGAAGAAAATGACAATAAAAAGAAAAAGAAGTTAAAAAACCTCGATTAAAATTTTGTTGGTGATATATGTTTTGTACAATATAAATAAAAAATATTAAATGAATATTTAATCTTTCCCATAAAAACAACTTCTTTCTCTTCAATCAATCAAGCAATTTAATTTGGGCAACAGCTAGTACCTATATAAAAATTAATCCATAAACCCAGTTTGAATGTCGCTACATTATTGGATTTTAACTAGCAACCCGACACATGTTTACCATACTAAAGTAGCGAATACATAATGGTTTCTTATGTTTACGCGAATATTATACATTGTAATAAAACGAAATTTACGGATTCTATCGCGGTTTATTTTACTTTTTTAACCCGACGTTTCGAAGGCTTTACAGCCTTCATGGTCACGGGGGAGACTGAGTTGTATGTCGTTACGAAAGTATAGTGCAATGTTTCTACCCTCCATATAGTTGATATTTAATTTTTATAATTAAATTTTAATTGGTTTGTCAAATCGAAGATATTTCGTTCGATTTCGTTTTATTATAGCGAATACATGTCCTTTGTAAATTTATTGGATTTATAAAGACATTTATTTATTTAACTGATTTTGAATAAAAGAAATAAAACTTAATGAAACATATTTAATAACAAATGTAAAAAGTATGTATATAAACTAATTAATGCCGAGTACAGGAATGTTTTATACCACCTTGACGTATTATAGAATACCGGTGGAACTGTTAAAATTCTGCATATTGTCGGCCTCTTTCCAATTCGAAATTGTTTGTGTCCATTTGTAAAAGACCAAAGTGGTATATTACTATGATTATGGTTTGACCTATTGGGGTCAGGACGATGTGTGTGACTGTTGTGCATTATTTAAAACGAAACACACCCCTTTGTGAAAACGGTAGGCAGCGGCTTTGCTGTGCTCTGGCATTGCAGAAGTCTATGGGCGGCGGTGACTACTTACCATCAGGCGGGCCGTCTGCCTATCCAGGCACTAAACATTTTTTTTTAATATAGTGGTGTCCGTAGTGGGAACATCTCACACCGTAATGTTTTAATATTCTGGGACGTGACGTCACAATATTCGTTAATATTTTTTTGTAATTTGTCAACTAACCCTTCCACTCGATTTGAATGGCTTCTATCTTACTTAGTTTTGAGCGGATTTATAAAATTCTTAATATAATAGGTTTTAGGTAACATAACTTATTGACTAAAAAAAATGTGCCAACTACCCCATTCCGGTGCTACGCCAAACAGACTGTTTCTCTCGGCGTCCATTTTCGTAGGTTAGTACAAAATTCTATGTTGGTGAAATCCTAACTCTAACAATGGTTTTACATGTCATCCAGTTCTTCTATGGTGCATTCATTATTGCTGGAAAATAATAGAAATATATTTTTAAAGTACTTACAATTATATAGGTACTACTCATTTATAATCTTTCATACAATTCTTGTTACCAAACGCGACTTGGTGCGTTTTCGCCATTGACTTATATTCGTAGATATAGATCGCTGGTTTTCGCAAACAATCAGTGAGAGTAGTGGTGGTAAATGACGATAATTTACCATTAAGTGGCGCATGCATTCTATCATAAACAATTTTAATCGTCAGGATTATTCCTGATCATTTCATGATTATTCATGTTACGTACATCATCACGCTTATAGGACGTTATATAAGTCTAAAATAATAACCTATAACAATTCAAAAAAGATTCTCTTTCTTCATAACTGGCTCATTCTGCAGCACATAGCAATCTGGACAAAAAGTCCACAGTCACCCAAACCATAAATATCACTTATTCAACTCAGCCTTATGATTGTAGTTAGGATCTCTTTTAGACCTCTCCATATATGGCAATCCATGGTCTCCTCGGGATGAGTAGTTGTCCATTGTCGGCCGGAGTAGCAATTCTGGTTTAAAAATCTTGAGGAAATATACCCAGCATTTTAGATGTACAGTTTCGTTTTTTCTGTAACAAGTTTCTTTGCGTTATTATTATCCTAATTTAATCAGCAGTTGGCAACAAAATAAATCACGATTTAGTTCTCTTTTATTTTTGTGCAATGGTGTTATAAAGAATCATTTTGCATAGATGGCTAATGTTGTTTTTGCACTTTTCGCCTATTTTCGGTCCCATAATTTGATAGGGTGCGAGCCTATCGCCATACCGGGCACAGGTTCTAGGCTCCAAGCTAATACTGAGAATTTCTAGATAGAAAACCCAACATCGGATCGGGGATCGAACCACAATCGCAATCACAACTGCGCCACCAAGGAAGTATTGATGACGGATAATATAACTTATGCCACAATATATGAGCACGCGTCGCGACAATATGTTTATATGCAGCTTAACTAGAGTGTACCTATTTCATACCATCTGCAGATATAGAGTATTTACACCACCCTACCCGCAACTATTAATTACTAAGTGCAGTATAGCTTATGCAGGCTGCCTAATGGTACAAATATTAGTACACAAAGAAAGCAGTGACAAGGAGCCCCACCATCTAGTAAACATGTTAATAATGTTTTGGAAAAGATACCTACTGTTTGGTAAAAACAAATACTCATTATATATTACTAGCTGTTGCTCGCGGCTCCGCCCGCGTGGAGGTTATTTTCGGGAGCAGAAGTATACAATCCGTGGAGTTGTCTCTGCACTGAGGCACCTGTAGCGATTGTCCAGCCTCTCAGTTGTTGTGCCTGAATCTTGAGATTGCATCTAAAGAATACCTCATAAGTTTAACCTCACTTTGCCCCTTTCAGGGATGATTTTTCAAAAACGTTGACACACGTATTTCTCTATTTCCTACCAAAAGCCTTAATATGAATTTTCAGATCCCTAACTTGAGGAATGATAGATTTCCCATACAAATATTGAACTCTTATTTGACCCCTTTCAAAGTTGTGTTTTGAGAAAAAAGATAGCCTATGTCCTTCTACAGGATATAATCTATCTCCTTGCCAAATTTTATCACAATCCGGTCAGCCGTTTAGTCGTGAAAAGGTAACAAACAAACAAACAAACGGACGGACGGACGGATGGACGGACTGACGGACTGACGGACTGACTGACTGATTCACTCTCACTCTCTCACTCTCGCACTCTGTCACTCTCGCACTCTGTCACTCTCGCACTCTGTCACTCTCGCACTCTCTCACTCTGTCACTCTCAAACACTCTCACACTGTCACTCTCTCTTACTCTCTCACTATTTAACTTCGTGTAAAAATGTGAAACACGTATTTCTTTATTTCCTACCCAAAACCTAAATATGAATTTACAGACCCCTAAGTCGTGGAATTATGGATTTCCCATACAAATTTTGACCTCCTATTTGACCCCTTTCAAGGTTGTTTTTTGGGAAAAAAATATAGCCTATGTCCTTCTCCAGGATATAATCTATTCCCTTACCAAATTTCATTACAATCCGTTCAGCCGTTTAGTCGTGAAGAGGTAACAAACAAACAGAGTTACTTTCGCATTTATAGTATTAGTATGGATTATAATAAAAATTCACTACTGTCATATTATAATAAATAATAATAATACTAGCCCTGTATTAAACATTGTCGCACTGCTGGGCACGAGTCTCCTCTACTAATGAGAGGGGTTAGGCCTTAGTCCACCACGCTGGCCTAATGCGGGTTGGCAGACTTCTCATACCTTCGAAAAGTTCTCAGGTAGGCAGGTTTCCTCACGATGTTTTCCTTCGCCGTTAAACCAAGCGATAATTAACATTTTATACCCACATAACTTTAGAAAAGTCAGAGGTGTATGCCACTTGGGTTTCGAACCTACGACTTTCGTCTTGGCAGTCCATACCGCAACCAACTAGGCTATCGCTGCTATACTGTCATATTATCACAATAAAATTAAATAAAACAGCAAATAAAATTAAGTGATACAAACATTTTGATTAGTATGTCATCAATCTCCCTGACGTAGAAGTTTGGGTGATCCTCCAATATATCCAAATTACTAAGCATTAACTCATCTACTTCATATACTTCACCTGAAAATTAAAGTACACAATTATAACAACTGTTGATGGTTTCCATTATAACTACAGTCCATTACTGCTTTTAATGCAGTTTCTTATCGTACCTAGGTAAGTCGATTATAATCTTATAATGAAAGTGTTATGTGTAAATAAATGTATTAACAAGCGTTTTTAAAAACTAAATTTTTTTTAAAACTCGGTTATTATTTAGAGTGTATTTCAAAATACTCCCAATATTTTATTATGGCTTTACCTTTAACTGGCTGTAAATTTCTGTGGGCAACAATGTTTTGCAGAATAATACATGTATCTGGGTAAACATGGAGAAAGCCAATCCGCATGTTAAACACAATATAAAATCAAGGCATATCATAGAATAGAAAAATTTATACAAATATCTATTGCATGATCTGATTGCACCCAGGACCTTGCAGTTGGTGGTTTGTAGGAAGTTCTAGCTCCTAGACTGTCAATTACCACGTGGCTGCATACAAAGAAGTATACAGTGACAGTTAGGGGATAAACTGACTGTTATACTTATGAATGTTTGCTGTGGTTGCCTGTAACTGGGTAGCATAAACCATTTTTTTTTAATTTATACTACAATATGTATCACGCACTGGCAATCCATTTAAATAAATTAATAAAATAAATAATTATCTTACCTTTAATATTTTGACCATTGCCAGGACTGTGCAAAATAAAAGGTATGTTGTATTTAGTTGCTATTATAAGTGGGTACTTTGTCTTTGTGGTTCCTTCAGTTATAAACTTGCCAGTACCGTTATTGGGGTCAGTCAACCAATAGTGGTTTGGTTCATTTCGTTTCAATGTGCCGTAGACAAACACTTTGTGAGACATCTACAAAATATTAATTAGGTTTTGGATATTGGTTTGAACATATGCCTAGCATAAATTGGATGTTAAAACTCAGCAAATAAAACCATTAGCAAATCAGCAAATCAATTTTTAAATATCATTGAAATTGACAATATTTAAAGTGCTTCCATTTATTAGTTATACCAGTAGCTTTCTTGGTTTGGACTACTTTTAGATAAGAAAAATAATTAATTTGTATAACTGCATATAGCATACTTAAAAAATAAATAAAAACAATACTACACTGTACAGTACAATGTAAACACTGGAGTCAATGATTAAATTAATTTTTGTAACTACCTTTCCGTTTTAAATGGTATTGTTACCACCTACAAACCACACAGGAGAAGTGCAGAAGCTCGTAGCTGTGCGGCACATGCACTGTTAGAACTTGGTACATAGCTTTATTAATCTTTATTAATTTTTTAATCGGCACTATGTAAACAAGGAGATGTAAAAAGAAATTTAATATTGACTTGTAAAACTCAAATTATTTTATATTTCCTTTATTAGGAAGTACATTATAAAAATGCCTGCCTTGGTGGCGCAGTTGTAATTGCGCATGCGTTACAACCGCTGTGCTGAGGTCTCGGGTTCGATCCACGGGTCGGGTAAAGTGATATTGGGTTTTTCTATCTAGAAATTCTCAGTATTAGCCCGGAGTCTGGAACCTGTGCCCGGTATGGCGATAGGCTCGCCCCCTATCACATTATGGGACCGAAATTCGGCGAAAAGTGTATTGGGTGTACTGGTTACACCTCTGCCTACCCCTTATATATTATAGGGGATTATAGGCGTGAGTGTATATGTATGTATGTATACATTATAAAAATATAACCTTTTCTTATCTTACTCACATTTCGACAGTTATAGTAATAACGTTTCGAAGTTAAATTAAATATCATAAAATTTTGCATTTATGTACCTTTATAACTTTTCGGAACAAGGAATTTAAACTCTCACCAGAGTAAAATTACCTTTCGGTAGATGTAACACGATATTCTAAATATTACAACGAGTAACAAAATTAACAATTTTTTTATTTGTCGAATTTTTGTTGACATAACAATTAACATTTAACAGCTAGGGATGTTAAAAAATAATCGATTTTTATATAAAACATTTTTTATTGTAATCGTTTTTCTTAGTAATAGGGTGTTTGACTGGTGTAACCAAAAAATTTAAAACTGCACTAAGAGAAAGGATAGTGGGCAAACATATTTATTAAATTTTTTTTTATTTTAAATGTATTATAAACATTTTATTTTCGTCATTTAAATTTTGAATTTTTAATCTGTATCTCTCGGTGCCAAAAACATAGCAATACCGGCCGCAATTACCCGTGACGACATCGCACATAAACTTTGCATCCTACGACAAATAAAATTGTAAGGATAAACATATTTTTCTTTAAATATGTGTGAAAATGTGTTAATTTCTAAAAAAACTAACAGATAAATGCAAATAATTTGTTATGTTGTTAGGTGTCACATCGATCACGAATGTTTGTATATGTGCGATGACGTCACATAGAGATAATGTAACATGACAACGCGTTTTATCGCGAAATTATATATGAAAAAATAAAATCACGGATTTTATATAAATTGAGTATATTTCAATAATAAAACAAATATTACGGGGGCTATAAGTGAAGAGTCCTCTATCGATGTCCATCAATTTTCAAAAATTATGAAATACCCTATTACTAAGATAATATATATACATAAATTTTAATAAATCGCTCATAAATTAGTAATTTTTTCTGTTGTCCCAAAAATAAAATAAAACTATATCCAAAAGGACATCGTCTTATTATTACCCGACTGTCAAGGAAGGGTTATGTTTTCGCGCGTTTCTTGTATGTGTTTGTAAATTTCTTTATTACCTCGTATCTTCCAATTGGTGCGAAATAGTAACAAGTTAATAAAAATTGCAAACGTATCGAGTAGGGTATCAAAATAAAGGAAATAAAAAGGGGATTACAAAAATATATATAAGTTATATATTTTAATTTTGATTTCCGTTTTTGCTTAAACTAAAATAAGTAACATTATATACATAAATATTGTATCATAATAGTATGCTGGGACACTAAAAAGTGTAAAATAAAATAAATAATTAAAAAATCAAAAACCAGACTGCAAAAAAGACAATTTAAAAGTAATGCACTAAAAAGACCAAAACAAGATTGAGAATATTAAATAAAATTAGTAGCAGGCGGGACCCAATTGCAAATTATAAACCGAAAGAATTTAATGGGTTCGGCTTGCAACTAATTTGATTTTCTTATTTTATTTTATTTTCATTCTAGTCAAGTGGCTCTAAACATTTGGGGCAATAATTATAGAAGTGAAAACTTCTTTAGGCACGTTGTGCACTTTTGGGATGAGGAAAAATCTGTGAACTCGCCTGATCATCACGCTCAGATTATTATACTTTTGACATAACACGCCTATCGAGTTCTATAATTATTATTGACAATGAATCACCAAAAAATTACTACTTCATGGCTGCTGTTTCAAAAAAGACGCAGTGATTCCGAAGTTTTATATTTTCACTTCTATTGGTAGTCTCCATGATTGCTTATACATATGTTTTTTTACTTTTACTTATTTTATTGTTTAAGTCACACTTTATTTTTGAGACCAAAACATTTAGCTTTATTTCTTGTATTAATCCTATACTTCAAATTTATTTTGATTCTAATAAAATATTTAATGGCTTTGAATATTTGTGGCAATAATTATTTTTAGTTATTTGATCGTAATAGTTTAAAATGTAAAAAATTGCATTTGAGTTTTGTAACCAGAAGATTATCGTTTAGGTTATTATTTATACTTATCATTTTATTTGTTTCTATTCTGATAAATTGTTAATGTTAGTTTTATTATTATATAGAAAAATATGTTGTTTTACATAATCTAAAAACGTGAATTTTCCCTGATAATGGGTTGTTCTTCTAACTAAAATCGATTTTTCACAAATCGATTAATATTGCAGAGAATAATCGATTTCTAAACAAGCGATTTTTCCACTCAATGTTACATCCCTATCAACAGCTGGCAAATTGTGGTCTTTTTTTATTAACATTTTACGGCTCTGGAATCGATTCTTTTAGGCTAATCGTACAAATATAATAATAAATAATAACACCCAACAGTCACACACATAGCCCCGATCCCACACTAAGATACAAGTCTTGCGTCATGGGTATCAGGGATACGAGAGACTTTCGGTCTCACAATATCCAGACCCGACACAAATGTCTGTCTGTCACACAAACATTTGTCCCGGCGCGGTGTGGGAATCGAACCCACGGCCTCTCCTTCCATGCGCCACGGAGGCTGTCAATTAAGATGAAAATTACTGTGTGCTAATAGCACAAGAAAATATGTTTTCAATCGTCATAATAAATAAATTTTAAATATACTTTTTTTATAACGCATTTTTTTATAGGTACTTACTCGTCCGAGAGGAGTATAGACGTATACTTTATTTTCCTAAAATTACTTGGGAACCGTACTCGGACTTGACCAGTCTTATTTTGATAATACTGAGAGGCAGACCGTGCCAAGCGTGCCTGCCCTAAAGCAGAATGTAAAAGCTATAATACATATGTAGTAACTATATAGTTGAATTAACCCAGTACTTAAATTTCTCAATAAAGTTCTTATGTTGGTCTTCGTTTTTTAGGCATTATAACTCTAACACTTTACCATTATTCATTTTATACAACTATTGTTGAACTATGTTTTGTAGTTGTTGTAGTAGGTAAGCACTTAAAATAAGTTAAATTCTTACATATTGACCATTCAAACCAACAAAAAAAACTGAAGATATAAATATAATAAAATAAATATGAATATAAAACATCAATATGATTTTTCCACATTCCCGCCAAATCTGTGCAATATAAAGCAAGGTCGGCCATAGGTAGTTCGTTGCATAGTTCATTGGGCAATATATTAAATAGGACATCGAAGAAAATTCGAAAGCAACAATAAAACGATATTTTTTTGTAATATTTAATTATATTTTAAGTCCAGAATTGTATTATTTAATTAAACTGTTTGTATATTTCAGTTTTACGTTAATAATATTGTTCGAATTGCCACAATATTTTATCACTCCTTTATGTTATTGCCTACATACGCTACACTTTGCATCAATGATGTGACGTATTCCTATAAAAACAGAGTGGCGTTCGCAATACGAGTGCAGTCGAGAATTTCTACTCGTTTCGAGTTGTATTATTCAGAACAACACCAGAACGATCGTTGTTGTATTTTTTTTCATTTTGATACTATTTGTTGATTTGTTTCAAAGTGTTCTAATCTAATTTGTGAATGTGGATTGTTACGTGAATAAAAATATTTATTTTTATACCGATCGCCAGTGATAATCATTCAAAATGAGGTTAGCGGGAGCGATATTCACGAATGTAACGAAAATGCTAGACTTTTATTCCCAATTCAACCCTTCGCCGCTATCTATAAAGCAATTCATAGACTTTGGTAAGTGTATATTATTGTATTTTTTTTATTTTTAAGTCTTGTCAATGACTCCGTGTCAAGGTCACATTGACCCTGTTTTATATAAATGTACATTTATAAAAAGCTAATTGCGTAAAGTGCTTAAATTTTAGACTTAAAAATTTCCTTTTACGTGTTTTTTTTTGTATATCGATAACATAATGTGTTTATTACAGTTTGTATTAGCCTTACTCTAAGGTATTAGCAAACTATAATAATATAATCGGTATTTTTTTTTACTCTTTATTGTACACTAAAATACATGGAAAATAGGAGAACAAAAATGATTTAAAGTACTATTGGCGGTCTTATCGCTCTCGGATTATGTGTTGGACTGATTTTATATACCTGCCCACTAACGATAAAAACTTAGCAATTTCTTATAGGTAATAAAAAATTGGATCAAATATTTATATATTAAATTAATTAAATGAGAATAAAATTTTGTTAATCTGTAATGTAAGTTGTATTTTGCAAGCATTATCAAAGTTATATTTTAAACTGGTAAATAAAATATTGGTGCTCAAAATTATTATTGTGGCTATTATATTTTTAAGTTATATATAAATTACAAGTTCTCAAAATCAACTTCACCATATTATTTATCATTGAATTTTCTAATAAAATTTGGTTTTTCAACCAATGTATAAATAATTATTATAAGAAAATTTGACTAAGACTATTCGTATTTCTTATATTTTGATCTAATTCAATAGTATGAATGAAATTTAATTATGTAAAAAATTATAAAATCTTGTACAACTGAAAATATCTCAACTAACTAAATTGAAAACTACACAATAAATGTAAATATAAACTTAAAAATGTTAACCAACAGTTAACCCATAACTAAGAGGGTAGAAATGAGAGGGTCACATTTATTATGACCAGAAGCACACATGACACACATGCTATCCAAAAACTAGTGATTTTCATAATCATGACCTATTGAACGATTACAGAGATGCTTAAGTACACTGAATTAATTAACCATCCCTCAGTTACACGTATGTAGTACTACACCATTTTTTTTATAGTCCCACTGCACCATTCCATAGTGGTTTACAGAAACCATATACCTTATTTCATCTAAATCTAATATGGTGCCAACCGTCTCAAAGTAATATGGTGGTAACATACAAATGGACAAGACAAGATGAAATTTTAACGGTTCTGTTTATACTATTTGTCTAAACCCAAAAAAATGCAGTTCTCTTGCGGCAATAATTCTTCTCTCTAATTTGTTTCTTTGATGTTTTTTTTTTCCTTTTATGAAAATAAATTAGTGTATCAACTCTAAGAACTATTAAAAATGTATATTATTACTAGCGGGCCCGGCAGACGTCGTCCTGCCCGGAAAAGCAGTGCCACACCGACTGCAGTGCCATCTGTCCGGCTGATTTGTGAATCTAAACCATCCAGAGCACCACCCAATTACAAAAAAAACATTCAAATCGGTCCAGCCGTTTAGGAGGAGTTCAGTGACATACACACATACAGTAGAATTATATATATAAAGATTTACCTTACAAAATATATTTACTGTTTCTTTGTCATACGGTTTATGTCGATAGCCATAAACTTTATCTTGGGAAGACATTATTAGAAGTCAAAGTTCAATTTCAACATAATTCCAAATACAACATGTTTGTAATAGTTA
The DNA here is from genome assembly GCA_905220505.1 of Laothoe populi. Classification (NCBI taxonomy): domain Eukaryota; kingdom Metazoa; phylum Arthropoda; class Insecta; order Lepidoptera; family Sphingidae; genus Laothoe; species Laothoe populi. Next base: position 6,854,504 of record HG992157.1, read on the forward strand.
TCTATTTGTTCATAAAATAAATAAACTGATATATTAGTATTAACGCATGTTTTCCTAATAATAAGTATATAGATTGTAGTTCTTAATTGAAATTTTTTTTTATACTGGCACAGCAAAGTGACCACACTGCAACTGATGGTAAGCACAGTGCGGTCCAATTAAAGTATAGAGTAATGAGAGACAATCTATCCCCCGCTACTCAACACAATCATGCCTGCCTGTTGCTTCACACTACGCCATGGGCAAGAAGGTGAAGTACTCAGAAGGCCGCAAAGCGGCCAAACATCGGACCCCAACTCTAGACCCCTGACAAAACTGGATGTACACTAGCCGGTCCCGGAACGCGACACACTTGTGTGTGCCACTATTGCGGGTTTTACACCCAGTGTACGGTGATCGCTATCCGGGCGGATATGAATATCCTACCACCAGTAAAAACATTCTGATTGGGTAATAATTTTATTGATCAATCTATAATAATGTGGTCGATGTATATACGCCTTGTGAAGCAATAACTACGCTCGATCTGAAAGTATGAAATACTGAGACAGAGATGGTCATATCTGTATAATCGTGAAGACTACAGAATCTTTCCTTCTTCAAATATATCGGCAACGTACCCATGGTTGCTAACATAGTAGTTATTAGCGACAGTAATCGCTTACTTAGGTGGCCCATTTACTTAATCTCGTGTTTCCGAGCGGTGAGTGAGTTTTCCTCAATTAATCAAATGACTGAAATTGCTTCAGTAAACTGGAAAGCTCATAAATAATACTGCATATAAAACCCTATAAATATCGCGCAAGGATGAAGTCTGCCCTGAATATTTCGGTCCAATATGGGTCAGTCTCATTTTATTAATCAGCCGTAGTGGCATTGTACTGACGTTGCTGTGTGTATCATCTTATTTTGTATGCCGACATAGCGAAAGCCACTGATACTTCACTTGCACTCAAGGATTTAGTAGCTAGCTCAGATCAGCGCAAGGGTGTTGCTTTTACTTATTTTTTAATAATTTAAATTAAGTCAATCTAAAAATAAACACGTACAAGTTGTACGTGTATTTTAAGATAAAGGACCTGAGGCGCTGATTTAAAACTATACAGGGCACTCTCAAAACTAGGTTATGTCCTGGGAAAACAGGACGGTCGGCAACTCTACCACTGACGGACTGTTAAATCGGCTGATAAGTTGCTTATAATATTTGTAGTAGGTACGCGGACAGCCCTAGTCAGTAAAGTACAAGCACAATATGCTCACAGAAATATGATAGTGTCCCCGTTTCACACACTAGCACACAAGCAGTTAACCGCATTTGTGTATTAGATAAAACATACGTAACAAAGCGTATCCATTATCGTGTAATAAACAGAGTTGTTTTTGACCGATAACGGGTTTTGTTATTGTCACTGTTTTATGCAAATGATCCATACATATAAAAATGTAAATTCATGTCCGACTTGGTCAATGATGGTGATAAGTCATTAAGTGCATTTCAGTCTAATCTATAAAATGGTAATAAAATTATGTTAATTAATGTTCGATGATATACTGATACCAAAAACACTAGTCAAAACACCAGTGTTTTCTCACAAAGCATGAAACACAATACATATTGGTTGGAGCAATAGTTAGTTACTGTCATAGATGGCGTTGTGTTAATTAAACCTGTTATATATTTTGGTTTATAGTAGAGTATTTTTAGTGTAGTATGAGTAGTGCATTTTCGAACCGGGAAACATGCTTTTTATGGCTGAAAATATCATGTGTTGTTTTATTGTGTAGCTCAATTTCCTAGGGTATCCATAATCCTAGGGATATTTTTAATAAAAATAACATAAGCTAACGTCTGCATCCCCAACGGAGTTGGCGAAGGTGCAACTAGTGCACACAGTTTCTTGAGTTTACTTTCCTCCATCGATGTAGTAAGTGGCGAATGTATCGCCATATCGGGTAAAAATTTCAACTCCGACTAACTCATGATTTTTCGAATCTAAAACTCGAATGCTTATTGCCCGATCTGGGATTTAAATCTACATTGCCACTAGGAGAAGAATTCGACTTCTTTTTAATTTATATACAGAGAATATCTTAACTCATGTTATCTTAATTAATACAGAATATAGAGATGGTCATTCGTGTCAATGGACAAAGGGTCAATATTATGAGATATACGGATGGTGTTTATATTATACTAGCAGTTGCCCGCGGCTCCGCCTGTGTGGAGGTTATTTTTGGCAGAGAAAGTATTTAACCCAAGGAGTTATCTCCTGCACTGACGCACCTGTACCGATCCCCTACCTCAATAGCAAGGCGTGTGTACCGCGATAACTGATCATGGCTTTAAATCCAATATTAGCTTAGTTGATGGAAATTGCCCTAGTCAGGTGAAATGGTCTCACGAATGACGATTAGGAATTTTCCTAAATAACGTACAAGCAGTATTAATGAATTTCGGAGCACTGCGTACGATCTGGCGCGTTGCCATGTTAATCTACAGTCTAGGTCAATGTTAAAGCTTGCTAATATTATATAGATAGCTTCCTGCACAGCTGATTTTGTTAGAACATAGGTGTAACAATGGAGGGTTGCATCATGCGTGTGATATGAGTATGTTTTTTTTTACAGGAGGCAATGGTCATAGAGAATATTCTTTTGCCCCGTAAATTAGCAAAGCCTTAGTAAGGAAATTTACTTGTTTTTCTGCATGATGTAGTTTAGTATGCTCGACATGGTTGATTCACAAATAGCGGAATATTAATTTTTTGTGGTTTATTATATGTTTATACTTTGCATTAATTTTAAAACTTGCATCTGAATCGTAAACAATGATTTCTGATTTACTTACTTAAATAATTCCATCCTGCTAGAGTTGCCAACCGTCCTATTTTCCCAGAATATGTCCTGATTTTTAGAGTGTCCTGGGGTGTCCTGGATAGTTTTAAGCAGCGTCCTGGGTGTTAAAGCCCCTTAATATGGTCCTGTATTTTAAAATTCAGGCGCTACTTTTGCAATCCTTCCTTACGGGCGGTCTCACAGCTCGCGAGTGTTAAAGGTGTCTCCGCTGATTTAAAACAACGACGCGTCCCGATTTTAAACTGAATTGTCCTGGTTTATCCAACTTCAAATACTGGTTTTTAAAATTCGGGGTCGGTAACCCTATAATAAGCTCATATAAAATGAAATGGTTTTTAATTGTTGTTATTTAATTAAGGCACACACGATTTCAATTACATAGTGATTCCATGGATCGGCTAGTAGAAGTAGCTTCTACATGATCAACGCTACGTGACTAAGATCAAGTTGGTCCTTGTTACGTTGTACTTCGGACACTGCATTCGTCTGTATGACTCATAAATACATGTTTGGCAGCACGTACTTACCTTAATATTGTGTATTTGTAGCCTAAGTTTGGATGCATAAGCATTTCTTTTTGAATCGTGCACAATTTATTTAAGGTCGTTGCGTTGGTGCTGTTTTGCATTATTTCTGCTACTAAGCAATTATCATATATATCTACACTAGCTGTTGCTCGCGGCTCCGCCCGCGTGGAGGTTATTTTCGGGAGCAGAAGTATGCAATCCAAGGAGTTGTCTTCTGCACTGAGGGACCTGTAGTGATTGTCCAGCCTCTCAAGTGTTGTGCCTGAATCTTGAGATTGCATCTAAAAAATAAATACCTCATAAGTTTAACCTCACTTTGCCCCTTTTAGGGATGATTTTTCTAAAACGTTGAAACACGTATTTCTTTATTTCCTACCAAAAGCCTAAATATGAATTTCCAGATCCCTAAGTCGAGGAATTATGGATTTCCCATAAAAACTTTGAACTCCTATTTCACCCCTTTCAAGGTTGTTTTTTGAGAAAAAAAATAGCCTATGTCATTCTCCAGGATATAATCTATCTCCTTTCCAAATTTCATCACAATCTGGTCAGCCGTTTAGATGTGAAAAGGTAACAAACAAACAAACAGAGTTACTTTCGCTTTTATAGTATTAGTATGGAATAAACAAATAAATAAAATTAACAAAGTGCTGATGTTTGAATTTTCAGATATATTTTGTTGCTGTAACACGGCACAATTATACTAAAATATTCAAACCGCCATTTCCCTTACCTTGTGACTAGTTTAATTCTATGAAGATTGTCGATTTTCGTTTATCGGAATAATATACATTATTTCATATTCAACTAAAAATAATACGCAGAATTAACCCTTTTGCGAAAACATAATTAAAATGAATTGAAAAATGAGGTGGAACAATAATTATTTTAAATTTTGGTATGAACAAAACTAACACAAGCGTGTGCGTATGGAGAGGAAATATATCTCTACCTCTTTCACACGATTGCACCGTTAATGTCCATTCCGGGAGATGGCGTCACTGCTGTAAACTGACAGAACACACTCTGAAGATGTTCCATTCGCGGGAACTTTTATATTCTTTTGATTAAACTCTGAATTTTAGCGTTCAGACGATTTATTTTAAACAAAATAGGAAAAATTAAAGTTAAAGAAAGTAAACTTCAGCGCGATACATCATTTCAAACAAAAGCTCCACTCAATCTTTTGTCATTTGTATCCATCCGGTTAAATAAGACATAGAACAAAGATTTCACTAAAGAATGTCTAAGAATTCGTTGTTTGTAAGCAGTCTACGGACAACTGGCGACGCTCCAAAAGCTCAACGTCTCTAATGAAACAAAATGATTGCAACCAAATGATGACATTACAAAGAAGTAATATCACGACATGTATTGTGGTGTTTCTTATGTTTATTGAAAACAGGAGTTACTGGACCTATTACTGGACATAGTTTGATTGGTTTATTTCTTGGTTCGATCTGGGAATGCGGATTGAAATTGGCCATTAATAGATTTGCTGCCATATGTAGTTGACTTTTCTTGTACACATTTCAATGTGCAATTATTACTCAAGATTTAAGACATTATGATCGGCACACAGGAATTCTCTGTTGTGTGGTTAAATGGTAGACTGAATTGGTTTTTGTATGCATTTCTTAACAAGTGCTGACTTTACATTGAAGTATAATGCTTCTAGCAAATCACGTTACTTTATAAAAAATAACTTCCTAAAGGTAAAATATACATACTTTATATTACGAAATGTAAAAGTTTTATGTAGTTGATTATGTATGTAGACGTAGTGCTTAAAAAGGCCAAGAAATGTGGCACATTGTCTAGAAAAGGCCGTGTACAAGTACAATATAATTATCAAGTAGAAGTACAATACGACCTCCGCTTACAGGAAGTTCCTCTGTGTTTACTGTTTACAAACAACATGTTAATATTCTAAACACGACACTGCCTCTGGCGGGAAAAGCATCCGCGAGTAAGGTTTTGCAGGGCATCCTGACTTTGGCAACTATTCATTAGTGTTTAGTACCTGTGTTTGGATTGCTCTAACATGCTTATGTTGCTCTAGAACTCTTTCGCGGAAAAATGACAATACTTCTTATTTCGAAAGCTTTAATCCAGCTAGAATCTTTACTATCTAATCTACTTCGTTTCATTTATTATTTAAGCATTTTATTTGTCAAATGGTTGATAATTGAAATTGGTTGCTAACGAGTGCATATAGGTATTTTTTATTTAATCTGCAGACAATTAAGTATTAAGCCATTAAGCACTTATGTCAATAATGATGATTTTAATGCAGTCGGTTCCAAATTCGTTCTCTAGGTACTAGATGAGATGCCAAATATTTTAGATAATACATATTTATAGAAGTAGCTCAACGGAATAGATGCTTCTATTATACATTAAATGAAAAAGGTGTATGAATATGATTTTCTAGATACTTCGAAACTTGTTGAGCGTAGCCATATAACAAATGATTTACTCTAGCCAACAGACTTTAAAGCTGGTGAAGCTAAGTGTAAAAACCAGTTTGATATAAATAAAATGTTTGCACCTCACCGCATACATTGTTTTACAGCGCTAAAATATGCCTATTGCATAATAGTATAGGAATATCTTGAAAAAATGAAAGCTCGAGCGTTAAAAGATTATATTGATACGCAGATGTAGATAATAAAGTGAAGTATTACCTTGGTAACAATTTAAATTCCATGTTCACTTCAAGTTGCTATCTTGACTTTAAATATGGTTCAGGGTTTGTGATATCGTTATTTTTCGGTATATGGCCCGATCGTGGAAAATAATGATGTGTTTTTTAACTATAACATTTTGCTATATTTTGTACATCGTGTATGTATAAATGATAATTATTTTAATACTATAGTAGTAGTAATGTGTGCGTAACGCGATAATAAAAGGCACACACGGATACATATATTATTATACAACCAAGTTATAAAACTAAATAATGTTTAATTATTTTAGTAAGTATACTGGAGTTATGTGTAATATTTTTATATAGCTGTTTTGTATATAGTCTACCCATAAGAATAATTTCCCAATGAAATAAAAAAACGAAATTCTTTTATCTCGTAACATTCACTATCCTTAGGGTTTAATGTTAAATGTAAATAACATAGAATTTTATATAAATAAAAATATTACGAAATTGAATAAAATCTAATTACTAAAACGTTAATTTCAGTGTTCATTCATTAACAGTACTACAATGTTACGTAATATAATATTTTATAACAATAATGATAACCCGAATATTTATTTAAAAAATTATAGAATCAGTAGCATACACTATATTTTGACAACACATTACATTTCAGTTACCCACAAGATGTTATGCCAACGATGAGACTGGAAAGTTTGTTGATTCTACGAGAGTATCTGTTCAAATCATTAATCTATTAAGAATCTGTATATATAAAAGAAGAAACTGACTGATCGATCAACGCACAGCCTAAACGGCTGGGGTTAGAGACTTGAAATTTTGACAGTAGGTACCTTTTATCACGTAGGCATCAACTAAGGAAGGGTTTTTGGAAATACCACCCCTAAGGGGGTAAAATAGGGGATTAAAGTTTGTATGAAAATCCGTCATTTTTGAAGTTAAATTCATGAAAATTAGTATTTGGCATTTTAGTTAAAAATTAAAAATATATGTTTCAGGATTTTTGAAAATTCCGCCCCTAAGGGGTAAAATAGGGAATGAAAGTTTGTATGAAAATCCGTGTTTTTTTTTAGTTAAACGCATGAATATTGGTATTTTGTATTGTATACTTTTTCTCCCAAACATGACCTCCACGCGGGCGGAGCCGCGAGCAACAGCTAGTAAGTTATATCTTACTGGTCGATAACACAAGGCAGCTATCAACAATCAGATCGCACGCAAACAATGTGCCTGGCCTTCGAAAATACGCCGAATAAATTTCACCTTCGAATTAATTTATTTAATTTATGACGATTTTTAGATATAATACTAGATGCGATTGGTTTCTTTTGCGAAGTACAATCATGTATTTATTAGAAATAAACGCTAATATTATGATGGATTAACTCGACTTTACAGATCACACTCATACGGCTCGTTGCTCGGTAGTACCCCTATCCCCGTAGGGAAAATTCATCTTTTTAGTGCCTAGATAGGCAGACGAGCAGACGGGACACCTGATGGTAAGTAGTCACCGCCTCCCATAGACTTTAATGCCAGGGCACTGCAAAAACGCTGCGTACCGTTAAAGGTACCGTTAACCATCTTACGGATATCTTTTCGACCACGGGAAGGAAGACTAGCTATGCCGGACTCACCATCGTTCGACTCAGTTCCACTGTGAGCCTACTACATCGGGGGCGCTTAGTGACACCCCTGAAGCGTAGTCTCCTACAAAACATCCAATATTAAATTTCCCGTTTATTTTGCTCAAAAGTATTATAATACTTTACTATTATACAGCTATAGCTGGTGGTAGGACATTCATATCCGCCCGGATAGCGACCACCGTACACAGGGTGTAAACCTCGCTATAGTGGCACACGCAAGTGTGTCGCGTTCCGGGACAGCCGGTGTACATCGGGTTTTTGTCGGGGGTCTAGAGTTGGGGTAAGATGTTTGGCCGTTGAGTACTTTGACACTGGACCCTCTACCTTCTTAACCTTCTTGCCATGACGTAGTGTGAAGAAGTAGGCCGCCATGATTGTGTTGAGTAGCGGGGGATAGATTGTCTCTCGCTACTCGATACTCTAAATGGACAGCACTGCGCTTATCATCAGGTGCTTGCAGTGTGGACACCTTGCCGAGCCAGGATTTAAAAAAAATACGAAAGTCCAAAATTCAAATATTTTTAATATAATATTATTAATAGTCTATACATTTAAGCACTTTATATGTATGTAACATGAATGTCATATCCGGTTACTGGTATGAAAATCATACGATACAAATTTCATTGCGTAATTATTTTATCTCACTGTGTAGAATGTGCAGATAATACTAGAACACGTCGGACTACTTTTATATCAACATCTAAAGCATTAGCCAGCTTTCTTTAGGTTTATTAATAAAACAGTAAAACCTAATTCTGTGTTGCTGAGATTAATTGCGAGACACTTGTCTTGGCGGCCCTGAGTACGGTCGGAAGGAAACTGTGTCCGGAATACTTTGATAGGGTTCAGTGGTGCTGTGATAAAAACATGATTAAAGATGATTTATGTGAGTTCGCTAATTTTGGATAATTCCCGCATCGTATTATCGTATAATTAGGGTCAATTAAAAAACTCCGGGGTTGCTTGAAGCATTTTAACTGTAAAATTACACTGGTAATCGATTGTGACAGTATTGTCTACTACAAGACAACAATAGAGAAGTTTCCTGTGTCTCGTTAAAATTCGATATGTAACCGAATATAATACGCAAAAGAAACCGTTTTGTGGAAACAGATTCAAAATAGCTTGAGGCCACAATATTTTAAATATTGGTATGAGCAAAAACGGGTGCGTAGTAGGAACATCCACTATCTCCCTCGCACAACTGCACAGTAATGGCCAATCTGAGAGGTGACGTAACGGCCCATATATGCATCCTTTTACTGTCATTTGACCATTGCCCCTTCCAGCCTTAGAGTAGGCAACCAAATACTCTAAGCTTCCAGCAGGTTAGAATGGGTTTGATTTACTTATTTTTGTTTGGATTTATAAAATTATTTCGAAAATAGGTTTGAGGCAATGTAGCTTGTTGATTTAAATAATAAAAAAACGTGTCAACTACCCTATTGAAACTTCCCACTCCATGTTAATTATAATTAGCGGACGTTTGTTGGCTTTGATTTATGAGTTTTTAACCATTCTTTTCTACAGTCTAAACTGGTTACGATTAGTAATCATTATAATAAATTGCTTAAAATCGTTTTTCGGTTAAACGTGATTCTTTCAATACTTCCACATTTAAAGTAACAGCATACAATTAAAAACGAATTAAATACGGAATAATGCATTATAATGGAAACAATGGTACATACATATTATGCGTAGGTATATACACTCATTTGCAAAAAAAACGGGCACCTAAGCAATGAACCATTTCAAATGTTACTATTGGTTTGTTTGATAATTATAGGTATTTCACAATTTTGTAAATTAATAAGCAAATAATCGTTTTCGTCAGTATTATCATAAAATTTTGATAAAATTTATGGGTTTTAATGCTAAAGTTCACTAGTAGTGTATGCTCGCTAGTAGTGCATATGCTCGTGAAGTAAAAGTTAACAAAGATTTTTGTTTGTTTTTTCTTTAATAAAGTAAAAGCAGATAAATGTTTAGTATCGAGTGTGACCCCCTCTAGCTGAAATCACAGCTTGAATTCGTCTGGGTATGCTAGCGAGGATATCCCGGATACTTGCTTGCGGAATACGTTCCCACTCCGCGGTAATCACATTCTTCAGCTCTCTGATGGTCTGCGGAGCCGGTTGTACTGATCTCACGCGTCGTTTTAGAACGTCCCAGACATGCTCTATAGGATTGAGGTCGGGACTTTGAGCTGGCCAATCCAAACGACGAATGCCGACCTCTTGCACATTCGCTTCCACATCGCCAGACCGGTGGGCGCGAGCGTTGTCGTCCATAAAAATTGAGTCTTCGCCTAAAGCAGCCAATGCGGGTTGTGCATGAGGAATTAGAACTTCCGTTATGTATCGATGTCCAGTCAATGAGCCGTTTCCAATGAAGACTAACTCTGTACGATCCATTGAATTTATTCCTGCCCAAAACATAACAGAGCCCCCACCATAAGGTGTGATTTCTTCAAAACAAGCCTCTGCAAAGCGTTCTCCTCGTCTTCGTAGCACTCGCCGACGTCGATCTTCACCGAACAGAGATATCCTGGCTTCATCGGAGAACAATACCCTATTCCAGTCTTCTTGAGTCCATGACTCACAATTTCGAGCAAACCTAAGCCTGGCAACTCTGTGCTCACGGAGTAACTTAGGGCCGCGGGCCGGGCGATGACTGCGTATATTGGCCGCGAGAAGCCTCCTCCTGACCGTCCATAGACTAATATGCACATTTCTTACTTCTTCGAGGTTGTTCTTAAGGTCCACATACGAAGACTTGCGATTTCTCAATGCGCGACTCACAAGAAAACGATCATCCCGTGGTTGGGTACATGGTTTTCTTCCAGAACCAGGCCTTCTCTCGACGGAACCGGTGTCTTGATACCGCTGCCAGGTCCTTTGAACCGTCGAGCGACTCACACTTAGCCTCTGAGCCACGAAGCATTGGCTGCAACCCTCTTCGAGTAGCGCAATAATTTTGGTAGCTTTTACCACTTTCTCTAACATTATTGAGACAGCTAAACAGCAATAAATGAAGCTTTGACAATTAAGAATATGAAATAAATTCATAAAAATTGACTAAAAGTTATGAAAACCGATATTATCTTTTGGAACTTCGCACCAAAAATGTAGGATAAAAAGTGGTTTTCTGTAAAAACGAGCATCAAACGAAAATTTTAATTTAGAACGTACTGTTTTAAACACCACGGCATTTTTAAAACCGGCCAGTAACATGTACAAATGATTGAAATCATTTTGGTACCGTATTTTTTTAAAGAAGAATTAAAATCAAAACCGCCCGTTTTTTTTGCAAATGAGTTTATATTGGTTTGTAGTTTATTGATTACGAACTACATACGACGCAATATGTATATCCACATAATTTGCTTCCATGTCGCCCGGCACGTTTTGCCAATACATATTATTGATCTGTATTATTAATTTAAACAAAAATATTTAATATTGTTGATATACTATATGTACAGTACTGTTTTTTTCCTGGCACGGCAAAGTGACGACACTGCACCTTATGGTAAGTGCAGTGCCGTCCAGTTGAAAGTATCAAGTGAGAGACAATCTATCCCTCGCTACTCAACACAATCATGCCGACCTACGCCTAAAGGACCCGGGATCATAGGAAGGATACCTACTTGTTTATTTAAAAAGATTTTTTTTCCTTTTTAAAATATAAATTTACATATATACATATACACACATTTGTAATCCCCGAAGGAGTAGGCAGTGGTATAACCAGTACACCCACTTTTCCCCGAATTTATTACGATCCCACAATGTGATAGGGCGCGAGCCTATTGCCATACCGGGCACAATTCCAGACTCCGGGCTGATACTGAGTATTTCTAAATAGAAAAACCCAATATCACTTTATCCAACCTGGGGATCGAACCTTAGACCTCAGCACAGCAGTCGTAACGCATCATGTTCAATTATAACTGCTCCACCGAGGCAGTATAAATTTCTATATAAATAATACATTTAAAAATATAAAATATACTCTTATTGTTAAACGCAGTCTTTACTAGCATTCTGTATTGACCTGTTTCATTATTCATAACAACGAATTTAACATTCCATTTTACCTCTTGATCATGTGACCAAAGAAACGATAACAGTAGAACCTATCAATATAGGTGTACAGTATGTAAAGATATTTATTTAGAACACAACTAAAATATTCCAAGTATCTAGCCAATGTTATCGTGAATATGCACATAAACAATGGAAATAAATACGTAACACATTTGTTTAAATAATCCAGTTATATCCGCTTTAAACTCGCTAAGAAGACACTATTGTGTGTATTCAGAGGTCTTATTTATTTTTAAATTAAGCAATATTTTTAACCCAAGATCATAAAATATATTTAACTTAATGTATTTGTGATGTGTTCGAGTTCTGCTCACCCTTGGTCGTTTTTATTTATTTTAACTTCCCGTCTGATGGATGAATAAGAACTTTATTTCTTTATCTACCTTGAACTTTCATTTAAATGTAATACCTACAATATTTTTTAAGAATCACTACCAGTATTTCCGATTCGGTAATTAAATAAGGAGTTGGTACAGTTACCAAGATTGGGTATTTAGCTTTATTTAGTTGTACTTTAAAAATTTATCCTAAATATTCGTAAGTTCACTCCAAAAACTATTTCTTACCCCATTCGGATGACGTGAGACATTCAGCTTTTAAAATGACCAGTTCTTGATATGTGTCTATAAAATATAGTATACCTATTATATCTAAAAATATATAGGAACGGTAGGCAGCGGCTCTGCTGTGCTCTGGCATTGCAGAAGTCTATGGGCGGCGGTGACTACTTACCATCAGGTGGCCCGTCTGCTCGTCTGCCTATCCAGGAACTAAAAAGAAAAAAAAATATTTTCAACAAGAAAAAGTCGCGAGAGGTAGCTAGTCTATAATAACAGCCAAGCGTTCATACGACCCTATGACGACACATTTTGTGAGATGTGACGAAATAAAATTATTACGGGCCACGAATTAGCATGTGGAGGCGTGGCACAGAACTATGTTGTAGATATAAACTTGTTCGCTCAGAGTTTTATTTATGTAGTGATTAATTAGGCTCTAACTAAAGCTGAATTGTAAAAATGATCATCTGAATCTGAATAGCTGATTCAAGTGATTGCCGTAGAAAACATGTGTGGAACTGAGATAGATTATAAATCAATTAAAAGTTCATATTTATGTATGTGTGTCATTTAAAGATGCGTTTACCTTGTATGAATTTCCGATTTATTTTCAATGTCATTATAATGCAATGTCACGATTGACGTTGTGTGTCAATTGTGACTTTCTTGACGCCGAAATAAGAACGTTACGGCGATTTTGCATACGTGATTTACCAATTTGATAATCAACACATGACAAATCACGCAAATGTTTAGTGAACTTTTTTTATGGTCAGTACTTCTCAGTATTTCATAGAGTTAGGTATAGGCGGTCTTTTTACTTAGATTTTATCGTTGTAGCTATGAATTTTTAGCGTGTCATCAATAAAAAAATATATTACAAGCATCCCAACACAATGTGTAATGACATGTCAATTTGTGGTTTTCTACTGATTCTATTTGTGTGATTGTGAGATATTTAATAAAGGAACAGAACTAGATATGGTACATAGCATATAACACCTACCGATCCTTAAACCCGTGCGGGGTTCGTACGTAAATCGAAATATTAAGCTACATATTTTATAGACATATTTGTCTACAGCATGAATGGGCCGGTTCGACCGGGGTAGTACCACTGTCTCACAGAAAACCAACGTAAAGTGATAGTTGAATGTCGCGTTTCGTATGGTAAGTGAGATAGCCGGAGGCCCAGATTCCCCCTTCCCTTCCCTAATCCCTACTCCTGTCCGACTTTAAGGACGACAGCGCATACATGATACTTTCGGTATTGTGGATGTTCATTGACGGTGGAGATCACTTAACATCAGGTGACCCACTGGCTCGTTTGTTGGAATATGCTATAAAAAAAACATTTCTTCGCGACCTTTCCCGTCCTCAAGATGTCTCGCACCAAACACTTGTACAAAAGAATACATCTTATCATGCTATCAAATGAGAAACAAACAGTAACAATCTACATAAGTCTTAATAAATAATGTCAATAGAAATATTTGAGTTCAGATTTTTATGGTATTAAAAACCCGCGGTAAAAATAAATTTGACGAGAAAACACTGACTGTTTAAACTTTGCTGGGGATATAATATTCTTAAATGATAAAATCTTTGTTTTTCCTTTATCCATAAAGGCTACTGATTTTTTATTTGCTTATTAATTTTGTTTACTCGCTGGGTACACTTAACATACTTGCTGCCTTTTTACTTCAAATACATTTCATTTTCAATATATACATCTATCGCAAAACTTCTCTGCAAAATAAGTACATTTTAAAATTATGTTATTCTATATTCTCGCCGTAGTCCTATTAATGTATATATTAACTTTACAGTATTAAAGTCTATATATTCTTATATTAATGCACATTATACAAAAGGCGCTCAGCTCCGTGCCATAGGACATAATGCATCCATCAAGACGTGATATTTATGGACATCAGGTGTCATTATGTCATGGTGTAGAGACAGCATGAACAACCTTATATTTACAATAAAAGAATAATGTTATAATTTCAAATGGTTCCATCACATTTTGTACGGAATTAGCTAAATAAAAAAATACAGAATCGTCCATGTAATTCCAGCAATGAGAATATTGTTTGGCTAAACAGACTATGATTATGACTATGAACAGCAGCGATAGCATAGTTGGTTGCGGTACGGACTTTGACGACAAAAGTCGTATGTTCGAAACCCAAATGGTATAAACCTCTGACTTTTCTGAAGTTACGTGTGTATTTATTGTTAACATCGTGAGGAAACCAACCAACCCGCTTTAGGCCAGCGTGGTGGACTAAGGCCTAACCCCTCTCATTAGTAGAGGAGGCCCGTGCCCAACAGTGGGACAATGTTTAATACAGAGCTATTATTGTTGTTGTTGTAGTATTATTGTTATAAACAGACTATGTGCTCTTGCAGTTTTTCTTATAATTTAATGAATCTTAGTATGTGAATCATCATTTTATTACTGGTGTATTAAAATTAAGTACCATACATATTATTTTTACTACCCTTTGTATAGCTTCTTGAAATCTGTCATTGACTATTATTTATCAATGTTTTCAGGTGTACGCACTCGTATTAGAATCTAGAAATTACTTTAAGGCCATTCGTCGATAATATTTATGTTGTTAGCATCAGTGTTGTTTGTCCAAAGGAATTATCTTTGTATGTCAGTTGTCACACTTGTATTCAAGGCTAAGTTGTGTGTATCGGCAATCTTTATTGTTTTTTTAATCAATCCACAAATGACCCTCTATGTATCTTCTCAGGGCTTTCATTGCAATATGATGGACATCTGGATATGCTTGAATGAATATACCTAAATGTCGATATTAACTGAGCATTTCGGTATAGAAAAACCTAATATCACTTTACCCGACCCGGGGATCGAACCCGAGACCTCAGCACAGCAGTCTTACCGCGTACGCAATTTCAACTACGTCACCGAGGCATTATTATCTAACCAGTAAGGCAGTAACCATCCTCAATTTTTTTTTACGTTAATATTGTGACGATGTTTTTGAAACATGTTATTCTCAGGTACATAATTAAGGCTATAACATAGGCTACATCGTAATAAGACGCCATGGGTAGTAATATATTCTTGAACAGCTTCTTTGAACTTGAGGCTTTGAACAGAAAACAAAAACTATCATTTGAAAACTTTCTTTATCCAGAAAATTTTATATATTTCTTATAAGTGTTCTCAAATTAGAAAAAGATCTTGAAAACGGATTGATCTTGAGGCCGGTTTTATGTAATTTAAACTAAAAGAAGTCAGAATGACGTCTTTGAAAATAAGTTTATTTCAGTTTATACGTGCCTTTTAACAAATTAAAATAACAAAAACCATTTAAAATTTCTGCCACGCTACATACACCACAGACATTCGAAACGTCAATGTAGATATTTTTTTATGTTGTCGCCCGACAGTTAAACCTTCAGTCATGAATGCGAAATAGAGTGATGTATTCTGACGATACTTATTATACCTCGAATTAGCACGGGCGTGGTAATTGAAAGATCTCAGATGCATAATGCACATAAAGAAACAAGGTCTATTTCTGGCTTGCAGATGTATCCTTTACATACAGAATATAATTTGCGTGTTTGTTATAACAGAATTGATGCGATATGAATTTCATCTAGGGTTTTGTGTCCATGGCTGATTAAGAAACAAAGGATATTGTAAATAAAAATTTCTATGATCTGCAAATATTAACTATAGTACGCAACAGCTGGACATGGCAATTTTCTAGTGATGCGGCAAAATGTAGCAGGTAGTTTATATCGATATTTATTTTATTGCAATTCAAGAAAATAAGACTAAAATGAATTAAATAAGGTTTATTATAAGTAAAATATTTTATAATAATATTTTATTCATCACAATCAATATCAATTATGGGCGATTTTAATTGTTTATTGGGTTCTGCTAATTTCGATTCGGATTGTATTCTGGGCAAAGATCTAAAAAGCCGGTGTAAAATGCAGCCGTATCCAATGTCTGATTGACATGGTAATTATAATAATTGTCTTTCCGTTTAATGTCACAATTTTGTAATACTTTTCAGATTAATTCTCGTGCCCAAGTATTAATTATTGGTTTCTTTGTTTTAACACGTGACGAGGAAGCGACCGAAGTCATTTTAATACACAACGACAAAGAACATTGTGAGCGAGATCGATATCGATAAACGCCGTCGATGCGGACTCGTGCGTCGTGCATCTCTAAGACCAAGACGGCGCGGCGATGTGCGGGTATGCGGGGTGACCCCTCCCCCGCGCCTCACATCATACCCCGATTGCCATGTCGACCTGTCGCGAACTATACATCGGTTGTTGTAGGAATATTACTGTATTTTATGAAACTAATCCTAAATGCTTTTTGGTAAACTAGTTTCTACAGAAAAACAAATTTTCTTTGTCTGCGTGGCGTTATCCCGGCGTAGTGTCATGGTTATCAATCACAAAAGTTTAAAACCATAAGCAAAAGACCTCTGATCTTAGACTTAATGTACCTTATATGTTACCATGCTTTATATTTTTTATTTTAAAATTTCTCTGTTGAATAAGAACTGAAATAATATGCCGTCGCATATACTCGAAGTTCGTTGAGGACCTTGTTGATGACCGCGGATGTTCAAGTTGATGCAGCTTGGTTTATTTGTCTTTACTCAACAATCGTTCAATTAGTATTCAGTTAAGACATAATCTTATTTCAACAGTATCGTAACTTAGTTAGCAATTGTTTTACCTAGTGGTAATAGCTATCAAATACATGTTAAATATTCATACAAATATTATTGGCGCACGTATTCCTTCCATATCTCAGAAAGAACGGTAAGCTCTTTGTTGCTAAATTGTAATAATTACGATCATAATGCTGTCGCTAGATGGGCCAGCGCCCGTGCCACCGCTCACTAGTCCCTTCAAATATACATGTGAACACCGTTGTTAATCCAGTAACACACAAGTCAAGCCGCTAGTTCACCACATTGTAAGATAACTTTATTACTAAACTCATTTCCGTGACCACTTCATTAACGAGTCGACGTCGCGTCGGCCTGCAAGCATGTTTGTTCACGTGTTTTATCACACGAGAGTTGTACTTTAGACCCACTCTGATTAAGGGAAAACGTATCGTGTCGAATTTACCGTTAATCGTTCCACGCAAAAACCAGCTGAAGATTAATCAATTTAAGGTCGAAAATGTACCTAGACTATATTTTTAGAATGTCACAACACTTAT
Organism: Laothoe populi; assembly: GCA_905220505.1. Taxonomy (NCBI): domain Eukaryota; kingdom Metazoa; phylum Arthropoda; class Insecta; order Lepidoptera; family Sphingidae; genus Laothoe; species Laothoe populi. The sequence continues at coordinate 6,872,142 of HG992157.1, forward strand.
TTGGATACAGTACACACTAAAACATATTAAGTAGGTTTTAAACAACTTCTTACTAACACCTGTATTTTTTTGACATGTTTGATAATATATAAAATTTCTAATGAAGCAAACAGTTTCTAAGCCATATTTAATATTGGGCAACAGGTTTTTCAGGATATTCGATGTAATTTATGACCAAACAATGTACAGCTTTGAGATAGTTCTCTTGGCCATATTTTTGTTGCTTAACTATGGATACTCAGCTACCAAATATTGACACAGGACACTGATTCCATTGTCTTCGCAACTGTGCAAGAAACCACAGACTGTAAACAAGTCACACGTAGACGTAGTATGTATATTTATTTATTTGATTTATTACTTCTCTTAGTATATGATTCATAATTGAATAATAATCCTCGATGTATAATATTGGTAAACAAATTCCATTACTGGCTAGAGTAATACAATTTTGAGAGAGAGAAATGCAAACTTCTGTAGGCGCGTTGGGCACTTTTGGTATGGGAAAAAGCACTGAACTCGCGTGACTGTCCCGCACAGATTATTTTACTTTTGACATAAACACGCCTATGAGGTCCTATAATTATTATCAACCAATTATAAACAAATAAAAACTACCTCATAGATTTTGTTTCAAAATTGTTTTTATACTATGTCAAATAAAACAAACGCAAAATGTTTGGCCATAGTATTATATTATTGAAAATCAGGTCCAAATTGATAGCTTTTGCTTGCGTTTTCGTCCGCGTGCATGGACTTATATTCTATAGACACGAACTGTCGAACATAAAAGATGTTCCGATAACCTTGTCCGCCCACTAATGCCATCTATCATTTTGCTAAGAACTATTTGGAAGTAAAACTCACGTCACTGTCTTTCGAACGGGACTTTCCGCGCGCTAAAACGGGACAAACTATATAATGTATTTTATGTTGAAAATGCCATCTATTCATTTTACTAAGAACTATCCAGCATTCAGAATTGAAATTAATTAATATTTATTGATATTACGTTCTAAACGTTATGAAATTATATTATTTACCTTATATACTAATAACAGTTTCACTGTAAATCAATTTAAGGCAGATTTGTTCGGGAATGTCGCTACAAATAACTCAAATTAAACTGGTGTGCATTCGTAGGTGGCATGAAGCATACTAACGTCGGTGTGGAGTATACACCTCAACTCGGTGGAACATAATGTATGTTCTGGTCGCCGCATCTAGTACATAGTACATATAGATCGCTGTCCGCGTGGCAGTTTTTCGGATTACCTTCACCATCGAGTTTGAACTTTGCCGTACCAAGATAAAAGAAAATCTTGTTTGTAACCTTTATGCTAAATGGCATTTTGTTTAATATAATAGTAATATAAAATATAGCACTGCGCAAGCAACTTAACTCTACAATAATATTGACTTAGTACACGAGTTGTTTTCTAATAGAGCACGTATATGCCACAAACAATGTTTTATAATCAAATGAACACTTTGGATTCCAAATAGTAGCAGACTGGAAAACAATATTTTTCTTCTCTTTAATAAGGACCTTTTTGGAAGGCGACATGATGTATTTGGGATCAGCTTGCTGCCGATTTAATAACAAAATGTTCCTGCCTTGTTCCTGCTTTGAAAAATCTATTTGTCAATATCCTGGGTATTTTGATTAGGTATAAACCCAATATAATAACTATGTTCTTATTTATACTAGGATTCTTATGTCTTCGTTATCTGAAAGTTCATAATACTATTTAGTCCATTAATATTCAAAACATATTGAAATATTATATTATTTATAATATCAGCTTTGTATAATACACTATTCCACTGCTGGGCACGAGCCTTTTCTCATGACAGGGGTTAGACTTTAGAGGTTACCACCGTACTGCTATCTATATCTTACAAATCTTCGAAATTCTTATAGATAACTCTTGGGTATACAAGTTTCTTCATGATGGTTTCCTTTACCGTTAAAGCGGGTATTATCTGATAATATGTAGCATCAAAATTCAGAGGAGCCTGCCGTGGTATTTAGTTTTGAAGCCGCGACTTACCGCTAGACTATGGGTGCTTCTGATTGTGTTAATATTGATCAAACTAATCTCCAAATAAAATCCAAAGTCATTAATTTCTGAAACTTTGTCATGTTTCCGAGAGAACGTGACAAAACAATCTACAAAGATGAATACTTTGCCAACAGGGAAAATTTTCAGATTTATATATTTTTGTTACAAAGTGGCATTAAACTTTTCAGTAAATTACATAGTGTAAGGGTGGTTTCTACTCTCAGGGCGAGAAATAAAACGGCGTAGGGTTCGGAAACACAACCATTTACTTAAACATATTAAAAAGATTACAGTAGGGCTTCGTCGAGCGAGGTACAATGTTTACGGATCGCGTCGGCGCGCGCGCGTGTCCGAGCCCGAGTGTCTCGTCGCAACTTGTCGTTGGCGGCGGTTTGTGTGTCGGAGGGAAAAGGACGGGAGATAGCGGTGCGTCACGTATGCACCGCCAAGGATGCATTAAACGGGTGCGTAATATAAGCCCGGTGTCTTCCTATAATATATGTTCGCGTTACAACCTCCCCCTCTGACCTGGAGAACGCGCCCTCGCCTCTAGGTCAGTACTCTGTATTTCCTAGGTCTACCGCGCTTACGTTTCTCATTTACTGGTGGTTGAACGTCGCCTACGTATGGGGTCAACTGGGATACGTGGTACCTACCTAGAACATCGCCACTGCTTACTTGCTCGAGTACGTAGGTAGTCGGACTTGACACACTCCTTATACGGTAGGGTCCATCTCGCCTGGGTATGAACTTCGGCGTCTGTCCGCGTCTCGCATCATTGCTCCCCTGGGTCTTTAATAAGACAAGGTCCCCTGAAGCATAGTCAGGGGCTGGACGTCGTCCTCCATCAGCATGACGCTTCTGGCTTTCTTGAGCCTTTTCGTGAGCGTCCCTCGCATCAAGCAACACCGATGAAAGGCGTTGTAGGTAATATGTAAGGCTGGTTACCGCCGTGTCGCTCTCAACAATCTGACGCATATCACCGACGACATCAGCGGGTGCACGCAACTCACGTCCAAATGTAAGGAATCCTGGTGTGTAACCTGTACTATGTGTAACGGCCGAATTCATAGCAAAGCGAATCGCAGGTAGATGCACATCCCAAGTTTTGTGTTCCTTACCAACCAAGATGGCAAGTTGCGGTTTCATGTCACGGTTTTTTCGCTCAACCGGATTGGCCTGCGGATGGTACTTAGGCGTGAGTGACTGGCTTATCCCAAACGAGTGGCAAACTTGTTGCATGGTTTCGCTGATGAATTGCACACCGTTATCACTTATGATTCGCCTCGGTACCCCGTACCTCAGGAATACTTCCTCTACTAACACTTTGGCACATTCTGAACTTGTAGCTTTTTCCAACGCGAATAACTCTACCCAGCGCGAGCACGTATCTTCCACAATTAGAATCCATTTCATTTTCTGGGCCGTCTCTGGTAATGGACCAAAAAGATCCACAGCGATTACTTCGAAGCGGCGGTTAGGCGCTGGATTCTGGAGCAAACCTGCTGGCTTTCGATTGTCAACCTTGTACCTCTGGCATTCCACGCATTTCTTGATGTGTATAGTGACGGTCTGCCTCATCCCCGGCCAGTAGTACTTAGACCTAATCCGATCTAGTGTTCGTTCTACTCCGAAATGTCCAGCCGTAGGTGCGTCATGGTATTCGGTTAACACCTTTGCACGCTCGTGTTCTGGTACTACCAAACAAGCGGTATCTTCATCACCATCAACTGATGCGTAACGATATAATATGCCATCTGACATAACAAATCCCCGGTCTGACCAACCCCTCCCCCTGAAGGGATCGTGGGCGGATTCCAGATCCTCGATGATCTCACGCACCTCGAGGTCCTTGAGCTGGTTCTCACGAACTTCCTTGGGATTTCTCGATGGCAGGTCCCCAGTCAGGTAAGTTCTTTCATCTTTCCTCAATACGACCTTCGTTACGTCCACCTTCATCAACTCTGGTTCGTCGCAGGCAGGTAAGTCGTAATGGGTTATGAAAGGGTACCATCGATGCGCGTCCTCACAAAAGCTCCAACTACTCTGCGGCAAATCTAGCAGAATATTGGCCTTGGTAATAAAATCTCTCCCTAACAAGGTACGCGTTTCGGCATCTGGGAGAACTATAAAACATGTGGGCACGTCGCGGCCCTTTATTGTCACGATGGTATTACATTCGTGTACAGTGCGAACTTGTTGCGAGCCATCGGCGAGACCAATTGTAAGCAAAGTGGGCTTAAATTTAACGCCAGCGTTTACAAGGATTCGATGCAGCATGGGTCCCGCGATAGAATGCGTGGCCCCAGTATCCAGAATAGCAACCCCTTGTCGTCCTACGACATGGATCTGGACTAATGGTCGCGCATCGTCACCGACATTTACACATGCACTTTGAAAATCCGATTTATTAGAATTTTGTGTATTATTACACTTATCGCATTTCGAACGTACTACTCCCGGTTGACCACATCCGTAACAGTGCAACTGTGTTCTGACATTCGATTTACTACTGAGCTTAATTTTCCGACAGTCGTCGATAGTGTGTCCAAACATTTTACAATACACACATTTAGGTCGCGAGTGTTTACCATCATTGCTCTTCCTAGGTCTGGTACCAAAAGTATCAGACGTAGGCATTAGAGGGTTACATAAGGTACCCGTAGCCGTTGGAGGGTTAACATTCGCGTGCGCAGGGCTGACACACGGGCTTACATTATTCGAAATGGAATAACTATGTGACGTTGAGGGAAGGTTTCGGGTATCTGGCTTAGGTAAGGACTCGGGGATATTAGAATTAGAAGGACAAGATGCACTTACCTCCGCCAATGACTCTTCCACTAACCTGGCCTTTGCGACGAGTTGCTCGAGACCGTCCACTTCGTCGCGAGGCACTCTTTTCCTTATTCTACGACTTAACAATCCATACACAATGTCTACACACATTTTATCCGGCACTACATATGGTAGTTTCGACAATAGAGCGCGCACTTTGCACACAAACACGTCTGCACGTTCATTTTGTTGCTCCGTGGCGAAAATGTCTCTAAATAGCTTGTAGGCAGGACGCGGTACTCCGTACATGCCTCGAAGTCTTTGCAGGGCGTCCTTCCACGACGTCACTGTGGACTTGACGCCTTGCCACCAAATGGCGGCTTCGCCGGTCAGCAACATCGGAAGTCCCTTCAGGGCATGCTCGTCGTTGGTGTTCGTGCACTCCTTGTACACCTCGATTGCGTCGACAAATGCCTCGAGCGCATCTGCATCTTTTCCTGACCCGTCGAAGCGCGCCGAGCATTTCGCGAAATTTCCCGAAAGCGATGAATGACCTTGCACATCGGGCAGTGGGCTCGACGTACCTCGGAACTGCTCCCTGGCACTGGACAAGATGCTCTCGACGAGTATCCGATTCGCCTCGACTTGACTTGTCGTGATGTTCGCGACTAGCGACTGGAGCATTTCTTCGGACATGGTAATGTTTTGCACTGGTGCCGCGGTTCCGTGCTCCTCCATATTGGACGCTGTATCTTCTTGCAGCTTCCCTCGTTTTGGCGGCATAGATCCGTTGCCGGTGCTCGCTTGACGACAAGAATGGCGGGAAATCCGCGTGGCAGCTGAAGTGCTGAACTATTGAATGTTACGCCGCTCTGAGATTCTATTGCAGCACTGGTATAAGAGAGGCGTCTCCTCCGCGGTAGGGATATCGCTTCCACAGGGTAATATCGCCGTCACAGTGTTGTTTCTCGAAAAATCGCGACTCGAAAAATGGACTCGCCCGAATCAAAAATGGTTGTGCCCCACGTTGGGCGCCACTGTAAGGGTGGTTTCTACTCTCAGGGCGAGAAATAAAACGGTGTAGGGTTCGGAAACACAACCATTTACTTAAACATATTAAAAAGATTACAGTAGGGCTTCGTCGAGCGAGGTACAATGTTTACGGATCGCGTCGGCGCGCGCGCGTGTCCGAGCCCGAGTGTCTCGTCGCAACTTGTCGTTGGCGGCGGTTTGTGTGTCGGAGGGAAAAGGACGGGAGATAGCGGTGCGTCACGTATGCACCGCCAAGGATGCATTAAACGGGTGCGTAATATAAGCCCGGTGTCTTCCTATAATATATGTTCGCGTTACAATAGTTTATAAACCGGAGGTGAATGACGCAAATATGAAAAACTTTAACACGTCTACAAATTGGCGCTGTGACAATATTATAATATTCGGATAAAACTATGATATTATACCAAAGTTCGTCTTCTTTTCCCCGATGATGTAAAAATATATTGACGGATATAAATAAATGGATAGCGCTATACTGTACAATTATAGAGAATTATTATAGATGTCTTCATTTACAGCAGCAAAGGTTACACGAAGTTTATTAATTCCAACAAAAAAACAGAGTTAGAATTATGTACTTTGATTCATATCTTTAAATATTGTTGTTAATTTGATTAATTTCAATAAAACCGCTGCTTTTTCGATTCACCGTGTTCCTAAAGGTCGCTTTCGGGTTGAAAATATGAATGGAGCTCTGGCAATTTCTTTTGACAATTTCCTTTGTTATCCCACATTGCCTCGAGGGCTTTAATTAAATTATTTTCCTATAAAGACATACATTCTATTTTGTTAGGGTTCTTTCCAAAATTTTGTTGAATACCATTACTGTTTATTTGTTGTTAAATGTTAACAAAAGTTAAAGATTTTAATCACATTTAGCGAATTGTTTGCGCTTATTTAAAATCACTAGCACCATTTGAAATTGTGTTAAAGGCTTTTGTTAAAAATTTCCATTACTAAACTGGCCACTAGCCAATGTTTATTCGGTCCTTTAAATCTACATTTGTACACGAACCCGTAAAAGACTACTGTGTTTAATTTCTTTTATGCCAAGTTCCAATTTGCTTTCTAAATAAGGGTCTGGATACTGGCCACTGCACCCTGCATTGGATGTATGTGGAAGAGTTGAGAAGATTTAAAAGTTATCAGTTTAATTAGAGTCGCCATTCAATTTGTCGGATAGTACGTCTTATATATCTATGAGGTGGTTATAGGTTTCTTAGTTTTTCTTCTTCTTAGTTTGCTGGTGGTAGGATAAAACAAAAACAATCTACAAAACTACGGAGCAATCCATCTTATCCAAAACAATGTTTATTTTCTTATTATATTTAATTTCTTGCTACATAAACGTGTGACACTGATATTATTTATTATTGTTTTGTTTGTATTTGCACGTGCAGCACCTATTATGTTTTGCAAGCGCAACTGAAGTCATTCGATACGTGATTTAAAATTTGATCGTGTTCTTTTTAAAACAATGACTGTATATGATTTAAAACGTAATTTGATTGATAAAATAACGTATAGTCTATTACTACTATTATTACTCAGATAACATATGCTCTACCAACGAAACATTTGAAACGATTAGGTAGTTTACAAAGTAAATACCCTGTATAAAAATAATGCATATCTTAACACTATTAAGTATATATTAAGCTACATTAAATTCCATTGTTTGTTGGAACACTTTTTCTCTGGTTAAAACCAGTTTATACCGAAGGTCTAGTTCCACAAAGTATAGTATACTTGGTGGAACTAGAAACTCTGCCAGTGGATGTCAGAAGCTGGTTTCATCTGGACAAAACGCATACTAACTAAAACCGGGTTTAACTGAAACTTATATAATGAACTTATCATTTATGTACAATACTGATACGTGTATGTAAAATAATCAGCATGCAAGTTTATGATGCAGCGTTTGCATTGCAATGCAAATATGATATTTAGCTATAATACATACATAAACATATGATGTATTTTCATCGACTAAATAATGTTAAATGATGATAATATTTTAATTTTTATCACAATCTGGGGGAACTAATTTTACTTACAAGTCTGGTTAAATTATATAAACGCCAGTACAAACTTAAGTCACATTTGCCAGGCAAGATAAAAACAGTATAGTTTTATTTTAATCGCAATCATTAGTTGGCTTATCTAGATCTTTATAATCCCCAATTTAACTAACAAAGAAAATCATGACATTCATCATTGGCAATACGCGTGATTAGTTGTATCTTTATTGTAGGGTTGCCAACCCCGAATTTCAAAAACTAGAATTTGAAGTTGGACAAACCAGGCCAGGCCTATCCAGTAAGCTGTCAGCCCGTATCGATGCACTCCCAAATTCGGGGCATCGTGCGACCCCGAGATGGACGGCAGCGCGGGTGGTAAGGCCTCCCTCGTTCGCTGTCGTTGTTCGGTGCGCGAGGGCTCCTTAGCCCTCCATGGAGATGGGCTGCTACGCAGCACCGCGCAGGGGCGATTCCGGCTGCAATTCTAGCACTCCTTAGAATACCCCGGAATCGCTCCGCAAGCGCCGAAGAAGGCCACCGCGGGGTTTTAGCTGGTAGTGTCGGGTGGGGTGTACATAGGGATTAGGGACTCGGCCCAGTGGCAGCACGGATAGCCAACATCCGTGCGAGGGGGATGCTGGGTCGTAAGACCGGGTAGTCCAGCATACCCGTTTTATTCTTATTCCGCTTCCCTCCGGAGCGGGCGGCAGTAATAAAACGCTTTCCCCGCGACAAAAAAAAAAAAGGCCTATCCAGTAAAAAAAGGACGTGTTTTTGTTTTATAAAAAAAAAATATGCGTCCCTATAAAATTTAAGGGTTGCCCTCGATTTTTCTGAGATCTCATCATGAGATCCTATCTTGGTGCCAATGGAATCACCTAGGAAGTATACCCTTTTAAACGAAAAAAGAATTTCTCGAATCGGTCCAGGCGTCTTCGAGTAATCGGGGAACATACATTAAAAAAAAAAGATTCCCACGAATTGAGAACCTCCTCCTGTTTTTGAAGTCAGGTTATAAAAATAGCGCGAACACACGCTAGGGACTAACTAACAAAAGGATTGCATAAGTGACGCGTGAAATTTTAAATACAGGAACATCTCAGGGTGCTTTCAAAACCCAGGACGCTTCTTAAAAACCAGTTTATGTCCTGGGAAAACAGGACGGTTGGCAACTCTACTTTATTGTTTAGCCACTGGATGCCTTCATGCATTAGTGTTTGTTTGCGAACAATTAACACTTACGTATGTCCATGTCAGGCTTTGAACTTGAGATGACTGTTCGCCGACAATAACTAGGTACTTGGCAGGGAGAAAATTGACAAAAATCCTAGTGATGACTTCAACTTTAACTAATGGAAATTTAGTAGGGTCGAAATATACAACTACTGATGAAGTAATATGCGTTTTATGCGACGCAATGTTTGGCCGGCCCAGAATAGTAATTATGGGTTAGTTTCGATAAAATATGTACTATTCTTCAAATTCAAACATGGAAACCACACGTTGTGTTCTTCATTAAATTGTGCTGCCGAAAATGTATATTAGCTGAATTATTTAAAGCCGCTCAAAATTTAAAGGCTCTTAACCTCAATCCAAAATTAATTTGCGTTTTCACTGCTCTTTGCATGTATTTAAAACTGAGATCATTTCAAGTGTTTCATAAAGGTCTCAAGGAGCATGCCATATTAAAAAAATGACTATGTTAACTGCAGTTTATTTATTTCTAGTAGTTTCCATGCTAGATGTATTAAAATTATATACGGTCGAAGGACTGTTGTAAAAACTTAATGGACAAAAACAGCAGTTTTATCAACAAATTAAAAAGTATGTCTTCTATTATAGTGATGTATGTACGCCGTAGAATCTAGATAAATCTAATTAAAAACAAAATTTTCCACCGGAATGACGCGACGTTACACACTGTTGGCTATTGAGCATTTTATAAATAGTTTGGTTAGGAGTTTTTAATAAACGCCTATATTGTGGAAGTGTTTTGTTAAGTTCCTTTGCTGTTGTATAATGTTTTTAACACTTGTGGAGCCTTACTAGTATAAGAGTAATGTGTGTTTTATGTGGAAAAAAAGACCATGTTTAACGTCTACATAACCCTTGGAGGCTTCATTTTTTTTGCTTAAGTGTACAAATATTGGATTTAGTCGAAGTATGGATGGATCCAATATTCTGACATTCAGGTTTATTATTTTATGTAGTCATGTAAAATAAATGGAACATTTACGTAATGTTTATATTATAATTACAAATGTATATATTATGTAAACATTTATCTATGTAGATGGATTGTCACCAGGTACCAAAATAATTTTGGTATAACCTTCAGTTAACACTACTATATGAGCAATGGGATAAAAATCTTAAAATGTAAGACATGCAATGCAAGCGGTGATAATGCAATGATAATAATTACATAAAAAATGAAGTAGCTCATTACAATTTGAGATTGCAACTCGGGACGTTATGTAACACAGGAAGCGATTTCATATATATTACCTTATTTTTATAAATTTGTTGTAATTTCTAACCTGAAACTTTGATATACGTTTCAGAGGTTTCCACGTCTTCGTCGTACCTTGTAACTAGTGCACCAAGTACAAGTTTTTGGATACCTGATACTATTCACTTCGAAGTTTCCTGCAGATGCGCATAAAACAAAAGAAAATGTACATAGTCAGGCTATTTCTAATAAACCCTATCGAATACAAATATACCTATAAAAATGGGTTCCCATTTGGCAGAGACATCAAGAGAGAGATAAAATTATAGCTGAATTGTAAACCTCCGCCTTTTTTTAGGTCGGCTGAAAACTTTTGAAAGTCTGAATATTGAAGTAGGACAAAACACCTTGAACAAAGACCTAAATTTTCATCATCAGTTAGTAGATACTAGCCCAGCGAACGCATAATTGAGACAGTACGTAATGTTAGGGAAGATAAGCGCAGCTTAGGTAAAAGTGAGGAATAAGCAACGTCCATAATATATTCTGAAAATGGCATACTCCAAAGGAATTGATCGATGAATACCTTTTATTTATCTTCTGATTGACGTGGGCTGCTGAAAAAAATGAATGACGCTGAAATAGCTTATATGAAATACATTAATCGCGATGCATTTCCTGTCTTCACTGAAGAGTTTAGCAAGTTACTTAGTCGACAACACCTTCGAGCTAAATAAACATTAATTGTGAAATACAAAAACAATCATTAAAATCGTCTCATATTTGGAAATATCGCGTAACATACATAGATAAAAATATAGAGGAGTTGAAACTTAACTGTAGAAAATAACATTTACCATTCTAAATAAATATTCTATTGAAATAATCCACCGCAACACAAAAGCTTAAAATATTTATTTATTTATGCTTTATTGTACACCAGAATACAGATATTAACAGTACATTGCAATAAACTTAAAATAGAATGTACAAACGGCGGCCTTATCGCTAACTGCGATTTCTTCCAGACAACCTTTAGATGGATTCGATTTGAATAGAAACAAAAGTAATGGGTGCTCATAGTAGGGAAATAGACATACTATGGTGTACAGCTAAATACATAGACATAACATACATACTTCATACAAATATGTCGGTAATTATATTTTTATACTAATATCATAACTTTATTTAGAAATGACTGCACGCCAGCCAATTTTTCGGTGTACGGACTTCGAACGTCGCGTGCGCACGATTACGTGTTAGCGTGACTGTATCCAAGGACAAAATTGTTTATAAATACTAAAACAAGTACAAAGTGCGATGCACTATAGGTAGTTTGGGCATAGTTTCGACAACGCTCTACAAACAACTATTTGTCTCGCTCATTTGAGGTTGAATCTATTAGTGAAAAAGGAACAAAACAGTGTGAGATATCTGGTTGATATCCGTTATCAAGTGTAATAAACATTTTGATTACAATCTCAGAATAAGTTAAGTAGTAAGCAACTACTTAGGATGTTATTATGATAGACGAGTGACGAGGATAATGCACAGCTGGTTATCTGTTTACTTCCATTAATTATAGTTATGAGCATTAGAGCAACAGTGATTATGGATTTTAATTTATCATGACTCAATACCTACTAACTGCATGGATATTTTTGTAGATATCAACGTAAAAATGATTTGTATTTTGGTGACTGTATAGTAATTATAACATAACACTGTTTTTTTCTTTCGTTTCTGTCTATAGAACAGAGCATCATTCATAGTGACCGAGTTGTACTTTGGTCTACACAAAAATAGTCAAGGACGACTTCTACCTTTTACTCTTTTTAACGACTGATGGCCGTAGAGTGACAAAGATAGAACGTATACTTCAATTTCTGAAGCCAAAATACTGGTGGACTTTGGCCACCACGTGCATACTGAATAGAGGCATAATACTTGTGCTCACCGGGAGCATTCGTGTGTAAAGTTTATACGAATAATAACATCAGTGCAAAGTGCGATGAACTGTAATATAGGCAATTTATACTGAAGTGTTATTGCGTAACACAAAATGAATACATATTGTCTAGTGTAGTCTAACTTTAGATAGCTTGAAGAATATGAAGGAGTATTGATCTGTGGGCTTCTGTATAGGTGACATTTTCCACTTTTTCGGTCACCTTGTATTCCTTGCCTATGAACTTGTCTATTATTATCTGTTGTTACGTTGGTTGCCAACACGAAGTTCTTGAACACATCAAATACACGGCAATAAAACAAAATTACACAATATTAACGAAGGCCAGTGATACAAAATAAAGTTAATAAATACTCGGCGTTTTAGTAAACAGTGGTAGAGCCACGCTGTACACAGTTGTCTACAGCACAAATGGGCGGGTTTGACAGGGTTATTACAATTGTCTCACAGAAAACTCATGTGAGTTAACAACTTGGTGTGTTTCGTTTCCTACGGAGAATGCTATTTTCCCATTCCAATCCCTATTCCTTTTTGAAGATCGGCAATGTTGTAAGTGTTGATTGGTAGGGATCAATTGCCCCCAGATGACCCACCAACCAGCATCTAAATTACAAAATGACATACACCTGTGACTTTCAATATTACGTGTGTATTATTACTAATTTAGATTCTTATCTAAATTAGAATTTCGAAGGTGTGTGAAGAACTACCAACCCGCATTAGTCCAGCGACGCGAACGTGGACTAGGGCCTAACCCCTCTCATTAGTAGGCTCCCAGAAGCTGGACAGTGTATAATAAAGGTCTGGTATTAAGAAGCTGTCTGCTATCGCCACACATCTAGGGATGAAAATATTTCTAAATTGGACTTTTTAATTAGTATATTATTAATGCAAATAAATGAAAAGTGAATAATAATATATTAGTATTTAGTAGTTTATAGTGGTAGAGCCACGCTGTAGACATATTTGTCTACAGCATGAATGGGCCGGCTCGACCGGCGTAGTACCACTGTCTCAAAACCAACGTAAAGTGACAGTTTACTGTCGCCTTTCGTATGGTAAGTGAGATATCCGGAGGCCCAGATTCCCCTCTCCCTTCCCTAATCCCTATTCCTGTCCTTTAAGGCCGACAGCGCATACATGATACTTTCGGTATTGTGGATGTTGATGGGCGGTGGAGATCACTTAACATCAGGTGACCCACATGCCCGTTTGTCGGATAATGGAATAAAAAAAAAATTAGTGTAATAGGTATTAATCGATTACTTTCGTACTTCGAACAAAATATCTGATTAAATTCAGTACCTAGAAATAATATGGGAATTATTTTCTTTTAAAATAAAATTAAATATACTGAACGTCGGGTAATTTGCATATGCTAAATATAATTAATTAAGTATTTAACAATGTTAGCAGTTATCACCTAAGTTGAGAACATTTTGGTGATTAATTTGTTTTATAAAACGAGACCAATTTCTTACCTTGTTGTTTGTGTTTTTTATGTTCAGAAAAATTACCAATTATAACTATTAATTTGTTTAATACCACTTTTGTTTTTGATAACGCACTCTACAATCTGTAAAATGTCATGATTAGCGATAGTTCAGGGCTAAAATATGACAGCCAAAAAAACAAGTAAAATGAAGTAATGACGCTATTCTACTGAATGTTTTCTTAAAGAGTTCATGAGTGAACACCCAAATATATCAATTGTTAGAAAACTAGTTTCTACCTGAAGTATTCCCTATTTCCAACGAGTATTGACGTCTTGTTACTCGGTCGGTTTAAGCTGTTTATTGGTAAGGGGCACTACACAACTCTATGGCAGACCATTGGACTGTAGCGTCATTAAGGCAAGGCGTAAAAGAGTGTGGCGTAGGCAGACGACGATGTATTTCTCGGTGGTGTCAGATGATTGATGCGGTGTCTACCTCGAAACCTGTAATGAGTAGTTACTCCTACATTCTCCCCAGAAGAATTTTAGACATAACTAGTTATCCATAAAAGCAAGCGATAGCCTTCTTGTTTGTGGTACGGTCCGTCAAGCCGAAAGTTGTATGTTCGAAACCCAAATGGCATAAATCTCAGACTTTTCTTAAGTTACGTGTGTATTCATCGTCAATTATCGCTTGCTTTAACGGTGATTGAAAACATCATGAGGAAACCTGCATACCTGAGAATTCCCATAAGAAATTCGAAGGTATGTGAAGATGTGTGCTCAGCAGTGCAACAATGTTTAATACAGGGCTAGTATTGTATAGTTATCCAAGAATTGTACTGGATCGAAGGTATAAAGGCGATAAGAACATACAGTTACATTATATAAGTGGGTTTTTACACAGCGGTACCCCACCTCTGCAGTGTTACGTCAGTTGAACTCTCGTTTTAATTGTAAACAAACGGTAGATCGCCTTGACGCGAGACGTAGTTGTTGGCTGTATTACTGATATCAGAACTTTCCGAAAGATCTAGATCATCCTTCTAAATAGGAATAAGTGCAAATCTCGTACAGGATATTCATAAGAATGGTAGGGAACATTGACAGATACATTTCTTTCATTGTTTTTTGTTGTGTTAATAACTGCTACAATGATTCAACGTTCACAATATTTATGGTCTTCTCAACCTATCTATGTAGGTACCTATAACTAATTTCTTCGGCCATGTTAACTCTCTGGCCATCTTATAAGACGTAGAATAATTAATCTTCGTCTAAGTCAACATATTACTAGAGGTTGCCATAGCAATTAGTTCATATAAACCGGATTTAACAATAGTCTTTGCTTTGTAATAAGGTTCTCTAAGTTTCATAGTAATGTTCGCATTAAAATTCGCAAACTGAATTAGATAGCGTCGCACTGTGCAATAAAAACAACACGGTATCTATTTGGATTAAATTTATCGAACAAAACATTTTTCGTTTGTCACATCTTGTAAGAAAATAATACTGATATTCTAAATATAAATTATAATCCTCATCCAGTTAGTCAGTTGAGAAGGATAAGGTCTTTGTCCATTTTATTATCTTAATCTTTTATTATTTTGTTGATGATATGTACTATATACATACCATTTTTAAGAATATCTATGTAGGTATGAATTTTTTTTTTGCTGCTTTTGCATTGCTTAATTGCATTTGGATTTTAGCGGGTTCGGGTGCTTGAGAATGAGATACACCTTTTTTATTGCACAGATAACGATCGGTTTAGCTACACTTGCTTCATAATTATTCGATAATTATCATAGCCTGACACAAGGTTATGTCTACCCGCAATTAACAAAATTGAAGAGTAGGAATAGGTTTATAGTAAGTATGGCAAAAGCGAGAGGGACAAATAGTACAATCACAGTTCGCCGAGATTATTTCCGTCCTATGTTCTGTGAAAGTTGGGAGTTATCGCCATCATGGAAATAAATTCTAATCGTAATTGTATTGTATAATTTTTTGAATTGAAAACGCTACAACATACTATTGCGCGATATAAATGAATATGTCTCACTGATTTCTCATATGAACGCTGTCGCTATCCAAATAAGCTATTATTGAATCATTTATCACGAGATATTCTTTCGAGATCATTTCGTATCCACATAGGTGCACGTGGAATCGATCACATGTGAAGTTAATTTTAGCGAGATAAAATAATTCAGACA
This sequence comes from Laothoe populi, assembly GCA_905220505.1. Taxonomy (NCBI): domain Eukaryota; kingdom Metazoa; phylum Arthropoda; class Insecta; order Lepidoptera; family Sphingidae; genus Laothoe; species Laothoe populi. Next base: position 6,888,138 of record HG992157.1, read on the forward strand.
CATGGCAATGTGAGCCAAGTTCGGAAAAGAGCAACTTACGGACAGAGTGTAAATATATTTTAACTTGCTTGTTGTTCTATTATCAACCCTACAATACTTTTTGTTAATAATTATATAACGTTTATTCTTTGGACATTCCTAAGGCCTAGACAGAATACCAGGCAGGCAGTACTTGTACTACCTGTCAAATGAGGCTATGGCCTTTTTGGTCATACTTTAGACCCAGGTATTCCAAATTGAGGAGTATCGGGGGTGTACACAGGGTTTATAATTGCTTGTATTATTGTTGTATTACTCCTTTATGTGTTTTTAATTTGTAAGTCATCTAAAGTGTTGACCAAATAAAATTTTATTTCTTTCTTTCTTATAGCCATCGTCTAAGGAAACATTATGAAGATTGGCACCCGTGTATATCTTAACTCTTATAGGTGACGCCGATAACCCCGAACATCATTTATTTTTTGGCGGAACTTTAATACCTCTGGTATAAAACGAATTATTACCTGCATGCATGTTTACAATTTAATGGAATGGCTATTGTTACATCACCCCAGTTAAGCATGTCGAAATGGGTAAAGGATTGATCTTAGGGTTCACCTTGTAATTCTATAGGCGATAAGCGCACAAAAGAATCCCCCTTTGAAATAGGTGCCGTGTGCGTGCAAGTTCGTGTCCTAAGAAAGAAACAGCAAACAGAATAGTAAAATAAAAAGTAGTCTACTTGCTGTATTATTATTAAATATAAAAGAACATATGGATTTTAAGAACGTATAAAACTAAGATCTGGGCGAGCGACATTGTATTACGAAATCGTCCAGAATTTCGCCGTTTATAAACAGCAATTTAGTTAACACCGACTGTGGGATGGTTAAGAAATTATAAATATCCAAATCCAACCCTAAAGCACTCATTTTAACTATACTGTTGCATAATACTCCATCACTCACGAACAGTTTTACAATAATATAAGTGAAAGCGTAATCTAAGCAAAACTCAGGTACATCTTGCACTTGCTGAGACAAATTAGTCTTACTTGGGGCCCTGGTAATAACAAGCTACCTTTATTGCAATATTTATTAATAAATAAGGTATTTTATTCATGATTTTATTTATATATTTCACAGTTTTAAACCAACCAAGGAAATGTATTATTTATCAGCATAATCTAAATTATCATAATGGATATTGGAAACTGCTTTCATTGATTCAATTTCGTACCGCGCCTTGTTTTCCGAACCACTGGTCTATAGAGACCATAAAGTATAGACCTAGGATTTTACGCTACGCGGAACAAACCAATAACTGAAATATATCTTGCGGTGGTTATTTTCCCCCGCCTGGATTGCCTTATAACATTTGAGTTTTATTAGCATTTTTCTCTTCAGTTAGCTATATTTTACGCAGTCGGGTTTTTATTATCTAAGAATTTATATAAGTGAATTTAGAGTTCCATTAGTTATACGTTTATTAAAAGTTTGGCCATGGATATATATAAATCGCTGGTTTAAAATACTTTATAACGCATATTATACACGTGAAAAGACGGAGTATGGAACGGATTAGAATTTTTATTTATTTCTTTGTGTTATGTTTGTACATCTTTTTAAATACTTTTTTCTTTTTCACAGGTTTGAATGCGTGCGAGAGGAAATCTTATCTCTTCCTAAGGAAAGAGCTGCCAGTAAGGTAAATGTCACTCACCTCACATGCTAGCAACAAACGAAGGTTGTTCCCATACATACATCCTTGAGCTCCGCCCGCGTGGAAGTTATCTTATACTATTTATAAAATCATTTCATCTCTCACAACAACTCTTTGCATGATATTCGTTCAAACAGATATAACTTTTGTTTGAATGCACCGATTTTAATCGATATCGTCTTTTGCCGTAATACAATACTTTGGACGTGATGCCTTGATAGACAGACAAACAATAATTCAAAAAACAATTATTTTGGGTTCTATATCGATAATATAACACGCTATAATCAAAATTTTGCAAAAATATTTAATGTGCAGACAAAGTGCCTCTTCGGCTTTATCATAGTATAGTATTAGGGTATTTACCTATTATAAGAAATACCGAAGGTATAACTGAGGTACTTAGGTGACTAGTTGGGGGTAGTTAATAATGACAACCAAAGTGGGAGTAGTAAATGTTTAATATAAAACAGAGTGCCTACCGCGCTCCGGTGTTCAGTTCAGTTGCTTTGTGAAGTAGACGAGACGATAGCCAGTATATTCGTGGTTCGGTGTTGTAAGTATTATTCGCAATCAGTTCAATGGCCGCGTAGTTCAGCTTAAAGGGTAATGCTGGTAGATTAATTATAAAGAGAAGCCTTAAAGTGAATCCTGACATGCGTGTGTGTTAATATTAAGCACTGAGATGTGTAACAGTGTCATAAAATTCAGAGGTCTCCCATCAGGACAGAAATCGAAATTGACTTTCGTCTCAGTATTCCGTTCCACTCTCCGCTATTGGTAGTGATTAAAACCAAATTGTTATTTTTTATTTCATCATTAAAATAACATGATACGATATACAAGGTTATCTAACTTCACTTGGGTTATTTGATTAGATAGAAGTTTTTCAAGTACGAAAACGTGGATTAAATACGAACATTATCAAAAGAAATAGATAGTAAAATTCGCGAACAAAACTCATCCAAAAACTGTGGTATGTTGATTTAACAAACGATTCTGCCATCCGGTTACTTGTTAATGCTGAAATAAAAACCCTTTGAAAACTCTTGGATATGCCTAATCTTGATTAAGGTGCAACTCTGTACTTAAGAGGGATTTAGGACAAAGGTGTCCTTGGTTCTAAATTCCAATCATGTATCATCGTCCATTATATGTAACATAGAGTGGGTAATGGCTAATGGGTATACAACTTTTGCCTACCCTCCACCTCTATTAAAATTCTTTCTCGCATCTGATAAACTGAATGTGATTTTTCAGTCTCCTATGGTACCGATAAATTATATCGTACACTACTCTACACTACTACTGGTTCCTAATAATTAAAATAGAAAGAAAATTGTATGTAACAATTATTTGTTATTTTACTGGCAAGTAAACTGAGCCCATGTGTCTAGACTCTAGATTGTAAACTAAGTAGAAACCAGATTTTCTTGTTTGACTCGTCTTGCGAATAATACAATCCGAGTCCTTGTAAAACTAGGCGCAGAGGATAATTTTGGTTTAGGCTCAACTTAATGTTAATGCATTAGATTGTGAAACGATAAAAATAAAAAAATGAAGTCGTAACCTGTTAACCCTTATCAACTAAAAAATGCCTTATATTTAATTTATTCTGTCACGACTTTTTGTTCTATGAGCATTTTGTTTCTTGAGTTAAACACATTAAACAATTTTCACTACTACATATTTTGTTTTTTTACATATTTATTTCATGCAAAGTAATGATTTTAAAGTTTTCAATGATTGAGATTGTGTTGCCTTATGATAGCGATAACTATTACATGGTTCCTATCTCCAAATATATTAGATATTAATCTATATCAGTCAACAAAATCGACTGTTGAAGTAGGCCATCAAATATCATTCAGCATTACCTTCAACCATCAATCATTATCAAAAATATTTATCATTGTTAAATTTATCATTTTAAAATATGTATATATTATGTTATTTGGGTAAGAACTACTTAATTGTGAAACGAATGACACCTGTTTCTAATCCTATTAGATTTATCCGCACATGAGGCTGTTGAAACATCACGTTAACGATGTCGAAACAAATCGACAGACAATTTGATAGATCAAAATAATGGAATAGATAAAGAAAGGTCGGAAAGGCATTGTAACTTGACCTTGGCATACATCTACATACTCAAAACCAATACGTACACAAGTCATAAGCACTCAAAAAACTACAAGCCAAAGAGCATTATAATACTACTGAAACTACAGACACTTAGAAGAAAGCGTTACTATTAGTTGTCAGATTAGAACATTATGTCTAAAGTTTCGCGTGAACTGAAACGCCTAAAATTGTGCTATACTTTACGTATATCTATCTATTCATTTATAGAATCATCATAAAAAAGCAAATCAAAAATACAATGCATGTGAACTTTGCACCTGTATGCATTGATTTTCTCTACCCCATAGTATATAGAATCTTACTACTACTCACTTTATTGTGGTCTATTTAGATAGTTATTAATGTTTAATGTTAATCGTGGCGAGTTGGCGACGCCTTCTTTATCTTTCTAAATATCTTCATCTGTTCCATTGTTATACTCTCTACTCAGGTCTTAGCTGCTTCCGTCATGTTTTCCAGATATCCCTTTTGTCTTCTTTTTCTATAGTACCTTATAATTTATATCTATTTTATTATGACGATAGCAGACCACGTGTGGTGATCATAAATGTTTGTAAAAAACAAACAAGATTTCATTGGTGGCAAGAATCTATTTCATAAGCAATCCATTTTTTAAAAGAAGTTCTAAGAAATCTTTGAATCCAATTTTTGTTTAGTGCTTACGTAAACATGTTATTATGTTTGTCTCTAACGAACATTAGAATTATTTTTGATAAATCTTAAAACTATATGTACAGTATTGACATTGTGTCCTTTATCGTGGGAGGTATAAGAAACAGTCAGAATAACAAATAACAATTTGTTATCTTGAACAAATGTTTGCAGTTTGCACGAACATAATTGAAATTGTAAGCCATTGTGTTGGGAAGGCACTATTTCCTTTGAGATATCTGGTTAGCCTATTGATTATCCGCCGATAATTCGACGACGATTCGTTTCGCGATTAGATTTGTTTTGATGACTTTAATATTCAACTTTTCCTTATACGCATACTAGATGATACCCGCGGCTCCGCCCGCGTTCAGGTTATTTTTGGAAGAAAAGGTATACAATCCATGAAGGCATCTTAAGCTATCATATATTATATATATATATTAGCACTTTTCTATATTTTGCTTTCCCATAGCGTGCATTTTTCCGGGATAAAAAGTGGCCTATGTGCTATTCCAGACTATAAACTATCTCTGTGCCAAATTTCAACCAGATCCGTGCAGCCGTTGTAGCGTAATTAAGCAACAAACATCCATCCACCCATCCATCCAAACATTCGCATTTATAATATTAGTAGAATAATATTATAGTAGGATATGGCTTTAACTACTGTAAGCTTTGTTAGCAATAGTATTTATGCCTGAGGAGCAACAATATTCAGTCTATATTATATACTTGTTCATAACTCGGTATATCCCAACCCATTAGTTCAAGCATTGATAGTTTTTATTCTATCCCAGAAAAATATTATCACTGTTTGATTACAGTAATAAAATAAAGCAACTAGCTATCGTTTATGTGATGATTTAATCAGTATCTAATGACGCAATGACACCCGCATATCATGAATAAGAAATTAATGCGTTACGATTGGTTTTATTGTACTAGCGACATCTAGGATTTGTTTTAAGAACTAATAAATTTGATTATATATTTTTTGCTATACAATGTGCAATTTCTTATATGCAAGTTTAAATAAAACTGAAAATCGCGGTACGAAAGTACGGAGTATCTGTTGATTTTTTTCCACTTTTCTTTCATACCTCATCCCTGATGATGAATGAATTAAATCTATATGGGGTCACAATAAAGGTAACCTCATCGGAAACAAAAAATATCCGAAATCGATCCATATTTCCCAGATTATCGTATAAAATACATAACAAGTTCTGAGAACCTTCTCTTTTTTAACTCCGTTAAATCACAGTTTATGGGAGCGCTATTATTAATTAATAGTAATAATTTATTTCCTCTTAAACTGAATAGCACGTTCATATATGACAATAATCACAACACTAACAAAGGCAAATTGTGTCGAGTCAATGACACTAAATTGTTTCAATGTCTTGCTGGTTGACATTGTTTGTTAGTATTTAATTATCAGTTAGGTACTATTATGTAAATCGTTATCTTCACCGTATGTCTACGGCGTCTATAGGGCGATGTATAATTTATCATAGGTACATGTTGCGGAGAAAGTTTTTCTGTCCAGACAGTTAGGATATCATACAACTGGATTGTTGTAAGCCACATTAAGAACAGAAGGGTTACCATTGACACTGGATTCCAATATAAAATTGGAATTGGGTTCGAAAACTGTACAATTGGGACTCTTAAACGCAACACCAGCACACGCTTTAACTGAATACGGTGGAATTTATAGTAACTAAATGAAATAGAGTATTCACGATCGCTAGTCCGTAAATTTTCTATTTCATTTAGTTGATTGAGTTAGAGTTCCAATATCTTCTAAATTGGATTTGAAACTGTATCAATTTTGAAATTGGAATTGATTTCAAGAGTAGGCCTGCAGTTTAGATTTTTTTTTTTTTTGAACCCAAAGCCTTTTGTATATTGGATTGATTATACGATTTTTGGTTTAGTAAGCGTACAAGGTTGTCATAAAAATATACTGTATGTCAAGGCGCTTCGCTTCCGGCTTGTGCAGTACGTCACAACCTCCAAGGCAGTATGAATACCAGTGACACATTGTTTACGCGCCGGGCGAGGACGACGCATCGCACATGTGTTTATGATTACTGTTTTTTTAAAATGGTTAGTCAGGATTGTTGTCTTTATATGTCTTTTGGTATAACTTCAGAAGAATAATAGACGGGACAATTAAGGCTGTTAGGTTTGAACGTGTCTTCATGATAATAACGCGTTTCGGTTGCGAAGGTTTAAAAAGTTTAAGCGGTACTTAATACTATATCCTGCGCAAACGACCTTGACCATTGACCATGGATGTTGACCGTCTTTTGCCAAAAGGGGACGTAAAAGGATGTCCAAGATGCAGCTTTTTTTATTATGTACGTTTTATTGTATGTTTTATTACGCTGTTTTTAAATTTTGAGTTTTAATATGTTGATAGTAGAGTTACTTTCGAAGAACAACAAATGCACTATAAGTAACCCTTCTGGTTAGATAATACAAAATTCAAACAACGAGGGACAACTAAAAACAAGTCCAAACAAATGTGTCCGGACTGGAAATGTCTCAGAAGCATCACTGTAAATGTTTCAACTTATAACAATAAGAACACCCAACAGTCACACACAGTAAGATACGATATTATGTCGAATGTATCAGGAACTACGAGAAAATTTAGATCTCACAATACCCAGCCGACAAAAATATTTGTTGTTAACATTTGTCTTGGTGGGAAAATCGAACCCACGGCCTCTCGGAGACTGCCGAATACAGCCCTTAGTCATAGCAACATTTGACACCCGAGTTGACATGTGAAACTTCCTGATAAGCAACTGGATAAGGAAAGGAGCGCAGACGAAACGGGGTCGTTTCTTTGTGTTTCGCTACCAATAAACATTGGTTGGTGTGCTAAGTGGTAAGGGCTAAGGCTAGGGGGCTAAGGGCTGGGTAACTGAAATTTTTTGCGATATTTTGGTTGCCTACTCTAAGGTTATATGTCATCTTTTGAGCCTAGTTTAAAGTTTTTTGTTAATTTTTTGGCGCTCAAATCAACTGGCACATGAGCACATTTATTTTAGAAAATAATACTCATAAATGCATGCAATTAGGTCATGAGGATGCAGTACGTGCTTGCTTTTTCTTCCGAAATACAAAAAAATATTTAACCTTTCTCTTGTAACCTTCCAAAAATATCGCTTAAATCGGGAGTTTTTTGAAGACGGTTTTATTTTTATTTAAAAAGTAATTTGTGATTAACACTTTTCCAATGGATAAAATCTTATTTACAAAATCGCGTAGCTTTACGCAGTAAATTGTCTATTCTACCCACACCTTTTTAATATAATATTATTGATTCTACCCATACACTTTTACGTCGTCCCCTAAGTACACAATTCCACGAAGAAGCCCAAGAAAAACAAACAGTACACCTTTCCTTCCGCAAACAGAGGATAGAATAATATTCCACAGTTAGTGCGAGCTGGTGGGCTAAAGTTAGCCACTTGTCTCAAATAGTCGGTTAGAGTAATGGTAGGCCAAGGCTACGCTGCACTACGTACCACCAATTCATGCCAATTACATGCTTGATTTATTACTGACTGTATCCCGACACTCACGTGGAGTTAGGGGTCCATTACTTATGTCTCGTTTGGTTTATTTTATCCCCAAAAGTTCACATGTTGCTATGTCCAGTAATTTTTCGTAGGGTGTTTAATTGCGGACGTTATCTTTGGCCACAATTTGTAATAGAATAACTGTATCAATGGTAGACAGCGGCTTTGCTGTGCCCTGGCATAGCAGAAGTCTATGGGCGGCGGTGACTACTTACCATCAGGTGGCCCGTCCGCTCGTCTGCCTATAGAGGTACTGCCTAAAAGTATTTTCACAGGAAATAAACACACAAAAATATTTACACGTCTGCCTCTAACCGGCGGACGTCATCAGCTGTTTATTATTTGAAAATTGCTTTGAGCGCGTAAACTTATTATTGTTATTATTTCCTCACATTGAACTATTAAAACATTTGAAATGTGTTTTGCATTTGGCTCGATATTCACCTAAATCGCGACTAAACAATATTTAGAGTAGCCAGCTAGTCATATGAGAGATACTAAAAGTGGTAGAGCCACGCTGTAGACATATTTGTCTACAGCATGAATGGGCCGGCTCGACCGGGGTTACTACCCCGGTTAGTACCACTGTCTCACAGAAAACCAACGTAAAGTGACAGTTTACTGTCGCGTTTCGTATGGTAAGTTAGATAACCGGAGGCCCAGATTCCCCCTTCCCTTCCCTAATCCCTATTCCTGTCCTTTAAGGCCGACAACGCATACATGATACTTTCGGTATTGTGGATGTTCATGGGCGGTGGAGATCACTTAACATCAGGTGACCCACTGGCTCGTTTGTCGGGCTATGATATATAAAAAAAAAAACTCTCACCAAGTCGTGAGCAAAAATATCAAAACTTTTTTTGTTTAAATATATGTTATATTAAATATTGTTATAAATTCTGTACATGGTGTGCTTTGTACTAAATTGTTCTTTAGACCTCAGCGACTACATTTTTTTAATAATACTTTAGTGCATTCTATGCATAATAAAATGAATAAACAATTTTACGAAAATTTAGACGAACCTAAGATCATTATAGTATTGTTAATTAAGCCACCGCATAAACCACTAAACCACAAGTCAATAGGATCTAATATAGATGATGAGATGTTGTGAAATGTGGTCAACGGTATGAAATTCAATCAGCCGATATCAGTTACCTATCACTCAGTCACACCGCGGAATATATTTGACAGCCTCCGTGCCGCAGCGGGTAGCCGGTTGTGAAACAGGCGGCCGTGGGTTCGATTCCCGCACCGTGTCAAATGTTTGTGTGACAGACAAATGTTTGTTTCGGGTCTGGATGTTGTGGGACCGTAATCCCTCTTAGTTCTTGATACTTACGATATACATATGACCTATTGTGGGGTCAGAACTATGGGTGATTGTTGGGTGTGTTTATTATTATTTATATAACGGTGCGGTGGTGACTGCCTCAGTGACGCAGTTATAATTGCGTATGCGTTACGACTGCTGTCCTGAGGTCTCGGGTTCGATCCCGGGTCGGGTAAAATGATATTGGGTTTTTCTAACTATAAATTCTCAGTATTAGCCCGGAGTCTGGAACTTGTGCCCGGTGTGGCGATAGGCTCGCCCCTATCACATTATGGGACCGAAATTTGGCGAAAAGTGGGTATACTGGTTTCACCTCTGCCTACCCCTTCGGGGATTACAGGCGTAAGTGGATATACATATCCATATATGTTAATTATGTTATATAACGGTAATTGTTGGACAGTATCCGGTAGCGCCATCTTTTAACTACAACACTAATGTCATGATTCTAAATTCGGTATTTTTGTATTATGCAAACTTGAAAATATTGTAATAGTTCATAGTAATGAATTATACTAGTTATTGCCAATAAATTGTAAATAATTATAAAGTAAAATAGTTATTTAATGTTATGTATAATTTGTGTAAAATATTTATGATATCACAGTGTACTTTTGATTATACAAATAGTCTATATTATATTCTACATAACAATAAATTCAACGAAGGTTAGAATAGAAACATCCTTCAACAGGTGTAATTAATACGAAAAACAACATAATTACACGTAGGTACTAGTTATAATGGATCCACGTGTAAACTAACGTTTTTTACAATAATTAGTGCATCCTGCTGCGTAATAAGGATAATATTGTATGCGCTAGTTCGGATCATATTTCAAAACATGTACAATACATTCATAATGTCTGTTAGGCGAAAATATTAACTAAAATGTCATTTTATTTTATAACGATACTAGCTGTTGCTCGCGACGTCGGCCCTATGGCAGACATTTCTCGTTGAAAAAAATATATTTTTAGATCTTGACAACAGCGCCACTTTTCAAGTCGAGAACTATCCTATATTTAAACCATATATATTTACTAAACTTCATTGAAATCTGTTGGACGGTTTCGGGGATTATGGTGTAGGAACATAGTGGCAATAATAGTGTCAAGATTTAACGCTATACTATTATAAACTCACGTTTTGATACCTATCACCATCTATAACCAACTGATTTTAATATTTGTACGTAATGTGGTAAATTTTTTAAATTATTCAAAAGAGTATTTTTTTTAATTTCATTCATGGAATACTGGCGTTTTTCAAACAACTGGGATAAGCTAAACGAGTTTGAAAAGATACGAAAGTCATGAGGTTTAGCCACGAAATTTCTTTAATTCAGGTTAATAAAGTACATAGTCTAAGTTCGGGAATAAGAACTTTATATAGCTGTGCTAAGTACCCTAAAGACCTAATGTATGAAACATGCCTGATGCTTCAGTTATGTAATGTTTTATTCACATGCTCGGCAAGAGCATTGGCAAGTTGGTTTTGTTTTTTTTTAACCTGGCACGGCAAAGTGACCACACTGCACAAGCGCAGTGCCGTCCAATTAGGGTATCGAGTAGCGAGAAACAATCTATTCTCCACTACACAATCATGCCGATCTGCATCTTCACACTACGCCATGGGCAAGGAGTTGAAGAAGCGGTCAAGGGTCTATTGTCAGAGTACTCACAAGGCCGCAACACGGCCAAACATCGTACACCAACTCTAGAGCCCCGACAAAAACTGGATGTACACTGGCTGATCCCGGAACGCGACACACTTGCTTGTGCCACTAAGGCGGGTTTTACACCCTGTGTACGGTAGTCGCTATCCGGTGGATATGAATATCCTACCACCAGAAAAATATTGTAACAAATAATATTAAAAAAAAATTCATTATAATAATAGATGCAAGAATCTTTTGTACCTTCTAATCGTATGCAGAATTATGATAGTAAAAAAAAAATATGACGACTAATAAAAACAAAGATGCCGGAAGCCCATTGACGTTTAAAAAAAGGGGTGTTAAGGGTTTAAAATTAAGTATAACCGCTAAAACTATGACGAATAATAAAAATAACTCTTTGTCTCTCTTACAGGCTAGCGAATATAATGAAAGAGATAGCACTTCTACCGGAGAACCTCCTGAGGATGCCATCAGTGGGCATGGTCAACCAGTGGTACGAGCGTTCCTTCGAGGAGATCATACAGTTTGAACAGATGGAGCCCGAACCGCCAATTCTGAGCCAGTAAGTTATTTACATTAAAACAATTGAAGAGTCAGGGTTAAGCATTCCAAAACATATCTGTACACATCAACGTCATGTCATCGTGATATCCCATCAAGATCAATTCGCTCCTGGACGTATCGAGAGTATTTGCCAAAGGTTTAAGATTTTTTTTGGGTATAGTTAATAATTGCCATTATTATACAGATAAATACAGATTTATGATAGAATTATAAGACCGCATTATCATTTCCAGAATTATAAATACACAATGGGTGGGACATTGTGTTTTTTGGAAAAATGCATACTTTTTGTTTAAATTTAAAGAACAGATACTTCGAGAATGCGTCTGTTTAAATTTTGCTAAATGAAAATAATAACTGGTACTCAGGTTCTGCGAGCGCCTAGTCCACATTCGCAACCGTCACGCCGACGTGGTGCAGACTATGGCCCAAGGCGTCTTGGAGCTGAAAGAGTCGCATGAAGTAGATCCTGGGATAGAGAACTCCATCCAGTACTTCCTAGACAGGTTCTACATGAGCCGGATATCTATCAGGATGTTAATCAACCAACACAGTGAGTATGAGTATTCCTTTAGTATTTCGGTTGTTTATAAATTGTTAGATCGATACAAAAGATATTCATTGTAATTCAGAAACACCTAGATACTTTTCTTTTTATAACGCCATTATCTGTCCCAATTTGATGAAAGAATAATATTTAAATTTTACAACATCAAAACACCAGGTCACGTGAAGTCTTGTTATAAAAAAAAACTTTAGTTTTTAAGAAACACGGAATGATCACATCATAGTTACCTAGTTGTAGATCAAGATAGTAAAATGTGACACTTCCAAATGGCATTCAATCACTTACACCTGTGAACAACACCAAGTTACACCAAGATATATAGAAAGAAAATAAATTTTATTTGGTCACACAACAACACTTTAGATAACATACATATTAAAAAACACAAGGAGTAATATAATAATAAGAAAAAAACAATTATAGACCCTAACTACACCCGCTACTCCTCAATTCGGAACACCTGTGTCCAAAGTATGACCAAAAAGGCCATAGGCTCAGCATTTGCCAGGTAGTAAAGTACTGTCTGGCGCTGGTATTCTGCCTGGGCCTGATATCGTGCATAAGAAATCTTTGTGTATCCTTCTTGTAAACTCTCCCTTTGTTTCACGATCGATATCATAAATCAAATTATAAACTTTCTTCTTTTTTTATTATAGATAAATTTCAACTCGAGTGTGTTGAAAATTCTCATAAACCTTATTTATTACGTCTAATACATGCCAATCTCCTTCGTTTATTTACACCTTTTACGTGACATTGGTGAAATAGCTTCCTTTTAAGCTAACCTAAAAGAAGAAGAAGAAGAATTCTTGGCTACGCGTAGATTTCTGTATAAGTATAATTTCATTTTTGGCGCCAATCAAAATCCAACCATTTTAGTACATACAGAAACCGAGCATAATAACGAGCCCGTTCTTGATAAGGGCGTAAATGTTATCGCAGTTGCCCTATTTAAACATAAAGGCAACGTCCTTGTGACTCCATCAGTTTGATGAACAACATTGAAACATTTCCAGCGGCTTACCAAATATCATTGAATGAACTATACACTTTAGTGCACTATTAAATAGACAGTGATTTATGGATTGACGCAAATGGAGTGACGTTGGATGACCCAAGTCGTCACGTTTCGAACTAAAACGGAATTGCACTATCCCAAGCTATTTACGAATTACGAGGCATGTTATAGTCGTTTGGTTGAATGTCTAGATTTTTTAACCGATTTAAAAAAATGGTCAACCTGTTCAAATTAACAGTATTTTTGGTACGCGATATATTTATAAAATATTGATTGATTGAGGATAATTTGAATAATTGAATTTACTTTAGTCATAATAAATTGGTTTATCCGTACTAAAATAATAAATAAATTCATTTTTGTCTCCAAAATTAATATTTGAGTTGTCAAAATTACAAAGTTTCTACGATAGTTACGCGAGAGAAAAATTGGAAATTAACGGGAGAAATATTTTAGAAGTTTTTGTAAATACAATCTGTAGTAAGTAAAGATTAAAAAATGAGGTTAATTGTAGTTTCTTGAAATATATGTTATTAGGTACCACACCTTAGTATCTTAAGGTTGCCATTCGATAGAAGTAACTATAATTTACCTTTCGCCATTTTCAAATGAATCTAATTTAATATTTAGCGACCGAAAATATCTGCATAAATCTCGCTATCAAAAATACGGACTACACAATCGATTTAACTAAATGATATTTCTTCACTGTCGCAGGGTCAACTTAACTAACCTATATTTTACTCTGACCTGATTGTATTACTTTATTCATCCCAGTTTGTTCAAAAACAATACAAAGTTAGACAGAAATGGTGTACTAAGCCGAAAAGACATAAACCTAACCGCAAGTTGTACTAATATTTTTTTCAAAAATCCCAATATTTTCCAAAATATTGTGTTAGGAACATAACAAAACTATGCAAGATGGATATTTAAAAGGCAAAAATACAATGTTTATACTTTATTGATTGATTTAGACGGCACTGTTACACATCTCAGTGCTTAATATTAACACACACTCATGTCAGGATTCACTTAAGGTTCTCTTTATAATTAATCTACCAGCATTACCCTTTTAAACTGAACAACGCCATTGAACCGTTTACAATTACTTACTGCCCCGCGAATAAACCACGAATGTTCTCACTACCAACTCACTGCTACACCACTAATCTTCTGAAGTGAACACTGGAGCGCGGAAGGTACTCTGTTTTATATTAAACATTTACTACTCCCACTTTGGTTGTAACTATTAACTACCCCCAACTAGTCTCCTAAATACCTCCGTTATACCTTCGGTATTTCTAATAATAGTAAATACCCTAATAAATGCAGTTCAAATATAAAAAAAAATTGGTAACGTAAACACTACGATCAGCAGTATTTTTAGTTAGGGTCATTGACTTCGAGAAAAAGGTCGTAAATAATATTCAAATGGATGGATATGTACCCCGTACGGCATAGTTAGGTATGGCGGGCGTTACACGGAGCTGCGCTTTGTATTTAGCTGCCAAGTCGTGGCCGTAAATATTGAGTGACTAGGGTGTTACTAAAAATGCACAAAGTTTTTAAAACTACTTAAAATAAATAATGAATAATGTTTAATTTTAATATGAAAATAAAAATGTATTTTTATGATATGATATATTTATGGTAGAAATTGGTATCTGCGATACTTTAAGTTGACCACGGTTTAGTACACCTTTTCTGACTAACCTTGTATTTTTTCTTTAGCCCTTCTCTTCGGTGAAAAAATGGACGCCAAGCAGAGGCATACATACACCCTTTCTGAATAACCTTGTATTTTTCTTTAGCCCTTCTCTTCGGCGAACAAATGGGCGCCAAGCAGGCATCGGTGAACGGGATCGGCAACGGCGGTCGTCATATTGGTTCCATAGACCCGGCGTGTGACATAGCCGCTGTCGTCAGGGACGCGTATGAAAACGCGCGATTCCTTTGTGACAGATACTATCTGGCGTCGCCGGAGCTGCAACTCATGCAGAATGGAGGTGAGTCTTAGAGCCCTACTTACCGAGATGCCATAGCGACCTCGCCGGCTACGTATCCAAACAGTTAATATTCATTATCAGCAGGCCATGTCTATGAAGGGGAAACTTTTTAACCCTTTATTAGCATATTGCGCGCGTGTATAATTTGGCATAGTGAGGGCTATGAAGAAGGAGTGCAGGGAAAATATAATACACTAGCGGACCGTGCAGACGTCGTCCTGCCCGTAAAAGCAACACCACACCGACTGCAGCGCCATCTGCCGAGCTGGTTTGTGAATCTAAACCACCCAGGGCGCCACCCAAACGCATACACAAAAAATCAT
Organism: Laothoe populi; assembly: GCA_905220505.1. Classification (NCBI taxonomy): domain Eukaryota; kingdom Metazoa; phylum Arthropoda; class Insecta; order Lepidoptera; family Sphingidae; genus Laothoe; species Laothoe populi. Next base: position 6,903,739 of record HG992157.1, read on the forward strand.
TCAAATCGGTCCAGCTGTTTAGGAGTTCAGTGACATACACACGAAAAGTAGAATTATATATATAAAGATTAATAAATGTAATAAAGTAAAACATTAATTGCTTACATTTGGACCCTGTTAAGTAGAAAAGAACCAACTGACGTTTTCATACTTTTGAGTAAATGCAGTTTAAAGTTGGACAGCGAATTTATAAATAATACTATGCATTAAATAATTGATGATTAGTTGGGTAATAAAACATGACAAGTTTTTTTTAAGGTAAATGTCATAAAACTGACTGGATCATTTGTGCGCATATGAAACTTTATTAGGAGATTATGGTTATGTATTTAACTCTATTTCATAAGAATGTTGGTTGGATCTTTTCTGCTTAACAGGTTCTATTTATACTGTCAACGTCAAACACCATAACACACGCTAATGGCATATGTGTTCACGCTCTCGGTTGACGTAATAGAACAAAATAAAAAAAGTAACCATTATAGAAGGGCAATATCAACGTGTGTGCCGTACACTGGGTGTAAAATCCGCCATAGTGGCACACGCAAGTGTGTCGCGTTCCGGGATCAGCCAATGTACACCCGGTTTTTGTCGGGGGTCTAGAGTTGGGCACGATGTTTTGCTGTTGCGGCCTTCTGAATACTCTGACACTAGAACCTCGACCGCTTCTTCACATTCTTGCCCATAGCGTAGTGTGAAGAAGCAGATCGGCATGATTGTGTAGCGCGGGATAGATTGTTTCTCGCTACTCGATACCCTAATTAGACGGCACTGCGCTTGTGCAGTGTGGTAACGTTGCCGTGCCAGGATAAAAAAAAAATATACGATTGTTTGTTTTTCCTTAATAAAATTAAATAAATTGTTATTTAATATCTTATTGTCTAATTTCGACTACCGGGCGATTAGTTAAATTAAATTCTTATAATACAGTGGCGAGTGAACGACCCATGCCCATCGTGTACGTGCCCTCCCATCTCTACCACATGCTGTTCGAGCTGTTCAAGAACGCCATGCGAGCTGTCATGGAGAACCACGAGGTGGCGCCACCGCCCATACAAGTCAACCTCGTGCTGGGGAAGGAAGATGTGTCTGTAAAGGTACTATGATTATTTCATTATAGAATAGCGTAGTTTCCTGTGTTTAATTTTGTACATTATTCGTTATGCAACCGAATATATTACGCAAAAGACACCCTTTTGCGAAAACAGAATCGAAATTTCTTGAAAAATTAGTCCACAATTTTAATATTGGCTTGAGCCAAAATGTTTGCATAGTGGGAACATACCACTATCTCCCTCGCACGACGGCACAGTAATGGCCATTCTGAGAACCGTGACGTCACGGGTCATATCATGTATCCTTTTACTGTTATTTAATAATTACCCCTTCCAGCAGATTTGAATGGAGTCTAATTTACTTATTTATGTTCGGATTTATAATATTTTATCGATACTCGATTTTAGGTAATGTAAATAATTGATTGAAATATAAAAAAAAATGTGTCAACTACCTTAATTCATTTTTCCAGTGGGAAACTTCACTATCTCGAGTTCAAATCCCAGGTCGTTCAATGACAATTTGTTTTTAGATTTTAAAAACTACATATCAGTTGATCGATTTCATGGATTCATTAAATATTTATTTATTTGTATATTATTACACCAACAGCATAACATATTATTATTATATAAATTAATACTTACTTTAATAAGTAGAATAAATTAATAATAAACAACATGCAATTTTAAAAACAATAAATGCAACGAAACGATACTTATATTAAATTTACATTTCATATTTTGATTTGGTTTACTAGTTACACTTCTGCCTACCCTTTTGAGTAAATAGGCATGAGCTAATAATACTTATTTGTTGCAGATGTCTGACAAAGGAGGCGGTATTCCACGGAGCGTGTCAGACCTCCTGTTCAAGTACATGTACAGTACGGCACCGCAGCCGTCTAAATCAGACTCTCACACCGTGCCGCTGGCTGGTAAGAACATGTTATTTTTTTTATTTAGGCATTTCACAGCCTCCGTGGCGCAGTAGGCGAGTAGCCTGTGAAACGAGAGAGGCCGTGGGTTCGACTCCCACACCAGGACAAATGACAGACAGATATTTGTGTCCGGAGTCTGGTTGTTGTCCGAAAGTCTCTCGTAGTCCCTGATACCCACAACACAAGACTTGTATTAAGATACCACACTAAGGTGTGGGATCGGGGCTGTGTGTGTGACTGTTGGGTGTATTTACTTATTATTTGAACCTGGAAATATCACTCGCCATACCAACAGCAGTATGCTACATGTCTATACTTGTCGAGCATACGTACACAAAAAGGTTTAATGAAACAACGATCAAATGCTTATCGTTTCTAATCACGAGCTCACAATCACGAATAACAAGTAACATAGCAATAAAAAGTGTAGTCGTAAATAAAGTTTAATAGTGGTCGTAAAATATTAATACTCGTATATTTTTCAGGGTACGGGTACGGTCTGCCAATATCTCGACTGTACGCGCGGTACTTCCACGGAGACCTAGTGCTTATGTCCTGTGAAGGGTATGGCACTGACGCTGTCATATACCTTAAGGTAAGGAGTACAATGTTTTTGGATTTATAGCTTCTCCAGCCAATACTAAATTAAGTCTACAGCGAAGTTTAAGTCTTTATCGATACTAAATTAAGTCTTTACCGATACTAAATTAAGTCTTTACCGACACTAAATTAGGTCTTTACTGATACTAAATTAAGTCTTTACCGATACTAAATTAGGTCTTTACTGATACTAAATTAAGTCTTTACCGATACTAAATTAAGTCTTTACCGACACTAAATTAGGTCTTTACCGATACTATATTAAGTCTTTACCGATACTAAATTAGGTCTTTACCGATACTAAATTAAGTCTTTACCGATACTAAATTAGGTCTTTACTGATACTAAATTAAGTCTTTACCGATACTAAATTAAGTCTTTACCGATACTAAATTAAGTCTTTACCGATACTAAATTAAGTCTTTACCGACACTAAATTAGGTCTTTACTGATACTAAATTAAGTCTTTACCGATACTATATTAAGTCTTTACCGATACTAAATTAAGTCTTTACCGATACTAAATTAAGTCTTTACCGATACTAAATTAAGTCTTTACCGATACTAAATTAAGTCTTTACCGATACTAAATTAAGTCTTTACCGATACTAAATTAAGTCTTTACCGATACTAAATTAAGTCTTTACCGATACTAAATTAAGTCTTTACCGATACTATATTAAGTCTTTACCGATACTAAATTAAGTCTTTACCGATACTAAATTAAGTCTTTACCGATACTATATTAAGTCTTTACCGATACTAAATTAAGTCTTTACCGATACTAAATTAAGTCTTTACCGATACTAAATTAAGTCTTTACCGATACTAAATTAAGTCTTTACCGATACTAAATTAGGTCTTTACTGATACTAAATTAACTAAGTATTACAGCGAGGTCTAAAGTTCGATGGGTCCTATGAAGAGGCAAAAAACTTAACAAAAGTGGCTCACAAACCTTAATTCTGGTATATTTGAGTACAGACCTCTACTAATGAGAGGTGTTAGGCTTTAGTCCACCACGCTGGCTTAATGCGAGTTGGTAGACTTCAAATACCTTAGAAATTCGTATAAGAATTCTCAGGTATGCAGGTTTTCTCACGTTATTTTCGTTCATCCTTAAAGCAAGTCATAACAATGAATATACACGTAACTTTTAGAAACGCCAGCGGTATATACCATTTGATTTGGTTTCGAACATACGATTTGCGTTTTGACAGGCCGTACAACTAGGCTATCGCTGCTATTCTATTCTAATACAAAATATTTTAAAGTATATATTATATTTAAAATATTGTTGTATTGTATACATAAGCTGATATGCCTTCTCTAAAAAATACTTTTTTTAATGTACTGACTTGTCATAAGAGCTATGTAATTGCCTACATGATCAATCTCTCTCTCTCTCTCAAGTCGGTCCCTCATGTCTGAGGATCGTGGTCAGCATCAGGGTTGTATCTGGAGCGGATGAACTGCCTCCACCGGGTTCTGTCCAGCGCGTCTCCCACGACCGTGTAGAATTTGGAGGACGACGAGTCCTTTACTTAGTCAGTCCATCTTGTTGGAGCACGACCGCGCGATCTTCTGCCTTCGGTGTTCCCAACCACAATCAGTTTTTCCAAACTGTCTTCGCTTCTGCGCACTGTGTGGCCGAAATACGAGTGAATGCGCTGCTGGCATATGTTGGCCAGACGGGTTTTTATTTGTAGTTGTGTCAGGATCGATGCATTGGTGCGCTTCGCAGTCCAAGGTATTCGTAGCATTCGCCTCCAGCACCACATCTCGAGTGCATCAATCCTTTGCCTTTCTCGGGCTATGATTGTCCACGTTTCTACTCCATACAGGAAGATAGGGAATACCAAGGCTCGTATCAATCTAATCTTGGTTTTGATACCAATTCCTCTTTTCTTCCAGATGTTATTTAAACGGGTCATAGCATCTTTTGCCATCCCAATTCGTCGTTTTATCTCGGGGACACAACTGCCGTCATTGCAGATTTGGGAGCCCAGGTAGATGTAGCGGTCGACAATATTGATGCCAGGTATATTGCACGTGGTATTTGTTAGCTTTCTAGCTCGATCCACTATCATTACCTTGGTTTTCGCTCTGTTCACTGCGAGGCCAATGTTGCCACTTTCTAATTCGAGTCCTTGGAACAGCTCACTCATATCCTCCATGGACGTTGCCAAGAGAATGGTGTCATCGGCATAGCGGAGATTTGATAATCTCTTTCCACCTATCGGGAAACCCTTCTCCCAGTTATCGATGGTTCTTCGGATAATGTACTCTCCATATATGTTAAAAAGTGCAGGGGACAAGATGCATCCCTGTCTTACTCCTTTTTTAGTTTGGAACATATTGGAGCATTCTGTGCCTATCCTGATGAAAGAACGGTTTTCTGCGTACAGACTCTGGATTAACGCGACTAGGTGTTCTGGAGCTCCCATTTCGAGCAGCACATTCCACAATTTGTCCCATTGCACGCAGTCAAAAGCCTTTGTGTAATCAATAAAGCATAGGACCACTGGGCTATTGAATTCCCTACTCTTCTCGATGACTTGGCGGACGTTAAGTATTTGTTCCCGCGTTCCTCTGCCTTTAACGAAACCTGCCTGCTCTTCGGGTATCTGCCTGCGTAAAAAGTAGTTAAGACGTCGATTAATTACATGGAGGAGGATCTTACTCGCATGAGATATTAGCGCTATAGTCCTGTAATTCCCACAGTCTTTTGAAGAGCCTTTTTTATGTAAAGGTATAAACACCGATTCTGTCCAGTCTTCTGGCCATTTACCAGTATTCCAGATGGTATTACAGATTCCGGTGATAGCCTTTGTACCTCGGTGACCTAGGTTTTTTAGTATTTCGGCTGTAATAGCATCCTTACCTGGTGTTTTCTTGCACTTCAGAGCTTTGATAGCATGCTCAATTTCTGATGGTACGATATCAGGCTCTTCTGTCGTCCATGTAATATTAGCGCTAGTAGGCTCTCCCGTGTCGTATAGCTCCGCGCAGTAGTTCTTCCAGCGTTCTAAAACCTGGGCCACATTCGTAAGTAGACGCCCGTCCTTATCTTCGATGGCACAGGTTCTCGGTTTACGCGTTCCAGTGAGTTCTTTTACTTTTTGAAAATGATATCTGGTTTCGTTTTTAAGCGAGTGCTGTTCGAGTTCGAGACAGATTTCGTTAATGTGGTTGTCATAATCTTTTCGACAGCGTAGTTGAACTTGGCGGCTCAGTTCTGCATACCGCTGCTGATCTTCAGTTGAACTTATACCGTTCTCTTTTAGTTCCCGTCTCTCAAGGATGATTTTGGCCGTCTCAGGTGTGATGAACTTTTTCATAACGGGTTTCATAAGTTTATTATCCTTTGCTGTTTCCTCTATCATCCTTTTGAAACAATCCCATTTACTCTCGCTGTCTGTCATGCCATTTGGGAAGTCTCCTATCCTTTGTTCGAAATCTTCTTTGAAGCCACAAATGTTTACACTTTGCATGTGTAAACATTTGACAACATGATCAATAAACGATTTCAATTCATTTGGTTTTTGTACAAAAACAGGTATCTTTATAAGTATGTGGCCCGTATGTACCTATAGTACATACATTTTGCATGCACTTATCATTCAAAACACACGCGAATATTCTTACCTTGAGGATGATTTCTTATCATATCCGTCAAAATGTTTATTTTTCAAATAAAACTTTACAAGTGTATTATTTTTTAACAGCTTATCGGGAATAAATATATTATCTCTTATAAGAATAAAAATTAGGTTTCACTAAAGTTTTATTAGAGTTATAACGGTGTTGGAATAAGACAGATTTCACTTATACGATTTACTTTATTTATATACAAATAATAAATAATACTAGCCCTGTATTAAACATTGTCCCATTGCTGGGCACGGTCCTCCTCTACTAAAGAGAGGGTTTAGGCCTTAGTCCAACACGCTGGCCTAATGTGGGTTGGTAGACTTCACATACCTTCGAAATTCTTATGAGGTATTTTGCAAGTATGCAGGTTTCCTCACGATGTTTTCCTTCACCGTTAAAGCAAGATATAATTAACGTTTAATACACACGTAACTTAAGAAACTAAGAGGTGTATGCCATATGGGTTTGTTGTTGTGTACCAATATTTAAGTAAATATTGTGACCTATTCTTTCAACAATTTTGATTCAGTGTTCGCAATTCTTCTTTTGCGTATTATATACGGTTGTATATCGAATTATATGTAAAAATAAACACATGAAACTACTATTTAAAATCTTGTTGCAGGCTCTAACAAACGAAGCGAACGAGCTACTGCCAGTGTTCAACAGAACATCGTCGAAGTTCTATCGACCGACGTCCCAGCTGGCGGACTGGTCCGGCTCTATCAACACCAGCCAGTGTCGCCGGGAGAAGGTCTCCCCTCTCTCACCCCCACTCTCCAACAGTCTATAGTGCGAGCGAGAGGAGTGAGCTCTCACTCCTGCACTTGGGACTTAGCATGGATGGAAGTGGGCGATTTATTCGGGACTGAGAAACACCGGCGTGGTGTGAAGGCTGATGATTGACTTTAATGTGTTGTGTAGTAACGGCTTTATCTTTCCAGAATGAAGACTACGGCTCGCTGAATTTATTTTGTAGTCATGAAGATATTAAAATATTTGATTTTTAAATTCAGCTTGTAATCTGAGTTATTCGGTGACGCTTATTGTTGTAAGACTCGGATTAATAAAGTTGGTTCAATAAATATGCCTTAGATTATATGTACAGCAACGTTAGAGTGCAAATTAAAAGTTAGAATTCGCTATGAAATTTATAAGTTGAATATAAAATTTCAATAGTTCGATCTAGGTCTGTAATGTGTAAAAATCTGTAAAAACTAATTTCGCGTCTCAAAAATCCTGAAAATTATCCAAAGAAATCTTTTGAGATTTAAATCATTAGATAATCCAAAGAAAAATTAGTAAACGTATTAAAACTGGGAATAAGTTGTTACAGATTTAGTTTATGAACATTTGATAAACCTTATCTAAATCTTTTTGTTTTTTGGAGAAGGCACTTTTTACTTTTGTGTGATGAATATTTTAGAGTAAAATGTCGACTTTATCAATAGACGTACGAGCGCATATCGATATTCGCTCTAGTAACTACGGAAAAAGATATTGAAGGTATTCTATTAAAATATCATTATGAATAGATTAATAGAGGCAGTATGACTGTTAGTAAGGTTGATTCTTGTACATAAAAATAAGAAGCCCATAGATGTATTAAAAATTAGATACGACATATAAATCTAAAAAATGTATATATCAGTTCCAATATATTGTATATTGTCAGGAAATATAACGATATTTTGATTTTAAATAAGTACATGTTAACTGTAAGAAATGTGATTTATAAGTTCAATTTGTATTTGTTGTGTACTTTTTTTTATTAATCCATTTATATTCAGTATCAATATGTTACAATGATGTTTATACATCTGCGTAATGTTAATCTAGATTAGACAAGATTTTTGTAAAAAAAATGTAGGTTACATATGAATAATACATGAAGTCGAACCCACTACCGCACCAAAATTAGTTTAACCAAAGCCATCTGTGATGGACACTGGTAACAACACGAAAAAGCCGATATGCACCCTTATTGATAAGCAAATTTCAAGCCTATGTCTCTGAACATAAAGATTAATTTTAGCTTGAAATATTCTCACAACTTCATATATTATAACTTTATATATTAAGACCCAGACCATATAGAAATAAGGTAAAGTCAACTCTACAGTAGTCGCAAACTGCAGGAGGCGGCGGGACCCGTCTCACATATTATCTGTAGGTCGCGTCTAAGAATGTCATAAGACCTGTCTATAGTAATTGATCTGAAGAGTATTTTTCATAAATTTTTCGAAGGTTAACTTTTACAGTCACGTGTCAGAGAGATCTAACTTTTCAAACACAATAAGTTGGTAATGATAAAAATTTGCCAGTTAAATGTTTTTTTTAGTTTTGATCTCTAAAATAACAATATTTACAATATGATAATAAATAATCATAGCTTTACAAACTTTATCGTTTTGTTTAAACTTATAAAAAAACAATAGTTTTCCTTCAGAAAACAAATGCTAAATAACACTTAAGTAGGAGGCGTATGCTATTAAAATGTCACTATAGATCAAAACATTTCCATAACCTGCATATAAATAATGTAATGATGTAAAAAGTTAGTGACGCCATCATATCAAACTAGAATGTTCGATGCTTTTCTATGAATTGGGTTACAAGTTATACATTTTGTATACACATAAACGTATGTAAATGTTCATGTGCATTTTGTAAATAGTATAATATACAACATTAGTTTTAGTATACTACAATGCCGAAAGTAGTTTGTTGAGATTCAGTATCACAATCCATTGCACTATTTTCTAACATATTATATGTGTATCCCAAAAACATATAAAAATGATCGTCACGCTGGTTACCTTGTTTATTACTTAATAAAAATCCGGCGCGTGTCGGTCGCTCATCGATACATACCTACCTAACCTCAGATGGCCGCTAAAAGGGTCAATGTCCGCGTATGTCCATGCGTCGTACAAGAAACGGGATAAATTATTTTTGCATGTCACCGCGTGAGTTTTCCTTATTACTATAATATGACATATTTATCTAATCTTTTATACCAAAATCTAAGTTGGGTGTTTCGGCTTTATGGTATACAAAAACTAATATTGTATAGGCAGTGTACTGTAGTATTAACAAAATAATGTGAATCCAGCTGTATAGTTAGATTATCAGAAATATTGTTATTTTTGCTGGTGGTAGGATATTCTTATCCACCCGGATTGCGGCCACCGTACACAGGGTGTAAAAACCGCCATAGTGGCACACGCAAGCGTGTCGCGTTCCGGGGTCAGCCAGTGTATATCCGGTTTTTGTCGGGGGTCTAGAGTTGGGGTACGATGTCTGGTCGTCTTGCGGCCTTCTGGGTACTCTGACACTAAACCTCCGACCGCTTCTTCACCTTCTTGCGCATGGCGTAGTGTGAAGAAGCAGGCCGGCATGATTGTGTTGAGTAGTACTACTCGATACTCTAATTGGACGGCACTGCGCTTAGATGTAATGTGTTCACTTTACCATGCCAAGATAAAAAAAAATAGGTAGTTGAAATTTTTCGTGCACTAGGTAGATAATGTTATAACTCATATGTGTTACAAATACGTTTAGAGTATAACAGTGATGAAAACAAGCGCGCATTCCGGTGAGATCCTCAGATATTCGAGGGACACTACCTACTATTACTAAACAATATGCAACATTATATACCTAAGCAATATTTCTGACTTTCAAAATAACACATACCTCCAGACAACCAATAATAAAATATAATTGCTATAAAATATTTTTCTACTCAAGCCTCATAATGTAAGTAACATAGTTAACTGTGCAGCTCGTTTTAAATTATAAATATTGTGTGGTGAGATGTTAACGTGAATGTGTATTAGTAATTAAATAAGCCATGTACACTGTATTTCATTGGTGCCATAATTGTTTACTAGACAGAGAATATTTAAAGCTTGAACACGCTAAATCTGTGAGATTATAGAAACCACTAACTCTGCAGCGGGCGAGTAGCCGGCTGTGAAACGAGAGGCTGTGGGTTCGGTTCCCGCACCGAGACGAATGTTTGTGTGACACAGATATTTGTTTCGGGTCTAGGTGTCGTCGGTTGTCCCTCGTAGTTCTTAACACTCACTATACAAGTTTTCCTTAGTGCGGGGTCAGAACTATGTGTTGTGTTGGGTGGATTTATTTATTTTGAAAATTATGAACATAAATATTTTGTTCCATGGTATTGATTTCTTGCACGCATTCACGTTGATGGAAAATTGCGGTAAAGTGTGGTTTGGAGTTTTTGATATTATACGCGTGGTCATGTACCTGGACGTAATGTCTTTACTCATTTGCATTTTACAGTACATTGTTAAGTTTTATTCCAGACTTGATTCTATGTAACTTGTAGATATCGATAAGCAGATAATTATTTAATTTTTACAAATAAATATTATTAAATAGTCACCAGTTGTTTATTTCTAAACCTTTGACAAAAATTACATAAAATGTTGTATTATCGTTGGTACAAGAATAAGTTTAAAATAAAATACAAGTAATGTGCAAACTTTCCTGCAAGCTCTCTCGCTCGGCGATATACAATGTGGTATGTACCAACTTGAATAAGATGGTGGGTGGCTGATGGGGAGGTCACATCCAACAGTGGACGGCAATAGGCTAGGCTATAAGAGTAGTATGTACCTACTAATTGATGTCTACTATTTATGCATGTCATGGGACCGTAATAGCTCGCAGTTCCCAATAGGTACCGAAGATACAGGTTATAATAATAACTATAACTTAATTGCCCAGGAAAGCGATAGTTCTCAGTTCCGATGCATGTTTGTGAGTTTTTAATTCCATAATTTGTTGTCGGTTCGATATAATTGGACATAATGTATGGTGGTAGCATACCCAACAGTCTATTAAAAATAGTAATATTACATAATGTGCTTCGAAAGTGAGTTCTCTGAACTTAGAATCGTAAATCAAGCCATTTTTTCGTTCCTTGAACTATAAGCAACCTGTTGTACATTTTGTAGACTTCATCATAGCTACAATATCTCAAGAAAAAGAAATTATTGTGATCGATAAAACTTAAAAAACAGTTCTTGTGAACGAACATTTGACCGACTTACAGAATTCATTTAGGTAACTTCGGGCCCGATGTTTACAAAGTTTCTTTGAAATTTTTACCAACTCTTATTTTTTTGACATTGGCAAAATCACTGTTGAAACGGTGGAGCCATCTAATTTATAAAGGAAGAAGAACTCGAGGAGTCAAACAACAATAGTAGGACAATATGTGGTGTGGAGTATGTACTATTCTATGCTTTTGCATTTGGTAGTGTCCATTTAAAAAAGATACGTTCTTTTATCTGTAGAACCATCTATTGAGTGACATTTCAACATGATGATGCTAATTTCAGAATACTTTAAATCGCCGATATGTGTATGCGTAGTATAAACTTCTACATTTGTTTGGTTTATAGAGGATTGTCAAAACGAACATCTAAATATTCCATAACCACAGGCTCCGTAAAGTCAAGAAATGTAACATGCATACTATGTTTTTCCTTGTTTTACATTAGAAAAATCATTTTCGCAGGAACAGGAAAACATATTGAAAAATTGTCTGCAACTATTGAAATGCGCACTATAACTCTGAAACGTGTTACTGCCAAGTGCCAAGTGCCAGCTGTATATTTTTTAGGTTATGGGAAATTGGAAATTGCATTGAACTTAGAAAAGTTTTAAAATGAAGATTTATACAAACAAAAACAATACTTCAACCTTGAAGTTATTAATAGCGGCAAATTTAGCCGGAAAGAAAGTTACTGTAGAAGAAGCCAGTTTTGAAGGTAGATTCTTTTTTAATAATTTAATGAAAACTCACCCATTTTTCCAAAATATTAGAAGAAATACAGCTTTATAGTATTTTTCTTACTATGGTTACTATTATGGGTATACGTTACGTAGAAGTTCGTAGAAACAACAAAGAGTTTCCCTTCATTGTTGCATCAGAAAGAATTTCTACCTTAAGTATATGAATAGCTTATTTTTCCTGTTCCTTCGAACACGCTACAAGCTTTGCATGCATCGTGCCTCGACTCATACGAGATGGGACAAAAGATCCCAAATTTATTCTAAAATCTACCTTTTGTTGTGTATTTTATAAAACACTTATGCATACATACTAACAAAATAACTGTATCTTAAGTTTATTGTCCCGTTTTATTGTATTTTAACCTGTCAAGACAATGTATAAAAGCCATCTCCCAAAAACTTGAAAGCCACAGAAAGAAACAGGCCGGCATGATTGTGTTGAGTAGCAGGGGATGGATTATCTCTCCTTACTCGATACTCTAATACGATTGCACTGCACTTACCATCGGGTGCAGTGTGGTCGCTTTGCCGTGCCAGAATATAAAAAAAAGCTACTGCTCTTACCATTATTTACTTTACTAATTTACTCTATCTTTGGCATGGTGGTTGCGGGTTATATTGAGGCTGGCGTGATTGCAGATGTATTCGCAGGGCCGCGCCAGTTGCCGCTACTCGAGGTGGACCCAGAGCTCACATTCTTCTCAAGTAATGCGGCTACACAATATCTTTTCCCAATATTGGACCTATCAGAAGATGGGCAATGGTGAGTGGCAACTCTGAAAAGCTGGTGGGAGGATATCTGATAAATATTTATACCCAACTATATATCAATCATAGTATTTGTGGAATATAACCTACAAGTGCTGCTTTAGGCTGTCAAAATTCTAGCAGACTGAGAAATCCAAAATTTCTCAACTATTAATATTGTCGCAAGAGTCCACTCTAAACTTTGAGCCTATAAAGTGAGGGTGGAAAATGTTTAGAATGTTGATATAGATTTCAACGTTGACAGAAAAAATAATAATATACCAATGCAGAACTTGGCCAATCATCTCATATCTACTCACTACTTCTAGTTTTTTGATATTTATCAAAATAAAGTTGTCATCCCCACTTAGTTACATTCACCTTTGGCTTTAATGATTAATAATAACGGAGTCAAAGTTATCCAATCCCTTGAATCCTATAAAGCTAATTTATTCATACATTTTCAGCCAACAACTGCAGGAATGGGAAGCAACTCGTTTGCAGCCGGCTATAGCTGCTGTCGTTTCATCCAAGACGGTGCCCTCAGATCTTAAACAAACCCTCCAATCGTGTTTACAAACAGTTGACATGTTACTACAGAAAAACAAGTATATGCTCGGTGTAAGTATTGTGATTATTGATATTATTCTATTGATAGTGTAAACATGTTTCATTACATTCAAACTGCTGTCTTTTATGGCAACACCAATGTACCTAAAAGCTGTATTCTTTATTACTTATTATCAAGCAGCAATAGCCTAGTTGGTTGCGGTACATACTGTCAAGACGAAAGTCGTATGTTCGAAACCCAAATGCATACACCTCAGACTTTTCTAAAGTAGTGTGTGTAAAAGATTAATTATTGCTTGCTTTAACGGTGAAGGAAAACATCATGAGAAAACCTGCATACCTTAGAATTCTAATAAGAATTTCAAAGGTATGTGAACTCTACCAACCCGCATTAGGCTAGTGTGGTGGGTTAAGGCCTAACCCCTCTCATTAGTAGAGAAGGCCTGTGCCCAGTTGTAGGACAATGTTAAAAACAGGGCTAGTATTATTGTTTATTATTATTATCAGGAGAAGCTGTCAGCAGCCGACATAGCGATATGGAGTACATTGTATCCGCTGCAGCACAACAATGATCTCAAACAACAGTATATGAACGATTACAGTAACCTGGCGCAGTGGGGTCAAGAACTTGCTGCTGCTAAAGCTGTACAGGTAACCTAATATAAAACATACTCAATAAAATTATTATAAACATTTAAGTAAGGGTTTTTAAATACAGTGTAAACTCCATGTAACGTCACTCTATTTAACGACAAACTCTCTTAAGCGTCGAAATCAATTGGCTTTGGTTGGTTTAGCTTGTTTTTCATACAATGTTTCACTCTATATAGCATTACACCCACTCTCAATAACGACAACAATTAAGTTGCTAAAATTAGTAAAAACTGCGCAGCTGTGTACGATCTATTGTCGCTTTATTATCCTAGCCCGCAATAAACTCGACTGTCGGCATCATGCATACCGAACTTTCTAAGAAATTCATTCTTTTGTTTACAAATTGGGATTGCTTGCACGTGTAGACTGTTATTGACCATGATTCATAACTAGGAGTCATGGATTATCTATACCTTATCATATTCTTAGTTGCTCACAAACTTGCAAACTGTAAACATGGCTACTAAAAGAAAATCACTGTGTATTGACGAAAAAGTTTTACTGATACGCGCAATAGAAACGGGAGAGAAGATAAGTGATGTTGGCAAACGCTTTGGATTTAGTCGCTCTACCGTGTCCACAATATGGAAAAATAAAGAAAAAATCCTCCACGCTGCGGGCGAGGGAAAATCTTCCAAAAAATTAAAGAAACCTATATACGAAGATTTGGATAAAGCTGTACTATCATGGTTTCATCGACAGCGCCAGAATAATATGCCTATCTCGGGGCCGCTCGTGAAAGCTAAGGCGGAGAATTTTGCTGCTGAACTTGGTTTAACTTCTTTCAAAGCATCAGAAGGATGGCTCGGAAAATTCAAGCAGCGTCATCATATCAACTATGGTAAAATAAGTGGGGAAGCACGAAGTGTTGATACAAATGTGACTCATGATTGGATTAACAGAGTGTGGTCAAAATTCATAGAAAAATACGCCCCAAGTGACATTTTCAATGCTGATGAAGCAGGAATTTTCTATAAGTTGACTCCAGATAAAACTCTCAAATTTAAAGGGGAAAAGTGTGTGGGAGGAAAGCTTTCCAAGGAACGTATTACGGTGCTTGTGGCTGCTAATATAGATGGCACAGAGAAAAAAAAGCTACTAATAATAGGCAATTCGAAAAATCCGCGCTGTTTTAAGAACATCAAAAAATTGCCAGTGACGTATAAAGCTAATAAATCAGCTTGGATGACCAGTCAACTTTTTGAAGAAGAAGTGCGAAAGTGGGATGCAGAATTAAAGGGACGAAAAATTTTACTTCTTGTTGACAACTGCCCTGCCCACCCTTTTATATCAAACCTTCAAAACATAGAGTTGGCATTTCTTCCTCCAAATACGACTAGTGTCTTACAGCCAATGGACCAGAGTGTGATTAAAAGCCTCAAGGGTCACTACAGAAGGAAATTATTGATGGAGCTAGTCGAATCTGAGGGTAAAACTTCTGTTAATATGCTGCATGCAGTAAATTTTTTATCTAAAGCCTGGGAAGAAGTGACACCCACAACTATACAGCACTCTTTTCGACATGCTGGACTTTGTACCAATTCTACGAGTGATGAGGTGGAAACAGAATCTGAGTTTGAAAGCGACGACGACCTTCCATTAACTGAGTGGATTCAACAATTCAACATGGCAGGAAATACGGTAAATCTTCAAACCTACATTGAAGTGGACGACCGCCTGCTTACAACGGCTTCACTCACAGACGAAGAAATTTTGGATTCAGTGAGAAAAACTGAGGATCAAGAACAAGGTGATGAAGAAGATGAGACGGATGAGCCTGAGCTTCCGCCGAGCATTAAAGAAGCTCTGGAAGCAGCAAAATTATTGGAAAAATATTTCCTTTATAACCAAGATGCCTCAGTATTGCTAGATATTAATAAAATAACTAAAAAAATACAACAAAATTACTGGTGCAGCAAAAGACGTCAGACAAAAATAACAGACTATACTCAATAGCGTTCAAATAACATTCTTTTTTATGCACATAACTACTAACAATAGTCAGAAATAAACTTTTTATTTTTCTAATTCTGATGTTTCTTCTCTCCATTTAACGACAACTCTCTATAACGCCATAAAATGCACAGTCCCTTCAGTGTCGCTATATAGAGTTTACACTGTACATAGATTTCTATAAAGCTATATTTATCATATATTTTCTTAAACAGCGATTAGGATAGCTATCAATAAATTCTTTAAGAATTAACATACTCCCTAAATATGTTATTTCTTGTGCTCATAATGAACTAAATAATAAATATCTCCCATGAACCAGAATATTTATTAGCTAACTAAATCTGTTTAGTTGGTTTTTAATACAAACACTATATTATTAATTTTCCCTTTAGAAATATACAGGCTAAAGTTTAATGAGTTATATGACTTCGACCAACATGACTTGTAGCCATATTATTATGCTTCTGTAATAAAGCATTATTGATTAATAAATAGATAGATTCATACATTACAATGTAAAGTACACCATGTCTTATAGGAAGCAGTGAAGCAGTGGGGTGGAAATCCTGAAGGTCCGTTTGGAGCGTTATCATCTCTTGGCATTCCACAAGTGGCCAGTCTGGCCTCACCAATCAGGTGAGTTATATGTTACCTGACTTCAAAAAAAGCAGGTTCTCAATTTGTTGGAATCTTTTTTTTATGTATGTTCCCCGATTACTCGAAGATGCCTGGACTGATTCGAGAAAATAAATAAAAGAAAAAAACTATATATATATACTTACTATATACTTCACAGGTGGTCCCATTGGCACCAAGTCAGGATCTGATGATGTGATCTCGGAAAAATCTAGGGTAACCTTCAAATTGTATAGGGGCGCATAATGTGTTTTTTATTGAAGTTGGTGTACTTTTTGATGCTATCACAATGTTTTTTTATTATTATGCATTTATAGTATGGTCAGTTTAAGATCTAGGTTAATCTGAGAAGTATGGAATGAAAAAGAACTATCACAATACTAATCTGGCTTTACTCTTCACAAGTACCCTTATAGTCGATGTCTATCCTGCATAAACACAAAATCAAACAAGGACTACCTCACCTTAAAAAATCATCTCATCTTAAAATTATGCACTTGTACTAGTAAGTTGAATTTTTTATAAGGGTTGAGTGTCACTAATAAAAACTTGTTAATAAACGATATAAATGGTTTGTAAGTAAATTTGGCACTATAGTGTCCTGGCAAAAAGTCACATGAGGTAGTTGAATGAAATCAAGTGATATGTTCTGTTATGTGAAGTTCTGATGAGAACACTAAACATAAACCTTATGAATGTTGAAGCATTCCAAAGTGTTCTCACAGAGCCTCATTCGAATGCGGCTTTTTTATTATTTAGGAGTTCTTGTAAAAAACATGATAAAGAGAGAGAGAGGCTGACATGATTGTTACAAAGACCAAAAGACTCTAAAAATAGATATCGTTTTTTTAGTTCTCCAGATGATGGCACCGTAGTGGAGGCAGGACCGACCCCGGAAGAAGTGGAAGCGGCCAGAGAGAACTGGCTCAACGGACTCAAGAACCTCCAGGAACCGCTCAAACAAGATAAAATAGTGTGAGTCATTGAGTAATCTGCTACTAATAAACCTACATATCGTCGGTGATACTGCAAAACGAGCTATGTCACAAAGAACTGATTTTACAGCAGAGACAAAAAACTTTTTTTTTATTGTTAAATAATTCGCTAAGTGTATGACATGCATATAAAGATATAACGCTAATAAGATCTATATTATAATAACAGGCAAATAATCCCGGAAACAGATGCGTTCGGATACAGGATCTCGATCATTTAACAAAACAAATAAAAATATATATTTTTGACATGGAACATATTGCAGTATCACCGACGATATACATATCTAAATTAAATTTTCTGACTTAAAAACCAGTGGATTTGAAGTAAAAAAAAAATATTCCATCCATTAAGAGTCTGGCTCCAAATGTATTAGAAATTATAATTATTTAAAAAAAACAATCTTGACAATCTTGCTTTTTAAGGTAATGAATGAAACATAGACGTTGTTCAAATTGGACTCCTAAAAGAAAGAAAGGCATGGAAAACAATGTATGAAAGATATTATTTTCAAAGCTAGTGAAAAAATGTTTGTCAAAAGATGGTTCTCATTTCTCAAGTTATGCTCTATGTTTTATGTATGTTATACTGGTTCTGTAAAACGAACTCGGTATTCTCGGAAACAATAACAGATGGCGCTGTAATCAATGAACTCGACTAAACTGTTTCTACCCTCATAAATTATAAAATCAATAAATATCTTTCCTAAAGAGACAATAAGATGCGCTTAGATTTATTAACTAATATGCTTAAACATGTTTCCAGATTACCGGTTAAAGGACGTAAGAATGTACTAATAACGTCAGCCCTCCCTTATGTGAATAATGTACCTCACTTGGGCAACATTATTGGATGTGTGCTCTCAGCTGATATCTTTGCAAGGTAAAGAAACAACGTTTAAATGGTTTAAGGTTTATATGTAACTAATAATAATAATACTAGCCCTGTATTAAACATTGTCCCACTGCTGGGCACGGGCCTCCTCTAGTAATGAGAGAGGTTAGGACTTAGTCCACCACGCTGGCCTAATGCGGGTTGGCAGACTTCTCATACCTTTGAAAACTCTCAGATATGCAGGTTTCCTCACGATGTTTTCCTTCACCGTTAAAGCAAGCGATACTTAACATTTTAATACACACATAACTTTAGAAAAGTCAGAGGTGTATGCCACTTGGGTTTCGAACCTACGACTTTCGTCTTGACAGTCCGTACCGCAAACAACTAGGCTATCGTTACGTTATATGTAACTATCAAATATTAATTGATTAAGTTTCCCAAGAAAAAATATCTACAATGTGAATATGTGTTCGTTTCTTGCAGGTATTGTCGATTGTGCGACTACAACACTTTATATATCTGTGGTACCGACGAGTATGGAACTGCTACCGAAACGAAGGTAAGATCCTCAGTGCTTTTTTTTCATTTAAAATTAATATGTTCTCTGAAGCCATGTGATATTTTGATTCTAACTGAATGATTATGAAATCGTAATCAGAATATAATAACTGAGTCAATTTCTATCTAATTTCAGTGATGCTTTAAGATATTTTTGGACATATCTAATGTTAATTTATATCCGACCAGTTTACGATTAATAAAGATAATATGTTAATTTAAAAGCATGTCTATCACGCTGTATGGCAGACGAAGCTCAGGGCAAAAGCTAACAAGCTTAATATATATTGAATCACACATACATTTACCATATTCGTAAGTGCGATTGTTTTTATACTAGGTCTGAGGTAATGGAACTATTAAGTCAGGTTATTGGAGGGTTTTAGGTGGAAAATAATAGATAGAGCAGAAAGAGAACAGACATCAAAGAGACATCTTTCCAATTACATTACATTTGTTTAATAAGTTCGGAAACACCAACTCTATTATATTATGATAATATAATTGACGAATAATCATTTTCTTTTTTTTTGGTATATCGATCGATTATGGTATTTAAGATTAATTTTGATTTTAGGCTCTGGAGGAGGGCCTGACGCCGCGTCAGATCTGCGATAAGTACTTCGACATCCACAACTCAGTGTACCGGTGGTTTAACATAGGCTTCGATTACTTTGGACGCACAAGCACTGAGGAGCAGACACAGTAAGTAGTGTAGCAGATGCTATTAAATACTTAATACTGATAAGAAAAAGTTAACAGACTCTCTGATGTGATCTTTGGAGTGGGTGGTTTGGGAGGATGGTTGTTATAAGGGTGCTCCACTAGAAAAAAGAGAGCAGTGACATGAAGTGAGAGGAAGACAGAGATATGAGAGCCAAGTTTGGGCAAAGTGGAGATGCATAAGTAGGAAAACAGACAAGTTAGTATACACAAAGAAGAATATAAGAAATTTTGACAGCCTCCGTGGGGCAGTAGGCGAGTAGCCTGAAACGAGAGGCCATGGGTTCGATTTCCACACTGGGACAAATGTTTGTGAAAGTCTCCAATATTCCCCGATACCCACAACACAAGACTCTTATCTTAGTGTGGGATGGGGGCGATGTGTGTGACTGTTGGGTGTTATTTATTTAATATAATTTTCTATAATTAATTAGGGTTAGCTTATCTATTGATTACTTTTAGTCATTAAAGTATATGTCAAGGATTGGTTCTACAGATCCTCATTTGTTGTCATTGTTACAGAATATCACAGAAGATGTTCCTCAAGTTGAGAGACAACGGGTTCGTGAGCTCGCAGTCTGTCGACCAACTGCTTTGTGAAAACTGCGATAGGTTTTTAGCTGATAGGTAAGAGTCAATATCAGGCAGTAATAGTAAAAGAAAATAATATTTCTGTTTAAACGTTTTTTTTAAGTGAAACTTCTTTAGAATCGTTGTGATTTGAAACTCGATGAAACCGAGAAAGTGACAGTAAAAAGAGACAAACACATAAATCTATAGGACTAAGCCTACGAGAGAATGAGACAGAATATATATTTGAGGGGATTCGAGTGGGATCGACTGGGATGGGGTGGAATCAAATCGGTTACTGTTATTGACGTAATTATTTAATGGTTTTGAAATATTTTAGTAGTTAGTATTTATTATATGTGTGAATTTGCGTGTATGTGCCGGCGTATTACAAAGCTTACCCTTAGGTAACTTTTCTGAAGTTTCACTTCTACCGTGTTTTCACTTACTGTCGACTACCCTATTAATACAAAAACTTAAAAATGCATATTTGATATAGGTTCGTGGAGGGTACGTGCCCGCACCCCGGCTGCGGGTACGACAACGCGCGCGGCGACCAGTGCGACAAGTGCGGGAAACTCATCAACGCGATAGAGCTGGGGCAGCCCAAGTGCAAGGTGTGCGGACACGAGCCCAGCGTCAGGCCGAGCGAACAGCTGTTCATAGAACTGGGACAGGTAATAGTAATGGATTATCTTAGCCCCGGCAATGAGGAATAACAACTCCGGAGGCTGTCCAGTGAGAGTCCGCTACTGACACTATATGTGGAGCTAAAGAGGATTTACAGAGAGTGGTATAAATGACATGCATTGTGAACTCCGTGTATCTAACACAACCACTAGTGACTTGGGTTCTCGCCTTACGAGAGGATATATTAATATACTAGTTGTTGCTCGCGGCTCCGCCCGCGTGGAGGTCATGTTTGGGAGAAAAAGTATACAATAGAAAGTACTCATGCGTTTAACTTCAAAAATGACGGATTTTCATACAATCTTTCATTCCCTATTTTACCCCCTTAGGGGCGGAATTTCGAAAAATCCTGAAACATATTTTTTTATTTTTAACTATAATGCCAAATACAAATTTTCATGAATTTAACTTCAAAAATGACGGATTTTCATACAAACTTTCATCCCCTATTTTACCCCCTTAGAGGTAGTATTTCCAAAAACCCTTCCTTAGTGGATGCCTACGTCATAAAAGGTACCTACTGTCAAAATTTCAAGTCTCCAACCCCAGCCGTTTTGGCTGTGCGTTGATCGATCAGTCAGTCAGTCAGTCAGTTTCTTCTTTTATATATACAGATATAAATGGGCCATAATCGGTGACCTTAACACAGTTGATGGATTGCCTGAGACGTGGTTGGTTCATATGGCATAGTCATTCCGAGAATTTAGACCAGCTTCCGTTTAACTTCAAACTGTAATAATATAAAAGAAAATAATAGGGAGTATAAAATTCTTTATAATAGGGTAGTTTACTCGTTTTTTTTTATTAATTGATTCAACAATTTACATTACCTGTAACCCATTATCGAAAGAAATTTATGAATCCGAACAAAAATAAGTAAATTAGACACCATTTAAATCTGCTGGACGTGGTAATTGTCAAATGACGGTAAAAGGGTGCATGTTACGTACCATGACGTCACGGTATTCAGAATCCCCATTACTGTGCCATTGTGCGAGGGAGATAGCGATATGTTCCCAATACGCAACCATTTTCGCTCATGCCTGTGAGTATTTGATTCTGGTTTCGCGAGAGTTTCTTTTACGTATTATATTCGGTTGCATAAAGAATAATGTACAAAATTAAACACAGGAAACTACGCTATTGCACAGCTACTGCCACTGTAAGCGCCACACCAGCCCGTAAACAGTAACAAGTAGAATTCCTAAGTTCTTGGAAGTCGTAGAGCCACGCTGAAGACATATTTGTCTACGGCATGAATGGGCCGGCTCGACCGGGGAAGTACAACTGACTCACAGAAAACCAACGTAAAGTGATAGTTTACTGTCGCGATACATGATACTTTCAGTATTGTGGATGTTCATGGGCGGTGGAGATCACTTAACATCAGGTGACCCACTGTCTCGTTTGTCGGACTATACTATAAAAAAAAAGTTATAAAGTTCTAAGAATTATATGTAAATTTTCTGACTTACTTACCTTTTAGCTGGAGCCATCAATAAGGAGTTGGATCACAACAGCGGAGAAGGGTTGGTCGCCGCCCGCCAGAGCAGTCACCAAGGCGTGGCTTCGGGAACCACTCAGAGCCAGGGCCGTCACCAGGGATCTCAAATGGGGGGTACCGGTGCCCATAGAGAAATATAGTAATAAGGTGGGAATAAATTGAAGTAATAAATCTCTGATATTGCAGTCAGTATCTAGCAGTGAGTGGAAAACACATCTCAGACTTTTCGAGGTTATTTGTTTATTAATTGTTAATTATTGCTTGCTTTGAAATTGTGAGATATATGAAGTGTACCAAACTACATTAGGTCGCTTGTTAGACTAAATTCTAACCTCTCATTAGTAGAGGAGGCCCGACAGTGGGATAGTGCCCATAAAAGTATATGATAGTATTAAAGCTGACAATGTATTTTACAACTATTATTATTAATAACTATGAATACTATATATCAACGGTAGGCAGCGGCTTTGCTGTGCCCTGGTATTGCAGACGTCTATGGGCGGCGGTGACTACTTAACATTAGTTGGCCCGTCTGCTCGTCTGCCTATCGAGGCACTAAAAAAACTATATTAAATATGAATATCCATATCTCATTCGTTCTTTCGTCACCATTTATATGATTGCGTAATGAAGTCTATGTTTTTTGGTTTAGGTGTTCTACGTATGGTTTGACGCGCCTATAGGTTACTTGAGCATAACACAATGCGCCACCAAACAGTTTGAAACATGGTGGAAACCAGACAAGGATTATGATGTAAGTATTCTATAACATATTACTTGCGAAATTTTAATAGAGAGATCTGTTAACCTCTGTAAAATACAATGCATGCCGGCATGCAATGGAAAACAGGCGAAAGTCGCCCTTATTGACAAGCAAGATTTTAATGTGTATTAACAGCCATCGTGGCGCAGCGGGCGAGTAGTTGGCTGTGAAACGGGAAGCCGCAGGTTCGAACCCCGCACCGAGATAAATCTTGGTGTGATCCACAAAAAATTGATTCGGATGTTGTGGAACCGTAGTTCTTGATACACACAATACAGGTTTGGACTAGTGTGGGGTCAAGACTCAAGACTATGAGTGTGACTGTTGGGTGTATTTTTTTATTTCCAAAATAACATTTATTAATAATCGAAGATAAATGACGTCTAATTAACATAGACCATTTTGTACTATTTCTTAATTCAGTTTCTTGGTTTTTGTTTATTTTCCAACTATTTTATTATTTTGCAGGTAGCATTGTACCAGTTCATGGCGAAGGACAACGTGCCATTCCACATAGTGATGTTCCCGGCGACCTTGCTGGGGGTCAACGAGGGTCATGTACTTGTCAAACATATATATGCCACAGGTAATAAAGAACGCGTGGATCATAGTATATGTCGCAAATAGAACAAATGTTTTTATACACAAGTGTTCCATTTCCAAATAAATAACAACCAACCGTCAAACATAGTTCAGACCCCACACTGAGACATGTCTTGTGTCGTGGGTATCAGGACCTACAAGTCCTTTCAGCCTAACAACACCCTTGCCTTGGTGGCCAGTTATAATTGCGCATGCGTTACGACTGCTGTGCTGAGGTCTCTGGTTCGATCCCGCGTGGGGTAAAGTGATATTGGGTTTTTCTATCTAGAAATGTTCAGTATTAGCCCGGAATCTGGAACCTGTGCCCGGTATGGCGATAGGCTCGCCCCTATCACATTATGGGACCGAAATTCGGCGAAGAGTGGGTGTACTGGTTATACCCCTGCCTACCCCTTCGGTTTACAAACGTGAGTGTATATATATATATACACTCACACCTGAATATAATTGTGGTTTGTTTCTGCTG
Source organism: Laothoe populi (assembly GCA_905220505.1). Classification (NCBI taxonomy): domain Eukaryota; kingdom Metazoa; phylum Arthropoda; class Insecta; order Lepidoptera; family Sphingidae; genus Laothoe; species Laothoe populi. The sequence goes on from HG992157.1 coordinate 6,928,097, forward strand.
ATAATGTTTTTATTGATAAAATAAATGTTTTATTTACAGAGTATCTGAATTATGAAGAGGGCAAGTTTTCCAAATCAAGAGGCGTTGGTGTCTTCGGAACCGACGCACAAGTTAGTAACATTCAAATTTGTTAGTATTGTAACTTATTGGTTTGATTTATCATTATTTATATTTTATTGTTAACATATATTATGCTATAGTAAAAGTTAATTATTAAGGTATAACTAAAAGCCTTATAGCTTTCGGATATTCTTTTTTCTGGAGCTGCTTTAGTTTTTAGTCAATAGGTTAGTTGAGTCGATTTTTTTTATTAATTTAATCAACAAGTTACATTACCTAATTATCGAAAGAATTTTATGAATCCGAACAAAAATAAGTAAATTAGACACCACTCAAATCTGCTGGAAGGGGTAGTTGTCAAATAACAGTACAAGGATGCATATCTGATACCGTGACGTCACGGTACTATGAATCGCTTGTACTGTACCGTTGTGCGAGGGAGATAGCGATATGTTTCCAATGCGCCACCGTTTATGCCTTATGCCTGTGAGTATTTGCTCATACCAATATTTAAAATAAATATTGTGACCTAATTTTTCAAGCAATTTGGATCCTGTTTTCGCAAAAGAGTTTCTTTTGCGTATTATATTCGATTGCGTAGAGAATAATGTACAGAATTAAACACAGGAAACTACCCTATTAATTTCAGGGCATAGTTTATAGTAACATGTGTTTATAACTAAAGGTCACAGCTCATTAGAGCCACCCGGCTCCGCCACCCGCCGGAGGGCGGCTCTAATGAGCTGTGACCTTTAGTTTTCTGGGAAATTGGAAGTAACGGAATAAATTATTTGTTTTTTTTTTTAATTGTAAATTTATTTTTCTTCAGGAAACCGGTATACCTTCAGACGTGTGGCGGTTCTATCTGGCCAGTATAAGGCCTGAGACTTCAGACTCTAGCTTCAGTTGGACGGAGCTTGGAACAAGGTAAACTATATGTTTTTAATTTAGTTAAAAAAACGTAGTAGTTTCTCAAAAATAGCTTCTCATCAAACATTACAAGACAAAAGAAACTATATTTTTAAGTGGGTTTGATATGGACCATGGGTATTTCCGAGATATCGCATGTTTTAAATCTACCACCGAATTCAAACACGACTGCTGGATACTACGCGATGCGACCCAGTCCTGAGACAATCCAGCCAAACACACTCAGCTAGCTTGTTTTTGGTTATCCTAAGCATATCCTATTCGTGTGTAGTTAATTAAACTTTTTCCCTCAGAAACAACTCGGAGTTACTGAACAACTTGGGCAACTTCTGTCACCGGTCACTGAGTTTCTGTGCGAACACGTTCAACTGTCGCGTACCTGACCTCAAGCTCACGCACGCTGACTACGAACTGATAGCTCTAATCAATAGAGAAATTATCGGTAAGTCAAGACCGACCGGGATGGCGAAGCCCTGTGGACGCCCTCTACCACATCTAGGAACATAAAGTACATACGAATAGGGTTCCTGAAGGGCTAGAGTTTCTGAAAGACGAATTACTAGACGGTTCGAGTTACTTATCCACACAAAATTAATTGTGCAATTGTTTGATCATTATCATTTCACTGATATTTTGAATTGATGAGGGTGGTCATTAATGTAAGCCATGCATTTTTTTTAAAAACAAACAAATAGTATACGATAGTTATATAATAGTTAATAGTAATATGTTCATTATTTTGTTAGTTAGTCACTCCTGTTTTCTGTAGCCTGTGGTGGCAATACCTAAAACTCCGAGCTATTAATTTTTTTACTAAATTGCTCATTTTGTTTTGATTTATGAAAATAGCTTTTATGTGACTTTATGATTTTTTTTTAAATTACAGGGAAAGCAACATAATAAAATATATGATATTTTTGTTTGTCAGCGTACGTACAGCACATGGAAAAGGGCCGACTCAGAGACGCTCTGCGCAACGTGCTCGCGATATCTCGCCTCGGCAACCAACACATGCAGTCCGAACAACCGTGGGTGTTGCTCAAAGGATCAGATGACGACAAGTGAGTATACATAAGATTTTACTGTGGTCAATCGAGTCTTTATGCCAGTAATAATTTGGCATAATAATTAAAGTTTCAGTGAATAGAATATTATTATTTATTTCATGGCGGCAGCTGGGTCAATTTGTACCGTTTGATACGTTTTGTACTAACCATAATTAGTTATCAGAAAGATAATGTTCATATGTATACTAAAGAAATTGTTAAAATCATAATAAAGTCAATAAAAGCTAATAAAGTCCCGAATTATAAATGTGTAGAATTAGTCGTATAAGGAAAGAATGCTCTGTCTCTTACCTATAAAGTGTGTTAGTGTGGTGTTCTTATAGGTTGTACTGGCACTAGCAAGACTAAATTATATCTTGATCAGCTTTGTCAAGACTAGCTTGTTTATAAGACACTAGTGGCCCCGAGCGGACGTTGTCCTGCCACAGAACAAAAAATTTATATAGATCTACAACAGCGCCACCTGTCGGGTCCGAAACTATCTTTCAAGCTGGAACCATCCATTATTCGTAAATTTTTCGGTAAAATCGTGGAGCGGTTTCTGAGCTCATCGCGGCCCAGTATCGTGTCACGGGAATTTGATATATTAAGATTTGAGTGTGTATGTTTGTTTGTTTGTGTAGAGAGCGCGGCGCCACTGCCATCGGCGTGTGTTGTCAAGTCGCGGCGCTGCTGTGCGTGCTGTTGTCTCCGTACGTACCGGACGCCGCGCGACGCCTGCGGGAACAACTGCGGGTAGACACCACCGCGCTCAGGATCAACCCACTGTACGTATTGTGCTAATTGTCTTAACGATTAATTGTTTATTATACCTCCTACTAGTACTAAAAGAAGTGTAAAAGTATACTACTACACTTCTTACATTCACAGAAACATTCAAATAATACTTATTAACCTTTCAGGCATGCTTTGTGTTCAATTACAAGGCTCCTACTTACTGCCCTACGGCCCTACTTTAAACATTACTTCTATATAACATTTATCTAAAATATTTGTTTATAGAAATCCATCGCTGATGCAGTACTTGCCGTCGGGTCACGTGATCGGCAAACCGGACCCGTTGTTCGCTAAGATCGAACAAGATCTGTTAGACAAGCTGCGTGCTAAGTACGCGGGGACGCAGAGCGAAAGAGCGAATAAGGTAATGACGTTTTGTATAGAGACTATCCCGCCCACACACCCGCCATTGTAACTCCTGTTTAGCCAGGATCAACAATGGCACGCATTTTTTCGACCTTGAGGAATAAAACTCGGCGAGTCTCTGGGAATGCTTAATAACTGCCATTTATCCCGCAACTAAATTATAACGTTTTGTATGGAAAGACTACTCGATGTTGACCGGCCTGAAGTTAGTTACGAGTGCTATGACGGAAGAGACCGGGATGTGACTAACTTCAAGATCGTTCGGCCGTACTGAACTCATGTGACACTCATTTCGACAGCTTTATCCTCCCTAGAATGTAATTACGACATTGAGTTGTCACTCGCTAGTCCATATATAAAATTTTGTTTTATACCCTTGAAAAAGCTTAGCTTATTCGTACTGTGTTTTATACTTAACAAATCAAAAGAAACAAAAATCGTTTGCGTATGACAAACTCGTTCCGAATCTTAGTATTATGACACTGTAAATCCCACATCATTCCTGTCACTTTATAGTTTATACTAGGGGTCGAGACTGTGTGTGTATTTACTATTTCTATATGGTTTTATTTTTTGTTACTAGAATGGCGCGGCCCAAGCTGGGCCAAATTCAGTAGCCGATCTAGAAAAGGCTGTGGCGGAACAGGTTGAGTATGAATTTGTATTATGTATAATAAACTATATTTTATTTAATAGCAGTTGAAATTCTAATTCAATGTTTGTCATATGCCTGGTAACGTTTACGGCCTATATTAGTATGGCCAGTGGCTCAAAGTGACGTCTGGTGGTTGTTTTAGCCTAAATATTTAGTTACCATATTTGCCGTATTGCCTTTGCTGTCCCTAACACGATCACAATATTGGAAGATATTATAACAATTATAAAAAAACTTGATTGTACTACCCCATTTTTGTATTACTGCAAACTCGAGTGAAGACAAGAAGAAAGAAGCTTTCTGCTAAGTAACTGATTTACAAATAAATAAAACGTTTGTTTGAAATATATAGTGTATTTTACCCTTAATATCTGTAGGGCGAGAAAGTGCGGCAACTGAAATCGTCGACAAAAGACAAAACTGTATGGCAACCGGAAGTCAATAAGCTATTGGAGCTAAAGAAACAGCTGGCAGCGGCTCAAAGTCAAGCTCAAACAGCGCAGACACAAGTCAACGGCGCTGGCGATGTTGCCAGCTTAGAGAAAGCTATCGCAGAGCAGGTAAATTAGCCCAAAAATTTACTTGACCTAAATAAAGTAGCTAGCTAGTCACGGGGATTTATAAGACGCTTATTGTTGATTTTAATCAAAAGAAATCATTTTTTTTATGCAGTACTAATTTATCGGTAACTTAGTAAACTGAAATGTGAGATCCTATATTTATTTAATGGCTGATACATATTACAGTATAAATAAACTACTATGGGTCAATGCTACCCCGTTACAGGCAACTACAACTAAAACTAGAAAAAAGCTCTTTCAGTTTTTTCCGTATTTTACAATATTTCCTTAAAAACCTTATTTGGACTATAACAAACAATAAAAAAAATGCGAGACAATGCCTAGTCGGTCCAGCCGTTCTCAAGTGATGCGCTTGTCAACGAACACCGTTTAATTTTTAAAAGGGTATAATTCCCAGGTGTGGTCCTATTGGCACCAAGTTAGGATGGGATCTCAGAAAAATCGAGGGCAATCTCTAATTTTATAGGGACGCATACTTTGTTTTTTATTAAAGTCGGTGTACTTTTTATGAATTAAAAAACTTTTATTTATTTATATAGATTTGAATGAGTGTGTTCACGTTATTATAGGGCGATAAAGTACGACAACTTAAAGCTTCAACAAAAGACAAAACTGTATGGCAGCCGGAAGTGGACAAGCTATTGAGTTTGAAGAAGCAGCTCGCTACTGCGCAGGCGCTGGGCAGTACCAAGCCGCCGGCCGAAAGTACTGTTAGCTTGGAAAAAGCTATAGCTGAACAGGTAGACTGGTCTTACAAACTTTTTGCTTTAGAAAGCTTTTTGTTCCACAAAGTAAATGATATCCTAACATAATCTATTAAAATCTAATGCTAATTGCACAAATACGGCTAGTGCTTTGTAATACAGCAAAATGTAATAAAAAAAAAAAAAATGAGTACCTCATATAAGTTTAGGTTTAGAATTATCGAATTTTGCTACTGAATTGATATTACGTTTCCCTTGGCGTGACAGCTTTAAAATGAATAATAATTGTATTTATTTTATACTGGCACGGCAAAGTGACCACACTGCACCTGATGGTAAGCGCAGTGCCGTCCAATTAGGGTATCGAGTGGCAAGAGACAATATATGCTGGTGGTAGGATATTCATATCCGCCCGGATAGCAACCACCGTACACAGGGTGAAAAACCCGCCATAGTGGCTCACGCAAGTGTGTCGCGTTCCGGGATCAGCCAGTGTACATCCGGTTTTTGGGGGTCTAGAGTTGGGGTACAATGTTGGGCCATTTTGCGGCCTTCTGAGTACTCTGACAATAGACCCTCGACCGCTTCTTCACCTTCTTGCCCATGGCGTAGTGTTAAGGAGCAGGCCGGCATGATTGTGTTGAGTAGCGGGGGATAGATCGTCTCTCGCTACTCGATACTCTAATTGGACCGTACTGCGCTTACCATCAGGTGAAGTGTGGTCACTTTGCCGTGCTAGGATAAAAAAAAAATATCCCCCGCTACTCAACACAATCATGCCGGCCTGCTTCTTCACACTACGCCATGAGCAAGAAGGTGAAGAAGCTGTCGAGGGTCTAGTGTCAGAGTACTCAGAAGGCCGCAAAACGGCCAAACATCGTACCCCAACTCCAGACCCCGACAAAATGTATGCAACTTCTAATATTTTTGTAGGGAGATAAAGTCAGAAAGTTGAAGGCGTCAACCAAAGACAAGACGGTATGGCAGCCCGAAGTGAACGCGCTCCTCGATCTGAAAAAACGCCTGGCTGCGCTACACACCGGAAAATAAATTATTTATTATATTTATAGCGTTTTTTATTATAATTCCCAATAATCATAATTAATATTATGTTGTCCGTTTGACGTCCAAAGTCCTTTTATGAGAGTACATAGTTTTCTTTCCTTACACAGCCGCTAGATTTGACTCGTTTCCGCCCGCTATACGCCTTGATCGCCCTCTAGGTACCTTAACTCAAACTATAATAATGACAGAAGCCGCCATCTTTTGCTCATTTGTTGCAAAGTTTTTCAAACTGTGCACACCGTTGGATAAAATTATTATAGTGTGATAATTTTTCTTAAAATTTTCGAGATTAAAGTAGAAAATTTACTTAGTAATATTTAAAAGTGATTAGTTTCCGTCCGTTTTGTTATTGGAGTTATGCAAGAAATATCAGCAAGAAAACGGTCGCAATATGTTTTCGCCAAATGCGGGCCGTAGCAACAGCGTGACAGACCGCGGCACCGTATGACTTGCAGTAAGATAACAAGGAATAAAGGTCTGAATTGTCTCAGCACCTGGTAAGTCAGCTTAACAACATTATAATAATAATTATTCTGTTACCGTCACTACCAAATCTAATTTGATCACGCGACTATTTTTCTTACGTACGATATAAGATTTTCATCAAGCATCCACCTTCAGGAGGAATTGATATATTTGCCAATATGAGTGTTTTAAAGAAAGTCACTTTAGCTGTTCTCGACATGTCACAATATGCAAAGATTCAATTCTTCTGATTGGAAAAGGTGCTCTTTATGCAGATATATGATGGAGAAGACGTATTTTTGCGGCGCTGTCTAACGCCCCTGTGGCGCAATATTAAAATATTAAACCATCAATTTTGATGTGGAAATTTCGAGCGTGTGACTCTCCTCGCGAGGTTTACCTGCATCGTTGAAGCAAGTGTATATATGGTGAATACACGTGTAATTTGGAGGAGTCAGAGGTGTATACTAAATTTGGGCTGAACGAGCCCGCGACTTTCGTCTGGACGATCGGTACCGCTTTTAGCTGGGCTATGGCTGCTTTTAATTATTTAGTTATTATTATTTTATTATTTTTAAAGTGGGTATACATCTACATGTATGTCTACACATACCACCATCTTTGAAATAATTTCATCCACAAAACTTGCAAATATTTGCAACAACAGTTTTGAGGACAAAAAAGGAGGAGGGGAGCATAAAAAAGGCGCCCGTAAACAGGCAAAATGCGAAAAAGACCATAAGTTACGTTTCTATCCAAACAAAGCTGTTTTGAAAATTATATCTGGGTCTCGAATTGCATTCAACTGTACACTTCTTTTAATTTTACCAACATTAGATGTTATGACTGTCTTTTAAAATTAATTCATTGGAAATTAAAAGAAGGTAAATTATTATAATCTAATAATTTTATAGCCTGGTTGTCTGACTCCTTCTTTTTATATGCGCGCTGTTTTAATAACCAAAACATCCTCCGTGATCGTGCTCAAATAATATTGTAACGATTCATCGGGGGCGATCTGTGTTCACCTCGACAACAAAAACACGAAACACACGTACACACACACAGTTTGTGGCAAGACATCTGGAAGCCACGCCCTCCGGGGTTATGCTCAAATAATATTGTAACTATTCACCGGGGGCGATTTGTTTTCACATCGACCACAGCCAACGTCCATACCACTTTGAATACACCGGTTCTCGTCCGATCACCAAAGTCAAGCAACGTTAGGCGCGGTCAGTACTTGGATGGGTGACCGCCTGAGAACATCGCGTGATGTTACACAAGGCGCACACACAATTCGTGGCACTCTGTGGCGCAGTTGTAATGTAAACGTGCGCGTTACTACTGCTGTGCTGGGGTTTTGGGTTCATTCCCCGGGTCGGGTAGAGTGATATTAATAATAATAAGTAACACCCAGCAGTCACACACACACACGGCCCCGACCCCGTTACACTAAGATGCGATTCTTGTGTTGTGGGTGTCGGGGACTGTGAAAGACATTCGATCTCACACCACTCAGGCCCCGGACACAGATGTCTGTCGGTCGCACAGACATTTGTCCCGGTGTGGGAATCGAACCCACGGCCTCCCGTTTCACAGCCGGCTGCTCGCCAACTGCGCCGCGGAGGCTGTTGAATATTGGGTTTTTCTATTACGAAATATCAGTATCAGTTCAGTATGGCCAGAGGCTCGCCTCTGTCACAACGTACGACGGTTATAGGTTCGGTGAAGTGTGGGTGTGCTATTGCCCCTCTCGTATAACTGAATCGATCGCGTAATGTTCAGCTTAAAGGCTTTATATCTATTTATGGCGCCGCGGAATTGCGTCTTTTCCATCAAAATCGCGTAACAAAATCTGAGTCATATCAGAGCCAGATATGCTACCTACTACGACCTGCCATTTGGCCAGGCAGCGGCACCGAAGTGGTTCACTTCATTGACAATGTAGGGTACCAGAATATACTCCAGTCACAGGCAAATTCTGCAATAAACTTTTTAGCCAGCCTGGGCTAGTTTATAAATTTGGGTAAATCGATCACTGCCCCGACGAGATCGATAGAATATCTGAGTATCAATTGGGGCACAGGAAACAACAGAATCCAAGGATTCTGTTGTTTCTAGGCAAGCCGCAAGATACAAGATACACCAGAGCCTGTCAACACATCCCGCTGCTGGCAATTAAGGAGGTTCAACGCCTATTAGGGTACCTAAATGATGCAATCTCTGGGGAAGGTTGCTTTTCCATTCTTTGCAGCGTCAGAACCTCTACCACAAGAAGAAACACCAGAGCCTGCCTACACGCCCCGCTGCCGGCAATTAGGCCCTCTAGCAGGCTCAACGCCTCTAAGGGTACCTAAATTATGCGAAATTCATCACCCTCCGGGGAAGGTTGCTTTGCCATTCTCTGCAGCGTCAGAACCTCTACCACAAGAAGAAACACCAGAGCCTGCCTACACGCCCCGCTGCCGGCAATTAGGCCCTCTAGCAGGCTCAACGCCTCTAAGGGTACCTAAATTATGCGACCTTCATCACCCTCCGGGGAAGGTTGCTTTGCCATTCTCTGCAGCGTCAGAGCCTCTACCACAAGACACAAGATACACCAGAGCCTGCGAACACGTCCCGCTGCCGGCAATTAGGCCCTCAAGCAGACTCAACGCCTTTTAGGGTACCTAAATTATGCGACCTTCATCACCCTCCGGGGAAGGTTGCATTGCCATTTCTGCAGCGTCAGCAATTCGAAAAAATACCACGCGAGCCTTCTGTATATTTCGGAATAGTCCTTGATAGATCTCAAATGGTGGCTAGAAAACATTGCTCTAGAGTCTGATACATACATAGATGCTTCCTATGACATCTATTATGACAGATTGTTCCGGCCCAAACGCCTACTCCAGCCTGCGAGCCATGTTGCGTTGCCTCGTTTCAATCAAGACCAAAAACTTCACTCACATTCGCCAGTCTACGACTCACTCACCAATTCATTCTTTGAACGAGCGTTTCTTCGAGTCGCCCCTGTTCGCCGTCAGCCGCAGTCCTGGGAAACTTCGAACAAATTAAATTTTGTATGAAATTATTGCTTAATGCTTTGCCAACAATAAGACAATTCTACCAGTACTACCAACATCACGCTATAAAGAGTTGCCACTTAAGTATGATTTTTATTGTAGTAGAATGTATTTCTAAGTATATTTTTGTGAAAACTTCAAATAATCTTGCATTTGTTTTTTTTTGGACAGAATATAGTGCTAATAAGTTTTACATTATGTTCTGGGATATTTAATATGAATTAATAAACATATTTGACAACATTTATCAATTATGGAATTACGTGTAGGAGATATCGGTATAAATCTATGGTCACACTTATTCACAAACATGTCAGCCGTTTCGTAAATGTGTTTGTGATGTGATTTTTCTGTTTGTTTTTTCCGTTTTCTTTGTGAATGTGGAATATTACATATCAGATTAGTTTATTTGATTGTATGTATAACATTGAGTTGAGCACCTGCTCCTCCGTTTCGTCCTCACATTGTTTTACGAGATATTGACTCTTTAGTGTAAGTGACGCGAAATTGGACGCTTAAAGTGTTTTTATTTCATTATTAAGACCGTGACTCTTGTGATTTTTGAACCATCATGGGTAAGGGTCACAGAAGATGTGAAGTTTGCGGTATCCAGGAGGCGCAGCATCCTGAAAATAAGTTGTTTTTTTCCGAGTTCCCACTGGAGCCCAAGCGGTGAGTACCTTTTATCTTTGACAAATAATGATTATAATGCAAATGTCGGTAAACTTCTGCTCTTATATTTGCGCTAATGCCCAATTTTTCCACTATGGTATGAGTATTGTGTATGCAAGTGTTTAGCTACGGGTTGCCACGAAAGAATAACAAGGCTCACTGTTAATTAGCTAATCACTAAAGGACAGCAAACATTTAATTTAGATTACATTGGCTGAGGATCGATTATATTGTATCAATCTATGAGGCAGGTATCATTCTGGATATTATATGTATATATATATAATAATTACATAAGAAATAGCATCAATTTAATTGACAAAAAGCCAATAACAAGTTCTCACTTATATATTATGTAAATTAGGTTATTTGAGTGTGAGCATTACTCTTTAGACAAATAAATATATAATGTATAATATATTGGACCCTTTAGAAATGAAGTACATTTGTCAGCATTAAATAAATACTTATATTTTCTGCCAACAATTAGAAAATAATACATTCTAATTATATAGTTTGGGTCCAACTTAACTTGAATAGACTGGTAGCTTAATATAAGGCTATGTTGTTATTGACTTGTTACATCTGACAGCAAACAAAATTTGTTTAAAATTTTGCAAATCATATGTATACTTGTCCAAGGTTATATTTTTGTGCCTGATTTGGCGGAAAGCTTGCCCACTATCACTTGATTGCATGTAAATAAGTTCAGCAAAATGTGGGAGCATTCATTCACGTCAGCCTACCCCTTCATAGATACAGGTGTGAGCTTATGTATGTATGTGTGGTAAAATAAAAAATAAAGCTAGAATGTTATTGCTGGAATTAAATTTAAACTAAATTAAATTATGTTTATTTATAACATTATAATCTTTTATTTTTATTTTCCAGCTGCCAAGAATGGGTCAAGGCAGTAGAAAATGACAAATTAGTGTTTCTACCAATAGAAAAACTACATGAGCAACAAAATATATGTGCTAAACACTTCAACCCAAAAGATTTTAACAAAAAGGGAAATCATCTGAAAAGACATGTAATACCGACTTTACATTTGAGTAAAGGTAAATACAAAAAATTATTATTTTATGAAATACATCTCATCTATATTGATATAAAAAAGCAAAGGAATTTTTGGTTGTTTGAACAAGCTAATCTCTGGAAATACCAGTCCGATTTGGTGGAGTGGGATGGGCTGGACTGGCTTTTTAGCATGATGTGTTAAGGGTGTGTGAAGATGGAAATATGTGTATCTGATGTCTGATGTACAGATAACATAATTTGATATACTTACTTCATTAAATATGTATATAATTTTCAGATCTACCTGAGCCAATGCCATCCATAAGCCAACAATCAAATATACTTATGGAGCTGTCACAAAAAGGTATGCAATTTAAATAATTATCAAATTCTTACTGACTACTGCCTTTCTGCCTGGACTGCCTCTGTGGCGCAGTCGTAATTGCGCATGCGTTACGACTGCTGTGCTGAAGTCTCGGGTTCGACTCCCGGGTCGGGTAAAGGGATATTGGGTTTTTATATCTTCTAGATATTATTCTCAGTATTAGCGCAGAGTCTGAAAATGTGCCGGTAATGGCGATAGGCTCGCCCCCTATCACATTATGAGACCGATAAAGTCGGCGAAAAGTGGGTGTACTGGTTACACCTCTGCCTACCTCTTCTGGGATTACAGGTGTGAGTGTATATGTATGTATGTACTTATTTGTATAAGTACCCCAAATCTCATATGTGTGAGCTTATTTATTTCTAACTCTGGAAAGTAACTAAGACTCATCAGTCTTATATTTATGGTAATTGTATGTACATAGCCGGTATAGTCCTTAGCCAGTATTATTCCAGCATATACTTGATAGCGACATTATATCCTAGACATCATCTATACGAAAAATAGTTATCATTAGTTTTATCATTAGTCACATTTTTATCACAACAATGTAACTGCCGTTTGCTTGATGGTAACTACAGAACTGGTTACACCTCTACTTACCCTCCCCTTTGGGGAATACAGGCGTGAGCGTATATGTATGTAAATTCTTAATTTTTTTGTTTAAAAGGTAAAAAAATGTGTTTTTGCTATATATGATGGTTAACCAAAATGAAATTCATATCAGTATGTACAATTTCAGACCACCTGCTTGAACCAGTGCCATCCACATGCCAGCATACCAGAACTGTCCTCGAGGAGCTGTCTCAAAATGGTATAAAATATTAATTTCCTATGGACCCAATAAATATTGTAAATGTGAAATTTTGTAAACATGTTTGTTACTCAGTCACAGTTTGGTCAAAGTTCAATGATAGATTACTAGAGATATATTATTATTGTCTAAAATTTTGAGACTCCAAAATGATCAATCGGTCTTTTTTGTGTATAGAAGATGATTTTTAGTAATGATAAAATTTAAATATACCTTTTCTTTGAGTCACAGATATTCCAGAGTAAATTTTAAAACCAATGATAATTTTTTGTATTTCTTTACTAATTATTTCTTTGCATTGGTTTTTCAGGAACTATTACCATACCATTTAAGAGGCCCAGTGAAACTATTAAACATAAAGTTAAAAAGCCTCACCGGAAGAATCAAGTAAGTACTTTATCAATATTTATAATGACATAATTTATACTATAATAAAGCTGAAGAGGGACTTTGTCTGTACATTAAATACATTTGTGAAATTTTGATTGCATCGTGTTATATTATCGTTATAGAACCCAAAACAATTGTTTTTGGAAATATTGTCTGTCTGTCTGTCTGTCAAGGCATCACGTCTAAAGTACTGTATTACTACAAATGAATTGGCAATAAAATCGTAGGGGGGTGTACCTCGAGGTAACATTTAATCTTTATTTCAATAAAATCGGTTCATTCAATCAAAAGTTACGAGTATTTATAGTTTACATCAAACAACAACAAACAAACTTACAGTACCCTCCTTTAGAATAGTAAGATCTAAAGAGTCTTTTATGGGTAACTGTGTTAAATTTTATAACAAAATCCCCATTAATGTATTTGATTTGCCCAATAAAATTTTTAAGGCTCATATTAGATGTGTTCTTATGGACAGGAGCTATTATAATGTTCAACAATATCTAGAGGATAGGGATGTCTGGCATTCAGTTCCTTCCTGCACACTGCGACCTGTAGCTTAAACCATGTTAGTGTATACAAATAGTATAACAAAATAAAATAAAAACTAAATTAATAAAATATTAATAAATAACAAGTTGTAATATTATATATAAAGAAAGAAAAACATTTATTCAGCACATAAAGAGACACAACACAAACAGAAATACTGATAACAAAAATAAAAAAATTTATAATTGAGGCTACAAAAGCAAAAAAAATATAATAAAAGGGTAGCGGGTAGAGTGTGTCTCATAAAAATGCTGAATGGGTTCTGGGTATATACTTAAAAAATAATAAACTGTGACGACCGATCGCGTATATAATAAAATAGTAAATTGGCAATGTAATTTGTGACAGGTCATCTACTAGAAATAATGAACCGGACCAAAAACAAGCCCGCTGAGTTTGATTTGCTGGATTCTCTCAGGACTGGGGGCGCCCCGTAGTATCCAGCGGTAATGTAAGCCTGCTGTGTTTGTTTCGCCGGTTCTTCTCAGGCGGGGTCGCGTTTGGATCCGGTGGTAGCTTTTAAAACAAGCGACGTCTCGGAAATACCCATGGTCCATATCAAACCCATTTAGTTAAAATATATATATATCTATATGTATATATATATATATATATATATTTGACTGGTATTACCTTGAATAATATTAATTCATAATATAAAAATTAAAAATAATTAATAAATAAATAAATAATAATAATGTTAAATACCTTATGAATAATTCATTGCTAGTGTATTGATGATGCTATGTATGTTATGTATACATAAGCTGATATGCTTTTCTTAAAATTTCTTTACTTTTTTTAATGTTCTGACTTGTCATAAGAGCTATGTAATTGCCTACTTGATCAATAAACGATTTCATTTCACAATAGCTGTATTACGGTGCTAAGGCGTAGTCAGAGATGAAGTGATTTTATAATTAGTGTAATGATAAGATTAGAAAAGGCGACGAAATTATGAACCGCACGCGTGCACGCACTCACTCCTGTAAACCCCGAAGGGGTAGGCAGAGATGTAAGCGATGCTTATTACCATCCCATTATGTGATAGACGGCGAGCCTATCGCTATGTAGACCACAATTCCAGACTGGATTGATATTGAGTATTTCGTAATAGCAAAACCTAATATTACTTTAACTCGACCACGGTATCAACCCGAGACCTCAGCATAACAGTCGTATTGTGTACGCACAATTACAACTGCGCCACCAAGGCAATAATTATACAAAATAATGTATAATAATTATATACTCATTAGTACATTTTAAAAAAAAAAAATTAGGATGTTTGTTAACCAATGTAATAGATAGATGGCGTTGTCCAACATATCTATCTCATTTTTATCCGGTTTTTGTCGGAGGTCTAGCGTTGGGGTACGATGTTTGGCCGTGTTGCGGCCCTCTGAGTACTCTGATACTAGATCCTCGACGTTTCTTCACCTTCTTGCCCATGGCGCAGTATTAAGAAGCAGGCCAGCATGATTGTGTTGAAAAGCGGGGGATAGATTGTCTCTCGCTAATCGATACTCTAATTGGACGACACTGCGCTTACCATCAGGTGTAGTGTGGTCACTTTGCCTTGCTAGGATAAAAATAGCTGTAATTTTATTATTTCAATTACTTGGAGCATTCCTCATAATACAGACGGTAGAACACGCTAAGCGAGGAAATGTCCCTTTGTAGCTGTAGCTGTTGGTCATGTCTGCATCATTCACAATGCGGATGGCCCACCGCTGCAATCCATCCAAAGCATCGAGCATGCACCAAGTTGAACGGTGGCAGCCAACCAACCTGTGCTTTATATAATTCGCAAAGCTAATCGGGCGTTAAAAACCCCCGCACCCTGTTCAGGCTTCCGACTCTGCGTAAAGGTTTTTTTATCTTGGTACGGCAAAGTGACCACACTATACCTGATGGTAAGCGCAATGCCGTCCAGTTAGAGTAGCAATTAGTGAAAAAACTATGCCTCGCTACTTGACACAATCATGCCGGCCTGCTGGTGGATATTACGCCCTCGGGGTGAGTCTTTGGCTTAACATCACATAGGATATTTAAACCTAAGAGACTGTAATTTTCTTATTGAGAGAACAGCCAAATGGGAAACAGTACAAAATGGGGATTTTAGCATGATAACGGGCACACCTAGGGTGTCTTGGCATTGAATTCCACCATATTCTTAATATCCCATGAAAATATTAGATCTAGGGTCCGATGGATCCCTATAACAAGATCCTTGCGACTTTTCACAGTATCCGCCTGGCAACCGGCTACTTGACAGATATAGAAATATGTAATAGCTAGATGCCTTCGTGGGTTGTATACCTTTTTCCCAAAAATAATATGGACGCGGGCGGAGCCGCGGTCAACAGCTAATATATACATATATTCCTTTTTATTAAGTAAATAGAATTCTGTTGCACTGCCTTAGAGTGTCTTATAAATTATAAAATCAATGATATTTTAGGTCTATCAAAACTTATTCACTTATATGTTAATGGAGGATATTAAAACATAAAGCACATTCTTAGACATATATTTTCATAAGTTGGCTTTCCAAAAGTATTGCTATACACATTTAGGATACTAAACCATTTCCCAGATATTATTTCAAATTATGAAAATTGTTGAATTATGCTTACATAACGTTTTTCTTCATAATTGTTAGAATGCGGCGTGTTTGGTGTTTATAAAGTTTTGCTGTTTATTTCTAATATACAGATGTATCTTTACAGATTTAACAACATGCGAAAAGAACCTTATGAAAAATTACAATCAAGATTGTTTAGGGAAATGGTATCTGCAGCACTAAGAAATCAAAAAAGAAACCTAGAGGCTGGCGTTGGACGAGTAAAAGCAAAATCTCAGCCTTGGCTACATTTAAAAGATCGTCGAAAGCCTACAGATACTTACAGCATCTCGTGCCTTCACTAAGCGCAAAATCCTTACAAAAAGTTTTGAGAAAATTTCCAGTAGTAAATAAAGTGGTCATGGAATATTTAAAATCTGTTAGCAATAAAAAATGTTGAAGACAAATACTGTGGCTTAGTGTTTGATGAACTAACTTTAAAGAGACTGCTTTTCTTAGACATAACAATGGACAAAGTGGAGGGCTATGAAGAATGATGACATATTATGTCAGAATTGGGACGTAGCCCGCAAATCGCTGACCATGCATTGGTGTTTATGTTGCAAGGCATAAAGGCAAAGTTCAAGCAACCAATTCTTTTATTTTATCTAAAAACAACACCTATACCACATACAATATTTTTATACCACATATTACCATAGTTATTGTATATATATTAATAAATATTTAAATACTGCACAATCGTTTTTTTTCCCGCTTCGATTTTAAATAAATTTAACACATTATGAGCTTCTATCGACTTTATTTTATCGATATCGATAAAATTAAATATATCGATAATTTTAATTATCGACCCTTAGATCGCACATCCCTATCTGCCATTTTCACTTTAAGGTCATCGTTGTCACTGTCAGTGAATTTACGTTGGTAGCATTGTATTTTTTATATGGTTGGCTAAAGATTCTAAAAAATACCTTAAAAATAAATGTTCTAAGTTCCGTCTCTTAAAATTACATGCTCAGTGGTCAGCCGCCTCCGCGTACACTAGTTTTAAATAGCACTAAAATATGTAATATTAAAATTTCAAATAATTATATTGCCACCATTTGTACACGGGTTTCATTTGCATCGAAGTGGATGTGACTCCATTATGTCCTCTATGAGACATAAATTGGTGGCCCATGAGGGGAATTAATCAAGTAACGAAACACGTGGTCGTCGGACATCGATATTCAAGAAATCGGAATTGTGAAGCTGTACACAGCCCAAGTGTGTACCCACAGTCGAAGAGGTTATCTTCTGGTCATCGCATCGCAATCTACAGGCGAATTCAAGCGGCCCAGCAAAGATAAGTGTCCAAATCCTATTGTCCGTTCCGCCATCCAAAGTAATACGTAACCTTAGTTTAACCTACCTATTGGCTTAAACTTTCATATTGTCTCGAAAGTTATTTGCAAGTTTCATTTATGTGCAAATAAACACTCATCAAAGCGTGTTTAGCTTTTCATTTCAATTTGCAAATCGATTTTGGTGTGCGCATGCGACTCCGCCATTTTGTTCACCGCTTAGGCACTCTCACCGCACGTGCATTGCGACGAAATAACACGTTGCTAAAACCAATAGCTTAGCTTTCCGCATGCTCATGCAAGTTGCCGAATAATTCCAGCGGTTCGAGCGGCCGACTCCGACGTGGTTGGCACTTGGCAGACTACACGTCAGCATCCAGCGCTACGCCAGACTTCTCCCGCGCCCGTCCTACCAAAGTGATGAGCGTGAGCATTACCATTCTATTTAATTACTATAATAATTAGTGCTAGTGATTTAACTTCCATTCGAGCTATTTTCATTGTTTGGCAAAATGGCTACAAAATCAGACACAATAAGTTCTAGTGTAAAAGAGTTATGTGTCAGACGTAGTTCTATTAAGGGACAAATAACTAGATTCAAAAATTATCTAGACATTGTAAAAGGCAAAGGCCATCTGTCAAGTGTAGAATTTGCAGAGCTAAATCTTAAAACAACAAAACTTGAAGTATTGTCTGAAAAATTTGATACAATACAAAGTGAAATAGAAGTTTTAAATTCTGACAATTTAGAGTTAGAAATAAATGAACGTGATACTATTGAAAATGATATCATTACACTCATTGCAGCAGCGAAGGGTTATGTTACCCCCCATGCTGATACTAAAGATCAGCATCATTGTTTATATGATCAGCACCAAGAGTTCAAGTTACCATTAATTCAAGTACCTAAGTTTAACGGTGCATATATTAACTGGCTGTCATTTCGTGATACTTTTTTAAATTTAGTCCATAATAACAAGCGCATTTCACCTATTAACAAGTTCCATTATCTCAATACTTACCTAGAGGGTGAAGCGGCTGCAGTTATTTTTAATCTTGAGGTATCTGCTGCTAATTATTCTGAAGCATGGACAATTATTTGTGAGCGTTATGATAATAAGAGATCTCTAGTTGACCAGCATCTCAAATCCATATTTAACATACAGTCAATCGTTCGCGAATCAGACAAGTCATTGAGATCCTTTGTTGATAATTCTAAAAAATGTCTACGGGCATTAGCAAACTTAGGTCAGCCAGTAAAGTACTGGGATACACTATTAATACACATGTTGTCATCCAAATTAGACAATCACACTTCTATTAAATGGGAAGAGCATCGCAATACAATTAGTGTTGATCCAACGTTACAACAATTCTTTACTTTTTTGATAAATCAAGCTAACATTCTAGAATCAGTTGCTCGCAATAGAAATGATATTTCCAAAAATGTTCCATCAGTTTCAGGCAATCCTCAATTCACTAGTAATAACAAGTTTAAAACTAATGGAAATCCTAATTCTAAATATACATCATTCACTAAGTCTTTTACTGGAGTTCATAAAAAATTATCCGTCAAGTGCATCATATGCAAGGATAATCACAGAATTTATGATTGTTCTGTATTTAAATCGAAGAGTGTTACAGAGAGGCTAGCTGATGTATCTAAGCATCAATTGTGTTTCAACTGTTTAAGGCAAGGGCATTATGTAAAAGATTGCAAGATGGGTTCGTGCAGAACATGTCAACAAAGGCACAACACTTTGTTACACCATCTCAATCCAGATACAAGTAGTAAAACTGTAACGGCTTGTACTAATGAAGCTATGGCTAGTTATTCAAATCAAAACCACTACCAAACATTACTGTGTACTGCTCTCATTGTGGTCCACAATCCTATATCTAAACAAAATGTAAGGGTTCGTGCATTGTTGGACTGTGGTAGTCAATCATCTTTTATAACAAGGTCTCTACAGAAGAGATTATCTTTAAATACAAGGCAAATCGATGCCATAAAAATCATTGGCATTGGCAACAACAGCAATAATGACACAACTGAAGTGTGTACTGTCAACATACAATCAATAAACAGTTCCTTTCAGTTAGCTATGTCATGTTTTGTATTAAACAACATAACAAGTGAGACTCCAAGGTCTCACATAGACATACAAAATCTAAAATTGCCCGCTAACTTTGTTTTAGCAGATCCATTATTTTACCAGCCTGCTTCCATAGACATGCTTATTGGAGCTGACATTTTCTGGAACATTCTAGGCAATGAACAATGCTCCCTAGGTAATAATCGTCCCATTTTGAGAAGTTCTAAATTAGGTTGGTTAATTTCAGGTCCATTATTTACTAAAGTGCAGCAAAATAAATCACACTGTCATAAAGTTATAGTTCAATCAATACCCAATTGTATTGACGATGCACTTCACAAGTTTTGGGAAATCGAAGAGATTCCTAACAATAACACACTCAACAAAGGTGAACAAGAATGTGAAAGTCATTTCCTTGCGAATACATCACGTCTAGATACAGGTAGATTTTGTGTAAAATTACCACTAACTACTACAGCAGATTGTCTCGGAGATTCATATAATATTGCTAAAAAAAGACTCTTACACTTAGAGAAAAGATTTAAGAAAAATCCATCCTTAAAGGATGAATATGTTAAATTCATTCAAGAATATGCAGAGTTAGGTCATTTGTCAGAATCAATTTTATCCAAACCGATAGATTCATATTTTTTATGCCACCATGCAGTCTTTAAAGAGGACAGTGAATCCACTAAATTACGAGTAGTTTTTGATGGTTCTGCGCTTTCATCTTCGGGATACTCTCTCAATGATATTTTAATGGTTGGTTCAAACATCCAACACTCTCTTTTCTCTATATTGATTCGAAGTAGGCAATATAAATACATTTTGTGTGCAGATGTTGAAAAAATGTACCGTCAGGTTCAAGTTCATGAAAATGATAGAAATTTACAGCTCATTTTGTGGCGAGAAAATGATAGTCAGCCCATAAGGACGTTAAGATTAAATACTCTCACTTATGGGACTGCCAGTGCAAGCTATCTAAGTACACGATGCCTCTGGCAGTTGGGTGAAGAGCATGAAGATGAGCACATTAAAACTATTATACAGCGAGACTTTTATGTTGATGACCTAATTACGGGTTGTGATGATGAAAGTCAGCTACTGTATATTCAAAGATCAGTGACAAATGCTCTTAAAGCTGGTTGTTTTGTTTTGAGAAAGTTCAAAAGTAATTCACAAGCAATTTTTGACAATAAGATTATCAATTCGAATGATAATTTAATTATTAGTGAATCATCAAGCACACTTGGCCTGGGTTGGTGTCCAGCCGGTGATTATTTTAATTTTCCATTAAAAGATGTATTTTGCAATAAAGTAGTGACTAAGCGTCTACTTTTGTCTAATGCATTTAAGATATTTGATCCACTTGGTCTTCTTAGTCCTTGTATTATACAACCTAAAATTATGTTACAAAAATTGTGGCAAGCAAAAATAGACTGGGATCAGTCAGTTCCTCCAGATATTGCCAATAGCTGGAGACTATTTTCACCAAATTTACATTATATTAGAAACTTTCAAGTTCCAAGATTAGTTCTGTGTGAGAAACCTAAATTTATTGAATTGCACACATTTAGTGATGCCTCCCAAAAGGCATATGGCGCTTGCGTTTACATGCGTTCATTAGATTTCCATAATAATATTCTAGTTACACTATTATGCTCAAAGTCCAAGGTGGCACCCATAAAGTCAACAACAATGCCCCGACTAGAGCTATGTGCAGCGCTGCTTGCAGCTAGACTTTATGAAAGTGTTCTCAATTCTTTATCATACAAACCTACACGTGTAGTTCATTGGTGTGATTCAACAATTGTTCTGGCATGGATCAATAGTGATATTAATAAATTAAAGACTTTTGTAGCCAATAGAATAATCGAAATTAAAGAAAAAACATCACCACAAGCTTGGCGCTATGTGCCAACTGCAGAAAACCCTGCAGACTTGATTTCTAGGGGTGTGGACCCCAATATACTAATAAATACAAAATTGTGGTGGTCGGGTCCAGATTTCATGTCCAAAAATGAAACTGAATGGCCTGTATTAAATTGCAAAAATATTACCAATGAACATCTTCCTGAAATTAAATGCAATCTTATAGTTGCTTCTGATTCAGTAATTGATTTTGAAAGACATTCACAATATAACAGACTTATAAGAATGTTTGCCTATGTTAGAAGATTTATATTCAATTTAAAAAACTTAGATGACAAGCGTCTCAATGATTTTTCTTTAGAAGAACTAGATGAAGCATTTATTAAGCTCTGTATCATTGCTCAAAAACAATCATTTCCTCTTGAGTATGATACTTTGTTTAAAAATAAGCAACTAAGCAACAAGTCTAAACTTTTATCTTTATCTCCAATCATGGACAGGGATAAAGTAATGAGAGTGGGTGGTCGGCTAGATGCCTCTAATTACAGTTATGAAAAGAAACATCCTGTTATTTTACACTCAAATCACCGTTTCACTAAATTATTCTTTGAAAGGGCACATTTAAACAATATGCATGCTGGCCCACAATTATTATTGGCAATTGTTAGAGAGTCTGTATGGCCTATTAGTGGCAGAATTATAGCTAGACGCACAGTTAACAAGTGTGTTATATGTAGGCGTGCCCGTGGTAAAACTATTAACCCCAAAATGGGTATGTTACCAAATGCAAGAGTAACTCCTAATTTTCCTTTTCTCTCAGTCGGGATAGACTTCGCTGGTCCATTCCTCATAGTAAATCGGAAGGGACGTGGCAGTAAACTAATTAAATGTTACTTATGTTTGTTTGTATGTCTTAGATACAAATGTATCCACCTAGAGGTAGTAAGTGACTTATCTAAAAATGCATTTATTATGACACTTCGTCGGTTTATTGCTCGCCGTGGGAGGCCAGCGGAAATATTCTGCGACAATGGTCGTAACTTGTCGCTGCTGCAAGAGAAATTAACGATTTTTTCAAGGAAAATGAGAATAATATCAAAGATTTTGCCAAACAAGAAAAAATTAAATTTATTTTTACGCCAACATATGCTCCTCACTTTGGTGGGATTTGGGAAGCCGGAATAAAATCCGCTAAATTTCACCTTAAACGAGTATTAGGAAACAGTCATGTAACTTTTGAAGAAATTTCTACGTTATTTGCACAAATAGAGGCAATATTGAATAGTCGTCCTCTCTGTCCTCTATCCTCCTCTCCTGAAGATCTCCTCTATCTTTCTCCTGGACACTTTTTGATTGGGAGACCGCTAATTGCTTTGCCTATGCCTGATTTAAGAGACTTCAAGGAGATCAGCCTTCAGCGCTATCAACGCATCGAGAAGATTCGCCAGCACTTTTGGAAGCGCTGGCAGACAGAGTATGTCACGGAGTTACAGCAGAGAACAAAGTGGCGTACAAACTGTTCAAACTTGAAGATTGGCGACATGGTTTTATTACAAGAAGATAATGCCCCTCCTCTACAATGGAGATTGGGGCGAGTGTCCCATTTGTTCCCAGGTCCAGATGGCATTGCACGAGTTGCTGACGTCACGACCTGCAAGGGGAGCGTCAGAAGACCCTTCGTGCGTCTGTGTCCGCTGCCGACGCCTGAAGAGCTTCAGTGTTGAAAGAGTGCCTTTCAACGAGGGGGAAGATGTTCCGGCCCAAACGCCTACTCCAGCCTGCGAGCCATGTTGCGTTGCCTCGTTTCAATCAAGACCAAAAACTTCACTCACATTCGCCAGTCTACGACTCACTCACCAATTCATTCTTTGAACGAGCGTTTCTTCGAGTCGCCCCTGTTCGCCGTCAGCCGCCTCCGCGTACACTAGTTTTAAATAGCACTAAAATATGTAATATTAAAATTTCAAATAATTATATTGCCACCATTTGTACACGGGTTTCATTTGCATCGAAGTAGATGTGACTCCATTATGTCCTCTATGAGACACAGATGCTTCGCATAGACAATGGGGCCATTTAGTAAATTACTAAACAAGTCAGATTTATTTATATAAGAAGTATACTAAAAGAGCAACATCAATGTTGTTTTCATTAAATAAATTGCCATAAAATTCTTATGCATTTTTCAACAAAAGCGTCAGGGTGTAAAACTATTACAGATGTAAAAGTTTCAAGTAATTTTATTATAAAACGTATTACTAACAATTAGCTAATTAACGTTGGCTAAGTCATAATCAATATGAGGGTAAAGTTGGTTAAAAAAATTTTTTCATAAAAAAATACTTACCGAAAATTATATTTCAATATATACGGCATTGATTTTATTAGAATCAGACCGCAGGATACTTGGTTTAGCCTTGTTGCATTGTTATCCTTATAATTTTATCAATATCATTACATTACATTTTATTAATCCTATTTTTAGATCAAAGGCAATCATTTGAATACCAACATTCTGGGTTGAAATTTATGAGTTAAGGATGTAGATTTATAGATATCCAGATTAGTTACTTTGGCTTAGGACGATAGTAAATACAACTAAAGATATATGAGGTTCTATCAAAGTTTGTCTAAAGTTCCAGTTCGGACAGCCATGCCAACTATTAATGTCGATTACGTACTTATTACGATTATTAGTTGTGGCTGGAATATATGCATTACCTGGTAACAGTAGAGCAGCCGTTTCAACCTTTAACTGGGTACAAATTATCCTAATACTGAAATCCTTACCAACGCCAATTGGAAGTAGGCATGTATCTTTAGGAAATTCTATCTGAAACTAATAGCATTTCAGAAAATTCTTTCTCAATAACTTATCTATCTGAATAAATATCTATCGTTGTAATATGTAATTACTTATGAAAATAATTACGTGAATTCAATTGTGGCACATATATTATTACGCTTTCTATTCTCACATTGTTGCATTTAAATGTCATAAGCCGCCAGGAGATAACAAACAAGTCTCTCATAAAAGGACTTTGGACGTCAAACGGACAACATAATATAAAAAATTTACCTTCCAATAAAATTTGTATTATGTTTCCTCAGACGTCCAAAGTCCAGGTAAGCTCTTCCTGGGCTTAATTAATATCATTATGAACCAAACAATGAGCAAAAGATGGCGGCTTCTGTCATTATTATAGTTTGAGTTAAGGTACCTAGAGGGCGATCAAGGCGTATAGCGGGCGGAAACGAGTCAAATCTAGCGGCTGTGTAAGGAAAGAAAACTATGTACTCTCATAAAAGGACTTTGGACGTCTGAGGAAACATAATACAAATTTTATTGGAAGGTAAAATTTTTATATTATGTTATATGATTATATTCCTGTGGTATAGTAGCAGTCATGATGTCTTGTGCCCCGGTCGCGCATGTGAATAGAGCATTAGATTGGTACTTATATGGAGGTGCTCCATAAAAAACCTTCAATCTAAAGTTTTCACCGTATTTTCCCCCATGTTAAACATGTTGGTTATTTCTGTGTAGGTACTGAATTAATAATATGATAAACTTAAAATCTTATTATAGCAATGAACTTAAATTCAATTTCATTTTTAAAATTTATTTATTTATTTAAGATGCATAACAGATTACAATCATAACAGTTCACAATATTAAAATTAAGAAATCTAGGACTAGATAGTAATCAAAAACATGCATCCTTACAAGTTATAATATTAATGTTAATGTGCGAACTAAGATACTAAGTTTAATAACAAGAATAAATAAAAACAGGGATATCTAAGAAAACAAAAATAAAAATTTGGAATAAAAAATAAAAAGAAAAAAAATTAATTAAATAAGAAATTCAAAATAAGACCCTTACTTATTGAAATTAAACATTAGGTTTCTTATACATCTAGAGAAAGATTCAGATCTGCTATTCATTATGTCTACATTCTTATGTTTTATTATCAAATCGTTATAGGAACGACACATACGGATAATAGGATTGTAATATGAGGTATTGTTATTATAAACCTGTAGTGCAAACACGTTTGGATTCCGGGTTCTATATGTAGTATTAAAATTAAATTCCTGAATAATCAATTGTCTATTTGTTGGCTAAAATATTATTAATATTCAATTTATGTATGTATAATAAAGGTTAATCTAAAATAATAATAATTACTATAGTATTATAAATGTAACGATATTTCTATTATTATTGGCTAAAATTGACCTATCTTAGTTGGGCATGCGGTATTAGCCTATAAGTAATTGTTGCACTGAAGTTAGTTTTTTTTTGCCTGATTTATATAGAATATTGAATTGGTGTACACAATTGTTGGTTAATCAAATAAATAAATAAACTTACTATAGAGGTATTGAAAGATGTTATAAACTTCGAAACTCCATTAACCATTGCCTTGGCACCTTCTCCTACGTGAATTTCTCTTTGGTATGAGGTAAGCGTCATATAAACCTGCGCAAAATAAATTTGTACGACAAAGCGTAATTTTTTTATCAATATACAGCTTGGCAAAAAAGTGTATGTATTTAATGAGAGCGCTTAAGTCTAATCTCGGGAACTATAGGTTCGAATTAAAAAAATATTTAGGTGTTGGATAGCCTATTTATC
Organism: Laothoe populi; assembly: GCA_905220505.1. Taxonomy (NCBI): domain Eukaryota; kingdom Metazoa; phylum Arthropoda; class Insecta; order Lepidoptera; family Sphingidae; genus Laothoe; species Laothoe populi. The sequence goes on from HG992157.1 coordinate 6,954,212, forward strand.
GAGGAGCGCTATAGACTATATAACATCGCGCTATGACCAATAGGAGCGGAGCAGCAATGAAAAATGTTGCAAAAACGGGAAAAAAATATTCCTTCTGAGAGCTTCCGTTGCGTGCGCTGCGTAAAAGGTTAAAGTTACGTAACAATCATGTATGACGGGATTATTCCTCTTATAACATAAAAAGTTCTAAAAAAAAGTCCGCTATAGCATATGTCTATCTTTTTCGGTTGGCTCACTACGCTCACTATAAGCTTTTTAATGGTTATTGAATTTGTTCTGAAACAATGCATTATTTGGGAAGGGGATTTTATAAACATACTATTAGCCTTATCCAAATAAATACATGACCTACGGAGCCGAAACGTGGACACTCACAGTGCGACTGGTCCATCAGCTTAAAGTCGCTCAGCGTGGCATGGAGAGGGCTATGCTCGGAATTTCGGTGAGAGACCGAATAAGAAACCAGGCTATTCGCGCGAAAACTAAAGTCGTCGACATAGCCCAATGAATATGCAAGCTGAAGTGGCAATGGGCCGGTCATATCTGTCGTAGAACCGATCACCGTTGGGGTAATAAGGTTCTTGAGTGAAGACCGCGTACAGGTAAACGCAGTGTGGGACGCCCTCCTGCTAGATGGAGCGACGATCTGCGCAAGGCTGCAGGCAGAAATTGCATGCGTAGAACCGAAGATCGGGTTCAATGGCGAGCCTTGGGGGAGGCCTATGTCCAGCAGTGGACTGCGATTGGCTGATGATGAAATAAATACATAATTCAACACAAGTATTTAATTTTGAACAAAGTTGCTCTTACGTCATTTGATTTCAATAAATATCATAAGGAGATATAAATGTTTTAAAATTAATATTGTTGTTTGTTACCTTTTCATGATTAAACGGGTGAACGAATCTTAATGAAATTCAGCAGAGGGATAGATTATGTCCTGGGAAAGGACATAGGTTATCTTTTGTCTCAATAATTTATCTTGAAGGGGGTGAAATAGGGGTTGAAAGTTTGTATGGGTAATCCGTAGTACCTCAACTTAGGGATCTGAAAAATCATATTTAGGCTTATGGTAAGAAATAAAAAAACACGTGTCTCGACGTTTTTACCAAATCAACCCTAAAAGGGGCGACGTGAAGGGTTAACTTATGAGGCATTCTTTAAATGCAGTCTCAAGCTTCAGGCACAACCCCTGAGAGTCAGGACGATCGCTATAGGTGCCTCAGTGGAGAAACAACTCCTTGGATTGTATACTTCTGCGCCCGAAAATAACCGCCACGCGGGCGGAGCCGCGAGCAACAGCTAGTAATATAATATTAATCTGGCAACCCGGTTAACATTAAGTTTTCAGATAGGTACTTGCATAGATTACTTAGAGAAGATACGGTGCTTGTTAATTTTCAACGAGTGACGGTCTATTTTTTATAATTGTTTATTTGTTGACTACTTTAATGTAGACTTGCCAACTGTCCTGTTTTCCCAGGTCATGTTTTGGTTTTTTAAGGAGCGTCCTGGGTTTTTAAAGCGCCCTGATAAGGTCCTCTATTTTAAAATTAGGGGGGGGAGGGTGCGTCTCGGCTCACAAAAGATGCCTCCTGTTTTTAAATTGAAATGTCCTGGTTTTTCTAACTTTAAAAACAAAAAATCCTAGTATTTGCATTTTGGGGATGGCAGCCCTACTTTAATGACAACTTTTTTTTTATTAATTCCTGTCCAAGGATACTAGTCCTTCAGACGTAACAATGACAACTCTAATAATAGTGTTGCCATAAATATTTTGTTTTAGTTCCTATTTTTACCGCGTCATGCTCTTTTTTGCCAAACTGTACAGTTTTTTACTGGGTGGTTTCTATGCCGCCATGTCTGGTTACATATATAATAAATATGATTAAATGTGTAACAGAACTAACAGAGTTGCGGAAAACACCGCAAATTCTTTTCGCAACTGCAATCATGGGCTGTGGTTAATTTTGTATCTCAATTAGGATTATTCGATCCCCTGGTTTTCTAGTAGATCATTTTAGAAATAACTATTTTCCTAAAGAATTCTGTTATTTGTTTATATGGTTTCCTGGCCTATTTTGCTTCTATAAAAGTAACAAGTATTTATTAGATTCTAATCAATAAATACCGACCTGCGTTCCATCACAGGAGTTACTGATGTGGGAAAAAGTGTACAGAGCTAAAATGGGACTGGGCTGGCCACGTCTGAAGAAGACAGACACGACACGAACCCAGACAGGTGGGCAAAAGTCGCTACTGAGTGGATACCACGACGGTCGGCAAAGACGTGGAAAGCCAAGAATGCGGTGGAGGGACGACCTGGATGCGTTTTCTAAGCAATGGCGCATTATGGCTGATGATAGAGAGGAGTGGAAAATGAAGAGGGATGCCTTAGCCCAGCAGTGGGACTTAAAATAGGCTAATAAAAAAATAAACAACAATCATTTAAGCAATTGTCACATCACAATGTATGTAGCGGTATGATGATTTTAATTTTGATATTAATTCGATCATAATTTTTTTTAAATTCTAATGCAGTAAAAAGCACTTTCCTACTATTGATTTTTTACTTGTGTCCTGATACCCGGAGAAGTTCTGGCAACTCTGTTCCGAAATGTCAACTAACTTCATGACGCTAGTTTTATTGTGCTGTAATTGTTTTTAATTTTTAATATTATTTTATGGACTTTTAAATCATGAAAATAACAGTGAACGTCTTTGAAAAGATATGTCGCGCGTGTCTCTGCGAGTCTACGAATATGAAATCATTGTTTATCAAAATGGACGGCGAAGATCGGAACCTTTTGGACGTTCTAAAAAACTTAACTAATATGAATATTAAAAGTGATGATAAGTTACCAAAACTGGTTTGTAACGAATGCGAGATAATCATGTGCAAGGCTGAAGCTTTCAAACGTCGCTGTCTTGAATCTGAGGCGATTTTGAAAAACGTAACCGGGGAATTTGACTCGCAGTTTGCAAGCGAGGAAGATGACAAAAAAACCTTAATAAAAGACGAAAAGAGTGATAGTATATTGAAAAGCTTACTAGACATGCCATCGGTTTCTCTGAACAGTGCGACAAATGAAGATATGGATGTTAAAATGCCTAATTTAGTTGATGGAAATTGCCATGATGATTATGAAGACAATTTTGCCAAAACTATCGACTGTAATGAAGTGTTACAAATAGAAAATAATGTTAAAGAAGAAGTCAATGAAGAATTACAACAGCATGATGAAAATAACTTAACGGATGAGCCATCATCATTTAATGACACCATACCTATAGAATATAAATTGAAAACAGAAAATAAATACTCATGCCACTGTGGATTGAATTTTATAAATAAAGAGAAATACAAACTACATCTCAAAGTGTTTAACTGTAACAAATACAATAAAATCTTTAAAAAAATAACCGATTCGAATGCCATAAGAATAAAAAATCAAATATCATGTCAGAAGTGTAATCGTCAGTTTAGCACAGTTTCTGCATGGAATGCACACCAACATGTACACAGAGATGAGCCTAAATCTGTACAACTATTCCAATGCTCTGTTTGTTTATGTAAATTTAAGCACCGTAAAACTCTAGTTAGACATATGAGAAAGCATAATGAAACAAACAGTGTAAAATATCACTGTGATAAATGTAAAAGAGAGTTTAAGTATAAAGCTCATTTAGAGAACCACATTGTTTCCGTACATTCTCAAAACGGATTTACCTGTGATTATTGTATGCAGAGTTTCAATGATAAAGAGAGCTTGGAGGTTCATAGAGACAAGCATAAAATTGATAAAAAGCATCAGTGTGAGGTCTGCAAGAAGACATTCTACATGCTCTGTACATTAAAGGACCATATGAGAACTCATACTGGTGAAAAGCCATTCTTATGCTCTGTGTGTGGTAAGGGCTTCAGTCAGAAGACAAACTTGGCACAGCATATGAGAAGACATCAGGGGCTGAAACCATTTAAATGTGAAAATTGTGAGAAGAGGTCATTATTATATTTATTTATGATGGATGTATATGTTTAAGTACAAGTTAACAATTTGTGAAATTCATTTTTAACCATGTATAGTTAAATGCATTTTTTCAATGATCTGTTAATCCTTTTGCACACATGTACATATACACTCACGCCTGTAATCCCTGGAGGGGTAGGCAGAGGTGTAACCAGGTACACACACTTTTCGCCGAATTTTGGTCCCATTAATCCTTTTGATTTTTTTGATGTTAGTTTTGTTCATTTTACACAACTAAAATTATGACAATATATTAGATACATATTTCAAACAGTTGCATCTGAGTAAAACCTAAAGCAAAAAGCATAAAGCAAATTTCTTACTCCTATTATTTTAAACATAATACAGTCAATTAAAAATAACGAGAGCAAAGTATTTTAATGCATCTTTCAGATTTGTGTCTAAAGGCGAGTTGGAGGCGCACGCGCGCACTCACAGTGGCGCCCACCCGTTCGTATGCGATGAGTGTGGAAATGGCTTCACCACATCAAGTTCACTTGTCAAGCACCGGAGGATACACACTGGTTAATAATACTTTTACAAATCTTTTTAATCAAGACAGGGCTGTCCAAATCAGATACAATCTCAATACATAAATTATTAAACAGTTTGGAGGGCCACAGAAACAAATACATATATTAGTGTTAGACCAAAAAATGTTGCTGGCGGTTTTTTTATCCTGGTACATTAAAGTGATCACTGCACCTGATGGTAAGTGCACTCTGACCTACGATAAACATTATAAAACAAAGACCATGCAGCTCGTCACTATCTTTCTTGCTTTTAAAACAACCATAGTCCAAGTTTATTTGTCCTGAATTGCACATTTCTCTTAAATGAGACAAAACTAAGGTTATCATATTTTTTTAAACTTTAACACACAGCGTATATACATTAGGGTGTCCATTATATGACAAATTTTTTTTTTTGGAATTTCTAAATGCATACCCTCAACTTTTTTTATAAATGCTAAAACATGCTCAAAAATAAATTTTTATCTTTCTAGCTTGATTTTAACCCGTGCCGACCGAGCTACCAAGTTTATCAAAAATCGTGTTTATCCCGATATTTCGGTCTGCTACAAAACTAATATAAATGAAATGCAAATGAAGTGATTAAAAGTTCAAATAAAATAAGATAAACACTAATCTTTATTTATACACCAAATCATAATAATCCTCCAGGAAAACTTCTTTTTAGCGTAGTTTTTTACATTCCGCATACAAATTTCTATGTTCTCGGACACAGCGCCACAAGACCTGTGTTTGCTCCTGTTCAACTCTAACAAGCCCGTTAAAATATTGCATTTATTTGACAGCTCATACAGCAGTGTCATTTACCACCTTCAAACGACTTATTCTTCTTTTAGCTTCCAGAAAATCAGCATTATAATCCCAAGAAGATATATCTTCCTGAAGTACACTGTTGTTGATCTGCAGTCGAGATAGAAACTGTTTGCTCTTTTCTGATACAAAATCATACAGCGTTTTATGTTAAAGAAAAACAGGTTATATAACAAAATAATTAACAACAAGAAGTGTATAAAATCAGAAAAAACAATTAAACTTACCAAATATCTTTTGTGATAGTTCATCCTTGTATGGGACATAGAGTTTGCCAAAATCTGAGCTATATTTCTTTTTAAGTGGGTGATCATTTTCATCTTAATTTGGTTCTCAACTTCGTGATCAAAAAGCGATAGAATGATTGTCTCTTCACATAAATATCACAAGTGATGGCTAAACTTGCTTAAAGAAGCTTTAGAATTTGTTGCGTCAATTTTTTCGTCCTCTTTTAAACGCCTTCAAGAAGCAAAATCTTGGTTAGGTGCTTTAATTACCCCTGTGAATTCGAGCCAAGGTTTAACAAACAACATAAAATTAACAAACATCTTGTAGAACTTTTTGCTCCTTCGCAATCATTATGAATTGTGATTGATGCAAACATATTTTTAAAGAATAGATCGCTTTCGTCATTCATCGTGTCTGATATATAGCTCCGGGGCCTGACTTAATTTCTTCTGTGTATTTTCTCCCAAAAACACTACACATAGGTCAACCAATTCGCGGTAATCGTCACACTTTATAGCCTTTGTTTAGTTCTACCTTAAAAACATTAAGAAAGATGTAATATTTATCTCAGCAACGTGCTCTTTTATGAAATCAAGAGATAGTCTCTCCAAACATGATATAAATTAACAAGTTTCTTCACACAGTTAGAAAATACCTTTGTGGTAATTTTGGTTTTTTCTCAAAATATAATACACTAACCAATCACAAGATTTGCATTTTCACTAACAGTTAGCTTGACTTCGCGAATATTGTAAAATAAGTAAGCGCGAATTGTCGATCGGATGGTAATTTTGCAGCATTTATTTGATGGCTAGGCAGTCCGATTAGGAAAATATTTTGTTTATCACTCCATAATTCCACGACATAATTATTTTTATAGTAAATAATAATAGTAATCCTAAAAATCACGTATAGAATGATAAATGGAACGCGTTCCAGGTCGCTGCGCCAGTACCCGCGCAACTTGTATGGAGAAGTTTAATTCGCAAGTCGGCACGGGTTATCGTTAATAAAACGGGCTAATATTTTTCCTGTGCTATATTGGGTTATTACGAAACTTTTAAGAAGGTATGCGTAAAAATATATTGAACTTGGAATTTAAGGGACACCCTCATATACATGCCTTATGCTAGTACAATGCTAAAAGTTGTTTGAAAATGTGATATCTACTGGTGGTAACAAATGTGTCATTCTTACTGGATAATATTGTATAATAATCTATACTAAGAATGCTTATTATATTGATGAAAATAAATATCTCAGGTGAGCGTCCGTACATCTGTGATCTTTGCCCGATGCGCTTCACAGCCTCTGGAACTTTGAAGAATCATAGAAGAACTCACACGGGAGAGCGACCGTATCAGTGTTCATACTGTGAAAAAGCTTTTGTGCAGGTATAGCTAATGATCATATTAAGTAATCCCGTTAAGTAATTTCCGTGGTGCTTTACGTCTGGCTTCTCCAGACGTAAATGTCCCTTTATTGGAGGTTAATACCTTTTTAGTTCAGTATTTGTCTCCCGCTTTGCTATGGAGGGAAGTGGACAATTTATTCGTTGCGGGATAAAAGACAGTTATTAAGCATTCCCAGAGACTCGCCGAGTTTCATTACTCGGTGTCAAAAAAATGCGTGCCATTGTTGATCCTGGCTAAACAGGAGTTACAATGGCGGGTGTGTGGGCGGGATAGTCTCTCTAATGATCATATTTGTCGGCGCTCAATAACAAACACTGTTTACAAACACGCGCACGTGCAACGTGACATCATCGTACCATTCTGTTAGTCAGGAGAGGTGGGGACGGACAATATAAAGCGGCGCGCTGTACGACCGAGTCCATTCCTATTGAGTCGTTCGTTCCGTCAACATCTCGTAATTGTGACGCGGACACGCCTGATTAGTTATATTGTTGCATTTTTGAGTTAATAAATTCATTTTTAAGTAATCTTTAATCTTTTTATAAAATTATGTCCGAAGACCAGTCCAGAGCTGATCTCAGTGGCGAGGATCGTCGCCCACCATCACCAACTTTACAAAGAGTTTTGGTTCCATCCGAAATATTGATAATTAATTAATTCATTCCTCACTACCAACATATAAGATGATTTATCTAAAAAACGCATAATTAATAGCCTTTTCACAACTTTCTTGCAGCTTGATCATAACCCTCATTTTCAGGAAGGTTGCGATTTACAGCCAGTCACGTGATATTATTTAACCAATTATTATTGGTATCATGCGGGAATTGAAAATTTGCCCTACGAAATTGTGAGATTGTTTAGTTACAGTATATATCTGGTGTCCTTTGAAATTATCATAGCATAGTTAATTACTTTATCAGATAAATTTTTGGCTACACATTTGCTTACTGCCGTTTTATTGTAAAATGTTGCCCAAACTTAAAAACATCCCAATAACATGTGTATAAAAATATTTATATGGAATGATCCAAATTGCCAATTTATTTTTCTAGCGCAACGATCTGATATCCCACATTCGCTGTCACACTGGCGAACGTCCCTTCGTGTGTACTCTATGCGGGCAGAGTTTTCGCAAAGCTTCTGGGCTGAAGGCGCACGGGCGTGTACACGGGACTGCGTCGGGACTACGCCAGGACATGCGTCAGGAAATGAGGCAGGACTTAATGTTGACTGTACATTGCGATCCTACGCACTGAATTAAGTATCATAAGTAGCCACTTTAGTTTGTGTTTTAAGATTGTGAAGATATGTTAAACTGAACAGCTTGACGAGTCTCTGGACCTTCTGCTGAGACAGGTTTACAATCTGGCGGACTTATACCGTCGGAAGCCCGTGGCGATAAATATAAATGTTTCTCGGTCTGATTACAATAATTTTACATACATACATATACACTCACTCACGCCTGTAATCCGCGAAGGGGTAGGCAGAGGTGTAACCAGTACACTCACTTTTCGCCGAATTTATTATGGTCCCATAAAGTCTAGGGGGCGAGCCTATCGTCATACCGGGCACAATTCCAGACGACGGGCTGATGCTGAGTATTTCTAAATAGAAAAACTCAATATCACTGCCCGGCCCGGGAATCGAACCCGAGACCTGAGCACAGCAGTTGTAACGTATCCGCAATTACAACTGCGCCACCAAGGCAGTCAGCTGTACAATATTTTTACATATGAATATATGTAAAATGGTCTGGTGTTGCGGTTTTCAAATGTCAAGAAGGGCTCAGATTTGGGTCCCACCCCCAAGACAAGTGACCCTGGGGACCCCTCCCTCTTAGTCTGCTACTGTTACGATCATTGACTGAAAGATTTTATTCACATAGTATGGGTTGGGTAATGTGTGTCATTGTGAAAGAAAAAAATATTTAATTATTATAGTAATATAGTTAATATAGTCTTTCTATGATTGCAATGTGCATGCTATCACATATATGTGATAGCATGCACTAGACTAGGTATACCTAGTCAGGTCATAAATTCTGTCACATGTTTAATATAAAATAATTGAAACAAGTTTATTCATTATGTAACCATTTATATACCAAAATGAACTTAACAAAACATAGATTCTTATGACACTAAAGTTTATTCAAAATGACCTCCGTGATTTTGAATACAGGCCTTCAATCTGCGCGGCCAGTTGTCTATCGCAGCACGAACGAGGTCCATGTCAATATCGGCGGCTGCCTTAATCAAGGATGTCTTGAGTGACTCCAAATTGGGATGAGGCTTTGAGCACGCCTTTTCCTCCAAGTGTTGCCATATCTTGTAATCTAACGGATTCAAATCTGGACTGGAGGAGGGCCAGTCTTCGTACCGGATGAAGTCGATTTCACGCGCCGCCAGCCAGTCTTGTGTGCTCTTCGCTCTATGAGCTGGCGCCGAATCTTGTTGGAATACCCAGTGCCTGTTATTGAACATGGTATGAGAAACAGGTTCCACAAGGTTCGTCAGGACTGTATTTTGATACACAACTGCATTCGTTTTTACACCTTTCTCACAAAAATGTACCTCTGTTAAGCCCCAATAAGAAACTCCCAACCATACCATGAGCGAGGATGGAAAATGACCTCGTTGGACACGCGGAGTACGGTTGCTCGCTTCTTCACTACTGTGTGCGTACACCTTATCATTTTGTTTGTTGTAGCTCTTTTCTACGGTAAAAATTTTTTCATCTGAAAAAAGAATTTCCCGATATTTTTTTCCCGCGTACCGCTTCAACAAAGCGCGGCATCTCTTCAGTCTCAGGTCCATTAGACGAGCATCCAAACGATGTCCTGTTTTTCTTCGATATGCCCGAAGCCCTAAGTCTTCATTTAACACCCTTTTCACCGTGGTTCTGCTTAACCCCATCTGAAGGGCCAACATTTTCTGCTTACGTTTGGGATTTCTTTGAATTTGCGCCTTCACAGCTTTTATCACTGCTGGAGTCCTAACAGACCGAGGGCGACCACTTCTTGACCTGTCATCTACACTAGAGTCTTCATTGTATCGTTTGATGGTACGATAAACGAATCTTTTGGTTATATTCAAATTTTTCAGTATGTCGTCAGTTTGAATTGGCACGTAACCGCAACGATGCAACGCAATTACTGCAACACGGTCTTCTTTAAGCGTCCACTCCATATTTAAAAATGAGTAAAATTCTAAAAAGTATACATTTTTATTTTCATGAACAATTTGAAATTCGAATTCAATAAACTTTTTTGTGGCCAGCGTTCTAAAATAAAAGTTTTTACTGTGTGACAATACTTATGACCTGACTAGGTATATTTGAATTTTATTAGTATAAGAGTAAGGTTATTTTTTCTATGACACAAATGCCACACCACTCAAGCTATGTGATAAAGGCTACAGAGCTTTATGAGCTGAATTTTTTTTCGCACTATAATGGTGATTACTGAAAAACATTTGTCGTTATAACACCGTCTCTCTCCTGTCATTTCATACATTTCCATCAGATTTTAAAAATAACACTTATTAGTGGCAAGGCTCATATCGTGTGCCTGTTGTACCTCGGCCTGTACCTTCGGAGTACGGGCGTGAGGGTGTAATTGTGTGCACAACAAACATATACTATATTCCTAAATTTTGAGATATTGGGCCCCAGAATCGGGTCTGGATTCATATCTGTGTCGAATATTTTGAAAGTTTATGTCACTATTTGCCACACCTTTTATGCCATTGTTCTGAAATCTTTATTAAATATTTGAACTTAATATTATAAGCTCAATATGTAAAATGTCACGATGTTGGTCCGCGATGAACTACGAAACCGCCCGTCAATTTAAATAAAGTTTTGTAATTATTATATAGTAGGTTCCATCTTGAAAGCTAGGATAGTTTTGGCATCGGTAGGTGGCGCTGTTTCCGAGATCTTTTTTAATTTTTTTGGCCTGTGGCAGGACGTCTGCCCGGAGCAGCCCAGGGCGACTAGTTTATAATATATATTTTTAATAGCAAGGTTTTGTAAAGCGAAACTATAGTGAATTGAGTTTTGAATCATTAACTAGTGGAGTATTTTTCTATCTTTAATTATGTGCATTATTTTATACACAATGACGATTACATATAAAACCCAGATTATTTTGTGAAAATGGCATCGCAATGAATTGTAAAATAAGCAGAAATTAAATTATTAATTGACTGCTACCTCATCAACTAGATTTTAAAGGTAATCTATTTTATAAGTAATTCTTAAAACTATTTCCATTTTAGACTTATATGGGTCATATACTAAAGAATGTAAGAAAATTGCTAAGGAGAATTGGACCTTTTTAAGCAGAAATGATCCAACTGAATTTTTCATACTTTTGAGTAAATGAAGTTTAAAGTTTGTCAGCGAATTTAAAAATAGGTACAGGTACTATGCAGTAACTAATTGAAAGTTAGTTGGGTAATAAAATAAAACATGACAAGTATTTTTAGGTAAATGTCATCAAAATGTCAATGGATCTTTTGTGCACATATGACTTGATTAGGAGATTATGGCGATTATTATGAGATGATTATTATTATTTAACTCGATTTCATATAAGATGTTGGTTGGATCTTTTTTGCTTAACAGAGTCCAATGGCCTTTATCTTGTATTGTGAAATGTCAATGGAGTGTATCTGTGTTTTTTTTTCATTGTAATGTCATAAAAATAAAGTTTACTTTATTTGCAAATTTATGACTTTTATTTGTATAAACCACGCTAGTTACTGAAATATCTGGTTCCACCAATAAATTGCAGTTTGTTCCAGCTTTACGGTATACTTATTTTCTACATCTGTCACTATCAATTCAGTTCACTAATAGTTCAATTATAGTAGCTACTGCTACAACTGCTCAATCATGAGTTTATGTCAAGAAGTTACGATAGGTAAACGGAGTCGCTAGCGATTTAAGCATAGTCCCTCACTTTTTAATATAACCATTTTTTTACATCCTATAATATGTAACAATAATTGGCTTTTTTCACTTTCGAATATCTAGCCATAAAACATCTCAAAATCAAATAAATATAAAGATGTAGATTTGCTATATAATTGAATAATACGATTTTGAGTTATAATTGTAATGCTATATAGGTGAATGAGCACTTGTAGTGAAATTGTGTGACTGCCCAAGAAGGGTTTATGGTTTTAAAGTATGTATACTATACATGTTTGTATGTCTGTTTATTTGGCATGTTTTGTATCATATAGGGTTGGGTAGGTAGAGGTATCCTTGGATTCGTCTTGGTTGTGAAAAGGGAATCTAAAATTGACGTCTGTGCACCAAAAATATATTATTTTGCTATCATTAATAGGGTCATAAATAATGAATTGCCAATTTCAAAAATATACATATGTTGGCAGGGCTATAGAGGCTCTTTTAATTATTTTTACACAATATTTTTGATTTGTAGTTATTGGATTATCAATAAAACAAATTGGAACAGAAAATAAATTCTTTATTTTATAATTTTAATATCCAATTTTATCAGATTAACGCAATGCTGTTTAAAAAAATGACATTTCAAAACCGAATAACAGCTTGTAGGGGTAAAAAATATCTTTTAAACCTGTTATTGAGATCGTAGAAATACATCACAATATAAAATTGCTATTAATTAATGTATTGCCATATTCAAGGTTCTTACACCTTTGTTCCCACTTGGGCAAAAAATAGTGGGTTGCCACTTTTGAGCAAATTTTTTTTTAGCATTTTTCCCGTTTAGCTGGCAACCCGTTCCGCTTAAACAAATGAAAAATCGAAGGTGTAAGCCGCCTTCATTATATAAAAAATCGCTCTAAAATCTTTTATTTTTACATCTATAACCTATTTTATTTACAATACACTGTTTTACTGAGGTATAACGGTTTTTTACCTATGTAAAAACCTTTGTACTGTTAAATTTATTACTTTCTGCTCTAGAAATATTATCTTTTTTACAACTAGAAAATATTACTTTAATAATATCATACTGTGTCCATGTTTTAGTCCAGTACACATTTGTCGAGTCAATTTTTAAACATTATAATTTCAAAAAAATTGCTAGAATATTATAAAAGTATTGCTTTTACTACTTTTACTTTGGAGCTGCCATTAAAGAAATAGTCCCGTACGTTTAAATACTCTAAATTAGTCTCAATATACCATTGATACATTGGGTCCAAAATGACTCGACAAATGCGACTCAAACCGTGAGGTCTATCGTACGTATCTCATCTAGAAATGATAAAACTATTATAACAGTACTACATCTTATATATGTAATAACTAGTATATATACTTTGTTGGTTTATATATAATTAACAATGGTTTTCGTTTGTTGGCACGTCACTGACTTCAAATGATATCTCGTTTGATGTAGCATAGATATATTATTATTAATTTTACAAAACAATTTGGGAAAAATGTGGTAAATTATATAATTTGTATCATTAAAGAAATTTTACTATTAAGAGGTGGTCTTGTAATTTGGAGTCTATTTTGAAGTTTGCGTATTTTGTCCCAAACAATTTTACAGTTATAAATTTTAATTGAAGCAAAGCTCCAAGCCCGTATAGCGTTAAGAATATCTATATCACGAAGATATATAAATCAAACGCAAATAATAAAAATATGAATTGCTAGACCGTTTTTGATACAGTTACATAGCATAAGTTCGTGTAGTCCATTGTTAAATGTGACTATTTTCGACTAGTTTCTACGAGTGACTTCCGAGCATAAGACGATAAAACAGTGGACCACGAACAATGATTTAGGAATTGTCTGGGACATTTCGCAAAAAAATAAAATCTATAGTCGCAAAAGGCTCTTAAAAGGTTCAGTAAAGCAACAAAATTAATATTTAGAAAGTATGCACGGTACAAATATATTCAGGGTTGCCATATTTATATGATAGATGATACAATATTATACCACAATGGTGGGAAACAATCTTACGGCCCGAATGATGGTAACTTATCGTAGCCTATGGACGCTTGCAACACCAGGAGCATCACATGCGCGTTACCGACCCTAAGACCCTTGCCTAGTATCATATTAATCCTGGGTGGTTGAGGACCTAAATTCCTAACTACATCAAACGATATACATATTTTTAAGACTAGGTTATTATATCCCAATTTTCTCATTCAAATAATCAGTGTATTTTCTATAAGAAACTTGGGATTCTTCTTTTGTGTTGAGAATCGACACGATCAATAAAAAGACGTAGACCCCAAGACAAATGCGGAAGCATTCATTAAATAAAGCCAGATTAAGGGATATCAGCAAAATTGTTCGTAAAAACACTAATTGTGTTCAACTGCTGAACTAAACGAATTTAATCTCGCTAATCCATCAGAAATTTGGTCAAATATAATTTGGATGAATACAATGTTTCTTAAAATTATTTTTAGGTCATTTACAAACTACAGAGAAATCTCCTATTTGAAATGTAGTCGAAGTTAAACAAAAAATAACTGATGAATCAGCGTGAATAAAAAAAGTAAATACACAATACTTCTAATACCCATTTAACAAATATACCACAAATGATACCAAACAGCTGAATGTCCGCAAAAAATATTTTGATATTTATGCAGTGGCATACACTACAGTATCATAATTTGAGGTCTTTTATATTAGAATTATTGTGTATCCAAAAATACCGAGTATTTAAAAAAGTGGTCGTGCGCAGAAAACCTTTATGCACTCAGGGACTAAGTACTAAATTAGAAAAAAAAACTTTAATCTGTGATTAGGCGCCTAAAGTCATCAAAAATAACCAAGTGTTTATACCAGACAGGTATAATTGTTGCTAAACAAATAATAGACTATTATTTGCGCCCAATCTGAGATTAATTTAACAATATATTATTATGTTTGTGTTATTTGGCAGTCTATGTCGCGTGGACTTTATCAAAAATGGTACAGTTTAAAATATTGGCACTATAAAGGAATAAAAAAACGTCTAAAACATAGGTTATATTTACATTTGTATTTAACAAAGCCCACAGCAATTTGTAGTATAATATATAATAATTATCAGCTGCCGGAAAATAATACTAAAATAATAAAAAACTGCGCCCTCCACTATTGAAACTTAAGCACGTTAACACTTACATTACAAAAAAAATATAAAATAAATCTATACATTTTAACGCGTAAAATAATCATACAAAAATAATATATTTTCGTTTTTACAATTATTATATTTTTATCATCACATATTTTATTTATTATAATGAAAAATGTCGTAAATTTAAGACAGTCTGTGGACAGGCGACCGAGATATTTTTTATCTGTGAGTTTGACCAGTGATTTAAATAATTTGTCTCTGCTATTGGTATTGCCAGGTAACTTTTTATAATAACATCAAAATTGAATATTTTTGGTGGATTCTTAATTGTATTTTAATCAATAGCTTGATTCTTGCTAACATAAGAAAGACGTTTAGTGAAGACAATAAACATTTCTTGTATAATTAGTATAAAATTAATATTATTAATACGAACATAATACAATCGTTACAGAACGTCTGTACTGTTTCTTATGTCGGCAGAAATCAAACAATTGGAATTTTTTTTAATTGTTTTTGTTTACTTTTTTCATATATATCAGTCGCCTGCCGCAACTAATCTCACATTTGCGTTTCCGTAGTTTGACTACATAAATTGGAAAAAAATATAATTAAAAAGAAAAATACGGGATATATTTTAATTCGGTAACTACTTAGATGGCACTTGTTGAACTAGATAACAAGCCGTTTGGCTTTACTCCACGTCGCACAGTTCAGAACTGGCCAACGTGTGACGTCACGGGAATATAAGACTGCGGGCGATCCTTCAGGACTGCAGCGCTCTGCTGGAAGATGGATATTATAAAAAATCTTTTGTCGGGGGTCTAGAGTTGGGGTACGATGTTTGGCGGTGTAGCCGCCTTCTGAGTACTCTGTGACCCTTGACCGCTTCTTCACTTTTTTGCCCATGGCGTAGTGCTGGCCTACTTCTTCACCAGTGTGATACTACTCAACACAATCATGTGACTTCATAGCGGAGGATAGATTGTCTATCACTACTTCATACTCTAATTGAACGACACTGCTCTTACCATCAGGTGCATTGTGGTCACTATGCCGTGCCAGGATAAAAAAAACATCGTTGTAACCTTATCCTACTAAATAATAAATAAATACACCCTATAGTCACACACATGGACACACTTGTTTCGGTGCGGGAATCGAACCCACGGCCTCTCGTTTCACAGCCGGCTACTCGCCCGTTGCCCCACGGAGGATGTCAATTGACGATGTAATTTGTTTACCATATTTGATGCTTTTAATGGGATAGTAAGTCTGTGACCAGATGGAATAGTTTGTTAAAAAATTGCATACATTTCACTCTTCCGAGTTTTGGTTTATCTGGTCTCACATGTTGTGACGGTTACTGAACGCTTGATACTGAAATTATTATTAGAATCAAATGGATTCGTAACTCATCCATTAAGAGTTAATATAAACCAAGGTGCGATCGCTGTAAAGATCGTAAAAATGGTAATATTTATTGTTTGAAAGACTCACCGATCAGTTCATTTAGCGCTTGCCTTCTCCAAAAAGTCCATTTTCAACCTCAACTCGATGAGAAAAAGTTGTTTCTGCAGCGAAAATATCTCCTCCTTCTGTCTTAGTTCCATGTTCAATATCTTCATTTTCGCCTCGTGCTCCCATATCGCGTGCTGCCTCTTCGCCGAGAAGTATAACCTCTCTTCTTCGGTCGCGTTGCCGCAGTCATGTTTCATATCATCATTCTTTTCGTTTTTCTCGTGTCCGTTTTTCCGCGCGTCGTCCAAATTACTCAAATTCAACGGCGTATTGGACAATTCGTTTAGTTTTTGCAAGAAGTTCTGCTGTATCCTCGCTTGTTCTATCGCTTGGAGGGGGTTGGTTAGTAGGGGCAGGTTGGGCATTAGTGGGTTGATGGTGGGGATGGGTTTGTGGGGTGGAGGGGTGGGGGAGGACTGGGGTATGATCTGGACCTGGGGCTCCAGTACATTGATCGTGTCGTCGCTGTCGTTCGTGCTAGATAGTCGGCCGTTTGACATCTGCTGGCATGCATTAATCAATAAATAAGTATATGATACACCCCATTATATCAGTTTGTTGGTTTAAGTGTGGGGATGTAATTTTTTTATGCTGACTCATCCCAGTCAAGTCCATTCCAGTTGCAACGGCAGGCAGCGGCTTTACTGTGCCCTGGCATTGTAGAAGTCTATGGGCGGCGGTGACTACTTACCATCAGGTGGCCCGTCTGCTCGTCTGTCTATCGAGGCACTAATAGGCGTATAAACTTCGGCAATGGTTATTAGGTCCGTCTTGATTTTGCAGTAGGCCTGCTGCCCGCAACAACTCCTCGAAATTGGACACGGAAATCCCATAGGCTGTTCAGAATCAATCCCAAAACTGGGTACTAACCATACAAATTCACAAAATTTCATTGAAATCGGTTGGACGGTTTTGGATATTAGCTTGTGTATTTACCTAAGTACTATATATTATATACCAGGGGGGCAACCTGCGGCTCGCGAGCCACATGCGGCTCTTTGAAGGATTATTTGTGGCTCTCGATAAATGTACCCGAGTTCCCTATTGATTTTTGTGCTATTATATTTAAAAAAATTATTATCATTCTGTATGTGTTTCAAAATGTCTTGAATTACTGACAATAAATATGTAAGACTAAGTGCAACGTTGTACCAAATTTCATTTAAGTCTAAGTTAAGAATTAAATACGTATTTAATTGCGGCTCGAGAAAAATTTATAATGTATAATAATTTTGAAAAATGCCTCTATTATTAAGGAGCTTTTCCACCCCGATTATATATACTAAGATATATAAGTGGTGTACTCACGTTGACTGGTAGACAGTCGTCATCCTTGGCGCTGTGGGTGCCTTCCGCGCTGGTCGTCGCTTCGCCCTCCTCCTCTACACAACACAAACAATACTCTACAGTCTACACTAATCTACACACTATGTCTACAAATGGCGCCCTTAATATATGTTTATATCAGTAGCTGCCAGAGGTGATATAAAATCATTACATGTACGAACAATACCAATCTGTGTTTAATTTAATAGTGGTAGAGCCATGCTGTACACATATTTGTCTACAGCATGAATGGGCCGGCTCGACCGGGGTAGTACCACTGTCTCACAGAATACCAACGTAAAGTGACAGTTTACTGTCGCGTTTCGTATGGTAAGTGAGATATCCGGAGGCCCAGATTCCCCCTTCCGTTCCCTAATCCCTATTCCTGTCCTTTAAAGCCGACAGCGCATACATGATACTTTCGGTATTCTGCATGTTCATGGGCGGTGGAGATCACTTAACATCAGGTGACCCACTGGCTCGTTTGTCGGACTATGCTATATAAAAAAAAATGTTTTAGAGACAACTATTATTGCTCAGGGATAGATAGGGTCATGACCCAGACCCATGAGCAAGACAATGACAGATGTTGTAATAGTTGTTAGATGATGTAGACAGATTTTGGAAGTTATACTTCTTTAGGCGCGTTATGAAAAAATTATAAGAGTGAAATTTTAAGATGCGCGTGACACAAAAGTAACACTCTGAAGTTGCCCTAAGTACCAGGCTGGCATGAAATGAGGCCAAAGAAGTATAATTTCTCACGCGCGTATATAAGTACACGCACCCATTTTTTTTAGTGCCTCGATAGGCAGACGGGCCACTTGATGGTAAGTAGTCACCGCCGCCCATAGACTTCTGCAATGCCAGGGCACAGCAAAGCCGCTGTCGTTGAAGGACTACTCTTCTTAAGCCTCGTTTAACTACTACAAACTATAGAGAACTTCCGTGGTGCAGCGGGCAAGTAGCTGGCTATGACACGAGAGGCCGTGGGTTCGATTCCCACACAGACAAATGTTTTTGTGAAAAACAAATATTCAATATTAATATTCTCTCGTTCCAAGACTACTCACACACAGTCAGCTGGTTCTTTGTGGGCAACGTCTCTCAAAAAAGTTCAATTGTAAGTTTAAGTATTAAAGTGTAAGTTACCTTTAACGTCTAGAGGATGTATACTCTGCCAAAGCATTCCGTCCAGCAGGCCGGGCGGGTCAGACTGGGATTGCTGCAACACGAATTACAACTTTATATATTTTTGTAAAGTAACCGAATTATAGGTTTTGTGTACCCGAAATGCAGCGTAGTATCAGTTATTTATACAGCCTCCCTGGCGCAGTTGGCGAGTAGCCGGCTCTCTAAGTCTCTCGTAGTCCCTGATACCCACAACACAAGACTCGTATCTTAGTGTGGGGTCGGGGCTATGTGTGTGACTGTTGGGTGTTATTTATTTATTATTTAAATTATTTTAAATTAATTAGTTTAAATTATTAATGATTTTTGTGCATTATTTGAGACTACTATAGAAATTATATCTATAATAATATCCCGTATATGATGTTTTACACTAGCTGTTTCTCACGGCGTTGCACCTGTGACAGTCTATTGCTCCACACCTATATCCACGTAAAAGGATAACAGTCCACAACTTTATTCAATAAATAACTAGGGTACCTTATTTTTGCGTGTGGAAAACATTAACGTCGCAGTTCTAATCCGACCCAAGGATTGAACCCGGGCGGCAGCGATTTAGTCAGAAATATAATAAGTCAAAAGTTTTTTAATTCATAAAAAGTACACGGACTTCAATAAACAAGAAATTTAGCGTCGAATAAATTATGATTTTTCTGAGATCCCATCATCAGATCCTGACTTGGTGCCAATGGGACCACCTGGAACGTATACTCTTTTAAGCAAAGAAAGAATTTGTCGAATCGGTCCAGGCGTCTTCGAGTAATCCGGGAACATACATAAAAGAAAGATTCCGACAAATTGAGAACCTCCTCCTTTTTTTGAAGTCGATTGTGATTAGATTTGATGATGGAGGGTAGTTTTACATAGATGCACGTAGGTCCAAATTTTTTTTCTTTGCTGGTGTAAATACAGTTCATTGAGTTTATGCAATCTTATAATACTGTATTATAAAATACTGTTAAAACGCTTAAACATTTTAATATATATAAAGAACAATTTTATATAAATAAATCATGTAAAAAATAATAGAAGTGAAAACATTCGACACGACATTGCGTTCGCATTAGTTGATTTACGAATTAGGGTCATCGTAACTTAGTAGGTCGTTGACCATTTCGGTGTCATTGAAACGTCACGTAACTGTCATGTACTATAAATAGTTGAAAATATAATTTTGACATCTATGCAAAAATGTCAGGTCTCATAAAGTTAATTAGCGTATGTAATAAAATTTATAAATAATCCACACAGATTAAATCATCACGATCTTCGATTCTGATCCTAGTGGATTCCAGAATTTGGGTTTAACACGATTTTGGGTTGCAAGAATTTACTGGGCAGTCCTTCTAAGGGCGTATGAGAAATGTATGTGACACATGGTTTTTCTGCGGAATGGTTGTATCTTGATAGAATTTTTATAATTAACAACGTAGCCTGCCAGCCTGCATCTCAGGCACAAAAAGCCTTCAATTCGGTAACTTTATTATATTAGGCTCTGTGCTTAAATCATTAAGATCACCGACGCAGGGTACAACCTTAAGCGGTAATTTAACCCATTCCTTCCCGCTGTCATATATTTAGGACACTATATTTAAATTTATTTTTTGACAATTTAATATTTTATTTATATTTATTTTAATAAATATTGCATTAATACAGTATTTTTCTATCAATATATATTTTTTTCGGCAGTGAAAGATATTTATTTCATATTAATATATTATATTAAAGTTGATCAATTTCGTTACGTTAAGGAGAGCATTCTTTTTTATTTTATACATAGTATACGAAAAATCTCATTTCTTCAAAATACGCTGATGACACTTCACTCGTTTTCAGAGTGGATAGGAATAGAGATAATTTTGACGAAATTAATAGTACACTTTCACAAGTAACTCAGTGGTTTACGGCAAACAATCTTGTACTTAATGCCAAGAAAACTAAATGTGTAAAATTTGTAATGCCAAATGTCACAAATTTAGGACCTAATATAGTTATGAACAATGAGGTTTTAGAAACTGTTGATTCTACCGTGTTCCTAGGCATCACATTGGATAAGAAACTCCAGTGGGGCACGCATATTTCGTGCTTAGCTGGGAAACTTAGCTCTGCAGTGTATGCCATTAGGAAAGTTAGACAATTGACTGATGTAGAAACTGCTCGTCTTGTTTACTTTAGTTACTTTCACAGTCTTATGTCTTATGGTATTTTGTTGTGGGGCAAGGCTACTGATATTGAGAGCATTTTTATATTACAAAAACGAGCAGTTCGTTCAATTTTTCAGTTCAGTACAAGAGTCTCCTTAAGAGATATCTTTAAATATATAGGTATTTTAACTGTTGCGTCCCAATATATTTATGCAAGTGTAATATACATCAAGAAAAATATCAGTTTGTTTAAAAAGAAAAGTGATATACATACTCTAAATACTAGATACAAGCATAAACTGTGTATGCCGTATTTTCGCTTGCAAAAAGTACATGCTTCTTTTGTGGGGCTTAGTATTCGTTTCTATAATAATATTCCTGAGCCCGTGCAAAAATTGCCCATCGACCAATTCAAAGTCGAACTAAAAAACTTTTTAGTGAAAAGGGCTTATTACAATATAACGGAATATTTAAATGATAAACAACCATGGCCGCTCAGCTAAACACAACAACACACTGATAGGTACTTATTTTATAATATACATATTACTCATTTTATATAATGTATTTCGGTTTGATGTATATTGTTTTCACAGGACGCCGGAGTCGTAATAGTCTTGGCTTCTTGTTTTTTTAAAGCTATTTTCTTGTGAATTTGTATCTCTATCATTCTTTGACGCGATTAAGGTATGTCATGCTCGCTTAAAAGTCTGTGCTTGCGGCGGCGTTATGTGCCGGGTCGGTCACTTCCCTGTGTCATGGTTGAGGAGGCCGACGGCTGGCACATGCGTCATACTCGTGAACGGGTGCTGCTTGTGTGGACTGGTCTACCTGGATTGCCCATTGATTGTTAGTTAGAGAAAATAAATAACAGGTTGTATAGCCTCATTTACGACTCTGCCTTGTATTAACATGTACCGTACAGTTTTTTTTTGTTTCATGTGAATGTGACTTGTTTAAGGATGTATGTATTTTATATGTAAATTATTTTATAATGTAAATTGTAATGACAAATTATAAAAGACCTACGGCTGAGTTTCTTGGTGCTTCTTCTCAGACCAGTGGGCATTTCCGAAGCACCAGTAGACCTTAACATTATTATGACATGTAAAAAGTGCCCATAGTGGCCTAATTTATAAAATAAATGATTTGATTTGATACATAAAATCAATTCTAAGACATTTACTAAATATGTATTAAACAAAACTGAAAAGAAAATATGTTATGGAAATAAGTTATTTACATTCAAAATGACCCATACTATAAATATGACAATGGGAACACGTGTGCTTGCCTGCATATATATATATATATATGAAGAAGGACAAATAGAGGCGTTGTCAGGACAAAGTTGTGAAAAAAATCCTCTAACATTTCTATAACAGTCACTCATATAGTCCCTACTCCACACTAGGTCAAATCTGTATCGTGGGTATCAAGAACTACGACGGACTACGGTCCCACAACACCCAGACCCGAAATAAATATCTGTCTGTCACACAAATATTTGTTTCGGTGCGGGAATCGAACCCACGACCTCTCGTTTCACAGCCGGCTACTCGCCAACTGCGCCACGGAGGCTGTCAAATTGACGCGTAGACATTAAGGTCACCATAAGTTAAGCAAAGATTTGTGAAAACGGGTACCTCAATGATTTTTGGATTACAGTTAACTACTGTTTACTAACAATAGCCAAGGTGTTTGATAGGGTCTGGCATCGTGGCCTTCTCTCCAAGCTCCCAGCATACGGTCTGCCCGACAACCTGTGCAAGTGGATTTCCGTCTTTCTGCATGAGCGTAGAATGCGTGTCCTCGTTGATGGACACGCTTCGCAGCTCATGTCAGTAAATGCCGGAGTACCACAAGGTTCTGTGATTTCGCCCACTTTGTTTCTTCCGCATATTAATGATATGTTGTCGCTTGGCAACATTCATTGCTATGCAGACGACAGCACGGTTCATGGGCGTTATAGCAGCAAGCCTCCTGGTTGTCGGGCGGATACTGAGAGGAGACGCGAGGATCTTGTCGTTGAGCTCAACCAGACCTTGGATCTCATCTCATCATGGGGTACCAGGAATCGAGTTGAGTTTAATGCCAAGAAAACCCAGGTGTGCCCGTTCTCGTGCAAGAAGTCTCCGTTTTCTCCAATCCCCGTTCTTCAGGGTGTTCCACTCGCAATGCGGAATGACCTTAGTGTCCTAGGTATGGATATCCGCTGCGATCTTAATCCAAGGAATCACATCGAGGGCGTAATATCCGCCACTCGACGCAGGGTCGGAATCCTGAACAGGGTGCGGCGGTTTTTCACGCCTGATCAGCTCTACCGCTTATATAAAGCGCAGGTGCGGCCGGGAATGGAATACTGCTCGCACCTCTGGGACGGTTCCGCAAGGTACCTTCTCGATGCCTTGGATGGGTTGCAGCGGCGGGCCATCCGCATTGTGAATGATGCAGACGTGAGTAACAGCCTGGAGCCGCTACAGCTGCGTAGGGATATTTCCTCGCTTAGCGTATTCTACCGTCTGTATCATGGCGAATGCTCTGAAGAATTGTTTGATCTTATCCCATCCTCTCCCTTCCATACCAGAACCACGCGTACTGGATTGCGGAGCCACAGCTTTGTGGTATCTACTACCCCGGCCCGAACCAAGAGGTTCGCAAACTCGTATTTTTGCCGCACCATCAAGCTGTGGAACAGTTTGCCAGCTACCGTGTTCCCTCCCTCCTATGATCCTGGGTCCTTTAGGCGTACTGTGAAGAAGCTAAACAGCAGGCCGGCATGATTGTGTTGAGTAGCGGGGGATATACTGTCTCTCGCTACTTGATACTCTATCTGGACGGCACTGCGCTTACCATTTGCGCAGTGTGGTCACTTTGCCGCGCCAGAATAAAAAAAATAAAACTACATTATGCATACCAGTAACAATGTAGCCTATAGTGACAATTTCTACTTAATAGCCTTGCAAATCAACCTTCATAATAATAGGTATAGTAATTATTAATTTGTACATTATCTGTGCCAAATAAATATAAATAGTGAGCGTGTAAAATAAGTGAAATTGGGTTTTTCTATCTAGAAATTCTCAGTATTAGCCCGGAGTCTGGAATTTGTGCATGGTATGGCGTTAGGCTCGCACCCCTATTACATTATGGGACCGAAATAAATTCTGCGATAAGTGGGTGTACTGGTTGCACCTCTGCCTACCCCTTCCAGGATTACAGGCGTGAGTGTATATGTATATACTACGTGTAACGGGAATAACGCACATCCTCAGACACCCCAATTTAAAAATATTATTACAGTCATAATTCATGTATTGACATTAGTCTACGATGAATACAATTTTTGTTTTTTATGAAATTAGTTGTACTAATTTTCGATATAAAGTTCGTAATTTTAATTATTTGATTTTTTAAAGTGATTCTTTTATTATTGCATTTAGAAAAGACTTTATCGTATCGAGTTATGTCTCAGTTTCGTTTGTCTTGAACGTTAAATTAAAGGGTGACTATCATTTACCTGAGTGCTTATTATTTTTGGAAAAAAAATCGTCTATTAAAAAATTGTTGATATCGATTCAGTCTCATATTCTGAACAAACTACTTTCAGAGTGCGCATTATTCAGGTTACATGTTGTATAAATAAATAAATATAAACAAAACAAAGTGTTACCGGGTGTGTGAGCGTGGTGTCGTGGGCGCGCATCTTGCACTTCTTCTTGTAGTTCTCGTACCACATCTTGACCTGCGCGGGCGTGCGCGGTCGTTCCCCGCCGCACCGCTTGTTTACCTCCTCGCAAATCGTCGACCACACAAGCTGTAACAAACGATCTACATACAACCAATGTAACCATCAGTGTTTAAATCTCTGCCAAAGTAAACAAAACATTTGCCAATTATATCTATCTTGTATCTATCTATCTATGTTAGGTATTCTGTCAATAAACCATCTATGCAATCCTTTCAGGCCACTTTTATCTGGTCTCAACCGGCCGGCAACTGTCATTACTCGTTAGGCACTGGCTCCAAATGCCAGGAAGACAATCCTTCTAGGGAAGTATTATGTTATAAAACAGATTTTGCTAGTGGTAGGATATTCATCTCCGCCAGGATAGCGACCACCGTAAACAGGGTGCCAATCCCGCCATAGTGGCACACGCAAGTGTGTCGCGTTCCGGGATCAGCCAGTGTACATAGTAGAGTTGGGGTACAATGTTTGGCCGTTTTGCGGCCTTTGAGTATTCTGACATTAGATCCTCGACCGCTTCTTCGCCTTCTTGCCCATGGCGTAGTGTGAAGAAGCTACAAAGCAGGCCGGCATGATTGTGTTGAATGTCGAGGGATAGATTGTTTCTCGCTACTTAGCACTCTAACTGGACGGCACTGCGCTTACTCAGATGCAGTGTGGTCACTTGGCCGTGCCAGGATAAAAAAAAACATACCATCATAATCGTCTTCAATCTTCGTTTAGCATTTAGTCATTACCAATAATATTATTAATATTAAGTAATTTATACGACTTTGGAAGCCTTTACCTCACCTGTTCTGTATTACACATTTATAAAGCAAATACATAAAAAATGTATAAACCAACTTACATAATTATAAAGCTGACTTTGGGGATCCATATTTTATTTTATCAATAATATTTTTTCTTCTCAAACTAATGTGACACTACTTCTCATTTCCTTATTTTGTACATAAATATTTAGGTCGTTTTATATATTATTATTGCTAAAGATATAAAGATGCTTATAAAGATAGGCATAAATGAGATAGATCGAACCGGTTTGTTTTTTGATCTCATCATTATAGTATTTGACATGCATCCGAATTGACAAATTGAATTCTGCTTAGAAAAAGATTGATGGTATAAAGACGAATATTCTGGGAACTGTGTAATTTATGAAAAAAAAACTAATGAGGCTTTAATAAAGGTTAATAATAAGATTGTAAAGGGTTTTCGGGAGTAACTCAAGTAAGCCTCTAGATACATAGCACATCACATGCTCTAGAATGGTGATAGACTACGTAATAATCAAAAGCTAGAACAAGAGACTTTTATTAAGTCAAATCGAATTAGTGGAGGCTGTATTATCGATAGGATTCAATCATTTGCGTCAAAAACTTGACAAACGACAATTACAATCTTGGAGAGCACATCAAGTATTTTTAAATCTAATAAAATGAGAATTATTTATTTCATAGTCACACATAATATTCTTCGTTATTTTTTAAATTATTTATATAATTCACTATTTGATTTTAACGACAAAATCACAGTCACCATACAAAAATGTCGCAACTGACACTTTGACACTACAAGCAGTCCTCGGAATTAACCAACACATATATTTGTAACTAAACACTGATAGGAATGCTGACAGTGCATGGATGCACCTCGTGTCGACTCTCCATTTTGTTTGCGATTTACTAATGCCAGTATGTATAGCAATTTTAAAATATCGCGACTCTTTAACCAAATCAAATAATTTATTTAGTAAATTAGGCCACGAGGGGACTGGCCGTCGTGGCGTGCTAGGGGTGCTTCGGAAATGCCCACTGATCTGAGAAGAAGCACTAAGAAACTCAGCCGTAGGTCATTTGTAATTTGTCATTAGGTACATTATATAAAAATAATTCACTTAATAAAGACATAGGTTCTTTAAACAAGTCACATTCACATGACAGAAAAAATATTCGATATACATGTCAATACAAGGCAGAGTCGTAAACAAGGCTATACAGCCTGTTATTTAATTGTTCTAACTAACAATCAATGAGCAATCCAGGTAGACCAGTCCACACAAGCTGCACCCGTTCACGAATATGACGCATGTCAGCCATCAGCCTCCTCAACCATGACACAGGGACTTCCCTGTGTCACGGTCACTTGACCGACCCGGTACATAACGCCGCCACAAGCACAGACCCTTAAGCGAACATGACATACCCTAATCGCGTCAAAGAATGATAGAGAAACAAATTAACAACACAATAGCTTTAAAAGAAAAACAAGAAGCTAAGACTAATGGACTCAGGCATCCTGTAAAACAATGTACATCAATCAGAAATACATTGTATAATAGGCGTAATAGTATATTCTAAAATAAGTAACTATGACTTTAATTATATTATAAATTCCAGAATATTTATATGCGCCTATTATTTTGCACCGCTGGGTGAATGTTTCCTTTCCCTTCACAAGATTGGGATTTATTTGTTATACAATAAAGAGTTATGGAATTGAAACCAATAATGACAGCCTCCGTGGCTCAGCGGGCGAGTAGCCTGTGATTGTAACGGGGATTTGATTCCCGCAGCGAGACAAATATTTGTGGGTGTTGTGGGATCGTAGTCCCTCGTAGTCCTTGATACCCACGATACAGGTTTGACCTGGTGTGGGGTTAGAGCTGTGTGTGCAACTGTTGGGTGTATGGGGTGGATTTTTGTATTCCACGCCTCGTACGACAGGCAGGGGTTACCGTGGTGGAATTCAAACGCCCCCGTTGCACAGGGCGGGAGACGCCGGTCAGTCGTCCACCCGGCGCCTCCTACGTCTTCTCTGGCGGCGGGAGGGATCATTTCGTTCCCGATCCCTCTCGGCACTCTCCTTCTGCGAGATGACGCTCTCGCAGAAGTGGGCCACCGCACGCCAGGACCTCCGGCTGGCGACCATGGACGACACCACGGCCGGCAGCGAGAGGTCTCCTCCGACGACTGCTCTGAGAGCGCTGCGCTCTTCGTCCCAGGCTGGGCACTCCTCCAACGTGTGTTGGGCCGTGTCCTCGTGGCAGTTGCCACAATGGTGGCACACGGCAGACACCTCCTTACCGATCCGACACAGGAACGAACCGAAACACCCGTGGTCCGTCAGTACCTGCGTCAGCCGGAAAGTTGGCGCACCGTGGCGCCTGTCTAGCCATCTCGAGTCCCTACCCCCTATATACACACCCCACCCGACACTACCAGCTAAAACTCCGCGGTGGACTTCTTCGGCGCTTACGGAGCGATCCCGGGGTATTCTAAGGAGTGCTAGAATTGCTGCCGGAATCGCTCCTGCGCGGTGCCTTGTAGCGGTCCAACTCCATGGGAGGCTTCGGAGCCCCCGCGCACCGAACAACGACAGCGAACGAGGCCTTACCACCCGAGCTGTCGTCCATCTCGGGGATTCATCACGAACCTTCGGCTGTCCCTAAGTAATTTTTATAAAACAATGATTTTAAGTAGATAAATATAATAATTTCTTTAAATATTTCACATCCTTATTTCGTTTTAGATAATTCAAGTAATTTATAGTGTGCTTGTGGTTTGTTTACAGGCGAGAAGATTACAGCAGTCGCAATAAAAAAAAAATGATATTATTACACGTTGTCACGGTATGTTCACGAACATTCTATAAAATATGCTATGATGCTCATTTAGAACCAAATGCAGCTGCGATAGATACACCAAAGTTGTAAACACCTAACGGCATGTAGTAAATATGCAAAAATATTTTTCAACAAACTAGCAACAATTGCAATTAGGTTAGTACATATCTAATGCCGTGAAATCACGTAGACCAGGAACATTCTGCGATGTCAACAATAACAATTTGTTTTCACACACAGCATTGTAGAAATTCAAGCCCTTCTAGCGTAACGTTGACCATTTTGTTATGTTACTCGACACCCGCGACCTAGTTGAGTATGACGAACGTTTAATTGGATGGGCAAGAGTACTAACTTTAGCGTCATAAATCTACAAAACGTTATTAGTGCTAGAAATCTATTTATCTTTATGTTTTAGTTCTACATACCAATCCCAATAGAAATGGAAAACATTTTAATCGTCCCGTTTTCAAAGAATGCGAATGTAGTCTATTTTTCCAGTTCCAGTTTATATAGATTGAGATTTAGAAATGGAATTAAAAATATTTTTTCAAATGCTACTATTACTGCTTAGTATACATAACTAGCTGTTGCTCGCGGCTCCACCCGTTTGGAGGTCATGTTTGGGAGAAAAAGTATACAATACAAAATATCAATTTTCAAAAAAAATATGGATATTCATACAAAATTACATCCTCTATTTTACCTCTTAGGGTGGTATTTTAAAAAAAAACCCCTCCTTAGTGGATCTACTGTCAAAGATTCAAGTTTCTAACTCCAGCCGTTTAGGCTGTGCGTTGATATGTCAGTCAGTTTCTTTTTTCTATATATACAGATATAAAACATCAATAGCTAAATAAGTCTTACGGTAACTTTGTGGTATCCGCAATTGTTGGATTAGTTTCAGAATAGATCCTCATAACTTCGTTATAACAATTTGGCGTAACATTACTAGTCAGTCAGTATTTAGGACTACGATTTGTTGGTACTATTGACAGCCTCCGTGGCGCAGTTGGCGAGTAGCCGGCTGTGAAACGAGAGGCCGTGGGTTCGATTCCCTCACCGGGGCAAATGTTTGTGTGACAGACAGATATTTGTGTCCGGGGTCTGAGTGTTGTGAGACCGAAAGTCTCTTTAGGTCCCTGATACCCACGACACAAAACTCGTATCTTAGTGTGGGGTCGGGGTATGTGTGTTATTTATTTTTATTATTTATTTATTTATTTGCGCTTTTGATAGAAAAAGTAACTGACCTTACTTCGGAGTGCGGACAGCAGCCGTTCGCACGTTAGTCCGAAGTAAAGTGGCCTCTACAGGCGGAGCAACTCCGCACTTGCATTAGCATCTACGTAAAACAGAAAGCACCCCTATTCTATTACTAAAACGCCCTTACCTTTATTGCAGTAGACAAGTCATAAAATCTGGACCTTCATTTTGATTGGATTGTATCTAATTGTTGGTTTCGGTCGGATCGGTCGGATCCCGGACTTCGCGAAAATTACAAATACTGTCGGGCAATTTCTGTTTGATTTACGGTACGCAATTTCAATTTACCCTATGTTTAAAATAATAGTCCGTTTTATATGAATCAGAGAAGCCGTAGTGTTCGTAGTATCCACAAGAGTCCTTACTGAATATAATAGGCTAGTTGACTGTTTTTGGGAAACCGTTTTATTTTATTCCCCATGGTCTATGTGATTAAAATATTATCATTAATAAACATAAGTTTTCAAGATTTAATTTGCATTTTTATAAACCAAATTTATTTTTCCCACCAAAACGCTACCTACTGTCATGGCCTCTCGTGTGACGTGACCATCCGCTCAACTATAGACATTTGGCTCAGCGTTGAATAGATGTTTCATACGGTGACATCATGCATGACTGATTTGTGTATCATGCCACGTGACAAAAAGCTTTATTTTAACATATTTGTTTCTTGAAAATATTAAATAATCACATATCAATTAACAAATTGCTTTAATTTTCGATATTTTTAGTCTAAAAACTATTATAAAAAAAGCACAGGGTAGTAATGAAGACTACCGACAGCAGTGAAAACTAAAACTTTGGAATGAATCTGTTCGTTTTTTGAAACAGAGTCAACGAAGTAGTAACTTATTTTGTTTTTGATTGCTTGTCAATAATTATAGAACTTCATAGGCGTGTCAAGAATAAAATAATCTAAGCGTGACGGTCAACTGCCCAACGTGCCTAAAGAAATGTTCACTTCAAAAACAAAATTCTATCAGGTTTGCACTTAGTGTCAACTACCTTATTAACCAGGAGTTTATCTTGTAGAGGGAGGCTCTGTTACCTGTTTGCTCCGGTTGGTGGCGTTGTTGGAGCGCCCCTGCCGGAGCACATCGCGGTGGCGCGCGATCAGCTCCAGGACGGTGCGCTTCTCCAGCTCGGTGAAGTTCTTGGATCGCTCCTTGTGACCGCGGCGGGCGCGGATCGACGACGCACCGCTGCGTGTTGACATATCACTCTGTAATACAAACGTGTGTGTTGTCACAATAACGAACAACGCAATTCTACTATCCTACTAATATTACAAATGCGAATGTTTGGATGGATGGATGTTTGTTACTCAATCACGCTACAACGGCTGGACGGATCTAGTTGAAATTTGGCACAGAGATAGATTATAGTCTAGAATAGCACATAGGCTATTTTTATCCCGAAAAATGTATAGTTCCCGTGGGATAGTTCAGTTCTTCACAGAGCAAGAGATCGACATGATTTTTTGGCATAGTGGCAGTTTAGGGATTAGAAAATGACAGGCTAATTTTTATCCCGGAAAAATGCACGGTTCTTATGGGATAGCAAAATATAGAAACGTGTAATAGATTAGGTTGCCTCCATGGATTGCATACCTTTTTTTCCAAAAATAAATTCTACGCGGGCGGAGCCGCGGGCAACATCTAGTAGGTACAATAAGAGTTCGTTCAAACGGCGATGTTGTAGCATTCGATTTGAATACGCCAAATGTCGGACGAGTTGTATCTGATAAATTTTTGATGTTTCCATTGTGATTTTTTGAGGAAACGATATTTATTTTTATAGCAATAAACATCTTTTTTTATACCATAAATAGGCTTGCGTTTGACCACTATCTCTTTATCTTTTCGGGAAAACATTGTTTAAAACCTTCAACTCGGTGGCGAATCGGCGGTTTCTATATGGTATTTAACTATTTTCAGATGGATAATATCTCTATGGTGCTTGGCCGGTTATTTAAACGTATTAGAACAAACTTTGTGTTACTTTTAAATATCTGTATATATAAAAGAAGAAACTGACTGACTGATCGATCAACGCACAGCCAAAACGGCTGGGGTTAAAGACTTGAAATTTTGACAGTAGGTACTTTTTATGATGTAGGCATCCACTAAGAAAAGGTTTTTGGAAATAACACCCCTAAGGGGGTTGAAATAGGGGAAGAAAGTTTTTATGAAAATTCGTAATTTTTTAAGTTAAACACATAAAAATTGGTATTTGGCCTTTCTGTTAAAAATAAAATATACATATTTTAGGGTTTTTGGAAATTCCACCCCTAAGGGGGTAAAACAGGGGAAGAAAGTTTGTATGAAACTCCGTCATTTTTGAAGTTAAACGTTAAAGAAAGTTATGGAAATTGATATTTTGTATTGTATATTTTTCTCCAAACCATGACCTTCACGCGGGCAGAGCCGCGAGCAACAGCTAGTTTAACATAAGAAGAATAGTATGACGAGATATAAGATAGAAGTGACGATATTAGTGGTATCATGTTTCAGTTTTATAGTGAGTCGTCGCTTCTAATGAACTTGCTTCGTTGTTATGCCTATACTCAAGCCTCTGATTGGTAGATTCAAAACGATGCAAACATGCAAATAATCAAATTCAAACAGCGATTTAAAATGAAAAAAATAAGCTCACTTGGCGCTTGATGCTTTGTAATTATTTAAGTTTGGTCATTTGAATACGAGACTAGAAAATAGACCTTGAACGAAACCTGTCCCTAACGGCTTCTATAACCGTTTGCTATTTATCCGTACATACAAATAGTTACGCACATATCTACATACATATACATATCTATATAACAAATCTTATACATACATAAAAAATACTAATTCATCAAAACCACACAAAGCTGTCTCCGCTTTTCTTTTACGAAGAAGATAAGCAAATAAACTTACTGCAAACGTAGATCAATATGAATGGTGTTATTTTGTTCAATTGATCACGCGGGTGGAGTCGCGGGTAAACGCTAGTCGATTTATAACATAGATACAACTGGAGTAATAAATTTTAAGTGATTGACCGTCCAGTTTAGTGGCAATCATTTTACTATAAGTAAACGACATTCCAATTGGGTGTTGACTATCAAAACAGCTTGGAAAATCCGAACGTGAGTTAAAATATTATGATTTTTACTAAGGCCTCAACATTACCATAATGGCAAACTTGTGTATACGTATTTCTAAAACACAGTGGAGGCGTTACATGGTTGCTTTTATAAAGTTAATAAAATATCAATAATAAGCAAAATATCACCAAGGAATGTAGGCAACTAATTACTGAAATAAGTTGTTAAACTAAAGTCCTACCGACCTGGTGGGCACAAAAGTATAAACCTTATTAGTATGAGCTCTTCAGTTTTTTTATCCCGGCAAAGTGACCATACTGCACCTGATGGTAAGCACAGTGCCGTCCAATTAGAGTATCGAGTAGCGAGAGACAACTTATCCCCCGCTACTCAACACAATCATGTTGGTCTGCTTCTACACACTACGACATGGGCAAGAAGGTGAAGAAGCGGTAGAGGGTCTAATATCAGAGTAACTACTCAGAAGGCCGCAACACGGCCAAATATCGTATCCCAACTGATCCCAGAACGCGACGCACTTGCGTGTGCCACTATGGCGGGTTTTGCACCCTGTGTACAGTGGTCGCTATCAGGGCGGATATGAATATCCTACCACCAGCAACAATATTGTTAAAATTTTGCAAAGTCCACTTAAGAATGGCTAAAGAAATGACAACGTTTAATCATAACATTTTAAAACGTTACTTCAAACGAAGTACCTTTATGTCGAAAGTAAAAAAAAACTACAAATATTTTGAAATGGATGTCAATTTAAATCGATCATAAGAGGTGTAACACTCGTATTTATAATCGAGAAAAACATTTTACTTGAGTAAAAGTAATAACTGAAGCAAATATTCTGTTTTATAGTTAAGAATTCTTACCATGTAAGAATCGTTTGAATTAGCAGCGATGTCCGATGCTTGAGTAAACGAAATTACTTACTTAAGCAACTGCTTGAGACAAAGTAATGTCTTGTTTATAAATACGAGTGTAAGAGTTATCGTAGAATTTAGTCTTAAGAAAGTCACTTAAGACAAAACTGACTTAAGTCCTAAGCCTGTTGATAGCTAAGGCAATATATCTTTAGTTTGGCTCGCGTAACTGTCATTTTATGGAACTGCAAATCACTGTAATGACTCGTGGCGATAGAGATTACCATCAGGTGTTTCATGTGCTAGTTCGCCATCTTCTGCTATAAAAATACATTTTACTGAAACGTTAAAGTAGAGCAGTTATGATTGACTTATAATGGAAACGTTAAATTATGTACATATATCCAATACCAATAGTTTTTTTTTATACCTTGCTATGCAGACGAGCAGACGGGCCACCTGATAGTAAGTAGTCACCGCCGCCCATAGACTTCTGCATTGCCAGGGCACAGCAAAGCCGCTGTCTACCGTTGAAGGACTACTCTTCTTAAGCCTCGTTTAAAGAAGGACATGTCATAGCGCTCAGGGAACACCGCAGCAGGGAGTTCATTCCAGAGATTGCACGTAAGTGTAAAAAATGAACGCTGGAAACGAACCGTGCTAGACGGAATCGTTTCCAGGTGGTATGGATGAACCAACACCACCAGTATAGGCAGAGTATGCAGCGTCAAGTGCTATGGCCCAAATATATCTCTTGCTTCTTCCGCTGTGATCATTATTCTCATGTACGGTTGTCCAGATACGAGAACACCTTGACCTTTTTCCAAAAATCGCCAAATTGGTACTACGGTGTCCTGGACGTTGTTCCAGTGGTAGTGTTGACTGCCACTTACTTTTAATGGCGTGGCTTGTGACTCTTCATTACAAGTTCTATTCGACCGTTTTGCTCAATCAGCCCAGTCATCACGAATAAAAACCACAGTATTTTTACCAAGGCAAATAAAATAAAAGCTAAAAATAATGTCGATAATTGTGGGCTTAATGTCATGTATGTGTGACATTAATTTAGCATAAAATATAAATATTTATAATGCAAGGAGCTATTACTATTAGTAGCATTTATAAAGGATGTTACAGAAAGGTGGTAAACATAACAACGACGTAAAGGGTAACGGTAAACCCCGTAAAGCTCGTCTTATTTTAGTAAATGGGTATTTGAAATTAGTATGGAATTATTCATTGTATTATCCGTGAAGCCACGGATAAATACAAACAAACTACTATTGTAGTAAGTATGTTTAGTGATTAAGTAATCGGTTGTCACTTTAAAAGCCACGATTCAATTAAGATCCACATTGAAAAAATATCACGGAGAATATTTTTTTTTTATTTTCCCAATAAATTACTAATCACCAAATATAGTAGAGTATTTATTAGTACCAATTTTCTGCAACACACTGTATAAAATATGCATAAGTAGGCCTGTTGCGTCCAAAGCGTAACCAAAGAT
This sequence comes from Laothoe populi, assembly GCA_905220505.1. Classification (NCBI taxonomy): domain Eukaryota; kingdom Metazoa; phylum Arthropoda; class Insecta; order Lepidoptera; family Sphingidae; genus Laothoe; species Laothoe populi. The sequence goes on from HG992157.1 coordinate 6,989,633, forward strand.
TGTACCCACGCTCCTAATTCGTCGAGTTTATTTCCGTGCCAAGATGTTGTAGAATATCATATCTACATATCGGGCAAAAAATCAAATTCCGAATGACTCATGAAAACGTATACATAAATCGCGACTATCCTGGGATTTAAATAAACGATGTTACAATTTTTTTATTCTACGTACACTGTCATCAGTACGTTAAGGCGATTATTTTAATTATGAAAATAAAAATTAAATAGTTGGTAAGCACATCACTTGGAACAAATAGAATAGTGTGCTTTTTTTAAATTTCTTAATAGCCCGAATAAAGTTATTAAAGAAAGAAAAATTTGAATATTTAATTATAGTTCTTTTTATATGCGACTTCAATCTCTTATGGTACAGATAAACATATTCAAGCATACGAACCGACAAAAGCTAGTGGACCCCACCGTCGCTTCATCATACCACAACAGTTCAGACAAATTTTAAAATACTCCATGGCACTGCACTACGCTCATCATCTTGAGACAAAGTCTGTGAAGCCCAGTTATTAACTACCTTACTGCCTTCAATGTCCATCAAATCAAAACACAAACTGATAAGTCAGATTCTTGTAAAAAACAACCTACTACATTAGTACATAAATTACTTCTATAAATGACATGTTGCTAACTGTTTTTGTATAATTTTGCACGCACGCACACATAGATTGTACGCAATAAAATACATAAAACATGAAACCAAACACCGATACTAGAATGGTTACTATTCTAATCAATTCTATTTGTGCACCAACCAGTATTATGTCAACGCCACCCTGTATAAGGTTAGCGAGTCCAGTCGGCCTAGCGTACACATGACATTCGCCCTTGATATATCTCCAGGAGATATCTCACGGACGAATGTCAATTTGTTTACCCTGATATATACACCTTTCTCGTCAAGTACGTCTTCTCGTGATTTATTTAGTGCCTCGATAGGCCGACGAGCATACGGGCCACCTGAAGGTAAGTAATCACCGCCGCCCATAGACTTCTGTAATGCCAGGGCACAGCAAAGCCGTTGCCTACCGTTTACCGTTAACCGTTTTGTGGACAATGTTGCCCTTTGGTTAAATCATACCATAGCTAGGCCGTCGATATAGTTCATTAAATTTTCGGTCTGATTCTTGTACGTCGGTATTGCTAAATAAAAATTAATGTTCACAGCGTGTTTCCTCACAAAAAAACTCATTATTTTTATTACAATCTAATGGCATATGATGATTCGATCGTTTCGTTTTGCAAACATGTTAAATGATTTGAATGTTACCAGTCGAAGTTATGATAAAAGTACGCTTCGACTGGCCCGCATCGGTCGCAACGCACGCACGGTACGTAATAATTTGTACAGAATTCACTCTATGCAGGCGGTTCCTATAGCTGCGCAGTGTTATATGAACTCATACAAAAAAAAACTAAAATAAAAAAAACCATTGCGCCAGTCTCCACGTACCTTAATTCTGATGTTCTTGAATCCACATACTGGCCCATCTTTAAACGTATTAGATTCGAAACACATAATTGTGTGCGGCGCCGGTATCATTTTCAATGCGTGAATGTTTGAACACGCGAATTCAATCAGCCTGTTGACATTTAATTTCCTTAGAATGGGCTGGTAACATTTAAATTGAAAAAAAACAACGCGGCGAATAAAGATCAATGAGAAGAAAGGCGGTGTGCACACGTGTGCGTACCACTTCAAAACTCGTTGCTAATTAAACACCGGACGCTGTCATTTCACGTTAATTTTTGGTATATGTATCAATCTTATATAAAAAAAAATTGCAGAAAATGATACAATGTGACATGGAAGTTATCGGTCGTATTCTATGGGAACCATTTTTTAATGTGATCTAAGCGGACAAGATAACTACTTCCGCCGTTATTCGAAAACATTAAGTTGTATAGCTCTAGGTAATTTTGAACATGGGTACATACTGGACATACATACGAGGCATGCCTTTTAAGTTTTGTCGTTTGAAGAAAAACACAACTAGAACCTTATAGTACCTACTTTTTATTGTTTTTCAAAGTATTCACCACGTAGCTTAATACATATACTTTTCCATTCGCTCAAACCAGTTATTATAACATTTATTCCATTCTAAAGTGGGGCTGTTCAAAATGGCTGGCTTGAAACCGTTGACTGCTTCTTCACCGGACTGGAACCTTTGACCACGAAGACTTTTCTTAATTTTCGGTTTATGTAAAAAAATCGTTAGGGCTTAGGTCAGGACTGTATGGAGGATGGTCAATAATTTCTACTTTTTCCTGCTTCAAATACTCAATCGTTTGAAGAGCGCTGTGTGAGCTTGCGTTGTCGTCGTGCAGGATGATGCGTCGCTTTGAGTTAGATTTTCGGTTAGTTCGGCGATGACTTGTGGTAAACAAACTGTGGTATACCACTCTGCGTTAACCGTTCTATGATCTTCAAGTGCAATAGTCGCAATATGGCCGGTTTTTCCAACGAACTTGGCCACTATCTTCTTTGAAGTGCTTCGAGAACGAACAACTTTAGTCGGCTTTGGCTCGTCTTGAAAGACCCAGATTGTAGATTGTTGTTTGGAATCAGGATCGTAGGCATAGATCCAAGATTCCTCACCACTGATGATGTCGTAGACGTGATTTGACTTTCCTCGGTAGAACCTTTGCAGAGTTTTCTTACACCATCTGACGCGGGCCGCCTTGTGATCGTCGGAAAGCAGATGCGGTATCCAACGGCAAACTAGCATTCTCACACCAAGCGCTTCATGCAAGATCTTCTGAATGGTTGTCCTGAGACGCCTAATAGAGCCTCTATCTCTCGATACGTCACATGACGATCTTCGAGAATTAGAAGTTGTCTCACAGCAATGATTTTACCTTCAATGAAGGCGGATTTTGGGCGTCCTTCGCGAGATTTGTCACTAACACTAGTATGTCCACGCTGGAATTATAAATACCAGCGTTCGACAGTCCGCAGACATGGGGCTTCATCACTAAACACAGATGTTAGCTCTTCATAACACTGAAGCCGTGTCAGGCCTCTTCTAAAGTTGTAGAAAACTATTGCACGAATATTTTCCTTAGAAAGATTCATTTTCGTACGTAACCTGACAGATTCCAATCGACGCGGTGACTATACAATAGCATTAATCCTAATACTTTCAACTGTTTTGACATTCAAAATTTAAACACATTCGATTATAGAACAGTTCCAAATTCAAAATTGCCAGGAAATATGGAAACGACAGAACTTAAAAGGCATGCCTAGTACAACCATTGCGAAAATAATCCCACGCCACTAATATTCTTATAGTTTGGATGGATGGATGTTTGTTACTCAATCACGCTACAACAGCTGGACGCATCTGGTTGAGATTTGGCACGGAGATAAATTATAGTCTGGAATAGCACATGGCTACTTTTTATCCCAGAAAAATGCACACTTTCTATGGGATAGCAAAATATAGAAAGGTGTAATATCTTAAGATGCCTCCATGGATTGTGTACCTTTTCTTCCAAAAATAACCTCCACGCAGGCACAGCCGCGAGCAACATCTAGTATGGTTTAGTCTAATGGGTGTCTGGTGGACTGCAACAATACTTTGGTTTTGGTTTGAACGGCTTAATCGATATTAATCATTAAAATAGACGGCGTAAGTACTTCAGTCGGGACTTGGGAAACGGGTTTTTTCGTATATTCAGTTGACGTCTAAGGCAGTAACGTCGAGTACTGTCGAGACTATATCAGATTATGAGTGCACACAATTTTGAGCAGGATTTAGTTTTTCGATTTCAGTACGTCAAGTAAGCACACTTGCGAACTCTATGGCTATGGCCATAGATAGGATAGAGTCAATCATAATTGGGTTAATTGCATTGATATGTTACCTCTGGACTCTTGTTGACAGATTTGATAAAAACTATTAAAGTCGTTAAAAGAACACAAGCAATCATTAAATAAATATGTTCGTATTTTTTTGAAAGCTACACTTTGATTTAGAACTTCGATATTCCACTATCGACCCACTTCTTATAGTTGTTGTGCTCATAAATTTCTTCCACTAGAGTTAAAATATTTAATTCGACTTCAAGTTTTACATTTTCACAACTATTTCGTATCGTTAACAGTTTGGACTTCAGTTCTGAATGTGAGGCACAGAATTTGCATATATACGCTACTCAAATCTGTACCACTTTAACTCATGTTAGATGTTCATGTCAAAGTTGGATGGTATTAAATTATAAGAACGTTTTCAGTTTCATCTTGCATATTCCGCTGATGGAAGCGTTTTAGTGTCAATACGCATGCTGTACTGTCTAAGGCTTCTGTGCTATGGAGGCGTCATTTGACGAATGCATGCATACTACAAATGACGACAGGCGTAATTTGCATCTCAGATACATAGCTTGTATGACGATTGCGAGACATCCACACAATCGTCATACAAGCTACAAAACGTTTCATATCTCTCTTAAGCATCGCGGAAGCCCGTTTTGAAGCAGTGATGAAGACGTGGTTGTAGCATACAACTTTATTAGAAGGAGACGTAGATTGAATCGACTTCATCCATATATTAAAAACATTAATTGTAGAATATTAATATTCTGCTGATTTATTATATTACTAGCTGTTGCTCGCGGCTCCGCCCGCTTGGAGGTCATGTTTGAGACAAAAAGTATACACTACAAAATACCAATTTTCATGCATTTAACTTCAAAAATGAAGGATTTTCATACAAACTTTCTTACCCTATTTTACACCCTTCGGGGTGGAATTTCCAAAAATCCTGAAATATATATTTTTTATTTTTGACTAAAAGGCCAAATACAAATTTTCATAAACTTAACTTCAAAAATGACGGATTTTCATACAAACTATCATCCCCTATTTTACCCCCTTAGGGGTGGTATTTCCAAAAACCCTTCCTTAGTGGATGCCTACGTCAAAATTTCAAGTCTCTAACCCCAGCCGTTTTGGCTGTGCGTTGATCGATCAGTCAGTCAGTCAGTGAGTCAGTTTCTTCTTTTATATATACAGATAGACAAGGATATTATTCGATAATCAGAACAAAACTAGTTGCTGAGCCCGTCATTTTGTATATAAAGACGTGTTTACCTGTCGCAGTATGCTTGAGTAGTGGCAGCCGCAACACTGCATGACGATACGCAAATGCCATGTTGCCGCACCGTGGGCACAGTTTTGTCTGTTTCTACGCAAGATGCAAGCAAGCTACACACGAGCGTAAAATGACGATGTCGTGCGGTTGCGTGGACAGTAGGCCTTAGTTAGTTTAACGCTTCCTTAGTGTCGAATGTGTTAAGATACATACTATTAAGGTATTTGCTTCCTATATAAGCAGATGCAGGAGTCAGAGTAAAGTTTGAAGTAGCTATAGGTACAGCAGGCCGGCATGATTGTGTTGAGTAGCGCGATAGATTGTTTCTCGCTACTCGATACTCTAACTGGACGGCACTGCGCTTACCATCAGGTGCAGTGTGGCCACTTTGCCGTGCCAGAATAGAAAAGAAGGAATTAGTTAAAGATGCATGATGAAGGTGTAACCGCACGTGTGTGGACAAACTGGACATACATAGAGTACAAAATAAGTAATATTACGAACACGTGCGTCCCTGGCCTTAAAAAGGCCATGCATTATTAGCCATGTGAAACTCGCAAAGTTAAACACCAATGTAGCTGGCTCGATTGAAATCTAGTTTTTTTTTTAACTCTAAATATGTAAGATCGAATGTAAATTTTATAACACGAGTCCGCGGAACCAGTTATTCTAACATTTTGAGGCCAACATTTGCTATCTCTGTATTCAACATAGTTATTTTGCAGGGCTGTCATACGTGTCTACAGATTTTTACATATAATACAATATTATATTGTGTTCACACTTTACGTTGTTATGATATGCTCAGACTACCAGCACAATAAACAAGGCACTAATATTCTTCAAACGACTACAAAATAGGAAAAGGCCACAATGTCTTCTATAATAATAATACTAGCCTATATTAACATTGTACCACAGCTGGGCACAGACCTCCTCTACTAATGAGAGGGGTATGGCCTTAGTCCACCACGCTGGCCTAATGCGGTTTGTTAGACTTCACATACCTTCGAAATTCTTGTGAGAATTCTCAGGTATGCAGGTTTCCTCACGATGTTTTCATTCACCGTTAAATTTTCATAATTTGTTAAGGAATTTAACTGTATTTACTATTTATTTGTAATGTAATGACAAAAATGCAAAGACCTATGGCTGAGTTTCTTGGTGCTTCTTCTCAGACCAGTGGGCATTTTCGAAGCACCGGTAAAGTTTTGTAAATGTTAATAACTCTGACCCCCAGTGCCCCTAGTGGCCTAATATACTAAATAAATGAATTGATTTGTATATTTTTTATGTTTTTACACTTTATCTTTTGGATTTTGATTATTTTTATATACAATAGGATCCATCCTACCAAATATAAGGGAAAATTGAAAATTTCTCAACGCAAAACAGCAAATGCACTTTGAATTGAATTTTTTCAATTTGGTTTTCAAGTATTAGCAAATAAAACATTTCAGCTAAAAATACCTTTTGTGTTTGGAAATAGTTTCTTTTTTAAATGGACTAAAAATGTAAGATTACATAGCCGATAAATATGAGTCGGTACGTTGACTGCCTCGGTGGCTTAGTTGTAAATGGGTACTCGGTACGACTGCTGTGCTCAGGTCTCGGGTTCGATCACCGGGTCGGGAAAAAGAGATATTGGGTTTTTATATCACAAAATACTCAGTATCAGCCCGGAGTCTGAAATGTGTCAGGGATGACATTCCCTATCACATTACGGGACGATAATAAGTTCTATGAATTGTACACCTCTGCTTACCCCTTCCGAGATTACTGGCGTGAGTGCGTACAAGTACGTCGTATATTTGCGTAGTCCCCAAGGCTACATGTTAGTGGGACCCTCATGAAATTTTTCAATGCGTCACAATTCCTGAATGGCGATTACACAATTTCCAGGACACTTTGCAAATTATAGATAGATCATAGATAATAAAAATGCAATTGAATGAATAACAATAATTGGCATTGAAATAAATTATTTACAACATAAAACAAAAATTATTACTACTGCTTCGCTCGGACTAAGAATAGAATCAATATAAAATATTAAAATTTGGACATTCAGTTGTAAAATATAGAACTTCTTATCAATATGCTCGCATAAACAAACTTATTCAAATAAATATTTATTGATATAGAATTATGGACGCGAAGATTTAAACCCCCGTTATACCGTGTGAATGTGCGGATTTTTAGTTTCTGCAAAATCATTAACGCGAGGCCTCCTAATGAATATATTTGACACATTTGCAAATTCCAATGAACCTTTCAATAATATAATGTTGTTTTTATGATAATTAAAACATATAAAAATTTTAGAAAGTTATCAATAGAAAACCTTTTACATTAAATCAAATTAGAAACCTGGAATTTGGGAGGACACATGATGGCCAAGATCCCAGAGGAATTAGAAAAGGTTGCAGGGATAAGGTATAGAGAGACATTCAATGAAATGGATCAATGAGGATCCTTTAATGATGTTAAGGCACGTCAAAAATATATGAGGCCGTGAGTGCAAAAGTGGCCTAAGCTTGAGACAATGAGTAATAATGGGGTTTGTATATTCATGAATTTTAAATCAATGTACATAAATGCAATTTTTGCAATGCCATCTTGTTGTCATCATATTGGCAATTGGTGAAACTAGAGATAGGCCGGTTTTGCATAAAATTTTCGCACATTTTAAATCATTAGTAGTACATAGGTCAGATTATGAAAAATTGAGGGTTAGGCCACTTTTGCACTGACAGCCTCATATGAATATTAAAATGTAAGATGTTATCTGTTTGGGGGTCAACTTTACACGTGGAGTCGTAAAAATGTAGAATATTAGAGTAGCGTAACATGTGCTTGTTTAAATTAATTCTCCGTTGCTTAATAACCGTGTAAGCCATAGCCAAGATCTATGCATTAAGCCGCAGGACTAACTTTCACTTGAACCAGATCGACGCTCATAAAAAACTACTTAGGGAACTAAGGATAAATTTAATTTACATATACACTCATCGGTTCTTTTATGAGACATTGGGGACACCATATTTGTAAATTTTTAAAAAGAAAATATTGCACCAGATTTTAAATTATAATTATTGAATGTAAAGTAAATTATATAAGTGAAATAACCCTAAGTTTTGATAAAAATGTCTGTGACATAGAGACGGACATGCAAACACCGAGATGAATCTATTCATATGAGTACGGAACACTAAAACGAATAAATAAATAAATGTCGCGAATAATTTAGTCACGAAACAAGAAGTTCAAATAATTTAAGTCCGTACATATTCATATTAAAAAATATAAATAACAAGATAGGATTTATATAATTTATTCATAATGAGTAGTATCTATACTAATGTCATAAACAAGAAAGTGAGTTTGTCTGTTTGTAATCAAGTCTAATGAACTGACTTTGTAAAAAATTTGCAGAAAATGATGATGTCCGGAAACTTGGACCTTTTGAACAGCAAGCAAGGACGCGAGTGAAAGAAAGAATGAACAATATTTAAATGTAAAAGAATATATTCTCGGCAATGTTGAATATAATATAATCCCAACTAACATAGTTTAAGTTTGTGAATTTGGATTTTGGTGGAATATCTGGGACTACCTAGACAATTCCGAAAAATCCTACTACAAGCTACATTACTTCTGAATTCTAGTTATTTAAGAATTTTCATAAAAATGACGAGTAAAAAATATTTCTTTCCCACGGACGAGATCGCCAGCAAAAGCTACTGCTTAATATTTTAATGAACATATTTTCGTAGATGATTTCCTAACATCATTTTGTCTATAAATAAGCAAATATGTTTGAGTATTGGTATCTATCTATATATCATCTTTCTTAATTAATTACTGCCTTGGTGGCGCAGTTGTAATTGGGCATGCGTTACAACCGCTGTGCTGAGGTCTCGGGTTCGATCCCCGGGTCGGGTAAAGTGATATTGGGTTTTTCTATCTAAAAATTCTCAGTATTAGCCCGGAGTCTGGAACCTGTGTCCGGTATGGCGATAGGCTCGCCCCCTATCACATTATGGGACCGAAATTCGGCGAAAAGTGGGTGTACTGGTTACACCTCTGCCTACCCCTTCGGGGATTATAGGCGTGAGTGTATATGTATGTATGTTAATTAATTACTGATCACATATGAAAAAATTAAAACAATTAAAATTGCCAATAAAATTCTACAAGAAACACAAATTCCTATATATACAAAAAAAAATACACCCCCAACAGTCACACCCATAGTTCTGACCCCACACTAGGTCAAACCTGTATCGTGGGTATCAAGAACTACGAGGGACTACGATCCCACAACACCCAGACCCGAAACAAATATCTATCTGTCACACAAACATTTGTCTCGGTGTGGAAATCGAAACCCACGGCCTCTCGTTTCACAGCCGGCTTCTCACCCGCTACGCCACGGAGGCTGTCAATATAAACGATAGATAATAATGAAACTTTATAATTTAGTAATAATGACGCCTCGCTGGCGCAGTTGTAATTGCCCATGCGTTACGACTGCTGTACTGAGGTCTCGGGTTCGATCCACGGTCGGGTAAAGTGATATTAGGTTTTTCTATTTAGAGATACTCAGTATCAGCCCGGAGTCTGGAATTGAGCCCGGTATGGCGATAGGCTCGCCCACTATCACATTATGGAACCGTAACAATTCGGCGAAAGGTGGTGTGCAGGTTACACCTCCGCCTACCCCTTCGGGGATTACAGGCGTGTATATATGAAACTTTATTTTTATATTTGCATTTTGATTCTTATTACAGCTAATACATTATTCCAATACAACTCAACCGCACCCTTTGGGCTGTTATCAGCTGAAGAGTGTATTTTTTTTACTTAGACCTTTGTTGTCAGATTTAAAATAAATTTTTTGAAAGCATAATGTAAGTAAACACTTTGAATAAAAACATATTCTACACATTTAACAAAGAGGTGATGTATACATAAAAAGGGAAAAATAAATGTCGAATTGTGAATCTTCTTTTTTCAATTCATTACTTAAATATTCAAAAATATTAGGAAAATAGTTTTAATAACTCCATTCTGTGGATATATTCATCACCTGCCACAATGTATCAGTGGATTACACATTTGTCTCGGTGCGGGGATATAAGGTCACAGCTCATTAGAGCCACCCGGCATCCGACCCGCACCCCCTCGACTCGTGCGGTTAGTATTCTTTATATGGACCTTTATGGAAATGCGCTCACTACATCAACTCCGTAGCGTCACCGGATCGCCTCGGTCGTAAGCCGTCCACGCGGGAACGGCGAGTTGACTACTCGGTGACCACTTGGTGACAACTCGCTGTTCGCATGCTTTCCTTGCGTTGCTGCGCATTGCCCACGCACAAGCCCCATGAGTCAAGACGCGACGTTTACTGGTGTCCACCCGTGGACCACCTGCCGACAACGAGTGGACGCCGAGTGACGAGGCGGTACGGGTCGGGTTCTGGGTGGCTCTAATTAGCTGTGACCTTTAACTAGCGACCTCAAGACTCACAGCCGGCTGGTTACTCGCCCACTTCGTCAGAGGCTGTAACAGATGACTAAACTATTTACCACATTTCGTATAACCAAGTACGACTAGTACCACCTAGCGCAATCATCGAATGATAATGACGCTGATAAAACTTGATTATGTTCGCTAACTTGTACTTCTAATGCCGGAGCCTTCGATTCACTGTTAACATTTACATGGGATGTTTTGTGTTATTTTTTATCGAATGACATTTCTTCAACAAGTTTACATATTGTTTTGTCTAAGCATCGATACCTACATCAAAGTTTAGTAGGTAAGAGTCCAAAACGAAAATAGGGTAAATTTGCGATTGCCTCTTGTTGAGTGAATCCCATGACGCGAAATGTACTATATCCTTACAACGATGTGTGGTGTTTGCCATAACGTCGAGACTTATACACTAGGAATCTTATATTTCGACAGTGTAGCAGCAATAGAGAAATATATTTGACAATCTGTGTTTATGATATTTTCATTGGTTTAGTTGCAGTGTATATAGGTTAAGAAACAGATGCAGTCCTGGGTTCAAAGTCAAGTTCGAAACCACACATGAATTACCCTGGATGACAGGTACGCCACCTATCATAGGACGAAAATGAGCTTGCCGAATCGTGGCTGAACTAGTCGCATCTATGCCTACTCCATCGGGGTACAGGCATTAGCATATACATAAATCCATTTTATAACGATATTCAATAATAACAAAGAAACAAATGCGCGAAACTTGTTTTTACTTAACCTTTGTTTTATTTTCTAGTATAGATTAAATTCGACCCAAATGAAGACGAGTTTAAATCTTTTTAGTATGAATGCAAACTATATTTTACTGAATAACTAACGAGGTCTGTTCATGTACATACTCTTCACTACATAACATTTTTTTATTCTGGAACAGCATAGAGACCACACTGCACCTGATGGTAAGCGCAGTGCTGTACAGTTAGAGTATCAAGTAGCGAGAGACAATCTATCCCTCGCTACTCAACACAATCATGCCGGCCTGCTGTGTAGCTTCTTCACACTACGCCAGAAGGACCCAGGATCACAGGAAGGCGGAACACGGTAGCTGGCAAACTGTTCAAGATATCTTGTTTATTGGAGTGGGTAGCTAAGGGTTGTCCCGTAGCACTTTTTGCCCACAGTATCCATAACCCTCTCACTCGAATCAAATGCACGAATTGCAACTGATCCACATTTCATGAAGGTTTTTTCACTTATTTGCATGACGTAAACAAATGTTAACAATAGTTTACTTAATTGTCTATTAATTCATACACATTAGGGAGTGCAAGTACTGCATATAATAAACTAGTTTTTACTGTAAGCTCCGCCCATCTGAATGTGTGAAAGCTCGAAGCGATTACTTACCGATGAAAATTTATTACAATCAAAAATAGTACTAAGGGATAAAAGCTTTCTATTGTTAATATAATTTTCATATATCTTTAAAATATTATTCTAGAGTAGCGCATATCCCATACATACTAATAATTGGAAACGATATATATAATAAAAAAATATATTAGGCATAATGCCGATAGGCAAACTGTCGAGAGCATGCTAAAATAATATTACATATTAGTTTTGTTTTAAAACTTATTGGCTTTGATTTAATTCCTGAAGCACGAGAAACGGTCATTAGATAAAAGAAAGAAAGAAAATTATTTGCCACAAACACAATATACATAACATGTACTAATGTCCCCTGATAAATGCATTAAATATGCCAAGGTCCAGACAACTCCATCAATTACTGTACTATATACAGTGTGGATCCATGGAGATAATCCTTATTAAGGCGGAATACGATCGTAATGCCGTTTGAACTAGGACACTGAACCAGGCTTTATACGCTAGGTTTACCTAAAATGTTAACTTCAGAAGTTTAGAGTTCTCCACCACCCCTGTCTATCGTAACAAATCATTAATGAGCCTATCGAAGGCCACGTACGCGCAGCGGGGAGCCGGTTTAGCTTTTTACAGTTATTGTACATGCGACCCAGTGATTGACGGCAGCTAAGACGGCAGGCAAGGTTGGTCTCGTTGCGGTCGTAGTCGCTGAGGGCATCCATCGGCAGGTTCTTCTGAACCCTCCCCGATGGGCCGTTAAGTGTCGCAAGGGCGGTCCCGGCATAAGTCTGGGCGTTGGTCGCATCGATAATACGAAATTGTCCCTAATGTAACTACCACAGGGTTTTGATTAGTATTGCCGGTGTAAAGTGTAAATCGTGTTATGGACCGGCCAGCGTTCGAGTGGGTGACTTCATCTGTATTGAGCGGCATGACGTTGGGTCGCATGGGTTGGTTCAACGTATAAAGGATCCTTTCCTAATATAATATTTCTTTATGCTGAAACGCCAATTCGACCACACTTTATCTGATGGTAAGCGCAGCGCCGTCCAGGTAGTGTATCAGTAGGGAGGGACATCCATCCCTCGTTACAATCAGGCCTGCTAAGTTTATGTTTCGCCAATAACATGCTTTCTTCATTTGGTCGAAACTTGTAACCCACATGACCCCGGCAGCTCATTTGTCTATGCAAAAATAAAATAGGCATTTTGAAATAAGACAAATATAATTTGACTGAGCCAAAATCTAAATATTTATATTATTAAAATAACAGCCTTTACCAAAAATAACCGGCTTAGCTTAGCAACATTTCGTCACAGATCTATTTTGGTTCCAAACGCGGTAGATGGCGCAACTATCAAACTAGGGTTGACGCACACTAACGACGATTTGATCATGTTATGTCGATATTCAAAATTCGTATGGAGATCTAAGTTTACGATAATTTTATTATCTGTTAATTGCTGACAAGATTCTCTTACCTTTTAAGGCATTTGGATTTATCATCGGGAATGAATTAATTAAGGGTAAAACTATGCTGTAAAAATTTACTTCAACTTTTCACGATATCCCGGAAAAACATGTGAATTAAAAATACAAGTTAAATATTTTTTTATTAATAATAAAATTTATTACGAATTTAAGTCTCAAGTATTTTAAGTGTTCTCATATAAAATAGATAAACTTAAAACAGACAGTTGTTTTAAAACTATTCACGTATGTCATACTAAAGCAAATGCCAAAACTTTTTCAAAAATTGAGTGACTATATTGAAATAGTCCTAATTAACAATTATGATGTCAATAATCTGCATTTTGGATGCCAGAAACCTCCCCTTTCGCCAATATTTGTATGGAGCGGTATAGCGGTACAGCGTATAACTTTACAGCGCCGATACACGTTAGGGGTCAACTTAAGTTAAAACAAAGTTCAGTTAAAACAATAATAAAGCCTTGAAGCATTTAATATGTTAAGCCTTTTTTAAGTATATTTAGTGCATATTTGTAATTTATGTACATTACGTTGGTGATTATCTATAAGAAAATAGACGAATGTCGTCTGTCGATCTCCTAATTTGTTCATGCATCACGTATAAACGGATAGAATAAAATAAAATATAAACGGAATCATGAAGAATACAAGGAACATGAAGTAACCCACTATACTCAACTAGTATTTATTTTAAAAAAGACTCACACAGGCGCATCCGTCAATATAATAAATATGAAAAGTATGGGGCAAAATTTTAGGAATATTAATCTTAATCTCCAGATTTTTATTAAGCGTCCAACCGTATGACACTATTATTTACATCTAGATACGTTTCATAGTACGACAAAAAGTCGCCCGATTAAAAGTAGTGTAGCCTCAGAATGTGCCATTGCCCCTAAAATTATTTTAAAAAGTGAGCACGGAGCGACTTCGTGCGTCTGTGTTACGAATTATGATAATTATTTGTTAAACTAGATGTTTTATTAACTTGCGGCCGTTTTAATTGCCCGCGGGGTTACTATCTAAAACGTTATTTTCACACCGCGCCACGCCTATTTCTGGGAAGATAGATAGAAAGAAAATAATTGAAAATAGCGTGCCTCGGTGGCGCAGTTGTAATTGCGTGTGCGTTACGACTGCTGTGCTGAGGTCTCGGGTTCGATCCACGGGTAAAGTGATATTGGGTTTTACTATCTAGTATTATCCCGGAGTCTGTGCCCGGTATGGCGATAGGCTCCCCCCTATCACATTATGGGACCGAAGTTCGGCGAAAAGTGAGTGTATTGGTTACACCTTTGCCTACCCCTTCGGTGATTACATGCGTCAGTGTATGCGTATGTATGTATGTAAATAGCGTTCCGTGTAACGGGTTTTGCGCGATATTGCAAATACCGTACAAAGCAGTGCATTATTCATATACACTCACGCCTGTAATCCTCGAAGGCGTAGGCAGAGGATTGTGCTTTTATTTTGTTACAATATGTAGCAATGTTATGTAAAGGGCGGGCGGCTGATCTACCAAAGCGGGCAAAGTTCGAGTACCAATCGCGTCCGAAGAGTTTAGCACTATTACATTTTTTAATTGTGTGTGTATTTTGCTAATTATATATAATAATTATAATTTATATACTACTACTACTATAATACTATAAAAATTTCCCTCGCATAGCTTTATAAGAAACTTATTCTTATACTCTTATAGGAGCAAAGGCTTAGTTGGGACTACGGACTGCCGAAATGCAAATGACTTATATGTCACAAACCTCTGAGTTTTTTTAAAAACGTGTGTATTCATTGTGAATTGTTGTCTGATTTAACGGTAAATAAAAACTTTGTGAGGAAACCGGCACATCTGAGAATTCTCATAAAAATTTAGAAGGTATGTGAAGTCTACCAACCTGCATGAGGCCAGCGTGATGGACTAAGTCCAAATTTTTTGTCGAGGGTCTAGAGTTGAGCTACTCGATACTCTAATTGGACGGCACCGCGCTTGCCGTCAGGTGCAGTGTGGTCACGTTGCCGTGCTAGGATAAAAAAAACACCTCTCATAAGTAGAGAGGGCCTCCCAGCAGTGGGACAGTGTATAACACTCGGCTGGAATTATTATTCTATTGTATTAGAATATTGTAACACTACATCGAAATAGTTTTCTCATAATTTCCTTTCAGATAAAACCTTATTCAAGTTTAATTGAATCGGGTCTCAAGTTTTATGGTTGCCGGCCAAAATGGTGACCATTGATGAGTTTCTATCCTTGCGACCCTGAACCCTTGTATCAACAGTCCTTTTCATAAATTCAACAATAATACAAACTGGATTAGCTGAGTGTATTTTTTAAGTACACACTAGAATCAAATTCACGTACTTTAAGCCCCTTAAGGGAAAGGAATGATTAGGATGGGGAGGGGAATTTGTCTCTCGAAGAATTCCACTCACAGAGAAGCAGTGCTTTTCTTTTGACAATTGTCGACCAATACCTATTTTTTTAGTGCCTGGATAGGCAGACGAGCAGACGGGCCACCTGATGGTAAGTAGTCACCGCCGCCCAGACTTCTGCAATGCCAGGCCACAGCAAAGCCGCTGCCTACCGTTTAGTGTAAAACTAGACGAGTATATTACAATAATTAGTCTGTAAAGCAGTAAATAACATAATTTAATCGCAACGTAACACGTTACGGAATAGATAAACACATCGATATCAATACTATGATAGTAAGCTTATGTTTCTTGAGGCAAAAATTCGGTTAATCACAATATTTTACGTCACCCTTTAGACAATTTATTTCCTTTATGAGTGATGTTCAATGTTTTATTTACATAATCTGTTTCGAGTCAGAGACTTTGAATATGAGTCGTATAGAGCCAAAGCTGGCAAAATAGGTATTTAGACAAAAAAATAAATTACACCCAACAGTCACACACATAGCCCCGACCCCACACTAAGATACGAGTTTTGTGTTGTGGGTATCAGGGACCACGAGAGACTTTCGGTCTCACAACACCCAGACCCCGGACACAAATATCTGTCTGTCACACAAACATTTGTACCGGCTACTCGCCAACTGCGCCACGGAGGCTGTCAAGAAAAATTTAAAAAATATATGGCAATATAGGAAATTAAAATTTGCATTGATATTGCAATGTTAAATAATTAAGGACGACGGTTAAACCCTTCTAAGACATAAAACAAAAGTTGCTTTAGAACCAAAGTCGGCAATATTTCACTATCGACCAATCAGAAGCGCCTGTCAAGTCAACAACCCTTTCTCGCATGAAGTCGGTGACAAAAAAAAATGGCAAACATGGCACGAGTACAGTAGCAAAGGCGGCCATCTTTACTTAGTTGGCTTCAAACTCGGCAGTCGGTGGTCACATATAGTGAGGAAAGCGGTGGGCGGCCCATACGGCTCAAGATCGCACACAGTGGCAAGTGACGACATGTGGTCGCGATCCTCAGCATTGAGGGACCCAGGAAGAAGAAAGAAATACGTGTTCCAACTTCTTTGCAAAATGATCCCTAGTGGGAGCAAAGTATGATGCACTCTCAAGATTCAGACATCACACGTGAGAGGCAGGAAGATTGCTATAGCCGCGGGCAATAGCCAGTTATTATACAAAATTGGATAGTGAATTTGTGCTTATTTAGCTTTTCAAATAGCTATTTTAATGCGTACCTGCGCGCAGACAATTAATTTGAAAATTCAAACACGGATGGTGTCTATGGCACGATAGAAATGCCATTTATACTTTATGCGACGAGGCAACAATGTACGAATACCAATCGTCGCTTAGTATTTCGTAGTGGCATAATTGAGCCTCAAAAAAGCCGACGCTTGCTTGCATCTGTGTTTGTCAACGATTACGGTAATATTTGATCAACTCGTATCATTATGAACTAAATCGGACATAGACAAAAAATATTGTTAAAAATCTAAAGACCTTAACTACAGACATAGATCTCAGTAGGTAAATAGAACACCATTGAACGATTTAAAAATAAGAATACTTTTCATCGCGATAAGACATTTTCCTTAGTTCAGTTGACGTTTTACTTCAGTAACATGGATAGCGGTTACTCGGTAATTTCATTTACGATTTCAAGCGAGAAAAATTGCTTCATCTACTGGGATCTATGTCTGCGTCCTAGATCTAAATCGTTGATGCATACATACGCACTCACGCCTAGCCCCCGAAGGGGTAGGCAGAGGTGTAATCAGTACACCAACATTTTGCAGAGCTTATTACCGTCTCATGTGATGGAGGTGAGCCTATCGCCACACCGGGCACAATTCCAGAGTCCGGGCTGATACTGAGTGTTTCGTGACAGAAAAACCCCATATAATAGATTGTTGATATCGGAGTCAGAAAATTATATAACACTAGCGGACCGTGCAGACGTCGTCCTGCCCGGAAAAGTAGCGCCACACCGACAGCAGCGACACCTACCGGGTCCAATTGTGAATCTAAACCATCCAGGGCGCCACCAACGCATACAAAAAAAATCATTCAAATCGGTCCAGCCGTTTAGGAGGACTTCAGTGGCATACACACGTACAGTAGAATTATATATATAAAGATATGATACATCCCTACACGTAACCCACAGTAGGATTCGGTTTTATTTCAAGCTTAAATTGCAGAACTGTGTGGATTTGGTACTTTGTCGACTCATTACACCCACGGTATACTCGTAGAATTGAATACAGTAGTGAAAGTGTGATTTTGAGGTGTTATTTTTAGTTTGTGCCAATTTTCGAAAATCTGTATACCTATTTAAATTTTGGTTTCGCCAATGGATTACTACTACTGTAAAATAACAACACATTTTTATTTGTAAGAAAATGTTTTGGAATATCTTAGCCCCTCATTAATATGAACTATTATTATTTAGCAATAATAGCTCTGTATTATATACATTGTTCCACTGCTGGGCACGGACCTCCTCTACTAATGAGAGGGGTTAGGCCTTATTCCACCACGCTGGCTGTACACACCATCGAAATTAATATTTAAAATTTTCAGGCATGCAAGTTTATTTACAATGATTTTCTTCATCGTTTAAGCAAGTGATAATTAACAATTATTACACATAACTTCGAAGTCAAAGGTGTATGTCATTTGATCTGGTTACGAAGCTGCTACTTTTTGTTTGGCAGTCTATGCCACTTCCAACTAAGCTATCGTTGCTTTATTATATAATTATTGTTATATGTTAATAGCAGCGATAGCCTAGTTGGTTGCGGTACGGACTGTCAAGACGAAATAGATTTAGTACATATTTTCTGAAATTATAAATATAGGATATTTTCAACGTAATATTAGAAACTTCACGAGTTTATTAGATAATCCACTTTTTTAAACGACTTTGAAAAGAAAAGGATCCTAAGTAATTTCAATTTCTATTCCACTATATGTTGTTGGTGCTCTCATTCATTCTACATTATTTATATAAGAGCCAACAAAATTAACGATTACACGCACATAAAATAGTAGTAGAAAGCTATTAAATTAATAGCAAATTGGATTAAAGGCGACCGCGACATACTGGGACAATAAAATGTAAAATAAATTATTACTTTTTAAATAAAAATAAAACCGCCTACAAAAAAACCCAGACACAACTGAAAAGCAAAAAATAATTGGTTACATTTACATCAATTAATTACATACAATTTAAATCAATTATTTTTGGAGTCCTTCTTTTTTTTGAAGTCGGTTAAAAAAAGATAACTATAATTATTATTAAAATACTGTCAGTATTGCCACGAAATATAAACCTATAGTAAATGAGTTTGACATTCAAACGTTCTCGCAGTATCAAGTTGTTGGCTGTCTGAAATGCTTACTTAGCTAAAGCCAAGGCAGCGTCGCGACGGTATATCTAATATACCTTTTATAAAGCCTTAGGGTTATTTTTCAGTAGGTTTTTTATGTGTACCTTTTTATATTTAGGAATTATGAAAGCCGTGCGCTATTCTTAGAGAACAAAACCACGCGTTTGATTGACATTGGCATTGACAGCCTCTGTGGCGGAGCGGGCGAGTAGTCGGCTGTAAAATAAGAAGTCGCGGCTACGATTCCAGCACTGAGACAAATGTGATCCACAAACATTTGTTTTGGGTCTGGGTGTTCTGGGACCATACACCCCCGTAGTTCTTGATACTTGGGGTCAGGAATTTGTGTCTGTTGGGTGTGTTATTATTATTCTTCTGTCTTACTGCCGGACCCAGAGCTTCCTTAAATCAGCCTTAATTAACAATTATTTTATGGTTATTAAATCTTTTAACGGCAACTCTCAGCGACAACGTTTGGGCCTTACTTCTTTAACACATTTAGGGATAGTGTGTCGAATTTGCCAAATTAGATCGGTAATCCCTGTTGGCTCAAAGAACCCGGTAAACGAGATTCATACTGTACAATTTTACTGACTATATATAAAAAAAACAATTAATTATTTCCCATCACTAGTCAGGACCAACTGACGTCAGGATCGCATTCTTTCGTTGGCCGAACTATAACAGAGGATTAAATTACTCTAAGTATTGCAAATTTTTAAATGAGTAAATGGTTCGTTACTGAGTGCAGTGGTTAGTGTACGACACATAGTCCTAGAAAACGTATTTAGTGTCAAAATTATGACGTACGATTTTAAAGCTTTTAACGGAGCCAAGCATGCTTGCAACTCCAATATAAAACAATAATACTACTAAAATATTGCACGAACCTCTGACGTACCGAAGTTTTTCATAGATAGGCAGTAGGTTAGCTCTGCTTCCTCCTGATGTTCATAGGGACTAAAAACACACAACCAGGAGAGCTCGTCTGTTTTCGCAGGACAATAAAAACGACGTATAAAGCAACGTTAAACTTAGCTGCGAATTGTAGAGCGAGACGCGCAATAGCGTCGCGGTTTCATCTGAGTGAAAATCCCAGTGAAGTCATTAGGAGTGGATTTCTTAAAATCCATTGCAATAGGATATCTACGTGCTAGAGTCGACCTGGGAGAATTTGTAGTTCCTGATATTTCGATATAAAAAAGATAAGATTTGCTCTACTTCCTACAACTTTTGCTGGTGGTAGAATATTCATATCCGCTCGCATAGCTACTACCGTACACGGGGTGTAAAACCCGCCATAGTGGCAGACGCAAGTGTATCGCGTTCCAGGGTCAGCCGGTTTTCGTCGGGGGTCTAGATTTGGGGTACGATGTTTGGCCGTGTTGCGGCTTTCTGAGTAATCAAAAAAAAAGTCTGAGTATACTAATTCCCCAATAGCTTGGAAAAAAGTTCTACGATATTTTATGTGTTGCCAATACATGTTAATGTTTAATCAGAGTTTTATATATTATGACAGTGTATCATAATTTTAATTAGTGTCGCCGCACACTGGTCTATAGCGACCGCCACGTAGGCAGAGGTCGGCGAAAATTACGACTATACTTTTTTATATACTTCATACAGAATACGGACTCGCCCTCGTGGTAGGATACATATATGGCACACGTAAGTGTGTCGCGTTCCGGGATCAGCCAGTGTACACCCGGTTATTGTCGTTTCTAGAGTTGGGGTACGATGTTTGGCCGTTTTGCGGCCTTCTGAGTACTCTGAGACCCTCGACCGCTTCTTCACCTTCTTGCCCATGGCGTAGTGTGAAGAAGCCGGCATGATTGTGTTGAGTAGCGGGGGATAGATTGTCTCTCACTATTCGATACTCTAATTGGACGGCACTGCGCTTACCATCAGTGCAGTGTGGTCACTTTGACAAATGCCTTTGTTGCTTAATCTATTTGTATCAGCATGGTTAGTATATGATGAGAAAGCGACACAAAAGATAATAAAATTGATATGAAAATGAAAACATAATAAATTCAAATGCACATTGTTCATAAGCAAAGGAAACTCATTCATACATATATTTTAACGACTAGCTTTTGCCTGCAGCTTCGCATGCGTGGTTACGTATCGGTAGTCTCCTACAGTACCGATTCGTTATCGAAGGGGACTGAAATTCAAAAAATAAAACCTTTTCAGATTTCCACGAAAGTTTATATTTTCAAGTCTACTTTACCAATTTTTCGCTAACAAAAAAAAAATTGCCGTGAGAGCTTTTCATTTTATTTATATTCATTAATTAAGTTTGGTATAAAAAAAGCCTAACAAAATATAAGGGTTTGTTTTTACACCTTCTGGTTTAGAACCAATAATTCAGGAAACCACAATGAACTTGAATACCCAAAAGTTCAACAGAAAAGATAAACAATACATTAAGTATATTTAATACAATCAGAATGTTACAATAACAAACATAATATGGCCAAAAAGAATATGTGTGGGA
Organism: Laothoe populi; assembly: GCA_905220505.1. Lineage (NCBI taxonomy): Eukaryota > Metazoa > Arthropoda > Insecta > Lepidoptera > Sphingidae > Laothoe > Laothoe populi. Next base: position 7,011,474 of record HG992157.1, read on the forward strand.
TGTGCAAAATATTAATTAGTGCAATAAAACCCACAAAGTCAAGGCTGTGCATACTTTCTGTGAACAAAGTTCATCACACACATGGAATATAACGAGTTTGATAAAAACTTTATATATTCATCAATTGAATTCACCAATCAAGTCAGTAGATAGAAAAAAAAGTAGAAATAAAACATGTCGAAATTAAATAGAAAAGAAATGGTGTTTGTAAATGTAAATATGAACAAAATTTTTTTTTTTTTGTAGTTCCTCGATAGGCAGACGAGCAGACGGGCCACCTGATGGTAAGTAGTCACCGCCGCCCATAGACTTCTGCAATACCAGGGCACAGCAAAGCCGCTGCCTACCATTAAAATAATATGTCACACACATAGCTGCTGTCATATTATTAAGGTATTCTGCGAGAGTAATACACTAATTAGAAGAACAAGGAAAAGGTTACAGCTTAAGGAGATAATTTATATATATATTATAATATAAGATTTGCCAATCTATCAATGATCTTAAAAGCCTATAATATGTACTGAATTAGAATGTTCAAACGTATATTAAAGTTCATATTCAAAATAGTATGATAATAAATCTGAATGAATAGAACAGACATAGCATTTTCAAGAACCCCTTATTTTATGATAGCAACATAATATTTTTGCAAATTTTAATCGCTCATTAATAATGTTCTTCAATTTAGTCAATAATATAATAAATACCATTCTATTTGACAGTGCATTCTAATACCAGAGAGGATAATTCTGTCAGTTCTGACTGACTTTGAATTTTTTTTTACTTGAACACCCCTTGTATATATGTGAATATAGATTAAAGTTTAAAAGTAAAGATATATTGACTAAGAAACACAAAATTGGCTAAGAATTTATATGACAATTTGAAATCCTTTGAGTTAGAAGAACTAGGTAGTAAATTGGTTCCTTGGTGGTTTGTTTTACTGATTGTAAGTAATGTAGGAAGATATGGTGAGGCTAGTGTGATCCAGGGATCAAAAGTTTCTAAACAGTAAGAATAAAGGATAATACTTTTAGTCCCTTAACTCTTTTCCCCTAATTTTGGTTTATGTAGAGACTTTTAATAAGAAATAAGTTGAATTAAAAATACTAACAAAACATTAGAAATCAAAAATTTTAGAATGTACAATTTTTTAAATCATCTATATATCTGTAAATAACATCTGCTTAGATAGTATATCTAACAGGTTTTATAAAAATAATCACTTAATCATGTTGCAAAATATTTCAAACATATTAAATATTATTGAGACAGAATAAAAACAGCTATTATAAATAATTATTTCCATTTTTTTATTATATGATAGTGCCTATAGTTAAACACAATGTATAAATTAAATACATAGAAAAATTCAAATAACATATCACCAAATGAATACTGTTATTTTTTTATGTAAACATACTAAACTTTTCAGTAATCAGAATATTTGTGCTTTTTTGCTGGTCTTAATAAGTGAAAGATAACACATGTTTACAGCTTATAAAACACTCCAGTATATTTTTATAGTAAATAAAAAAAAATGTGCATCATAATTAAACAAAGAAACATACCTGTCTAAAGTAAATTACACATTAAATTGTTTTTCTTAGAATAACCGCGACATTTTTGTATAGAGCCGAAAACGTTACACAACTAAAATACTTCCCAATCACTGATTAAAATATTTTTTACAAAGATAATAACCGAATGTACGGTTAATGTGTATTATCACGCAGTTTAGAGCCAATCAAGGGTTTAAATGTGAATTTTGTACTAATATAGATAACAAAACAATTATATGATAAGTAACGTTAGGTGTTTTATAGAATACAGATCGTCCAAAACTGTGGGCGAATACATATCCTCAGACTAATGTATGCGGCGTCGAGCGAATAGTAATAAAATTATACACGGCATAGCGTCAAATTACGCGTCTCCCGCTTTTAGTTAAAAGGTTAACAGCCAATTGACTACAGTTTTTTTTAATCAGTTAAAAATACAGGCAGAAGCGGTCGCTCTATGTCCTATATTGTCACTTACCGATGCTAGCGGGTCGCATTCCACCTTTCCCGAAGTGCGTGGGCTCTTATTTTCATCTTGTTCACGTAATACCACTTCGCGAATAACTAATATTTTGGTATCAAAATGCAAGGAGGTATAAAAAATACGATGACCACTGTTACATTACAACTGTCAAAACTGAACTTCACTCAAGTACTTGTGCCAAGTGGACATAGACAAGGTTATAATTTATAAATAGATTATGTTAACGCTATTCGACGATAGATGGCACTGATAGTTTACGTTATTATAATAATTAACATACTTGCCACATAAAATACAGATAAACGTTAAATTTAATGCAATGTGTCATTAGTTTTTATTACATTTTATTAATACTGAACTGCGCTCAAAAAAAAGAAGTGTTCTAATTTCAGTTTTTGTAAATAAAATATGCATTTTGTATGTGTGAACAAAGGCGTGAGTCAGAGTTTCTAAACTTAGATCGATTGAGATGTCTATCGTATTTTTATAACCCTTCTATTATCCCGTGTGATTATAGACTAACCGCTAAGAGAAATGTAAAAAAATAGTAAGTTGTTTTGATTGGATTTTTTTAATGCCTTGATAGGCAACGAGCAGACGGGCCAAGTAGTCACCGCCGCTCATACTACTAGCCCTGTATTAAACATTGTCCCACTGCTGGGCACAGGCCTCCTCTACTAATGAGAGGGGTTAGGCCTTAATCCACCACGCTGGCCTAATGCGGGTTGGTAGACTTCACATACCTTCGAAATTCTTATAAGAATTCTCAGGTATGCAGATTTCCTCACGATGTTTCCTTCACCGTTAAAGCAAGCGATAATTAACATTTAATACACACATAATTTAAGAAAAGTCAGAGGTGTATGCCACTTGAGTTTCGAACATAAGACTTTCGTCTTGACAGTCCGTACCGCAACCAACTAGGCTATCGCTGCTTTTTATCATAGACTTCTGAAATGCCAGGGCACAGCAAAGCCGCTGCCTACCCTAGCCTGCTTTATACACTTATTAAAATTACATAATTGATGAGATGCCGTTTTTCTGACTTAGTTCTTTACTATAATATTTTAACTTCATCCAAGTTTCCGGAATTCCGGAATGGTTGTAAGTCGAGGTGTAGCGTACGTGTACTAATGCAACTCCGGTTAATGTTAGATACTTTTAAATAGGTAGAGCTTTGAATCACTTTTTATTTTATGCATTATTAATAATAAATACAAAAAGTTCAAGTGTATATTGATATGTAAATGTGTGAGGAATCTTTATTTATATAGAGGTTACAAAATGACTTTAATATTTGTAAACTCTAATTCGGATTCAATAGTAGGTACCTATATTCCACAATTGTTTACAAAATATGTTAGGTACATGTTTAGGCATTTATGCTACCCATCTATGCTTGTAGACCCTGTAGGGCACGAAAATAAGTACCAAGGGAGATTTAAAGTGTTTTAATGTAAATAAGGGTAAAGTAAGGTAAGTTTAGCTAAGTAAATTAATTATTTTAATAATTTCGTTATTATATTGTTCTCGTATAAAGTGTACTGTGAACATTTAATTTGTCGACTATGAGGCCGAAATTTCTAAGAAAACAGATTCTTTAACGATGTTGTGTAGTTTTTTTAATTGATTTTGTGATTCGTCCATGGCGTAGGCCGCGGCGCGATTAATCAATATTTTCTTGATGAGTTATTGTTCTAAAGAAATTAACTATTCTTCTTCTTTTGGGTTATTAGCGACGAGCTTAAAAAGTAGCTATTCCGCCAATGTCAAGTAAAAGGTGAAAACAAACGCAGGAGATTGGCATCATAGGTTTTGATTGTTATTAACTATTCTTAAACGTGTATAATCTGTGCGGATTATTTGGCGCGCTGTCAGGTTGACAAGTCAGCGGAAGGGGCGTGGTTTCCGGACACGTTCCGTTTAACGCAACCGTCGTCGAGATGGGATGTCGTATCCATTAAGTTGGACCACTGTTATTTGGTCTCCCCCACGCTCGACACGCTTTGTTCGTCGCGGATAAGAAAATTAAATTACAATATATATCATCGCCTCATAACCACCTCATTGCTCTAGTAGTAGCATACTTAGTTGTAATAGATGAAATCCTGGGTTTAAATATTAGGTCCTGCAAATAGAATTTAAGTTTCAAAGTTCCGACTATAAAAATAACGCATTTAGTTGCCCAGGATTAGAATTTGTTTCCAAAATTAGTTAGTTTTATATCACATTAGGTACAGTATGGAAAGAAGCTCTGTAACTTTAAGTGCCTAAGTTGCATCTTTGCTTACCTATATATGTTATGCTTATTTTACTATTCAGTGCAATCCCAAATTCATGAGAAATATCTTAAGAGTTTATACTATCATGTAAGTTATGTGGGCGGAAAGTAACATTAATATTAAAAATATTTATCAGAACATAAAAGTTTCTATGATCCAAGTTTTAATATTAGGTCGTACCATATGACGTTGATCTACAGCAAGTTTAGATATGTCTCTACTTTCTTAATGTCTGATATGAAAAACTTAATATAACAGTAAAATACAAATAACAGTATAATTGCATGTGAGGTACCTACACAAATTACTACGTAGCCACAATTTGTAGAACACACAAACTATGGACGAACCAACCGACAAATTATACGTTACAAAGTAGTAATTTGTGGCCAATTATCGAATAAATATTGATTTGTGTTTAAGGATAGTCGACAGTCGTGGAAAACTAAATTAAAAAGCATACATTTACCTTAGCTGAAAGCTAGTGTAATTGGATGGGGTCATGCAGAAAATTAATATTTCTTTTTGGCTAATATTATATTTTAACCTGGCGGTATCCACATCAAGACTTAGCTTTCTATTCAATAATCCCACCATAATCTGAAGTTTTCAGTAAACAGATTATTTTTTAATCACTCGTGTCTATAGGGATATTAAAAAAAAGTAGGGAGTAAAATACAAACCAAAATCATTTTTATTTCCATAACATTAAAGTTAAAACTCTACCTCATTAGTAAAATTATCAACTACTTGGCTGTATAGATTTTTTCCTTAATCTAAAATTATTTGAAATAGAAACATATTTTCACTTTCATGCAATATGTATTGGTAATAATACGTTTGGTTTATTAGTCGGTGTGCACTAAATTACTACTGTCCTAACACGGCATTGTCATATTATTTTGTAGTTTACTGTACCTGCTAATTTGAACATGTGTATTTTATCAAAGACTAACACACTGGGGGAAAAAGCTAAATTAAAAATGTTTTTGATTTATGGATAGCATGATGGATGAGTAACAATGGAAGAGATCAAACATTATTATAACATTATTCGGGTATATGGATTGATGAGTGGCAATTAGGTTTAAATCTAAGTATAATATTGAGGGCGATTCACTATTATTTAAAAAGCCAAGCTCTGAACCTCACAAGGCTTGTGATGTCACCCGATGTAAAATTTACGCGACCCGGGAATCGAACCCGAGATCTCAGTACAGCAGTCTTTTATAATATCTTCTAGGTGATATAACAAATCCAAAGAAATGCTCGATATAAAAAAAACAAAGTGTCATGTCAAACAGGGCCGTATAATCTATTCCTTATTTGTTCTAATTATTAAAAATATTAATTTACTTATTAAAAAATACATTTTGCTACTAACATATAATGTCATATCTGCATGTTTATTTAGTATACAGAACAATACTCAAACACTCACAGAATGTATAATTTGCTAATGCGAGGTTATGAGACGCGAACGAGCATCGATTTGGGGTCACTCACGTCACCATAGGGGAAATATTTAGGGTGTAATCTTGAATTATTTATTTATTGAATTTATTGCTAACCCTACCATTATTTGTAATTAAGTTTATTAATTTATTTTATTACGGATACAGAATATTAGGTATGTAAATTATAAACTATGGAACTTCAAGAATGGTCACTTAAACTAACATTACTTAATTAATCGGTTTAAGAAAAGCTACAAATTAATTTAAGTAGAGCCAACAGTTACACACAATCCTGGCCCTGCGCTAGGTCTAACCTGTATCGTGGGTACCAAGAGCTGCGAAGGACTATGGTTCCACAATACCCAGCCCCGAAAAAATCTGTCTGTTATTCAAATAATTGTCTCGGTGCGGGAATCGAACCCACCTCTCATTTCACAAACAGTTTTTTTTATCCTGGCATCCTAGTGATGGTAAGCGCAGTGCCGTCCAATTAGAGTATCCAGTAGCGAGAGACAATCTATCCCCACCTAATCAACACAATCATGCCGGTCTACTTCTTCTCACTACACCATGGGCAAGAAGGTGAAGAAGCGGTCGAGGGTCTAGTGTCAGAGTACTCAGAAAGCCGCAAAACGGCCAAACATCGTACCCCAACCCTAAGCCCCGACAAAAACCAGATGTACACTGGCTGATCCCGGAATGCGACGCACTTGTGTGTGCCACTATGGCGGGTTTACACCCTATATACAGTGGTCGCTATCCGGGCGGATGTGAAAATCCTACCACCTGCCTGCTACAGAGGCGGTCAATATCCATATTGTGATGTCTAACTTAGTATTAGAATGACGACGTTCGCCAATTAGGGACTATCATTAGTTGCAATCACAAGGTGGGTCACCTTATAATTGACTGAATCCGAGACCTGAGATGGAGAAAACAGAAGACTGACAAAAGGTCGCGCCACTTAGAGGTCTGTCTTAGGTGGACGAATAAAAGTTGATGGATGGATAATGTGATCACAGTAAAGTCAAACACAAAGTAATTTAAATGACCATTAGTTTAATCATTAATATCTGACACCACGGTTGTAGCATAAAAAAAAATTCAAATAAACAAATTTATAGCAAGCTTGTTATTGCAACCAGTACCGCGGCTAAAACGAGTGTTGATGAATCAGTAATTGAAGTTAGATTGAATAATCACTTTTCTCCTTTTTTATAATCCTTACATTATCCCGTGTGATTATAAACTAGCTACTAAGAGAAATGTAAAAAAATAGTCAGTTGTCTTTTAATGCCTTGATAGGCATACGAGCAGACAGGCCAAGTAGTCGTCACCGCCGCCCACAGACTTCTGCAAAGCCACTGCCTACCCTAGGGTATATACTTAGGATACAATTATGAAAATTAGATATTTTATTTATTACACACAAAACAGGTTATAATCGGATACAAATTGTACACAAAATTGTTTAAAGTTTTTTAACATAATTATAATCCACAAATTTGTGTTCCGGAATTAATATTAAGTGTTAACAAGATCATCATCGGCCTGTAGCAGTCCACTGCTGGACATAGGCCTCCCCTAAAACGCGCCATTTAACCCTGTCTTCAGCTTGTCTCATCCAGCTTCTGCCAGCGACCTTTCGCAAATCGTCACTCCACCTAGCTGGAGGGCGTCCTACACTACGCTTGCCGAGTCGCGGTCTCCACTCAAGAACTCGTTTACCCCAGCGGTTATCGGTCCTTCGACAGATATGGCCAGCCCACTGCCATTTCAGCTTGCTAATCCTGTGTGCTATGTCGATGACTTGTGTTCTCTGTCGGATAACCTCGTTGCGAATTTTATCCTTCAGAGAAACTCCGAGCATAGCACGTTCCATAGCTCGCTGAGCGACTTTGAACTGGTGGACCAGCCGTACTGTGAGTGTCCACGTCTCAGCACCGTAGGTCATGACAGGTAGGACACACTGGTTGAAAACTTTCGTTTTCAGACATTGTGGTACAGGAGACGAGAAGACCTGACGTAGTTTTCCAAATGCTGCCCAGCCCAGCTGGATCCTCCTCTTAGCCTCCTTCTCGAAGTTGTTTCTACCTAATTGCAGAATCTGCCCAAGATAGGTATATTCGGAGACAACTTCGAGCTGGTGGCCATTGACAGCGATAGGTCTTGGATCTAGGTGGTCGTTGATCATGATTTTGGTTTTATCCAAGTTCATTTTTAGACCTATCTGCTGTGAGGCTGATGCCAGGCCGTCCATCATCTGTTGCAGTTCCTCCAGCGATTCCGCCATTAAGACTATATCGTCTGCAAATCGCAAGTGTGAGATGTGATCGCCGTTTATGTTTATGCCCATACCTTTCCAGTCCAGCGTCTTGAACAGATCCTCCAGTGCGCTTGTGAACAGTTTCGGGGATATGACATCCCCCTGTCTCACCCCTCTGCGCAACTGGATGGGCCCAGACTGCTGGTTCTGTACTTGAACATTCATAGTGGCAGATTCGTATAGACATCTCAGCACTTCGATATACCGGTAGTCTATTTGGCAACGCTGCAAGGATTCCAGAACAGTCCAGGTTTCGACGGAGTCAAAGGCCTTCTCATAGTCCACGAATGCCAGACACAGGGGCCGATTATACTCCTCGGACTTTTGTATAATCTGCCTCACTGTGTGAATGTGGTCTATGGTGCCATATCCTCCGCGAAACCCAGCCTGTTCCGGGGGCTGAAACTCGTCAAGTCTTCTGGCGAGGCGATTCGTGATAACCCTTGAGAACAACTTATAGACGTGGCTCAGGAGTGAGATCGGTCTATAATTCTTAAGAAGGGTTTTATCTCCCTTCTTAAAAAAGAGAATAACCAAACTCCTGTTCCACGCCTTTGGAGTTATCCCGCTGTGAAGAACGGTGTTGAAGAGGCTCTGCAGTTCCTGTATGATAGGAGCCCCTCCTGCCTTCAGAAGTTCTGAAGTAATTCCGTCCTCACCGGCGGCTTTTCCATTTTTAAGTTGTCTCAGAGCCAACACGATCTCGCCTTGGTCGATGTCTGGCAGTTCGTCGGTGTAGTGGCGTGTCAGAGTGGCTCTGGGATCATAGTCTTCGCGCTTAGGGCACGGAACATGCGAAGCGTATAAACGGCCATAAAAGTCTTCGATCTCGGCGAGAATCTCCGGCCTTGACAAAGCGGTTTTGCCCTCGCGTGTCGTTAACTTCGTCAGGTGGCTCCTTCCAAGTTGCTGAGTGAATACCTTAGACCCTCGGTTGCGCTCGATCGCCTCTTCAATGAGTCGTGTATTGGAGCTCCGAAGGTCCCGGCGTATCATCTTTGTAATGAGCTTATTTATGTCTGACCTATCTGACAAAGTAACTTGAGATGCTTCCCGTCTTTTTGCCATAAGCCGTAAAGTCTCATCCGAGAGCTTGGACTTTCTGCCTCCACGCTGCATTTGGCAGAATTTGGTGCCTTCGCCCCTAAGCGTTTCAACCAGATTAAGTAGAGTTTCGTCTACGTCTTCAGTAGGTTCCAATGCAGCGAATCTATCTCCGAGCATCCTCTGGAAATTCTCGGATCCCGCCATGATTTGGAGTGGATTAGGTCGGAGTGTGGACTTTATCAGACGTCTTCTTTCAAGCTTAAGATCGATATTCAGAGAGCCTCGTACAAGTCGGTGATCAGATCCGGTATTAAACCTGTTGACCACTGAGACATCTCTGAATATGTGCTTTTTGTCCGTCACGATAAAGTCGATCTCGTTTTTCGTCACAGTGTCCGGACTTCGCCACGTCCACTTCCTTTGAGGCTTCTTCTTGAAGAACGAGTTCATCAGAAAGAGTCCTTCTTTCTCAAGGAAGTTGACGAGCATTTGTCCCCTGTGATTCCGACATCCAAAACCATGCGGTCCTACTCTAGACTCGCTGTTGCTCTGGACTCCCACTTTGGCGTTAAAGTCCCCCATAACAACGTTGAAGTGAGTCTTGGTGGTATTATGCAAGGCTTTGGATATGTCCTCGTACATATCCTCTACCTCGTCGTCCGAGTGTGCCGAGGTCGGTGCGTAGACCTGGATGATCTTCATGGTATATCGCTTGGATAACCGAAGAATCAGGTACGCGACCCTGGTCGAGACACTAGAGATTTCTTCAACGTTGTTAGAGAGGGCTCCGTTGACGAGGAACCCTACGCCACCCTGGGATTTTCGATCGCCCTCGCGGTAGTACATAAGGTGCCCCGAGTCTAGGGTGATAGTGTCCTCTCCCTCTCTGCGGACTTCACACAACCCCAAGACATGCCACCTTATATTTTCCAACTCCGACTCCAACTGCGCCAAATGTTCATCAAGCCGAAGACTACGGCCGTTATAGGTTGCCAGGGTCAGTTTGAAAGAGCGGCCTACCGTAACCCGGGGATTCTTCGCACCCCCTGCCCTGCCGTTACCGTGACCGCCGCCTTGGTCAGGAATAGCAGGGCGACCGGGAACTGGGGGCCGTTTTTTTGGTGTGTCCTTCATTTTGGGGGGGTTAATGCCCATAATCGCCACGCTGGGCAAGCGGGTTGGCGATCGCAGGGGCACAGCTCTTCGCACCGTTAATACTGCTGCCTGTTAACGGTCTGGAGGATTTAGCCGTGCCTTATTGAGCTGGGTTATACCGCCTTCAGCCGGTTGTGAAGGGAAGGGAATGAATAGAGGGAAGGAAGATGGTTGAGGATACTACTGTCACGGAAGAAAGAGGTCTGTGACACTAGTAGCTAGAGCAGTTCGGGGTCGCATACCCGTAGTCAATCCAAGATAAAAAGTGAAAATCATTAAATTTCAATGAGTTAATTTTTTAATAAGTTAGTGGATCGCAGTACGAATGAAAAATTAAATTTGTGTATGACATAGACAGTTAAATTGTTGTTAAACTTAGTTTAAGGTAAATCGTTAAGGACATTATGGATCAGATTCTTATATCTAGTGATATTATTGCTATGAAATAAATCTATAGAGGGATTCTTATTTACTAGTTCATTATATTGCTGACACGTATGGACAATTGCGATGTATTATTGCGGAATATTTTAGGGAGAAAACTCTTGGTTTACGGGTTCTGTAATTTGTATTAATATTTAAATCAGACAGCAAAGCCGGAGAATTTATGAGCGACTGAATAATTTTATATAAGTACACAAAATCACTTAAAGAGCGTCTGGTTTCTAATGAAAGCGCATGAAAATGAGTCAACCGGTCCTCGATGATTTAAAATTTCGGTGCAAATTAAATCTGAAACAAACAATCTTAAGATAATTGATGTGATGCCGTTCATTACTATAAGTATTTGATTTCTTAAAAAAGTTGGATCATGAATCTACTGAATACATTCTAAGCTCTACAGTCACACTACATTTTCTTAAGAACTAAATTTTAAAGACCGTCACTTAGTTTGGATATATTTTGTTTGTGCATAACTAGTACCTATATATTTTTAAAGCTGGTTATTTTCATTTTATTCACTTGTACTCAATTTTCTTGTACTCAGATGTACCTAATTCTGTAAATGGTAGCCCAAGATATAGGCTATGCCTAGTGTGGGGGCCCCTGGGAATACTAGTTTTAAGGATCTCATTTTTTGTATAACATCATTTTTAGGTAGTAATAAGTCTCTATAAGTCTGTGTTTTTAATAAACGATTTTTAATTTTTTTATAATATATGGGAGATGAAAACAAACATTGTACATAAATGTGTGAGGAATCTTAATAATATATACTATTATTATATAAAGCTGAAGAGTTTGTATGTTTGTTTATTTGAACGGGCTAATCTCAGGAACTACTGGTTCGAATTGAAAAAATCTTTTAGTGTTGAATAGCCCATTTATTGAGGAGCGCTATAAGCTATATAACATCACGCTATGATCAATAGGAGCGGAGCAGCAATGAAAAATGTTGCAAAAATGGGGAAAATTGATTCCTTTTGAGAGCTTCCGTTGCGTACGCTGCGTTAATGGTTACAGTTACATAACAATCATGTACGACGAAATTGTTCCTCTTAAAAAGTTCTAAAAAAAAGTCCGCGATAGCATATGTCTATCTATTTCGGTTGGCTTACTATAACCTTTTTAATGGTTATCGAATTTGTTCTGAAACAATGCATTATTTGGAAAGGGGTTTTTATAAACATGGTATTAATCCTTATCCAAATAAATACTTTATTCATCACAAGTATTTAATTTTGAACAAAGTTGCCCTTTACGTCATTTGATTTCAATGAATATCTTAGGAGATATAACAGTTTTAAAATATCTCCGCAGCAAAATTAATATTGTTGTTTGTATGTCTGTTTCTTACCTTTTCATGACTAAACGGGTGAACAAATCCTAATGAAATTCAATAGAGAGATAGATTATATCCTAGGGAAGGATATAGGGTATCTTTTGTCTCAAAAAATTATCTTGAAAGGGGTGAAATAGAGGTTAAAAGTTTGTATGGGTAATCCGTAATACTTCAACTTAGGGATCTGAAAATTCATATTTAGGCTTTTGATAAAAAATAAAGAAATACGTGTTTCAACGTCTTTACCCAATCATCCCTTAAAGGGCGAAGTGAAGAGTTAACTTATTAGTTATTCTTTAAATGTAATCTCAAGCTTCAGACATAACACTTTTTTTGTCGCAGGGAAAGCATTTTATTACTGCCGTCCGCTTCGGGGGGAAGCGGAATGAAAATAAAACTGTTATGTTGGACTAGCCGGTCTTACGACCCAGCACCCCCTCGCCCGGATGATGGCTATCCGGGCTGCCGCTGGGCCGAGTCCCTACTACTTATGTACAACCAACCGGACACTACCAGCTAAATCCCCGCGGTGGCCTTCTTTGACACTTACGGAGTGATCCCCGGGTATTATAAGGAGTGCTAGAAGTTTAAGTTAGGAGTTGTGCCTGTCTAGCCATCTAGACAGTCACAACACCTGAAATTCAGGACGATCGCTATAGGTGTCTCAGTGCAGAAGACAACTCCTTGCATTGATACTTCTGCTCCCGAAAATAACCTCCACGGGGGCGGAGCCGCGAGCAACAACTAGTTTATCTATATAAATAAAAAGCAGCGATAGCCTATTTGGTTGCGGTACGGACTGCCACGACGAAAGTCGTATGTTCGAAACCCAAGTGGCATACACCTCTGACTTTTCTAAAGTTATGTGTGTATTAAATGTCAATTATCGCTTGCTTTAACGGTGAAGGAAAACGTCGAGAGGAAACCTGCATACCTTCGAAATTCTTATAGGAATTTCGAAGGTATGTGAAGTCTACCAACCCGCATTAGGCCAGCGTGGTGGACTAAAGCCTAACCCCTCTCATTAGTAGAGGAGGCCCGTGCCCAGTGCCGTGATTATTCTTATTTCAAAATACAAACGCAAAGACTGACAAAATGTATTGCAATGCTGGTTAATCTTATTTTAAAATATGAATGCACTGTGATGTTGGTTATTCCTAAACAAATTCAATAAGTCTCGAAATACAACATTAACTTAATATTTAATTATCTCTAATATCTTCGGCTGACGATGACATAATATGATCTTTTACGGAGACCCCAATATAAAGTGTATATTATGAACTAACTCTACCTCATTCGTAAAATTATCAACTACTTGGCTGTATAGATTTTTTCCTTAATCTAAAATTATTTGAAATACAAACATATTTTCACTTTCATGCAATATGTATTGGTAATAATACGTTTGGTTTAGTCGGTGTGCACTAAATTACTACTGTCCTAACACGGCATTGTCATATTATTTTGTAGTTTACTGTACCTGCTAATTTGAACATGTGTATTTTATCAAAGACTAACACACTGGGGGAAAAAGCTAAATTAAAAATGTTTTTGATTTATGGATAGCATGATGGATGAGTAACAATGGAAGAGATCAAACATTATTATAACATTATTCGGGTATATGGATTGATGAGTGGCAATTAGGTTTAAATCTAAGTATAATATTGAGGGCGATTCACTATTATTTAAAAAGCCAAGCTCTGAACCTCACAAGGCTTGTGATGTCACCCGATGTAAAATTTACGCGACCCATATGACAGACAGCGACAGATATGACATTATATGTTAGTGGCAAAAAATACATTTTGCCACTAACATATAATGTCATATCTGCATGTTTATTTAGTATACAGAACAATACTCAAACACTCACAGAATGTATAATTTGCTAATGCGAGGTTATGAGACGCGAACGAGCATCGATTTGGGGTCACTCACGTCACCATAGGGGAAATATTTAGGGTGTAATCTTGAATTATTTATTTATTGAATTTATTGCTAACCCTACCATTATTTGTAATTAAGTTTATTAATTTATTTTATTACGGATACAGAATATTAGGTATGTAAATTATAAACTATGGAACTTCAAGAATGGTCACTTAAACTAACATTACTTAATTAATCGGTTTAAGAAAAGCTACAAATTAATTTAAGTAGAGCCAACAGTTACACACAATCCTGGCCCTGCGCTAGGTCTAACCTGTATCGTGGGTACTATAAGTGAGGGACTATGGTTCCACAACACCTAGACCCGAACTGTCTGTCACTCAAATATTTGTCTCAATGCGGGAATCAAACCCATGTTTCGTTTCACAACTTGCTACTTTGCCGCCACAGAGGTTGTTAATATCAATATTGTGATGTCTAACTTAGTCTTAAAATCACGACAATTGATTAATAAGGACTATCATTTGCAAGCACAAGGTGCACTTTAGAAATGTCTGAATACAGAACCCAATATAAGCTGGTGGTAGGATATTCATATCCGCCCGGATAGCGACCACCGTACACAGGGTACACCTACCATAGTGGCACACGCAAGTGTGTCGCGTTCCGGGATCAGACAGTATACATCCGGTTTTTGTCGAGGGTTTAGAGTTGGGATCTAGTACCCTCGACCGCTTCTTTACCTTATTGCCCATGGCGTAGTGTGAAAAAAATGTGAAGAGAGCTGGGAGGAGACCTGAAATGGAGAAAACGGAAGACTGTCAAAAAGTCGCGCCACTTAAAGGTCTGTCTTAGGTGGACGAATAAGAGCTGATGGATGGATAATGTGATCACAGTAAAGTCAAACACAAAGTAATGAAAATGACCATTAGTATCTTCGATCAATAATACAATGATCGAAGATTAGTATAATCATTAATATCTGACACTACGGTTGTCGCACCTCAAAGAAATAAACTAATTTATAGCAAGCTTGTTATTGCAACCAGTACCGCGGCTAAAACGAGTGTTGATGAATCAGTAATTGAAATTAGATTGAATAATTACTTTTCTCCACGGAAGAACGAATATTGCAGTAAAAACACAACGACATAAAAACTTATAGCTGACATTGCTTTGGTGTAGGTTAGCCATGTTTGTAATAACAAATTAGGATATTTTTTTATACTATAGGCCAGAAAAAAAACAAATGGGTTACCTGGAGGACTACCCTTAACACTCGATTCCACCTTTAAATTGGGATTGGGTTCGAAAACTGTACAATTGGTACTTTTGAACGAAACACCAGCGCACGATTTAACTAAATACTAGCTACTCACCTACTGCGTCACGGAGGCTGTCGATAGAATAGAATGGGGACTGGGAAGATGAGTGCTGCAAGCTCTTCTAATTTACGTCACATCGGTTTTCTGCAAGATAGTGATAATAATACTGTCTAGCCGGAACATTAGATTCTAGTTATTCATATTTTGGTATAAAAAGTCACCATTTGTCGTAACACCTCATTTTGAGAACACTCCCTTGTCTGCCACAGCCAGTATCGGAATACTTAGCGTCGAAATTTCGAGCAACGTCCAGTTCCGCGGTCAATTGGAAGGTAAGGCCAAATTGGCCTCAAAGAAGCTTGGTGTGCTCAGCAAGGCGAGACGGTACTTCACGTCGGGTCAACGCCTAAATCTCTATAAGGCGCAAATTCGGCCCCACATGGAGTACTGTTCTCATCTCTGGGCGGGAGCACCCCAGTACCAGCTACTTACATTTGACCGCATTCAACGTAGGGCGGCTCGGGTTATCGACGATCAAACTCTTTCCGATCGGCTTGATCCATTGGCTCTGCGTAGAGATGTTGGATCACTCTGCATCTTCTACCGCATTTATCACGGGGAGTGTTCCGAGGAGTTGTTTGGATTGATCCCCGCGGCTAGATTTCACCATCGGACATCGCGCACAAACCAGAAATTCCATCCACACCACCTCGATATCCAACGTTCCACAACAGCGCGATTTTTAAGGCATTTTCTGCCTCGCACAACCACTCTGTGGAACCAGTTATCGCCGGGGGGTTTTCCGAACCGTTACGACTTGGGAACCTTCAAGAAGAGAGCATATTCTTTCCTGAAAGGCCGGCAACGCATTTGCAAGCCCTCTGGTGTTGCAGATGTTCATGGGCGGCGGTGATCACTTTCCATCAGGGGACATTAAAAAAAATATATATTTTGGTATCAAAAAATGTATAAAGGAACAAGATTATTTTTATTTTAAGTTAAGCCAATTAAATAATATTAAGCAATGCTGTCCTGATTGCCACAACGGTCACGGCCCAGCCATGCTCGCATTAAGACGATATTAATGTATTTAGCATTTAGATTTGTTTTTCCTTATTGAATGTCAAATCTACGGTATGATTTTATTCATTCATTTGAGGAAAATCCGAAGCAATTTCACATCGTGGTAACACTTGTAGGAATTTGTATTAAAATAACTCGCGTTAAACGGACGTGTTGTATGCAATCAATCGAGACGTTGTTGGATGGTTCGAAATCTCATTTGGTGCCAAATGACAATTAACAGAATCATCAATGCCTAACGACATGCTGTGCCACTAATGTGTCTGTCACTTTGAATTACTGCGGAAACACATCTATGAACTAATAGACACGTATTTGAAAATTATACGGCAATCTTACTCGATGCGCTGTGTTAGTGAACTTAATACAATATTGTATATTTATTATTATTAGGTTATATTAGTAGGCTTAGTAGCGATAGCCTAGTTGGTTGTGGTACGAAATGTCAAGACGAAAGTCGTATGTTCGAAACCCAAATGGCATAAACCTCTGAATTTTAAAGTTACGTGTAAATTAATTTGCTAACTTGCTTTAACGGTGAAGGAAACCATCATAAGGAAACCTGCATTCCTGACAATTCTCATAAGAATTTCGAAGGTATGTGTAACCCCTCTCAATAGTATAGGAGACCCGTGCTCAGGAGTGGGACAATGTTTAATACCGGGCTAGTATAATTATTTGTAGGCTAGAGTGGCGGGCAAGTAGCCGGATGTGTTAATATATACTACGGGTTCAATCCCCACGTGTAGCCAATTTTTTGGGTGACCTAATATTTGTTTCGGGCCTGGATATTGGAGGACCCTAGTCTTTTGTAGTTCTTGATATCTACGATACAAAATTGACCTGGACCTGGGTCTGGAATATGTGTGTAAACGCACACAAAGGGAATATTTCATCACCATCTCGTCTCATTTGTGTTCCTTTCACGTAAGTATATATAAATTATTGATAAGCAGATATATTTTATGCCTTTTTAATTCTCGTAATATACATACATGACTTTACAAAATGTCTCTATGACTTTTTCATTGTTTTATTATTGTTAAACCAACTAATACTATCAATTAATTCGATTTTAATACAAATAATATGTATTCACTAAGTTGGTCGGGGAAATTGTAGTGTACTTATGATGTGTGTCGGTGGGCGGTGCTCACTTGTGAGATCAATGATCCCTTACTGTGTCTGATGTTCTAATGGATAATGTAAATTATACTTACTTTTAACCAAATATTTACAGAGTTTATATATAAATATTCCCGAAGGGATAGGCAGAGCTGTAACCAGTACACCCACTTTTTGTCGAATTTATTTCGGTCACATAATGTGATATGTGAGCCTATCGCCATACCAGGCACAATTCCAGACTCCGGGCTGATACTGAGTATTAAGAAAACCCAATATCATTTTACCCGACCGGGGATCGAACCGGAGACCTCAGCACAGCAGTCGTAACTCGTAACGTATGCGCTATTACAACTACGCCACTGAGACAGTACAGTCGGGTCAGTCAGAGTTTATTGTATATCTAATAATGTGCGCGTTTCTTTAAACTAGGTTTTGTATAAACACTAGAACTTGGGACTAAGGCAATTAGTGGAGAAGGAGTGAGAAGTGCCCAGCAGTGGGACTGTGTTTAAAACAGGGCTGGTATTATTTATTATATAATATAAACACAATAGAATTTATAGTTTACACTCTTACCATTCTTTTAACGGTAGGCATCGGCTTTGCTGTGCCCTGGCATTGCAGAAGTCTATGGGCGGCGCTGACTACTTAGTACTAACCATCAGGTGGTCTGCTTAACAAGGCACAAAAAAACTATTCAAATAATTGCTTTACCTTTTTAAATAGACAAAAACATCGATAATGAGACAGATAAACAAAATTATTTTTAATTCTTCTAGAACTTTCTGAACTTCTTTGAGGAGACGCGTCTATTTGTGGATTAAATATCATGTACCAATCCTACTAATATTATAAATGCGAATGTTTGGATGGATGGATGTTTGTTACTCAACCACGCTACAACGGCTGGACGGATCTGGTTGAAATTTGGCACAGAGATAAATTATAATCTGAAATAGCACATACGCTACTTTTTATCCCGGAAAAATGTACAGTTCCCGTGGGATACTATAGTTTTTCACAGAGCAAGGGATCGACTTGATTTTTTGAATACTGGTAGTTTAGGGATCAGAAAATGACATAGGCTACTTTTTATCCCGGAAAAATGCACGCTCCCTATGGGATAGCAAAATAGAAAGGTGTAATAGCTTAAGATACCTTCATGGATTGTACACCTTTTCTTCCAAAAATAACCTCCACGCGGACGGAGCCGCGAGCAACATCTAGTATACCATAAACGTGATAGTCTATTAAAAGCCATCATTACATTGATCGTGTAATGCTAGGATTTTTCCGTGTCCGGCTTTTGTTACAGAAAAGCAGACAGTATCTATCTACTTTCCATCTATAACATCAAAAAAAGTCAAATCCGTAAAACCCTTTAAACTGAAGTCTAACAAATGTGGTTTACGGTCGCCCATCCGCGTCCCGCAGCTGCCGTCCATTCTGAGAGCAAAGGCGCGAGACCGACGCGTGTTTCGCGCGCCATTTCACTCGTCAAACGCAATTTTCAGTGCCATTTTGAAAGACTATCTAATAAAAGCAACCGATGCGTTCTCAACACAAATTGTGTAATTGTTTGAAATACGCGTGTGATTTTACAATGTTAGCTTTGACAGATGTTGAAGTCTCTTTGGATGAAACACTTTAATTTTATTATAAATTCATATACGTACATACATATACACTCACCCCTGTTAACCCCGAAGGGGTAGGCAGAGGTGTAACCAGTACACCCACTTTTCGCCGCATTTCGGACACATAATGTGGTAGGGGGCGAGCCTATCGCCATACCGGGCACAGATTCCAAACTCCGGACTGATACTAAGAATTTCTAGATAGAAAAACCCAATATCACTTTGACCGACTCCGAGATCGAACCCGAGACCTCAGCAGAGCAGTCGTCACACTTGCGCAATTACAACTGCTCTACCGAGGCAGTCAATCAGTTAGTCAGTCGCGCAATCATAAACACGTATTATGATTTACCACCATAGAAATTACAGGATTCATTCTAAGTTGACAGCGACCATGGCGGAGTGTGCAAGTAGGCGGTTTTGATATAAAAGGCTCTAGGTTCAATTCCCGCACCGAGACAAATTATTTCGAGTCTGGGTGCTGTGAGACCGTAAGCTCCCGTGGTTCCTGATACCCATGAGATAAGAAAAATACATCTTACTGTGGGGTCGGGGCTATGTGCTCTGGTTGTTATTTATTTATTAAGTATATCAGGAACTACTACTGCCTGCCTCGGTGGCGCAGTTGTAATTGCGCATGCGTTATGACTGCTGTGTTGAGGTCTCGGGTTCGATCCCCAGGTCGGGTAAAGTGATAATGGGTTTTTCAATTTAGAAATACTCAGTATAAGTCCGGAGTCTGGAGTTGAGCCCGGTATGGCGATCGGCTTCAATAGGATTCGGCAAAAAGTGCATGTACTGGTTACTGGTACCCCTCTGCCTACCCCTTCAGGGATTACAGGCATGAGTGTATATGTATTAGGAACTAGTAACTCAGTAGAGTTGTAATCTTGTAACAAACATTAACGTTATTACTAGGTATATGTAGTTTTTCGATAGCCATGGAATCCCTTAAAAAAAACATTAGTCGTTACTATAGTAAATCGCCAAACATATATATAAAAACACATTTTCGCGTAGAAAAGTGTTGTAAACATAATAAAAGCCCTTTAAAATATATGTCCTGTACTAATGAAGAGGTTAGGCCTTAGTCCACCACTCTGGCCTTATGCACATTGGTACGATGCCCACACCGATATTTAGAATTCTCGGGTTTTCTCGCGATGTTTTCCTTCCCCATTTAAGCAAGCAATAATTATTATTAACAATTCATACACACCTGTATTGGGATATTGGGTTTTTCTATCTAGAAATTCCTCAGTATTAGCCCGGAGTCTGGAATTTGTGCCCGGTATGGCGATAGGCTCGCCCCCTATCACATCATGGGACCGAAATTCGGCGAAAAGTGGGTGTACTCGTTACACCTCTACCTACCCCTTCGGGGATTACAGGCGTGAGTGTATGTGTATGTGTGTGTGTGTGTAACACACACCTAATCAAGAAAAGCAAGAGGTGTATAGCATTTTGGACTGGTTTTGAACCCGTGATATTTATCTAAGCAGTCTGTAGCACATACAACTAAGCTATAGCTGCTTTTTAAACCGCTGTAATTGCTACTTTAAATTGGTTCCAGGGTGTCTACTTAGAAAACAACGCCATCACAAGCAGATTCAATACCATATGAAATACATGCGCCGTCTGATTTTTATGTCTATGTACATTATAGCTCAGTTTAAATTATCGACTTCAACGGATACAGAAGGAGAATATATTCACGGACAAGTTTGTGCCTTATAATGTGTTTAAAAAGTTTATTTTAGACGAGGTGTCATCACTCGCCTAAGTATGGCTATAATAAACCGACGATAACAAGCACTCAATCAACGCTTGCAAACTAATTACCAATTTTAGTTTCATATATATTGAAAGAGACCGTAAAAGGCTTGGTAATTCAAATTATTACCACCAATAAATAAATACTCATACAATTAAATTAAATTAAATATCATATAACAATAGTTCTGACAACCCACAGTAGGTGAAACCTGCATCGTGGTTATCAAGAACTACGAGGGAGTACGGTCCCAGAACATCCAGACCCGAAGTAAATATCTGTCTGTCACACAAACATTTGTCTCCGTGAGAATCGAACTCACAGCCTGTCGTTTCACAGGCGACTTCTTGCCCACTGCACCACGGAGGCTGACGTAAAAATAATAATAACAATATTTATATAATGGATTTTATACTTGAAATAATACCAATAATGTCACTATTATAAGCGAAAGATAAGTTTTCTCGAGTCCACAATGGTAATTAAATTAATAAATTAATTTATAAAAAGTTTTTTATTCATAAAAAGTACACCGACTTCAACAAAAAACAGATTATGCGTCACTATAAAATTTGAGGATATTTCTGAGATCCCATCATCAGATCCTGACTTGGTGCCAATGGGACCACCTGGGAAGTATACTGTTTTAAACAAAATAAGAATTTCTCGAATCGGTCCAGGCGTCTTCGAGTAATCGGATAACATACATAAAAAAAGATTCCTACGAATTGTTAACCTCCTCCTTTTTTGAAGTCGTTTAAAAATAGTATTCAAGCATTGAAAAATCCAGTAAAGTTGAACATACACTCACAGAATATACATAGTAAATGCACGTATAAAAAAGCTCTATGGCACGATTTCTCGATCTTAAATTAAACATTCCGTGGTTACCTACACAAGTTGTACTGCAAAACAGTGGTATGGATTTTCTTTCGACAAGCCATTCATGCCATCTTCCCCTCTTGATATTGTATTCATGGGACACGCGGTGATTTATTTAGTTTCCGTCACACCACTTAACTTCCACAAATTCTCCCCCACGTCATAGAGATGATATTTACACACAATTTTATTTAGCGGACAAATTTAGCTTAACCATTCTAACGATATATTGTAATGTTTTATGTTAAATTGGGCATATTTTAAAACAGTCTATTTATTTTTTTAAAGTAATGGCTTTATTTTTAACCGACTTCAAAAAACGGAGGAGGTTAACAATTCGTCGGAATCTTTTTTTTTATGTATGTTCCCCGATTAGTCGAAGACGCCTGGACCGAGAAATTCTTTTTTTGTTTAAGGGGTTCCCAGGTGGTCCCATTGGCACCAAGTCAGGATCTGATGATGGGATCTCAGAAAAATCAAGGGCAACCCTAAAACTTTATAGTGACGCATAATTTGCTTTTTATTGAAGTCAGTTACTTATTAAATTTCATCTTAATTTAATTTGTGTAGTTAAAGTTAGTTGAAGTAGTTCCCCCCGGCCCGAACCAAGAGGTTCTCAAATTCGTACTTTTGCCGCACCATCAAGCTGTGGAACAGTTTGCTAGCTACCGTGTGCCCTCCTTCCTATGATCCTGGATCCTTTAGGCGTAATGTGAAGAAGCTACACAGCAGGCCGGCATGATTGTGTTGAGTAGCGGGGGATAGGTTGTCTCTCGCTACTTGATATTCTAACTGTACAGCACTGCGCTTACCATCAGGTGCAGTGTGGTCACTTTGCAAAAATAGATGAAGTAGAGAAGGAAGGAACTCTTGAAAGATCAGGACAATAATAAATGTAGCTCAACCATGAGTTTATGTCAAAAAGTTACGATATGTAAAAGAAGTATATATGTGTATGAAATGTCTCGTTCTTATAATACCAAATTTAGTTTCTAACGTAACCGCTAGAGGCGCTGTATATTTTAAAATACAAATATTTTACGTTGTCGTTAGCGAATATAGGTGAGAAAACTCATGGTTAAGCTACTGAACGTTATAAGAGGTAGAGTTTCGTTTTTAATATAATTATATATTCTCACTTGTACCCATATAATTCGTATACCAGGTTTATGCAAAGCTCACCGATACAAAAATCTTAATAATAACGGATTACGGAGATTTCTTATTATTTTTTGCCAAACCATAGATACAGCATTCCAAAAAAAAAAATTGTGTTAGGGTAAAATTAAAAAAAATATATATTTGTTTACATTTTGTTAGGAAATTTAACCATACAAAGTCTTATATTATTCTTACCGTGATACACAATATTTTTACTGCTTAGGTGTAATTATTTCAATATGCACGGTCCTAGTGGCTAGTATTATTTTAGTTTCTTTATTCTTTCACTTATAATTTATATTGACACACTAGAAACTGCTAGAAACTGAATAAAGAAGCTCTACCCGGTAGTAGATTTGAACGGTAGAGTCTACCCTTCAAATCTCCGATCTCTCCCATTCTTTCGATCTGCCATTGTCATAATTTCGCGCCATCTCAGTCAGATTCGCGCCGCTTGTCATCTCACAAACTGTGAAGTGAAACCATTGTGCCAAACTCTAAAATGACACGCGCTACTAATTTCGTATTACCAAATTTAATTTACCGTTGAAAAATAATTTTTATTTTTAGTTATTATAATACATGCCCAGTCTAGTTGGTAGAGGTACGGACTGTCGAGACGCAAGTCGTTTTTTTTATTTAATATTCGGAAGGCTCACAGACTAATAACAAACAATGAATAATATTTTTCTAATTAATTTAAATTGCTAATTACCAACCTCCACTAATAAATAACCATATAGATAGGCAGAGGAACAACTATTGCACCCACTACAATTAAAAAAGGTATATCAGAAATCAATATATAGTTATTTTATTTCTGCGATAATTTTTCTTTTATTGCGCAGCGTCTTAATGGTATTTTTTTAAATTCATTTATAGCAATGCTAAAAATACTTCTATATTTTTTATCCTCAACGTCACATTTTTTTTATTCAACGTCACTTTGGCTTTGTAGTGTTGTCAGTACGCTGACAATGTTGTCAGGGGTTTGAAACGTCAGGGTGAATTTGAATTTGGAATTATTATTCTATTTTTGATTTGTCATAACAATTTGAAAGGGTGTTGGTAGAGTATTCCATCGGGAATGGAAATAACACGGACTAGTTAAATGTTTTAAGTGTAAAAAATACCAATGTTTTTAGGAGTGCATAATGTTTTTCACATTAAATCAATAGGTACCTATACGTATTATTTGTGAGTCACACTGGTCCAAGTCTTAGAGACCCAGTGCCAGCTTAAGGTCTTTTCAACAATTCTGCCATTTGTAATTTTTCCTTCACAATTTAATTTATTTTTTATTTTCTACCCTAAAACATTTTTCAATACACAGTACAGTCAATGATTGGGTAACGATTTTATTTGTGATAATTATGAACATTTTTACTTATATAGTAGGTATACATTTTATAACATCATTTCAATTGCGCTTAATTAATCGACGATACGTTGAATATAAATAATGGAGTTCCATTGCTAACGTGTGTTCAGCGTTAAAAATGTAAAATTTTATTAAAATGTATTAATTTCAAATTTAATTAAAATGATTTAAACCACGGTATAATATATCGTTATTTATCCGTCGTATGTTATGTATGTCGTTATATTAATTATCTATAAGAGCTAACAAATAGTAGCTTAATTTCATAGTATTAAGACCTAATTACACAATATAATTAAGAACCGTCGCGGCGCATCACCGTCGCGCTAATGAAACCAAATTATAAACGAACGTACAAAAAACGGCAATTTCAAATTTCGAACCCCGTTTAAATCAACCAATCGCAACCCGGATACTTGATTGCTGGGCGTGATGGCGCTCATTACTCAACTTCTCTATTGTACGAATGCCCGAAACTATAGCCATCCCCGTCTAATGTAAGACAGTAAGAGAGAGAAAGCAGAAATTTGATTATAGAATGCAATTTAGACGGTTCAGCGTTTCATTTACAGCGTGTTTTAATATTTAATTTTATTGTTGCATTAATGTGCTGCAGATTTATGCGAGGGTTGACTTAATGGCGCTCAATGTGGATTTATCACTGCTTATGAGATTTGTTAAGTAAATTACACGTGGATATTGGATTAGGACGTGTCGGCTCAATGGGGTAGTTTGTTTTTTAATAGTTTGACTAGGGGCTTTAAATTTGTGGGATGAAATGAAACGTAAATTGTCGTGGTAAATTTTATTGTTTGTTGAGAAAAGCTATTAGTTTTGTGTTATTACTTTATATTGGCTCAAGTGAATATTAACTAGTGTTTAATAATATAAATAATATTTTTGTGTTTTTTTTTTTTTTTTTTTTTTTTTTTTTTTTTTTCTGGCGCGGCAAAGTGACCACACTGCACCTGATGGTAAGCGCAGTGCCGTCCAGATAGAGTATCAAGTAGCGAGAGATAGTCTATCCCCCGCTACTCAACACAATCATGCCGGCCTGCTGTTTAGCTTCTTCACATTACGCCTAAAGGACCCAGGATCATAGGAAGGAGGGAACACGGTAGCTGGCAAACTGTTCCACAGCTTGATGGTGCGGCAAAAATACGAGTTTGCGAACCTCTTGGTTCGGGCCGGGGTAGTAGACACCACGAAGCTGTGGCTCCGCAAGCCAGTACGCGTGGTTCTGGTATGGAAGGGAGAGGATGGGATAAGATCAAACAATTCTTCAGAGCATTCGCCATGATACAGACGGTAGAACACGCTAAGCGAGGAAATATCCCTACGCAGCTGTAGCGGCTCCAGGCTGTTACTCACGTCTGCATCATTCACAATGCGGATGGCCCGCCGCTGCAACCCATCCAAGGCATCGAGAAGGTACCTTGCGGAACCGTCCCAGAGGTGCGAGCAGTATTCCATTCCTGGCCGCACCTGCGCTTTATATAAGCGGTAGAGCTGACCAGGCGTGAAAAACCGCCGCACCCTATTCAGGATTCCGACCCTGCGTGAAGTGGCGGATATTACGCCCTCGATGTGACTCCTTGGATTAAGATCGCAGCGGATATCCATACCTAGGACACTAAGGTCATTCCGCATTGCGAGTGGAACACCCTGAAGAACGGGGATTGGAGAAAACGGAGACTTCTTGCACGAGAACGCGCACACCTGGGTTTTCTTGGCATTAAACTCAACCCGATTCCTGGTACCCCATGATGAGATGAGATCCAAGGTCTGGTTGAGCTCAACGACAAGATCCTCTCGTCTCCTCTCAGTATCCGCCCGGCAACCAGGAGGCTTGCTGCTATAACGCCCATGAACCGTGCTGTCGTCTGCATAGCAATGAATGTTGCCAAGCGACAACATATCATTGATATGCAGAAGAAACAAGGTGGGCGAAATCACTGAACCCTGTGGTACTCCGGCATTTACTGACATGAGCTGCGAAGCGTGTCCATCAACGAGGACACGCATTCTACGCTCATGCAGAAAGCCGGAAATCCACTTGCACAGGTTGTCGGGCAGACCGTATGCCGGGAGCTTGGAGAGAAGGCCACGATGCCAGACCCTATCAAATGCCTTGGCTATGTCGAGACTCACAGCCAGAGCCTCGCCATGCTTGTCAATCGCTTCCCCCCAGTGATGTAATACGAACGCTAGAAGATCACCCGTTGATCGGTTATGACGGAAACCGTATTGGCGGTCATTGATCAACGAGTGATCCTCTAGGTAGCGAACTAATTGGCTGTTTATCAGTCGCTCCATGACTTTACACATCACTGAGGTTATGGCGATTGGGCGATAATTGTTAGGGTCTGACCTATCACCCTTTTTGGGGATCGGCTGCACATTAGCCTCCCTCCAAGATTCAGGCACAATACCTGAGAGGTAGGACGATCGGTATAGGCGCGTCAGTACAGGAGACAACTCCGCTGCACACTTTTTAAGTACAAGCGCTGGGATACCATCAGGACCACTAGCCTTCCGGACGTCGAGAGACTGCAGCTCACGCCGCACATCACAATGCCTGATACGGATATCAGGCATTGTGTGACCGCAACCGGGCAGCGTAGTTGGTAAATGAGCATTGCAGTCCTCGAGTCTCGAATTAGCCGCGAAGAGGTTTGCCAGTAAATCGGCCTTCTCCTGCGAGCTATGGGCTAGTTTTCCATTTCGATATCTCAGCGGTGGCAGCGAAGGGCGACAGAAATTAGATTGGACGGCCTTAGCCAAGCTCCAATAAGCACGACTGCTTGTTGGGTTATCGGCCAAAGCACATCCAATCTTGGAGACGCGCTGGGCATCCGCTTTAACATACGCCCTCTTGCAGACCTTGGCAGCACGGTTATAGGCTGCTTTGAGTGACTTGAGGTTGGGATCCTTCGTAGCGCGACCCCCGATCCAAGCACGATACGCCGCCTGTTTCTTGCCAACAGCATCGGCGCATGCACGATTGAACCAGGAGCGTCCTCGGCCCTTGCCTGCGATCTCAGAGGAAGGAATGTAATATTCCATTCCTATTCTGATCTCGCAAGCAATGGCGTCAGCACTCGCTGAAGGATCCTTTCCATCAAAGCAGCGCTGCCGCCAAGGGATGGATGCGAAGTAATCCCGCATACCATCCCAATCTGCCGACGAGTAGTGCCAGACCCTGCGCTTGACCTTCACGGGACGTGGAGGCAAAGCGCAAGGAACCGACGTCCCAACCAGGCAGTGATCGGAGGTACCCAGGGGAGCACCAACCGTCACTTTATACCCGGTTGGATGACTCGTCAGCAGTAGGTCCAGCAGAGAGGGCGCATGACTTGCCACATCTGGGATCCTGGTAGGCTGGTCCACCAGCTGTGTCAAGCCATTCGTCAAAGCGAATGCATGAGCAGTCCTGCCGGCATGGTCAGTTCTGGAGGAGCCCAACCACAACTCGTGGTGTGCGTTAAAGTCCCCCAGAACTACCAATTCCGCTGTTGGAAACTGCTCCTGCGCGTCGTCTGTCGCCTGGCTAATATAATTAAATAGCCGAGTTGTCTCTACGTCCCCGTCGTGTGACCTGTAAAGGCACACGTAAACCCGACTCTGGGAGCCGAGGTCGACGTGTACCCACAGGGTGGAGAAGGAGGGGTCCTCCATGCAGCGCAGACGGCGACAGCAGACGTCCGACCGAACATACAGGCATACCCCGGCCCTCGGCCTGAAGCATTCTTCAAGCGAGTATCCGGGGTAAAGCAAGTATGAAGTATCGGTCGGACTACAAATCTGCGTCTCCGTCAAGAAGAGCAGAGCAGGCCGGGCCGTCTCAAGATGGTGGTGGACGGCATTAAGATTAGAATGGAGTCCGCGGATGTTAGCGAACTCCATTGTGAAGGCGGTGGTGGGGTTACGCACCGCTGTAAAACCTGCTCTCTTTGTATGCACTGACATGGAGTTATGGGAGGAGGAGGTGAAGAAGCGGTCAGGGGTCTAGTGTCAGAGTAGTCAGAAGGCCGTAACAAGCGCCGGTCCACTAAAAGAGCCGAGAAGAGGTGAGCTGATCCGCCGGACGGAAGGGCCCCCGTACCCTCCCGGGATAGGCCGCCGGGACCCCACATCCGGTCACCAACCGGCACGACGGACCCACCCAAGATTATGCGCGGCATGGTGGGGCAGCCTCTCGTGGTGGTTAGCCACGATTGGGCCCCTGTACTGTACCGCGGGCGGCCAGCGGTACCACCGTTTCTACAGGTCTCCCTGGCCGACGGATCAACACGCCTCCAACCGACTGTGAACCGGCTTATACCCGCACGGCCAAACATCGTACCCCAACTCTAGCCCCCCGACGATAACCGGACATACACTGGCTGATCCCGGAACGCGACACACTTGCGTGTGCCACTATGGCGGGTTTTTCGCCCTGTGTACGGTGGTCGCTATCCGGGCGGATACGAATATCCTACCACCAGCAAGTAACATTCTCATCTCACGTATTTTAAAATATCGTTATTATCAGAACTTACTTTATAACCTATTAGGCAGGCTCCGTAGTGCAGCGGGCGTGTAGCCGGCTGCGAAACGACGGGCCGTGGGTTCGATTCCCACACAGAGGCAAATGTATCTGTGACAGACAGATATTTGTTTCGTGTCTGGGTGTTGTGGGACCGTAGTCCCTCGTAGTTCTTGATACAGGTTTTACCTAATGTGGGTTCAGATAAGTAACCCATTGTTGCCATAGAAACATGTGTCATATTACAGAATAACGACTTCATACTTCACTTGGACACTCAGTCGTTGAGGTGGTCTATAATGATCTATTGTTTCTATTTTTAATAGGCATTCAATACGCGAAGTACATTTGGGAAGCTAATTCAGTGGACATCTTGTGGGAACAGTATACGAGACTCGACTCGAAAACGCAATGCCAATTGTTAATGTCAAGTGTCAACTGGTGACATGGCACTACATCGGTTGGCTGAATTCAAAATTAATGGCGCCAGGGATAGTTCCTTAAAGAATATCTATTAGCAATTGCATAATATATGTGACTGCCTCGGTGGCACAGTTGTAATTGCGCATGCGTTACTGCTGCGCTGAGGTCTCGGGTTCGATTTTCCCGGGTTTCAAAATTCCCGTAGTTCAAAACCAGTCCCATTGGCACACAACTCTGAGTTTTTAAAGTTACGTATTTAATTTCAATTTATTATTAATTATCGCTTTCTTATACGGCGAAGGAATGTATCGTGACGAAATCTGAATGCCGGAGAAATATAAAAAAGTTCAAAGATCTCTCTACTACGCCGTACGAAGCCAGCATGATGGACTTACTCCTAACTTCTCTTTATAATACACAGACAGTGTAAGATACAGCTTGCAGTATTAGCTGCTGTATAAACCTGCTACTTTTTTATTTGTAAGTATTATTATAACAATACTTAACCGAGTCACAAGCAAATACTATTGATTTTCCTTATCACGTCACCATCTGTTTATTCACGTTTATAATGGACATTGCTAAAATGGTTTCTCGATTGAGCCCAGCAGAGATTAATATTGTTAGTACAAAGCAATAATATATAACATTAATTTCTAAATTGAACTGCTTGACTTATGATAAAAGTTTTTAATTCATAAAAAGTACACCGACTTCAATAAAAAACAAATTTTTTTTTTTTTTTTTATGGAAAAAGGGGGCGAACGGGCAAGAGGCTCACCTGATGGAAAGTGATCACCGCCGCCCATGAACATCTGCAACACCAAAGGGCTTGCAAATGCGTTGCCGGCCTTTATTATGCGTCCCTATAAAATTTGAGGGTTGCCCTCGCTTTTTCTGACTTCCAATCTTATCTTATCTTATCTTGACTTAGTGCCAATGGGACCACCTGGGAAGTTATACCCTTTTAAACAAAAAAATAATTTCTCGAATCGATCCAGGCGTCTTCGAGTAATCGGGGACATACTTAAAAAAGGTTCCAATGTATTGAGAACCTCCTCCCTTTTTGAAGTCGGTTAAAATATTACTGGCATTCAAGTTCGCTTTCTCTAAAGGATAGGACATTATTGTTAACATATAGTGGAGCAAATTAGGAATCGACTATACCACATATTCACGAGTTACCAGTCGATTAACAAAAGGATGTTAGCAGTAACATCGCTTCAGTGTGCGGAATGGCTACAATCAATTTGTAGACGGTGGCCACTAAGTGGCGGAGGGGGCAAATTGCTCTTTAATGATGACCGCTGTTAGCCGTGCTGCGTTTACTATCGAAAGTACAAATGAAAAGCATGTACAGCAAGTTAGTTTTTTTATTATCCTGGCACGGGAAATTGACCACACTGCACCTGATGGTAAGCGCAGTGCGGTCCAATTAGAGGATAGAGTAGCGAGAGACAATTTATCCCCTGCTACTCAACACTATCATGCCAGCCTGCTTCTTCACACTACGCCATGGGCAAGAAGGTGAAAGAGTCGAGGGTCTAGTGTCAGAGTTTTCAGAAGGCCGCAGAACGGCCAAACATCGTACCCCAACTGTATACCTCCAACAAAAACCCGATGATGATCCCGGAACGCGACACACTTGCGTGTGCCACTATGGCGGGTATTACACCCTGTGTACGGTGGTCGCTATCCGGGCGGATATGAATATCCTACCACCAGCAAGAAGTAGCTGGCTAAAAGGTTCATATTTTGTATCAGATTATTATTAGTCGCCATGGAACTAAAAAATTACATTGCTTTCGATTACCAATTATATAGACGGTTGGCGTGATATTTGACTTAAGCGTCATTTTTTGCGATACCGATATTTCTGATTCAGAATTAGAAAAAAAATCTACGTCTTTTGAGCTTAGTCTTAATTTTTTATGCACTTTTTTGGCGCTGAAATCAACTGGTAAAACAGCACAAATTTTTTCAAGACAAATTAATTTAAAAAAAATAATGCTCTTAATGCATAGAAATAAGTCATGAAAGTGGAGTAGATACATATATACAAGTAATATTTTAACTCGATTAAAATCCACCCAATAGTATTTTACAGTGAATTTTTTTCCGAAAAAAATCGCTGTAAACTCTCCTGTAACTTTTAAAAATGTCGCTTAAATCACATAGCCCGCCATCCGTCGATATTATCATTATGATAGACATTAAAATTTAAGAATTGATTACGACTGCTAAGTTTATATTTTATTGACCAAATGCAAGATATAAAATTTTCTGAATTAGTATGTCACTACTTTATCTCATTTATCGTTCTTCATTTGTGGAATCAAATCCATATCTCTCAAGCATACTATTTGCATACCTTGCTTGCCAAGAGCATTTCCAGACCTTTCCAATAAAGAAACAATAGTAACAGCGGTATTCATGACAAACTTTTCGTAGAAGCAACTCCGACCTCCTGTTTAGAATCGAGGAACTACGGAATAGACGCTCGAATATTAAAAAGTGGAATATCAGTAATCAATATTTCATACTAGCTACTGCCCACGGTTCCGCCTGCGTGTTTATTATTTTTTAAAGAAAAGGTATACAATCCATGGAGTCATCTTATGCTGTTACATGTTTTTATATTTTGAAAATTATCAAACGACTGACAGTTAAATGTCAAAGGCGCTAAGGTTACATTAGAAAGATTACATAGTTGTTAAGTTTTCTTAAAGAAAGTTATGCGTATATATAAGTATAACTTTCGTAATTTTTTTCTCATAAAAACCTTCTCCTGACAATAACAAACAACAATAAAAGATTTAGCGAAATCGGTGCAGCCGTTCACGCGTGATGCCGTGACCAAGGGAAATAGGGATTAATCAATCTAGTGTGTAATTGTAAGTTCTATATAAGATTAATGGTAGGTTATTTGCTGTTAAAATTTTGTGGTTAGGCAAAAATGTACATTTACAGCTTTATCTAACAGTGTGGCCTGCGCTTTTGGCGCATCTGGCGCTGTAGCCAGAAAAATTTGCCGCTACATGCTTTCTATGAGGTTCGGACCTTAATGAGAACCGTCGGTTAAAATAGTATAAAGTGACAACTTCGATGAATCAATGTGTTAATGATCTAAGAGTTCAGACTCGCAGGCAGTGCTACGTCTAGGCCACCTGCTCCTAATCAAATCAAATTGTCGAGTATAGAAATAGGTACTATTAAATATTCAGTGATAAAAATTCAAGTTTTACAGCTGAGGAGGCCCGATTTCACCGCTTGGATTGTATATTGCTCTATTTCTGTAAACAGTTGGTTTCTTTTTTTATTACTGCGCAAGCGAGTCTCTCTGTGAAGAACAGTGTCGGGTAGACACCATTGCATTTCCATTTCTGCTATTAGCAGTGTAAGCAAGTTTTTAGTATTTTTCTGAATTCGGAAACAGTAAGTGGTTTGTTCTAATACAGTTCCGTCAATGTCGAAGACCAAAAAAAGAATGCCAACTATTACAGAAACGATAGGAAGTTTACAGCAAAATTCAGTATAAAACCGAAATAAAAATGTGTCCTCTTCAAACGAGGCTCCATACGAAGAGTTTATACCAACCGCTGACACAGGCAAAACATTATGATCACCAATTACCAGCGCATGGTGCTCCCACAAATGGGTCTTGCTGTCTCTATCTGGTAACAACTAATTACTTATCGCCGTCTCTTTTACACCACACAAAAGAGTTCTTAATCATTCTGGCTTTGAAACTCATAAGCCTTATTCAGTACTTAGCGTGAGCTAATTTCATCTTTATTTTGATAGTTGCAAGATATAAAATAGTTTTACAGAAAATGGTAGGTTTCAACTATCTTAGATTTACGAAACTGATTCTTATTTGTTATGAACAAGGACTATTTTCTTGATCCTGAGTTGGCACGTAGGCTTTTAATGAATAAAATACATCTATAATGACAATGTCGTTATGACTTTCGTGATAAAGCTTATATTCCCTCAGCGAGGCGACGGTGGTTAAATAAAACAAAATTATCTTGTGACTACACCCCGTATGTGGGCGTGGCGGGAAGCGGTTGTGGCACGAGCGAGTACAGTGTGATAGCTGCGGTGAACGGACGCGTGGTGCGTTCCGAACATACAATTTGAATTTAGAAGTGTGTATTCATGACCGTGTTAAAATCAAGTGATTATTTAAATAAAAAATATTTTTAAATGTGTATATATTTTAAAGTCAATTTTTATAAATAGTTTCCAATATATTTATAATAAACATTTTTATAAGTGTGTGTATATAATGCAATTTAATTATACAAACGCATAACAATGGAGTCGGAAATCGTCGAAAAGCAAACGCAAAAGAAGCAACCGAAACCGTTTTCCATAGAGTCAATAATCGGCAATACGGATAGAAAATCGCCGGAAATTGACATAGAGAACAATTTATCGGAGCACTCTAGAAATTCGGAGGACGACGAAGCTGAAAAATTGGATGGACTAAATCGGATGCGGTACTACGCGCCATTTTTGCAGAATGGAGTTAGTTTTCCTTTTTTACTTGGGTACCATGAGCCGTGGTTGTCGCGGATGTTGGGAACTCCTGGACAGAATGTGGAGGAGAGCAGGGAGAAGCGAGAGAGCCCTGTGAGTGTTGGCAGTGAAGAAAGCGACGGTGGGGAAGACAATGTTCCAGGTTAGTTAACGTGTTTAATCTAGAATTAATTAGTAGTAGTTAATAATCCCTAATCCCTATTCCTGTCCTTTTAAGGCCGACAGCGCATACATGACACTTTTGGTATTGTGGATGTTCATGGGCGGTGGAGATCACTTAACATCAGGTGACCCACTAGCTCGTTTGTCGGACTATGCTATAAAAAAAAAAGTTGGTGGTATGGACTACTGAGACCAAAGTCATAGGTTCGAAACCAGACCAAATGGTATATACCTCTAATTTTTATAAAGTGACGTGTATTCATTGTCAATTATCGCTTTAACGGTGAAGGATAACATCGTGAGGAAACCTGCATACCTGAGAATTCTGATAAGAATTTCGAATGTATGCGAAGTCTACCGATGCATTAGCGTGGTGGACTAAGGCCTAACTCCTCTCATTAGTAGAGGAGGCCCAGCATTGGACAAGCTTAATATAGGGGTGGTATTATTATTATTTAATTGTAAATCTGGGACATTAGCTGGGTTAATAACTTACTCGCCTCCGGGTTTTCGTCTATTTAATATAGCTGTTGCTCGCGGCTCCGCCCGCGTGGAGGTCATGTTTGAGACAAAAAGTATACACTACAAAATACCAATTTTCATGCATTTAACTTCAAAAATGAAGGATTTTCATACAAACTTTCTTACCCTATTTAACCCCTTAGGGTTGGTATTTCCAAAAACCCTTCCTTAGTGGATGCCTACGTCATAAAAGGTACCTACTGTCAAAATTTCAAGTCTCTAACCCCAGCCGTTTTGGCTGTGCGTTGATCGATCAGTCAGTCAGTCAGTCAGTCAGTCAGTCAGTCAGTTAGTCAGTCAGTTTCTTCTTTTATATATACAGATATTGGTAGAGCGATTCCCGGCGAATTCAATAACTTTTGTTTTATTGATAATAAATAACCTATCACGTTATCTTCTTTCGATGCTGTAGACCAATCGAAATATTTGGCTTCTCTCGCTGCGGCTGGACCTTATTTCAAACATTAAAGTAATAAACCGTAATTTAATTCGTACTTTTGCCGCACCATCAAGCTGTGGAACAGTTCGCCAGCTACTGTGTTCCCTCCTTCCTATGATCCTGGGTCCTTTAGGACCCACCTTTAGGCGTAGTGTGAAGAAGCTAAACAGCAAGCCGGCATGATTGAGTTGAGTAGCGAGGTATAGACTATCTCTCGCTACTTGATACTCTATCTGGATGGCACTGCGCTTACTTAATGTAGTCACTTTGCCGTGCCAGAATAAAAAAATAATAACGGCTATACAGACTTTTGAAACCAAACCCATCTTAATGTTATCAATTTTAAAATAAAAACACATACTATTCAGTTTTATCTTAGAGTAGGCAAACAAAGTTTTATCCATTTTTAACGTTGAGACATATTGAAACCGACAAGATAAAAGTGTTTAGATTACTAATACCCTTTTTTTGAGTCAGGATTTATAAAGTACTAAATATGAATTTACAGACCCCTAAGTCGAGGAATTATGGATTTCCCATACAAATTTTGACCTCCTATTTGACCCCTTTCAAGGTTGTTTTTTGAGAAAAAATATAGCCTATGTCCTTCTCCAGGATATAATCTATTCCCTTACCAAATTTTATTACAATCCGTTCAGCCGTTTAGTCGTGAAGAGGTAACAAACAAACAAACAGAGTTACTTTCGCATTTATAGTATAAGTATGGATTAATTCCTAAACTAGGCATGTCTCAATTCGAAATAACTATTACTTACAATGCTACATGTATGAGGCGTAGTGTGAAGAAGCTACACATCAGGCCGGTATGATTGTGTTGAGAAGCAAGAGACAGATTGTTTCTCGCTACTTGATACTCTAACTGGATGGCACTGCACTTACCATCAGGTGCAGTGTGGTCACTTTACCGTGCCAGCTTAAAAAAAAGGTATTATTAATACGATTACGCTATAAATAATTATCTTTAACAGATAGCAGCGGATAATAAAATCTATAAAAAAGTTGCG
The DNA here is from genome assembly GCA_905220505.1 of Laothoe populi. Classification (NCBI taxonomy): domain Eukaryota; kingdom Metazoa; phylum Arthropoda; class Insecta; order Lepidoptera; family Sphingidae; genus Laothoe; species Laothoe populi. The sequence goes on from HG992157.1 coordinate 7,047,484, forward strand.
CTATACTCTATGTTAAGTTAGTTCCGGCTTTCCTTTTCAAAATTAATATCCTTCGTCTCTAATATATCTTATATTGGACCGCCTTGAGGCGCAGATGGGGCAAATTCCAGCGTTAATCTCAATTGAGGTTATACCGTCGGAGTACATCGCCGAAAATACTGTCATACGAAAAATAACTAACACAAAATTCCTTGCTTCAAGTTTTATCATAAGATGACCATTGATTATAAAACCTACCGCAGATTTATGTTTGATCTTAAATCCAATTTCTTAAACTCTGGTCAATTCACACATTTGAAGTTCTTTTGACATAGTTTATTTGAAGGTGATAATTATCTTAAATATTGCATTTCCTGAGTAAATCCTCCATAACTTGAGTTAATTTTACAGTAATAATCTTGTTTATCGAGTTCTTTTAGGCAACACCTATACAGTTACCGTCTACCGATGTAAAGAGTTCGCCGCACTATGCGTCCTAACATTTGTTACAAGTTAACCATGGGTTAATTTTTTTCTGTGTCAATAATCTGTTGCTTACGGTTAATTTAAATATGCTTTATGACCATGGCAGTTATATTCAAGATTCACAATCATATCGTTCAAACTGAATTCATAAAAACAAACGGTAGGCAGCAGTTTTGCTGTGCCCTAGCATTGTAGAAGTCTATGGGCGGCGGTGACTACTTACCATCAGGTGGCCCGTCTGCTCGTCTGCCTATCGAGGCACTAAAAATAAACAAGACTAAGATTGCGCTGGGTTTACATACTAATATTAGCTTAAAAGCGCCATAGAGTCGCTACATACACTATTTTAAAGGGATGGAGGTATTTTTTTATATCCCAGCACAGCAATGTAGTTGTTGACGATGAATATCGATCGTCAAGACGATAGTACGTTTCACAACAGTCGCCAGAACTATGTCGGCCTGAAATGACACTGGCTGATTTTGAAACACGAAACGCCGGAACGAGCTACTATGGTGCATTATCTTTTTTTTTATACTGGCACGGCAAAGTGACCACACTGCACCTGATGGTAAGCGCAGTGCCGTCCAATTAGAGTATCGAGTAGCGACAATCTATCCGCCGCTACTCAACACAATCATGCCGGCCTGCGTCTTCACACTACGCCATGGGCACGAAGGTGAGAAGCGGTCGAGGGTCTAGTGTCAGAGTACTCAGAAGGCCGCAAAACGGCCTAACATCATACCCCAACGCTAGACTCCCGACAAAAACCGGATGTACACTGGCTGATCCCGGAACGCGACACACTTGCGTGTGCCACTATGGCCGGTTTTACACCCTGTGTACGGTGGTCGCTATCCACAACAACCAGCAAAGGTCGTCATATAAATTATTAGTCAGAGTAAAAATGTCCAGATTATTAAATCAGAAAATGGACATTTGGATGTGACGTGATTAAGACACCCGGGTATCGTAATGTATGACTTAAGATTTGTTTGCCTGAAGGTTATTAATTATAATTATATATGAAGGAAAACATCATCAGGAAACCTGTACATCTAAAAATACTCATAAGAATTACAAAGCTATGTTAAATGTACTAACCCGCATAATGCCAGCGTGGTGGACTCAGGCGCTAGTAAAGGACTTAGGAGATCTATTCATTAGTAGAAGATTCCCTTACCTGGCAGTAAGACTATTTAACAGGGCTGGTATTGTTATTATACTAAGTACTACATCGTTACTTGTACAGTAAAAACTAAAATAGAGCAAGTATTTGGCCACAGCTCAATTAATTTCGGTAACGAGTCTATAACTAATTAATCAACGAATCCCTTCATTTGGCACGCGTTTGGTTATGTATTGCAATTAAATGCTAGTGGTGAATTGATCACGAAGTTTTGTAAACATTCAAAATGATAAATAGATAAATGAGAGAGTGACAGAGTGAATATCGAAGTAATTATTTTTACTGGTTGCTGTCAAAATAATGATATAATCATTTCTCCCTTCCCACTACTTTGTTTTAAGGTCAGCAAGGGCTGAAAAGATATCAGACATCTATGGCCTATAATCACATGCATTATATTCTAAAATAATTACATTAACAGCTTAAAACTCAAATATGAAACGAAACTCTTTACAATACACGAAAGGCTAAGGTCTATTCCAGACTTAGACTTCTAGAAAGTAACGTTGTCTAGTCAATTTTGAAATTAAATCACTCAAACTTATTTTGAAAAGTCAATCCTAAAGTGCTGGTTAATTGTTAATCAATCTTTGACAAAAAGCGGCTATATATTTATTAGTATATATTTTAATTTAAATAAACGTCAAACATTTTAAATAAACGGCGCATAAAAAAAGAAAGTACGTTACAAATATTTAAAAAGTCATTACGTATTGTTAATTCAGCCTGAATAATTTACACGGACGGTTTAAAGATTGACATATAAGTCGATGGACGCTTCAATGATTTCGGCCTACGTAAGTCTGTGTGAATCTTGTCCTCGGAAGTAAAGGAATACCACGTTCTAAAGCCAAATATCTTATATATTCTTCTAATATTGTTGACTAGGTGCAGAATGCAATTTGGTACGCGCACCATGAACACCGTGAGCTTGATATTGCACTGGGATTGCAGTATTTGCACCCTTAGCGAGATAATCTTGTTCTGGTGAGAGATATACTGGAGTAATATTAAGTTAAAAAAAGGATTGAACTGAGGTAGCATGAAACCTGTATTTTAAACCATCTTAATCCTTATTTCCTTTGTCGTTTTAGTCCAGCTGATTAATTAAACAACATTCTAAATTATAATTTTTATGGATGACGCAACAGATAGTATAATTGTTTAAGAATTTGTCGGGTTTTGTTGATAGATTAGATTAGACCACTAAATGTAACGTGACCAAAAACAACTAACTAAACTTGATTCCAATGTAAAAATATAACAAAATAGAGATAAAGATCTTATCTTATCTTATTAGACAGCCTCCGTGGCGCAGTAGGCGAATAGTCGGCTGTGAAACCTGAGGCCGTGGGTTCGATACCCACACCCGGACAAAAGTTTGTGTAACAGACAGATATTTGTGTCTGGGCTCTGGGCGTTGTGAGACCGAAAGTCTCTCATAGTCCCTGATACCCACAACACAAGATTCATATCTTAGTGTGGAATCGGGGCTATGTGTGTGACTGTTGGGTGTTATTTATTTATTTATCGTTATAAATATTGTCAATAACAAATCTCAAGAATAATTCTTTCCAATTCCATCGCAAATCAGCGATTAGTCTCGCGTACTTGACGTTTGAAGTAGATCTAACTCACATCTGTACCGTGAAATTGTCATTTGGTGTTAAATTGTATCGCAGTTGTCAGCTGCCCTGATATATCGAGAATGGCCCAGAGTAAGCAGTTCCGATTTGAAAACAATTCGTTCCAGATGGTATTTTGTTACTATAGAGGCGATACGAAATGTACTTGTGCCAAAGATTTAGGACGTAGCAAGATAGCGCTGAGTTTTGAGCTTTTACAACGCTTTGCAATTGTGAAATTGGTATTTTTTATCATGAGATGCAGTGTGATCACATTGCGCACTGCCATCCAATTAGAGTACCAAATAGCGAGAAACAACTATTCTGTACTCGACACAATCATGGCAGCCTGCTGAGTATTTTCTACGCATTACGACTAAAGGATGTATTCCAATCATAAAAGGTATATAACGCATCTTCAAACATTATTTGAATATGAGGGATATGTTGCACTTCTCAAATGAAAACATATAAATACTTTTCTTTTAACCACTTCAAATTGTATCTAACCATGTATGCGAATATTAGCTGTTAATGTAGCGCAAATTATTATTCTATTGTAATATCCGATGCTGCCGATGCACCGACTGCCTCGGTGGCGCAGTTGTAATTGCGCATGCGTTACGACTGCTGCTGTGCTGAGGTCTCGGGTTCGATCTCCGGGTCGGGTAAAGTGATATTGGGTTTTTCTATCTAGAAATTCTCAGTATTAGCCCGGAGTCTGGAATCTGTGCCCGGTATGGCGATAGGCTCGCCCCCTATCACATTATGGAACTGAAATTCGGCGAAAAGTGGGTGTACTGGTTACACCTCTGCCTACCTCTTCGGGGATTACAGGCGTGAGTGTATATGTATGTATCCGATGCTGTCGAAAGTACGTCGTCGTTTATATTTGTGAAATAAGTAAAAGTGAAATATTCGCCAATATCCCATCATGCTTAACCACCACGAAGAATTTGCTTCTATTGAATTTGATACCATATTAGAATGATTTCCAGTTTTGCAACCTAGCCTGGCAAAAATGCGTTTCATAGTAAGTACAGTGAACTACAAATATAATGACGACTATCGAGGCACTAGGACAGACATCAGAATGTTGGTAACCTACAGTTACTAACCCGGAACCCGCTAATCGGGAATGCTTATGTCGATAATGTGGAGACAAGGAGTAATTCCGGGATTTCCGTCATTTTTGCCACACCTATTTTTGAAATCAGGTTCAACAGCTCACTAGTTAATACCTATTAAATAATGTCCGCGGCGCTTTACATTATTCCAAATGTAAATTTTAATCAAAATCAAAATCTAATCATTTATTTTGCAAATTAGGCCACTAGGGGCACTTTTTACATGTCATAGTAATGTTAAAATCTAAGTCTACCGGTGCTTCGGAAATGCCCACTGGTCTGAGAAGAAGCACCAAGAAACTCAGCCGTAGGTCTTCTGTAATTTGTCATTATATTTCAACAAAAAATCACACATAAAATATATTTTTAAACAAGTCACATTCACATGACAAAAAAAAATGATGGTATACATGTCAATACAAGGCAGAGTCGTAAAAGAGGCTATACAACTTGTTATTTAATTTTATCCAACTAACAATCAATGAGCAATCCAGGTCGACCAGTCCACACAAGCAGCACCCGTTCACGAGTATGACGCATGTGCCAGCCATCGGCCTCCTCAACCATGACACAGGGAAGTGACCGACCCGGCACATAACGCCGCCGCAAGCACAGACCTAATGTCCTTATAATTTAAGAAAATACATACTTCCCAAAGATTTTTCTCTCGCTTTCTTGTGGACATAAGAGGACAATTTATACAACCAGCAATCAAATTTCTATTTGGTTAATTTCGTTGCGGGACACATCCATACGCGTTTTCCACCATAACTTGCTACCTAGTCGAGTATATTATACGTGCTGGGTTTTTCCACCAGATTTTTAATATACATTTCTAATCAAAATTATTACAGACACTGAGAACCCCCGTAAAATACGCGTTATTAGATGATCCCAAAGCTACTGTCAATTCCCGTGTATTAAGTGATTTTCTTTGGCACGTAATATCCAATCTGTCTGGAATTTGGCTGCAAAATGTTTGTTACTTTTTAATCGTCAACCATAGACGTCGTTGGTGGCTCTATAAATACAATACAAATTGTTTAAGTAAATATTTTTTTTTCAATATTTTATTGGCACATGCCATCTTACACCAAAGTTTCAGCATCTTTGTCCTTTACTACGGTACTATAAATGATTGCAAAAGCACACTCAGTCAATGGTTGATTAAACTTCACAACACGTGTAGTCATTAAATCAAGGTCTCGATAGCTTTCGCTCGTTCATCACTCAAATAGACAAACAGCGCGTGGGACTTACATATTCACATCTAAATATTTAATGGATTGCCAGCTTATTTAGCGGATTTGGCATAATGTTGCTACTACTAGTAAGTTTATCACATTAAATAATAAGAAAAAATGTTGCAGAAAATCATTTATTGGGTGTAATGTAGATATTTTCGTACATTAATACTTAAGCGAGTTATCGTAATTCCAGATTTAGGACTCATGGTGTCATTATTACATTAGATATGCTTCCATAAAAACATGGCACTTTCTTCCCTATTTACAAAGAGAAGAGGAAATTCCAAAATGTATTTAAATTTGCTTTTAAGCTTGGATACTACGTTACATATTATTGTGATGATTCTATATCCGTGTATTCATTATTTATTTATTTATAATTAATTACACGAAAGCTTACAGTAGAAATATACTAAGACGCTTAAGTGCAATTTATGTACTATGAAGTGCTAAAACTAACAACTTTTAGTAAAAAAAATAATTATACAATGAAAACAATTTCTTACTTATACACTATTGTAGGAACACAAAATTAAATTAAAAAAAAACCAAGTTAAAAACATATTAACGTATGTACGTATACGTACGTGTATGTATCCATGTATCCAAATTGTACAATAATACTTTATAACATCGAACTATAAGTGCCATGCTGGTGCAAGTATAGCTTTCGTGGCATGGCATGCTATTCATCTTTATTTTTCACCATATTGGTTGAAAAATAAAGCGTGCTCACAAAAATTTTCGATAGGCGGCTTTGCTGTGCCCTGGCATTGCAGAATTCTATGGGCGGCGGTGTCTACTTACCATCAGGTGGCCCGTCTGCTTGTCTGTCTATCCAAGCTGTAAAAAAACATATGAATGTGTGTGTTAAATTATATTTACTATTATTAGTTATACTTTCAGTCGTCAACTGCGTATCAGTAGTTACCTGTGTTCAAATTCAGGTAGTATTATGGGAAAGAATGGAAAAGGCGCGAAGTATGTAGCTATCTTCCCACATAACGCTATTGAGGTGACCCGGTATTCCTTAACCTTGATGGTACGAATATAATATGATGGTCGCCATCAAGCTTTGTCCTTAAAATTCTAAAATACACTTACCAATAATATAGTCTTTAGCAGGCCGGCATGATTGTGTTGTGTAGCTAGAGGTAGATTGTCTCTAGCTACTTGATACAATAACTGGATGGCACTGCACTTACCATCAGGTCCAGAGTGGTCACTTTGTTCAACCAGGATAAAAAAAATCTATTAAGACCGTATTGTTATCATCAATCAACAGTCATCAGGTGTATCATTGCCATCGGATATTTTATAAATGGACATGTAAGTTCAATGTTTGAAATGTCTTTAAACATCACGAGGACATGTCTGTCTCACAGTTCTGTATAGTTTACATCAAGTTTTCGGTAAACCCATAAAATGCAAAAGGTAAACAATGTTTCACACATTTTTATCGCATTGCCCTTATGTCCATCAAGCTTTGAATTTACGTTTTAACATTTTCAACAATAAGCCACAGTGAACATTTAAACGGAGCCGTTACGTGACCAGAGTAGTGTTGTGCGCTTATCAACGACCATCGATATCGATTTCTAATGAAATTGCATTTCAACGTTCACGATCGATTTAACTCGCCGCTCGGCCGGCCAAGTGCGTTCCAAATTCGAAATTTAAAATTCAGATCGCGACGCAACGGCGGGAACTGAGCTTTATGCGTCTGCCATGTTCAGTTTTGCTTCTCATACACACATAAATTAGCCTCTATTTCATACACAGTAAGAACGTTTTGGTATTTTTTCGGTTACATAAAGTACGTTGGCAATGTTTTTACAATTCATTTGACGCGCTCGATAACTGTCAATCGTTGTCGAGTCGGCCATAAGAAATAAATATATTTATTTGCTAAAAGGGTCCATTTTATGGTTTCTTCGTGGAAAATGCACGTTTGCACATGTAAATGCCATTTTTTTCCGCGGGTTACTAATGTGTACGTGTCGGGAAAATTTGAGTTTTGTAACACCCTAAAGCGCTTGATATAGTCTGTTTTAAAAGAGACTTAAAGGCAAAGACCCTCTTTTAAAACAGATTCAATTTAATTAAGCAATTTACAACCTTTTTGTGAACAAAAACACACAACAGTAAATGCAGTCGATACATAATTTTACAAAAAAAACTGTATTTTGACTACTTAGAAAAAAAGACACGAAGGAACATTAGTAGACTCCTTATGCGTTTAACTTGATTACTTAATTATTTTACAGTCTATACCAACTAAAAAGTTTGAAGTCGCTACTTTAATGTACGAGTAAAAACGAGGTAGTTATCGTTAAACAATCCTTGTGCCTTATATCTGATTAAGGATTTAATCGAGTAGATTATCAATTGTGAAGTTATTCCATCGATCTTTACAACCTTTTCTTTCGAAGACATAAAAAACATCTCAAGTATTAGTTACTCGAACATTAGTGTGAGTTGAACGTAGTGTCGCAAACACAGTATTAAACGGATGTGAATGGAATAACCAATATATCGAATTCATGTTTAATACGTGCAATTATAAGATATTTTAATAGTGTAAATTAATGCATAGATAGCTTAGTCGTTAGCAGGCATAAGTTATCCATTGTCCCATTGCTATTGATAGGCACAGGTTTCCTATACGACCGAGAAGGGCTAGGCTTTAATTTTCTATGGCCCAATGTAGGCTACAGACTTCCCACACTTTAAACATTTTGTTTTTGGTATTCTCGGATATGTACAATTACTCAAGAATTTTTTTTACTCTAGCGATTCATGACTAAAGGACATGACTTCGAAAAATTATAGTTGTGTTCTCTAGGGCGTGGGATCGAACTCGCAACATCCGTCTCGAATATTGGCTAAGTTATCACCAGTCGCCGTTCATCCGTTCGTCTGGGGACCCGAAATGAATATCTGTCTGTCACACAAACATTTGTCTCGGTGCGGGAATCGTATCTACGGCCTCCCGATTCACAGCCGGCTTCTCGCCCGCTGCACCACGGATGCTGTCAAAATTAATTAATCTTATGATTTAAATTAATTTAACAGAATGTTGCATAATTGAAAAACACAGTTTTTTTAATGTAGAACTTTGAAATATTCCAGTAATCGATATAGGCTCCATGATACCGACAGCTTCATTGGGATTACTGGTGCAGATTAACAGGCAGACGAAACGGTTGAGATCTTGAATTTTTATGACTATTAAAAAGCTACGAGACTGGCAATTTTTTTTATTTATTCATGTCCTTTTTCTAGTCCTTCAAACGTAAGCTGGCTAATATTGATCTGGTGTTACTAGGCTTTGGTAACAAATTCAGCTGAATTTTTTTGGAGTAATCTATTTATGTACATATTTTGTAAAAAAAGTTCAGGATAAAACTGTAAATCTGCGATTGATTAAAACTTGAAGATGTTATATGTTTGTGCATCGTTTAAATCTTGTTCTGTATGCAAGTTATGTAGAAAAATACTTCAATAGTTTTTATCTGCAATAACAAAATGTTGGCTCAGTAAAACATAAAAAAGTTTTATAATTCATCAAAAGTACACCAACTTCATAAAAAACCAATTATGCGTCCCTATAAAATTTGAGGGTTGTCCTCGATTTGTCTGAGATCACATCATCAGATCCTGACTTGGTGCCAATGGGACCACCTGGGAAGTATACCCTTTTAAACAAAAAAAGATTTTCTCGAATCGGTCCAGGCGTCTTTGAGTCATCGAGGAACATACATAAAAAAAAATATTCCGACGAATTGAGAACCTCCTCCTTTTTTTGAAGTCGTTTAAAAATACTTCGAACAAACTACACACAAACGCTAAGTGACAATAATTCGAACCAAAGTCTTGTCCTCCGGCGACCCTCTGGAAACAAAATCTCTCAAACTGCACGACGTATCATTAAATTAGTTGATATAGACGGACAGCCGCAAGGCGTGGTGCTGACGCAGTGGCCGTTTTTTATCGACCATTGACGGACCGTTCAGCACATCACTACGACTATTTATCTTTATATAAAACGAAAATGAGGGTTTTTTGCGTGTTTGCGAATTTACAAAGTAGACAATCGAATTTACTCTTCTAGAGGCGTTTCTTGATTAACATAAAAGCTATGCAATTTCACTAGACGATTTTTGAAAATGCCAGCATTTAATACCTAATACGGGAATGATATTTAGGTGGTAAACCCATCTAGACTGAAAATTACGAGCAGTATAATAGTTACTAATATCAAAACAGAATATTTATTAGATTCTCGATAGTTAGTTCTCTCTTCTTTGCCAGCTACATCTAGGTATTCAAATCAATCGAATTACCTTCAGTTCACTATTGTAAGAAGACATATATTCTCACGCCTGTTATCTCCGAAGGGGTAGGCAGAGGTGTAACCAGTACACCCACTTTTTGCCGAATTTATTACGGTCTCATAATATGATGGGGGGCGAGCCTATTGCCATACCGGTCTCAATTCCAGACTCCAGGGTGCGACTGAGTATTTCTAAATAGAAAAACCCAATATCACTTTACCCGGCCCGGGATCAAACTCGAGATTTCAGCACAGCAGTCGTGACGCATGAGCAATTACAACTGCGCCACCGAGGCAGTCAGTAATATCAGTAGTAATACATTAATAAAATCATATCTTCCACAGGTAACGATTCAGAGCCAGACCAAGAAGACAGCACAGACACGCAACGAGAGAACAAGGCTCGCCGACGACGCACCGCGTTCACCTCGGAACAACTCCTCGAGCTGGAGAGAGAGTTCCACGCGAAGAAGTACCTCAGCCTCACTGAACGGTCGCAGATAGCCGCAGCGCTTAAGCTAAGTGAAGTTCAGGTAACAATTATGAATACGGTTTCTAAGTACAATGACCGTATCTAATTATTTCGTTATTTACATGGTAAACTACATGGTAATGATAGATTCATAGTTCGGTAAGCAGTACAGAAAACGCAACAGTAAGATCGTGGAAAGTAGAGATTTGGTTTTAAGTTTAAAGCCTTTTTACGGTTTATGACCGCTATTTATAGAAAGTCTTCCACCACAAAATTTTTAATTCTAAATCAAATATTTATTGAATCCATGGAATGCTGTACATTATTTAGATTCAGTCAATCTTTACTCTGCCGCCAGTTCGGAATACAGTTTCCCTAGAGAAAAAACGGACAAGAAACTCTAGCGATGCTCTTTTCGAACTCTTTTTGGTTAGCAATTTAGAAGTCGTCATGCACCTAATCGCTTCTTTACGAAAGTTTATCAAATTATTAGTTAATCAGAATAACTGATAACAATGAATTGTTCTCAGGTCAAAATATGGTTCCAAAATCGCCGGGCGAAATGGAAGCGAGTCAAAGCTGGTCTTGCGTCAGGCAGCCATTCTAGTGGCAAAAACAATTCTGGGACCAAAATCGTGGTTCCAATTCCGGTCCACGTGAACAGATTCGCCGTTAGGACCCAACATCACCAAATGGAGAAGCAAAACGGATTACAATACAGATTGGATAGAGCCACGCAGCCTCTGCCAGGAAGTCTACTTCAATCGCAAACTTCAGCGTTTCTGAGCGCCTCAAAATTAGCAGAAAACCGATTAAATTTACCGGATAGCCGGTTAAGTTTACCGGACAATCGACAGGATCCGTTGATTCTGAATCCAGTTTTGGGTCGTGTGTACGATGCCAGTATGTCCGCTAGGTTGGCGACTATGAGCCAAGCAGCCAACTTAAGGTATCCAAATCAAAATGGCCGACCGAGCTAATTATTGTTATTTTGTACTTTTCTTAGATCTACAAAAAACATGAAAGTTTGTTGATTTATTTTGTGATGGAAACGTAACTTCTCTTACACTTGAAGGAAAATTATATGAAACAGAAGGAGTTTCTAATCAAAAACGCCTTTACAATCATCACAAAACTTAATTTTGAGTGCAGTAAGATCAAAAATTGAATAACGACGCACGTCATGTCTCGGTTAGACCAAAACTGAAACAAGATTTGTATTTTTTCATTAGCACAGGTCGATTGTATATCCTTCCACATTAGCGAGAAGAGTTCAAAAAGTCAACAAATATTCAATTGCCCTATATATGGTGTGTAAAGATTTTCACATAAATTGTATATTATAATGTAATAAATGTAAGTGTACATCTGACTCTGTATATTTATATAAACTATTAAACGATGTGTGATAAGAACGAGATGACTATTTATTTTTGAAATGAATAAAAGATGTTCTATTATTTAATCACGGATCATTAGAAGCACCACACACAAAATTGGCCTATAAGGAAGGTATTTACGAACCACATTTTAAGTTTGTATATTTAACGGTAGGCAGCGGCTTTGCTGTGCATTGCAGAAGTCTATGGCCGGCGGTGACTACTTACCATCAGGTGGCCCGTCTGCTCGTCTGTCTATGCAGGCAATAAAAAAAATTATAGTTCTAGATATACTAACTTTTAGATTAATAAACTAAGAAATATTAATTAAAGAATATAAAGTAATAACTTATGTGTTTGACGCTATTGGGACTATTGTAGGCAATAGGCGGTTTTATCGCTCGTTGCGAATCAACATGGAAGTATATTATCACATACAAATTAAAAAATATACAGATGATAAAATAAAGTAAATGTATTTTAATATTAACTTATATCTACATATAACAATAAATTATTATGAAAATAATTAGTTAACATATCTCTTACAATAGCTGATAAGTTCATTAAAAATAATGAATTATTGCTGCGACGAGTGATAAAAAGTATTACTTCTCTTGAAGATGGGAAATAATGAAATATAATTATAAACATTGTTAGTGTGTTCCACAGACTAACAGGCTAGACGTTAATGGAACAATTGAAGAAAACAATGATATAATGAGGCCCCGAGAGTCATATTACGACTTTAAAGTACGAGATTGACCGCTATCAAATATTTTATGGGATTTCCAGATGTGTTTATGCAGTAAATAATATTTCGCTTTTGTATTTCTTGACATTAAATATTTTTAAGATACATACTAGGTAATGCTGTTAAAGCCCTGACAGACAGACAAGAGTGTGAATGTAACATGCTTATTTCCGGAGGTAAATTATAACATTTTTAAATAAGTTCAGGCAATTTTGAGAAACGACAAAGACGATTTCTGGCAAAGTTGAAACGGTGGAGCCATTTAATTTTATTAACCGAAGAAGAATGGAGAGTTCGACACTAGCGCGTGCTACGAAATAAATATACATAATAATACAATATTTTCGTTTTATTCATATTAAAATTTTGTCTAAATTCAAGTTATCCTGTAGTGAAGATGTTAAAAATAGGTACAAGAGTATCTGTGTTACGTTATACTATAAAGTACATAGTAATCGTGTAGACAATGATTAGTCGCTGTTTATATAGTTTGCTGGTGGTAGGATATTCATATCCGCCCGGATAGAGACCAACGTACACAGGGTGTAAAACCCGTTGCGTCACACGCAAGTGTGTCGCGTTTCGGGATCAGTCAGTGCACATCCGGTTTTCGACTGATTTTTCACCTTCTTGCCCATGGCGTAGTGTGAAGAAGCAGATCGGCATGATTGTATTGAGTAGCGGGGGATAGATTGTTTCTCGCATATAAAGTATGGAGTACCATACTCTATTTGGACGGCACTGTGCTTACAATCAGGTGCAGTGTGATTACATGGCCGTGCCAGAATAAAATAAAAATATTTAAAATGACGGTAGCCTTCCCATGGTTTTTCTAGTTGGTACAAATTATCGGGTATCCTTCAATCAGAATACCAATTTCTCTTTAATTTCTATAAAACGTCTCCAGGGATGCTAATGTTGGTAATAACATGTTTGTGCCAAGTCCCTAGTACTTACCTATAAATGCCTTATACTGAACAATAAACAGATGCCCAAATATGTGTTTGACATTTAGTATAGACTTTGTTTGCAAACTTCTTAGGTAGTGACTCAGCAACTTTAATCCAAACGCGTATACGAATCTTGCAATTTAATCAATTGTTAATAGACTTCCGTTGTTCTTAAATACCAAGGTTATTTCAAAATGTCAATACTTAGTATTTGTAGTTCTTACCTACGCAAATCAAGGCATCGAAAGCGTATCTATGAAATTCATATCTTCGCCACATCATCAAGCTGTGGAACAGTTTGTCAGCTACCGTGTTCCCTCCTTCCTATGACCCTGAGTCTTTTAAGCGTAGTGTGAAGAAGCAGGCCGGTCGGGTAGCGAGGAATAGTTGTCTCTCGCTACTTGATACTCTAACTGGACTGTGTTTCCCATCAGATGCAGTGTGGGCGCTTTGCCGTGCTAGAAAAAAAACCGTTATAATCTGTTAGCTACGGCTAAAAAGCTTTAAATGTTATACGACGTGTGTGCTAAAACTTAGCATTATGCTATAAATACTGCTACCATTCTGCTGGGCGTGTCGTGCAAATGTTTTTCTTTTTAAAGCAACTACGGTACAATATCCCGCCTTATTTTGTGACGTCTAAGATCACTTTTTCAACATGGCAGACCATCTGTTTATTGGTATTCCGGATTCGGTCTCACTGAAATGCATTCTATTTTGTACTTTGTGCTGTATAGATTAGAGTTTAAATATATTTTTGAGTATAAAATAGCCGACATTTTTGTAAATTCGACCATGTATCATTACTGTCAAGGTCCATATTAGGCGGATATTGGTATCAGACGTTGCTAAATGCGCTGTCAAAAGCACAACTATTAATTCGATTGCCCTTTGACATCAAACACAAAAGGTTATGAATGATAGCCGGCATTTTAGGTTATATTAGGGTAACTACATTTTTAGGCATGAAGAAACGGTTGCTGCCATCTCTATTGTCCAAAAATGGTATAGATTTCCTTGTTTATGAAACATAATGCGGCACCCACCCGCAAATGATAGTGGGTTCTAATGCCAGTAATTTATATTATGGTATAATAATCGTATTGAGGAAATGGCAGTCGTACTTAGTAATATTTTTTACTTTACTATCTTATAGAAAATAAAAAAATATAATAAGCATACAGGGGAGTTCAACTCGAACTCGGGGATTCGAACCCAACCCTAAGACTAACATCTCTATCTTTTGTAGATTATGTGTGAATTCAACGCCACGTTATACCTGATTTAACATAAAAAAACACACATAACAGGTAAAGAAAAACATCGTGAAGAAATCTGCATTCTTGGAAGTTCTCTAAAAGTATTTTCAACAGTATAAACCTGCAAACCCACATTAGGTCAGCCTGGTGGATAGCCCAGCCTCGAAATGGGACACTATAATAAAGGGTAGATATTATTATGTTATTCTATAAAATTTGAGGATTGCAGTTATTGCCTATATTTTGCTATTTGATAAAGAAAATAAATTTAAGAACATTGTCTGTTGTAAGAACTCCGAAGAATTGTTTTGTTCCATCCTCCCTTCCACACCAGAACCATCCGTACTGGCTAGCGGTGTCATAGCTTCGAGGTGTCTACTACCCCGGCCCGAACCAAGAGGTTCACGAATTCGTATTTTTCCTGCACCATCAAGCTGTGGAACAGTTTGCCAGCTCCCGTGTTCCCTCTTTCCTATGATTCTGGGTCTTTTAGGCGTAGTGTGAAGAAGCTACTTAGCAGGCCGCCATGATTGTGTTGAGTAGCGAAGGATAGATTGTCTCTTGCTACTTGATACTCTATTTGGAGGGCAATGCGCTTACCTTCAGTGTAGTGATGTCACTTTGCCGTGCCAGTATAAAAAAATACTTTAATATTACGGTGCCATTCTTCTTCCCTTCTATGCTTCCCTAAATTTCTGACAGCGTAATGCTTCACACTTTTCTCACAAATACATAGTCACCTTAGTTATCCGTACAGATCGACAGATGTGCATTTAATAGTATAATAGTTGTGTTAATCTGTGGGCGGTGCCGACTGATGGAAGCTGGGTGTGATATGGGCCCGAGTTATACAAAAATCAACTGTTCATTTTGTATGGGAATGAAAAATTATTATAATTTTCGTTATGATGAGGTCGATGTACTCATACGTCGTTTAAATCAAATGGTGCGTTCAAGGCAATCAAAAATGAAAATCAAATATTTACCGAATCCATGAAATGCTATATACATTATTTAGATTCAGTCAATATTTTTTACTCTACAGCTAGTTAAGAGCTCCGTTTCAGTAGAACGGGCAAAAAACTCTAACGTTGCTCTTTTCGAACACCAGTTAACATTATTTTGAACAATTAAAATTTGATTACATTAGACAAGAACAGCTCAATGTATGTTAATTAAATTGCCTTATTGTAATATTGTGTAATCAAATTTATTACAAGACTTATTGCCGCTCATGACTATGCTATGTACAATTCATTAAGTAATATTCACCTTCTGCATTTTTAATAAATAATGATGACCTTTGGTGATGGAACTAGTGGAACTCTTTGGAACTTCGCAATGCGCTTTCTTAAGCTGTTGAAAGTATATTGGAAAACTTGTTCTTCATGCCTTTTTATCCCTCTCATAAGTAGAGTGGTCCCGTGCCGAACTGTGGAACAGTGTTTAATACAGGGCTAGTATTATTTATATGCCTTTTTATACCAACGAACGTAAAGCAGCGATAGCCTAGTTGGTTGCGGTACGGACTGCCAAGACGAAAGTCGTGTGTTCAAAACTCAAGTGGCATACACCACTGACTTTTCTAAAGTTATGTGTGTATTAAATGTTAATTATCGCTTGGTTTAACGGTGAAGGAAAACATCGTGGGGAAACCTGCATATCTGAGAATTCTTATACGAATTTCGAAGCTATGTGAAGTCTACCAACCTGCATTAAGCCAGCGTGGTGGACTAAGGCCTAACACCTCTCATTAGTAGAGGAGGCCCGTGTGCCCAGCAGTTGGACAATGTTTAATACAGGGCTAGTATTATTATTTTTATATACGAACGGCACGCGGTGCAACGAACTTCGGGATCATAATTTGATTTGATAAATCGCATTAAAATTAAACGTCACATTTTGTGTGTGAAATAATAAACAACGATTACAAAAGAGCAAATCGATGAGTTAACACCCAGCAGTTAATTCTTACAAAAAATATTTTTATTCACCGAGCGCAGTGACGCATTCAGTGTCTGGGGACGTGTGCCACGCCCCCCGGGGGACAATGCGTCGAGCCCACCCCGACGGGCTTTGTTTTGTTACAGTTTTAATTGTGCCGTTTATAGCGAAATAAAAAATGTTATAAGCAGCTGTATAACGCTATAACGGTGTTAAGTCAACCACATGACGTAAGGATTACGAATTTAAAACTGCTTATAGCAATCCTTAAATAACCTGAGTCTTAGAAGAGATGAGTCCTTAAGACCTAAGGCAATATACATTCACTACTGAATATCGATCTTTGTATATTTTTACTGAAATTGACATGTAAACGTTAAAAACTTATGAAAGGCTCTTTGTTAATGTAAATTGAGTTTTGATTAATAAATAATAATAAATAAATAACACCTAACAGGCACACACATAGCCCCGATCCCACACTAAGTTACAAATCTTGTGTTGTGGGTAACAGGCACTAGGAGAGACTTCCGGTATCACAACACCCAGACCCGGACACAAATATCTGTCTGTCACACAAACATTTGTCGCGGTGTGGGAATCGAACCCACGGCCTCTCGTTTCAAAGCCGGCTACTCGCCAACTGCGCCACGGAGGCTGTCTATTGATACAATGATTGATTGATTTATTTATTTAACACTTTATACATTTAAGTATAGGCGGACTTAATGCCGGAGGCATTCTCTGCCAGTCAACCTGAGGTGGTGCAAAGATAAAAGAAGGGAGGTGCTAAAATACAATAAATTTACCAGTCGTGTTGAGTGATATAATTTATAAATAAATGTAGACGCTTATCATTTAGTCAGATTTCAGGAAATAAATATAAACCACAAATCCGCCACAAATCAGATGTAAATGGTAAACAACAATACCCCGCCGCGCCACCCCAAAACACGATTATTGAGCCGCGTGTCGTTTTAAATCCATTTTCATGTTTCATTTGCAATGCTAATGGCGTGCCGTTCTGTAAACTATACATCCGAGAGCTTCCTCGGTTTAGTGATGGGATCAGGGGATGGATTTATCGACAATGTCCACGGAGAGAGTCCTCCTATCCTAGTAATATTATAAATGCGAATGTTTGGATGGATGGATGTTTGTTACTCAATCACGCTACAACGGCTGGACGGCTCTGGTTGAAATTTGGTACACAGATAGATGGGATAGTTTAGTTTTTCACAGAGCAAAGGATCGACCTGATTTTTTCCATAGTGGAAGTTTAGGGATCATAAAATTACATAGGCTACCTACTTTTTGTCCTGAAAAAATACACGTTTCCTACGGGATAGCAGAAAGGGGTTATGTCTTAAGATGCCTCCATGGAATGTATACCTTTTCTTCGAAAAATAACCTCCAAGCGGGCGGAGCCGCAGGCAACATCTAGTGCTAGCATTTTTTTGTGTTTCTTCACATTATCAACTACTATGTAATTTTTTTTCTTTGTAATCCATTGTAAATTCAGACAACTCGACAAAGGATCATTAACATGAACTTAGAGACTGCAGTTAAAATATTAAGAGAAAATCATTAACTAAACGAGATAGATACATAATACATATATTGTAATTGATTTTTCTTCAGTTTCTTTAAAGTAAACTATGTTTATCGACTTTAGTTAGTTAGTAACTAGTAGGGGCTTTGGCGTTTACTTTTGTTATCGCTATTATTTAATAGTGGCAGAGGCACATTGTAGACAGTTTTGCATTTAGCGTGAATGGACCGGCTTGACCAGTATAGTATACAGTATACATCTATAAGACAGTATAGGGCTGCTTTAGTCGATGAGAAGTGGCACTTAACTGTAATATATTGCAAGAAATTTCTGGAGATCTTAATACCTTCTTGCCAACCCCTATTTATTTCCTTTAATGTTGGCAACGCACCCATGATTTTTCTGGTGATGCTGTTCACGAACAGTGAACACCATCAACCCATTATCCAACCATCACCTTTTGACAGCCTCCGTGGCGCAGTAGGCGAGTAGCCGGCTGTGAAACGAGAGGCCGTGGGTTCGATTCCCACACCGCGACAAATGTTTGTGTGACAGACAGATATTTGTGTCCGGGTCTGGGTGTTGTGATACCGGAAGTCTCTCGTAGTGCCTGTTACCCACAACACAAGATTTGTATCTTAGTGTGGGATCGGGGCTATGTGTGTGAGTGTTAGGTGTTATTTATTTATTAGCTAGTTTGCGAGCCTCTGCAAAATATCGACATGGATCATCCCTAAATGACATAGAAGAGCAATCGGTGCATAAAATTCATACGCCAAGCACTCGTCGGTCGTCCCGCGTGACTTGAAACCCGAGCTCCCCTCGACGCATTTGTTTGTCTCGTCACTAGTCAGAAATTGAGGATTGACAACTCTTGACAGATCATGAAATGGAACGCTGATGGCTTGGGTCTAGGTATTTATAATTTAATAAAAATAAATTATGTAATAAATACATTTATTGTAATCCCCGATGGGGTAGGCAGAGGTGTAACCAGTACACCCACTTATCGCCGAATTTATTACGGTCCCTTAATGTGATATACCTATTGTCATAACGAGCTCATTTCCAGGCTCCAGACTAATACTATGAAATAGTACCTAACTTTTTTTTATGTTTGTTTGTCAACATATAATAAAATTGAAGATGTGCATCATTCGCTGATGGAATGTGCAAAGAACAAAAATGAAAGAGAGGCTATGATTAGAAAATTCGGTCTAAATATATTGAATGTTGGACTTATTCAGAGTGTATTAACTAACCCTAAATCCGACCTCTCAAAGCAAATTTGTAGTTTGCAGAGTATCCTAAAATTGTTCTTTTAGCCTAGTATACACTACAGTTATTAGTTAATAGAATTTGTACATTTAGTGATAAGGTACGATGGCGTTGGCATATCCTTGTGGATAAAAATCCCAAATTAATAAAGATAAAAAAAAATGATTCTCAATAATTACATAGGCATGCTTATGTTAAAAGTAAAATAATCTGAGCGTGACGGTCACGCGAGTTCAATGCTTTCCCCCATCCAAAAAGCGCCCAACGTGCCTAAAGAAGTTTTCAGTTCAATGAGTAAAAGTTTTTCAATTCATAAAAAGTACACAGACTTCAATAAAAAAACAAATTATGCGTCACTATAAAATTTGAGGGTTGCCCTTGATTTTTCTGAGATCCCATCATCAGATCCTGACTTGGTGCCAATGGGACCAACTGGGAAGTATACCCTTTTAAACAAAAAAGAATTTCTTGAATCGGTCCAGGCGTCTTCGAGTAATCGGGGAAGATATGTGAAAAAAAAAGATTCCGACGAATTGTTAACCTCCTCCTATTTTGAAGTCGGTTAAAAAGGTTTCATTTTGTTCCTAACAAAAACCACTACCACCCTTTTATTCATTAAGAATACAGATTACTTTATAGAAGAAATCAATATATCATAGAATTCACATTGTTCATTTTTTATAAATAAGTGGCGCCTGGATATGTTTTTTGGTATAAATTAATGTTAAAACGTTATTGTTGATATTTTTTGTAAATTCCGCCGGGACTCGTATTGTTTCTCGAATATTTTCGGCGCCACCTTTACGTGACTGGAAATTCATAAAATTCGTTTAATACCTACGCCTTTGCACTTATAAAAAATAAAAATGCCTGATAAAAGAATATGATTTTCTTTTTACATAAGATGAGTTATTAGGGTATTTACTATTATTAGAAATACCGAAGGTATAACTGAGGTATTTAGGAGACTAGTTAGGGGTAGTTAATAATGACAACCAAAGTGGGAGTAGTAAATGTTTAATATAAAACAGAGTGCCTTCCGCGCTCCGGTGTTCAGCTCAGTTCAGTTGTTTTGTGAAGTAGACGAGACGATAGCCAGTATATTCGTGGTTCGGTGTAGTAAGTTTAAATGGTAATCAGTTCAATGGCCGCATAGTTCAGCTTAGAGAGTAATGCTGGTAGATTATTTATAAAGAGAAGCCTTAAGTGAATCCTGACATGCGTGTGTGTTAATATTAAGCACTGAGAAGTGTAACAGTGCCGTGTAAATCAATCAATAAATTATAAACATTGTATTTGTGCCTTTTAAATATCCATCTTGCATAGTTTTGTTGATGTTCCTAACAGAGTAGTTATTTGAAATCTCTATTGCAAATGTACAGGGATATTTACTGGTACAATTCTAATAGCTACCGTTGTTATATAATTTTAGTTTCGGTGGCGCAGTTGTAATTGCGCATGCATGACTGCTGTGCTGAAGTCATTCTCAGTATTCGCCCGGAGTCTGGAATCTGTGCCCGTTATGGCGATAGGCTCGACCCCTATCACATCATGGGACCGAAGTTCAGCGTAAAGTGGG
The DNA here is from genome assembly GCA_905220505.1 of Laothoe populi. NCBI lineage: Eukaryota > Metazoa > Arthropoda > Insecta > Lepidoptera > Sphingidae > Laothoe > Laothoe populi. Next base: position 7,068,640 of record HG992157.1, read on the forward strand.
TGTACTGGTTACACCTATTAGCCATCATCTATTAAACACAAACTAAACTGAAAACAACTGTACGCACACTGATTAAAACCGAGCAACACTTTCGGTAGTTTCGTATAGACTGCCCCCGACAGCGTTGATGCTTTCCTTTTTATAACAGAGTATCCCCACTTCCCCACCGAGTATCCAATCTACCCACAAATATTTCGTAAGTGACCCCCAATATTTCCATAAACATCTAAAGTACCCTTACACACCTCTGCCTACCCCTTCGGGGATTGCAGGCGTGAGTGTATGTGTATGTAGTTTCATAATTTACATTATGGTTTAAGGTTTTGCCAAATTCAATCTGTGAACAATAACACGTTTACAGCCACTACATCAAAAACTCAAAAAAATCTTGAAGAAAATTGATTAATAATTTGATTAGTCATCCCATCGTCAAATATTCCTAACGCATTCCCTTTTCACGTAATAATTTTAATTATACACAGTTCGCATTAAACCAACATTATTAAAATGTATGTAATTTTGTATTAAAATCACGTGTAGAAATTTATTGTAAACATCGATCGGTTCTGCGAAGCCGTGTCGCGGCGAGCAAAAGAAATTAAAAAGAAATAGGGCCATAGAGAACGTTGCGGTGCATGTCTATGAGCGGCGACTCAAAGGACTTTTATTGCCATCGTGAATTTTTAATCGCTCTGAATTGATTAATTTGTTCGTGATACGATGGCGATTTACATTCGGCTGTTGAACGTTAGACGATTTTTATGAGTTAGTACTATTTTTGTATTCGCCTAATACGACGAAGGGCATCACTCAACTTATGGTTACTACACCTTCTCTTAAACACTATAAGATAATGTTCTGAATATTGTTGTTAAAGTGCCTAATGCTTAACACGGCCGCGGCAGTGCGTTCGTCACTATAAGATGGTAAATCTCATAATATTGCTCGTAATAATGCTGAGGAATTTTACTTGCTTCATCCAAACCGCAACACAGTAGTGATATTTTTATTTTAAGCAAGAATAAATTTAAATACACATTGTTATATTTAGTACTAGCTGTTGCTCGCGGCTCCGCCCGCGTGGAGGTCATGTTTGAGACAAAAAAAAATACACTACAAAATACCAATTTTCATGCATTTAACTTCAAAAATGAAGAATTTTCATACAAACTTTCTTACCCTATTTAACCCCCTTAGGGATGGAATTTCCGAAAACCCTGAAATATGTGTTTTTAATTTTTAACTGTAAGGCCAAATACCAAATTTCATGCGTTTAACTTCAAAAATGACGGATTTTCATACAAACTATCATCCCCTATTTTACCCCCTTAGGGATGGTATATCCAAAAACCCTTCCTTAGTGGATGCCTACGTCATAAAAGGTACCTACTGTCAAAATTTCAAGTCTCTAACCCCAGCCGTTTAGGCTGTGCGTTGATCGATCAGTCAGTCAGTCAGTTTCTTCTTTTATTATTTAGTATTTATGCTTTTTTTATTCTAGGATAATGTTATATAAGATAAACTCTATGTTAAACTATATATTTTGTTCCTTAAAATTACACTCGTAGTACACAAGATAGAAGAAAGAAGACAAGGCAGGCAAGAATCGCCGAGATGGCTAGGCCAGAATAACCGTTTTATTCTCATTCCGCTTCGCCCCGGAGCGGGCGGCAGTAATAAAATGTTTTCCCCGCGACAACAAAAAAAAGGTTCGCAACTGTTCGGTTTTAGGCTAAGTACTTATTGAAACAAACTTTCAAAGTAGTTTTTGATTTAAGCAATAGGTTTTTTTTTATTCTTTATTAAGGGCTTTTTCACTTAGTGAACATATTCACTGGTAAAGATACATATAAATACGTACATAAACTGTAACACAGATATTATAATATACATTAATTTGAATAACATTCTGGCCGAATCTGTTTGAGGCTCTGCCAGAATGCTGTTTCAAGCCCCCAGTTGAAGTACATTGAGTCTGCACTGACTTCGAATATCCTTGTTACGGACACATTCCATAAGGATGTGATATATGTCGTGAATCACATTGCAATCAGGGCAATTAGGTGATGAGGTCTTGTTCATTAAAAACGCGTGTTTATTACATGGAATGTGTCCGGACCGAAGTTTTAGATCAGTAATAGTGTCTGTCCTATTGAGTGATACATTTTCTATCCATGTATTATGCATAGGCTGAGGCAGGATCATTCGGTACCAGATTCTTTTCTCGAACAATAGGTATAATATGTGTTTTGATATTTAACTATATGAGTATTAGTATTTCGTATTATTTTATTTTAATAATGTTTTTCTTTTCTCTCTTTATTGCACACTACCCTTATACAATAAAAAAACTGTATTGGTTTGTGTATAGGAACCTACCAGCTAAAACCCCGCGGTGGCCTTCATCGGCGCTTACGGAGCGATCCCGGGGTATTCTAAGGAGTGCTAGAATTGCTGCCGGAACCGCCCCTGCGCGGTGCTGCGTAGCAGCCCATCTCCATGGGAGGGCTAAGGAGCCCCCGCGCACCGAACAACGACAGCGAACGAGGCCTTACCACACGCGCTGCCGTCCATCTCGGGGTCGCACGATGCTCCGAAACTGGGAGTGCATCGATTCGGGCTGACAGCCCCCCGCTGCGAGCCCGCGACCCCCGATGTCCCCAATTAGTCGCCTCGTACGACAGGCAGGGGTTACCGTGGTGGAATTCAAACGCCTCCGTTCCACAGGGCGGGAGACGCCGGTCAGTCGTCCACCCGGCGCCTCCTACGTCTTCTCTGGCGGCGGGAGGGATCATTTCGTTCCCGATCCCTCTCGGCACTCTCCTTCTGCGAGATGACGCTCTCGCAGAAGTGGGCCACCGCACGCCAGGACCTCCGGCTGGCGACCATGGACGACACCACGGCCGGCAGAGAGAGGTCTCCTCCGACGACTGCTCTGAGAGCGCTGCGCTCTTCGTCCCAGGCTGGGCACTCCTCCAACGTGTGTTGGGCCGTGTCCTCGCGGCAGTTGCCACAATGGTGGCACACGGCAGACACCTCCTTTCCGATCCGACACAGTGTATAGGAACCTAGTATCTAGACTGTTATTTTTAAATAGATACGAACCAATAACAACTCATAATTTCAAGCTGCGACTTGTCTATGAGAGAGTTCAAGTAACACTGGTCGTTATGTAAAAATTACCAGCACGTCTCTCCGCCTTTGTTTATGGTAATTGAATAATTGGAAGTGACCATCGGCACTACAAAGTGTGGTTGCGCTTCGAGAAAACGATAAAGGAGTATTCATATTTTACGTTGCAGATATATTTTTTTTATACACGCAACAGTCAAACACATAGTTCAACCCTACACTTGGTTAAACCTGTACCGTAAGTATCAACAACTACGAGGGACTACGGTCCCACAACACCCAGACCCGAAACAAATACTAGTCTGTCACATATACATTTGTCTCGGTGCGGCAATCGAACCCACGGCTTCACGATTCACAGCTGCCACTCGCCAGCTGCGCCACGCCGGCTTTAGGAAACGACGATATGTTGAAAAATCAAAGAAAAAGTATATATCTATATTTTACTGCAGTAGATAATTGCCTTTTGCAAAGGCAAAGTAGATGGAAGAAGGCCTCGTGGACGCAACCCAATACGTTGGACTTCACAGTTTATTACGCCCTCCACGCCACCAGAGACAGGAAAGTATGGAAGAAGAACATACGTGAGTTGGTGATGCAGAAGGGAGGTGTTCCTCATTACTGAGGAACACGACGCAAGGAGGAGAGATAATTGTTGGTAGAGATGCAAGGATATTTTGAAAGTGACGCTATAACGACGTGTTTTCCTAGAGCTCTCCAGATTAATGGAACCTAGTTAAATAAATCAATTTTTCACTGTCTACACGGTTTTTAAAAAGCTGATTTCAACACACCGTATCATCACCATAAAACGTAGGTTCGACTACATGCGCTAGATCACATAATAAGTACATAGGATATGTACATATGAGATATTTATGAAAGCTTAATCCTACTAATATTATAAATGCGAATGTTTGGATGGATGGATGGATGTTACTCAATTACGCTATAACGGCAGGACGGATCTGGTTGAAATTTGGCACAGGGATAGATTATAGTCTGGAATAGTACATAGGCTACTTTTTATCCCGGAAAAATTTACAGTTCACGTGGGATAGTTTAGTTTTTCATAGAGCAAGCGATCGAAATGTTTTTTTTAAAAGTGGCAGTTTAGGGATCAGAAAATAGTATAGGCTACTTTTTATCCCGGAAAAATCACGCTTCCTATGGGATAGCAAAATATAGAAGGGTAAGAATAATAGCTTAAGATGCCTCCATGGAGTGTATACCTTTTCTTCCAAAAATAACCTCTACGCTAGCGGAGCCGCGGGCAACATCTAGTGTACCATAAGTTGCAGAAAGCGCGTACGATATTTTTGAATACTTAATTTTTTTACAGAAATGACGTCAACAGTCGAAACCTTTCAACATGAGGGACTCCAACAAATCAATTAAAAGCGCGTACTGGCTGCATTACGGATGCACTGCGCATAATTTGCCGCGCTCTTTCATACCGGCCGCCGCACGCGGGCCGCATAATGCCGATGCATTGCCTCTTTAAAGGGCCCGCAATTAAAAATAAAATGGAAAAGTTACGCGTTCAGGATGTGGGTCGTAAATTCGGTGTGTCTACTTGTATATTGTTATTGTATTTTATACAGGTGGGTATAAGTAAGTACTTATATTGAAAATATTTGTCGATTATGGATTCTTTGACTGTCTCGACCAGAGTTATGTGAAAGCTTAGTTTTTTTTATTCAAGTCACAGTTCAAAACTGCTTTTTTATGTTACGGTAAGTATAATATTTTTACACCAAAGCCCATGCATTGTAGCGCATGCTCCATAGAGGTTAGAACCGGCTTCATTATTTTCGAGTAAAAGTAAAATTTAATTAGTATAATATTTTTATGAAGATATTATACGTCTTTTTCATAGGTTCTTGGGTGAAATTTAAATAGTAAACGACTTTTTAAGTATTTCCGATTCAAAACAAAACACAACCAATTAGTATTCATCCGCACTTTCACACTAACCCACCGCTGATTTTTGTAAAGAAAGTTTTATTATCTTTTTATTGCTGTCTTGAAAATAAAACATATTTTGGGTGCACGTGCGACATTAAAATATCATTAAACACGTGTCATCTAGGCAGTTTAGTTTTATGTTCTTTTGTCTTGTTTAAAATTATAACTCATGAATACTAGTAAAAGTCAGTAGCAGGTGCGCGTGTCTCAAAGGACTAAAAGGCGGAGAGGAAATCCGACCGGAAAGTACATCTTTATAGCTGGTATATCGAAAATATGTTTTTAACGGTAGCCGTATTTTTGCTATATTTGACCACAGTCTTAACAATTAGATCAATGCTGTGTAAAAATTAAGAGTATGAAGAAAATATGGATCATTATTATAGACAACTGTCAGTATTAAGCCTTCTGCATTCTGCTTTTTTACGTTGGTCAAATCTACATTTTTTTTATTCTGGCACGGCAAAGTGATTATTAGGTGGGCATTATTTAATGTGTTATAAAAACTAACTAAAATACTGTCATTCAGGGACCTGAATTGAAGGACGTTGCGTCGTTGATGGCAGCTAAAATTTTGCCGACCAAAGGTGATTGCATAATTAATATAGATTCCAGAGCACAATTTACCGAATTGAGCCACTATGGCGGAGTTTTTATCATATGTAAAATGTACAGAATTAATACTCATAACGGTAGGCAGCGGCTTTGCTCTGCCCTGGCATTGTAGAAGTCTATATATTCTATATAATATATTAGTCATTTCCGGACATAAAGCCGAGTTTAATGATCGTTTAATGTAAATAAAGGAATTTCTTGTACCAGGTTTGTTCAGATTGTTTTTTCCTCTTGACTGCCTTGGTGGCGCAGTTGTAATTGCGCATGCGTTACGACTGCTGTGCTGAGGTCTCGGGTTCGTACCCGGGGTCGTGTAAGTGATATTGTAAGTTTTTCTATATAGAAATTCTCCGTATTATCCCGGAGTCTGGAATCTGTGCCCGGTATGGCGCTGGTCCGCCCCCTATCACATTATGGGACCGAAAAACGGTGAAAAGTGGGTGTACTGGTTAAACCTCTGCCTACCCCTTCGGAGATTACAGGCGTGAGTGTATATGTATGTTTTTTCCTCTTGATGAATGATGATATAATTTTCACAAAACTAGCAATTCATTAAATCCTTTACGACGTGATTGGTCCAGCTAGACTCCGCCTTCATCAGGCCGTGCTGGTCGTTAAAAGCCATTAAGGTGCGTGGTCACTGATGCTGCGCACGCCAGCCGTGGTGTCAACCGACACATTGTCCTTGCTACAATATATCGTAATTGATTTTATAAAGCCACATCGGTCGAGTTCCTTCACGGGCTGGTACCGTCAGAAAAAGAATTTAGGTATTTTTATATTGTTTTAAAATGATAATAATGCTATAGACAAACTTAACTAAGTGGATGAGACTGGAAATGTACAGGGACTTTGCTGCGTTTAATTAATTAGTTTCCAAAAACACAAATTTTAGTTTTAAAGCAATATTCTACAATACACATAATTAATAGCATTCTTCTTCACTTGTACTATTCCCACATGGATTTGGCCCTACTCAATTTTTATAAGTAACCACAGTTCCTTGGTAAGAGGTACTAACGCTGCTCAGAGAAAATTGTCTAAAAAGTTTTTGTTTATACTCAATAGATTTTTCTGTCCCTACGCGGTGTAGCGGGTGCCAGCGTCCGGTGCCTTCGGTCCAACAGTTAACAAATCTCTTTATTATGATAATGGGAAACCACGCTCATTGTTTTGGATAAAACGGAAATTATTGACTTTAAATTAAAAGAATTATTGATTAGTAACACATAACTACTTGTACATCCTACTGGCATTTATTCCAGCAATGGCATCATCTCTGAATTGATTCTTTACGAGTCTTTAATCACTGCTGCACTTTTGTGAAATGTGACAGCTAATCCTACTATTATTATAAATGTGAAAGTTTGTATGTCTGGACTTTTTTAACAGATATTGATAAAAAAAATCACACAGGTAGTTTATTAGCTGTATTAATACGTAGGATATGTTTTATCCCAGAAAAATATTAGGTTCTTTATAAATTCACTACTAGGCAGATATAGAAGGATACATACATACATATACACTCACGCCAGTAATCCCCGAAGGGGTAGGCAGAGGTGTAACCAGTACACCCACTTTTCGCCGAATTTCGGTCCCATAATGTGATAGGGGGCGAGCCTATCGCCACACCGGGCACCATTCCAGACTCCGGGTTAATACTGAGTATTTCTAGGTAGAAAAACCCAATATCACTTTACCCGACCCGGGGATCGAACCCGAAACCTCAGCACAGCAATCGTAACACATGCGCAATTACAACTGCGCCACCGAGGCAGTCATATAGAAGGATGTAATGAATTAAGAAGCCTCCGTGGATTGTATACCCTTTCTTTCCTAAATAAATACCACGTGAGCAGAGCCACGGGCTAGTCTGATATAAAAAAGTTAGTTTTGGTTGATTAGTTATGAAGCGACAATAACAAAAATTTGGTTTTCGGAGTAGCGGTATACAAAATGTAGAAGCATTTAAAAAATTGGTGATCAAAAATATATCAGTTCATCATCATCCGCTTCAAATCCACCATCAACAAATAACAGATAATAAAATTGCCTTTATTCATAAAGTATTAATACAATCTAAAATTCAACATTAAATATTGATATCCAGATACATAAGAAAAGAAGTGTACAGCCATATTTGTAATCTATGCCACATGCAAGACAAGGAAATCCTGCGTCAATAAAAATACTAATTGTCTATACCGGTGACCTAACTACAGGACGAACCGTTCCCAAACAATAATAAACGCAAACCATCCAAAACTGTATAAATGCTAATCAATATTAAATTAATTGAGCAATCAATGGCCATTGTTATGACGGATTGGTGCATAGTCCATAGACAACGACAATAAAGGCGCGAAACCGTCCAGTATGGCGGAACAATTACGAATCGAATGCGCACCGAATACAATCGAGGTACGATTGTATGCAAAACAAAACATTGTGTGCTGTAGTTGATTGATTAGCATGTAAGGCTCTCAAACTTTGAATAACATTATTGCCTGTTCTCTGATAATATTTATCAATCCACTGGACAGTGGTTAGTCAGCTTAGCAATTTGGCGCTTGCTTCCGTGTCTATATAGTTTTTTTTATCCTGTCCCGGTAAATGACCACACTGCACCTGATGGTAAGCATAGTGCCGTCCAATTAGAGTATCGAGTAGCGAGAGACAATCTATCCCCCGCTACTCAACACAATCATGCCGGCCTGCTTCTTTACGCTACGCCATGGGCAAGACGGACCGCTACTTCGGTCGAGGGTTTAGTTTGGTAGGTTGGGTCGAAATAACCTCCGTGGCGCAGTGAGCGAGTGGCTCTCATTGACGCTGTGTTCGATTCCCGCACAGGGACTAATGATTGACTAAAAATTATTTCGGGTTTGGCTGTTGACCGAAAATCACTCTTAGTTACCTATACCTACGATATAAGATAATCTTCTTGTGATTTCAGGGCTAAGTGTGTGATTATGGTGTGTATTTATTTATAATAGTTTTATCTTGCCAAAGTGTATGAAATACAAACTAAACTAATTGGATGGTTGAATTTCCATTCTGCAAAAGTTCAAAAACCTATTCGTAATGTATGTCAGGCACCACTGATAAGTACCTGCATAAATACGTAGTGAAATCCATTACAATATTCTTACAGCACTTATTGTGTAACTAATACAAGGAGACATAGCGGCGCAATGTGTAGTGCATAGTCGCACTCAAAGGGCTGGAAAACTTTGAAAACCGTCAGCGGCCAATCGATTGCATTAAACTAACGTTCGATTTCAAGAAAATATTTTACGATTTAAGGATATTGGTTTTTTGTTCCATTTAGTACCATATATACTTTGACAGGATGCGGAGCAAAAAATGTGCTACGTCTCCCATTATAATTAAATGATCATTATTTCTAAGGAATCCATTTTATAGATTTGAATACGAATGAATGAGGAAAATTAAAACTGTTTGTGCTAACGACTACAGACAGCAGACGATGTCGAGCTTTGATGCTTCACTTTATTTATTTATTTACAGCATGGAAAACTTACAGCTAATAGTTACATAAAAAATAGCATCAATTTAAGTGACAAAAAGCCAATAACAAGTTCTCACTTATAGAAGTAAAATAGGTTATTTGAGTATGAGCAAAATTCTTTAGACAAAAAATGTATAAAATAATTACAAAAAAAGTCAATAAACGAACATAACTAAAAATAACGCATACATAACAAAAGAAAACAAACTATTTAACGAAAGAAGTCAAGGCTTAAGCACCTCTTCGCCACGGACACACTTGTTATAAAGGGATCTAGATTATTATGTTTACATAATATACTTATTATTGTAAGATCTGCTTTATGTCTGAGAAGAAGATAAGTAGTTCCTAGACTTGTTAGTCTAGCAACTATGAACTAGGAACTATGTTCCTAGACTTGTTATGTTGTAACCTAACACCAATAATTATAAAATCGTTAAGTAGGTATATTATATACGAATACGATTGCCACGTCGGCGCAGTTGTAATTGCGTACGCTGTGCAACGGCTGTGCTGAGATCTTGGGTTCGGTGGTCGATTCCTTTTTTACCTTAAAAGTGACATTTAAATGAAGTTTCTTCTTTCCGATTTTCCTTTTATCCCTTATCTCTCTTTTGTTACCTATGTACAGTACAGCTTAGCGGCGCAGTGGATGTATAGTATTCTCGTAAAAACAAATCTTTGCCCAAAATTATATGCCTATGAACAAAACCATTATGCCGAAGTATTCAAAGCTGACTTCGCGTCCACCGCCAGACGCTGGTAGCATATCGATGGTTTGCGGGCTATTTGGATATTGAGTTATATACATATCCGGCATCAGCGAATTTGTCTGCATATTTTGAGCCTTGTTTCAAAATATCGCAAAAAATAGCTTAAATCAAATAGACCGCCAACCGTTGATATGTGGATGTCGTACAAAAAGCGCCCGTAACGCTATGAGTTGATTTATAAATTTACTAACATAGTGCATAATAAAAACGCATAGGTGTGACATCATTGACGCTCGTGATGAAACCATTTGTAGTCTGCTTTAAATTGTTTACCATAGGGTTGCTAACCCCGAATTACTAAAACTAAGTTACGAAGTTGGACAAACCAGGACTATACAGTTGAAAAACAGGACGCGTTATTGTTTTAAACACTCGCGAGCCGTGAGGCCGCCCGTAAAGAAAGGATTGCAAAAGTGACGCACGAATTTTAAAATGCAGGACCTTATTAGGGCGCTAAAACTATCCAGGACAGACACAGATAGACATTCTAAAAAACAATTTTCAATCCACAAATATAAATTCATATCCAATAACAGAAGGTACCCTAATCGTTTAAACAGTATTCTGTAGAATTATTTACAAATTTGGTAATCTTTAGCACGTTCTAATTTTAATTAGCTGATGACAATGAGCTGACAATACATCTATAACAATACAATACCATCAATTCGGTAGAAACAAGTCCCGGCACGTGATATGATTATCTGAACAGCTGGTACAGCGAGCGCTATCAAAAATATTCTAGATTCTAATTTGCGATTCTGTTGTATGACACTTGTTTAAATTCTATCAAAAGTTTTATTAGTATTGCGTCTATTAATGTCTTACAAAGAGACCTCATCCTTAAGTATCTACTCAGAATTGTGTCAAAGATATTTGTTGTTAAGACCAGAGATGTTTTAAATAAACGCATTCTTGCCAATTTGCAAAAGGGTTTGCCATTTTACTAGTATTTTTTATCCTGGCACGGCCACGTGACCACACTGCACCTGGTGGTAAGCGCAGTGCCGTCCAATTAGAGTATCGAGTAGCGAGAGGCAATCTATCCCCCGCTACTCAACAATCATGCTGGCCTGCTTCATATATTTTATTTTCCTAACTTAATGACTGTTTCCATCATTTTGTTGATCTCTTTCTGTTGTTAAATTAAGACTTAAAATACCTAGGCACCCAAATATACTAAATATTTTCTAAATCTTATATACAATGCAATTAAAATACATATAATTAAGCACGTGACTCATAAGTTTTAATTTCATCATCATATCGTTTAGAAGCGGTTAGCAGTAATAGCTCGGACAGTTTCCGACCAGGCGCGTGTATTGAATCATAACTAACCAAAATTGTTCCCTAAGCATGACGTAGTGGAACAAATATGCAGGGAAGAGTAATGAATGACCTATTGTTTTATTAGTCCTAGGTTCGAATTCTTTTTAGGTTAGAGAATCAAAATATTTTATGCGCGGATCGTACCAGAACCAGTTCACAGCTTGCATCCCCATGATTATAATAACCAGCCCTATATGGATTGTCCCACAGCTGGGCACGGGCCTACTCTACTAATGAGAGGGGTTGAGTCCACCACGCTGGCCTAATGTGGGTTGGTATCCCCATTATTACAAAGTACATAGTTTTCAAAAAAGTAAGCGAGTTGGCATTTGCTAGTATGAAAATGGTGATTTTAGAATGATTTCCCGTACTGATTATTTCTGTCTTAAAATGCAGTCTGCAGTGTAGAGAATTCTGTTTTCATTTTAGAGATTAATCACACCTAGCCTATCTGTAACACTGATGGTGTCAGTTGGTGGCTTGGCTTTTATCCTACATAACGGATGGTGTGTAGGTAAAAGCAGTTTAATTACAATCATAGATACCTTAACAGAGGATCTACATAGTTTTTTAATATTTGTATCACTTGCCACAGGTGGCTGTGGACAGAAACTGGCATTGCCTGTAGATTAAAATCGTTTTATAGCATTAACCCGCAATAGAGGAACATGCAAGTGTGTCGCGTTCCGGGATCAGCGTACATCCGGTTTTTGTCGTGGGTCTAGAGTTGGGGTACGATGTTTGACCGTTTTGCGGCCTTCTGAGTACTCTGACACTAGACCCTCGACCGCTTCTTCACCTTCTTGCCCATGGCGTAGTGTAAAGAAGTAGGCTGGTATGATTGTGTAGCGGGGGATAGATTGTCTCTCGCTACTCGATACTCTAATTGGACTGCGCTTACCATCAGGTGCAGTGTGGTCACTCTGCCGTGCTAGAATAAAAAAGCATAATTTAACAATTAAACAAAGTAGGACATCCGCTGACGCAACTATACCAACAAAGAAAGAACGTGACTGACGTTATTCCATATCATTTTCCTTAGTGATTGCCTTTTATACTACATTTATCGAGAAACAATAAATCAACCGTCAAATTATCGCCGTGAACGGCCTAAAAATAATGATAATTATATTGTATGCATAGGCTTGTAAGTGCAACTGTAAATAAATGCTAAGGTCCTGTTACTTCTTGACCTTTATGATAGATTTTGTTTTCTTGATTTCTATTAATCTTGGCGTAGTGTGAGGAAGCAGGCCGGCATGATTGTGTTGTGTAGCGAAGGATAGATTGTCTCTCTCTACTCCAATTGGACGGCACTGCTCTTACCATCAGGTTCAGTGTGGTCACTTTGCCGTGCCAGAAAAGAAAAAACTATTGCACAGTTGTCCGCAACGAGGAATAACCGTTAGACCCTTATACCTTGCGGTATCATATTTTGTTTTAATTGATATATTTATAATTTACAGTCGTATTTGCTAATGTATTTTCAATCTAGTTCAAAGCGAAGCAGTTCTCAAATCATTTTTACTTATTGTTTGAATTATTTTTTTTTTTTATTTATACACTTCATATACATACATTGTATATAGGCGGACTTAATGCCAGAAGGCATTCTCTACCAGTCAACCTTAAGGTGGTGCAGAGATGAACAAGGTAGGTGCATAAAGATATAGGAGAAGGGGACGCAAAAAAAAACTATGATATAAATATAGATGTACATATATAAACATATAGGCATACATACTGACTACATATTACTATTATATTATAAATACATAAGATACGTATAAAATATAAATATAGTAAATACATATTATATACAAATTATAATTTATATCTCACTGAAGTGATTCTGCTACTCCATTCAGCAGTAGTTGACGAACTCTAAACTTGAAAGCCGACCGGTTGGTGCACGACCTGATTTCGAGAGAATTACTACTCGATATATCCGCCAAATGCAGGCTGATTTTAATAATGTTTCTTACATTTGATAAGGTTAACGTAGAGGGTGATACAAATAGTGGAGATGATGAGACGAGCAAAAATAGGATAATCTCCTTTATGACTGCCTCGGTGTCGCAGTTGTAATTGCGCATTCTTTACGACTGCTGTGCTGAGGTCTCTGGTTCGATCTCCGGGTCTGGTTAAATGATATTCGATTTTTATATTTAGAAATACTCAGTATCAGCCTGCAGTCTGGAAATGTGCCCACTATGGCGATAGGCTCGCCCCCTATCACATTATGCGACCGTAATAAATTCGGTGAAAAGTGGCTGTAATGGTTATACCTCTGCCTACCCCTTCGGGGATTACAGCGTGAGTGTGTATAATCGGTATTTCAAGTTTTTATGTTTTTTTTATATGATTTCCTTAGTTTATAATTTTCATTGAAAAGCGGTGGTGGAATAAATTTTTCTATTTATGCAGTATTACGTAACACTTTTAACAGCCATTTTATAAACTCTATCAGCAATAATATAGTGTGAACACATTCGTTTTGACTATGAATGAATTCCCAATCTGTTGAGCGTGACTTGGCGGGAAAAAAAACAATGACCGACGTTCCATAGACAATCGCCAAATTTCCAAACAAACGCACCATAGTTATGATATTATCTTTGAAAAAAATATACACTAGTTAGCGTATGCTAGTATGCTTGTGTTTATTTAGTATAGTGGTTCATAGTGATCTTTGCTCAAAGTAGAGTTTAAAATTTGATATTTTTTGTCCCTTGCAAAGTTGCACAGGATAGATAGGTTTATTTTCTAAAACAAATTACATAGTGTGATGCACTCTTTATTTGTACGTACATTAGCTGTATCTAGACGTACCATAATACCGAACACGATAAGTCAAAAATATTCGAATCGGGAAACCAGCATTGTTCATTTCTTACAAATGCTGTTTCTCGGATTTGAAAATTGAAAACTTTTCGTGCTCGGTACCTTATCAATGATACGTGTACCGTCTACGAACATCTACTATATAAGAGTGTCAGAGCAAAAGGTGAAAAGTTGTTCCCGAGGCGTAGTATCTCTGTAGTCGTCTTTAGTATTACCTAAGTTTCTATGGTATGAAACGCAGTTACACCTTCGGTTATATCATTGATCGCACGAAAAGTATAGCAAAATTCTTACTCCAAAACAATTTTCTTAAGTACAACTCCGGTTGAGTTACTGAAAATATTATTATTTTATATATTAATCTGTCCTATTGCGCCTTTCCGTAGATATGGAACAGCCAACGCAAGTGCAAAATTTGTTGTTATAAATAATAAACTCGAAAGAAATTTAATCATTAAAAAAGGTTTTTAATTCATAAAAAGTACACCGACTTCAATAAAAAACAAATTATGCGTCACTATAAAATTAGTTTTTCCTTGATTTCTCTGAGATCCCATCATCAGATCCTGACTTGGTGCCAATGGGACCACCTGGGAAGTATACCCTTTTAAACAAAAAAAGAATTTTTCGAATCGGTCCAGGCGTCTTCGAGTAATCGGGTAACATACATAAAAAAAAGATTCCGACGAATTGTTAACCTTCTCCTTTTTGAAGTCGGTTAAAAATGTACAGTGACGTTTACATAAAAGGTTATTATGCATTTTTAAATATAAATGTATACATTGATTAATGATTAAAAATATTATTATTTTTACAGACAGGACATTCAGGCTATTTAGTTGTACATAATAGAATTGAAAGTGACAAAACAATATGTAAATAACATTATTTAGTAGTTGTTTCGCCTCGTCATCGAACCAATTTGGTGCGGGAACCGCCGCCATGTCCGCTTATTGATTGTTCTAGAATAAAGAATGAATGTAGTCGCCTTTCTATTCCACATGAAGCATATATGACATTAACATTTAACTAGAAAATTTTATATCAAAATAAATACTTAAGAATCGCTAATTTGATAGGATTTCATTACTTACGAAATTTAAAAAACTTTACAAATACTCTAGCCAAAATTTTATTATTGACAGCACATTTGAATACTTAGAATACCTTTGCCGATATCTGTCAAATCCTATTAACAATTTAGTGATGTAAATATACTACGTGTAACGGGAATAACGCACATCCTCAGACACCCCAATTTAAAAATATTATTACCATCATAATTCATGTATTGATACTGCGATGAATATAAATATTGTTTTTATGAAATTAGTTGTACAAATTTTCGACATAAAGTTCGTAATTTTAATTATTTGATTTTTTAAAGTGTTCGTTTATTATTGCATTTAGTAAAGCCTTTATCGCATCGATTTACGTTTCAGTTTCGTTTGTCTTGAATGTTGAATTAAATGGTGACTATTATTTAGTCTTAATTATTTTTGGAAAACAATATCGTCTATTAAAAAATTGTTGATATCGATTCAGTCGCTTATTCTGAACAAACTACTTTCAGAGTGTGCGTTAATCATGTTACATGTTGTATACGAAAAAAAATTTGGAGCTACTAGATGGTGGATCTCTCCTATACAAGAGTCCCTCTGGTAATATGTCATGTGTCACCACTTTGTCTTATCACTGGTATGTTTTATTTAATTTAAAGAAATTATTATTTGTAATATTTTTTTTATAGGTCATAAAATATGTTTTTTAATGTGTGGGTCTTTTGACACAACATTTGGAAATAAAAGTTAAAAAGAGATGAAATATATTTATTTATTTACAGCATGGAAAACTTACAGCTAATAGTTACATAAAAAATAGCATCAATTTAAGTGACAAAAAGCCAATAACAAGTTCTCACTTATAGAAGTAAATTAGGTTATTTGAGTGTGAGCAAAACTCTTTAGACAAAAAATATATAAAATAATTACAAAAAAAAAGTCAATAAACGAACAAAACATCGCTGTCTTAAAATGGGTAGGTACTTTTCAACACTCAAAAACATCTTTAAAAATAAACAACGCTTCCGTATTTCTTATAATCCAGCGAAATTAAGTTGCACGTAATTGGTTCTACTATCCATTCGCATCCTACACCCAAAAGTCATACATACTCTTGACCCCACGCGAAGACAAGAGTTTTGTGTCGTGGTTATCAGGAACTGAAAAAGATTTACAGTCTCACAACTCCTAAAACCCAAAACCAATATTTGTGGATCAAACAAAACATTTGTCTGACGGGGATCAAACCCGCACTCATTTGTTTTATAGGCGGCTATTACTGTACGCCAAAATGAGAAATATTGTATTCCAATTTGATATGCCGTTAAGTAATTACTTGATATTATAAATAAACTATATATAAGTATACAATCCAAGGAGTTGTCTTCTGCACTGAGGCACTTGTAGCGATTGTCCAGCCTCTCAGGTGTTGTGCCTGAATCTTGAGATTGCATCTAAAGAATACCCCATAAGTTTAACCTCACTTTGCCCCTTTTAGGGATGATTTTTCAAAAACGTTGAAACACGTATTTCTTTATTTCCTACCAAAAGACTAAATATGAATTTACAGATCCCTAAGTCGAGGAATTATGGATTTCCCATACAAATTTTGAACTCCTAGAAAAAAAGATAGCCTATGTCCTTCTCCATTACATAATCTATTCCCTTACCAAATTTCATTACAATCCGTTCAGCCGTTTAGTCGTGAAGAGGTAACAAACAAACAAACAAACAAACAGAGTTACTTTCGCATTTATAGTATTAGTATGGATTATCAACACCCAATAGTCACACACATAGCCCCGACCCCACACTAAGATACGAGTCTTATGTTGTGGGTATCAGGGACCACGAGAGACTTTCGGTCTCACAACACCCAGACCCCGGACACAAATATCTGTCTGTCACACAAACATTTGTCCCGGTGTGGGAATCGAACCCACGGCCTCTCGTTTCACAGCCGGCTACTCGCCAACTGCACCACGAAGCCTTATAAGATTTAATATTTTAATTCTCGGTATGACAAACAGTTCAATACCATGCAGTGCTTTATTCAAGGTTTTTTTTTTATTTTATTTTATTTCACATAAATACAATTGAACAATCACAACTATAACAATACAATTAGAGAGTACAGATCAAGATTATGCAAAACGTTTTGTTGAACACGCGGTATCCAAAAAAGATTTAACTTGAGTATGGACACCGATTGCTCACATCAAGAAAAATATGGTCATAAAAATGATTCTTGTTTATTTGTTGTGTATATATAGTAGCGTTTGGTGTGTGTGAAATATTTTAATATAATTTGAAAAGAAAACTAACAAAACGGAACTTGATAATATGTGTAGATATAGGTGTAAGTGTCTGTGCGGTAGTGGGAATGTAAGAAAAATATGAATGTGTAAAGGTATGAATCTGCTAAATTAAAATTTACTAATTATAGGTATAGTTGTCATTATGGGCTCGACACGTCATTCGAAAAGCTTAATTCACCCAAAAGCAGTCACAAAATATTCTACAAACAACAACCGCTCTATAGTTCTGTTCTCGATCTGCATTTTGAAATTGAAACTGTCTGAGGCGTTCACAATAATGATGGTATCATTGGCCGTTTAGCATAGTACACGCTGAGTTTGGCAACGGCGGGGGTTAAAACACTCAGCGTTTGTTGTAGATTCGCTGCGACCAAATTAGTATATAAAATGTATTTCTTCACTTCGAAAGATAGCACATTGTGTACCTAAACTAATTCGACCTATTATATATAACTCATTAGTAAAGTCGCATCTTGAATACCTGATTGAAATCTGGGGATCCGCCGCATTGTCTAACTTAAATCCGTTACAGAGAACACAAAACAAAATTATTAAAGTCTTATATCAGTATCCCTTTCATACGCCAACCAAACAAATTTACGAAAAAACCAAACTATTTAACTTAAATCAATTGTACAAATATAACACATGCATTTTAATTAAGAAAATTACTACCAATACCATTAGATCTAACATACAACTAAACACCCGAAATACTAAACATTATCTTCGAAACAAGAACCAACTTGAAGTAATTAGGCCAAGGACTAATTATGGAAAGAAGACAATTCTGTTTGAGGGAGCACAACTGTTTAACAAGCTACCGAACAATGTAAAAAACAGTGAGAGTGTCAATAGTTTTAAAAGTAAGCTAAAATTACATATTGGTACAACGAGCACCAGAGACTAATTTATTGTATTCAATTTCTTATGTATCTCATTATAAGTGAAATGTAAATTTCTTATGGGAATAAAGTTCTTTAAACCTAAACCTATTTTAGAGTAGATTTTTTTTTTATCTTAGCTCGGCAAAGTGACTACACTGCACCTGATGGTAACCGCGGTGCCGTTTAATTAGAGTATCGAGTAGCGAGAGACAATTTATACCCCGCTACTCAACACTATCATGCTGACCTGTTTCGAGGGTCTAGTGTCAGAGTATCAGAAGGCCGCAGAACAGCCAAACATCGTACCCCAACTCAATACCCCCAACAAAAACCGGATGTACACTGGCTGATCCCGGAACGCGACACACTTGCGTGTGCCACTATGGCGGCTTTTACACCCTGGGTCCGGTGGTCGCTATCCGGGTGGATATAAATATCCTACCACCAGCACCACCAGTACCAAAGCACATACGTAACCTCACCAGATTAGTTGATCTCTTGCCACCGTAAGAGATCTCCAGCGCCAATGAATACCTCCGTACGGTACGAATATACCTGGTTCTGGGGAAAATAATCTTTACAATCACAACCCACCGTAAATAATAATGCCATATTTTTTTTCTCTTTTCCAGACCATGGCACATCCATACAGCCTAGCCATTGATGACACTAACCACAGACCCTGTTTTAAAGACTATTAAACATTAGAGTACTCTAAATTATTTCCACTTCTGATATAAATTTTGTTTACAGGCACACATGCTCTACCTTCCTGTCTATGAGGACACCTGCAAACCGAAGAGATTTTTAAAAATAATCGCGCAATTATGTAAAGTTTATCAACCCGCATTAGGCAAGACCAATTCTTAACCCCGCTCATTAATAGACCAATGACCAGTAGTAGAGTGTATACACAGGGCTGATTTATTATTATTTAATGATAAATATTAGTGGAGCTCTAAGTAAGCTCAATTTTATAATAAAGCGGTCAAGAAAGTAATCCTCATTTAATCTTATTACATATTGTCTGAACTTTATTTGCTTACAAAACGTACACTTACAAACGGCAATATCGTGATGAAAAGAAAACATTTAAACCTGAAATGAAATAATGAAGTTAAGGCTGCTCAAGCATATTAAAAAAACACTACGATTTTTAAACGATAGGTAGTTATTACGTGTAAACTATAATCAGCTGCATAATTTGCATGCAGAATAGCTATTTTTGATCGGTATCTGATGCTATTATGTTTCTTATTAGAGTATAGTATTGCATTTAAAATTGTTCTATGACACAGTACACATCAGGAAGTTATAAAATGAGTAGGTATATTTATTGACACAAAGGCCGCTACACTCTACAGTGTATAAATCTTATATCAATAGGAGTTGCGTCCATATTATTTCTCATAAAGATTTTTTTATTACAAATTCTGTAGCCCTTTAGACTGTTATATATATAACTACTATAATGTATAATTACTTTAGTACATCTAGTTGAAATCTTAATATATAAAAACTACGCGTTACTATTGTATTCGTAGCACTCAACCGATTTCAGTGAAATTTTGTGAATGTGTACCTACAGTTGGGTCTAGTATGAATGATAGGATAGTTTTGGACCCTATAGGTGGCGCTCTTGTTGTGATAGAATTTATTGTAACGTCGCTGTCACTCGACGACGCGACGCCGCGCTGCGGCCGTGTTCAATATCTAGTAATTATATAATAATAAAAAAATAAATAGCACCCAACGGTCAAACACATAGCTCCGACCCCACACTAAGATACGAGTCTTGTGTTGTGGGTGTCAGGGACTACGAGAGACTTTCGGTCTCACAACACCCAGACCCCAGACACAAATATCTGTCTGTCACACAAACATTTGTCCCGGTGTGGGAATCGAACCCACGGCTCCTCGTTTCATAGCCCGCTACTCGCCTACTGCGCCACGGAGACTGTGTATAAAAGTTACATTGGATGAGCATATATTTTTGTATGTATGTGTTGAGCGTATTCGATTTTTAATTAATAAATAAATCATACTGAACCATAAAAATAGTTAATATTTTTACCGGTTAATCATGTATACATCTTTTTAAAATAAGAAGGTTCACAATAAATCGCGCATTTTTAACGTTTTTAGAAGCTTTTATTTAACTTGCAATGTTTGTATGTTTATTATTTATTTATTATTAAGGACCTCCAACGAAGGTTACACGTATATAAAAGAAAATGTGTTACATTTTATATTTATATAGTAGCTTTGTGACGTGCTCCTTCAATTACAGGAGACCACAGCATACAAATTTACAATTTAAATGTTCGTTTAGTTTTTTGCAACTGAATTTTGAACCTGTTTTTGTGCGCCAAATGGGCTGAAATTTAATATTCATGCATAAACCTGATGACAATGCAATATTATGGTGAACTGGAGCTGATGCTGCTACCGGGGCAACCTGCAGGCCATCCAACTCCTCAATAAACGACGGTGGGGTCCAGCTGAAAATCAGTGATATCTTTCAACAGCGTATACTGAGCTGGTACCCCTTCCACCGCACATATTGCAGGGAACTGGGGTTTTGTAAATTTCATACGTAATTTATTTTGTTTCTGTATTTATGTTTATTGGATAAATAAATGGTTTATTTAATTTAATAGCTTACAACAGCCATATCGTGTTTAGATGTCTTGAAAAGTACTTTTATATTTATGACACTAGGTGTAACAGGGTCTGATGATGGAGCCGGAGTGTCGTCACTAGTACTCAGCAGTAATTTATTGAAACCCGCTCCCGTGTTTAGGCTCTTTAGATTCGTAATATGGGGATTTGTTTGGCTTCATGTTATGACTTATGTATTAGGTGTCCGACCAGAATAACTTCGCAAATTGAACTTCAAACAATTTGAAATGTTGGGAATTGGTATTTATAAATCTGAAATTTAAATTTTTTTAGTTCATGACATTAGAAAAATATTTGGAACATTTTCAATATATAATTAACAAGTTGTTAATTATATATTGAATTTATATATCTCCACCCGCGTGGAGATTATTTTCGGGAGCAGTTTCTTGCAATTAAAATAGCCTATATTAATCAGTGATAATGTAGCATTCAAATGGTGTAAGAATTTTAAAAATCGCTACAGTACTTTTTGAGCCAATTCGTTACAAACATATTTACATACAAATCTTTCCTCTTTATAATAGTATACAAACGACCATGCAACAATGACGCATTAAATGGAATGAACGACTAAGAACAGACAGTAGCTCAAAATCGTACAAGTTTGAACGTAAAATTGCATTGTTGTTAAAAATCGAATGTTACCTAATAAAAAAGACGCTCATTTCATTGATCAAGAAGTAAGTTCACTTATCTGATCTATAAATAAATAAACACAATCACTCACATAGTTCTGACCCTACACTAGGTAAAACCTGTACCGTGGGTATCAACAACTATGAAGGACTACGGTGAGTGTTGTCATCCAGAGCCGAAACAACTATGTGTCTGTGACCCAAAAAAAATGTCTCGTTGCGGGATTTGAGCCCACGGCCTCTGGTTTCAGAGCCGACAACTCGCCCGCTGCGCACGGAGGCTGTCATGTCATACCAATATCTCATTATTTTGTCACAACAAAGAAATTTGACTGCCTTGGTGGCGCAGTTGTAATTGCGCATGCGTTACAACCGCTGTGCTGAGGTCTCAGGTTCGATCCCCGGGTCGGGTAAAGTGATATTGGGTTTTTCTATCTAGAAATTCTCAGTATTAGCTCGGAGTCTGGAACCTGTGCCCGGTATGGCGATAGGCTCGTCCCCTATCACATTATGGGAACGAAATTCGGCGAAAAGTGGGTGTACTGGTTACACCTCTGCCTACCCCTTCGGGGATTATAGGCGTGAGTGTATATGTATGTACAAAGAAATTTAATAATATAAAAAAAGAATATAAATAAAATATATAACGACGAACGACTATACAAATAAATTAAATTTGACTGGTTATTAGTTACATACTTATTATATATTATAATTGCATAAACGTGTCCTTTTAAAATTATTAAGAGTAACTACATAAATGTACATATTTTTTTTTTTAATTCTCTACACTTACTGATAGGTAGTAATCCGTCATAAATCTACGATAACTAGCTTCCTATTCCTATAATATACATCATCTTGTCACTAGAAAAGGCAATGATCTTCAGTCGTAACTAAGTTTCATCTCGATTTATGATCGGAGAATGAGGCACTAAAATAGCTTGACCATTTAAAAGTCGTAAAATTCGCCTATAAAATGTCAACAAACTTCACCACCACATCAGCAACACTAGTGAATTTAAATAAAACTTATTTATACTATTACTCAACATAATAATTGGAATGAATATGCTTTAACTTTTTATGTGAATTTTGTTGTATCAATTTTGGATAATTGTGTAAAATTATCGTAATAATATTATAATAAAACACATTGGACCTCTTGTATCCGTTAGTAGAACTATGTATAAATTTAGAATTGTAGCAGCGCCATCTGTTATACAGTAGTAATTTACAAGGTCACATGTAAGTACCCATAGACAAATACATAAATCATTTGTATAGTATCATTAAATTAAATTGTTATCGTTATATCAGAAACCCAATAATGGTAATGTTAGATAAATTTTGCCGCATAATAATGACATTAGAAAAGTGCGTTCGAAAACTCGTAGTTCTATAAAATAAAGAATTAAGATTTTTATATTAAGTTTATATTTCTTTGACAACAATTTCGCGTTTTCCTGAACTACTTTCTCAACAATGTGTTTTTGTTCTAATACATAGTTACATTGTATATTGTTGTTCGTTGTACAATATACAAAAATAAATTAAATAAACTAAAAATTTATGAATCCACTTTTGATGTTTTGAAGTGAAAACTTCTTTACTCTTTATACGCGTTGAGCATATTTGGAAAATATATAGGATTGGCGTCACCGACATGCTATACTTCGTCCAACCGTTTATTTACTATTGACTTTATATTTCATCTGATGGTTAGTGACCTCCAGCACGCATCAACAGTTAGATTATTTACCCACTAAAGGAATTGATACCTTATCGGTCTCAATAGAAAATAAATGTAGATTAGAAAGAGGTAAAACTGAAAACAGTCCGAAACCATTCAGGCGAATGAAACTAGACTATGGCTAGGGCTGTATGGATGTTAATTCCTCGGCAAAATGCGTTACAGAAAATAAATTAAGAAAAAAAAAGAATATAAACACGTCAGCTGTCAAAATCTGATGTGTCATGTAGCCGAAATATTTTTGTTGGAAAGTAGTATTGTGTTTTGTCCGTAATTTAATAAAATAAACCTGGATAGTTTGTAACTAATCTAGAAAACTTCATTGACATCACTGTAAGGATGCATTGGTACGGGGGCAGCATTGCTGAGGCGGTTACTCTTTCAAAACAAAAAAATGCAATTTTCGTCGTATTTGTTGAAGGTAATGATTCATTTATGACCTAAATGTTTATATTTCCATAATTATATTAATTAATTGTTAAAACATTAGTTCTTTAGATATCAAATTGATTTTTAAATTGCTTGGGGTTAATCTTTATTCATATATCTTCGATTGCATTTTTGTAAATGGATAGATAACTACCGGTATCTATCCCTGCCGGCTGCTATAATGTCTAACAAGACATCTTTCTGTCTCAACTTAGGCTAGGAAGCAGATAAGCTAAATTGAATTATGTATACAAATTGACAGTCCTTGACCTACCTACCCTATGCAGCCTTTTTGCTTTTACCTCATTCATGTTACATAATTATGAAGTATAAAAAAACTAGAATATCGCTCTTGCAAAAATGTTTTATACTGTCTAGTGCTTTTTTTATATTTCTGTTTCTGTGGTGCTGTGTGTTTGAAACATAATAAGTATTGCTGTCATAGATATAGATTTAAATAGACATCACAAATGTACCTGCCACAACAATAGTATGACAGAAAAAATAATTGCTGTCATATTGTAAAAACTTCCAATAATGTGTTTTAATCAATTAATAATAAAAAAAAAATACGGGTTTGTTGTGCAATTGTCTGGCTAAAATTAACAAAATTTGTTTATTTTGATACATACTAATAGTTGAAAGAAAAATAAGATTTTAAAAAACATCATGAATAGACCATACCTTACATTATTTTAAGTTGGAGAAAGAGTGTTAAGAAAAAGTTTACCAGATTAAGAGAAACTTGAGACTATTACATTTATAAGGAGCAGTATGAATATTTATATATTATTTCATCAAGAAATACATTAATATTTAATGTATAATAGGTTTAATAACAAATATTATAATTTTTTTTTATTCTGGCACGGCAAAGTGACCACACTGCACCTGATGGTAAGTGCAGTGCTGTCCAGATAGAGTATCAAGTAGTGAGGGACAGTCTACTCGCTACTCAACACAATCATGCTCACCTTCTGTTTAGCTTCTTCAGACTACTACTAAAGGACCCAGGATCATTAGACTAACGGTAGGCGGCGGCTTTGCTGTGCCCTGGTATTGCAGAAGTCTATGGGCGGCGGTGACTACTTACCATCAGGTGGCCCGTCTGCTCGTCTGCCTATCGAGGCACTAAAAAAAAAAAAAGAAAGGCGTTCATAGTTCGATAAAGGATCAAGATCATAGTTTGGGCCGTGGTAGTAGACAACACGAAGCTGCTGCTCCGCAAGCCAGTATGTGTGGTTCTGGTGTGGAAGGGAGAGGATGGGATAAGATCAAACAATTCTTTCATTTCAACATTAATTTCAGGGGACAATGATTTGTCTCAAGAGATGGCCCAAACCATAGACAGCTCAGCAGTAGTATCCCGCTTGGCCAATCAGGCCAACTTCCTTGCAATCAAGCTGAAGAGTGGATCTCCCAACTACACACATTTTGCCCAAATTTGTATCCTTTTAAATCTTAAACCTTTTCCAATCATTTTTAATTCTTATCATAAAATAAACAATCAAGTTTTGTAACTTAACCCTTACAGGACCATAAGATGTCCGAGACTAAATGAGGCCTATAAAATCAAAGGCAGCTAAATCCAAGTCTGTCAAATATTCAGGAAGCTACAAACATCGATAACTTTTGCAAGGTAGCTACGATATTATATAGTTTAAACCAGATTTATAAAGAATGATAATATTAATAATAATTCGAATTTAAAACAATAAAAATCCCTCTATATTTGAGTACAGATTGAAAATAAAATCACATTTAGCTGTCTTTGATTCCAACTATCGGACATTGCTGTATTTGATTCTGAGTAACTGGATACAGCCGAGTTTGATAATGACAGCCGCTATTTTGAGTTCTTACGATTAAAGATGTTCTTATACGTTCGATAAAGTAAAAATTACTATATTATTTAATTACAAAATTTAATAAATTTTCAATTAAATGAAATTGCTTTTATGGTTATATCCTCATTATATTCTAATATTAGCTTTCCAATTCTTGAGGTTTCTTTTTCTTTTACGAGCCTTGCCCGCACTTGCTCTTGTTACAGGGATCTCCATGGCTATCCAAATTAGATTTTTAACAAAAGTATTGTCACGTAATTCAATAAAAACACAAGAATAATGCCAAAAACTGGACTACATATTCGCATGAATTGTATGGCGGCGGCCATGCATTTTTCGAAATCTTACTCTCTGATTGGCCGGTGTAACTCTTAGCTGTATTTGATTCTTACAGATAGGCATTTAGCTGTCTTTGATGCCAATATCGGTTTTTAAACTGAATTTGCAAGGGACTTAGCTGCAATTATTAGTAAAATTAATACACTATAGCATGTCTAATTAAATAAAGTAGATGGCGCCATAGTTAACTCATTTTACGACATTAAGGCGTTTAGCTGCCTTTGATTTTATAGGCCTCAAATATGCCAATACGACACAATATTTTAGCTATTGTGGGTGTAAAGTAAGAGAATATCACCAGAAAAACATAGCAGGGTGTATAGGTTTCCTATAATTTCATGGGAAATATTTTTCCCTATGGACCATAAAAGTAAATAAACTAAGAGTTAGGTTTATTATGTCGGTATTTTATTTATTTCTTTGTAATATAATAAAAATTATCAGAAAAGTAAAATAAATAGTTAGTGATGTTCTACGAAACAATTTCGTTTACTTGTGAAGCACAAGTGGACATTGCACATAACACATTTATTATGTGTCCTATTTTCTATACGTCGTTTTGCACAATTTACGCATCGCTTCAGTTTTTCTGCTTTTTCCATGTTGTGCGCTGGCAAATTGCGTTTATTTCCAATGCGGAGCTTTTCAGAGGAGACTAAAGTGGGTCCTGATCGCTGTCTACATGTAAAATTATTTATTAGACCTCGTGATACATGTTGGCGATACTCGAGGCTGCTCAAAAGCGGACCTTCTATTCGGTGTTTTTCGTGCAACTTTACGTACACTAAATACGAGTTATTCATAGCGATATCTAAGATGTCAAAAAAGAGGTGCAGGTAATATTTGATTTTGGCCTTGCGATCAACCTCATAACATGCTTTGCACTGGTCCATAAGGTCCACACCGCCCATATATTTATTATAGCGCATCACTACTTCCGGACATGTAACATTTGTTTTTTTGAGCAGTTCATGCCTGCCTCCTCTTTACTGTGCTAGTTGGCACCGGAGATATGAAATTAGTCAACATATGGACAGATGGATGCTTTAGTATCCATCCATTTTACAAATATACCGTTTGTACTTACGGCATGGATGTCGCCTCTTTTCATGCTTTTATCTGATGGTAATGACTTTGGCACATTTTTTTCTATTCGTGCGAACAGTGCCGCGGGCTTTGGTGTTCTGCATCATATGTTTATGTTGCAAAGCAGACGAGTTGAAAAAATTTACAAAGTATACTTCACAAGGGTCTTGCCCTTTAGTTGTTCCGTCAGATAGAGTACTACTGATTCACCTAAACCAATTTCTGTATTAGTTTTCTTTCCTGTATATAAATCAAACTGGTATAAGTATCCAGGTATGAAGGTAAATTATATAAAAATACAAGAAAACCATACACTATCATAAAGCACTACATATAATAATACTACAACGAATACACCAGATATGGACCACAGGGAAAAATATTTCCCTTTAGATGATTTGCAACTTTTAGGTACTTGTGCTAATATTCTGCGGTTTACTGTATTATTATATAAAATTATACTTACCAAATAATATAAAACACGTGACAAAATACAGTTACTTTATTTTCTCAAGTCCAAAACACTTTCAAGATATTGTTAGTTCAACCCGCGAATGTTTTGGTTTTGGCGCAATAAAGTTTGTCAGTTATTTTATTTTTATTCGTTCAGAAACACATTTGCCGCCTTGGACATACGTTTTACTTTGACATTCAGTAAAAAAAATATCGATTCAATAATAATTGAACAATCGATAACGATTTTTGTAGAAGGGAAAAATATTTCCCTTGAGCGTGAAAGGGTTAAAATCATCAAGATTTTTAAATATGATTTTGTTTTGTATTCCTTGATTTCTGTACTGACTTTTTCACCATAATGCTAACTTAACTCAGGCTGTAGATCAATTTGTTCCTGTCCCATCACTTTTCTTCATAGGCAGGAATGGCACACCCTTGGAGGTGGTCTGCGCTGGGGTCGAGCCAGGCAACTTGGCCACCAGGATAGACAGAATATTGGAAGAACATCGTAAGTTGTTTGTTCTGTTCATCTCTTATTATAACACACTGCAGTGGTGATAATAGGATAGTATCTGCAAAGTGCTTCAACAATGTGTTTATATAAAGAAAGTATGCTCTCTAAAATGTTTAAATAGCTTCTAACAGAGTATTATAAACCAGTTGATACAATCCACCAGGCCAAGAAAAGTCCCCGTTAGTCCAACCATCAACCTCATCTCAAAGTTTGAAAGAGCAGACAGTGAACTTGCTTCAATCGGAGGCTGCATCCAGCGCACTTGCTAAGCCAGAACCTGTGAAGGCGCCTGAACCACAGGCTAAAGAACCTGGTAAAATATCATATACCTTAACTTCTAGAGATCTAAGACTACCTCGGTGGCGCAGTTGTTTTGCGCATGCGTTACGACTGCTGTGCTAAGGTCTCGGATTCGATCCCCTGCTCGGGTAAAGTGGTATTGGGTTTTCTATCTAGAAATTCCTCAGTAGTATTAGTCGTTAGCCCGGAGTCTGGAATCTGTGCCCGGTATGGTGATAGGCTCGCCCCTATCACATTATGGGACCGAAATTAGGCGAAAAGCGGGTGTACTGGTTACACCTCTGCCTACCCCTTCGGGGATTACAGGCGTGAGTTTATGTGTGTGTTCTAGAGATGTAACGTAAAGGGACACTACAGTTTTTAATCTTACTGCACAAAACATGTTGTGAGTGAATTGTTTAACCATATTACTTCAGATTAGATAAGTTATAATGACTTTTCAGTAAAATTGGTATTAGAAACTACATACAATACATTTACTATGCAAATATTTTATGCCCTATTAACAGTAGAATGCCAGAACATATGGAAATCTAATGTTAGACTTAAAATACTTCACTCCTTGTATGTATTCCAATATACATGTACTAAATAATCAAGGACTCAAT
Source organism: Laothoe populi (assembly GCA_905220505.1). NCBI lineage: Eukaryota > Metazoa > Arthropoda > Insecta > Lepidoptera > Sphingidae > Laothoe > Laothoe populi. The sequence goes on from HG992157.1 coordinate 7,097,754, forward strand.
ATTACAATACCTTTGCAAGAATGTGTTTTGTTTATGATTACAATGTACAGCAACTTTTAAGTTATTTATGATTATTATTAATATTCTTGGCTTAAGTTTTTGTAGGGTTGTTCATACTCCTTAGATAACAAAAAACAATTTAATTATAGAAGCGTCAGAACCAGCCGCGAAAATCCCGAAAACTGACAAGGTAGAAGAGAATAAAGCGGAAGACTTTGAGATAGTTTGTGACGGCGATGTGTGTGTTAGACGACCGAAGGCGGCAGATCCTGGCACCAGCAAGCAGACAGAACTGGTACAGGTAAGGTATTGGAATTGCTTCCTTAGAGGACATATGGGTGAAAATACAAAAGTTTGGCAACATTTTGCCTTAATTTCCGAATATAATTTTGTATACAAAGGAGAATGCCCATTCTTGGTACTGCTTTTTCTCGCGCCTTAACATAAAAATAATATTTAAATTAATTTCTTTATTTTTGAAGTCGTCTGGCAAACAGAATGTCTGTGTTGTATAGGGGATTTCTTTTAGAACTTAATCAGACATATTATTGATTAAATATTACTACCAGTTTTCATTGACGTAATGATACCTACAGTTTATTTATTTTTTTATTCGTCCAGAGGACAGGCTATAGTCAATCGACCATACTGACTAGTCTTACGTTTAAATCTTTATATACCTACAGTTAGACAAAAATGATTATTATTTCACAAAAAACATGGAACGCGGGTTGCGTTTCGATTTCAAAAATGTTAACTTTAGATAGTATTTCGATACTTTATAGACTATTTAAAACAACTTCGGAATTGACGCAAACTTGTACCGTGGTCCATATATTCCTGGTCATTCTCCTTTAAGTTTGAGTACTTAGTTTATCCTATGAAAAATGGCTATTTGCGCATAATGTGCGATTGGAGTGACGATCTATGACATGCTATACAGATGGAGATTGGGACAGCAACTGCAACTACTCCAGCAGTACCAGATGTAGCCGCTTCCTCAGCAACTGTAAATCCACCAGCAGGCACAAGTGAAGCAGAGCAGTCGCCAACAGATAGTGACCGTGACATGGAAGATAAATTGGAACGGGCCAAAGAACTCATTGAGGCCAGACGCAGGGAGAAGGCTGATAAGGAAAAGGAGGTATGTTTGTTTATTTATTTACAGTGATGAACAGCTTAAATCGATAGATATAAGAACGGATAATTAAAACGAAAAGAATGGATATAAGAATCTCTTTGTAAGTATAACCTGGTAGACTGAAGACTATTTTTTGTCTCTATACCCTTAATAGTGATGATTTTTGTTAAAAAAGTTTTTGTTTATCTATTTTTAAGAATTTCGAAGGTATGTGAAGTCTACCAACCCGCATTAGGCCAGCGTGGTGGACTAAGGCCTAACCCCTCTCATTAGTAGAGAAGTTGTAGAGACCAAAGAGCTGTAAATAAATGATAAATAACATGATTTGAAAGTTTACATATCATCAAAAAAATACCTTAGTGTCTATTTGGGATTAAGTGTAAACACTTTATTCACTTGTTTTAACAACCATCAGACCTATTTATTAGATACATAGGATTATAATGTACTGAATGTATTTTTCCTTAGATTGAGAAACAGAAAGAGATAGAGAGACGAACTTCAGGCAAGGGCGTCGCAGAACTGAAGCAGTGGCAAGCGGACCAAGAGTTGAAGCAGATACAGGTCAGGATTTAATTTCGCTGGAGCTTCAGGTCAAAGTTACCATCTCCCATTGATTCTATTAGATGTTACCTGACCACATGGTTGAGCCCAACTAATAGGCAAAATTTACTTCAGTGTTACAACTTACGAAATGTGCGTCAGCACAACATAATTTAACATACATGAGGCGTTACTGTAGACACTGTTGGCTGCTCTCTTTCGTGGAGAAAAAAATAAAAAGTGTGCCTTAATTTCTTACGCTACATCTCTACCAAATGCGAACCGATATTGATGAGATATTATTTACAGAGTTTTAAGTTTTGACTTCTGTCGGTAGTCCCCTTGACTGCCTTTATTTTACAATCTACTGCCTAACGTCAACTCTCTTGAACTACTCTCATTGACCATGGATACTTTTTCCCCAGGAGGAGCGCAAGCGCGAGAAGCTAGAGAACAACCTGGCCCGGCAGCGCATCCTGGAGCAGATCGCGCAGGACCGCGCCGAGAGACGCGCCCGGGACGCTCCTGTCACACCCGCCGCACCCCTCACACCCCCCGCAACAGCCAACCTGTCCTCCGCACCTCTGCCAGCTAGTGAGTACACACACAAACACACACACACACACACATATTCACAAACACACACACACATATTCACAAACACACACATACACAAACACACACGCGCTCTACGAAGTCTGCAGTTGCTGAACATTCAGAGGAAGGCTCCAAGCATTATCTTCGATTTGACAAACCACAAATCCTTGCCAAAGAACACCGATTCCTGCCTAGGATGATTCGCGAGGCTATTGAAATTAAAAAACATCCAAATTATATATAGAGAAGATGGTTGGAAGCTAGGACCAGCCTGGGATCCAATTATACATTTAATTAAATCGGAACCCAAAAGACCAACTGCCAAACCCCAAGACATTGTGAGCTCCTTCTGCGTAGATCGGACTACAACAAATACAAATTAAATATCAACTATATGGAGGGTAGAAACATTGCACTATACTTTCGAGACGACATACAACTCAGTCTCCCCCGTGACCATGAAGGCTGTAAAGTCTTCGAAACGTCGGGTTAAAAAGTAAAATAAACCGCGATAGAATCCGTAAATTTCGTTTTATTACAATCTAGCTGTATTACTTGCACATCATTTTGATATTTATATTTTTACATAACAAAACGGCCAAACATCATACCCCAACTCTATACCCCCAACCAAAACCGGATGTACACTGGCTGATCCTGGAATCCGACACACTTGCGTGTGCCACTATGGCGTGTTTTACACCCTGTGTACGGTGGTCGCTATCCGGGCGGATATGAATATCCTTCCACCAGTAATCTCAGGTCATCATCATCAAGTCTGTTAAAACGTTTTTGTTTTATTCACAACCCTTATACAGCGTCTGGTGACGGCGGTACCCGCACTCGCATCCAGTTCAAGTTGCCGGACGGGTCGTCGCACACGGCGCACTTCGACGCACAAGACACGCTCGGCGACGTGCAGCGGTACGTCGCCCACAACCTGCAGGTGAGGCACCAGGCAGCAGAGCTTAGTGAACACTAGAGGGCCATCGAGGATCGCGGGGGCGCAGGGGGGGGGGGGGGGGGGTTTGGGGCTGTCAGACTGTCGATCGGTCCGTAAGCGCCGAAGAAGGCCACCGCGGGGTTTTAGCTGGTAGTACTGGTGTACATAGGGGGTAGAGACTCGGCCCAGTAGCAGCCCGGATTGCCATCTTCTGGGTGAAGGGGTGCTGGGTCGTAAGACTGGCTAGTCCAGTATAACCGTTTTATTCTCATTCCACTCCCCCCAAACCCCCCCAAGCGGCAATAATAAAATGCTTTACCCGCGACAACAAAAAAGAAGGTTTCACCCCTTGTATTTATACTTTTTGATATTTATCTATGTCCAGGATACATAGAAATGGGCAGTGGGTTCGATTCCCGCAGCGATAAAATGTTTGTGAATCATGAACATTTGTATGGGCTGAGTGTTTTGTGAATCCGAAAATTTCCCGTTAATGCTTAAAAAATATTATCTGTAAATGAGTATTGTGATGGTCTGTTTGTGTGTAGTTGTCTACGTCGTCTTACTCGCTGTGGACGGCGTTCCCCCGGCGCGAGCTGGAGACCCCGGAATCGAACCTGCTCGCGCTGCAGCTCGCCCCCTCCGCGGCGCTGCTGGTGTTGCCGCGTCGGACCGTCGCCGCCGTCGCCACGCCATCCTCCTTCGCCAACATCATCAGTTAGTACCCACACTCATACTAACAGCTCAGTAGAGCTACACGAGTAACGGTAACGAGATTGCAGAAGTCTATGGGCGGCGGTGACTACTTACCATCAGGTGGCCTGTCTGCTCGTCTGCCTATCCAGGCACTAAAAAAAAACTATTTTTTTTTCGGCACGGCAAAGTGACCTCACTGCTCCTGATGGTAAGCGCAGTGGTGTCCAGTTAGAGCATCAAGTAGCAAGAGACAACCTATCCCCCGCTACTCAACACAATCATGCCGGCCTGCTGTGTAGCTTCTTCACACTACGCCTTAAGGAGCCAGGATCATAGGAAGGAGGGAACACGGTACCTGGCAAACTGCACCACAGCTTGATGGTGCGACAAAAATACGAATTTGCTCTGGTCTTGGTTCGGGCCGTGGTAGTAGACACCACAAGGCTGTGGCTCCGCAAGCCAGTACGCGTACAGTAACTAGAGCTCGTAAATAAAAAACTTTTGAACACTAACACTAAAGCTTGTCAGTAGCTACTAAAAATATTGTTTAATAAACAAAAAAGCAGCGATAGCCTAGTTGGTTGCGGTACGGACTGTCAAGACGAAAGTCGTAGGTTCGAAACCCTAGTGGCATACACCTCTGACTTTTCTGAAGTTATGTGTGTATTAAAATGTTAATTATCGCTTGCTTTAACGGTGAAGGAAAACATCGTGAGGAAACCTGCATATCTGAGAATTTTTCAAAGGTATGAGTAGTCTGCCAACCCGTATTAGGCCAGCGTGGTGGACTAAGGCCTACCCCCCCTCTCATTAGGGCTAGTATTATTACATTATTGACTATTAGCGATTTTGCCATCAAAAAATAAAAATTTAATCAATTTTGGTCATAACTACAAAAATATTCATAAACTTAAATTCTCCTCCCAACAGCATTCCTCACACAGCTGTTTACATCCTTGATACTGGAGCCGTCGCAGCAGCTATACGAGTGGATACGCAGGCGCGTGTTCCCCACGGCGCCCCCACGCGGCACCCCCTCCCCCACACCCGGTGGCGCCGCCGCCCCCTCACCGCCCCCGCCACCCCCCGGCGTCAGACGGAGGGGCAACATCCACAGGCTGCCCGGAGACAGCGCCGCCGATGATGACAACAATACCTGGAATGGAAACTCTACACAACAGATGTAGATGTATAATGGTAATTATTTTTTTCGTTTCGTATAGAGAAATGAAAAACGTTGCGTCTCTCGACGGTCGACAGAAACTGTAAGGTAGGTAAGATCGTGATACGGCAAAATGACTACACTGCACCTGATAGTAAACGCAGTGCCGTCCAGGTAGAGTATCAAGTAGCGAGAGACAACCATTCCTCGCTACTCGAAACAACCATGTTGACCAGCTGAGTAGCACACTACGGCTAAAGGACCTATGACTATAGATAAGAGGAAACACGTGGGCGGCAATATATTCCACAGCGTGTTGGTGCGGCAAACATTTGAATTTGCGGACCTTGAACAGGTGGTGTCTACTACCACGAAGCTGTGGATTTGTAAGGTGGTTCTGGTGTGGAAGGAAGAGGATGGAATGAAATTAAACAAGTCCTTATTTACAAGGGACAACAAATATGTAAACCTAGCCAAGTCAAACCAGGCAGTACCTTAATAAGTTCTTGTATCCCCAAAACTGCATAGTAGTTATGAAATACATATATTAAATCTTTTTTTGTTTCACCTCGTTTACACACTGTTTTTTCTCCCTTGTAATGTATGAGTTTTTAATTTTCACACTACATATATTACCACTATGAACTTCACTTTCCAGTTTGATGCATATACAGCGTGTTCCAGAACGATGGTACTAATGAAAGCTCCACGTATAGTGAGCGATTAGTATTTTATTAGTTATATTAAAAAAAAAAATTAAAATTTTGAATTTTTTCTTGGCAATTTTATAACATGGGCCAAAAATTATGTTTATAATTTATTAATTGTAAACATAATTTTAAATTTGAATTTAATTACATTAGACTGGAGCAATTAATTTTAAAAGACCTATTACCGCACATGACCGTCGTGAGAGTGATGGAAATTATGGTAATGTAATGTATACCATCTTTTTGCAACACCCTGTATATGTATTAGGTACCCACTAAACACACAATATTTTATAAATTACATGCATACGCTTATCAGAAACATCTCAATGGCTAGTTAAACAAACGGAACTTTCTATTCACGAATATAGACCAACACAGATTTACGTTTTATGTATAACCAACATAATTATGTTAATTATTAATATTAAATTATGCATTCGGTGGATGTTTAAAAATAATTATGTGATTACACTTTTAAAAATAGAATGGCGTATAAAAAATGAAAAAAGGCATTATAATAAAATACTAGCTTGTGTTTATTTGACATGTAGAAAGTTAATTTTTAATTTTAATTAAAAAAAACTTTGTATTCTGTGAAGAATGTGGTACATTAGGTAGTAGGTTGTATGTTCATATTGATCTGACTGATGAACCAGTTCTTAGAATGATAATACTTGCCCACTTAATTAAAACATTTGCCCACTGCTGGGCCTACACTACTAACGAGAGGTGGAATGAACTGGATGGGGTTTGTTAGACTTCACACACCTTTGAAATTCGTATGAGAATTGATTAAAGTGCATAAGTTTGTCTGTACCTTTTCTGAAATAAATAAATAAATAAATTAGATATGCAGGTTTTCTCACGATGTTTTCATTCACAATTTAAGCAAGCGATAATTAAATATATAAATAAACCCAACTTTCAGACACTTCTGACCCCACACTAGGTCAAACGTGTATTTTGGGTTTCAACAACTACGAGGGACTACAGTCCTACAATACCCAGACCCAAAACAAATATCTATGTCACACAAATATATGTCTCGGTGCGGGAATCGAACCCACGGTTTGTCGTTTCACAGTCGGCTACTCGCCCGCTGCGTTATCATTACTAATGAGTTCAATCAGATTAATCTAAATTTGTATTATTTCCAGGTAATATGCCATGCTTATTGGAAAACCGTCAACCTGAATACGGTTGAAACTATGGTAACTATGGTTAAGTCTTTAGTCTCTGGTCACTGATCCTTCCACGCATGTCGATCATATGTCACCCCATACTGTTATGTGCTATTTCGCATTTAAGACATAATGATATTTACATACTTTAAGGGGGACCTTTGAGTGATAAATCACTCCACGCTGCCTGATTCGTATATTTAAGGGCGGCATTGCGATTTGGGAATTTCTTGGTATCTGTTTTCCGAACGAACTGACCACGAGGTTCATTAAAAATAGTTTTGTATCTATCAGAATGCGTGGAAGGGTTTAGATATAAAAATTATTTTTTTCTGGACTGGTTATAAACTATCTACATTTGATAAACTATGTAAATTATTAGGAATGTATGAAATAAATATTTGTTAATATGGACAATGTTGTTTTATTATGTTTATTGTATAGGTATCTTTTAATCTTACAGAGCTTTCGAAACGCTGGGATTAATAAAAAGTTTTTTAATACATAAAAAGTACACAGACTTCAATAAAAAACAAATGATGTGTCACTATAAAATTTCAGGGTTAACCTTGATTTTTCTGAGATCCCATCATCAGATCCTGACTTGGTGCCGATGGGACCACCTGGGAAGTACACCCTTTTAAACAAAAAAATATTTTCTCGAATCGGTCTAGGCGTCTTCGAGTAATCGGGTAACATACATAAAAAAAAGATTCCGACGAATTGTTAAACTCCTCCTTTTTTGAAGTCGGCTAAAAAGGAAAATAATCCGCAATAGAATCCGTAATATTAGTTATAGTTCAAGGTAAACTTATATTTAACAGGATGAAACTGAATTATTATAATGTAACTCGAAATATGGTTCTTATATCAATATACTTATATTGACCTGGATCGTAAGTAACCTTGGATATTATATATTTACAGATATAATAATGTCAAGAGACTACCTCGAAATGTCAATGTTAAATCGGAGTAAAATTTTGTAATAACTAGTAATAATAATTATATTCAAGGCATTAAAAAGTTATTTCTTCGCTAAGTTTATTTTTCTTGTATTGTATTTCCATAGTTTTGTAAATAGCGAAATCTGCGAAATTTACTTTTTGGGGTCTTAGAGGTCTTGCAAGTCTCTAAACATGGAACCGGGCAAAGGCGCCTTAGTATGTAGGACATAGGGTTCAGCTTAAGCCAATATTATGCCAACCGCACCCAATATTATGAGTGCAGTTTGGTATGGCTAAGCTAGCACCCAAGGGGCGCCATATTTTTATCTGGGTATATCTAAAAAGTTGAGTTTTCATACTGGAATATGAAATATGAATATGAAAAATATATAAATTTTGACTCAACAACATAATTTACTATATTGAAAATACTGTTTCGTAGGTTGGGTTTTTCTGATATATAAAGATTAAAATGTAATATTTTTTTAAATTCTGGCGCGGCAAAGTGACTACACTGGACCTGATGATAAGCGCAGTGCCGTCCAGATAGAGTATCAAATAGCGAGAGACAGTCTATCCCGCGCTGCTCAACACAATCATGCCGGCCTGCTGTTTAGCTTCGTTACACTACGCCTAAAGGACCCAGGATCGTAGGAAGGAGGGAACACGGTACATGGCAAACTGTTCCACAGCTTGATGGTGCGGCAAAAATACGAATTTGCTCTTCTCTTGGTTCGGGCCGTGGTAGTAGAGACCACGAAGCTGTGGCTCCGCTAGCCAGTACGCGTGGTTTTGGTGTGGAAGGGAGAGGATGGGATAAAATTAAATTCTTCAGAGCATTCGCCATGATACAGAACACGCTAAGCGCGGAAATATCCCTTCGCTGCTGTAACGGCTCCAGGCTGTTGATCGTGTCTGCATCATCCACAATGCGGATGGCCCGCCGCTTCAACCCATCCAAGGCATCGAGTTACTTAGCGGAACCGTCCCAGAAGTGAGAGCAGTATTCCATTCCCGGCCGCACCTTTGCTTTATATAAGCGGTAGAGATGACCGGGCGTGAAAAACCGCCACACCCTTTCAGGATTCCGACCCTGCGTGAAGTAGCGGATATTATGCCCTCGATGTGAGTCCTTTGATTCAGATCACAGCGGATATCCATACCTAGGATGCTAAGGTCTTTCCGTATTGTGAGTGAAACATCCTGAAGAACGGGGATATGAGAAACGGAGACTTCTTGCACGAGAACGCGCACACCTGGGTATTCTCGGCATTAAACTCAACCCGATTCCTAGTACCCCATGATGAGATGAGATCCAAGGTCCGGTTGACCTCAATAACAAGATTAGACAGGGGCGGTTTCTGATCAACTTTAAATAAATAAGTACGCGCATATAGCCTTTGGCCTTACCGCATTTTCGCGCGGAAATATGTATATGTATGCAACTTTTCAAACTTAGTAATTTAAATTTCTCTGTCGTAAGAACTAACAAAAACAATTGTTAGTAAAACTAAAATCTACTGGTGTAAAAATTCCTCGTTTCAGTAGAGCAAATAATAAAAAGAAACAGCTATAAAACATGTTAATGTTTTTTAGCGAGTTCCAGTGAAACGGGGAAACACTTGACTTATCAAATTGTTTTAAGGTAAACTAACGTTTCATACAGGTTTGCCTGACATTAGTAAGTACTTTTTGGAAATTATTTAATATGCTTCATTAGATTCAAGCTGTTTATACATTTAACACATCTTGCACGTAGAAAACATAAAACTAAGTTACACTGTTGATAAGGCACAATTAAAATGATTATTCATAATTGGCTTTTAGGTATATCTTAAAGTATAACACTGTTGTCTAGTACACACTACTGGGTGATAACCACCGAAAATAAAAAAGCACATCTATATCTGTATATATAAAAGAAGAAACTGACTGACTGACTGATCGATCAACGCACAGCCTAAACGGCTGGGGTTAGTGACTTGAAATTTTGACAGTAGGTACCTTTTATCACGTAGGCATCCACTAAGGAAGGGTTTTTGGAAATACCACCCCTAAGGGGGTAAAATAGGGGATGAAAGTTTGTATGAAAATCCGTTATTTTTGAAGTTAAATTCATGAAAATTAGTATTTGGCATTTTACTTAAAAATAAAAAATATATGTTTCAGGATTTTTGGAAATTCCGCCCCTAAGGGGGTAAAATAGGGAATGAAAGTTTGTATGAAAATCCGTCATTTTTAAGTTAAACGCATGAATAGTGGTATTTTGTATTGTATACTTTTTCTCCCAAACATGACCTCCACGCGGGCGGAGCCGCGAGCAACAGCTAGTACCTAATAAAAACATTGGCAGTCATGGGGAGTACCGACAGAAGTGAAAACTTTAAAACACTGGAATTTCTACGTTCTGTTTTGAAACAGTAGTAACTATTTTTGTTTATCAATAATTATAGAACTTCATAGGCGTGCCTTTGTCAAAATTAAAATAATCTGAGCGTGACGATTACGCGAATTTAGTGCTTTTTCCCCACCCCAAAAGTGCCTAACGTGCCTAAAGTAATTTTCACTTCAAAAATCAAATGATTAGGCAATATCATAATATTTATATTTTAAAATAAATTCGTTATTGCAATTAATGTCATACTTGCTAAGTATATTAGTACAAGAATACGTTATTACATATATTATATATATACATTATTTCTACTTCCATTAAATAAAAAAATCTCAAATACAAATATTACTATATAGAATTAACGCCATGTGCGTGTACAGACAAACTTTCGATGTTCCGGAGTGAAGACACGCTTGCATCATGTAACGGAACATGGAGCGGGGAAAATCGGAACCGCGTTGTGTAACCACTTAACATTTCTTTATGAACAAATTATGCAGGAAAATATGTATATAATTATTTATAACTTTTTAGTGAACACTGACACAGAAAATAGGACAAGTCTCATGCCTTTTACATTTTTACTTAATTTATTTTCTTAGTAGGACCACATTTTTTGAGTTTTATACTTTCCTTAAGTACTAATTCAAGTGATCAGTAGGTACCTAGAGGTGTAATCAGTACATCCACTTTTCTCCGAATTATTTGAATTTATCTTGGTCCCTTAATGTAATAAGGGGCGAGCCTATCACCATACCGGGCACAATTCCAGACTCCAGGCTGATACTGAGTATTTCTAAATAGAAATATCACTTTACCCGAACCGGAAATCGAATCCGAGAAGCAGCAGTCGTTACGCATGCGCCACCGAGGCAGTCGCTATAGTTGTTAATTATTTTCGAAGAAGACTAATATAGCAATATTTGAAGACATTTTTAGGAAGCTCTACTTCAATTTAACGAATTCAATATATCGTGGTAGAGATACAGCGTGGTAGTAGAGTTTGAATAGATTTTATTTTTGATATTTGTTTACTTTGAAAATAAATACGATAACGATTTCACACATAACCTCCACCTTGTAATAATATATAGTTCTGCAAGGTTATACATATATATGAACGTAGCTGGAGACCACATTTTTATAAGTGTTACAGAATCTTTTTTAGTATGGGAAACACGTGAATGGGCATATTTCAATATAACAAAAGAAAATTTATTTTTAAGATTTCCTCAATATTTTTCGTCCGCTGCCTGTCTTTGTTACTTTATTTGCTAATCACGTAAAACGGCTGAATGAATTTTGACTTCGCAGCTTTTACACTCAAGTAAAATATAGCCTAAAAGATACTTTTTGTTTTGGTAAAAGGCAACTTTGACGAGAGTAGAGCCGAAAGCAGTATTGAACAAAACATCAAACATCACAATAGATGCAAAATTTTATTTATCTTTTATCAGGTATGAATTGTGTTAATATATACAAGAACCCTAATTATTTCGTGGAGGGCCTAATGATTGCAACACTGTATAAAAACGAATGCAATTATTATGGTACATTTATTATTATACAAATTTGTTTTAAAGTAGTAGTAATGACCGTATTATAAGTATTTCGTTTTTTATCGTTTATATTTTACCTTAACCTGTAATATGCCGAAAATGTTGCTTTTCACTTTCCATATTTTAAAGCGTACCAACCATAAACTACTGCATAGAATCAACCGATTTTTTTCACAAGTAAGCCTTGCTGCATCAGTCAGCTGTAGAAATATATGATGATTATGCGGCTTCAGTGTGAAGTTAGATGTGAAAAAATACAAATTAGTCGTTGGTTGGGAAAAACTAAATTATTTATTTATTTATGCTTTATTGTACACTAGAATAATAATACAGTGTAACAGTACATTGCAATAAACTTAAAATATAATGTACAAACGGCGGTCTTATCGCTAACTGCGATCTCTTCCAGACAACCTTTAGATGGATTGGATTTGAAAAGAAACAAAAAGTAATGGGTGGTCATAGTAGGGAAAAATATATATGATGTACAGCAAAATAGATAGACATTACATACTATAATATACTACATAACATACATATTATCTCCGTAAGTATCTCCGTAAGTATCTCCGAATAGCTAGACAGAATGCACCTAGCACATCCACGGTTCATCACGCATATTTCCGTCGATGATGTAATAGGTCCATTAGGCGTAAACATCAATGTACTGAAATCGAAATAAAAACGACAAATATGTACCTACCTAATTACATCGAATTTAGAAGTGTATCTATCAAAATAACTTATTGATGCCTGACTTGGTCATCTAATACCGGGCTTCATAATTTGTCACATATAAACGATGCTGTGGCCATCATAAAGAAACTTGTAAGTTCTCCAGTAATATTATGAAGATATGTTAAATCTATCAATCCACATTAAGGAAGCATAACGAAAAACCTTTTCAATCGAGACGTGATTGGTGTCATAATTCAATACAAGTTGTATTATTTTTATTATTAATTCCGAGTATAGTCGATAATTCAAGTTAACAGAGTTATTACCATTGAATTAGCGTGTTTATAAAACAGTTATATGATAAACTAGATGTTGCCCACGTTCCGCCCTCATGGAGGTTCTTTTTGGAAGTGAAGGTATAAGATTTTGCTATCCCATAGGAAGCGTGCGTTTTTTCAGGATAAAAAGTAGCCTATGTAATGACCTCAGAATACAGAAAAAACCAGAAACCGCCAGCGCGCTTAAAACTGAAGCAACAAAAACCACTCTAAAACAGAGTGGTTTGACGATTTTGCGATTAGTCACTCCTTTGCAGTAAGCGCGTTGTGACGTACTGTACAAGTGTCAATTTTAATTTAAAAATGCCGATTTGTGTTGTCCTTACATGTAAAAATGCTGCTGGGATTACAAAAAAACAGGATGGGATCACCTTTCATCTGTAAGTAGCGCATTCAAAGGTATATTTATTTAATTATTGAATTTCTTTTACTTATTGTGATCGTCTTAGAACATGACGCGTCCATTTTTTGAGTGTTGCCACTTTATTTTGATCGCAAATTTTACCCACTTATTTTTTTAATACTTTTATAGAATATTCACTATTTTTTATATATAGTTCTATTGTATATCGTTCTTGTAACTTAAGTTTCCCTAATGATGAAATGAGAAATTCGGTCTGGATGAAAATTATACAAAGAACTCGGCTAGATGAGTTTTGGAAACCATCAAGCCGGAGCGTAATTTGCTCAATTTTTATGACACAAAAAATGGTTTGAAAAGACTTAGGAAAGTAGTTATTCAAACTAGGGTAGATAATATAGTCATAATAATTACTTTATTTATATTGTATCCCTCCTGTTCAGAATTTTGTCATGTATTTTGAAGTAGTTGTGTACAACGTTAGTTTACTACCCTATTTACAAATATCAGTTAATGTTTTTTTATTAATATACTTTCTTTAGTGTTATAAGATTACCCCAAAAAGTGGGAAACCGCTCCGAGCTAGCAACATTACGCGGGTTGAAGGTGGGGCAGGCGCGGGACGTTACGTATTGTTTTTGGACACAGCGCGGGGTATGTAATTCTTATTGAGCGCGGTTTCTGGTTTTTTCTGTATTCTGAGGTAATGACATAGGCTACTTTGGCAGATCAGAAAATGTTCTGATCCCTAAACTGCCATTATGCAAAAAAAATATGTCAATTCTTTGCTCTGTGAAAAACTAAACAATCCCAGGGGAACTTTACTTTTTCCTGGGATAAAAAGTAGCCTATGTGCTATTCCAAACTATAATCTATCTCTGTGCTAAATTTCAATCAGATCCGTCCAGCTGTTGTAGCATGATTGAGTAACAAACATCCATCCATCCAAACATTCGCATTTTTAATATTAGTAGGATAGGATTACTACGTTTGCATGATTGAAGTCCTAATGATAGGCGTGACATTTTTAGGCCACTTTCACTTATTTATAATGGTTTCATTTCTAATATGACATCTTTATAATAATTGGATATGAAACATGTATCTTTCGGATTACAATATTTAGGCAAAGACCACAACATTGTACACGAATTATAAAACCTGTCATTAGATGTGTAAGACTACAGAAAGGAATTTTCGATCCGATAGAGAAAGTTCTCAATTAATCCGTTCGCCATTAGGTTTATTTTTATTTGTGTACATAGGTTTCTCAGAAAGTGTACCGATTTTATTACGTGGAACTTTATTCTATAGAGAATACATGCGATGTTGTCCCACATCAGCGATCTATATGTACTACGTACTAGATGCGGCGACCAGAACAAACGTTATGTTCCACCGAGTTGAGGTGTATACTCCACACCGACGTTAGTATGCTTCATGCCACCTACGAATGCACACCAGTTAATTTTAGTTATTTGTAGCGACATTCCCGAACAAATCTGCCTTAAATTTTCAGTGAAACTCTTAATAGTATATAAGGTAAATAACATAATTTCATAACGTTTAGAACGTAATATCAATAAATACTAATTAATTTCAATTTTCAATACGGGAAGTCTATATTTCAAAACAAAATACATAAGTTATGCAAACTATATAAGTTTGTCCCGTTTTAGCGCGCGGTAAAATTATAGATGGCATTAGTGGGCGGACAAGGTTTTCGGAACATCTTTTTTCTTCGACAGTTCGTGTCTATAGAATATAAGTCAATGTCCCACATCAATGTTTTAAGTTCTGATGATAAAGTATGATTCAAGGCCACGAAACTCGTCAACTAATAACACACACGTCGCGATTATAAAAAATAGATTATTGTCTTTGAATTTACATGAAGTAGACTTAACTCTAAAATGATTTATTATACATTGAAATAAAACTGATAAATAACAAGACACTGAGCTCTGTGTAGATCTGACTGACAATAAATAAATATGAAAATCAAACTTAATTGTAAGTAGAAATGTTATACTATCCTTTCGTGACGACATATAATTCAGTCCGTCCTATGACCACGAAGGTTGGGGCCAAGAAACCACGGGACTAAAACAGTAAAATAAACTGCGACAAAATCCTAAAAAGTAATAAAAAAGAACCTACCATACATATATTTTGTACAAATATGATATCGGGCCTGTATTATACATAATCCCACTGCTGGGTTTGCTCTACTAGCAAGAGGCAAAGAGAGACCATAGTGCACCACTTTGGCATAATGCGGGTTGTAAGACTTCACATATCTTCGAATGGATTGTGGATATCGTCTTCATGTTTTACGGATAAGGCAAGCGATAATTAACTACAAATACCCACGTACTTGGAAAAATCAAAAGTGATAACCATCTGCGACTTTCTCGGCAGTTCGTGTAATTTCAAATTACTAGGCAATCGCTACTGTTCAAAATTTAAAGTACCTATTTATTAACAATTTCCACTTTAAAATTGCGAAGTAACTTAGGTTCGAGACGTGTGTGTGTGTGTTTACAATTTACAAATAAATAATGTAACACGTTATCTATTTTAGTTTATCACGTCTCTATTTTATCGAGGTAGAGTTATTATTTTCGTAGACTTTTTAGCTGACGTTTGAATGTCAATGCCACCTGCACCACTCCCCTCAAATATATAAATTGTCACAAATCAATGCAGTGTTTTTATTCCCTTTAGGTGCTTAATGCAGCTTGGTTCCGCTCGCTCTCTCATTGTCGCGGGCAGTGCCCAGTCAGTGTACATTTTGTGTACTTAACTTCTGACAATTAACGAATATTATCCGTACTTGATTTTTCTTGTATTGTTTACAGAAACAATATCTTATGAATTTACATGGTTATTATAAGCTTAAGCTTACGAGCATGGTGTTGTTTAACTTTCACTCCAGAAACAATACTTAGAATTTTTACTAATTTGCTTAAAATTTAAGGTAAAATCGGCCAGGATGTGAATATCAATGGACGGAGCGAAAGTTTTGACCAAAATACGATTCGTGACGTCCGGAGTTTAGGGATGTACCCAGATGTTAGAATCGTAAATCGATAACTGGTTATGAATCTGCTCATACATTTCATCATAACAATGAGTACGTATAAGCTGGCACATTATCCTGAACACCTTTTAATACCTTGGTAAAGAATTTTTGAAGGTAAAGGATTCTTAAAGCTGCTAATGTCCAGACGAAAGCTGTCGTTCAAAGAATATTTCTTATGCTGATATACTAAGTATATTGACGCGCAGTAAATTCATTCAATTTGTTTTTACTGAAAGGAACGCATAACACGCAAGAATTAACCATTTATTGCTCGACACAATGCAATTGGGTCATTGACTTTTGAAAGTTGCCGCGAGGTATTTTAACATTCGATACCATATTTACTTTGTCGATAAATGCGAATAGTCATGACTCGACAAGGCTTTATAATAATATACATCTCTACAAACAAGTGAAAGAAGAAATGGCCCGCGCATGCTCGGTTAACTGTCAGTGACGCCGCCACGTTTGGCGAGAAATGATGTGTATAGAAGGTGTTAACGTCCGGCCATAATAATACGTAGTGTTTATTAAAAACAATAACAATGATGGACCTAAAAGAGATAATTAAATGGTTTATACCTTGTTTCCACATATTGCTAAGATTGATAAAACATTCGCGTTTAATTTTCGTTTGTATATTACTTGTAAATTTTGCTGCAAGCAACAGTGCTATGGTGCGAAGTGAAATTAATAACAAAACCAAAAATATAGATTTAAGTGTATTGTATAAAGTTAAAAATAACCAAAGTAATTATGTTACGAATGTATTTGAAAAAGAAAACACAGCGGATGAGAGATCTCTCGGTGAGTGGTCTATTTTTTTTTGCTTTTTCATTATCTTGAGTTTTTTATTCGTAATCTAAAAATGTTGGATATTCTTTTACTTTTCTTGTAATGCTGACAAACTACTAAAATTAATTGGGTTCTTATCTCAGGGCGCAACTGTTTGAAGATAACTGTTTCTAAAGCCGCATGCAGTTACTTAGGACTACATAACGCTGACTACTTCCAGATATAATATAGTTAGTGTGAGATTCAAAAATAGTTTATCCCTTTTGACATCCTCCGTGGTGCAGTTGGTGAGTAGCCGGTTGTGAAACGAGAGGGCGTGGGTTCGATTCCCACACCGGGATAAATGTTTGTGTGACAGATAGATATTTGAGTCAGGGGTCTGGGTGTTGTAAGACCGAAAGTCTCTCGTAGTCCCTGATACCCACAACGCAAGACTCGAGTATCTTAGTGTTGGGGTCGGGGCTATGTGCGTGACTGTTGGGTGTTATTTATTTTATTACCTTTTAACTCAGAGCCCAAATATACAGATATTTAAAGCATGTGTTTCATGATATAATATAGGTAGAGTCTCACTACCGACTCTGCAGAATAAAATGACAACAGAGTTCAGTACATACATACATATAGTCTCACGCCTGTAATCCCCGAAGGGGTAGGCAGGGTAGGCAGAGGTGTAACCAGTGCACCCACTTTTCGCCTATCGTCATACCGGGCACATTTCCAGCCTCCTGGTTGATACTGAGTATTTCTAAATAGAACAACACAATGTCACTTTACCCAATCCGGGGATCAAACCTGAGACCTCAGTACAACGGGACGTAACGCATGCGCAATTACAACTGCGCCATCGAGGCAGTCACTCAGTCAGTCAGACTAGATTTCAATAGAAACTGATAAATGTTTCAAGATTGTAACAGAGGACAGAGACGACCAAATAAAAATATGCACATGAATTTACAACAAAATCCACACGTGGAAGACTTTAAAGAACATACAGAGCCTAAGTTCCTAAAGAGGAAACCGATTCTTTTATGTCGTTGTTTAAAATAAGGTGTTTTCGAGGAAGTTTCGTGTTGTCTAGACACCGCAGATTATCGTTTGCTGTTGAATTTGATTTCGTATTTCCCACAACTCAATATGTGACAAACAACACTTGCTCGAGAGTTTTTTGACAACTCTGCTACTTAGCACCATTAGGCATGTTGCTCTCATATTCATAACAAGGCCAAATTATAGACGACACAACAGAATCTACGTCTTAAAGCAATGAGGATATTAGCAATGCATCATTCAGACTGAATGACATGATTGGCTCATGCATAGCTGTTACTTCAGCAAATTTTTAACCACGTACAGTGGACAGTGGCTGGTGGTAGGATATTCATTTCCGCCCGGATAGCGACCACCGTACCCAGGGTGTAAAACCCGCCATAGTGGCACACACAAGTGTGTCGCGTTCCGGGATCAGCCAGTGTACATCCGGTTTCTGTCGGGGTATGATGTTTGGCCGTTTTGCGGCCTTTTGAGTACTCTGACAATGGACCCTCGATCGCTTCTCCTCTTTCATGCCCATGGCGTAGTGTGAAGAAGCAGGCCGACATGATTGTGTTGAGTAGCGAGGGATAGATTATCTCTCGCTACTCGATACTCTAACTGGACCGCACTGCGCTTACCATCAGGTGCATTGTGATCACTTTGCCGTGCGAGTATAAAAAAAATATTAGTACGTAGTTAAAAACTTTAAGTTTTTTTACGTACTTAAGTTACATGATGACATTAACAGATAATGTTATAAAGCGCAGCGGCGAACGATCAAAAATAGATTTCGGATTCCTTTTAATAAATTGTTATAAAATAAAAACTATGAGTTGTCGTATCGTCTAATTTTACATTGACGACTTATTTCTTAATATAAAGATCGGAAATAAAAAATGTTAAATACTCAGCACAGTCGGTTCTAATTAGCTGTTATTATCTTACATTTTTTTAAAATATGTTTCTCTCGCTAATGCGCTGATGTCGCATATAATCTGTCACTTCGGAAGGCCGTCTTTAAAGTTTGTAAGTAGTTTAGTGTTTTATCACTGTTACCATTTGCATTTGCATAGCACATAGGACACCTACTGCACAACAAGTACAAACAAGAGCAAATGTGGTTTGTTGGAATTCTGTCACTATCTGCTTCTGAATTTGGTTCATAGTAGCCAAGTCCCTACACACAATCATATGTTTTAAAGAATCTAGGCGAGAATTTCGAAACATGTCAGAGGAATTATTTATTTATAAGGCCGAATATCAATTAAAGAAGATTTGGGGCATCATATGCGATAGACCGTGAAAAATATTCGAGTTTGACATTCCGTGTGAAATGGAAAGTGACGTTTATTACTAGTTATATTGCTGAGCACTCTTACAAAGTCGACTAGTGCAAAGGTGAAGGAATGATGAATTTCGATCATAGGTTGCCCTGACAGATACTTGACAGACATTTTTTTTATAAAATGATCACTGTACGAATGAATACCACGCCACCCCTTCATTGCATGGTTGACCTCAATACCTTTATTGGTTTTTGTCTGCAACACACCAACAACCACACCTAAAAATGTGTTAGCCTGCTGTTATTGTTAGGGTTACGGAATGCTGATACTAAAGTCGTAGGTTCCCAACCAGCCCAAATGGCTTACACCTCTGAAACTTCGAAAGTCACATGTGTATTCGTTGTTAATTCTCGGTTGCTTTAACAGTGAAGGAAAACATCGTGCGGAATCCTGCATACCTGAGAACTTTGATAAGACTTTCAATAATATATGAAGTCTCCTAACCCGCATTAGCGTGATGGACTAAGGCCTAGCCCCTCTCATTAGTAGAGGAGGACTGCGCCCAGCATTGAAACAAGTTTAATACTAATTAATATATAATATAATATATATGGTTGTTGAAAATCTGTTAATTAGTCAACTCAGTGACCTTCTTCGTTATAATATAAAAAAATAATGCGCAATCACACATAGATAAATTTGGTTGAATATTTTTTTTGTGGATTTGTTATTGAACGTGAGAACTGACTTTCAAATTTAAAGTCACCAGTCGAGATTTTCAAGGCCTGGTGCTGTAAGTAAGATAAATAAACCGTTAATAAAATGTCCATTAAAAACATCTTAAAATTCCAGCGTGAAATACAATAGGAACTCAGTCAACGTAAGGCGATTAAGGTCAGTCAGTTGACGGTCTTTTACAATTTCTACATAATGATCTATCTACACGAGACTACGAGAAAAATTTAAGGGCGGTGGAAGCGAGATGATAATGGTTAGATGCACCTGTGCGAATGGGATGGAAAGCGTTGTGCAATAGTTGAAAGTGTCCAAGGGGAAATGGCTCATCGTTCAAAACTGGTTTGATGGTTTTGTTTACCAAAAGTCAAGGGGAAATGTAGGTTTGCCATGACACACGGAAAAGTAATTGAAATAGTTCTACATACTGCTACGTCTACTTATGATCTTTTTGGGAAGAAGTACTGAAATGTAGTCTCAATGCGCTCTATTCTATTCAAATTATAGGTTTAGACCGTAGTATTAAATTTCTACAGCATATTACAAGTATTAAAAACACGTTTTAAGTTAAGTAAATGCTTCTGTCTCGTCAACTCTTCAATTTATGATTTTATTAATTAAAAATTTAAGATTAAACGAACGGATTTTTCAGCTTATTGTAGAAATAAACTGAGCTGTGTATGCGTAACAGTATATACTATATATAGTACAGTAGATAAACATGTTCATGATAATAAGGGGTATGACGATGACTTTAAATAAATAAGGGAAAGAATGAAATTATAAAATAATATATATTAGGTAGTCCGTAGTGTTTGCATTCTAGTGTTGCCACTTAAGCGATTTCGTCGCCCGATTTAGGGAATTTAAAACTTTTAGGGTGAATTGGCCATTGATAAGTATGCAATAAGCTTGCAACAAGTCACTGTATACATCATCGATGAGCGGATAGAAATAAAAGGGCTCCTCTTCGTTTCTGGCGCCCTAGACTGTCGCCCAAGCGCACCCACCTCTATCGCCGGCTCTGTGATCGTTGGTACAAGTAAAAACCAAACAAAAATATGATTATGAAAATATATACAATATTTTTATTCCATTTTTAAAGAGTTCTATATTCAGCGTATAAAAAAATAACGGGCAAGAAACTTTTAAATCGCTTTTGCTCCTCAAGTATATTTCTCTATTGTGAAACTACATTCCAGCACGAATCCACTACCATAATCAATATCGTCAAACAAACAAATATATATTGCGATATTGTTAAGTTAACAAAGATGGAAATAATGCCGCGAAGACAATATTCAAGTTATCGGCAATTATCGCTACTAGATAAGCAATCATATACAGTACAGCAGAAATGTATAATATAATCGTATATGTTATAAGAAATGTGTTGCCCTCCTAAAAGAAAGGAACGGACATTATAAAGTGAAAAGGGTTTGGAATTCTAGAAATTTCTCATCGTACAAAACGAAAGCTGTCAAATTAAGTAGCTTTTCTTCAAACATCAGTGGTATCTTGATCGAGCCGGCCGTGACATACTGTTGACATAACTCAGCTGCTCAACTATTTTAAACTCAGTGAGCGTGAACTAATCAAATTTAAATATTTTCTCAAACAGCTTTACCATTGTATTCCTAATAAGAATAAAATATAAAACTCGTTTTTATACAAAAATATTGTTGTTTTGAGTCATGTATTATTATATATACTCTTGTTGCTCGGTACGGCATCGTCCACTAATAAACAGGGGCAGACCTATTCGAATTTTCATAGAATTCTCAGTTGTACAGGTTATTATTATGTTTTCTTTCATCATTCAGGCCATAATTAACATTGAATATAAACTATTTTCGAAGTCAAAGGTCATACTCATATCCCCGAGTCATATCATACCATATTCGATTCCCACACCGGGACAAATGTTTGTGTGACATACATATATTTGTGTCCGGGGTCTGGGTGTTGTGAGACCGAAAGTCTCTCGTAGTTCCTGATACCCACAACACAAGACTCGTATCTTAGTGTGGGGTCGAGGCTATGTGTGTGACTGTTGGGTGTTATTTATTTATTCTCGTCCATATCACAGCCATACGGACCATAATCTCGTCAGTCCATTGCCTTCTCCACTGGGTTATCGCTGCTTACCTAAATATTGCAACAGGAAAAGTAGTGCCAAAATACTCAGGGGTTTTACGCGCTATTTTGTCTAATCACAGTTTAAAATACCAAGTAAGCAATAAATGAGGGCAATTTAAATTTCATAAGAAATAAAGTTTAAGGCTTTTCCCCGTGCTAATGACCTTGACAATTTAAACGGTGACTGATCCATACAAAGGGCGGTTGAAACGGTCGTTTTAAAAAAAACAAATCGAGACGCATTATACTTTAAGACTATATGATAAGTTAAATCGTAAAATATATGTTTGGTTCCAAGAATTTCTTGGATATCCTCTTCAATAAACGATTTAAAATAATAAAAATCAACTAAACCAATCCCACATTTATTCGTAATTGGTCTTTCAAAGTATTCACCCATAGTATTCACGTCTCATATACTAAAATTGCTTTGACAACTCAAAAATGTAACACATAATATTTTTGAATTTACGAATTAAATATTAAAATAACATTCAAACCCATTAAAAACTGTCACCACGCTAGATCTCGGCAGCGTGATACCTCCAATTCGTAGATTTTATAAGGCCACGGAGACTACATACTTTCAAGTTCATTGGCAAACCTTAACCTTGGAGGCCATTAGGTCATTTTGCATGAATAAGGAAACTCGCTGCAGATGTAAGACAGCTTTACAAAACAGATAACCGATAATCCGCGGTAATCACAAGAACCTTCATGTTCGAGAATGCCTAAAATATTACTTAAACAAGTATACAGAATGTATGAATGGGCCAGATTCCCACCGACAACAATGGCTGTGTAAGCGCTTCCGCAGAACTCAGCTTGTAATCTGTATATATAAAAGAAGCAGCTGACGGACTGACTGACTGATCGATCAACGCACAGC
Source organism: Laothoe populi (assembly GCA_905220505.1). Lineage (NCBI taxonomy): Eukaryota > Metazoa > Arthropoda > Insecta > Lepidoptera > Sphingidae > Laothoe > Laothoe populi. The sequence continues at coordinate 7,120,972 of HG992157.1, forward strand.
CTAAACGGCTGGGGTTACAGACTTGAAATTTTGACAGTATGTACCTTTTATCACGTAGTCATCCACTAAGGAAGGGTTTTTGGAAATACTACCCCTAAGGGGGTAAAATAGGGGATGAAAGTTTGTATGAAAATCCGTCATTTTTGAAGTTAAATTCATGAAAATTAGTATTTGGCCTTTTAGTTAAAAATAATTCCGCCCCTAAGGGGGTAAAATAGGGGATATAAGTTTGTATGAAAATCCGTATATTTTTAAGTTAAACGCATGAAAATTGGTATTTTGTATTGTATACTTTTTCTCCCAAACATGACCTCCACGCGGGAGGGGCCGCGAGCAACAGCTAGTATAGCATACGTGCAGTATGTACATTCATTGGCAATATGATATGTTTTTTAACCGACTTCAAAATAGGAAGAGGTTCTCTTTTCGTCGGAATCTTTTTTTTATGTATGTTCCCCGATTATACTCGTACACGCCTGGACCGATTCGAGAAATTCTTTTTTTTTTATAGTTATACGTCCCAGATCCATTGGTACCAAGTCAGGATCTGATGATGGGATCTCATAAAAATCAAATTTTATAGGGACGAATTATGTGCTTTTTATTGAAGTCGGTGTACTTTTTGAGGCTGTCATAATCAATTTTACTTATTACAAAAAACGTTCAGAGGCCAGAGTACGGTCTGTAGAAACTAGGATGTTACGTGTAGGCACGCGAGAAAGTAGCAAAGTGGAAGTTCCGATTAATTATTAAAACCGGTTTCTAGTGTAGATGTTATATACAAAAAGAATACCCAAATTTAACCAGATGAGCATAATAACATTCATAAGGGTAAACAAACATACGAGTGTGCAGTTTCAAAACTTTTTTTTATATTACGACTATTACTAGCGACTCACCCCGGCTTCGCATAGGATAGGAGAACATATATGCTACATTTTTTTCTGTCGTAATTGAACGGTAATTATTGATAAATATATTTTATTTTCGCCTTCTCTTTATGCAACGTTTCTTAGTCTACCCAGTCGCCATGATTTTTCCGACATCCTCAACAATAGCTTAATTTCAGCAAATTTTTACATACCTTAATGAATTACTATATACCTAAACCTTCGTCATGAATCATTCCGTCTGATGGTGAAAATCTTATAAAAATCCGTTCAGTAGTTTTTGAGTGTATCGCGTTCATACATGCATAAATGAACAGAACGGTAGGCAGCGGCTCTGCTGTGCTCTGGCATTCCAGAAGTCTATGGGCGGCGGTGACTACTTACCACCAGGTGGCCCGCCTGCTCGTCTGCCTATCCAGGCACTAAAAAAAACATCTTTGGCGAGGGGAATTTGTTTTATAACATGTATGTATAGATTTAACAGATTTAATATCGAGGATCCCAATTCATGCTTTGTTTTGCTTATTTATGTAATGCATTGATATCGCCGTGGATTGTGAATCTGGAATGTAGATTATGACGTATTATTTGGTTCTGAATCTATCATATTGTCCCATATAAATTTGGTTAACAAGAAAGAAGAAAATATTAACGACTCTTCAACCAATAGCAGAAGGTATAACCTGCGATTACTGTATTACTGGAATTCACATGCAATCTTTTATTTAAAACACTAAAACATATAAAATAAAATTAAAAGAATACTTAAAAATTTAAGTATATAAGTAATAATGTTGTTTCATGTTTGTCATATAACTAAGTTACAAACATTATTTTAAAACTTCAGAGTAGGTCGACTTTTTGGAATTAATGAAGTCAGTGTAATTTAAGTAGAAACACATGATTCTGACGATTTTAAGTTAATAATTCTTATTGTGGAATAAATAGTTGAACGAACAGAAAATAATGTTACATAACAATGAACTTTCTAGACTTAAAAATTAAAAAATTTAATATACATATGTAACACAAAATGTTTTATACCTCTGACTACTCATGAATATTTGTTTTTAAATTTTATAATTGAAAATATATAGAAACTTATTTTTATTTATTGAGGAAAAACAAACAATTGTACCTACATACAAAATTACATCACAGTATAATTACATAGTATAGGCTAATATACAATCCACAACATTTTCCACGGATTACAATGTCTTATCTATAGAATGCAGTTTATTCTGCCGCGAAATCATTGGTAATATTATTCTATGACTTATTAAATTTTATCTGCTCATAAAAGATATTTGACGGTTTTAAATATTCACTTTTTCCGCAAAATTGCTAAGTTTGACCAAAATAAGCACCATATTTAAGCATTGTCAGGTACTGAATTTAAACGTCTCGTGCCTCCATAATTCGAGGAGCTTGTCTGTCTACGGTGATCAGGAAAGTGTGTCAACTAGATAATTCATTGAAAAAAATTTATACATCACCTCTGTCGAAATTGTGAACCGTGACCGCGATGGTATATAAAAAAATACACAAATATTTGAAAGTCAGGAAGCTTTCATGCGACACGGTTCCTCACTAACTCACATAAAATCAAACGCACGTAGATATCGTGTGAGTCAGATCACATCAGATGCACGTAGGTATCGTGTGGTGGATACACGTATGTTTTCAAATTCTGCATACAGGGTGTGGCGTAATGAATGGATATTAAGGTAACTACGGGTAGAGGCGATTGTGCCGGTTCAGATAAACATTTGCTATGATTAGTAAAAGTAAGTTTGATCTTAGTTAAAAAAATATATGCTTGTGTTATAAAAAATATAGCTTACATTTGATAGCATAGCTATTCAGGAAAACTACCCAAAAAAACAGATAGGAAAAATGTCTTCATTTGCAATCTTGGCGTTAAAATGAATAACGAATGGTGAAATATGTTTAAAATTTCGAAAATGACGCTTATAAGTGACACTTTACTGAACATAACAAATGTTTATCCGGCCCAGTACAATGACCTCTACCGGCAGGTACCTTATTATCCATTCATTACGCCACATCCTGTATATGTCATTGTAAGAGACAAAAAATGGGTCAATTGTTATTAATCGAAAAAAAATAAGGGTGCAAAGAATGGGTCCTTGAAGGCGAAATCTTAATGTGTGAGCGATGACGTCATGTTATGACATCATCGCTCGTTCCCTCGCAGGATATTTCTTACAGCCGCTTTCTGTAATTTCTAGCAAATTAATTTTTGACAGAATTTATAAAATTCAAATAAATCAATCAAAAAAATAAAAAAACACGGTATCAACTACTATGATTAATAATAATTGAACTGTTGCACGTTATATCGAATACGTACGTGGCTAAAGCAGTCGTCACATGTACAATTTATAACAAAAAAAATTATAAAATAAAAAATTGATCTATACTTATAACAAAAAACGAATTAATTATACAAATATTTACATTCAGGTTTAAACCATTCCATATTGAATTAAAATTGCAAATGTTGAAATTATGGATAAAATAAACTTTGTTTTAATATTATTATACTTTTTAGCAACATAATTGATTCGCTATTAAAGTGGGTATTTTATAAGGCACATAAAGGACGATTACTAATTAATTATTTATTTAATGATCACTATTGCACAATTTATGGCTTAAAGTTATCAACTACATGACATGGATGTACTAAAAACAGCTTTGTAACAAATATCTATGACTAGCTGTTGCTCGCGGCTCCGCCCGCGTGGAGGGAGAGAAAAAGTATACAATACAAAATACCAATTTTCATGCGTTTAACTTCAAACATGACGGATTTTCATACAAACTTTCTTCCCCTATTTTACCCCCTTAGGGGTGGAATTTCCAAAAATCCAGTAACATATATTTTTTATGTTTATCTAATAGGCGAAATACTAACTTTCATGCGTTTAACTTAAAAAATGACAGATTTTCATACAAACTATCATCCCCCGTTTTACCCCCTTAGGGGTGGTATTTCCAAAAACCCTTCCTTAGTGGATGCCTACGTCATAAAAGGTACCTACTGTCAAAATTTCAAGTCTCTAACCCCAGCCGTTTTGGCTGTACGTTGATCGATCAGTCAGTGCGTCAGTTTCTTCTTTTATATATACAGATTTCGGACAGTATGATGATCTAAGCTGTAGTTCAGACTAGAACTAGACTAAACCCGGAATAGGCCGACGTGATCTAAACGGGTTACAACCCTCTGACTGTACGACTACACTGCTTACAAACTGATGATAAACTGACTGGCTTGACTATGAACTGAACTGGCTCTCTGAATACCACGGAGGTCTCTTTTATTGCAATGCGAGCCTTTTTCACCCCTCTCAATCTACAAACTTAATAATCTACCCGTGGTTATTTTCTATAATACTTTCGATATACCTTCGATATTACTAATAAATGGGAACTACCCTAACAATACATTATTTTTGTTTTTTTTTTATTGTATAGTCCGACAAACGAGCATGTGTGTCACCTGATGTTAAGTGATCTCCACCGCCCATGAACATCCACAATACCGAAAGTATCATGTATGCGCTGTCGGCCTTAAAAGACAGGAATAGGGATTAGGGAACGGAATGGGGAATCTGGGCCTCCGGATATCTCACTTACCATACGAAACGCGACAGTAAACTATCACTTTACGTTGGTTTTCTGTGAGACAGTGGTACTACGCCGGTCGAGCCGGCCCATTCATGCTGCAGACAAATATGTCTACAGCGTGGCTCTACCACTATATAAATACAGGATAAAATGATTATTTACACTGTATGTAATATTCTATTACAAAATATTTATTTAATACTTATAGTGAGCTATGGCTATAATTAATAGAGACTAGATCATCACATGCTAAAAGTTTTTTGTTGAAGATAAGCAAAACAATTAACTCGAACATAACAATTTTACAAATTTCTTAATATACCATCTTAAAATAGTCTTACTATACCTATATTGTATATTAATATAGATAGAGACCGAAATGCTCAGCATTGGCCGGAGTCTGGAATTATACCCGGTATGGCTCACCCCCTGTCACATCATGGGACGGTAATAAACTCCGCGAAAAGTGGGTGTACTAGTTACACCCCAGCCCATGTATGTATATATAGAGAGAGACATCACGCTCTAAATATCACGTATGCAAATATATACAGCGGACAACCTACAGACATTATATAGTTTAGTCCGGCTACACACATTTATTCATTGTTTAAGGACAAACAGTGGTAAATACATTAAATCAATTAAACCTTACAAATCACTAACAATATTTTAAATGTATTACCTTTAGTTGCCTCGGCATGCATTGAAATGTTGGAAAAAACAATTATTACAATGTGTAATAACTTCAACAATCTTAAAGCCAAAATATAAAAGAAACATTTATATGTAACTAGCTGTTGCTCGCGGCTCCGCCTGCGTGGAGGTTATATTCGGGAGCAGAAGTATACAATCCAAGGAGTTGTCTTCTGCACTGAGGCAGCTGTAGCGATTGTCCAGCCTCTCAAGTATTGTGCCTGAATCTTAAGATTGCATCTAAAGAATACCCCATAAGTTTAACCCCACTTTGCCCTTTTTAGGGATTATTTTTCAAAAACGTTGAAACACGTATTTCTTTATTTCCTACCAAAAGCCTAAATATGAATTCACAGATCCCTAAGTCTAGGAATTATGGATTTCCCATACAAATTTTGAACTCCTATTTGACCCCTTTCAAGGTTGTTTTTTGAGAAAAAAGTTAGCCTATGTCCTTCTCCAGGATATAATCTATTCCCTTACCAAATTTCATTACAAACCGTTCAGCCGTTTAGTCGTGAAGAGGTAACAAACAAACAAACAGAGTTACTTTCGCATTTATAGTATTAGTATGGATTAAGGATCAAATTTTTAACTGCACTTAATATTAAATGCTTATATTAAACAGGAAAATAATGAACTTTGCATTATATTATGAAAATTAGAAATTATATAAATACTACCAATCAAAGCCTTCTAGCCATAACGTATTTATTATTCAATTTCCTTTCACATTTCAGGAAGAACATTCGGCCGTCCATTCAAGAAGATGGCCCAGGCACTCATTCCACTGGCGTTTCAGATCGGTGCAGCATCCACTTGGGCCGTGGTGGCTGCGCTAGTCGGCGTAAAGACGCTAGTCATCAGCCTTATCATACTAAAGTTGCTGCTAGTAGCTGGCGCTGCTAAGGTAACATAAAACGTTACTGTAATAGACGTTCTTTCCATAGTATTGTACTTTTTAATGCTAATTAATTTAAAGTCAACCTTATTCCAGCATGGATAAAGTAACAATAACAATAACAATTAGCTGGTGGTAGGATATTCATATCCGCCCGGATAGCGACCACCGTACACAGGGCGAAAAACCCGCCATAGTGGCACACGCATACAATGGCCATTTGCGGCCTTCTTAGTACTCTGACACTAGACCCTCGACCCCTTCTTCACCTTCTTGCTCATGGCGTAGTGTGAAGAAGCAGGCCGGCATGAGTGTGTTGAGTAGCGGGGATAGATCGTCTCTCGCTACTCAGTACTCTATTTGGACCGCACTGCGCTTACCATCAGGTACAGTGCGGTCACTTTGCCGTTCCAGCGTATTCACACGCTGATGACAAATGCAATTTTGTATAAGTTTATTTTTATCCTGGCACAGCAAAGTGACCACATTGCACATGATGGTAAGCGGTATTGAGGCCATAATAAAATATTTTCACGCACTGATACAGTCATGTCAGTGTTTTAAACGCTTTGATCTTATTAGATTTTTTTGTTCATAGTGAAAGCGATATTTCGTTGAAAAGAGAAGGTATGTAACAGCATGCGTGTGAAATAGATACATTTATGACTAGATGGATTGCTTTTGCCTAAATAAATGTAACCCATACCGACTATGATCTATAAGATTATTTTCAGATTTCACTTTTAGATATGGCTACGCAGAGGTATTCTGTAATTGGCGTCGTACTAATGCTATTTGACATACTGTGATTAATGTAGCGATTCCAATATATGATCTGTGGCTATATTTATCTACATTAGAGTTAAATGACATAAACTATACTTAAAATATTAGGCACAAATTTTATTTTATTTATCATACAAGTTGAGTGGGAAATATTTTTTGAAAACAAATGAAACAGTAGTCCCAAAATGATAATTTTGGTATAACTAAAATTGCTTAAATATTTACACTATATATATGGCTCTACGTCTTCAGAAATAGTTAAGTAAAGATAAAAAATATGCCGTATTTCTTTACGTATTATTTTCCAGATATTTGTAGTAAATAAATAAAAGTTTTAAGAGCCGGCGATAAAATTTAGAATTTGATCAGTTAAAAGACAACTTGGCTGTCTACCACTTAACCACTCGTTACCTCGCGTAACCTTGGCAATTTTAATGTTTAGATCTTGTATAACGACATTTATGTCACAGGGACAATTTGTAGTGTAACCAACTTTGTTCACAACTCAAACATTGTATGAAGTAACAGTTTCGTCGAAGCATTTCATGCGGTTGTCTGCTGCGTGCTAAAAATTATCGACTTCCAGTGACATCTATTAACGAATACCAATATCATTTCAGCTAGGCGCTCTATTTGGCCAAAAAGGTCACTATAGCGGAGGCTGGGAAGCCCCCCACACAAATCAAAAGGAAATACATCTGCACATACATAACGGTCATCATGAAACACACGATGAACCGTCGATAAGTGAGATATTTTTTATTTTTTTAATGTTTATTAAGACGCCTAGATGGCGCTGTTATAAGCTTTTAAGAATAAGCATGTTTAAATAAATTTTGACAGCAAAACAGTTTTATTTAACTACATATTTTAATAAAACTTCTACTGCACAACAGGTGGCGCTAACATAAATATATTACGTTTCAGCTTCGTGGAACAGAGATGGCGCCCCGGACCCTTTAGAAAACAACAATATCAATGTTAAGCTAGAACCTTACGCAGCGGGACCACAAACTATTAGCACTCCCTATGGAAACTACGTAAAAGTTGAACCTTCTAACAGTCTAACTTCGGGTTTAAATTTATGAAATAGTAAAAGCTATTGGGTTACACAATTTATGATGACAGTTACAATGTTCCTTAAGAGGCACACCGCGTCTCTATTTAAGTGCGAAGCGGGCTATTCAAAAATCTAGTAAACAGTGAATGTATTTCGGGCTAGGTTTGCAACGTAATGACAGAGTTTTTATTGATTTTATATTGAGTTATAAACGTTAAAATGTACAGTGACTAATTTTATTGTATTGTTGTTCTATCACTTTTAATATAGGCAGACTACAATAGTAGGCATGATAATTAAAGACTGCGGCAAACCATATACAATGTCAGAAGAATTAAGGATATGTTGCCAGTCTTAAAAATAACGAATGGGTATTGGATGGAGGAGGGGTTTGGAGTTGTTGAAATAGCACTCGTCATAAGCTACTTAACAGCAAGCTATTACTTTGTTGGTTTTTTGTGAGACAGTAGTACTAACTGGTACGAATTTAAATCTACTATTATAAATCGAGCCGGCCCATTCATTATGTATTCCTATTCTGCCATTTTACACTGACACAAAAAGAAGGAAGTTATCTGTTTAATGCGTTTATTTTGTAAATTTATATTCTGTATTTGTATTACCACGCATATCTCTCAAGTTCTCTCTTTGTTCTTGGTATAGGTATTTCAAAGTTGGCCGCATTACAAATTGATAATAATCCAAGCCTTAGTTGATTTATGTACCAAAAAAATTGATTCCCCTAAACTGAACAGGATATTTAAATGGCTCATTCCTATATAATCAAATAAATATTAAGTCTGTGCTATTCATCGTTGATAAACGGAATAGTATCGACTTAATATTGTGTGTGGGTGAATTAGGACCGGATTGATTTATTAATCAATCCTGTCCTAACAATGACGAAAAAACTGTATAGAACTGAAAAAACTCTTTCGTCATTGAGTCCTAATTTAATTTGCGCATTTTTCTAAGCCGATTTTATTATTATAAATGTTTAATATTTACCTTCAGATACCCAAGTTACGCAGCTTATAGTTTGTAGAAAAGATAAATTAAATTATTGGGTGGGTACTCATTCTTAGTATTAAGAATTATTTTTATTTATTTTAGCATAAGATTATTTCCGTTTCCTGAGCATGTATTATTTAATAAATTATTCTTAATTTTAAAGTATTGTTATTTCGATATGCTTTTATAAATTCTTCATACCACGATTTGTTAATAACAGCTCGTTTTAGAGATCTAAATCTGTTCTTATGATCTAATAACTATTTAAAATAGAGCATAGGATTTAAGGTCTAAGTGGTGTAGTCTAAGGATCTAAGATTTTAAATCTTTGCCCCTTCTATCATCTTACCTCCGTAAAATATAGTATATTTAGCGTTTTTTTAGCGGTGATTAGTTATATCTATCCACTACATATCTAAAAAGAAAGAAACTGTAGCGGTAATCACATTTCAGTAGATCATTTACACTGGCTAAATTCTATTCTAAAATATTAATTTGCTTATTTGCTGGAAAGAGTATCAATGGGTAAAACAAAAGAAATATATTGTTACAAACATTAGAAATATATAGAAATGATGTTTTTTTTATTATAAACATAAAATAGTTTCTATTGTAACTTTCAATAGTTCTGAATATAATGCTTTTTTTATCCTGGCACGGCAAAGGCCACACTGCACCTGATGGTAAGCGCAGTGCTCTGCAATTAGAGTATCGAGTAACGAAAGACAATCTATCCCTCGCTACTCAACACAATAATGCCGGCCTGTTTCTTCACACTACGTCATGGGCAAGAAGGTGAAGAACCGGTGGAGGGAATAGTGTCAGAGTACTCAGAAGACCGCAAAATGGCCAAATATCGTACCCCAACTCTACATCCCCTACAAAAACCGGATGTACACTGGCTGATCCCGGAACGCGTCACACTTGCATATTTTACACCCTATGTACTGTGGTTACTGTCCGGGCGTGTATGAATATCCTACCACCAGCAAACTCGGAACGGTACTCGGAAAACGATTACGAGATATGAAGAAGAAAAGCGGGTTTTTCCATCGTAAATGAATTCCTTGAACGTTCGCTAAGGAATTGCATTGAATCTTTTTCATATTTTATGATAGGCTAGGACAAAAGTCAAACAATGAAAGGAACAATAAAATTAAAATATTAAATCGTGTTAAGATTTTTCAAAAATATACGTTATAGGTATTCATAAAGTCGACCTCCAACTTAATGTGTAGATAAATTACAAGGTTAAGTTGGAGCGTGGGCAGAAGCTAACTTGGTAGTGACGTCATAAGTTACTTATTGCTCAACGAGTAACACGATCGATTTCAATATCATAGTTTACCATCAAACCAGTTGTTTGTTTTAATTCCTAATTTTGTGTACTATGTGTTCAATTTGAACAAACTAGTGGCACTATTTTCCAACTCATTGAGTTTATTCACCTACCCTTATTGTTCAGATCTGATGGTTCATTGTTTACTAAAATACCTTTAAAGTTCTAACGATAAATTTTGCATCTCGCTCAGGGAAGCCAGTATCTCGAACCTTCTTTCTGTTATGGCAGGAACTTGGCGGAGCGCTCGGTGGATTATTTTTATTGCTTTTAAACTAGTTTCGTATTTGCTGTAAAAAGTGATATCCATTTATGGAATGAACATAGACTTAAAATACATTTATATATTTGGGTGTTTTTAGTCTAGACATGTGGAATGTTGTTTTATTGCACAACGTATTTAATAATGAACATCATAAGATTGTTTAAGCTTGAAGTAATCCCAAAGAGATTTTAAAAGCTTTCATAATTAATTATATTATATGTGGGATTGGGCGGGACATGTTGTTGGAATGTGCAGGGAGAGACGGGCAAAAACTGCCACTGAGTATCTTCTCGCGGCGGCGTGGGCCTATGAAGAGATGGACGACTTAGACGCCTTTGAAACTAATTGGCCAGAAAAGTCACATAATAGGGATCAGTGGAAGGAAATGGGGGAGACCTTTGCCCGGCAGTGCGACACAATAGGTTAAAAAAACCGCTTTACAAACACTATAAACTCATTTATTTCCTTTACCAATTCTCAAGAAATAAACAAAATTCTTTCGCAGTTAGAGCGGGAATTCGATGGTAAATATAATCGGCATTATTGTCTCAAAGGATACTTGCCTACTCTAAGAGATTTTTAGAAGGGTGATACTCTTAGAGTAGGCATGTGATATTATACAATGCATATGAACAGAATATAAAAAATATTATCATAATGATTTTTGATCACATATAAAATAAGACGGAGTAAATTTTTTAAAATTTTTGAGAGGATTGACAGACTTCGCGGCGCAGAGGGTGGCTGTGAAACGAAACGTGGTGAGTTTGTTCCCCGTTCAGAAACAAATGGTTTTGTGCTCCATAAATATTTTTTTCGGGTCTGAATATTTGAGACTGTGGTCCTCGTAGTACAGGTTTTACCTACTATCAAACAGTCACACTGTTATAATTGACGCGTAAATTTCATATTCAGAATTCATAAACTGGATATCCATCTCATCGTTCGTATAAGAAATAATACATAAATGTATTCCCCAATTTTTAAAATATAAGCAGAAATAAATAGATAGAGATCAGCTGATGATGATGATTTAAGACTTTTCAAGTCAACTGTCAAATGTTTTCCCGACTAGGTATTTACATAATCTTAATCCGGTTTTCGCTATGAATAGCAATATTCTGAGAATTTCTGACTTCACACGGTGACGAAACGCGAAGGCTACGGGCCGGCCATCCTAAAATATAAAAATTAATATTAATGTCCATTACATTAGACCATTTGGAATGTGGAATAATTAGATGACTATTGGTATTGATTTCCTTGAATTATATTGATTAAGAAAACAAGTTTAGTAATGCCATTTTTATTTATCCGTGTTTGCTTTTAAGGTATGTATTTACCAGTGGCGAAAGGCAATTTTTTTAAAAGGGTAAATAATACTTTTTTATAAAAAGCGATTGCACTTGGTTTTCATAATTTTTTGTTATGAATAACTATAAATATTATTATAGATAATCATTTTCACTTAGTTATTTTATTACTGAAAATATAGGATAAAATAATTAGGAGTGCTTACAGCATGATAAGTTTATTAAAAAAACCCGGAAGCAACCGTGTTTATTGCATCATTATTATGAGCTAATCGGTACTGGACATGATTTAGCATCTTTTTTAGAGATGAAGTGACTTTTAAGAAGTTAACTGTTATGGTTAAGGTCCTAAGTCCATTTAATTCTATTCGTAGATTGGAAAACAGCACGTCAAGCCTTTGGTTCAGGGTGTTGCCAAATGACAGTAGTAGGAATTTTGAATCAAAAATTCCAATGACTATCCTTTGTTATGTGACTCTTTGCTCTTCTTGATGTTATATTTAACATCATCATCATATTATAAGAATTGCGAAGGTATGTGAAGTCTACCAACCCGCAACCCCGCCAGCGTGGTAGACTAAGGCCTAACCCCTCTCATTAGAAGAGAAGGTCCGTGCCCAGCAGTAGGACAAGGTTTAGTACAGGGCTAGTATTATCATCATCGTACCAAATATCGTCCTATTGGACAAGGCCCTCCTCTAGCCACTTTAATCGCCGAATTTGTCGATATGGGAGTTTCCTTACAATTTTCAAAGTGTACTTTAACTGTTAAGAAAATAAAATTATCTGAATTCATGAAGTATGTCATGAATTATGTTTTGATTAGCAGAGATGTACATAAATAATTAAAATAAATAACACCCAACAGTTACCCACTTATTCCCGAACCACCACCCACCCCACACTAAGATACGAGTCCTAAGTTGTGGGTATCAGGAACTACGAGAGAATTTCAATATCATAACACCCATTGGAACCTAAATGGCCGCGATTTCAGAGGAATTTCCTCCCACGAACGCTCCAATTGTGGAATGAGCTTGCTGCAGAGGTTTTCCAAGAGGACTACAGTATGGCGTCCTTCAAGAAGGGAGTAATTAGGTTTATGAATGTACGGTAACGCGCATGTGATGCTCTTGGTGTTGCAAGCGTCCATAGTCTACGGTAACCGCTTACCATCAGGCGGGTCGTAAGCTTGTTTGCCACCATCGTGGTATAAAAAAATACCCATACACGAAACAAATACTTGTGGATCAGACAAACATTTGTCACGATATGGGGATTGAATCCTCAACCTTTAAGTTTCACAGCTGGTTACTCACCCGCTGCGTCATGAAGGCATGTGCCCTGGGGGCTGGGAGTTGGAACCGAAATCACTTACCTCATCATCTGTCCATCTTTCACCATCTTTGTCCCGGCAGTCAGCGCCACTTTTGCATTATCGACGCTAGAAAGACTTAACTTATATTGCTAATATATTTCCTTTTTAATAATGTTAAATGTAATAAATACACTAGTCCAGTTTAATCAAATCTTAAATTGACGTAGATGGCGATTTTTAGCGCTTGACAACAATCTGGATTGACGACTGTACAGAATAATATTTTAATGTCGTTTAAATTATGTATTTATTAAGGTATTTGAATAGAGCATGTTTTCGAGTAAGGAGAGATAAAATATAAGATAAATGTTAATAATAATAATAGCAGCGATAGCCTAGTTGGTTGCGGTATGGACTATCAAGACGAAAGTCGTATGTTCGAAACCCAAATGGCATACACCTCTGACTTTTCTAAAGTTATGTGTGTATTAAATGTTAATTATCGCTTGCTTTAACGGTGAAGGAAAACATCGTGAGGAAACCTGCATCGCTGAGAATTCTCATAAGAATTTCGAAGGTATGTGAAGTCTACCAGCCCGCATTAGGCCAGCGTGGTAGACTAAGGCCTAACCCCTCTCATTAGTAGAGGAGGCCCGTGCCCAGCAGTGGGACAGTGTCTTAAACAGGGCTAGTATTATTATAATATTAATATCTTGGCTAAAAAATTCAGCCCAGGTTTGTTTTCATTTTATAAGTTTATACTTTCTTTAAAATTGAAAACAAGTACTGGATTGATTATTCCGTTCATCAATCCGATAATGACGTTTGTTCTAATACCTAGCTATTTAACAAATAAAAACTGATTTGATTTGATTTGATTATTTATCCCTGATTTGAGAGAACCAAGTTGTAAGTTTCTGATACCTACCGAAACGAATTCTTAGATTAGTCCACATAATTGAGATTGTCATTAATGTCTGCGACTATAAAACGGTCAGTCAATTCACAATTAATATTTGACATTTATAGACGGGATTGTCAGAAACAAGAATATGCTAACCTCTGTCCATCTAAAGGACAGACATTAGATTATACTCGCGCGGCCGTCAGTCTCACAGCTGGTAAAAAAGGACAGCGAATGATTTGACTTACAAATGACTCGAGTCGGACACGGCGCGGCGCGAGCTGCAAGGGCGACTGGTCGTGAGTCGTGACGTTTGCCTCTAAACTTGACTAATACGCGCCGCGACTGTGCTCGCATCGCGTGTAGAGTTCTTGATCTACTGTCATCTTCAAGTCTGTTATGTTCTATTCGAATACGATGGTTTGCATGGTGATGTTTTTTTTACTGCCTGGATAGACAAACGAGCAGACGAGCCACCTGATGGTAAGTAGACACCGCCGCCCATAGACTTCTGAAATGCCAGGGCGTAGCAAAGCCGCTGCCTACGGAATATGTATAAGCTCTTGGGCATAAATTCGATACTCACCGCCTTTGAAACGCTATATTTATGTTTGAACAAACTTTCCCCTCTACGCCTACATTATTGAATGCCTGGCAGGTCCATTATTGATAATATTCTCTCTGACCAACCTACGTGCAAATAAATGTAATTATTAAGATAGGTAGTAGAAAATCCAATAAGACTGTGGTTTCACAGGCATATGTGCAATCGTGGTATATTTAATTTGTATAATGACAGTCTATAGCCGTCTACAACTAAACACACAAAACCAATCCTGAAGTATGCGCCAACCATCCCGGTTATGGGCAGTCCGCATTAAGGTATTTGAAGTCCGTCTCCACCCCAACACGTGTGTCTTTTCCGACCATCCGTTGTCTGCAGACTTGGCTGCCCGCTTCTATTTTTATGTTCTAATTCTGCGATCAACATCAGTAACCCTGGTTCTCAGGCGGAAGATATTATTTCGAATTCTATACACCAGAGAAATTCCGAGCCATCGTCCGTTTTACAGTATGCTGTAAAAGTAAACCCAAAGTAGGTATTGCCCAGTTGAATTGTATCGTCAAAGTTGAAATATTTTCATACAACTTCGATAATGGCACTTACGATTACATACAATGTGCCACCGAAATAAAGTAGGTACTGAAACAGATAATACTTTGTACAATCCATGAAATAAAATGTAAAATACTCTTGAGTGTTGCAAAATGAGTCCTTTGTTACTATAACATTTTTTTTGGTTTATTTTTTAGACGGCAGATTACAATGATGACAATTAAATGGATGTATTTATTGTCTAAGTGATAATTAACGTTGATAATAGTTATAAATGTAATTTTTTTTATTTTTTATTCAGATTCATGAGAAACTTAATCATCATTCTGTTAATACAGTCCGAACGGATGAGGCGAACATTCCATACATAAATTTAAATTGGCATATTTTGACACTTTCTTTGCTTATTATCCTAATTTAGGAAACATTTTTAACACTATAATAAAAAAAATACTTTTATTCATAAGTGTATACATTTATCAATAAAATACTCTAAAACAAATGAAGATAGTTGGAGATACGTTTCCTTAACAATTGTTCGTCATTCGTTCAACAATTATTATGCTTATGATCACAAATAATGTTATCTTAATGAACCTTGGGACTAAACAATAAACGATGATGTGATGTGATGTTGATAGTCCTGGTGTTGCAAGCGTCCATAGGCTAGGGTAACCGCTTAGCATCAGGCGGGTCCTAAGATTGTCACCATCGTGGTACAAAAAACAGATAACACAATACAAGAGCTATACAAAGTTAATTACAAAGGCCTAATCATTATGTTTCTTGACTTAAATAAATAGCTATAACATTAACATGAAATAAAAGAAAACATACCTATATAAACTGTATAATAGTGCTAATATGATAGAAATACACAAACATTTAAATAACTTATATGAATACCACATGCAAGATGTATACCAATACCATTTATAATAAAAATACGAGAACACATTCCTATTTTTAACAGACTTCAAAAAAAAGGAGGAGGTCAACAATTCGTCCGAATCTTTTTTTTATGTATGTTCCTCGATTACTCGAAGACGCCTGATACCGATTCGAGAAATTCTTTTTTTGTTTAAAGTTTAATTTTCTATTAAATAATCTTAAATATATATTTCTCTGATGCACAAAAAGTAACATATATTTTAAAATTCGTTAAAAGTTGATATTCTGAGCTTTTATCATGTCATAATTGATGATGGCCAAATGGAAAGTAGTGTTTTATTTTATTTTTTTCTCCAAACTTTAACAATACCTACAATTAATACACGTATAAGTAATAACTATAAAATCACAACAAAGTCATTCCAACCTTGATCAGCAAAATCAGAGCCAAAACTTACACGATAGGCCCCCAGATATAATATAAACATATTTATCAGTAATGTATTATCTAAAAATATTCAATAGACAGACAAGATTTTTAGCTTTATGTAAATATATATGTAATAAATCTAACATTTATACAACTGGTATGTGCTAAGATTATATCTACATGAAAATTAAAGGTCGACGAGCGAGTCGTGGAAACATATATAAGACTCTAAATTATATTTTAAATAATATATTTCAGTGTTTGTAATTATAGAGATCTAAATTAAAATTTGCGTTGTAATTTTTTTTCTTTAGCACACAAACAGAATAATTACCTATTAATTAAATTTACATTATTTGAAATACATTGTAATCATACCGATCATATGCAAGCATGACATTTTTAATAATGTGGAAAATTTTATTTATTACACCAACGACATGTCACAACACAATACAATAATATTTATATAAATAAGAAATTTTACAATATGAAATGCCTTTACAGGTGTATACAACATTTAAAAGTTTTAGAGCCAGAATTAGAAAAAAAAACAGGTTACAAGAAAGAAAAAGTATACATAAATTTAACATTAATAATAATACTAATCAATAACTACAATAATATTATTTTTTTTTAATTTAAAATATAGTTGAGTTATTTCGTTTTTCTTTTTTCTTCGTCATTCTTTCTTCGTTGTTAAGGTTCGTGGAGGGTTAACCATTCCCGGGTAATGTTAACACTGCGGAGTTCTATAAAACCAAGTAAGCAAACACTTGCTCTCTGCCGTGTTAACTTTGCCTATAGTCATGTTTCTTCTTGCTGCTGACGTGATGGTAATGGCTGATCTTCTTTTATCCAACGTTGATAAAAAGGGACAAAACGTAACCTCTATCAGGCTATGTCTGAAATATCTCTAAGACACAGACAAAGCCAAGGAGAGGCTAGGTCAACATCCCAGCGGAGATCAAAGACACCGCCCAGATTATCTTCAAGACTTCATAACACACCATAGAATAATTTTACGGCGCATATTTTTCCTGGTAACATAATATGGATATAATGTGATTGAAAACTGAAATAAAAAAACTTACCTATGACAGGAGTTGGTATTTTCTTAAGTAGGTAATTTAACATCAGAGTGGTTGCTAGAAATCGCTACTTCACCTTTAGACTTATATGTAAAACCACTTGTTAGTTCAAAGTTACGCTCATTTGAAAGTAGCAGACTTTCAAATGACCGTAACTTTTGCTCTAAGTGTGTGCGCGTTGAAATCTTTCTAAGGACGACCCAATTAACAGAGAGAGCAGTTCTATATAACTATACATTTTTCTCACTAATTTTATATTCTAATCTGTCTATATACATATGCATGTTCTGTGAGCAGATTATTTTTTATATAACTTATTTAAACGGTCTACATGAATTCATAATATGCGTTATATCTTGTACCTGAGAAAGGAATTGTCTTGTTTACCAAATTTATTGGAGCATAAAAGCACTAATTGACAGTAAAAATTAACAAAAAAATATTCAATAACAGATAACATAATTTGTCACCACTTTCATATATTAAGCTAGTTAAAAGCTGCACTAACATTTTACGTGAGCATAAATCTTATAAGTTCTCTGGTGTCTATGGATACATTTTATAAAAATATTTTTGGGAACACAGTTCACACAAAAATCTATGATATTTAAGTATTATTATTTGTATAATTAATAAACTTAATATATAAAAACAGAGAAATCCTTGCTAATAAACTAGAACATGTGAAATTTAATTTCACGGAAAAGAACACAACGTTAGGAAAAGAACCAATTAAGATTACAGTATCAAAATATAATATCACATTATTGTTAAAAACTATTTGTATTAAAATAGTACTTTTCGTTCATCATCATCGTTTTTCATAATTGAACTGAAATATCTACGATCATATTACTACAATAAAACAATACATCACTGGATTGACCAAATTATAGTCTATACTATGGACTCCATAGCATTTTTGGAAGAAACTTGTATGGAATTTTATTTTTTTAATTAATAACATTTAAGTCAATTTATATATGTAATAGATAATAATACTTATTAATTAATAATCACCGTATTCATTACCTTAGTCCTATAATAGAACCCATCTTAATATATGACTTTTTTTTATGGAAAAAGGGGGCAAACGGGCAGGAGGCTCACCTGATGGAAAGTGATCACCGCCGCCCATGAATATCTCTGCAACACCAGAGGAAAGAAAGAAAAAAAAATCAAAAAACAAATATAAACACACTAAAGAACGGGAACACCCATATTTTATATTTTACTCCGAATTTCAATGTTCCGATTTTCAAAAGTACGAATTTCAGAATACCTAAGAATTATAATATCTATTATTAAGTATCACGAAATTTATTTTACCGGATGATTGTGTTGAGTAGCGGGGCATAGCTTGTCTCTCGCTACTCGATACTCTAATTGGATGGCACTGCATTTACCATAAGGTGCAGTGTGATCACTTTGCCGTGCCATATCGTGCCACTTACTCATATCTATTTAAGTAGAGTTTCAAATTTCGAATTTTCATCTACGTCTTGGTGAAATTCGATGTAAATCAAAGACTGTAGTTGTATACGTACAATCTACTGGAACATTATATACACGTCATATTTATAAAATTTGTAACATCACGGTTTTTCATGAATATACGTCATACTTTAGATTTTCATCATACCTGTTTTATAAGATTTTAACCCGTTATATCTATTCTTAACCCTCTCGAACGCACAACGAAGGTCGACGCGGCTATTACAAACTGGTTTCGTCAATACTTTTAAATCTATACCAATATTTATTAGTTATAAAACACATGTATTAGGTAATTATAAAATCCGGGTCAAGAGCATAACCTTTTGATTATATATTAATAATTGTTATAACAAATCCTACATGATATTTAAACAGCTGTTTTGACGAAAGAAAGTTAGTTTTAAATTGACTCCACTATAGTCCACGGCCTAGACATAAAAAGTTGCACAAGGTATTCTGGTTCAAAGTGTAACATTCTGTGGTGCTTATGAAACATATATATGATGTAAATAAAAAATAAATGAGGTTATTGAATATGTAGGCAATTAAACAGGTTAAATAGCTCTTATGTCAGGTTCCGCCGCGTGGTGTTGGCAGAATAGAATAGCACCACCCCATATCTTCCCGTGGGTATCGTAAAAGGCGATTAAGGGAATATGGAAAAGTACTGACCGTTTGTAACTTTGTTCACCGTTATACTATACCATATGTCTGAGTCTTTCTCCGGTTGTAAAGGTCTCCGTTCCACTGGGCTCAGAAGGACAAGGTTGAGTTATGTTAGCCATATACGAGCACCCCAACGACAGTTTGAACGGAGTTGAAGAGGTCGCCGTGGCCGAAAACGGTCGGAGGAGTATATATGACAGGTTAGTACAAAAAAACAAATATAACTTTATATAAAATATACCTGGCCACACCACTCACGAAAATAACTTTTCAAAGCGGCTCACCTTCTATACAATATGGGATTTGTGAATGTATGATGAAGTGCCCTGCTCTATAAATTATAGATGCTAGTGTTTATTTCAGTCACCGATGGCAAAATTTACTTTCATTGTGAATACTTCCAATGTTTGACAGCCTCCGTGGCGCAGAAGGCCAATAACCGGCTGTGAAACGAGTCGTGGGTTCGATTCCCACACCGGGATAAATGTTTGTGTGACAGACAGACCTTTGTGTCCGGCGTCTGGGTGTTGTGAGACCGAAAGTTTCTCGTAGTCCCCGATACCCACAACACGAGACTCGAGTATCTGTCTAAGTGTGGGATCGGGGCCATGTGTGTGACTGTTGGGTGTTATTTATTTACTTCAAATAATGCAACCAAAAAGGGGATTATGAAGAAAGATCTACTAGGAGGATATAGCAAAAAGTCCTGCTTCAAAAATATACATACAAAGTATAAAACTCACACGTCAATAGCATCTCAACACGTTTTTAAACACACCAACTCGTCTGATTTCAAATCGTCAGCATTAGCATATTTTAAAAATAACCAGAGTATCGTGACATTTGGCTGAGACTACTTTCGCTTGAGTTAGAGGTCTCGCTAACTGGTCCTGCCCGTTTGCCAGGCAGTTAGCGACGAATCAAGGTTCTCGTGTTATTTTCCATTCTTAATATGTTTCTATACATATATTCAGTTTTTTATATATAAAATACCTGATATGTGTTTTGATTAAAATATTTTAAGTGGGGCTACACTCAGCTGGTCGGAGGAGGTGGCGTGACTATGACATGAAAATAATAGATAATAGTACCTAAAGTTTTAAGTCCGTTTGTTAGGGAGCGTTCTTATCATGAGATTGGACTATGCGGGTTGAGTATCAAATATGCAAATTTTAATAGTATTCTTAAATTTTTATAAATGTACTTGTATTTTTCGTCAGCCTCCGTGGCGCAGAAGGCCAGTAACCGGCTGTGAAACGAGTCGTGGGTTCGATTCCCATAACGGGACAAATGTGTGGGTGACAGATATTTGTACCCAGGGTCTGGGTGTTGTGAGACCGAAAGTCTCTCGTAGTCCCTGATACCCACAACACTAGACTCGTATCTTAGTGTGGGGTCGGGGCTATGTTTGTGACTGTTGGGTGTTATTTATTTTATTTAAATAAATCGTGACCCTATTTAGTTGCATTCAATAATCCAAGATATCAGTTCAAAAGTTTGATTTATGACAGGTGCCATACTTCTAAAAGGGTATACAGGCCGGTACATCATCAAATAAGTTACCAATTATATATATACTCCTCCTCCGACAGTTTTCGGCCACGGCGACCTCTTCAACTCCGTTCTAATTGTCGTTGGTGTGCTCGTGTATGGGTAACATAGCCGATCTTATTGGTAAAGGTTCGCGCACAATGCGGGCAGGTGAGCATACTATTGCAGTAATTATAAGTCATAGCACATGGTGGGTGTGCTTTCAGGTCATCGTGTCGAGCATCTAGTTCAGAGCAGCGATTATCCTCAAAGTATTTGACTCTGGTTCTCACCAAAGTCCTCCATTCCGGTCGTCGAGCAGCTGCTTGTCCCCACTCCGAAGGCTCAATGTCGCACTTTTTCATATGGCACTTAAGTACATCTTTATACCTAAGGAGTTTCCCGCCATGCTTACGCTTGCCCTCCTCAACCAATAATACCAATTAATCAGGCACTGTACTGGCAAGTCACATTATTTAATATAAAGTCCCACAAAGGAATAATCTGGTACATGATTAAGAGTGCGAAAGTTTTCTGCATCATCTCGATCTAAATGGTATAATCCACAAGAATGGTCATATCTCATATAATTTCATCATGTATAAATAAATAAATACACCCAACAGTCACACACATAGTTCTGACCCCTCACTAAGCAAAATATGTCTCATGGGTATCAAGAACTACGAGGGACCACGGTCCCACAACACCCAGATCCGAAACAAATATCTGTATGTCACACCAACATCGGCTCGGTGTGGGAATCGAACCCACGGCTCGTTTCACAGCCGGCTACTCGTCCACTACGCCATGGAGGCTGTCATGTATGTTCATATCAATGGCACCGAATTGAACCAAGATTACCCTTACTAACTGCAGACCAATATCGGATAGTACGATGTTCTTTTTCTGGATATGACTACAGTGTGCAAATAGATAAAAAATGATTCCGACGAATTGAGAACCTCCTCCTTTTTTGAAGTCGGTTAATAAAATACCTCACACGACACCTCGATATGAATAAAGAACGCCAGGTTTTCATATAGCATAATAAGATTGAAGATGTAGGTATCACGATTCATTATTCGCTAAATGTTAATCGAAGCCGCGTGTATTGAGCTGTTACGGAATAATTAACACGTTTATGATAAAAGCAAAAACAATGTTAAGTCGAGGTCACCTTAGGGTCGTTGGTTTTAAAATCACTTTAATCCCGGAAAAACAAGTAGATTTGGACACAAGCCTCTCAAGAGACAAATAACAAGAAAAATGGAAAATAATTTAAAGGTTTTTCTGAATGCTTTAACACTGTGTTTCATTTAATACTGGTTCTGTACAATTTCAGGCAAATGAAAATGGTTAGAGGTGTGCGCTTTTCAACGGAAGCAACTTATCTCTTTTTATTTAACTCAGACATCACTATCATAAGTATTGCTACACATACATGGTAGGTTGGCAATGCAATTTTCACTCACGGGTTTTTCTAATATAAATTAGAAACTTCAATGACTGTGTCGCATACAAAGCTATAGTGATATAAGAAGTATGAGATCATGCCGTGGGCGTCGAGGCGCGGTCTCACGACTCACGAACTGGTCAAATTTCAACATTTACACGTCAATAAAACTAAAAAAACTTTAATTTAGTTGGAAGGCAATAAAAGGAAATTCCGCTAATATGATCAATCATATTTCTAAAGATTTCAAGCTATTTTTCGTAGTTGCCCAACGATTTGATCTGAGATGTTATTGTAGCGGGCTCTATGTAGGATTGTTAATCGTACTAATATTATAAATGCGAATGTTGTGTGGATGGATGGATGTATGGATGGATGTTTGTTACTCAATCACGCTACAATGACTGGACGGATCTTTCATGGATAGTTTAGTTTTTCACAGGGCAAGCGAACGACATGATTTTTTGGATTGTGGCAGTTTAGGGATCAGAAAATGACATATCTACTTTTTATCCCGGAAAAATACACGCTTCTCATGGGATAGCAAAATATAAAAATAGCTGAAGATGCCTATATATGGGTTGTATATCTTTTCTTCCAAATATATCCTCCACGCGGGGGAACCGCGGCCATCATCCATACTAATACTATAAATGCAAAAATAACTCTGTTTGTTTGTTTTTTACCTCTTCACGACTAAACGGCTGAACGGATTGTAATGAAATTTGGTAAGGAAATACATTATATCCTGGAGACATAGGCTTTTTTCTCAAAAAACAACCTTGAAAGGGGTCAAATAGGAGTTCAAAATTTTGTATGGGAAATCCATAATTCCTTGACTTAGGGATCTGTACATTCATATTTAGGCTTTTGGTAGGAAATAAAGAAATCCGCGTTTCAACGTTTTTGAAAAATCATCCCTAAAAGGGGCAAAGTGAGGTTAACTTATGGGGTATTCTTTAGATGCAATCTCAAGATTCAGGCACAACACCTGAGAGGCTGGATAATTGCTACAGGTGCCTCAGTGCAGAAGACAACTCCTTGGATTGTATACTTCTGTTCCCGAATATAACCTCCACGCAGGCGGAGCCGCGAGCAACAGCTAGTCGTAAATAAATTTGACCATCTCCGAACCCAAAAGTATATCAACTGATATATTATTTTTATAAAATTACAAAAATTTAATATTAAATAGGACTCATTCAGTGGTCTAAAATCTTTGGTTTGCAGCAATTTGAGAATTCTTGTAAATAAACGAAAATTATTGTAAATAAACCGTCCACTAAATAAACGGACAATTTCAATTGATATTTTTATGATATATTTTTAAAGTAGAGCTACATTTTAGACAGTTTGGTCTACAGCATGAATTGGCTTGTAATTATAATCAATCCTTTTTTTAGTGCCTCGATAGGCAGACGAGCAGACGGGCCACCTGATGGTAAGTAGTCACCGCCGCCCATAGACTTCTGCAATGCCAGGGCTCAGCAAAGCCGCTGCCTACCGTTCCACCAATCTGGTTATTACCACTATGTCACAGAAAACCAACATGAATAATAGCTTGATGTTGTTTCGTACGATGAGTGAGGTTTCGGAGGCACAAATCCTTCCCAATCACATTCCTTTTTTTAGCCGGCAACCCATCTTTTGATAACATGGCGTTGAAGATCACTTATCATCACATGATCCATATTCTTGTTGCAAGCCTCCGATTTAAACAAATATTTGCTGAAAATGTATTTCCACTTAGATTTTTTTAAACCACGATGGTGGCAAACAACCTTATGGTCCGGCTGATGGTAAGCGGTAACCGTAGCCTATGGACGCTTGCAACACCAGGAGCATCAAATACGCGTTGCGGGCCATTCAAAAACCTATTTACTCCCATCTTGAAGAACCCCATACTGTTTTCTAACGGGACTACCCTAAAACCTCGGCAGGGGGCTCATTCCACATTCAGATGTAATAACTAACTAATATTAAGTAACATAGTTGAAGTCCAAAGGATTCTCCATTACAATATATTGAGCTCCGTGTCTGTCTTTGTGTACGTAATTAATTCACAGCTATAATTATTGTGTGACGTCAGCACGTCGACTCGAGGTAAACGTCCTTATACTTGGCATGCCTGATTTTAACTAGATTTTACACGTGGACAGGTATGTAGGTCAAATTAATTTGTTTTTAATGTCTTTTTACAAGTAACCAGTTCTTATGTTCATCGAATAAGGGGGAAGAACTTTTGAATAGGCGTCATGGCTGGTGGGTCGCGTTTCCTCATTTTCAACGACCGCTTTCAAAAAACGATCTTAATTCGAAACTACAGATTGAGCCGACAAATGAGCCAGTGAGAATTAAGTTTGAATGCCACGCCATACTTTGAGTGGTCTATCTATTGTCGATCTGAAAATGCGGATTGAGATCGCTTATAGAAACTGGCCATTAGATAAATTTATATTAAAATGTTGTTATTGAGTCTGAATTAGAAATATTGCAATGCAGACATAACTTATTACTTTGATGTTGTAATTCAATGAATGCATCCCTCTATTCATTTTGGTGTAATCTTTGCACAACCTTTTAATTACATTACAATATAAGTAGATGATATTATGTATTAAATCCAAGGACACGGTTTTTTTTTATCCTGGCACAACAAAGTGACCACACTGCACCTGATGGTAAGCGAAATGCCGTTCAATTAAAGTATCGAGTAGCAAGAGATGTTATCTAGTAGAGAGTTCTATGGATATATAATAGGGATTGCCCAATACAAACAAATTCACTTTAAAAAATGTCTGTGCGGTTGTTGGGTGTTACTTAAAAATACAAAAACTTATGTCATAATAATAAAGAATACACAATAAAACAGCGGAATTCTTAATTGTGTTTCCTCAACATAAAACGGCGATGTATTTTAAATTATTGAGATATAAGGAACCTCAAATTTAAACTAAACATTTTAACTCACGGTGCATGTCCAATACAGGTGGGCAATGTGCGCACGCGCGGCGAATTTTAATAATTGTATAAGATACTTCTTATTTTGTAAGATCGTACGAATATCTGTCTCACAGAAAACCAACGTAAAGTGACAGTTTACTGTCGCGTTTCGTATGGTAAGTGGGATATCCGGAGGCCCAGATTCCCCTTTCCCTTCCCTAATCCCTATTCCTGTCCTTTAAGGCCGACAGCGCATACATGATACTTTCGGTATTGTGGATGTTCATGGGCGGTGGAGATCACTTAACATCAGGTGACCCACTGGCTCGTTTGTCGGACTATACTATAAAAAAAATATGCGGTTTCTTAGTTCTACACGAACCCATAGTAGTATAGTTAGGTTTGTTAAATTAAGTATTTTAGATTATATTCAATTATATGAAGTGCCTAATAAATATTGACACTGAAATTATAAATAAAAAACTATATTATATAACTTCTGTATTGTTTTCGAGATAATGTTAAACTGAAATAACGAATAAATAGTAGATTTATAACATTCAGCTGGTGGTAGAATATTCATATCCGCCCAGATAGCGACCACCGTACACAGGATGTAAAACCCGTCATTGTGGCACACGCAAGTGTGTCGCGTTCCAGGATCAGCCAGTGTACATACGTTTTGCGGCCTTCTGAGTACTCTGACACTAGACCCTCGACCACTTCTCCATCTTCTTGCCCATGGCGTAGTGTGAAGAGGTAGGCCGGCATGATTGTGCCGAGTAGCGGGGTAGCGTAGATAGGTTGTCTCTCACTACTCGATAATCTAATTGGACGGCACTGCGCTTACCATCAGGTGCAGTGTGGTCACTTTTCCGTGCACACACAAACACAAATAACAAGTTTCCAGGTAACAATTTATACGTTTATATATCAGAAATATGCCCATTGAAAGTTATCATCTTTGTCTGTCAAATGTTTGCAAGTAATAACTAAAAACAACCATGACATTTCAATATGCCGGGTTTTGTAAGCGCTTAGTAATAATTAGACATTTAATTTTTGAACGAAGGTAAATCTTATATAATAGTTGTGCATGCGGTATTAGCCTATAAGTAATTGTTGCACTGAAGTATGTTTTTTTTGCCTGATTTATATAGAATATTGAATTGGTGTACACAATTGTTGGCTAATCAGATAAATAAATAAAAAAAAATAATAACCGAAAAACAAAAACCCTGTGATTTGGTTTTGAAAAACCCGGGAAAAATGGTTTTAGAGAAGCAGTATTAGTTTGATGAACAGAAAGTTGTAACCGTACATATGTCATCTCACTGAACTTTTTTATAACCAAATAAATGGCGGAACATGCTAGATTACTAGCTAAAAAGCCAGAGTCATAAGTGCGTTTTGGTCTTTAGGAATAAAAATGGAGATTGGGAAGAATGAAGGGGATATTTTAG
Source organism: Laothoe populi (assembly GCA_905220505.1). Lineage (NCBI taxonomy): Eukaryota > Metazoa > Arthropoda > Insecta > Lepidoptera > Sphingidae > Laothoe > Laothoe populi. The sequence goes on from HG992157.1 coordinate 7,148,196, forward strand.
GTCTCCCGCAAACTCACTATACAGTACAAACAAATAGAGAGTAATGGGAATATTTTGGGTCTTATACTCTCTTTGGGTCTTTGGTACCTTTATAATAAGCAACAGGAAGACACAAACCCACATCGGTTTTATGGGAGACTGTGGTGCCATCCCTGTCCAGTCGGCTATTTATGCTGTTAACAAAGTTGCCTGCAGCCTGACTCTGCTACTTTCAACTGACCGTATAGTATTTTTACTTAAGTTAGGTTAGAGTTAATAGGCTAGTTAACTGTTTTTGGGAAACTGTTTTATTTTATTCTTCATAGTCTATATTATTAAAATATTGACATTAATAAACATAAAACATAAGTTTTCAAGATTTAAATTTGCATTTTTATAAACCAACTTTATTTTTCCCACCAAAACGCTACCTACTGTCGTGGCCTCTCGTGTGACGTGATCATCCGCAAAACTAATAGACGTTTGGCTCAACGTTTTAGATGTTTCGAACGGTGACGTCATGCATGACTGATTTGTGTTTCATGTCACGTGACAAAATGCTTTATTTTTACATATTTGTTTCATGAAGATGTTAAATAATCACATTAAAAAAATTGTTTTAATTTTCGATATTTTTAGGCTAAAATTTATCATAGAAAAACAACATTTTATCAGGTTTTCCCATTACCTACTGTCAACTACCCTATTATATCAGTCCACATGCCATCTGCTTGCCCGTTCTAGAACCCCATAGAATTTTGAGGGCGCTTGGTCAATATACATATAGTTACACTTGTGGGTAGATACGCGTAACCACATAATTAATAGAGAGCGCAAAATTATGTGCCCGGGCAATCGCCACAAATTTTCTCTAAATACATTCAATATAGTGCAATGTATTATATATATTTTTTACAGAACTTTAACTTGAAGAAAAAAGCAGATTTTTTTTATAAATTATTAGGCCGAGGCCAGGTGGAGACTACGAAACTTTTTTTTTGCCTCCCAGCCGGCAGGGTATTGTTAATGAAACGTGTGGATGGGATATAAGTGAATAATCTTTCAAAGCATCCACCGTATCACGAGAGGCGATGTCCAGTATCACCGTGAAGAAGAGCTCTACGGCGAAGAACAGAAGAAGATTTATGTCTCTGGTGACGTCAGAATTATTTATAATATAGACAGCTAACAACCTGTGATGTAATCCATGTAATGGCAGCTCTCTATCAACTATACTAGTGCTAAGTGCGTGTCTTCAAAGTGCACTTAAACGTCCGTCTATCACTTGACGTACTGGTCTGAATCGTTGCAGAAATCGTTGATTTAAAAAAAAAACCATAGTAATCTGCTGAGCCAATAACGATATAAATACATGTGACATTCTTCATCAGGGATCTATTTATCTGTCTCAATAGAATTTCTATCAGGGTTTTCAAATAATGTATAAAAATTAAAAAGTAATTGTTGCCGATCTGTGATGCAAATTGTTTGAAAATATATTTAACCTATTCATGTATATCCTATACTAAATTAAGTGTTATGGCATCGGAAAACGGATCTAGCCACATTATCGATTTTCCTAACAAAAATATAAAATTACAAGGAAAAACCACGAAAACGCTGCATCTCGGCCGCTAGAGTTCTCAGCGTTAACAGGTGTACCAACACCGTAGAGATCAAATCGTCAAGGTCATTGGTGTGGAGTATAGCCTTAAGGCCCCGAATAGACATTCCATGGAAACATTGCAAAAGCCCGTTTCGCATATTGGAAGATACTAAGATTTTCCAAATACGAAGGTAGAAAAGACAATCTTATATCACTATTCAATAGAGAGAAGTTTGCCAAAGAGTATGTAAAAAGTAGAGCAAGTAAAAGATGTTATTCTATAAAATAATAGTACTTAGAGAGAGAGAGAGGCAGACCACCAGCCAGATGGTCTGATGACATCAGAAAGGCCGCCGGTACATGGTGGACGAGGTTAGCACAGGACCGGAACGAATGGCGTGAAAGAGGAGAGGCCTATACCCAACAGTGGGTCGATACAGGCTGAACGAAGAAGAAGAAGAAGAATAGTACTTGATTATAAAAATCTGTTTTATGGTTTTCAATATGTTATTTGAACTAAGGATTTACTCATCTTATAATCAAAGGAGCCCGCACCCTGAAGTAGTTCAGTATAATGCAACGCTGCTATTAACATTATGTTTGGGACAATATATTGCAAGATATTACTCGACTTTAAGAATCCTCTTACTTCAGCGAAGTGCCATTGAAATTGCCAGTTTTAAGATATACCTACTAACTTAAAACCAAATAAGCTGAAACCTTTCTAAAAGTTTTATGTGGCGTCATCTAAGCCAGAATCAAGGTCTGTATATTTTTACAAAAAACATATCTGGAATATAAATACATATAAAATTGATTTTGAAATTTGATATTTTTTCTGATATATAATAGATACAATAAAGACACTATTCCAATGATATAGACGTCTTCTTAGAATTCCACATAATGTAATCAAAGCATGAGTTAAGGAGCGAGTAATTTAATATAAAAATGGTCATAAAGTTTTATAATGGTCGTAAAAATGTGTTTTTCTAAGCAAATTATATAAAAACTTAAGTGTCAGTAATTTTTTTAAATGTCATTGAAGGTTAGGTACTGCTTTATCGTAGCAAATATCTGAATATTCTACATAGAATTTTGCATAGAAATAAACACAAAATTTTACCGAAAGTTAGTGATGTCAAGGCCAAGGTACATCTAGAGTTTGAATATATCTAATGACTTTTTTAATAGTTCAAAAATATTTCATGCTTAAAATCGTTACCACATCAAGACTTCACTATACATTTTCTAAACACAACTCTTGCCCAGTATTCCTCACTAATTTCGAAATTTTATCGATACAAAACTTACCAAAAGAATGATCACAAGCGCACGTCCTGCGGACACTAGCACACTGTACAAACTGACGTACACACGAGGCAAATGTGTGACAGAACACAATGTCCTCGGAAAATGTTTGAAATCTTTGAAACTGGTTGTAATAATTAAAACGTGGCGCCGCGCTCTAGAGGATGCGCTCGTCCGCCGTCGACTTAGTCCGTTGGCGGATTTAAAAATAAATGCCCGAAAAAAAACTACATTTGCTTATGGTGATTTGGTGCTTCGGTTATGGCATGGGTTCTGTAGTTTTACATAGCCTAGACTTGAATTGTATTCACGCGCTCACACATGCTTGTAGAAACCGTCGCTCGCACCATTTTTTATCTTTCAGGAAAAATAGTAAATTCAATCGCTTACTAGGAATAGTGTCATCTCTACCATTGAAGTTATTCCTTGGTTATTCAGTTTAAATTTACAGCGTAAATCTAGCATATAATATGCTCAAATTTTATGATCACCCGTAAATATTTGCTCATATTTATTTAGCTCATAAAAACAATTAGAGTTAGGTATATATCTGGTAGCGTTTTGAATGTATAAGAACGTTATCTCACTAGAACTTGACGGTTGCGCAATCAAAGACGCGCTGGCAACAAAATGTACACAGTTTCCAACTTGGTATTTTTCCTCCGGTATTTTCTTTATTTTCGGTATTTCCTTTTTATTTTTCTCCATCCGGTAGAAAAACCTTAATAAATTTATATGTTTATTATTAAAACATTCCGATACATCATTTGTTATTAGTAACCATTTCCCCAATCATACAACCTACGTTTTGTAGGTGCAAGGAATTTTTTACGATAAAAAGTTATTATTCAGGTAGTATGAAACTCAATTCTATTTTGCACCAAATCTTTTTTCAACCTGTCGCTATTCCGGCCAAGCCAGGTTCCACCTTCCTATTTAGACGCCGCCACTTTGCTCTGTATTGAGCATCCCGCATAGTTAGACCAAGGCACTCATGTCTTTCTCTAATAAGTCCAGCCAGCGCTTTTTGGGCATCCGAGGGAATGTACTAAATACTATAGCTTAAAAAACATCTAAACGTTACATATTATGGTACATTTGGTGAATGATAATTGGAATGGTTTAACACACACGCGCGTGCAACTCCAAATCCCGTCTCTAAAATGTCAATGTTCAAGGTTATTAAGTACATATGACAAGACGAAATGTCAAACGGTTATTACTTTGAATATGCTTTGAATAGATACAGGCAAGCATAGTTGGATATCAGAAAGTGATACATAAACATATTCTATCTTTTCAAGAAAGTAAGTTTAAATAGCTTCAATCTTCTTGAATTCTCCTTACATAAACTTTTTGTCCACAAAAATTTCATCGGTAATAGGTTCATGGCTCACTATTCCATCACTATTTTGGTGCAGAGTGATATGTGAATTTTGACAGTCGCAGAGAGTCGACTATGAAATATATACTAACTGAAGCTAAATCGTGGAAATTACGAAAAGTTTCAAGATATTTCTGCAAACTTTGTATGAGTCCAGCGCTTAAATCGTCAAGGTCGTTGGCGTAGATTAATAAAAAAATATAGTAATATCGATGCTTTTTAACTTAAAAATTATAGATATGTAAATGTAAATTTAATTATGTAATCTATAGGTTACTATATGTATAATATTCCATGTTATAATAAATGTTTGGTTCAGACATATTCTTAAAACTATCTGACCTATGTTGATAACATATTAGGCCTGCTGTATTGAAAGAGCTATAGCCTAAGCTATGTGACCATATTATCAGGGGTCCAAGCACCAACGTTGCAGGGCAATTTGAGAATAAAAAACGTTCTGGAATGTTGAATATTTGTACGAAATTTCAAACAAATAATGACGTTCTCGATTCGAATACTTGTTCGAAAGTTGTTCGTTAAATACTTTTAGCTGGGAACAAGATCGACATATGTTGCAAATAATATTAGATACATCCAGCCCACGTAAGAAGCAACCTAGACAGCCAAGTAACCTTTACTCTGCGTCTGAAATCTAGTTGTCTCATTCACGCGCTCTTCTTGTTTTTGAAGATTTGAAGACCAACAGTAGCAAACAAAAAAAGATTCTGTCTCGTTTCGTAAGAACATAAGTCTGAAAAGCAAATGGATCAATTTGTGATAAATACAAAAAAAAACTTTCTACCTATGTCCGTTATAGACTTTGAAACCAACCAACTCAACCGATTTCAATGAAATTTTGTGTACGTGAGTGGCCCAACTGTTATTTAAGATAGGATAGTTTTAGGTCCGATAGGTGGCGCTGTTGTCGAGATCTGAATTTCAAATTTTTTCAAAGAAACTCCGGTCCACAGAGAAGGCATAACGTCTGCCGGAGACTACTAGTTGATGATAAATCATCACCGCCCATGCACATCAATGAAGAAAAGTCATGAATGAACTGCAAACCTTTTGGTAAATCACCACTCATTACTTTTTTTTACTGCCATTCCATCCTAGGGCTGTCTAGCATAGATATATCTGTTGGTGATAAGACTGCCTATTGTGACACATAATAATATTATTATTATTGCTGTAAAATATGGAGTTATCTTTCTATCTTTAAGAAGAAAGTGGGCCTCGGACACGCAATAATCATAATATTATAATCATAGTTATTTGTAAATCCTAATTAGTTTGAATGTATGAGATAGCCTATGACGTTGACATTTTTTTTATGTTCTGAGCATTAAGAGCTTGTTATGCTATCCTGAACTATAAAAGCAATGTCACGTGTAACCTATAGTATTAAATAAAGGTTACAAACACACGACACGAATGGTCCATACATAAACAAATTCAGTGTACAGACGGTTTATTAACATTTTATAGTAAACGTAACTTCGCTCGCGGGTTTGTCTGCTTATTTATTTTTTATGAAAATCAATTATCAAATGTATTTTTTTAATCTATTCATTTATCATTCCGTGTGGTTTAACATAATATCACACAGGAAAACTGTCAGAAAGCTATATTTCAATTTTCCTAACATTTTTTTTTTATAACAAATGGAAACCATAGATTTTTTATTGTATTTCAAGCCGAAACCTTGTTCAACTTCAACCGTATTGTGTATGGGACAGTCAGCGTACAATTCGCTTGGATCATTGTGGAGGGCATTATCCTGGTACGGCAAAGTCACCACACTGCACCTGATGGTAAGCGCAGTGCCGCCCAATTAGAGTATCAAGTAGCGAGAGACAATCTATCCCCCGCTACTCAACACAATCATGCCGGCCATTATTGCGTTATTGTCAAAACGTGGTTAACAATATTAACAATATGAATACCATTGTATTACAATCGTATAGTGGTAGAGCCACGCTGTAGACATATTAGTCTGCAGCATGAATGGGCCGGCTCGACCGGGGTAGTACCACTGTCTCACAGAAAACCAACGTAAAGTGACAGTTTACTGTCGCGTTTCGTATGGTAAGTGAGATATCCGGAGGCCCAGATTCCCCCTTCCCTTCCCTAATCCCTATTCCTGTCCTTTAAGGCCGACAACGCATACGTGATACTTTCGGTATTGTGGATGTTCATGGGCGGTGGAGATCACATAACATCAGGTGACCCACTTGCTCGTTTGTCGGACTATGAAATAAAAAAATAAAATAAAAAAAAAACACCCAACAGTCAAACACATAGTACTGACCCCACACCAGGTCAAACCTGTATCGTGGGTATTAAGAACTACGTGGGATTACGATCCCACAACACCCAGACCCAAAACAATATCTGTTTGTCACACATTTGTCTCGGTGCGGCAATCGACCCCACGGCCTCTTGTTTCTCGTGCTATTCGCTAGCTGTGCCACGAAGGCTGTTAGTGCCCACACTACTCGTACGGAAGGCCAGCAATAGGTTGGCAGCCCTGACAACTATTAAATACCTCATACGCACAGTCAAACGGCTAAACTTTATACATAGTGGAATATAGAATGTGTTATACGGCGAGACTCGTTCAACCTTGCATTCCTCGTGTGCTAAGAAAAAAACATCAAATATGGCGCTCGGGCTATTTCTAACATTATACTCCATATATAGATAGATATTATTGAAGAATGTTCGTTAATTGTGAACTGCCTATCCCGTTTCAAACTTGGAATAGAGTTTGCTGAATAGAAATACGTTTCAATACAGATCTAGATAGTACTGACACGTTTAACTTAAAATGTATCTACGAAACAAATGAACAATGAGTTATTCACAAAAGCCAGCAATATAAAAAGAGCAGACATCGCGGACTATTTTTATTTTAAAGATACACCCAACAGTCACACACATAGTTCTGTTCCACACTAGGTAAAACTGTATCGTGGGTATCAAGAACTACGAGGGACTACGGTCCCACAACACCCAGACCCGAAACAAACATCTTTCTGTCACACAAACATTTGTCTCCGTGCGGGAATCGAACTCACGACCTCTCGTTTCACAGCCAGCTACTCGCCCGCTGCGCTACGGAGGCTGATGCAGAAACACTCACACATATTTGTGCAGTAAGTGAGATTTCTAGAGGCCCAGTAACCATTCTTGTCTTTACCCATGAGTCTTCTAGTTTTCTGAGTGTTTATGAATAGTAGAGATCACTTACAATTACGTGACCCATTTTTTGCCGCCCTTATACTATAAAATACTATTGCTTTTTGTATCTACAAAGATGTAATCATATAACCATCTATATGACTGTTGGGCGTCTATATAATTATATTGACAGCCTCCGTGGCGCAGTTGGCGAGTAGCCGGCTGTGAAACGACAGGCCGTGGGTTCGATTCCCACACCAGGACAAATGTTTGTGTGACCGACCGATATTTGTGTCCAGGGTCTGGGTGTTTGTGAGACCGAAAGTCTCTCATAGTCCCTGATACCCACAATACAAGACTCGTATCTTAGTGTGGGGTCGAGGCTATGTGTGTGACTGGTGGGTGTAATTTATTTTTATTTATTTATCTTTTCTTGTTTAACATTAATCTGCTTACATGTAAACTTACATGTTTCAAAAATAATGTGCTTTAAACACAAGTTTTTGACAAATTCAGAAGTCTTAAAAGATTTGTGACCTCATGAGTTCTGATAGTTAATTTAGCAAAATCATCAACGTATATAATATCACGGTCCACTGATGGTGACAGGGCATTTCTTAACAAACTAAATTCGACCTTTAACTTTATTCATTCAAGTGATGCAAATTTGCATTTATGTTTGTTTCACATAGGTGAAACAAACATAAATGCACTCATCAAGTATAGACTTGATGAGTCCTAGACCCTAGTTATATTTGTCACCTTCTTACTGATTTTTCACTAGTTCACTGTGTCTTCGACGTCACTTCCGATGTATGCATGTTATGCATTCACTTATATCCTTCGTTTTTTTTATCAAAATAGGCTGGCGTTTGACCACTATCTCGCCTGATGGTAAGTAATGATGTGGTCTACGGTGGAGCACGCTTGCCTAGAAGATACCTATTCACTCTTGACTTGAAGATACCCAGGTTATAATTTTCGGGAACTATAGACTCCGGCAAAGAGTTCCACTCTCTAGCATGATGAATGTACTAGCAAAACGCAACTCGTGCGTACTGGTGGAATATCAACCATGTATCAGGTTTCATATTGCCTTGGGTGTTCCTCTGTATCAACTGGGGCCAGAAACCAACTACAAAGACCCTTTTTTTTTTGTTGTCGCGGGTAAAGCGTTTTATTACTGCCGCCCGCTCCGGAGGGAAGCGGATTAAGAATAAAACGGGTATGCTGGACTAGCCGGTCTTACGACCCAGCATCCCCCTCGCACGGATGATGGCTATCCGTGCTGCCGCTGGGCCGAGTCCCTAACCCCTATATACAACCCACCCGACACTACCAGCTAAAACCCCGCGGTGGCCTTCTTCGGCGCTTACGGAGCGATCCCGGGGTATTCTAAGGAGTGCTAGAATTGCAGCCGGAATCGCCCCTGCGCGGTGCTGCGTAGCAGCCCATCTCCATGGAGGGCTAAGGAGCCCCCGCGCACCGAACAACGACAGCGAACGAGGCCTTACCACCCACGCTGCCGTCCATCTCGGGGTCGCACGATGCTCCGAATTTGGGAGTGCATCGATACGGGCTGGCAGCCCTCCGCTGCGCGCCCGCGACCCCCGATGGCCCCTATAAGTCGCCTCGTACGACAGGCAGGGGTTACCGTGGTGGAATTCAAACGCCCCCATTCCACAGGGCGGGAGACGCCGGTCAGTCGTCCACCTGGTGCCTCCTACGTCTTCTCTGGCGGCGGGAGGGATCATATCGTTCCCGATCCCTCTCAGCACTCTCCTTCTGCGAGATGACGTTCTCGCAGAAGTGGGCCACCGCACGCCAGGACCTCCGGCTGGCGACCATGGACGACACCACGGCCGGGAGCGAGAGGTCTCCTCCGACGACTGCTCTGAGAGCGCTGCGCTCTTCGTCCCAGGCTGAGCACTCCTCCAACGTGTGTTGGGCCGTGTCTTCGCGGCAGTTGCCACAGTGATGACACACGGCGGACACCTCCTTTCCGATCCGACACAGGAACGAACCGAAACACCCATGGTCCGTTAATACCTGTGTCAGTCGGAACGTAGGCGCCCCGTGGCGCCTGTCTAGCCATCTCTTTAGGACAGGACGCACTGCCGCGACAGTCCTCAAGCCCGCAGTCGGGCTCTCCAGCCTGGAACTACAAAGACCCTACATATATATCTTAAGCAGTAGCTAAATGGAATGAAGTACTATCTATGAAATGGGAATTATGGGAGGAAATTATTAGGATTGATGTCCTTAGCGCGAAAATTCTAAAAGTTCAAGAACAGATTATTAAGATAATTTATTAACATATAAACATAATCTTAATATATTAACATTAGGTATAATGTATTTGTTAAATAACCTAAATGTAAGGTGAATCAGTAGCTGCTAAGGTAGGAACTAGGTATTCATTGTTTTTTATATATCAAGGATGTTTTAGTGTACGTGTTCAAAATATATTTATTTAAAACTTCATACACTCAACATGTGTAAAAGCCGACTTAATGCCATAGGCATTCTCTACCAGTCTACCTGTGGATGATGCAGAGACGAGACAATATCTTGGATATATCTTGTGATTCTGTGTTTAATGTGCAGAATCTTGGGACCTAAGTATGCAGACTGAAGACATGTAAGCCAGAGATAATAAGGCAAAGGTATTTTGGCTTATTTAATTATAATCGGAATGATATAAGCCGCGTGGGGTGTGTTACAAGTTGATATTCAAAATTCTCAGCGCAGCCGCCACAGGATGTGATCGAATGCCATGTCGACGAGACTTTTTAGCTTTTAGGGTTCTGTAGGTCAAATAACGGTGTCATTTAAGGGGGATTGAACATGTCATTTTTTAAAACTGATTATTTTGTTTAGAAATAATACCATTGTTTAGTGAGTATCAGCTTATGTACTACATAGTAAAGCAAGTGACAAACGTTTTTGAATTTTAAGGCTATATATACATCTTATTATTCTAGATAATGTTTACACTTCTTATTTATAGAAATGAATGTGGTTCACTCTACTAGCCAAAGTTAGTTAGTTTTTTAAACAGGAGATGACGCCAGACGCTTTGCGCAACATAATTTGAAAAGGCATATTTCACCGACCCTACATTGTAGAAGATTAAAATAAGAGAAAAATACTATATTGTTATGCCTGAGCAAAAATACCAGTCCAGCAAAATACAATTAATTACATTTAGTTTTGAAAATCTCATATGAATTGGCTGACATAGGAGTTGTCTATCACATCTATGATCGTACGGCATCTATCATATCAGAAGTAAATAAGTTCCGAGAATGCCAGATGAGGACTGCTCTCACGTCTGCCTACCCCCTACCCCTATAGGCGTGAGCATGCATACGCATATACTGTTGAGTTGAGTTAAAAGTCTTAAGACATTTCGTTTTCATTTCATGCCACTCACGGAATTATTCTGGTTTAACAACGTATGGAATAAAACTAAGTAGAGAACCATAATAAAATATACGAATCGGGCTTGCCGCTAAGTTTTTTTGCTTCTTCTCAAACAACGTGGCATTTTAATGGGCTAACAATATTTAGCTAAAATAAACCAGCAAAAATTTAGGTCTAAAATATGAGCGTACCTCGCTTTTTGGACCTTTTGTGTGCCTTGATTACCTGGGAATTTGGCAGACCTAGCCCTTTTGGGTATATGGTGTATACTGTTTTTCTCAATCACAATTTTGGGTCTTAATAATTCAAGGTTATTTAAAATAGATGAGGCCTGATATAGATACGCTGGTGGTCAAATAAAAAAAGGCCGCAAGGCCTGCAGTGTTCTGCGGACTAACAGGATGACCAATTTTACCATTTCGTCCATTCACCCCCCATTATAACTTCTTGTACTTATCAATTATCTCACAGTTATCGCCATCTATAAGATCGAGAGAAATAGGCATTGATATTGAAGCTGACAACGTGCAATCAACTCATCTGTTCCACACATATTACCGACACCCGGATATTGGATAACGCAGATAGAATATGCGTCTGCAGCACTAAGGGTTGTACTTTTTAAATTCATAAGTGCGTTATTTGAAATAATTTTTATGAAACTGATAAGTTATGGGATATTTCGACAAACTTGTGAGGGTCAACTAGGACCATATTTTGGTAGGATAATTTTTGCCACAATGACTCGGGTTTTCATACCGTAAGTGTTTTTCAATATGTGTTTCTTTTTTGAAGGTTGTGTACAATATTGTATGCTACGTCACCACAAAGTCAGTTAAAATATCGAAAAGTCAAGACTTAATAGTAATAAAATCCATAAAATTAGTTTAATTACAATATATAGTATACTCGTATACGTAAGAAACCATTGGATATTGTATTACATTTTCAGTATCAAAATTAATAGGATATATATGTATATATACCTTTTAAAACAGCGTAGTTCTTTCAATTCTAAAACATGTTTTACAAACGGTCTGGCTGTAGGTTTACGATCGCGGATCGCGTGTGCAACGGTTATTCGCTCGATAGTGGACAAAAAGTGAATCCACGGCGCGATGACATCAGCGTCTCAACGTTCTACTAACGGATTTTGTTGTCTTGAGAAACAGTAGTTTATTCTGTTACATAGAACACAGAATGAAGGATTAAGGGATTGTGCAAGGATCTAGCAGTCGCAAATATTATGGGTACATAGTTTTTATAACAGAAGCCGGCAAACGGATAAGTTTGACTAACTTGGTTTGTCGGTAAGTATCGTCCATCGCATGTGATATTAAAAAAAAATATAGATGTGGACTTTAAACAAAAAAAATGGGACTTACGAAGGGAAGAAAGTATCACTTACCGCATAAAAAACTGGCCAGTTTCACGTCGTTTCCTGTGAGACTGATCATTCTCATTCTGGCCAGAATTCTGAAACAGAATTTGCGGATAACATAAATTCGTCCAGCTGATTGGTTACTTTTCGCACCAATATATTTTGCAATTTTGCTAGAAATATTTATTAATATTTTAACCTTTTGGATGTATCTATCAATTGTTCGCGGACATTATATTGCTGTGGGTACTTGTTATAATATGTGGCATCGATTTAGTAATTGTCTTAGGTGTTTATACTACAATAGGTATGTATAGTTGACTAAAACTAAAAAGCTTAGCTTTTTATATAAACTGACATAACAGTTATTAACTATAAAATTAAACTAACTGATAAATTGTGGACTGAAATGATGGGAGATTATAGTAGGAAACCGATGCATCTGTGTTATAATCACAATATAAGTTTAGTCCAGATTTATCGCATGCAGTGTCTCTATTATTACTACTCCATTTGCATGTAGGTGCTCCATCAGTTTGTAAATATTTTCTACCCTAAAACCATTTCGAAATGCTTTTCTGATGATATTAAATACGTATTACATTCAACATAGTACCTAGTATAGTCTTTTTTAACCGACTTCAAAAAAAGGAGGAGGTTAACAATTCGTCGGAATCTTTTTTTTATGTATGTTACCCGATTACTCGAAGACGCCTGGACCGATTCGAGAAATTTTTTGTTTAAAATGGTATATTTCCCAGGTGGTCCCATTGGCACCAAGTCAGGATCTGATGATGGGATCTCAGAAAAATCGAGGGAAACCCCCAAATGTTATAAAGGCGCATAATTTGTTTTTCATTGAAGTCGGTGTCCTTTTTATGAATTAAAAAACCTTTTTAGTTATATAAAAAGTACTAGATGGCGCAAACAAATCTACTCTTAGATAATACAATACTAAATTAGACACTATCCCAACAACATTTTCATGTCGTATTAAACTCTTCTTTTTTGCCAGTTAAAATAATATTTTATTTTAGTGTTGTGGCGTGTTAGATCTTTGGAACCTATTTCTTATTGCACTTAAAATGGGAGTCACGGGGCTTTGTGGCTAAAACGAATGCTTCCTAAGATTACTAAGTACATACTGAGGAGGTGCTGCGCAGTGCACCGTCACTCTCGTTACTACGCGACTAACACAGCTAATCGCAAATCCTTGATAGTTTCATAGCCTCAATCTTCCACTGCGCCGCCTATGTTTGACAATATTTATGGCGTGTTTAGCATTCTGGCAATGCGGGCGCTGACGTCACACATACCTACCTACCTGGCGAAGCGGATTCCTAGAAGGTTTTGCTTAGAGTTGTCCAAACAACGAGCTACGAATTTAGCATTTTAGTGTTTTTATCTTGAAGGATACGTTAAAAGTTATTTTAACCGTCCGGCAAGTTAACCACATAATGGTAAGTGATCACTGTCCATGAACACTTACAATACCGAAAGTATCATGGGTGCATAGCCGACTTTACAGATAAGGAACGGGAATAGGCAAGGCTAAAGGAATTTGAGCCACTGTAAATCTCACTAGCCGTATAAAATGCAACAGTGAGCTGTCACCAGGTTAGTTTTACTTGAGATAATATGTATTACTCTAGTCAAGCCGGTCCTTCCTACTCTAAACAAAAAAAAATGACAGCCTGGCTCTACCACATAATTGATTATTGTAATTAATTACTTTTTGCATTATTTGCATGCGTCCAGTTACTTTGCAATGTGCAAATAATTATTTATCAGCTTATATATAATGGTATACCATTCATCTGCCATAATTGATTTCACGGCTAATTTAGACATGTGTTTAATATTAGTTACATAGTCAATTTGATTAATATTTGCATTACAATATTCTTACAGTATATGCGACATCTATTCATTCATAACTCTAAGTAATGCCGACCACACATAGTTGAATCATTCGTATTTTTGGGACAAACACGCGATATTTGATTTGACATTGTGATATGTAGTTACATTGTGAGTTGTAATACAGATCACTATTTTCGAATAGTATAAATGATCAAAAATAGCTGAAAGAAAATATATTGTAAAATGTGTATATATAGACAGCCATATTACAGATTACAATAATTTGATTATGCTGTGTCATAAAAGTACAATAAGAGATTTGAATATAGCGCCACCTTTTATTAAGTAGCACACCCATTTCGTTACATAAAGTTGTTGTCAATGACATTTTGTAGAAGTGAAACGCTAGATGGCACGACTAATTTTGCAATGGAGTGCGCATGTCAAAAATACATGTCATTCACATCATTTTATTTAGTGATATCGTAAAAACGAGGTGATTTTGTTGAAAATACTCGTACGTTGTTGCATCGGACATGTGTCCATTCTTTGCGAGGACCATTGTGCTATTATACTCCAATCGGACATTTGTTTAGTGGTCTAAAATCTATTGTGTATAGTACTGGTTAAAAATTAAAGGAAAAATTTCGTACACTTTTTTCGCAGTTTCCCTTTGGTTTCCAACTATAGTGTTGTGTGCTAGCGTATCTCTTGTTTTGTTAAAGCACTATAAACATGATGTGACTTACACATAACATCGTTATTGGGTGAAATATAAGTCTATTTTTGACTTCATTTCATGCTATAATTAACATTAAGAATCTGTTTTGATGAATTACACACGGACATATACTTGGAAATTGCGTAAGTAAAGTTTTGATATTATCTTTTGTTTTAAGTTATATTTATAGGTACATCTACTATCTTAAACGTTCCCGCTTTGGATATAAACTTATCGATATTCTGTGTGTAACCAATTGGAATAAATTTTAATGTAACCTCTTGGCGCCTGCTAGATTTCTGATTATATTTCTTTGTAACTAATTCCCAGGGTATTTACAAATATCTATTTAAACTGCTTTTATGATCTTAAACTGCTAAAAATATTATAGTATATTTAAGCATCTTTATTATAAATAAATATAAAACAAAAGAATTGAATGTAGGTTGCAAAACATATAAAAGTAACATTTACTATATGGTTTCGCTAGGCGCCAATATTTGCGCGTTGAAAAATAGCTAATTTAATGGAATACAAAAAACTACTATCATATTATGTCTTCAAACAGTCCAAAAAACTCTAAATTTAATGAATTATTAATTGTATGTGTATAAATATTATTTCCAGCTTTATACATTTCATTATATTGTACATTTTTTTAATTTTTCTAGTTATATCTTTTTAATTTTGTATTACCTAATTGCAAAAGTCTTTTTTATGATATGGATATGATTATATTGTCTGTTTAAATAAACCATAACATTTTTTTCTAATGTGTTATAGCATTAGTTATATTTTATTCTCATTACATGCCAAAAATTTCCAAAGTCTTGTTTTTGACCACCATCTATGAAATTAATACTCCCTGTAAGTTAAAAGCTGTTGCATCCTTTTATAAAAAAAGTCATATTATTAGAATGCTAGAGTTTCTATCTGTTCTTTTCTATCAAAACTCTAATCCAGCAGTAAAATAATAATGATTGCCAGAATGTTATTAATGTAAAATCAATTCAATCAATCATTAAAATTCAGATTAAATTATTTTTACTTAAAGACTCAATTAACACTTACACTGCGGCTCACATGATATGCATGTTTTTAAAACATGGTAGGTGTGTTTGCTGCAGTTAAAGTGTTAAATGACCTTTGTTATTATAAAAACCAAACTAATGTTTGGTTTGTAAAAATTTATGATAATGAAACAATAATAATAAATATAAAATATCACCTCCGTAAATTCAATTGATTTTATTCCTCTCCATGCATAGTTGTCTGGAAGAGATTGCTCTTAGCGATAAGACCACCAATTTGTAACACCTAAATAAGGTGATACAACCTGTTTTTGTATATTGTGGTGTAACAATATAGTGTTATATTATTATTATATCAGTCCTATATTTTTTTACATGTACTGCCCTATTGTAGAACAGGGCTCAGTTACTAATTTAAGGGACTTAATAATTTTTCAATATTTTTTTTTTATTCAATATAGGTGTTTTTGACTGAATCCTTGGAGAGATAGGGTGTAGCACAATAATATACCCACTTGTGCTTATTTCTACCCCTGTCCTATTGTCGGGTGTAATTATAGGCCATTAATAGGTGATACTTTAAAATTAAAACTGAGCCGCATAGTCAAAATGCACACTCTTTAAATTAAGAATAAAAAATAAATTTCCAGTACAGTGTATGTGCGTATATAAATCACGCATAAAGTATGCAGTAGAGTATAGTATATTGTATAGAGTATAGAAATGTAACTAAACTTAATTGTAGTGTCCATAGGAAACCACAGCCAATTCACAAATATACAATACTGTGCCTGGTGATTTTTCGGGGCTGATTTATAATTTTTTTTTCTTCTTTTGGTTGAATGAAAGATCACATTGATGTGTATCTTTGTAAATTAGCTACTTGTTTCTGTTAAAATAACTGGTTGATAAATTTTTCTTAATGATTTTAACCTATATTGCATTTATTAATTCGAACACTGCCTTTTTTTTTTTTAATTTATTCATAGCCATGGTTACATGTCCTTCAGCCGCGAACCCTTGTACTAAGATTCCTTTTTCAAAACATGCATGAGAAAAATTTGCCAATTGTGTCTTTGGATCAGCCATAGTCATCATTTAGGTAACACGGTTTTGTTGACAAAATATGTTAGGATATATTTTAAACACAATAAATACAAAACAATTACAATTAAACACAAAATAAAAAAACAATAAAAACAACAAACAAAAGACCTAATTTTGGATAATTTCGGTTTATTGGAATAAGCATTAAAAAACGTTGCTCACCAACGGACTTTTGTGTTTTTTATATCTCCCTATATTAACAAGGAAAATATTGAAGGCTGTTAATTGCCCTAACTCTAAAAATAACATGGAACTCTAAGAAATTCCTGAAAAGTTTACTGACCCAATTATTGTATAAGAAACAATATGCTAAATATGACTTTATTACAAAACATCGGTCTCAATCGTTTCTAAGGGTGTTTTAATGAATGTAGAATAATTCTATAAAGCAGATGATACTGTTTTTTATTAAAGAGTGACTTTAAAACCACAAATCCTTTTTACTTGTACCCAGTAAGTTTCTTTTTATAGGATAGTCCGACAATCGAGCCAGTGGGTCACCTGACGTTAAGCGATCTCCACCGCCCATGAACATCCACAATACCGGAAGTGTCGTGTATGCGCTGTCGGCCTTAAAGGACCGGAATAGGGATTAGGGAAGGGAAGGGGGAATCTGGGCCTCCGGATATCTCACTTACCATACGAAACGCGACAGTGAACTGTCACTTTACGTTGGTTTTCTGTGAGACAGTGGTACTACCCCGGTCGAGCCGGCCCATTCATGCTGTAGACAAATATTTCTACAGCGTGGCTCTACCAATTCTCTGTAGTACTATGAAAGAATTGTGGCATCCAATATCCAGCTACATTTTCAATGTTGGTAAAAGGACCTCGATGTCCAGCGTTCCACAACAGCGCGATGGAATTTTCTGCCTCGCACAACCACTCTGTGGAACCAGCTGTCGCCGGCGGTCTTTCCGAACCGTTGAGACCTGGAAACCATCAAGAAGAGAGCATATTCTTTCCTGAAAGGCCGGCAACGCATTTGCAAGCACTCTGGTGTTGCAGATGTTTATGGGCGGCGGTGATCACTTTCCATCAGGTGAGCCTCCTGCCCGTTTGCCCCCTTTTTTCATAAAAAAAGAATATATATGACTAGTGCGTGTATACAATATCAAATACATCTTGTATTTATAACATTCTCGCACATAAATGTTAGTCGCACTTTTAATGGCAAATTTTACTCAATTCAATTTCCCTCAAAAATAAAATTTTGACTGCACCAGTCTAGTTTTTCCAAACGGAATCTAATTATAATAATAAATGACAACTTCCGTGGCGCAGCGAGTGAGAAGCCGGTTGTGAAACGAGAGATCGTGAGTTCGATTTCCGCACCGAGACAATATCTCTGACAGACAGATATTTGTTTCGGTTGTTGTTACGCCGAGTCTCTCGTAGACTCTGCTGTATTTCTGTTTGGGGGGACAACTATATGTATGACTGTGGGGTGTATTTATTTTATTTATATAACATTCAACAATCACACACATAGTCCTGACCCCACATAACGATACGTGTCTTGTGTCGAAACATCCAGACCCGTAACAAATAGGTATTGTGAATCGGCCAGGATACTCACCTATATTTATATATTTGTATTCTGCGAAGAGCGTCGTTGGTTATACATTTGTATTTTTTAACCGACTTCAAAAAAGGAGGAGGACGCCTGGACCGATTCGAGAAATCCTTTTTTTGTTTAAAAAGGTATACTTCCCAGGTGGTCCCATTGGCACCAAGTCAGGATCTGATGATGGGATCTCAGAAAAATCAAGGGAAACCCTTAAAATTTTATAGTGAAGCATAATTTGTTTTTATTGAAGTTGGTGTACTTTTTTTGATTACAAAACTTTTATTAGATATGTAATTTCTTTAATATTATCACAGTGTATAACTGCTTTTCCTAAATAAATAAATAGCGCCACGGACGCTGTCAATGCTTTATACGAGCAATAACAAACAAAACCAGAGAACAATGACTTGACGATCTTCAAGTGAAATTGATTAGTTACATTGATAACTTCATCAACATAACCAATACTCAACGTAATTCAGCTCAAAGGACGGACATTTACTTAAGGGTATATTTGTCATGCGTTGAAATACGACTCGGCCCAATGAGTGGCCCCATGTCTGTTGCACTTGCGCCGGTACACGTCAATATTGCCCTTTGACATTCGCAATGCAATTCAATAGAAGGGCGGGTCGCGTACCACGCACATAACATAACCTTATTGTTACTTTCTGATATTATTTAGAATTATGTACATTAACTTTCATACTGTTACGCTACTTACTCTTACTTACTTTGTAAGTAAAGCTGCACGAAGTTTACATACATTTCGTTTGGGGTGATTCCAAACCATCGAAGTTCCATTTTGTTATAAATAGCTTACGCAGCTTAAAAAGATTAGACAAACTAAAATCCCTAACCTCGAGAAAATACATTTTTAAGAAACGATAAACTCGCAATTTTTGCTATAAGATTATATGCTAGGTTTGATTATATGTTATAAAACTATTTTAAAACGTATTTACTATGTTTGTATTGGGTGTTATTGACAGATTAGACTTTCGAAGATCATTTGAAACTTTAGAATGTTTGATGAGAAATGTATATTAAACTTCATTACTACCCCTATATTATATGCTATCCCATTTCTAGGGTCGGACCTCTATCTCTATCTAAAGGTAGGTTAGGCTTTAGTACCACCACGCTGGCCTAACGCTACAATTCCCAGACTGGAGTCTAATCTCGACCAAAATTTTTCAAAACCGACTTCTATTACTTGTCCATATAAATTTGGCTACAATCTGGAAACCAAATAGTAAATAAAATTCCTTAGCGAATAATAGCACAAACGTCGCGATTAGGTGATAGTATATCATAATCGCTGTACCTAACACTAAAAATAGCAAAATAAATTAAACTTTAGCTTAATCTTTACAACCGACTTCAGATTTGACTGTTAGAGGACTCCAGCAGAGTCTACTCTATCGTACATCTAAAAAGTTATTTTATATTGTATTTCCTTTCGTAGTAGGTATCTTTTTCAAATGACCTTTTCTGAAAATTAAGAAGGTAATATTATTTCAAAACCCTGAAACAATGTAGCCTTGTAGGACTTAGTCATCGAGCTACCCAAATGTAGGCTAGATATTAATCTATGCCGTCATCACTGCTATAGCCATTAAAGGGCTCGAACAATGACTCAAAGGTCAAGGTTGGCTGAGTCACCTTGCATCGATGGCTGCCACAACCCCCGACACAGGGTGGCTACCACCTATGCCGATGATCGTTTACGTATTATACATTGTGATGGTGATCGAGTGTACGAAAATATTAAAAAGTCGTTTGGCTTATTTATTGGAAAGAAAAGCTTAAATTAATGACGTTGCTAAAGGCCTCATTGCAACCCCCGGCTTCAATAGAAGACGCACGGTTTATTTGTGCAAATTAGCTAACCAATCCGCAAGTATTTGTTTTAAGCGAAGATGTTTTGAATCCTGGGGAATGTGAGCTCGGAATATGGAATAGGAGTGCAACTATTTGGTTAAATATACATATATTTAAAATCATTTTAATACTAGCCCTGTATTAAACATCGTCCCATTGCTGGGCACGGGCCTCCCCTACTGGTGAGAGGGGTGAGGCCTTAGTCCACCACGTGAGCCTGATGCGGGTTGGCAGACTTCACACACCTTCACGATGTTTTCCTTCACCGTTAAAACAAGCGATAATTAACATTGAATATAGGTAGGTACACGTAACTTTAGAAAAGTCAGAGGTTTATACTATTTGGACTGGTTTCGAACATACGACTTTCGTCTTGACAGTCCGTACCGCAACCAACTAGGCTATCGCTGCTCTCATATTATATGTTTATTTTTTTTTTTATCCTGGCACGGCTAAGTGACCACACTGCATCTGCTGGTAAGCGAAGTGCTGCCGAGTATCAAAGTAGCGAGAAACAACCTATCCCTCGCTAGTCGACACAATCATGCTGTGGCTTCTTCAAACTTTGTCATGGGGCAAGGAGGTGATGAAGCGGTCGAGGGTCTAGTGTCAGAGTACTGAGAAGGCCGCAAGACGGCCAAACATCGTACTCCAACTCTAGACACCGACAAAAACCGGATGTATCCTAGCTGACCCCGAAACGCGACACACTTGCGTGTGCCACTATGGCGCATTTTACACCCTGTGTGTGGTGGTCGTTATCTGGGCGGATATGAATATCCTGCCACCACTATATACACACCATATAGGGATATATTAACCATCCATCAAATAATAGAGACTGCTGGCATGATGGTAGTTACATTTACCTACTATAAGCTGAGCTGTATTTTTTTTTGGCTGGCTCATATTGTCCTAAAATTGGGCAGGGTGAATTTTGTTCAATGTTTCTTTCATCTAAAAAAAGACAATTGTTTTAACGAAACCTCTCAAAGTATTTTTCCAAAAGGCGGGTAAAAGTAATAAGTCAAAAATTCTACGTTTGTTTCATATTTGAATTTTACCTCCGTACCAAAGTTTCGCAAAATTTGTGTGGTTGCCTCCAAAAGTATCTTTACTTTTCTATTTTAACATTTGTCGCTCTTTTAACATAACAACACTTCACATTAAAATGATCGATTCACATTTACACTTCATTACAAACAGTTTTTCGAAATAACGACCTCTAAGTTACTAGCTGTTCAAGATTGAACTTGGGGCTGTCTAAAAAATTACAAGGCGGAAAATTTCTTTCTGCAATATCGATAAAAAAATACGACAAATTATAAACTTCCTTTTGTGAAACCGTCAAAAAGTGTCATGCGATGCTGATTTTAAAGTCAAACCCTTGGATCATCAAACCATAAGAAGATATCTGAATTATCAGATGATCATATTGAAAGATGCTAAAGTTTGTGTTTAAACTACTTAATTGTTACCCTAAAATATATTAACACACGAACGAAACTGAATATGAAAGTAGATGATTATATTAAACCAAAAATACTCTGCGAACATACGCCAAATTTAACTCATAACGTATACGTATACATGGCCAGTTTAGACATGATCTAAGGATATACAAAATAGATGAAGTAAATTCCAGAATAGATTTATTGCGAGTCTGTTTGTCTACAATTAGGTATACACTCTTTAGATTTTTCACTCAGCCTATACATACAGCCTATATATATATATATATAGTACAGTCGATTTTTTTTATTATGAAAGAAGAGAATAAAACTTAATTAAGCGAGAAGAAAAATCGCGCAACCATCTCATCTCAATCGAACTAGATAATGATGTCGACTGAGGGATCATGAGC
Organism: Laothoe populi; assembly: GCA_905220505.1. Lineage (NCBI taxonomy): Eukaryota > Metazoa > Arthropoda > Insecta > Lepidoptera > Sphingidae > Laothoe > Laothoe populi. The sequence goes on from HG992157.1 coordinate 7,170,509, forward strand.
TACAGTTTTCTGAGTTAGCTGTAGCTCAACCAGTCGGAAAAATGCTTGAAAAACGAACACGGTTATGTGTTTCTGTCGACAATAGAATTTCGACCTTATTTTATTAAAATAGAGTTAAACAAGCAATATTCACTAGGGTTACCAAAGATCTAAAATGTTCCATAAATATCAGCACTCCTCTTTGGCAGTAGTAATCGCTTATCATCATCAAGTTACTACATTTTTCATTTTGTTCTCTTTGCTCTAAAAAAAGGTAGACCACCAATAGGATTTAGCTTATTAATTAATCGAATGGCAAACACTTTATGCTCAATTATCATCAATCAATACACAAATACGTGTATTCGTTTTTAGTACATCGCATACAGAAGCTACAAAGAATTGCGGTCACTTAAATCCATATTATGCATCAGTCCCTTTGTGGGATTATAATTTTTCACTACTCGTATGTCATCCAGTTATTTTCCCGTCCCACCACAGAGGTCGTGTAATAACAAAAAGTATTTTCTACCGCGTTTGTGTTAATAATGTTTATGAGAGATTTTTGCACGCGCCGACTGACTGGCATCTGTCGATGGACATCGTTTTACGCGTTATTTCCGGCGTTTACGGGCTAGTGATGTGCCACGAATGTCGATGAAATGTTGTTAATTTGTTTAAATTAGGAGTACGATTATTTTGCCGACAGTACAGCCGTTGTTATGAACTTTTCACAACTGATTTTATATGCATCGTTTCATAAAAGTATACAGGTTACAATGAATTCAAATAAATAAATAAAACTTAACAACCAGTCTTTTGCATGAGTGCGTTTGTGTCGTACATGCTCGACAGCCAGAGGTCCTGGCGTGCGGTGGCCCACTTCAGAGGAATCGGGTACAATCCAATCCCTCGTACCGCCAGGCGAGACGTAGGTGGCGCCGGGTGGACGACTGATCGGCGCCTCTCGCCCTGTGGATTGGGGGTGCTTGGAAAATTCCACCACGTTATACTCTGTGTATCTTATTCGTGTGCAGACTTTTTGTCTATAGTACCTCCTGTGTATATGATCGGCACACCGTGCGACCCAGGGATGGATGGTAGCACAGGTGGTCAGTCTGGTTATAGTGTATCTACATACATGTAAATGAAATTCATTCAAATTTCCCGCGCAGTGCTTTGACAGATGTCTATGATGACGAATCTTGGAATTAAGGTTAATAAGTGTGGTAAATAAATTCTGAATAACAGTGCACATAGAATATAGTAAATATTGTGTGCAAGAACTGGTGAAATAGTGACTTTTAATGTTGTTTTATAATGTGTTTTTTATAAACAGATATATCTGGATCTTGAAGTAAAACTGATTTTGTGTTTCTCTGAAAAGAGTTGTTTTTATTAGACCATGTTCTTGACATTTACAAGTTTTTACAGAAATTAGTTAGGTACATTACCTGAAAAGAGAAACAACATTAAAAGTCACTATTTCACCAGTTCTTGCACACAATATTTACTATATTCTATGTGCACTGTTATTCAGAATTTATTTACCACACTTATTAACCTTAATTCCAAGATTCGTCATCATAGACATCTGTCAAAGCACTGCGCGGGAAATTTTAATGATTTTCATTTACATACACTTAGACTATTCTAAGGTATTCGGCCCAGCGGTCGCCTGGGTGTTACTATATCTCCTAGGCGGCTTAACGCTGGTAAGACCGTTATCCCAACATAACTCAGGGCCTTCTCTCCAGCAGTGATAAATCGCTGTACACCGATGAGAAAAAAAGTGTTAATCTCACAATAAGATCGATTATCTTGTTTTGTAGATACCACGACCTAGAAAAGTCATTTACAAATAATTGTGGATAACACATACATTCGTTTCAATACGACGGTTCGACCCTAGGGCTTTTCGTTTTACAAGCAGCTATTCGCCCACTACGCCACGGAAAAGATTTGTATAATAAATAGTGTGTGGCATCATGGGATGAGTAATTTGAGTATTTTATTAATTAATTTTTGCCTCGGTGGTGCAGTTGTAATTGCGCTTGCGTTACGACCGCTGCTGTGCTGAGGTCTCGGGTTCGATCCCCGGGTCGGGTAAAGTGATATTGGGTTTTTCTATCTAGAAATTCTCAGTATTATCCCGGAGTCTGGAATCTGTGCCCGGTATGGCGATAGGCTCGCCCTCCTATCACATTATGGGACTGAAATTCGGCGAAAAGTGGGTGTACTGGTTACACCTCTGCCTACACCTTCGGGGATTACAGGCGTGAGTGTATATGTATGTATTAATTAATGTTATTTATTTCTGGTATGGCAGCTTACCAAGTAAAGTATATTTATTTAAGTAAGGTATATTCGGTGCAATTTCGAAGGTTGTTCTATGGACTGCTTATACCATAGCAGTGAATCTGCATCTGCGTGTTATATATTATTTAACAATAGCTTAAAAGAGCAAAAGGGACATTTATCAAGAAAGACATAGGTAACGAGATCATAAAATTGGTGCATGCCATAGTTTTTCGCTATTCCTCTTTTATTATTCGTCTCAACTATAGAAGTCGACGCTTACAAAGAGCTCGCTAAGTGCTGTTCTTGAATACACCCGTAAAGTCTCTTTTATTTTATCCAGAATTATACACTGTCTCACTGCTGAGCACGGGCCTCTAATAGTAATGAGAGGAGTTTGGGTTTAGTCCTAATGTTTGTTAGACCCCACATATTTATGGAATTTTTATGGAGTTTTTAAACATGTAATTTTAATCGCTATGTTATCCTTCACTGATAAAAGCGATAATTATCACTGAATTAACTCGTAAGTTCGAAAAGTCAAAGGTGTATGCCTTTATGACTTGATTCGGACCTACTTTTGACTCAGAAGTTCGTACTATCCCGGATTAAGCTATCACATTCAACCTTAGTGTAGTTTGTGTTATTCGAGAACATCAAATTGTTTTAATCGACATAAAGCTATCGACAACGTATCCATCATGACGGCGCATCGTTCGACATTGACCGCTAACGACGCTCTCGCGCGTACACTGATGTAACATGCAAAATATTTTTGCATATTGTTATCTTCACGGTCTATGGAAGTCGACGAAAGTAGAAATATTGAATTATAAGCTAGCTTTCTAAGCCAATGGTAATGTCTATTCTAACATCCCAGATAATAGAGTTGTATTTAATACACTGTTATCTTGAATGTAGCCTATTACTGGGTTTTGACTAAAATGACGACAAGCAAATACTGAGCATAAAAAAGCTAGTAAAATATTCTAGGAACGTGCAATTTGGTTGATTCAACGAAACTACGTTTCTACTACTCACTACTACGCTACAGACAATTTACTAAATGCTAGTCATCATCTGTGCCAAAAGGTGTCTTATTAAGGTTTTGTTTACTTCTGCCGATAACCAGCACCGTTACGCAATTTTGTTTTCCACTTCGAAAGTAATTGAAGGTACAATACATCTTAGATCTTGCGTTTCTGGGTAAGTAGAGCAGTACCGTACCTACTCGAGAAAATTCTGTGTGTGGTGACAGTTGTCGCTTCCGGAACTCGAGGTCATACGTAATGCGTCGCAAATACCCACTGAGAATTTTGGTAGGGCTCTTCCCAGCGGTCGTCCGGATGTTTCGACATATTTTAGGCGAAGTAATGGTCATTGCAGACATCGTAATCGAACTGTCCCATATTTTTAATCAACTACATCGTTACGGTATTGCCTCACCCCGGGACAAATTGACGGACCACATGCGGTTCGCGGTCACCCTAGTGTGTAGCGATTGATGTAGAGAAAAAAATTACAATAGCTTAAAAGAGCAAAAGAGACATTTATCAAGAAAGACATAACGAGATCATAAAATTGGTGCATGCCATAGTTTAGGCAAACGGTAGGCGGCGGCTTTGCTGTGCCCTGGCATTGCATAAGTCTATGGGCGGCGGTGACTACTTACCATCAGGTGGCTCGTCTGCTCTTCTGCGTATCGAGGCATTAAAAATATATAGCTTTGGTGCAGCAATAAAGGCAGCGATGCCCTCCTGCTCCTATGCTGACACTGGAGGTGTAAAGGTCACGGCTCATTAGAGCCACCCAGTACCCGACATTTACCGCCTCGTCGCTCGTTGTCGGCAGGTGGTCCTCGGGTTGACGCCGCGTTGTCACAGTAAAAGTCGCGTCGCGACTCATTGGGCTTGTGCGTTGGCAATGCGCAGCATATAGCAGCGATAGCCTAGTTGGTTGCGGTACGGACTGCCAAGACGAAAGTCGTAGGTTCGAAACCCAAGTGGCATACACCTCTGACTTTTCTAAAGTTATGTGTGTATTAAAATGTTAATTATCGCTTGCTTTAACGGTGAAGGAAAACATCGTGAGGAAACCTGCATACCTGAGAATTTTTCGAAGGTATGAGAAGTCTGCCAACCCGCATTAGGCCAGCGTGGTGGACTAAGGCCTAACCCCTCTCATTAGTAGAGGAGGCCCGTGCCCAGCAGTGGGACAATGTTTAATACAGGGCTAGTATTATTAATGCGCAGCACGCGACGCAAGCATGCGAGCAGCGAGTTGTCACCGAGTGGTCAACTGGCCATCCGCGCGTGGACTTATGACCGAGGCGATCCGTTGACGCTACGGAGTTGGAGTTGGAGTAGTGAACGCATATACATAAAGGTCCTTATAAACAATACTAACGGTGCGGGTCGGATGCCGGGTGGTTCTAATGAGCTCTATGCCGCTCCTTTTACGAGCCTGCATTCGGTTGAGACCTGGTGAACAGTGAATGAGGAGTTGCCGATATGGTACGGTAATGGCACATGTGTGTGGAACCTGAGAATGTGTCGTAAGAGCGATAAGGTCAACCTAACCGCTCCGCCTTTGATCGATAAACTTCGCCTCTTTTTTATACGGATTTGCATAGGTTGACCATATGTATCTGGGGTAAAAATAGTCGCAACTGCAACACAAAGAGAATCGGAATGTGATAACTTGGATTTGGCGTTCTTTGGTGTAACATAGTTCCTAACGGCATCTAATATGATTTAAATTAGAGTTGGTAACCACAATAATACAGTCGCATGCATACTCGGGAATACATTGTCAGTGTACTTAAAATCATTCAAGATCATTAATTCCAGATATTTGCTTCCTCAATAGTTACAACTAAATATTTCAATTCGTAAGGTATAAAAAGTGAATATAATTTCTCACTACTCGCCCACCGAATTAGAATTCGTCAAATCTTTCTACAGTTTACCATTACTAAATTGTATACAGAATAACATGGGTCAGTGCGCGCGGGGTGGATGAGACGCGGGGGGTATGTGGCGCGCGTGACGTCACATTATCTGTTAGTTCAAAAATAGCAGGTGATCCATTCAAAGATGCCGGAGTGGTGTGTGCGAACACTGCCAACTTACTTCGCTTCAAGACGTCTCACAAATGCTCACTGGCGGCACTAGTGTGCATCTGCGAAATCGTTTTTTTTAAAGAAAATTCATATGTAATGTTCTAATTTGCTTTTAGTAACACCTTTCAAAATGCATACATAACTCATTGACGTCAATTATCAACACGCGGACGTACATATTCATGTATATGCCTTGGCGGTTGGTGTTTCATCCTGATTTATGCTATACTAGCTGTGGCCCGCGGCTCCGCCTGCGTGGAGCTTCTTTTTGGGAGAAAAAGTACCGAATCCAAGGAGTTGTCTCGTAGGAGTTGTACCGATCGCCCTACCTCTCAGGTGTTCTGTTCGGCTTATATAGAGACAGTGGGTGACAGCGGTGGGCGCGGCACGGCGCGAGGGTGATCGCATCAAGCGAGTCCTGTCATCGGTGTGAGAAACGCCACAGGGATGCTTCCGGCTGAGGCCGGGGCGCTTCTCGTCTCGGGATCTCGTCCCTAATGCGCTTGGAGCTATGGAGCGTTTGGAGCTCCCTAAGGAGCTTGGCCACCCACTTCCAACAATTATCGTTATATTTGAACAAATTTACACAAAACCTTGATAATTATATACATAACCTTCCTCATGAATCACCCTATCCATTGGGGAAAACCGCATGAAAATACGTTCGGTAGTTTTGAGTTTATCGCGAACAGACAGACAGACAAATGCGGCGGAGGCGGATTTGTTTAATAATAGAGAGACTGGTGATTAATGCTCCAAAACTGTTCTTAATCGGCCAGATCCTGTGACCACATGAGATTAGTCACTATTTCAATAGAGACCGGAGATAGAGAGATTATATTTCAATATTGCATCCTAATTCGACCAAATCTATCTAACATAACAAAATGTTTTTTATAAATCTATTGTCTATTGTATATGCTGCAGAATGAACAAGAACTGCATGCATTTCGAAATCAACGCGCGTAAATATTATCGTACTAGCGCAATCATCATATCGAAAACGTTTACGTCATGAAAGTAAAATGCATGTTTTGTTTTTGCTAGTCAGATGATGTGGCTTGACATATGCGTTGCCGCGCTGCCGCCACAGACCTAGGTCAAGGGCGTACCCACTCTTTTTATAATATATCTTTATCATATAGGTGTCATTTTGGTGGATAAAAGTTTTTTAATTCATAAAAAGTACACCGCCTTCAATAAAAAACAAATTATGCGTCACTATAAAATTTGTGGGTTGCCCTTGATTTTTCGGAGATTCCATCATCAGATCCTGACTTGGTGCCAATAGGACCACCTGGGAAGTATACCCTTTTAAACAAAAAAAGAATTTCTCGAATCGGCCCAGGCGTCTTCGAGTAATCGGGGAACATACATAAAAAAAAGATTCCGACGAATTGTTAACCTCCTCCTTTTTTTGAAGTCGGTTAAAAATAAATAAAATGTTAACATTCTAGAGTTCACACATCTACTAACATGAAAGGATTGAGTTGCAGCATTGCATTAGTGCAAAAACTATATGAGTTTATTACCCACTGCACTAGGAGAGTTATTTTGAATTGCGGTCAACATCATTTTCACGACGATTGGCTCCTTAGTATAATAGTAGAGTAGTTCGAGCTTGGGATTGAGTTGGTTAAACTAACTTGGTTCCGAGGTTAAGCAACATTTAACATTTTGGCGTAATAACTTCTAATCCCTTGATTTTCTCACCCTCTATCAGTCACTCCGAGGATGAGTAAGATGCCATGTGATTTTGATAAATTTAATACATAGTTACATCGAAATAAAAAATAATAATATTAAACGAAATATGTAATTTTAGGCATTGCCTTGTCGTAGACGAGTAGATTTCATATATAAAATTTCTAAATTGATCAACTATAAATAATGCAGTTGGTAATGAAAATCTATACGGAGAACTTTGTTAGACCACTAGACTACAGTTGGTATGGACCTAAACTTATATTTATCTGCTGGTGTTACTGTAGATGTATAGAGTTTGACTGTTCTTTATTTAGCACGCAGATCCGTCAACGGTAAAATGTCTGTAGGTTAGTTTCAATTATTTGGTGAACATAGTTGTGCGTACCATGTATTGAGTCCTAGCCCGCAAGATGCACTTTAAAATCTATTTAAATAAAAAAATGCTAGCCCATATTGTCGTAATACAAAACCATGCGAATTGGTATAATCATTGTGAACATTAGCGTGTACAAACGCACAGACGAGAATGAAATCTGTTTGGTGTTTGGTGGTTGTTTGGTAAACCTTGATGTAGGAGAATTATTGTAGTGTTTTCATACGAAGCATATTTCTATATCAACCAATGTAGCAGCAGTAAGCACACGGCATAGAGATTGCGTTGTTTTTTTACGACATTACCCTTATCGGATTCGGTGCAGCCGACCTTGTTTCTTGTATTATTTTGCATAAGAGAATAGGCAATGAGAATTAAATTGAAAAGATCAAGTACTTTATTAGTAGCGAAAGCTTCTTTCAGTTTTAGAACGGATCCCCGTATTTTGGTTGACAACCAAGCGTATTTCCTAGGCTAAGGGTCGTCTATCGCCATACCAGCCAAAAATTCCAATCCCGGGCAAGAAATGTGTAATTTTAGTCAATCGTCAAACTTGACTTTAAGTTGTGATTGGCCGATCTGGGATTTCAATACAGAACCTTATTGGCTTTCATCCTAAGCACGCCCCCATGAGTTGATAAAATGAAGGCACCTAAGATATCCTTTCGAAATGTTCACGGACGAATAATTCAAAATGAAATACCGACTTCGTAGATATCCTACGGATAAGAGTGGATACACTGTGAAGTGTGAACATAACTTATCAACTACATAACTTCAATATTAAATGGAATATTGGAACTAGCATGTTATACGAAATAGACCTGGATAAAAGCTGACGAAGAATCTTCAGAATTCATGAACATTAACAGCGTGAATACTTCTTTTATTGATAGCTAATTAAAATAATATTAAATAAAACTATGCTTATGAGTTATTAAAAACGAAGATAGTTAATTATTATACAAACACCTAGTGCACACTACATAATATTTATTTTTAAAACATCTTTATGAGAGCCATCTTGCAAAAAAATACTTCGTATCGATTTCATAGCTCCTAAACCGTACGACACGTTTTAAATAACAAAGTGATAATTAATGTTTATTCAGTTCTTTATTTCAACTTTGTTGGAACCATATCTAAGATTAGAGAATTCTGAGTTCGGGCGTAAAAGTATCAATATAAATAAATACACAGCGTGCCAGATGATTACAAACACTGTATGTAGACGCAATAACTATACAATGAAGAAGTCGCAAGTTCATTTAATAACAAGAACAATGTTTATCGATTTGGAATGTTTTTGTAAATTTTTTGTCGGTGTTATGGGACTATTGTAGTTCATAGTATTTCCATAACCACAATATAGGCAACTCTAGTCTCAACATATAAGAAGAATATTTACCCATTAGGTGTAGTTTTTCATCTGTACTAAGTCAAAAACATTTTAATTAAGACGCTTAAGAAACCTTTGTCATTGATTTTTGATTGATTGGTCCTTTAATAATATCTGGCTTTAGATGCTCATCTCTAATAGAGAAATTTAAATCTGAGCTACAATTTAAAGACCATGAAACAATTTTGTTAAGACAATATAAAAGCATTTCATGAGATCAAGCGAACGTTGCGTGCGTCGTTGCGTTTTATAAACATATACATAAATCTCAATAGAAAGTTTCCTTTCAAAGTACATACATATACACTCACGCCTGTAATCCCCGAAGGAGTACGCAGAGGTGTAACCAGTACACCCACTTTACGCCGAATTTGTTAAGGTCCCATAATGTGATAGGGGGCGAGCCTATCGCCATACCGTGCACAATTACAGATTCCGGACTGATACTGAGTATTTCTGACCCGAGGATCGAAACCGAGACCTCAGCACGGCAGTCGTAACGCATGCGCAATTACAACTGCGCCACCGAGGCAGATATTTCAAAATATATGGAGAAATAAACATTGGCAGAATTATAAGTGCACCTACGCGCTGCGGTTTCATTCACTGTTGCCGCGTGACGCGCGAGTTAGGCAGTTCGCACCACGTGTGTGATGTAACTACGTCCGATGGTATTTCCTGTGTATACATTTTGGCGAAGGTCGCCATGTCGAAAATCTATTGTATGTCAAAAGTTTGCAATATTTTGCCTAGTCACACCTATAATCTCAGTTGCAGATGGCGGTATTTCAAAGCGAAATATATCAGCAGAATATTATTACCGCAGCAATTTCTTGTCATACTTGACTAATGGTCATTTTATTCAGAAATGGGAAACTCGCAATAATCCTGGAATTGTGCTTCAATTAGGAAATAAGTAGATTTTGCAAGCGATTATACATCACACATATTAATGTTTGCCTATAGATCCTGCCGGTTAGATATACAGGAGGGGTGTATTCTCGGTGGTTCTGGGATAGTCGTAAGCATCTATAGATTTCCGTAGAGAGATCACCCACAAATACAATCATGTATTTGATTATCTTCTAGCAGATAGAATCTTGTTCACATTTTGTTTCACGTTTGCTCTACAAACACGTCAAGTAAGATAAGTGACTGTTCTCTCGCGACCGGATCGTCTCTCGTACAAATCAGTCCTGTCCTGAGGACAAGCACTGCCATTAGCCTCTGCTAGTCCTCTAAACTGTGCAACTTGATTGATCGCAGGTTAATGGCTTCTTGTACGCATACTCTCACACTCCTTATTTGCAGAAGCCAAACAAACATTCAAGGTATTATTGTAACACAAAAGATATCTTTAATTTCCTGCAATGAAAATCTTATCAGCATGATGAGCTGAATGCAATTCTCAGTTAACAATTTTCAGCGCTACGCTTTCAAGGGCACATGCTTTTATTTTTAACCTGGGGCGTCGGTCAACCCGTTGAAATGTCGTGGAAAGTGACCGTTAGTCTAAATTTAACCGTCGAATCAAACTGGTTCAATCTTAAAAGCCGGTTTAACTGACTATCTAGATTTAAGCCGCGCCGATAGTCGTAGCCGTAAAAAAGATAAAGTTGATTGAATGGATGCGGTGTTTTATGCTACTACCGAAATCTCTTCGAAACACTTTTATTTGTAAAATGTAATTACTCAGTAGTTGTCTAGACTAGTATCAAGACTAAAACTAATTCACAAGTGCACAGACTTGTACGCCAACAATTCATGTATTGCAACATGATAGTCTACGATACGAAACTTTATCACGTTACGTGTGCCATAGGCATTAGACCCTGAGATTTCAGGATTGTGATTGCCACAGACTGAATTAAGAATATTAGCTGGAAAAAATTTATAAATTTATTGTTGACAATCACATTCGTCACATAAATGATATATATAACTTTATTAATTAATGAAAGTAAACATTGCGATCAAAGGTTGAGACCTTTATTATATTGTTTATTGTATTATCAGGTATACTATTAAAGGCAACGACACACGTAGTTAGGTATTCGATTAATTCTTTTATTTTACGAGTATTATACTTGGATAAGTTCTAACAACACAACTTTCGTTATGTAAACTTATGTGGGTACATAAGTTTACATAAACCTAGCGAAAGTGTGTAACTTTGTCATATAAACATAATGAATACTGTTATAAGTTTGATAGATTTAATGATTATACGGTACCAATATCTTAATTATTATTTTAATATATCCTCTGTAAACACTGTGCACACTGACTGTGCTCAAATTACCAAATCCGTTTCCTGATGTTTTAACACATCAACGTTAGGTCACCCTACGTGATCGCGCCCTTTAGAGCTAAAAATAAAAGCGTAATCCGTTCACATTTTATATAAAGTTTACCTTATGTATTTAGGCGCACCTGCGTTTAGATTTTTTCGCAAATGGGACTTGGGGTACCGATTCTATAAGTTGGAGTGGATGAGAGGGATCGAAGATAGGGGTCGGTGGAAAGTGCTTTTTGTTATTGGATCTGTAGCTAATGAGACGAGCTAATAGTCAGACGTACTATGTGGAAGCAAGTGGAGGATAATACAAGAAAATTTGGCACCTGCAAAAGGAATTGCTTATATAGCACACAATTTTGTGAATAGTGTTTATAATGTGGCAGTTGTCGACGCTCCTTTACTTTTGTAATAACATATGGTGGCTAGGTGAGCATCTGTTTAATAGAAAAGTATTTGATACATCATTGTGATAGACCTGTTTTTTTGGTATTTAGGTACTTACTATTCAAATGAATGGTACTTGCAATTGCAGATATATCTCCGGTACAACGTGAAACTGCCTTGGTGGCGCAGTTGTAATTGCGCATGCGTTACAACCGCTGTGCTGAGGTCTCGGGTTCGATCCCCTGGTCGGGTAAAGTGATATTGGGTTTTTCTATCTAGAAATTCTCAGTATTAGCCCGGAGTCTGGAACCTGTCCCAAGTATGGCCATAGGCTCGCCCCCTATCACATTACGGGACCGAAATTTGGCGATTATTACCCCTTCGGGGATTATAGGCGTGAGTGTATATGTATGTATGTATGTACAACGTGAAATACGATCAACCGTGTGTCTGTGTGAACCTATGCTTAAAATGTCACTGGCACCGACACCGGCCAATCACGGAAAAAAATCACCTTTCTAGAAATTCGGAATAAATTGAATTAATAACAAAATCTTACGTGAAGTTAAAAACTGACAATTGTATGTACTTCTTAAACAAAAATTACTAATGGAGAAACTATACGTCGAATTTAGTAAGTGTATGTATGTTCTATAAAGTATAAAGTAATAAGCATTCTTGTAACTTTAACAGTGATTTATATAAAAACAATTTGACATAAAACCCAGTTGAAAGGAAGTATTATGTATTGCGAGTGAAGTGAAGCTATTTAATTACTAATTTATCCTACCTCCGAATTTCCGTATCTGATATGCAGTGACAAAAGTAATCATAGTGCCTTCGGCAATTTCCGTTCTCGCTCGTCTATCCCCGGCACGGAGATCCATTGCGCCGGTCACCAGGTCAACGGGGCACCGCACACGCGCCCCGTGATCGTATATATTTCAAAAAATGCTCGCAACTTTAATACCTATCCTTTATCATGTGATAAAAATTTGCGAGCAGATCATTTAAAATTTGAAGGAAGTTTGAAGCCCAACCAAGCAAAGTTCTGTGTATCACTAATGTAGTTATTTGAAAAATGTATTGTGAATCTATAAGTTAGTTTTATTTGGTGTCTTAAACATCAAAACGTATTCTTATTCCATTTTCTCTTGGCTGCTCTATATTTGGCAATTGATTTTTAGAGTAATCATTGTCTACCTTATCTACCGGCAGTGTCATATTTCCACCGTAACTAAGCCTTTCGGTTTCTACTTTATTCGGCGGAGTGAGCACAAAGAGGCAAAGAATGGTTGCAACCCAATTTACGCATGTTTACAAAGTGTCGAACGCTGCTAAAATTAAAGCAAATACATTTTATCAAAAATGTATATACACAGTCAGGTCATAAGTATTGTCACACAGTAAAAACTTTTATTTTAGAATGCTGGCCACAAAAAAGTTTATTGAATTCGAATTTCAAATTGTTCATGAAAATAAAAATGTATACTTTTTAGAATTTTACTCATTTTTAAATATGGAGTGGACGCTTAAAGAAGACCGTGTTGCAGTAATTGCGTTGCATCGTTGCGGTTACGCGCCAATTCAAATTTTTGACATACTGAAAAATTTTAATATAACCAAAAGATTCGTTTATCGTACCATCAAACGATACAATGAAGACTCTAGTGTAGATGACAGGTCAAGAAGTGGTCGCCCTCGGTCTGTTAGGACTCCAGCAGTGATAAAAGCTGTGAAGGCGCGAATTCAAAGAAATCCCAAACGTAAGCAGAAACTGTTGGCTCTTCAGATGGGGTTAAAGCAGAACCACGGTGAAAAGGGTGTTAAATGAAGACTTAGGGCTTCGGGCATATCGAAGAAAAACAGGACATCGTTTGAATGCTCGTCTAATGGACCTGAGACTGAAGAGATGCCGCACTTTGTTGAAGCGGTACGCGCGAAAAAAATATCGGGAAATTCTTTTTTCAGATGAAAAAATTTTTACCTTAGAAGAGAGCTACAACAAACAAAATCATAAGGTGTACGCACACAGTAGTGAAGAAGCGAGCAACCGTATTCCGCGTGTCCAACGAGGTAATTTTCCATCCTCGCTCATGGTATGGTTGGGAGTTTCTTATTGGGGCTTAACAGAGGTACATTTTTGTGAGAAAGGTGTAAAAACGTATGCAGTTGTGTATCAAAATACAGTCCTGACGAACCTTGTGGAACCTGTTTCTCATACCATGTTCAATAACAGGCACTGGGTATTCCAACAAGATTCAGCGCCAGCTCATAGAGCGAAAAGCACACAAGACTGGCTGGCGGCGCGTGAAATCGACTTCATCCGGCACGAAGACTGGCCCTCCTCCAGTCCAGATTTGAATCCGTTAGATTACAAGATATGGCAACACTTGGAGGAAAAGGTGTGCTCAAAGCCTCATCCCAATTTGGAGTCACTCAAGACATCCTTGATTAAGGCAGCCGCCGATATTGACATGGACCTCGTTCGTGCTGCCATAGACAACTGGCCGCGCAGATTGAAGGCCTGTATTCAAAATCACGGAGGTCATTTTGAATAAACTTTAGTGTCATAAGAATCTATGTTTTGTTAAGTTCATTTTGGTATATAAATGGTTACATAATGAATAAACTTGTTTCAATTATTTTATATTAAACATGTGACAGAATTTATGACCTGACTAGGTATACATCGGCTAGATGTATAGCACACATTGTGAACTAATGTTTGCACATGCTACACACTAGCTACAAAATGCAATAATTCCCAATTTCCCTAGTCAGTATATTGTCTAATAAAGTAGTGGATAAGTGAACACCACTGACTAGATTAGGATGGGTTACCACGTGAACTGCGCCGTGTGGTACGATACGCCACCTTGAAGGTCAAGGGCAGATCCGAGGTCAATGCGGGCAAGTGGATTTATGAAGTAAATAATGACTGTCCACAGATGGGAACGTTACTGATTACCCCCAATTGGTACTTCGAGAAAATTTATGCGATAATGTTCTGCCATTAGCTACGAGGGCTTTGTGATGGATAATGGCCGGAATGAAGAAAAGCCTTGGCTATGGAACACAGGCAATTTTTATTAAACGTTACTTTAATGTTCAGTTTCCGCAAAACCATGGTAAAGGGCCATGCCATGCCATTGAATGAATCAAGAGTGCATGAGATTTTACCACTTCATCGGACGTCATTGTAAAAGCTTTTGATATTTCCTCAGCATACGGGGCTAAATGTAACACATCAAAACCAATCGTTAATAGTGAATAGTAAATTAGTTCAGTAGGTCACAAAGAGGGATCCTAACCTGCGGAATCCTGGGCCGTCCCGGCTGGGGTTAACGACCCGCTATATTTAGGTCACCCCGTTGCATCCAGCCCCTTCCATATGCACGCTAGAGCGGGACAGATGCATGACCTAGTTCCCGAGAAATCATTTAATTTGGATGGTAGATAAGGATTCTATGAAAAAGAATTTCCAATGAATAGCTGGCGATTTGATAGTACATATTTCATTCGAATTTTGTTAAATATGGATAGTTTTGAATTTTAACATACAACAAGTTTTTTCCCGCAGCAATGCATTCGAGATTCGATACCGTAGAATTCATTCGTATAAAAAAACACTTCCAGGTTTTCCTGAATTATCCAGTTTTCAGGGCAACTTCTTCAAATAAATTCCTTAAAAACCTTAGGCGGAGTATTACAGACATTAAAATTATAAAAAGCTTAATCTGCCGCATCTTAAGGAATAAGTTGAAATGACATTTTTATTTAACGAGATAAACGTCAGCGTTCTCAGCGTTCTCACTCCATTCCCGAAATGTGAGGTCAACCTGCTCAAAAGATTGAGTTGATAGATTGCTAGGTCACTATACCATACACGCTACTATACATCAAGACCAATAGAGTTCACATAACGTTATCGTGATGTGAGAATGTTACACGTGAACTTTTGTTTTTTCGCAGATTCCGCTACGGACGGAACCTATTATTTCTATCATTCTGGAAACACCTTTAAAATTCTGTCTCAGTAGAATTTCTATAAGTTTTCAAGTAATGTACGAAAAATCTTAAAAGTAGATGGCATCGACTTAATGCAAATTGTTTGGAGTTCCACTAAACCTATTCACGTGTGTTCTATTCTAAAATAAAGTATAATGGCATTCTGACAAAATGGGACTAGCAATTTTTTTTTACTTTCTAAAAAAAAACAAAAAACGCTGCATCGCGAATGCCCGAAACCTCTGCTTCGACCGGTGTTTGTATGGGGCTGTCAGCGGTCAAATCGTCATGCTCATTGGCTTGGGTTACAGTTTTGATCTTTACTAAAGTCGCTTTCCGCGTCTGTCTGTCTATATATCCGCTAACACCTAAATGGCTCCACGTGGCTTACGTAGGCTAAGTCATACCTAAATCAAAATAATGCAGTAAAGAATTGTAGTTTTTCAAAAATCGTAGAGAAAATGCGAGGTGGTATATCTCTGACTCCGACGGTTGAGTCACAGTAACAATTTTTTTTTCTAAAAAAGTATTAAAATCTGTAGGTTATTTACGAAGCTTTTTTTAGTGTTAATCCTTATATAAGTTAGTAAACTTAGGCGTTCAATGTTTAGTATAAATCTAAATAGCCAACTGAAATCTTAGTGATCTTTTAACGATACCCTGGGCATTTCTTAGAGTGCGGATAATTTAGTCATCGTGAACATAAATTGTATAATAATTCCTTGTTTTTGTCTTTACTTGTTTATCTGTTCCACTGTAATTGTCTATATAAATAAATGTTAAAATCTCACATAAAACAGTTTGCTTAGCGGTTCTGAGTCGGTAGCTTTGAACTTGCTTTATACACAAGGGTAACGGGTCAGGGCTAAATTCAATGTACACCATGTTTCCATTGTTAAGAGTGTACGATTTGTTATCTACTAACTTCTAAACAAATTGTTACAGGACGTCGCGTCCCTTCGG
This sequence comes from Laothoe populi, assembly GCA_905220505.1. Taxonomy (NCBI): domain Eukaryota; kingdom Metazoa; phylum Arthropoda; class Insecta; order Lepidoptera; family Sphingidae; genus Laothoe; species Laothoe populi. The sequence continues at coordinate 7,187,043 of HG992157.1, forward strand.
TCACATACAGGATTTTTGCTTTGTTAGAGTTCTAGGCCAAAGCCTTATACAACTAATATTGTAAAATTAGACCGTGGCTGCTTTACATTTTTAAGTCTAGAAAAGGGTCCAATTTGATAATAAACACCAAAATTTTTCTTAGATTTATGAGATTTCGGTACCGACAGTAAACCCCCTCATATTAATTTGGTCTGCATTTCGCATTTGTAGACCAGCCACTGTATCCAGTTTAAAGGGATTTAATAGGATAGCCTAATTGGTTGCGGTACGGACTGTCAAGACGAAAGTCGTAGTTCCAGACCAACTCAAATGTATTATAATTTTTTTATATATTATTATCAAGATTTACGTTTTAACGGTGCTATGTATGCATTAATCCATATATTGATGCAATATGTTTATAAATTTATTATAATGAGAGAAAAAAAATATTACAATTGATGACGAAAAAAATAAGCCCGGAGTTTCTTTCTGCCTTTCTTCTTTCGTCATCGCTTAGATAGTTAGTGAAAGGCTGGTAGGTTAGCTAGACTAGGGTTTACTTTCCTTCCAATTCCGTCCTGTTTCCTTTCAACTTCTCCCGTCCCATTCCTGTCCTTCTCCTGATTATCATCTCCCGTCACTTCCTTTACCGACGATCATGATTCCTTTCATTTTCCGGTCATCCTCTTTTCTCCTTTTCCAGTCCTATCCTCGACGTTGTATCCCTGCCTACCAGCCCTTGATGGCAGATTTCAAGTTCCTACGCCACTAACCATAATTACTCATTCCGTATGGAGAATTTCCATTTGTATTTTGACCTGTCATAAGTGCCTTTTATATGCCTACATGATGAATAAAGATTTTTATTTTATTTTAATGGCATACACATCTGACTTTTCTAAAGTGACTTGTGTATTCATTGTTAATTATCGCTTCAAAGCAAGCGATGAAGGAAAACATTGTGAGGAAACCTGCATACCTGAGAATTCTCATAAGAATTTCGAAGGTATGTGAAGTCTGCTGACCCGCATTAGGACAGCGTGGTGGACTAAGGCCTAACCCCTCTAACTAGCGGAGGAGGCCCGTGCCTAGCAGTGGGACAATGTTTAATACCGGGCTAGTATTATTATTATGCTCGTCTTTGTTAGTATGTATTAATTTTATTGCATTAGATATGCCAATCTTACCATTACGGCTCGAACATTCGGTATTTTATTTACCATCCGCTATTTTATTTACCCTTCGTTCAGAATAATGTCGCGACGTAACAAACAAAGAACTCGGTGCAGAGATCTCCCTGATAAAAGCGAGGCGATTACTTTACTGGTATACCATCCATACATTATACGATACCATTCCGCCTTACACCACACTTGCCCTTTACTTTGTGAACTAACTTTTATTCACGGATTTTATCGTAGTATTTCTATGTTACGGCAATTCGTATTATATTCGGCGTATATAAATTCATATCTATTGTTTCAGGTTAATGGCGTCCTCCGCCCTGAAGCAGCGAGTCGACATCCCTGAGCGCTCCCAACACTGTTCCGCTAAATTGTTTTAAATAAAAATCTCAAAAAAAAATGCACTCCGTCAGCGACCGTCCACGAACGCAAAGAACAAATAGGAACATTTTGAAAAGTTTAAAAATTAAAAAGAAAAACATCGAGCTTAACACTCCCATGTGTTCCAAATGTAAATTTTAAAAAATCGTATATTATCGGTTTTTCAGAACAGTTGCCGATAATCCAATGTGCGATTCCTTTTTTAATTTCCGGTTTTATAAAAAGAGGCTTTAATAGATTTTCGAAAGTTAGGTTGTTTAGAAGAAAAAAAATAGTTGCCTTCTAAAGTAGATTGTTGGTCCAATCCAGTTCTTTAATATTTAATAGTTAGTATATTTTCTCCTTGTGAATTAAAATTAAGAAGTGTTTTAGAAGTGTTTTTTTCCGTGTGGATAAGTGAAGGTTAGTATATTTGTTTCAATTTACAACATTTATTTAGTACATTTTAACTAATCAATATACTAAACGGTAGTGGACTGACACGAAGAGCATGATCATCTTAAACTCATTAGTCCCTTTTGATAGAATCTATGTATAAACTTTTAATTGTGATGCACCCTTAGATTCTGTGTAGAATATAACAAGTCGAACGAGCGCTAATATTTCAAATCCACTGCATTATTTATACGTAGTAGATTAATGAGAGGTATAAGGGGCATTTCACGTGAAGCGGACAACGAAAAAAAAGTGAGGTTCTGAAATTCGTTCATATTAGACATACGTATACTTCTAGGTCATATGAACGTGTACACATAATATTTTTTTTTATTTTAGGTTTAGTTGTTAAGATATGAGATTCTAAAGATTTCATCTGACTGCGGGAAGGGTTTTTTGGCATTTTATTTACATATTGAAGTAAATTATAATAAAATAATAAATGCAGTAGTTTTTATAGAAAACTTACTGTTCTTTTTGATTTTGGACTCGGATTCTAAATTTGAATTTTTTTTCTAGTTATAAACCGGAAGTAAATATTTCAATCGTTTTTTTTAATAACTTGGACCGCTTTAATTTTATTTATTTTTCTGCAAAATAAAGCTATATGTCTATAAATTGTGCCATAAAAATTGCAGAATGGGTTTGGAATTAATTTAGGAAATAAATCAATTTGAGTACGTACATGTCACACTGGACGGTTGCTCAAGTTAGCTGGTTTTTACTAAAAATGGCATACTTCATAGTAAAACTGCTGCGACGTCACGTGTTTATGCATAAAGATAAATATTCTGAACTAGTTTTACACTTGATACCCATAAATTATTAATAATGATTTACATATAAACGAAAAAAAACTGTCTCAAAAGAAAAATATTTCAATTTTTATTTTTTCCATATTTATTATGCCAATCAACACTAGTCCATTTTATAACCATGTCTCCTGTAGATCTAACAAAACCGTGGTACGGTTTTCTCCCTGGAAAAGATTTTTTGTTTAAGATAAATTAAAAAAATATAATTTACAATGTTTTTCTTTTGATACAAAATTGTTTCATTTAGTTGTAAATCATTTTTAATGATACAGATTAACTGGTAATACAACGTACATACTGTTAGAGTGTTCTTGGTACTCTATTATCATTCTAATTTTGTAAAAATTATCTACTAAAAGCAATAAGTGTGGACACTCGCTCTGCGCGTAGTAAAAATTTACAAACGAGCCGGTCACACAGCACGAGTTGTTAATTATTAATGTTTTCGTGCAAGATCTCCGTATACAAACTTGTTGGCGAAGTTTTCCCTTACATCACTTAAGGCGAGAAGAATGTTCTTGGATCAAATGATGTTGTACAACATCTATCAAAACAAATTTGATTGTATTAGCCTTAATAACGAGATATCCTACGCAGTTCCTTCACAAGCGCCACGTACATGTAACAAATATTATCGTAACTTATTTTTTCCGAAATTCTGTCGTACTAATGCCGGTGAAAGTGCACCTTTAGGTCGGCTGATGAGATCGTACAATGATTATTTTACCGAACTTGATTTATTCGTGCTACAACCTCGAAAGTACAAAAAACTAGTTACAGAGATATCCACTGAGCTAGATTAACTGAGTTGTATTAAAAGTAGTCTTTCGTGAGTATTATTGTATAAAATAATGAAAAATGGAATAATATAAATATATACATATTAGTAAAAAAGTTAAAATTAGCCTATAATTGTTTTTTCGTTTTGATTGCATTGAGTTTTTTCTTTATATATTGTATAGTTAATTTGGGGACATGGTGTGGGTAGTACAATAATGTATAAATATGTAATAACACTTTTAGTTAAGACATATTGTACTGCTGTTTGTTGTTCCAAATAAAGATAAAAAAAAAAGTTACAGACCCCCTTCCCCCTCCCCGCAGTTGCACCGACGTGTCGGTTCCTGTCGTGCGCGCGCGCCGGTCATTCATAACTTGTTTATTATTTCCGAATTCCGAAGATTTTTTCTCCTACCACGATTACAAACATCAGTAACTATTCCAGGGACAGAACCGTACCACGGTTTTGTTAGATCTACAGGAGACATGGTTATAAAACGGACTAGTGTTGATTGGCATAGTAAATTTGGAAAAAATAAAATTTTTAATATTTTTTTTGAGACAGTTTTTTTTCCTTTATTTGTAAATAACTATTAATAATTTATGAGTATCAATTGTAAAACTAGTTCAGAATATTTGACTTTATACATAAACACATGACGTCGCAGCAGTTTTACTATGAAGTAAGCCATTTTTTGTAAAAACCAGCTAACTTGAGCAACCGTCCAGTGTGACATGTACGTACTCAAATTGATTTATTTCCTAAACTAATTCCAAACCCATTCTGCAATTTTTATGGCACAATTTATAGACATATAGCTTTATTTTGCAGAAAAATAAATAAAATTAAAGCGGTCCAAGTTATTAAAAAAAACGATTGAAATATTTACTTCCGGTTTATAACTAGAAAAAAATTCAAATTTAGAATCCGAGTCCAAAATCAAAAAGAACAGTAAGTTTTCTATAAAAACTACTGCATTTATTATTTTATTATAATTTACTTCAATATGAAAATAAAATTCCAAAAAACCCTTCCCGCAGTCAGATGAAATCTTTAGAATCCCATATCTTAACAACTAAACCTAAAATAAAAAAAATATTATGTGTACACGTTCATATGACCTAGAAGTATAAGTATGTCTAATATGAATGAATTTTAGAACCTCACTTTTTTTCCGTTGTCCGCTTCACGTGAAATGCCCCATAATCACTCTAAAAGCTGAGCTGAAATAACCCTGACATTTTCAGATTATCATAAGCAATGGAGAAGACAGATCTGGAGAAAGCTATCCCGGGTTCGGAGGAGTCTAGCATGTTGACCAGGAATAGGGTAAGCTTCGATCATCGTTACATGAAATAGACTAGCTATAGTTATTTCCTGTAGACTTGCAGAAACTGTTAATTATTCTGATTTATTCCGTATTTACCCAAGGTGTCAGCTTTTTAAAAAGAATTCCTAATATTAAAAATTTCCCATAAAAATTCTGTTTCCTTAAGTACGCTTCATACTTCTATGGAATCCTAGAATCGGCGACCGGCAACCGTTCTTTAATTTTATGGAAGAATAAATATAATTTAGGAGAAAACAAAATCCCATTCACTCACATCCATAGCAGGAGCCATGGCCACGGCCCAGCTATAACACGTTTCAGCCGCGCTGCAGGTGTTTGTAAATAGACGGTACTTACAATTAATTAATCTATAAAAAGTACACCGACTTCAAGAAAAAACAAATTATGCGTCCCTATAAAATTTTAGGGTTGCCCTCGATTTTTCTGAGATCCCATCATCAGATCCTGAGTTGGTGCCAGTAGTATATTTGTCTGTCACACAAACATTTGTCCCGGTGTGGGAATCGAACCCACGGCCTCTCGTTTCACAGCCGGCTACTCGCCAACTGCGCCATGGAGACTGTCAAAATCTCTACGTCTTTATAATTGTATTATATATATAATTTACTGTATTTTTCTACAGAGCTTCAAATCCAAACAACTGGTGCGCAGCCAAGCAATAAGGGAAACCCATTCGCCCCCGCGCACCTCCTCCCCCGCCTTCGTCGACAAAAATACCGATAACTGCGTTAATAACGACAAATACGACGACGAACCAATCGACGCGGAGTTGTGCGCGGACAAAAACTATATAGATACCGGTGAAACAACGCTAGATGGAGCAGATCATTCTAGTCAAGCCGAATTTCATGACGGTGTGAGTGTGATGAGTGATATTGATAGTAAGAACCAGCAGACAGTGGAGATACAGGTGAGCTAAAGATTTAACAGGTACTAATACCAATATTTGCAGCGGTTGTAAAGTTATTTAGATAACATTCGAGCAATGAACATTGTGAAATAAAAGTCCTAGTAAGAAGCCCAAACACTGTTAAACGATAAAATAATTATGAAAAGTATTCGATGAGCCGACGAATTTGAAAGAACAAGACAATATTAATTGCTAAATTACATATATCATACTTTTCCATTTAGACCATGATTAATGGCTAAGTGTTGTTGCTATGGTTTAGTGGTACTAGCCATCACGTTAGTCATGGTCATCTCATCCTTTCGGCCAAAAATCTAATTTAACGGTAGGCAGCGGCTTTACTGTGCCCTGACATTCAGAAGTCTATGGGCGGCGGTGACTACTTACCATCAGGTGGCCCGTCTGCTCGTCTGCCTATCGAGGCACTAAAAAAAAAGAAAATCATATGCTTGAAACCCTTAAAATTACATGTGCATTTCCGCTGAAGCGGAGCGAAAACAGGACGCGTACAAATACACACAACTATTTAAAATCTACATTTCCGCTCCGCTTCCTATCAGAGGAACCGTATTACCAGATCGAGGCTTATTGTATGGCGGATGTAGTATAAATCAGAATAGAACGAAATTGCACGGAATGAAAAGAATTCTTCGGCTTGCTTGAGGGATCTATCATCACAGCTCCGTTGTCGTTGACTTGAGATGGTGTTTGTATCGAACTCAAAAAGGTGATTACACAGGCAGGCGCCATGACACCCATGAATGTTTTGGTGTGTTATTATAAATTAGGCAATAGTTGCTATTAACCCTCCATTTCACCAGAAGTATTTTTTTTTTAAATGATACAAATGTAAATATACAATATTTTTGTTTTAAATACTCCGCAATTTCAAAAGTCAGCATGCCATTCCGCTTCATAGGAGCCTCAGCATTCTGTCAAAACGATAACTCATTGATAAGTAATAATGGTAATATTATGTGGTGACCGTCGTAGATCACACCCGGCGCGCCCGGGTGTTGGGACCTGGAGTCGCAGATGGACCAGCGCATGCGCACCAAGCGCTGGCTGTTCCACAAGAACAACTCGGACTCATCTCGCGACCTGTTGTCTAACAACCCACGTATATACTGCGTCTGTGGTTACTGCGCCCCTTGTTCGCATTGCAGGTCAGGATCTTACAACTATTCACCAGGATTTCCCAAGATTAGAAGACCCTTAAAACGCCACTTAAGATATGAACACCCTTTTTCATGATTAATTGCACTCAAAACTAGCGTTTTAACTGCATTTTAATTGTATATATAGCATTGACTTATATTCTATAGACACGAACTGTCGAAGAAAAAAGATGTTCCAAAAACCTTGTCCGCCCACTAATGCCATCTATCATTTTACTAAGAACTATTTGGAAGTTATAACTCCCGTCACTTTTTCTCGAACGGGACTTTCCGCGCGCCAAAACGGGACAAAGTATATAATGAATTTTGGTATGAAAATGCCATCTATTCATTTTACTAAGAACTATTTGATAACTCAGTCACTTTTTCTCGAACGGGGCTTTCCGCGCGAAAACGGAACAAACTATATAATGAATTTTGTTTTGAAATATAGACTTCCCGTATTCAAAATTGCAATTAATTAATATTTATTGATATTACGTTCTAAACGTTATGAAATTATGTTATTTATCTTATATACTATTAACAGTTTCACTGTAAATCAATTTAAGACAGAGCTGTTCGGGAATGACGCTACAAATAACTAAAATTAACTCGACACTGAAAGATGCAATGTGGTGCGCATGCTTAGGTCGCATCAAGCAAACTAACGTCGGTGTGGAGTATACACCTCTACTCGGTGGAACATAATGTTTGTTCTGGTCGCCGCATCTAGTACGTAGTACATATAGATCGCTGGTTTCTAGTTAAGGTTTAGTGCACACAAAAATATATTAAAAACTCCCTTCTGATTAAGCAACGGTAGATGAAAGTGGGCATAAAATTATATTTGTCTGGGCGTAAACTTGACCCAATAGGAAAATACGAGAAAACCAAAAATAACACTTATAAATAAGATATTCCCATCATATTTAGTTTACAAAATAACTGGATATACACAGAAATTTACTGCGAAGGATTTAACTAGATATGAACATGGAGCGCTTGGTTTTTATCCTGGCACGGCAAAGTGACCGCACTGCATATGATGGTAAGCGCAGTGCCGTCCAATTAGAGCATCGAGTAGCGAGAGACGATCCATCCCGCGCTTCTCAACACAATCATGCCGGCCTGCTTCTTCACACTACGTCACGGGCAAAAAGAAGATGAAGAAGCAGTCGAGGGTCTAGTGTCAGAATGGTCGGAAGGCCGCAACACGCTATTATGATTGTAGTTACATTACCTTACTATAAACTGAGCTGTTTTTTTTGGTGACGCAAATTTTCCTTAAATTGGGCATGGTGAATTCTGTTGAATGTTTCTTTCATCTAAAAAAACAATTGTTATAACGAAACCTCTCAATCTGTCTCTATATTCCATCTGGGCGGATATGAATATCCTACCACCAGTTTAATGAAAACGTGTTCGGACAAACACGCAATAAGCGATGTTTCAAGTGGAAGCCGTCATGTTTATATCCAGATTTCTTATATTGACAGAGGCCGCAAACGGAGGAAACCGTGTCCGATAAAGCAGGATTCCGGCATCGCGTGCTCGGACGACTGTCCGGATTGTTTGGACAACGAACAATCAGGTACAATACATATTGATAATAATTCGTATTTCTGGAATTCATTGCCAGCCTCCATCACTCAACGGGCGAGTAGCCGGCTGTTAAACGGGAGAATGTGTGTGTGTGTGTGTGATCCATAAATATACCTTTCTGTGAGTCTGAGTGTTGTGAGACCAGAGACTCTCGTAGTGCTTGATACAAGATTATGTAAGTGACTTTTTTTTATCGTGGCTCGGCAAAGTGACCACAATACTCCTGATGGTAAGTGCAGTGCCGTCCAGATAGAGTATCAAGTAGCAAGAGACAGTCTATCCCTCGCTACTCAACACAATCATGCCGGCCTGCTGTTTAGCTTCTTCACACTACGCCTAAAGGACCCAGGATCATAGGAAGGAGGGACACGGTAGCTGGCAAACTGTTCCACAGCTTGATGGTGCGGCAAAAGTGGACTATTGGATGTTATTATTATTATTATTAAGGATAGAATCCAATTGCCTCAGTGGCGCAGTTATAATTGTGCATGCGTTACGACTGCTATGCTGAGGTCTCGGGTTCGTTCCCCGGGTCGGGTAAAGTGATATTGGGTTTTTCCATCTAGAAATACCTACTCAATATTAGCCCGGAGTCTGGAACCTGAGCGCGGTATGGCGATAGGCTCGCCCCCAATCACATTGTGGGCCCGAAATTCGGCGAAAAGTGGGTGTACATGTATGTATGTAGAATCCGAGTCATATTAGCCGGCGTTTTTAAATATCTCTTCTTTTTCTTTCTTTTATTTCTTTGATTCTTTCCTTAAAGACATCTTAAAACTATTTTGCCAAACCGCGAGATACATTTCAAAATTAGTGATTAACCTAGTCGATTGTAGTAACTAAAAATTATTTCTTATGTTTATACGAATGTTATACTTTGAAATGAACATGCATTTATTGTTTATTTTTACTTTTTAGTTCCGAGATTTTGGAAACGTTAACAACTTTTATGATCACGGGGTGGACTTCCTCGAATCTAGTCGAGGCTAAAATGAGCTTTATTTGTAACTAGTTACGACCCCTTTTTCTCTCTCCCGATCGAACTTTGTTCCTTCTGCTCTTTTTCACAATGCTTTTGTGTTTTCCAGCTATCTACGACGCTTTGGAGAAATCGGGCAGTCTTGATGCAGAAGACCTGGCGTATTATTGTCGGTAAGGATTTTTTCTGTTGTAAGTCAATAATATTTTCCCATATCATTATTTAACTATTAAAAGGTATAAAAATCAAATATTTATTGAATCCATAAAATGTTATACATCGTTTAGATTCAGTCAATTTTTTCACTCTACCGCCAGTTCGGAATGCAGTCTCGCTAGAGAAGAACGGGCAAGAAACTATAGCGTTGCTCTTTTCACACCGTTTAACAATATTTGGTCATATAATTGTAATATACGATTTAAGTTTAATTACCTAATAATAATTATATTAAGAGGTCCCAAAGTACTCAGTGCTATTTGTGCGTATGCTATAAATGCATTATTTTGTTTTAATGCCCAATATGTTTTGGTGCAGGTTCATGCAGTTACAAGGCATTACTAAACTTAACATATATTTATTGTCAGGGAGAGGGGACCAATATACTGCCATGTAGTACATTGCAATCCAAAGTTGTAGGCAAGCGGGCGAGTAAAGTAAAAAATGAAATGGAAAGTAAAAAAAATGCAATTTTTTGCATTGTTATGACTGAACTTTGCATAGTAATAATTTTAACTTCATTGCCCGTGAAGATTTACACAGAATTAAATTTGGTCCTATATATTATTATGCTATGTGGTTCTACTACGATTCTCAAACTACGCAGTCTGTCTTTAATATGAGCGCGGATGTATTACAATCACAATGTATTACAAACGGTAGGCAGCGGCTTTGCTGTACTCTGGCATTGCAGAAGTCTATGGGTGGCGGTGACTACTTACCATCAGGTGGCCCGTCTGCTCGTCTGCCTATCCAGGCACTAAAAAAAATTAATATTGCTATTCAAAAATTGTTTTGTAAAATCTTTATCGCTTGAACTTAATTATGCGCATACGTTGAGTGTATGTATTTGTGGTACGAGTGTGTGTATTATTAGACTGTCTCGGTGGCGCAGTTGTAATTGCGCATGCGTTACGACTGCTGTGCTGAGGTCTCGGGTTCGATCCCCGGGTCGGGAAAAGTGATATTGGGTTTTTCTATTTAGAAATTCTCAATATTAGCCCGTAGTCTGGAATCTGTACCCGGTATGGTGATAAGCTCGCCCCCTATCACATTATGGGACCGAAATTCGGCGAAAAGTGGGTGTACTGGTTACACCTCTGCATACAGGCTACTGATTACAGGCGTAAGTGTATATGTATGTATGTATGATTAAATAATGTCCATTGACATAAGGGATCCCATATTTTAATACTAAACATCATGCATGCTTTCAGATGTCCAGAGCGCAAAGAGAAGCCTAAAAACATTTCGCTGTCCAGGAGTGATTCAGGTAGTATATGAAAAAATAACTTCTTTATACATTAAAAAAAATGTATAGTTAAATAGACAACATCGCGTCACTATAAAAGTGGGCAGGTAGTAGGCCTCGCAGCTAACGAACAGCCAGGAGAGTCCTACAACACAGACACTGAGTAGTTATGGCCAGATTACAAGAAACATTGCAATAAACAACAGAACTTAGTGCCTCATTTTGAATAAATACTCAGACCTCAGTTATAAGTAGAACGAAAACTTAAAAACCAACTTTAATTTTAACAAGGTTCAATTAAAAAGTCATAAATAACTAAATTGTTAATTATATCCATTACGTGTGCATCCCAAACAGTAACGTAATTGCGACGAATGTAACTTACTACTCTATAAACGTCATCAAATCTAAACCAAATATATAAGAGAGTAAATGTAAATCTTATCGATATAATCAACAAAAACGATCTACACTTGGCAGATAAAATGATGCCTCTTACAATATAGAAATTGGTTAAAATAGTGTTCAAAAACGTGTACAATTGTATTTTATCCTCAGATGATAAATCGGAGCCCACTGGAATGGATCTGGTCGACTTCATAAAGGAGACGTTGAACAAAAACCCACGGGATCGGATGACGTTATTGAAGATTGAGAAAGAACTCACACACCTTGTCATTGACAATGGGTAAGGACCCATACACATTTTAGTAGATATAATTTTAATAGAAACACAGCATACTATAACGACGTGCGCTTATGGTCGATTTTCGTGTAATTTATTACAAAACAATGGCACAAGTGAAATAAAAAGTTTTTTAATTCATAAAAAGTACACCGACTTCACCAAAAAAACAAATTATGCGTCCCTACAAAATTTGAAGGTTGCCCTCGATTTTTCTGAGATCCCATCATCAGATGTTGTCCTGGTGCCAATGGGACCACCTGGGATGTATATCCTTTTAAACTAAAAAAATAATTTCTCGAATTGGTCCAGGCGTCTTCGAGTAAACGGGGATCATACATAAAAAAAATAGATTCCAACGAATTGAGAACCTTCTCCTTTTTTTGAAGTCGGTTAATAAAGTCAACTTATTGTATGTTCAGTAGGAGGTGTGTAGTTCGATTCCCCGTGATGACATCGTACGGCAGGATGTTGGTGCACCGGTGCGCGTCGCTATACCAGCTGTCACATCACCTCGACCAGGCCAATAAGAACTCAGTGTTGGTCTCGAAAAGCGGTAAGTGGTTTGAGAATTTCTGAATCTGGCTCGAAGGACCAATATAATTTTCCCTCCTATAGATTAATAAAACACACAAACAGCATAACAAATATTGAGAAAACGGGCGTTTTGAGGCGTCAAGTTTCAGGCGAAATCAAAATCTACTTTAGTAGTCTCGGACATACATGGAGTCTTTATACGACACTGTCTTAAGATACTAAGTCTGCATTATATATCCTACTACCCTACTTATATTATAAATGCGAATGTTTGGATGGATGGATGGATGTTTGTTACTCAATCACGCTACAACGGCTGGACGGATCTGGTTGAAATTTGGCACAGAGATAGATTATAGTCTGGAATATAGGTTACTGTTTATCACGGAAAATGTACAGGTCCCGTGGGATAATTTAGTTTTTTTCAGCGCAAGGGATAGGGAAGTGGCCGTCTAGACATCAGAAAATGACATAGGAAATGAGGCATTCAAATTCTATTCGCATTGGCTCATTTTTTGTGATTGACTATATGAGAGATCTATAAACGTATTTCCAAGCGTATGTACTTCTAGTAGACGGCAGTTCTGTTGGGGCGCCACTCAAGTATCAATGTGATGAAATAGTCTTTGATAAATTTTCATTGTCAATTTTAATGTATATAATATCAAAAATATTTGATAAGCTATAACAAAGAAGTCATCCCTTTTATTCCTTGATAATTGACACATGAAAACATGAAAAAAGTCATTATTCACTTATAGAATCCCTTCGTTGTGTGGAGTAGCGAGGGGTAGTTGACCCTCGCTGATTAAAAAACATAGGTAGTCATGGGAACTACCGACAGAAGTGAAAACTTTAAACTTTGGAATTGCTGTGTGCGTTTTTGGAACAACGTCCATAAAGTAACTTTATTTGTTTATGATTACTTGTCAATAATTATAGAACTTCGTACGCGTGCTTATGTCAGAGTAAAATAATCTGGGCGTGATGGTCACGCGAGTTTAGTGCTTTTTTCCCCTTCCCAAAAGTGCCCAATGTGCATAAAGAAGCTTTCACTTTAAAATAAATGTATTGAATGTAAATAATATATATAACTAGCGGAGCGTGCAGACGTCTTCCTGCCCGTAAAAGCAGTGCCACACCGACTGCAGCGCCATCTGCCGGGCTGATTTGTGAATCTAAACCATCGAGGGCGCCACCCAAAGGCATACAAAAAAATTAATTCAAATCGGTCCAGCCGTTTAGAAGGAGTTCAGTGACATACACGCGTACAGAAGAATTATATATCTAAAGATGTGTAATGTGATATTAGGTACAAGCGGCGGTTGCATCCCCTGCACGAACTTCCGTCAGTGGTGCACCGTGCACTTCCCGCCAAGTCCGCAGCGACAGCAGCCAGACGTCACCAACGCCAAGTAAATCAATCATTATATTACTTATCCACTCACGCATCGATGGCTCGCTGGCGTGCCAAAAATACTAGCAACACTCCAAAACACAACCGCTCCCACATGCCATTTTAACTTTAATGTAATGGAGATAAGGTTGATTTTGGTTTGTATTTTGCAGACTCTACTTATTACCTTTGTCGAAGAATGCTTGACATTCGACGTTATTACATATATACTGGCATGAATGTCGTAAAACTCGAAATGCAACAAAATTATCATCTAGATAACCTAAATTGTAATGTGAATTTCGTAACTCGGTATCTCGATAAGTGTTCTATCGCCTGTATCATGGGAAATATTATCTCATCCTCTCGCTTCCACACCAGAAGCACGCGTACTGCCTTACAGTACTCGCATATGATGTGTAACACATGAGTTCTAACATCTCATCTTGGTAATAAGCAACATTAAAATAGTTATTTACAAAAATATTAATAACAATTGACTACCTTGAGTTTTGACGGTTGTTGTGTAAACAGTCCCCACTTCCTGTTACACACTTCCGTTCCTTTTCACGAAATCACTCGCAGAAATCGATAGTAAATGTTACACATCAATAATGTAAAAAAACGAAAGCCAAGAAACCAGCTATGTATATGAGTATGGTAGTAGCGATGAGCAGCGATAGCCTAGTTGGTTGCGGTACGGACTGTAATGACGAAAGTCGTATGTTCGAAACCCAAATGGCATACACCTCTGACTTTCCTAAAGTTACGTGTGTATTAAATGTTAATTATCGCTTACTTTAACGGTGAAGGAAAACCTATTTTCTTTTTTAATTCTCATAAGAATTTCGAAGGTATGTGAAGTCTTCCAACCCGCATTAGGGCAGCGTGCTGGACTAAGGCCTAACTAACCCCTCTCATTCGTAGAGGAGGCCCGTGCCCAGCAGTGGGACAATGTTTAATACAGGGCTGGTATTATATATAGTAGTAGTGGAGTTATTGCTAGTGGCGTGGTGTGCAGGTCGATCCTGAAGCGAGAGACGGCGTCGCTGGAGGAGTGCGGCGCGGGGGCGCTCGGCGGCGCGCGCTCCAAGTCACTCGAACAACGCGAGCGGGACTACGAGCGCGTGCGACGCAGGATATTCAGCACGGTATGTACACACACACACATACACACACGACACAACAACACACATCACATAACAACACACATCACAAAACAACACACAATACACGACACGCATTACATGACACACCACCACACCACACCACACATCACACGACGACACACACGACACACTCACACGCACGCGCACACACACACACACACACACACACACACACACACACACACACACACACACACACACACACACACACACACACACACACACGACACATGATATTCTACACACCATGCAACAACACACCACACCACACCACATCACATCACATCACACACGACACATGGCATACGACACACAACACAACAACACACCACACCACACCACATCACATCACATCACATCACATCACATCACACACGACACATGGCATACGACACACAACACAACAACACACCACACCACACAACAACACACCACACCACACCACACCACACAACACACCACACCACACCACACAACGACAGACATCACACGACGATACACAACACAAGACATACGACACACCACACAGCAACACACAACACGTGACATAAGACACACAACACAACAACACTCCACACAACACACGCGGCACATGGCATACGACACAACAACACACATGACACACAATACACGACACACCACACAACACACACACACACCACACAACACACACGACACCACTCACTTCAGAGCCACGAATGTGCTTTTGTTTCACTAGCTTGTGGCACTAGGGTGTGGCTTTGTTGTTATAAGTAGCCTTAGAACTTTCAGTAATATATTGAAATAAAATACAAATACTTACATGATATCTTAAGCGAATGTAATAAAGTTTTATTTAATATTGTGATAAAAATTATTTCTAAATATATGTTTAAACAGGACAACTGCACGCAAGGCGAGCCGCAATGGCCGTGGGCTTCAGGACCCGTCAAACTACTCACTCCGGAGACTGGCAGAAATAAACTATTAAAAGTATGTCCCTATCATTTATTGCAGCTTCAAATAGCTGCTGAACCCCAGTTTTTAAAAAGAATTCTCAATCTGTTTTTGAAAAATCAGCTAATATAACATAGCCGCTAATATAACAAATATGCTAATGATACTGTCCCACTGCACGGGTCTTCTCTACTCACGAGAGGGGTTAAGCTTTAATCTACTACGCTGGTGTAATGCGAGACAGTTAGACTTTACATACCTTTGAAATTCTTATGGATAATTCTTAGGTATACATAGGTTTTCTCTCAATGTTTTTTTTCTTTTCTTTTTTTAGTGCCTCGATAGGCAGATGGGCCACCTTATAGTAAGTAGTCACCGGCGTCCATAGACTTCTGCAATGCCAGGGCACAGCAGAGCCGCTGCCTACAGTTGCTTTCTTCCCATTAATTGGCCGAAAAACCGCTGTGCCACAAACTGACCGACAGATAGATAGCGATTTCGAAATTATAAGGGTTCGACTTGTACCATTTGGCTGCGGAACAAAAATATTCATTCGCATTTTGGTGTTATTAACAAAAAACAATATTTGTAATGTATATGCCAACCCCGTCGTACCTTAATTTTTTTTATCCTGGTAAGGCAAAGTGACCATCCTGCACCTGATGGTAAGCGCAGGCCTTCCAATTAGAGTATCGAGTAGCAAGAGACAATCTATCCCCCGCTACTCAACACAGTCATGCCGGCCTGCTTCTTCACACTACGCCATGGGCAAGAAGGTGAAGAAGAGGTCGAGGGTCTATTGTCAGAGTACTCAGAAGGCCGCAACACGGCCAAACATCGTACCCTAAATCTAGAACCCCGACAAAAACCGGATGTAGCTGCTTGTATTATGACATATTCTGCCTCCTCCTATGTTAGCTTTGATCAAATCCTTTACAATAGATGAGATATTTTATCTAGAGTATACCATATGTGCTCTGGTCAGGTGCAGTCGCTAGAGAGCTCGGGGCCTCCGTCGTGGCGCAGTCGCGGGCCCGTGTCCAAGAGCCACAGCTTCAGCGGCACCGCACCGGAACACCACCAGCCCAGGCTACTCAGCAGGCAGGGTATGACATAATCATTACATAAGGCATCCCATCACATCCCATCCCATCCCATCCTATAGACACAAAAGATAACTGGGATTTAAGCTGTCATCGATAAATATATCCTGCATATCCTTGACAGCCTCCGTGAAACTAGCCGGCTGTGAAACTAGAGGCCGTGGGTTCGATTCCCATACCGGTACAAATGTTTGTGTGACAGACAGATATTTGTGTCCGAGGTCTGGGTGTTGTGAGACCGAAAGTCTGTCGTAGTCCCTGATACCCACGACACAAGACTCGTTTCAGATAAACGTGTGATGGGCAGACAATAAAGTCACCTTAAGTGTTGTGTTCTTTAAAAACATATCAGTGATGCTTATAATATGATACTGGCATCGAAAAGAGAATCGATTGTTTGAGTACGTTGTTTGATATACACTCTGTAAACACCATCTATCAATAAGCTCATTAACTATGTAATAATATCATTTTGGCAGGAGACCTGGCGTCTAGCAGTTGGCGGCTGTCTCCTTCAAGCTCCGGCTACAAGACCCTAAGCTTGAGGAGTACTGACTCGGTCACTCCTTCGCCCACAGGTAAATAGCAAATAGTATAGTCACTTATAACGGTAGGAAGCAGCTTTATAACGGTAGGCAGCGGCTTTGCTGTGCCCTGGCATTACAGAAGTCTATGGGCGGCGGTGACTACTTACAATCAGGTGGCCCGTCTGCTCGTCTGCCTATCGAAGCACTAAAAAAAATATTCAAGGTACAACATTGACAAAGGATCCGTACGTCCGTTGAAAATTAGTACTATAAATTAATTGTGTCCTATGTAAATTAATATTTTATATGTATTACAAATAAAATATTAAAAACTATAATTTTGCGAAGTCATCTGTAATAATTAACTAACGTCGGGTTCTCAATAGAAAATGTTACCCTTACCCACCGCCCTTGTAAGATAATCTTGTGTGGTTTGAAGAATATGAATAAATATTTTTTGTGAAAATTGTAGAAGCAATAAAAACATAAAGTTTCTGTAGAAATATCGAATCGATGTGTAGAGTATAGAGTGGTGTGGTGTGGTACCCAGGAGGCGCGAGCCCCGAGCCGGCTTCGGCGGCGGTGGCGGCGCTGGCGGAGGGCGTCGTGTGGGCCGTCACCGACCTCGCCGCCGTGCCGCCTGGAGCCATCGTCATACACCCGCAGGTCACACACCACCACATGACACACACCACCACGCAACACACCACCACGCAACACACACCACCACGCAACACACACCACCACACAACACACACCACCACACAACACACACCACCACGCAACACACAACAACACACATAACCACACAACACACAACAACACACATAACCACACAACAACACACATAACCACACAACACACATTATCATTATTTAAGTCATAAATAATAATAAATACACCCACAGGTCACACACCACAACGAACAACAACACATAACAACATACAACACACAGCAACACAACCACACAACACACACCACCACGCAACACACAACAACACACACAACCCAACACATTATCGTAACTTAAGTCCTAAATAATAATAAATACATCCGCAGGTCACGCACCAACACACCACAACGAACAACAACACAAAACACCATACAACATACAACACATAACCATAATAATAATAAATATACCCAACAGTCACACAAATAATTGTAACCCCACACTGGGTAAAACCTGTATCGTGGGTATCAACAACTACGAGGGACTACGGTCCCACAATCTCCCGTCACTTCCTTACCGATCACGATTCCCCTCCTTTCATTTCCCGGTCTACCTCTTTTTCTTTTCCCAGCCCTATCCGCGTCGTTGTATCCTTTTCTACAAGCCTTGATGATAGTTTCTAAGTTCCCACGCCGCGCCGTTACTAATATTTATTCATTCATTGTATTTTGACTTGTATATGTGTCTTTTATGTACCAACATGATCAATAAAAAAAAATATATGCTATTTTTATCATACTTGGTTGAAAACCCACGGTCAGAACACCGCCCCTTGTTAATTTTTCAGTTTTAATGTACTTTTTATTTTTTTCCTTATTTGTGTGTGCAACAGAGCATTTTGTATTATAGTACTGTATTGAGCCAAAGTTAAAATTGGAATTTTAATCTGTATATATATAATTCTACTGTACTGTGTGTGTGTCACTGAACTACTCCTAAACGGCTGGATCGATTTGAATGATTTTTTTTTGTATGCGTTTGGGTGGCGCCCTGGATGGTTTAGATTCACAAATGGACCCGGTAGGTGGCGCTGCAGTCGGTATATAATATATCTTTAAGGTTTGAAAAAAAAGTTTAAGTCTTCATTTGACATGTCAAATAATGCCTTAATATTTTACTGACAATAACGAAAACTCGCTGGACTGGCTTTACTGTGCCATAGTATAAATGATTTGTCCGTTTTCAGACCGGACGTCCCCTGACCAACGCCGACGGCAGTATATACCACTTCGATCCCGCCAACCCGCCCGTACTCTATGACCCCACTGTGTACAAACAGGACGAGCCAAAGGTCAGTTTTATGTGCATATTGTTCAATTGCCAAATATTCGAATATATTTGTATATTTGACCAAATTTATATTTTACGTCATAATTTTCAATTGAATAAATGTATATAGGTAAATCACAAGTTTTTGGGACTGTGTTCAATACAGGGCTAGGATAAATAAACTAATGTAATCAAACGATAATACAATACATTTGTATTCTGCAGCATAGCAGCGATTATTATCTTATTTAAATAATTTCGGTAAGATATTTTTGCACTATATTTTTACGGTATGTATTTTTAGGTACGGACTGTCAAGACGAAAGTCGTAGGTTCGAAACCCAAGTGGCATACACATCTGACTTTTCTAAAGTTATGTGTGTATTAAAATGTTAATTATCGCTTGCTATAACGGTGAAGGAAAACATCGTGAGGAAACCTGCATATCTGAGAGTTTTTCGAAGGTATGAGAAGTTTGCCAACCCGCATTAGGCCAGCGTGGTGGACTAAGGCCTAACCCCTCTCATTAGTAGACGAGGCCCGTGCCCAGTAGTGGGACAATGTTTAATACAGGGCTAGTATTATATTTGTATTCTTCATTAGTTTGTGGTAAATAGTGCTACATTGTTTATGAAACTGTCGAATATTATTTATTTATTATTTTTATTGTCGAAATTGAAAACTACAACATCACTGCCAAAGCATAAATCTTACGTCTGTACAAATATCTTTAGTAGAATATGTTTTCAAGTTAGTTCTGCTGCGGGTCAAGGAAAACGTTATTATAATATTACAAATGTGACCATATTAGGAGCGCTTCCCTCATATATCACCCATGACGTACTAGGTTTCTGATACTTTGTCACTTATGAGACCGTCCACTTATCGCACGGTTACTGCAAAATAAACTCTCGCACGTAGTTATTAAGTACATAATGGGTTGCGCGGGCGCGGGGTTACTGGGGTAAATGAAAATTATGGTCATACATGACAACAAAAATGAAATACATTTACTTTTGTCTTCTGTTATACCTATATTGATAGCCTCCGTGGCGCTACTGCGACACGTACGCTACACAGCTGATAAACGAGAGGCCGTGGATTCGATTCCCACACCAAGACTAATGTTTGTGTGACCTACAAGTATTTGTTTCGGGTGTGTGTGTTGGGGGACCGACCGTGGTCCCTCGTAGTACACCCACGACACAAGACTTGTATCTCAATCAGGACTGTGTGTGACTGTTGGGTGTTATTTATTTAATTAAATCAAGTCAGAGTAATGGTGTGAAGATGTTTGTTAGCCAACACATAAACCGTTCCATGGTTTGACACATTTAGACCATATCCTGGATTATCACACCGATTTTCTTTTCCTAGTAATGCCCTCCTGTGAGTTAATGAGTTATTGAGCACGCTGAGGCGACAGTAATTAATATAAAAGTAATAATATAAAAGTTTCAGACAAATATAAAAAATAAACTGCTTATTTATTGTGAGGCTCATGCTGCCTCTAGTAAACACAATGCCGAAAGAAACCTATACAAGGGCGGCAATTCACCTTTCACTCAAAATAATTTCGTACTCGAATCTACAGTTCGAATCATTTGTCTATTAGATAATTTCGAACTACGAAGTAATTTTTTCGAATGTTGCATCCATATCAATTTGAATACGAGTCTTTACTACGAGGTTCTACTAAATTTTAATTTCGAACTAAAATCTCGAGATTTCTCGATTTTTGTATTCTCGGCAATACTCTAAATAAACTTCGAACGAGCAAAATGACAATATGACACAAACAGCGCATGACGTATTCCGTTTAATCACTTGCCATGACAAGCATTTGCTCGCGGATTCGCCCGCGTTAAATATTTAGACAGAATAGTGGAGGGGATTTAAAAAAAACAATATACACAATGGCCGTTCTCAAGATTAAGAAAATAAATAAAATGGTTTCGGTGATTTAGCCGTGAAAATGTAACATACAGAAAACTTTCATCCCCTAACTCAGTCTTTTAAGAGATTCATTATAGAAATCACGACACACATATACATTTATTTCTAACCAAAAACACGTGTATAAAATTTTGTGCTTCGTACTTTGAAAATGACGGACTTGCAGATTTTAGTTTATCGGAAAATACTACGTCAACTGAAGTTAAAAACTTTAATCGAGGCTCTGCCCATATGAAATATTTTCTATAAATATTCTCGCTTGTTTACGGCAATTGGTCACTATTATAATTTGTGAAGTCAATATGTATCCTATGATATAGTTATTTTCGTATAAAAATTACACTATTCCTTTTCACTAATCTCATCATCGGAACAACTCTAACTAAACAGCCAATAGACAAACAGATGAATTGTTATAGATTATTCATATAGATTACCTATCAATTAATAACTATAAATGGCATTTCGTAATATTTTTATTTCTTGACATATTTTTTTAAGAAATAAATGTATCTCTTCGAAAAAGTTTTTATTCCACAACTAAATATTATAATAACATTTTAATATTTAGTTGTGGAATCTAATCCAATAAACAATATTATAAGAGAGTCCAAAATTCAAAGGTTCTGTTACACTAATTATTTGACGGTCTCCGTGGCGCAGTGGAGTAGCCGGTTGTGAAATGAAGGGTTGGTGGTTCATCCTCAAATCAAGAGAAGTATTTGTGTGATCTACAAATATTTGTGTAAGGTTTGGGTATTTTAATATCCATAGTGTCTCGGGCCTCATCAAATGTGTATCCACAATCCAGTTCTTGGTCATGTTTTTGGACTCTTCCATGTATTATATCTTTCTAAGGCTATTAGAAGAATTATAATAAAAACACGAGATGGAGTCTTTTTATGGGTAAACACATAAACATATGGCATCATATACGCAGTAAGATAGGACCGTATAAAACAATATCTTCGGGAGTCTAGAGGCCTTCCTCCGTACAACTACAACGTGCGGTAGCACCACCTTCAAGAGCATAGACTCTATGCCGCTTGGCTATAAACGTCGTAAAATATAAATGTTAAGAAATCAATCTTGCCACTTTATCTGGAGAATTCACCTGATGCAGTTCATGTGAAATTTGTCAAGACGCCATTAGGTTTCTGTGGTGTAAAGCAAACTCCCTCAAGAATGGCGTAAGCCTGGATGCCATTTTCTGCCCTACTAGAATATCATCAAGCGTTACTTAGCATCTTGCGACTGCTAGGAAGAACTTTCGTGTCACTAGACCGAATGGCGTAGCACAGTACGAAAATCATGTGCACATTTTGAGGAAACATGTTTGTATCTAATGCCTTGACGCCCAGCGTGAGCTGCAATAATTAAGACCTAAAACTGTGTACACTTAGGGTTGGCCCTAGGTGTACACGACGCGCGTCGCCATGCATTGTAGTTGAAAAATAGGACGCGACGTGGCGTTTCGACTCTGCGCCAGTTTGAGTTGACTCTTTCACCTACTCTTTCGGACAACTGTTCTGTACGTCCTGTGACAGGGCTTTGAAAACAAAATTAGGGCTAGCTAGTCACATATGCTCACATTAGCGAAAAAAACTTAATTCCAAAAGTGCAAGGTTCGCCGTCGAAGGATACTTCTTCATCATCATCATCAAGTTAGGACACAATATTGAATGGTTCGAATTCGAGATGTACGCATCGACTGGTCTGTACCAGTCGAAGCAATTCGAGTGATAACCTTCGAGAATGTTCGAATCTTAATTTTCAGAATAGCTCAAATAGAATATTTTGATTTCGAATTCTATTTTTAAAATAACTTATTTGTGAACAATACATTTGCCATTGTACACTGACAATCAAACCTTCGAGAAACACCGGACTCGACATTTCCAGAATAGCTTAACTTTACATTCACTCGAAAAAAGTTCGAATTTGAATTATTTTTCGTATACGAAGTTGATTCGAGTGCGTAAGAATTGCCCCCAAGGACTTGAAGTGTTTAGCTATAGAAACATTAGGTTATACAAATACAGAATAATTCGATATTGTATACATAATCATAGTGCCATCTCTATCAAGCTTTATCTCTAATATAAATTTATATGCGTAAAAAAGGATAGCTATATTTTTCCTTAAACAATATTGACAACATTTACAATATCCCTTTTTGAAATACTTCGTTGCGGCAGGTTATTATCCATTTTTGTTACATAGCCTTTTGGAAATATTATTAATTAATACCAGTAATAATAATACTAGCCCTGTATTAAACATTGTCCCACTGCTGGGCACGGGCCTCCTCTACTAATGAGAGGGGTTAGGCCTAAGTCCACCACGCTGGCCTAATGCGGGTTGGTAGACTTCTCATACCTTCGAAATTCTTATAATAATTCTCAGGAATGCAGGTTTCCTCACGATGTTTTCCTTCACCGTTAACGCAAGTGATAATTATCATTTACCACACACGTAACTTTAGAAAAGTCAGAGGTGTATGCCATTTGGGTTTTGAACATACGACTTTCGTCTTGACAGTCCGTACCGCAACCAACTAGGCTATCGCTACTTAAAATATAGTGCAAAAATATCTTACCGAAATTATTTAAATAAGATAATTTTATTTCGGAATAAGTAATAATATTTTTACTACTTACAGATAGTAAAACAAATTTTCACACGTTCCTTTATTTTACATTGTTATCAGTCATATCATTGTAAATTCTTTATTGTACTTAGACCGAACTAGTATCTACTTTTAGTAACTAAATATCGATAATTATGTCGAATAGCACACAGACAGCACTATTTCAAGACGTCATTTACTGTTCTCAACTGACATAGGTATATCAAGTAATTGGATCATTGTAAATTCTTTATTGTACTTAGACCGAGCTAGTATCGACTTTTAATAACCAAATATCGATAAATATGTCGAATAGCACACAGACAGCACTATTTCAAGACTCCATTCACTGTTCTCCACTGACATTAGGTATACACGTTTTTTCCTAATATTACAATAGCCTACTTCTTCTACGTTTTGTAGTACATAAGAGTGAGTTACACATCAATATTTTATAATTGAATTAAAATTTACTACCGGTACGGTATATTTAATTTGGTTGTAGCCGCGGGAAAAGTAAAACTATGAAAAAATGGTTTATATTAATTATTTGTGTAACATGTAACGTTATCATCAGGGTACTCAGGTATGCAAGCGTCAAATTGCCAGTAACATCCTTCTGTACACTGATGTGATTGTAATATGCCGCCACCATAATCATTGTCATTGGGCAGCATGGCCGGGGTCAACATGTGATCGATGATCGCCAGGAGTGTGCCCGCAGCTTCTGTGGCCGCGTCACGTTGGCTTTGTGTGATAGAGGTAGAGAGAGTAGATTGGGCTGCGACGGTCACCACCAACGCTGCCAATAAGTACACCACGAATGCCATCGCACACTAATCATGCACCAAACGAACCTACAAATAAATAAATAAATAAAAAATAAACGCCTCCGTTGTGTGAGCCTTCAGACTCCGAGCTGATTCTGAGTATTTCGAAATAGAAAAACCCAATATCACTTTACCCGACCCCGGATTTTACCGGAATATATTTTCGCCGAGAGAAAGTATTTTACTCCGGGGCTTCAATACAAATGATCTACATTCGTGTGTCCAGATTTAGAGAGTTTGGCTAAAACGATTGTTAATAAAAAAAATGAAGTTAAACAAACACTTTAAATAAAAATAACTCTACCAATGTTTGTTTGTATACAGAACATACATAAAATAAAACACTAATAATATTTAGTAATAGTACCAATATTAACACATACTAGGCATTACATTACATAGACATTAATTAAATTCACTACTTACTACTAATATTAATAAACTCGGACGCCCTTCACTATAAAAATCCACAACTTATCCTTTTGGAACAATTTTTAATATGTTTATTGAAATTTTCTACTATTAAGATTTTTATTATAACAAATCTTTAACGATAGATATAAATGAACTTGCTGTTCAACCGTGAAGGGATAGAAGTATGTACGTGTTAACGCTTTTAAACTCACAACTATACAAGGAAAACCAACCACTCACAGTTTTATATTTATAATACATGTGCAGGAAAATAACAATTAATATTTAATGTAAACTATAGGTCAATTGAAATAATAAATATAGGTCAATGTTGTATTACTTTAATTGGTACACATCAGAATGTGAATTTTGTTAATCTATGTCACATTTAAAAAATATGTGCACTGTGGAAAGGCTTATAAATATATAACCTGTTACACAATGTGTGAGTGCACCACTATTAATGAGATAAAATATAAAAAGGTAAAATGAAATAAAATTCTAGCGAATAAAATATACATACTCGCATAAGATGTGTAACTTACATTTTTAGCATATCATCATCAAAATTTTCAATTAAATAAATGTATATAGGTAAAACACATTTTTTGGGACATTTAAGGAATATGTGCATTGATAGAGAATATAATTCAAATAAATCCTCGCATAGGGACCGCAGTCCCTCGTAGTTCTTGACACCCACGACACAAGACTTGTATCTTAGTGTGGGATCGGGACTGTGTGTGACTGTTGAGTGTTATTTATTTAATTATATCAAGTAAGAGTATTGGTGTGAAGATGTTTGTTAGCCAACACATAAACCGTTCCATGGTTTGACACATTCAGACCATATCCTGGATTATCACGCCGGTTACCTTTTCCTAGTAATGCGCTACTGTGGGTTAATGAGTTATTGAGCACGCTGAGGCGACAGTAAAAGTTTCAGACAAATATAAAAAATAGACTGCTTATAAAGTGTGAGGCTCACCCTGACAATAATAAACCTGATCATGCAAGCGGAGTTGCTGGCAAAGACATTTTTTTAATAAAGTGTAAAGGTGTTGAAGTTGACGTTTGTTTTTATATTCGATATAGGGAACGTGCAGTAACTATAGGTGGCAGCACTAAACTTACAAAAGTAACACAATGCGGACAGTAAAAACAAGTAAAAGAAACTATCATCGTGCTGTCAATACATAAACAAGATTTTCTTTTCATCATAATCCTACTAATAAACTCATTTGCAAAAAAACCGGGCGGTTTTGATTTTAATTCTTCTTTAAAAAAATACGGTACCAAAATGATTTCAATCATTTGTACATGTTATTGGCCGGTTTTAAAAATGCCGTGGTGTTTAAAACAGTACGTTCTAAATTAAAATTTTCGTTTGATGCTCGTTTTTACAGAAAACCACTTTTTATCCTACATTTTTGGTGCAAAGTTCTAAAAGATAATATCGGTTTTCATAACTTTTAGTCAATTTTTATGAATTTATTTTATATTCTTAATTGTCAAAGCTTCATTTATTGCTGTTTAGCTGTCTCAATAATGTTAGAGAAAGTGGTAAAAGCTACCAAAATTATTGCGCTGCTCGAAGAGGGTTGCAGCCAATGTTTCGTGGCTCAGAGGCTAAGTGTGAGTCGCTCGACGGTTCAAAGGACCTGGCAGCGGTATCAAGACACCGGTTCCGTCGAGAGAAGGCCTGGTTCTGGAAAAAAACCATGTACCCAACCACGGGATGATCGTTTTCTTGTGAGTCGCGCATTGAGAAATCGCAAGTCTTCGTATGTGGACCTTAAGAACAACCTCGAAGAAGTAAGAAATGTGCATATTAGTCTATGGACGGTCAGGAGGAGGCTTCTCGCGGCCAATATACGCAGTCATCGCCCGGCCCGCGGCCCTAAGTTACTCCGTGAGCACAGAGTTGCCAGGCTTAGGTTTGCTCGAAATTGTGAGTCATGGACTCAAGAAGACTGGAATGGGGTATTGTTCTCCGATGAAGCCAGGATATCTGTGTTCGGTAAAGATCGACGTCGGCGAGTGCTACGAAGACGAGGAGAACGCTTTGCAGAGGCTTGTTTTGAAGAAATCACACCTTATGGTGGGGGCTCTGTTATGTTTTGGGCAGGAATAAATTCAATGGATCGTACAGAGTTAGTCTTCATTGAACACGGCTCACTGACTGGACATCGATACATAATGGAAGTTCTAATTCCTCATGCACAACCCGCATTGGCTGCTTTAGGCGAAGACTCAATTTTTATGGACGACAACGCTCGCGCCCACCGGTCTGGCGATGTGGAAGCGTATGTGCAAGAGGTCGGCATTCGTTGTTTGGATTGGCCAGCTCGAAGTCCCGACCTCAATCCTATAGAGCATGTCTGGGACGTTCTGAAACGACGCGTGAGATCAGTACAAGCGGCTCCGCAGACCAACAGAGAGCTGAAGAATGTGATTACCGCGGAGTGGGAACGTATTCCGCAAGCAAGTATCCGGGATATCCTCGCTAGGATACCCAGACGAATTCAAGCTGTGATTTCAGCTAGAGGGGGTCACACTCGATACTAAACATTTATCTGCTTTTACTTTATTAAAGAAAAAACAAACAAAAATCTTTATTAACTTTTACTTCACGAGCATATGCACTACTAGCGAGCATACACTACTAGTGAACTTTAGCATTAAAACCCATAAATTTTATCCAAATTTTATGATAATACTGACGAAAACGATTATTTGCTTATTAATTTACAAAATTGTGAAAGTAAAACTACCTATAATTATCAAACAAACCAAGAGTAACATTTGAAATGGTTCATTGCTTAGGTGCCCGTTTTTTTTGCAAATGAGTGTATTATAAATACGAATGTTTGGATGGATGGATGTTTGTTACTCAATCAGGCTACAACGGCTCGACGGATCTGGTTTAAATTTGGCACAGAGATAGATTATAGTCTAGCAACGTTAATCCCGGAAAAATTTACGGTTCCCGTGGCATAGATTTGTTTATCCTGATGATCCTCATGATTTTTTTGCATAGTGTTAGTTGAGAGGCTACTTTTCATACCAGAAAATGCACGGTTCCTACGGGATAGTATAATACAGGAAGATGTAATAGCTTAAGAGGTCTCCATGGATTGTATACCTTTTTTCCAAAAATAACCACCACGCGGGCGTAGCCGCGGGAAAAAGCTAGTTATTATTAAAGATAATAAAAATTATAAAATATGGGTTCAGGTTAATTATTAACGATGGACAGAGTTGCCAAATTATATTAAAAGGCCAAAAGCTTTTCGAGAAAATAAATTTAGAAAATGGGCCTATGATAACTTCCAAAGTTGTCGCACAGATGAAATTTTCCAATGTTTTACGACGTGAAAATAACAGTAAAATATTTTGTATATATATTTGTATTATATAAATATAATGTTTTCATAGTATATAGGTAGTTATTTATATTTATGTCCTCCAATTTCTGCGGATTATTTTCTTCAAAATAAATAAATAAATAAAAAAATGTTTATTGCCTTATTATCTACTTACATAGTATAAGTTGTATGAGCTAAATATTAAAATTAAAAATAAAAACGACATAAGGCAAAAAGGAAGTGGCTCAGCTTCAGCTGACCGGAACCATAGCTCCAAGCAGCGCTGGTTTTCAGCCGCTCCTGACTCCCTGTGGTGTTATGTGGGAGATATTATAGCGGTGGCAAACGTAGTGACACAAAACCCCTCAAAGGGAAGATAAAATTTAATACAGTAATCTAAGAAATAATAAAGCTTGTAAAAGCAAATTAAAATTGTAAATAGCAATGGAAACTCTAGTATGATAGGTATGAAAGTGTATGTGTGTGGTGTGGTGGTGTGGTGGTGTGGTGGTGTGTGTGTATATGTGTGCGTGTGTGTGCGTAAAACTATTCATATAAATAATTTGCACATACTCATGTCTTGCCAGTGATAGTGCTTCAAGTTTTCTGCAGCAAGTTGTCTTTTAAGTAAAGCTGCTTTATATTTAATTTTAAAAGACCATACACTCATCTTTATCCTTAGAGGAGGGGGCAGATCATTCCATATTCTTGCAGCAGTAAACTTGAAACATGATCTATACCGTGTTGAATTGTGTGTTGGAATCATAAGTGAGTTAAGTGTAGCTGAACGAAGATTTCTTTGAGTTATATCCTTAATCCAGGATAGTTTTTCGAATAAATACTCTGGTTTTTTATTCCATATCACTCTATGGACGGTACATGCATATAACAATTCTCTTCTAGCGCGCATGTTGAGAATACCTTTCCTGTTCAAATATGGGGTAATAAATTCTCTCCGAGGTATGTTAAAACAGAATCGCATGCAGGCATTTTGTACTCGTTGAATTAATTTTTCTGTCTTATAGTTTAATCTAGGCCCGAATACTGAACTGCAATAATTAAATTGCGACAGCACAAGTAACTCTGTCAAAATTAGCCGGAGGTTTTCATTAATATAGGGTCTGATCTTGTATAAGGTTTTTAATTTAAAAAAGGCATTTCTAACTTTAGCGTTTACGTGATCTATATATTTTTGCTCCTCGTCTACAATAAGACCGAGATTCCGTGCAGATGTAACATGTTCGAGTACAGTATCATTAATTTTTACCTTTTCTTTACAATTTAGAGTGTTCTTAATTTGAAGCTTTGTTCCTAGTACTACCATTTGAGATTTTGTCGGGTTTAATAACAAGGAGTTTTTTTGAGACCAGTTGTAGATGTTTTCAAGATCATTATTTATTATTTTGATAGCTTCCGTAGTATCTTTACTATGAAAAGAATAATATAGTTGTGTGTCGTCAGCGTATAAATGATATTTACAGGACTTTATGCACTTTGTTAAATCTGCTGTAAAGATTGTAAACAGAACAGGGCTTAATAAGGAACCTTGAGGTACCCCTCTCTGTGATATTTTGAGCGCAGAAAACTTCTTTACACCATCCTTACCATCAGTAACCACAGTTTGTGTTCTACCGATCAAAAAAGTTTGAAACCACCGACAGGCATTAGAAGAGAATCCATAGTTCGCTAACTTTGCCAACAAAAGTTCGGGAATCAAACAATCAAAAGCACGAGTGTAGTCAAGTAGTACCATAATACTACTGAGTCCCATATCCGAAGCCTCAGTTATATCATCTGTTACATGTAAAAGTGCGGTTTCTGGGCCATGGCCTTTTCGAAAGCCGGACTGGAATTTTGGTACAATATTTTTATCGTCTAAGAATTTAATTACCTGATCTAAAACCACCTTTTCCATAACTTTGGATAACACTGGTAGAATCGAAATAGGTCGAAGATCTTTTAATTGATTGGCTGGTGATTTCTTGGGTAAAGGTTTAACTACTGCTCTCTTCCAATTTGATGGAAAGGTATGAGTTTCTATAGACTTATTCAATATATTTGTTATGATTGGAAGAGTTACATCTATAGTTGCTTTAATCATATCTATATTTATACTATCATATCCTGCTGCTTTTGTTTGAATATTGTTTATAATTTTATGTACTTCTATTTCAGTAGTTGGTTTTAGTTCGAATAAGTCATGTGTAAGGGTTTTATTTTTGTCTATTTTCAGATCTCCCACATCTGTTATGTCATTATGTGGTAGGTTTAAAAAGTGATCATTGATTTTATCAGGGTCATTGAGATGGTCCGGAAGTGAATTTGTGAAGGGTTTATCGAACAGTGTTGTAGTTTTTAAACTTTTCCATAATAAAGTAGGATATTTTAAGTTACTATTTATAAATGTATTGAAGTACGCTTTTTTTTCTCGTTCTATGGTAGCTGTTACAAGATTTCTGAGGTTACGATAATATTTTTCTGAACTTTCTGTTTTAACTTTGTGTGCATTTATTAGAGCTTCGTCGCGTAAATCGATCATAAATTTTACCATGTTAGTTATCCACGGTTTAGGTTTGTCCCTAATGGTTAACTTCTTTACCGGAGCATGAATGTCAAATAATGTTAAGATATAACGATTAAAGGTATCGACCATTTGTTCCACATTTTCTAGGCTATTAATACTTTGCCACGGAATTGAATTGAGGTCTTCAGTGAATAGATCTGGGTTAATATTGTGTAGAGATCGCTTAAATACTACTTGTTTTATGCCTTTAGGTTTTTTTATATTAAAATCTACTAGGACCATTGCATGGTCACTCAAACATTGATTATGAACCACGTTGACTCCTAGGCTTTTAAACGATTTGTCCGACAAAACAATATCTATAATAGTTTCAGAATGCTCAGTCACTCTAGTCGGCTCTTCAACCAGTTGGTCTAGGTTATGTTGATGACAAAAAGACATAAGCTCTTTAACTTGGGGTGATTCCATACGTGATAGGTCAATATTAAGATCTCCAAAAATACATGTGTAATCGCATCGTGCCATAGAGTGTATCGTATCACTTAGGGCATCCAGCGCATCTGACACACCTATGCTTTCCGGCCTATAAGCAGTACCAAGAGCCAAAGAAGCTTTAGGCAATTGTATTTCGAGCCACAGTTGTTCTAGAGATGAAAGCGGATGCTGTCTCACCCGTGAGCCGATACCTTGTCTCACATAAAAACCTACACCCCCACCTTTTTTACCGTGCCGTGCTCTGTGTAAAAAGTTATAATTCGGTATTTTAGGTGCGAGTGCCTCCTCTCCACTTTTTATCCAGGTCTCGTTAATAGCTAAAATGTCAGGTATGTGTTTTTGAACACTTATAAGTAGTTCGTCCTTTCCAGTATTCAATGATCTAGCATTTAATAATCCTAATCGTAATTTTTTTTTATTTGTATTACTACTTCAGTAGGTAAAATTGTAGAAACGTGTCACGCATGCAAAGGATTTTCAAAATTTTTGTTGCCAACAAAGTAAGCACTACATATTGTTGTATTCCTAGAAGAAAGCCAATCATTCCGATGTTTGCTGAAAACAGATTTAAAGATTACGTTTACATACAAAGTCTATTGTTAGTGTTATTTAATTTACATTAAACTATTAACTACAAACTTGTGCATGTGAGTACTATTCGTTGGAAAATAATAAATTTTTTTTGGTATTTCTAGTCAGTTGATAAAAATAACAATAACTAGTATTGATAGAGTAAAAGATTCGTATTGGCGGCACCAGTTGGCAGCACCTTCGTTGTGCACGTTCCCTATAGGACCCAATAAGCTATTGGCTCTGTGCACGACTTCAGCGCCACCTAGCGTCAGTAACTTTGTTGACTCTGAGGCTCTGACGCTTTGACATTTCATCGCGACATTATGACAAAAATTTTAGTTTAGTTGTACTTTTATTGTAAAAAAAGAAGATTACGCTACTTTAATGGTTTCATGAAATAATGTTAAACATATATAATTGTTCTTGCATTGCTAGTAATAAATTGTTTTTTTTTTATAGTATAGTCCGACAAACGAGCCAGTGGGTCACCTGATGTTAAGTGATCTCCACCGCCCATGAACATCCACAATACCGAATGTATCATGTATGCGCGTCGGCCTTAAAGGACAGGAATAGGGATTAGGGAAGGGAAGGGGGAATCTGGGCCTCCGGTTATCTCACTTACCATACGAAACGCCACAATAACTGTCACTTTACGTTGGTTTTCTGTAATACACTTTTTACCTAAAGCAATTATCTTCGCGTTTGCATGCTACTGAAAATCATCAAAAAATATAAGAAAATACTTAAAAATGATTAAATGTTCTTCCTTGAAAGAGGTGCGCAAGCTCTTGTGTTAACAACTTGCTGGACACTAATGATGGTGGAATGAATTACGCGAGATGAGTTGCGCGGCGCGGGTAAGGCTGTATGAACCAGTAGGGTAGTGTCCGCAATTACCCACTGTCCGTAATCACCCCACTCTCCCCTATATTTAATTTAGTTGTAGTCGCGGGAAAAAGTAAAACTATGAAAATATGGTTCATATTAATTATTTTACTAACATATAATGTCATAATCAGGAAAATCAGGTATGCAATCCCATGTGTCATATTCCATGTGGCATCCTTCTATACACTTATGTGATTGTAATATGCCGCCGCCATAATCATTGTCATTGGGCAGCATGGCCGGGGTCAACATGTGATCGATGATCGCCAGGAGTGTGCCCGCAGCTTCTGTGGCCGCGTCACGTTGGCTTTGTGTGATAGAGGTAGAGAGAGTAGATTGGGCTGCGACGGTCACCACCAACGCTGCCAATAAGTACACCACGAATGCCATCGCACACTAATCATGCACCAAACGAACCTACAAATAAACAAAAAAAAATTAAATGCCTCCGTAGTGTCGAACCCGAGACCTCAGCACATCAGGCGCAAAGCATGCGCAATTACAACTACGCCATCGAAGCAAGCGTGCACCTATATACACCTGTATATGTACATTAAGCGGCTGAATCAAGAATGTGAGAAAAACAATGTGTAAATGAAGTCAAAACAAAAAAAGATTCAATCTAGGTGTTTGAATATTACTTTTAGTTTGGAAATATGAGGACTTAATATTAAGGTATTTTAGATAAAGATTTTTTACATTCGTGCAGTTAGAGCTTTAGGTACGATTTGAAACTAGATTTAAATTTGAATTATGTAGGTACTACTCTGCTCATGTTACAATAACAAAAGGGTCAAAATATTAAATCACAGTTTTAATGCACTGACCAACTTTGTATTAAAATTAAGCATGTGTCGTGAGATTACAGAGAAACCGCGATCTTTCTCCGCCATATATTTTCGACGAGAGAAAATATTTCACTCCTGGGTTTTAATACAAAACATCTACATTGGTGTGTCCATATTTTGAGAGGTTGGCTAAAATTATTGTTATTAAAAGATTCAAGTTAAACAAACACTTTAAATAAAAATAATTCTACCGATGTTTGTTTGTATGCAGAACACACATGAAATAAAACACGCAATACTATTTAGTAATAGTACCAATATTAACACATACTAGGCATTACATTACATAGACATTAATTAAATTCACTACTTACTACTAATGTTAAACTCGGACGCCCTTCACTATAAAAATCCACAACTTATCCTTCTTGGAACAATTTTTAATATGTTTATTGAAATTTTCTACTATTAAGATTTTTATTATAACAAATCTTTAACGATAGATATAAATGAACTTGCTGTTCAACCGTGAAAGTATATAAGTATGTACGTGTTAACGCTTTAAACTCACAATTATATAAGGAAAACCAACCACCCACAGTTTCATATTTATAATACACTAGCGGACCCGGCAGATGTCTTCCTGCCCGGAAAAGCAGCGCCATCTGCCGGGCTGATTTGTGAATCTAAACCATCCAGGGTGCCACCCAAACGCATACAAAATAAACATTCAAATCGGTCCAGCTAATCGGTCCGGCCAATCTAATTCAAATACATACTCGCATAAGATGTGTAACTAACATTTTTAGCCTCTCATCTTCAAAACTTTCAATGAAATCTATACTATTATAAGCTGAAGAGTTTGTTTGTTTATTTGAACGGGCTAATCTCAGGAACTACTGGTTCGAATTGAAAAAATCTTTTAGTGTTGGATAGCCCATTTATCGAGGAGCGCTATAGGCTATATAACATCACGCTATGACCAATAGGAGCGGAGCAGCAATGAAAAATGTTGCAAAAGCGGGGAAAATTTATTCCTTTTGAGAGCTTCCGTTGCGTACGCTGCGTTAACGGTTTAAGTTACATAAAAATCATGTACGACGAAATTATTCCTCTTAAAAAGTTCTAAAAAAAGTCCGCGTAGTATATGTCTATATATTTCGGTTGGCTCACTATAACCTTTTTAATGGTTATCGAATTTGTTCTGAAACAATGCATTATTTGGAAAGGGGTTTTTATAAACATGGTATTAATCCTTATCCAAATAAATACTTTATTCATCACAAGTATTTAATTTTGAATAAAGTTGCCCTTTACGTCATTTGATTTCAATGAATATCTTAGGAGATATAACAGTTTTAAAATATCTCCGCAGCAAAATTAATATTGTTGTTTGTATGTCTGTTTCTTACCTTTTCATGACTAAACGGGTGAACGAATCCTAATGAAATTCAGTAGAGGGATAGATTATATCCTAGGGAAGGACAAAGAGTATCTTTTGTCTCAAAAAATTATCTTGAAAGGGGTGAAATAGAGGTTAAAAGTTTGTATGGGCAATCCGTAATACTACAACATAGGGATCTGAAAATTCATATTTAGGCTTTAGATAAAAAAATAAGAAATACGTGTTTCAACGTTTTTATCAAATCAACCCTTAAAGGGCGAAGTGAGGAGTTAACTTATGAGGTATTCTTTAAATGTAATCTCAAGCTTCAGGCACAACACTTTTTTTTTGTCGCGGGGAAAGCATTTTATTATTGCCGTCCGCTTCGGGGGGAAGCGGAATGAGAGTAAAACGGTTATGCTGTACTAGCCGGTCTTACGACCCAGCACCTCGCCCGGATGATGGCTATCCGGGCTGCGGCTGGGCCGAGTTCCTACTACTTATGTACACCCAACCGGACACTACCAGCTAAAACCCCGCGGTGGCCTTCTTCGACACTTACGGAGTGATCCCGGGGTATTATAAGGAGTAGACAGTCACAACACCTGAGATTCAGGACGATCGCTATAGGTGTCTCAGTGCAGAAGACAACTCCTTGCATTGATACTTCTGCTCCCGAAAATAACCTCCACGGGGGCGGAGCCGCGAGCAACAGCTAGTAAATGTATATAGGTAAATCACATTTTTTTTGGGACATTTAAGGAATATATATGTGCACTGATAGAGAATCTAATTCAAATAAATCCTCGTATAGGGACCGCAGTCCCTCGTAGTTCTTGACACCCACGACACAAGACTTGTATCTTAGTGTGGGATCAGGACTGTGTTTGACTGTTGAGTGTTATTTATTTAATTATATCAAGTAAGAGTATTGGTGTGAAGATGTTTGTTAGCCAACACATAAACCGTTCCATGGTTTGACACATTCAGACCATATACTGGATTATCACGCCGGTTACCTTGTCCTAGTAACAACGCGCTCCTGTGGGTTAATGAGTTATTGAGCACGCTGAGGCGACAGTAAAAGATTCAGATAAATATAAAAAATAGACTGCTTATAAAGTGTGAGGCTCACCCTGACAATAATAAACCTGATCACGCAAGCGGAGTTGCTGGCAAAGACATTTTTTTAATAAAGGGTAAAGTTGTTGAAGTTGACGTTTGTTTTTATATTCGATATAGGGAACGTGCAGTAACTATAGGTGGCAGCACTAAACTTACAAAAGTAACACAATGCGGACAGTAAAAACAAGTAAAAGAAACTATCATCGTGCTGTCAATACATAAACAACATTTTCTTTTCATCTAAATTATTATTAAATATAATAAGAATTATAAAATTTGGGTTCCGGTTATTTATTAACGATCGACAAAGTGGGAAAAATATGTTATAAAACCCGCCTACTGAAAAATCTCGCTCTAAAAAGCATAAAACAAGAATAAGATAAATATTTTATTGGATTCCATTCCACTGTTCTCTGAACACCACTATGAATATGAAGAACAGATGAACATTCATACATACATACATACTCAGATACCGGTCAAAAACATAACCCTCCCTTTTGCTTCGCCGTAGTCGGGTACAAAGGCCAAAAGCTTTTCGAGGCCGGCCATGTATTACCAGCGGAAGAGAAAATAAATGTAGAAAATGAGCCTGTGATAGCTTCCAAAGTTGTCGCACAGATAAAATTTTCCAATGTTTACGACGTGAAAATAACAGTAAAATATTTTCTAAATTACATTTTCATTTATGTGTAATGTTTTCATAGTATATAGTTATTTATATTTATGTCCTCCAATTTCTGTGGATTATTTTCGTCACTAGGTAAAATTGCATTATACTAAACACAACAGAGAATCGAAAACGCAACCAAATGGCTAAATAACAACCTCCTAACAATTAATAGTCAAAAAACGAAATTTCTTTGTTTTCATAAAACTAAAGCCTCTGAACCAATTATCCCATTACCTTAAAAATTCATTCACAGTGCACTGTTTCCGAATCATGTAATTGCAGTGTTATTGAACGAACCAAAACTATAAAATATATTGGTGTAATAATAGACGAACATCTGTCCTTTAAACCTCATATTTCAGCATTAGTGGTTTAAGTCCGAAGACTTACGCATGTTATGCACCGCATTCGCGATGTTGCAGACACGGTAACAACTCGACTCGTATATACCCGGTTTTATTATAGTATTATTATATCGAGTTTTATTTATAGTTTTATTTTATACAAACCGTTTTGTTGCTCCCTACACGAGACCCATTGTGCGGTGCGCTGTGCAGTTAGTTGGTTTATGATACATGTCAAAACAGCGGTTGTAAAGTAGTCGATTGTTGCAACAGCCTAATTCTTATACATTTTTGTAGTACATACCCAAGAGTGAGTTATGTACTACAAAAACGTATGTTATATATATACACATCAATATTGTATAATTGAATTAAAATTTGCTACTGGTACGGTATATTTAATTTGGTTGTAGCCGCGGGAAAAAGTAAAACTATGAAAAAATAGTTTATATTAATTATTTTACTAACATATAACGTCATCATCAGGGTACTCAGGTATGCAAGCGTCAAATTGCCAGTAACATCCTTCTGTACACTGATGTGATTGTAATATGCCGCCGCCATAATCATTGTCATTGGGCAGCATGGCCGGGGTCAACATGTGATCGATGATCGCCAGGAGTGTGCCTGCAGCTTCTGTGGCCGCGTCACGTTGGCTTTGTGTGATAGAGGTAGAGAGAGTAGATTGGGCTGCGACGGTCACCACCAACGCTGCCAATAAGTACACCACGAATGCCATCCCACACTAATCATGCACCAAACGAACCTACAAATAAACAAAAAAAAATGAAATGCCTCCCTAGTGACGAATCCGAGACCTCAGCACATCAGGCGCAAAGCATGCGCAATTACAACTACGCCATCGAGACAGGCGTGCACCTATATACACCTGTATATGTACATTAAGCGGCTGAATTAAGAATGAGAGAAAAACAATGTTTAAATGAAGTCAAAACAAAAAATATTTTAGGTGTTTTAGTTTGGAAATATGAGGACTTAATATTAAGGTATTTTAGATTAGGATTTTTTACATTCGTGCAGTTAGAGCTTTAGGTACGATTTGCAACTAGATTTAAATTTGAATTATGTAGGTACTACTCTGCTCATGTAACAATAACAAAAGGGTCAAAATATTAAATCACAGTTTTAATGCACTGACCAACTTTGTCTCATAATTAAGCATGTGTCGTGAGATTACAGAGTCACCGCGATCTTTCTCCGCCATATATTTTCGGCGAGAGAAAATATTTTACTCCTGGGCTTCAATACAAAACATCTACATTCGTGTGTCCAGATTTAGAGTTTGGCTAAAATTATTATTAATAAAAATGTTAGTTAAACAAACACTTTAAACAAAAATAATTCTACCGATGTTTGTTTGTATGCAGAACACACATGAAATAAAACACGCAATACTATTTAGTAATAGTACCAATATTAACACATACTAGGCATTACATTACATAGACATTAATTAAATTCACTACTTACTACTAATGTTAAACTCGGACGCCCTTCACACAAAAATACGCAACTTATCCCTTTTCGAACAATTGTTGCTTTGTTTTTTTTTTTAATTTTCAACTATTTAGATTTTTATTATAACAAATCTTTGACGATAGATATAAATTAACTTGCTGTTCAACCGTGAAAGTATATAAGTATGTACGTGTTAACGCTTTAAACTCACAACTATACAAGGAAAACTAACCACCCACAGTTTTATATTTATAATGCATGTGAAGGAAAATAATAATAAATATTTAATGTAATTTATAGATACTATGAGTCAATGTTGTGTATTAATTGGTACACATCAGTGATTTTCGTAAATATATGTTACATTTAAGAAATATGTGTACTGTCAGAGAATCTTATTCCAATAAATAAATAACCTGTTACACAATGTGTGAGTGCACCACTATTTATGAGATAAAATATAAGAAGGTGAAACAAAAAATATAATGCTCACTCAGAAGTTTTGATCAAATCGATACTTTCCAAATATTCCATCTAATGTTTTTTCTTGCTAATAAAATTGATAATAGTCATTAGACATTATGTAACAGTCACAGAAAATATTAATTACAACATCTTTGCTACGATTTAGTATTTAATTAAATGTATAATATTAAAATTAAACAAAAATATTAAAAAAATGATCAAGTATATTTCCTAGAGACTGTTGTTATTACCGAAAAATTATAGATTTTTTATTTCAATTATATTGTGAAGTTACTAATCTTATGCCTCTAAGTTAGAGTTTCTATTCTGATTTATTGTTGCAGACGGATAATTCGGAGAAAAGACGAGGGAGGCTGGAGAAGCAACACTCGTTCATAGACAACGGTATGTTAATTTAACTATAGACTCTGGGCGGGTAGAGCTTTACCCTCTCATAAAATAGTTTTTTTTAATATTTTATCACGTTTTGTCTCTTTCGCAACAATACGTCGGTGCTTATGCGGGGGCCCTTATATAGTGCTACGAACATGTGTTATTGTCGCCTAACACATCTGGAGTGAGCGTAGCCTCAGCGAAAACACAAACGCCGCATTCACGTATCGATTTTTCTAACACGCCTGGCGGGGGACACCTTTCTATAGATAAACTCATTTGCAAAAAAATCGGGCACCTAAGCAATGAACCATTTCAAATGTTACTATTGGTTTGTTTGATAATTGTAGGTAGTTTTACTTTCACAATTTTGTAAATTAATAAGCAAATAATCGTTTTCGTCAGTATTATCATAAAATTTTGATAAAATTTATGGGTTTTAATGCTAAAGTTCACTAGTAGTGTATGCTCGCTAGTAGTGCATATGCTCGTGAAGTAAAAGTTAACAAAGATTTTTGTTTGTTAACTTTTTT
The DNA here is from genome assembly GCA_905220505.1 of Laothoe populi. NCBI lineage: Eukaryota > Metazoa > Arthropoda > Insecta > Lepidoptera > Sphingidae > Laothoe > Laothoe populi. The sequence goes on from HG992157.1 coordinate 7,227,311, forward strand.
TTTCTTTCGTTAATTTTTGTTTCTTTAATAAAGTAAAAGCAGATAGATAAATGTTTAGTATCGAGTGTGACCCCCTCTAGCTGAAATCACAGCTTGAATTCGTCTGGGTATGCTAGCGAGGATATCCCGGATACTTGCTTGCGGAATACGTTCCCACTCCGCGGTAATCACATTCTTCAGCTCTCTGATGGTCTGCGCAGTCGGTTGTACTGATCTCACGCGTCGTTTCAGAACGTCCCAGACATGCTCTATAGCATTGAGGTCGGGACTTCGAGCTGGCCAATCCAAACGACGAATGCCGACCTCTTGCACATACGCTTCCACATCGCCAGACCGGTGGGCGCGAGCGTTGTCGTCCATAAAAATTGGGTCTTCGCCTAAAGCAGCCAATGCCGGTTGTGCATGAGGAATTAGAACTTCCGTTATGTATCGATGTCCAGTCAGTGAGCCGTTTTCAATGAAGACTAACTCTGTACGATCCATTGAATTTATTCCTGCCCAAAACATAACAGAGCCCCCACCATAAGGTGTGATTTCTTCAAAACAAGCCTCTGCAAAGCGTTCTCCTCGTCTTCGTAGCACTCGCCGACGTCGATCTTCACTGAACAGAGATATCCTGGCTTCATCGGAGAAAAATACCCTATTCCAGTCTTCTTGAGTCCATGACTCACAATTTCGAGCAAACCTAAGCCTGGCAACTCTGTGCTCACGGAGTAACTTAGGGCCGCGGGCCGGGCGATGACTGCGTATATTGGCCGCGAGAAGCCTCCTCCTGACCGTCCATAGACTAATATGCACATTTCTTACTTCTTCGAGGTTGTTCTTAAGGTCCACATACGAAGACTTGCGATTTCTCAATGCGCGACTCACAAGAAAACGATCATCCCGTGGTTGGGTACATGGTTTTCTTCCAGAACCAGGCCTTCTCTCGACGGAACCGGTGTCTTGATACCGCTGCCAGGTCCTTTGAACCGTCGAGCGACTCACACTTAGCCTCTGAGCCACGAAGCATTGGCTGCAACCCTCTTCGAGCAGCGCAATAATCTTGGTAGCTTTTACCACTTTCTCTAACATTATTGAGACAGCTAAACAGCAATAAATGAAGCTTTGACAATTAAGAATATGAAATAAATTCATAAAAATTGACTAAAAGTTATGAAAACCGATATTATCTTTTGGAACTTCGCACCAAAAATGTAGGATAAAAAGTGGTTTTCTGTAAAAACGAGCATCAAACGAAAATTTTAATTTAGAACGTACTGTTTTAAACACCACGGCATTTTTAAAACCGGCCAGTAACATGTACAAATGATTGAAATCATTTTGGTACCGTATTTTTTTATAGAAGAATTAAAATCAAAACCGCCCGTTTTTTTGCAAATGAGTGTATTTGTCAATCCACACTTGGCACTTAAAATGTAGATACATACATAGTATTTGTGGTTGTCATAAAAATATTTGCTGGTGGTAGGATATTCATATCCGCTCGGATAGCGACCACTGGACACAGGGTGTAAGACCCGCTATAGTGGCACACGCACGTGTGTCGCGTTCCGGAATCAGCTAGTGTACATCGAGTTTTTGTCAGGGGTCTAGAGTTGGGCTATGATGTTAGCCCATTTTGCGGCCATCACACTAACCCTCGACCGATTCTTCTTGCCCATTGCGTAGTGTGAAGAAGAAGGCCGGCATGATTGTGTTGAGTAGCGGGGGATAAATTGTTTCTCGCTACTTGATACTCGAACTGGACGCTACTGCGCTTACCATCAGGTACAGTGTGGTGACTTTGCCGTGCCAGGATAAAAAAATAACTATTATAGTATGTATTTATCACCCGTACTGTTTATACCCTTAGCGACAAGTTTAGTCATAGATTTTTTTTTTTTTCATGATTTTCCTGTAATTGTTACACTATGTGTCAAACGAGGACATAATGTAATAATAACTATTGTATATCAAGTTATGGCGTTACTATAAACATTATAAATCATTTATTACCGTAATCATAATTTTGTCTTTTCAATTGTATGACGTACGGTAGAAAGGGACAAAATCATAGGCCAAATATTTAAAAAGGTGCCCTAAGTATTTCAATTTATATGAAAACCAAGCGTCTCAATTTTTATTACACACATTGACGTCACTGCAGTACGTACTTGATGAGTATAACTGGACTGTGACTAAACAGACCTTAATAACGCAATGTTAAATCATTTAAAGTACGTATTGTATATGCAAGCGGCGTGTATCACATGTTTGCTAACATACACCTGGTGTACCAGACGTATTTTAACAAAAATGTATATAAGAATCCGGCACCACACAACATACACTTTATAAAACCTGGCTTTATACACCACATGTTTCCGCCGGCACTTAAGCACACACCATATCTCGAGAACGACTAAACAACGACGTAGACAAATTGTCGACGTCGCAGCCATTCATATCTCGATTTTCTTAACATGCGTGCTAAGGTCGGTATGGCAATAAGCTCGTCCCCTATCACATTATGGAACCATAATTTGGCGAAAATTGAGTGTACTGGTTACACCTCTGCCTACCCTTTCGGGGATTACGGGCGTGAGTGTAAATGTATGCGAGCTAAGGTTTTTGTTGAAGACATAAGTTTACTCGCGAAGCCCAGTGTCGGCTATTAAAACATAGGTATATTTTAACCATTCTATGCTATTAATGCCGGCGAAAAATATCAGCAGCAAACAAATATCTCAGTTACAGATGTCGAAAATCGATAAAATTGTTTAGTCATGTTATGATTTGTAGACAAATATACCCACAAATAACTAAAAAATACTATTATCTCTTCTTTCGACAAAACAAGTCGAGAAAAATGGACCCGCATATTAACGTGGGTGCACTGTGGGCATAAATGATTAAAATTCCGGTAGGCAGCGGTTTTGCTGTGTCCTAGCATTGCAGAAGTCTATGGGCGGCGGTGCCTACTTACCATCAGGTGGCCCGTCTGCTCGTCTGCCTATCCAGGCAGTAAAAAAAAACACGACAAAAAGAGTCGACAAAATTTTATCGACGTGCGCATCTTAGGCGCGCAGGCCGTTGCATATTTGTTTATTTATGTTCTCACGACTATCGTGAAGTGAGTTACAAGGCATTGAATTCAACAGTGTGATTTAAACTTATATTATAAAGTTGAAGACTTTGTTTTATTAACACGCGCTTACGGTAAAATAAAAAAAAAACCTTTTATATTTTATAGCCTATAGCGGTGTCTCGCGGCTCCGCCCGCGTGGAGGTCATGTTTGAGAAAAAAGTATACACTACAAAATACCAATTTTCATGCATTTAACTTCAAAAATGAAGGATTTTCATACAAACTTTCTTCCCCTATTTTACCCCCTTCGGGGTGAAATTTCCAAAAATCCTGAAATATATATTTTTTATTTTTGACTAAAAGGCCAAATACCAAATTTCATGCGTTTAACTTCAAAAATGACGGATTTTCATACAAACTATCATCCCCTATTTTACCCCCTTAGGGGTGGTATTTCCAAAAACCCTTCCTTAGTGGATGCCTATGTCATAAAAGGTACCTACTGTCAAAATTTCAAGTCTCTAACCCCAGCCGTTTTGGCTGTGCGTTGATCGATCAGTCAGTCAGTCAGTCAGTCAGTCAGTTTCTTCTTTTATATATACAGATTAGTGGCCCTAGGGAGACGTGGTCCTGTCACAGGCCGCCTTCTATTTAGACCGTATTTTTGTGAAAATAAAAAATATTTTAACCGACAACAGCGCTACGAAATATAGGATTGTTTTGGACGCTGTCGAGTCCAAAACTATCCTGTCTTTCAAGTTGTACCATATATATATCACAAAATTTCATTGAATCGGTTAGAGAATTTAGTAGATTAGCGTGTACGAACACAATGACATGTAGTTTTTATAGACTCATACAATTACGCCTGTAATCCCCAAAGGGGTAGGCAGAGGTGTAACCAGTACACCCACTTTTCCCCGAATTACGCCGCCGAGCCTGTCGCCATACCGGGCACAATTCTAGACTCCGGGCTGATACTGAGTATTTCTAAATAGGAAAACCCAATATCACTTTACTTTTGTCATAACGCATGCGCACTTACTTACAACTGCGCCACCGAGGCAGTCAGTTTTTGTAGACTATATTTATTGATAAAGGTTTAGGCTATTTAACATCACGTGGCCGTAACCATGAAAGTGGAATAATGGTCTATCACGGGAGTGACACCACGAGAAACAGCTAGTTACCCATATATTTTTTATTTTTAACCGGGTTTTTTTGAAGGCGGTTTTATTTTTAACCGATTTCAAAAAAAGGAGGAGGTTCTCAATTCGTCGGAATCTTTTTTTATGTATGTTCCCCGATTACTCGAAGACGCCTGGACCGATTCGATAAATTCTTTTTTGTTTAAAAGGGTATACTTCCCAGATGGTCCCATTGGCACCAAGTCTGGATCTGATGATGGTATCTCAGAAAAATCGAGGCAAATCAAATTTTATAAGGACGTAGAATTTGTTTTTTATTGAAGTCGGTGTACTTTTATGAATTATAACTTTTAATGAGCAGAATGCGAGTGTCAGCCGACGGAGGAGTGCCGCAGCACATGTTCAGAATGTCGACGCCAAGACGGTAACCAGCAGAAATCTACTTCAGATAAGGTAAGACTATTGCTAAGTCGTAGTTCAAACCGGCCACGGCCCTCCTCTTACCAATAAATATAAATAAAAATAGACAACGGAAGCACTTGAGTCCATATGCAAATTGCCTACATATCGTCCTATATTTTTTGTGTCTACTGCGATTTCACAAGTAGTTATGAAAAATGTTTTTAAATGAAATGTTATAATACTTCTTATTATGCTCACGCTGAAAACAGACGAATTAGTAAGAGAACGCGTGCTCATGATATTATATATTTATTTATTTATTTTGTCGTAACAACATTGTAAACACCAACGTATTCATATGTATACTAGAAATGTCAAACTCATGCCAAGTGTTACAACAATTATAGTTACAAACTTCCATGCAATTTAAACAGCCTTCTAACTAACTATAATTTGGAAATATCAACATTTTAATAAAAAATATTAATTATTATCATAATATATGCATTGAATTTAACATATTAAAGATTAAGAATTAAATAATAAGTAAGAAATATTTTGTCTAAATATATTGTTTGAGAAAGAATATAAGAGAACTTGTGAGCAGACATACAAAAACCTACAACTACCTAACCTAACCTACCTACCTAACCTACAACGGGACATAGGTCCCGAGTATTAACAATGTATTGACTTGAGATGTAGTTTGAATTTTTGGAAGCTGTTCGAGAAAACATCAATTGCTTGTTGCTCTCTCAAGCCACCGCCAACATCATTAAGATCCCGAGTTATGTTGACATTATGAATGTTATTGTAGCTTCGTGTCATTCTATTTAGTAAGGAATACTGACGTAAGTTAGAAGTTAGTTATATAGATAGATATATTGTACCACGTGACGTAATGTTATAATCTACTTAAGACCTATATAGCCTAGAGGAAACCGAGCAATATTATTTTTTATATATACAACAGGATATTACAATAGTTTACAAGAATCCACGCACATTATTGTTTGGGTATTACAGGAAACCAACACAAAACCATTGACGCCAACAAAAACCCACTATGAGGCTATACAAAACCACAGAGAGGAAACTGTCGAGCTCAAACCACCGTACGAGGAAGTATGTGTTCAAGACAGGGCTGAGGATCCGCTCTCGTACGAGCCAGCCAATCAGCAGCCAGCATACGACGCGCAGACCAATCACGGAGCGGACGCACGTACGAGCTTTGAAACACAGAAAGGTACACCTTCTTTCTTATGAATTTAATTAACAATTTACATTACCTAAAACCTATTATCGATAGAATTTTATGATTCCAAACAAAAATAAGTAAATCAGACGCCATTGAAATCTGCTAGAAGGGGTAATTGTCAAATGACAGCAAAAGGATGCACGATATGTACTGTCACGTCACAGTTCTCAGAACCCCCATTACTGTGCAGTTGTGCGAGGGAGATAGCGATATGTTCCCAATACGCAACCATTTCGCCCATGCCTGTGAGTATTTGCTCCTACCAATATATAAAATAAATATTGTGGCCTAATTTTTCAAGCAATTTTGATTCTGTTTTCGCAAAAGAGTTTCTTTTGCGTATTATATTCGGTTGCATATAGAATATTGTACAGAATTAAACACAGGAAACCACCTTATTGTATGAACTGTAGAGGTAAATTCTTTGTATACAACAAACAGCCCTCCTAGTCCTCTACTGCATATTGAAACACAGTGTTTAATTCCAGAACCGACCAATAACCAGCGGCCGAGCAATGACCTCAACAACAGGCAAACGAAGTCGACCAATCAGGACAGTCCGGAGATGCCCGTGTACGCGCAGCAGTATCAACAAACATACGCCACTGAAGAGGTAATATCAAGGCCCCTAACACGATAAACTCTCGCATAAGTTGTCTTACAGATGTTTGACAGCCTCCGTGGCGCAGCGGGCGAGAAGCCGGCCGTGAAACGAGAGGTCGTGGGTTCGACACCGAGACAAATGTTTGTGTGACAGACAGATATTAGTTTCGGGTCTGGGTGTTGTGGGACCGTGTCCCTCGTAGCTCTTGATAACCACGATACAGGTTGCTTATGTTATATTTCATAAGTGTACTATATTATGCTTAAATAAAAAAATAAAGTATTCGAATCCAGAACGCGTCAGCATTTGTTGGAAATTTCGATATGAATACTTTTGCGAAAGTTGAGATAAATTATTAATTTGCGAAATGATTTCTCGTTGAAATTAAATTGTATGAGTATCTCGTTACTTCTGGTTTATTGTGACGTAAAATTACTATTCCAATCGCTCAGTTAATAACGCATTAGCGCACAAAATTAACCGTTAAACTGCAAAGTATCCTGATATGAGGGTAATAGGCTAGGCTGCAAATTCGATCGCCGCAGCGAGGCAAATGTCTGTATAATCCACAAATATTTATATCGACTCTGAGTAAAGCCAAAAATCTGTCGTAGTTCAGTGACTGAGTGAGACACACAAGCGGCGTGTATTGGGTGTTACTATTGTATTTGTATTACAGGTGTCCTCACCGCCACAGCCGAACCCATACTTGCAGCAGGAGCTGGCCAACATGCCGACCAACATGACGGCCAACATGCCGGCCGTCTTGGCGCAGGGCAAGGTCGCGCCGCTGCACGTTCCCGACCCTCACATACGTAAGTAAATATTCATTTACTAGATTAACTAAAATAATATCATAGCAAATCGTGCGTTAGACAAATAGTTGCACTTCTGCCTACCCCTACTAAGATGTAGGCGTAAACTTATGTATAATCTGTGGATGCATCAGTTACGTCTTCGTCTGACCTTTCGGGGATACGTAAGCTTCAGTTTATGCCCAAGCATTAACCTTATTACAAATTCTTCCAATAATAGTTTATGTTAACAGGGCCGATGTCGCTGACCAACGTGGTGTATCCCTCGGCAATGCCGGGCTACCCCTACGTGGGACACAGAATGGTGAGCGTTTTTACAGAGAAAGTACCGGCCAATGGCGAATTCAGAAATAATTTTCAATTTATTCTAATATACAAAATTAATTTTAGTATACTACAAAACCGAAAGTAGTTTTTGAGAATGAGTAGCACAATCCATTACACAATTTTTTTACATATTAAATTTGTGACCCAAAAACATATAAAAATGTTCGTCAAGCTGGTTACCTTGTTTATCTTTATATATATAAGTCTACTGTACGTGTGTATGTCACTGAACTCCTCCTAAACGGCTGGACCGATTTGAATGTTTTTTTTGTATGCGTTTGGGTGGCGTCCTGGATGGTTTAGATTCACAAATCAGCTCGGCAGATGGCGCTGCTTTTACGGGCAGGACGACGTCTGCCGGGCCCGCTAGTTACTTAATAAAATACCGGCGCGTGTCGGTCGCTCACAGATACATACCTACTACCTCAGCCGGCCGTTACAGGGACAGGCACACCCTTCCCCACCCCGCGACCCCGCACACGTCCCGCTCGCTCTCTGTGGCGGCGCGGGCGGTGCTTTCGATCTATCAATTAGTCACCGCGGTAGTATCGGCGTACACGCATCTCTCGTGATTTTCTACCGTCGACGTCACGCGCGTGTCAATTTCGCGATGGTTTTTGGTTCCAGCAACGTTGAGTATACAGAGATGGTGGGCAGTCTAACGATTTGAGGTGATAATGTGTCCGCGGTAGTGAGCTGAGAGAGAGTGAGTGTAAGAAAGTGATTTTAATACAATTAAACAGAACACTTATGTATTATCGAAATAAGATCGCAATATGCGTAAGCGGGCCCCCTTGTATATTAGGTAAAGGGGTGGGCATTTTGAACAGTTACTTATTAATAATATATTTATCTGATCTTTTATACCAAAATCTAATTTGGGTGTTTCGGCTTTATGGTATACAAATACTAATCTTGTATAATATTATAAATGCGAATGTTTGCATGGATGGATGAATGTTACTCAATCACGCTACAACGGCTGGACGGATTGAAATTTTTATCCCGGAAAAATCTACAGTCCCCGTGGGATAGTTTAGTTTATCACAGAGCAAGGGATCGACATTATTTTTTGCAAAGTGGCGGTTTAGGGATCAGAAAATGACATAGGCTTCATATTATCCAAGAAAAATACATGATTCCTATGAGATAGCAAAATATAGAAGGGTAAATAGCTTAAGATGCCCCCATGGATTGTATACTTTTTCTTCCAAAAATAACCTCCACGCGGGCGGAGCCGCGGGCACCATCTAGTTGATTATATAGGAAATTACGTAGTTTATAGGAAAAGTCAGTACATTTAAAAGAAACATATATAACAGAAAGCATACCAGATTATCGATGACTGTTTGTTACAGGACGCTCCCATGCAACAGGCGATGTACCAACAGGCCATGCAGCAGGAGGAGCAGAAACAACTCGCCGCCTCGCCACACGCCAGCGACACCACCTTCAGGATCGGTGAGTGAACACGTACACACAGTGCAATAGTTTATACAAATCCTGAGGAGCGGTAGACGTTCACTAGTGGTAGGATATTCATATCCGCCCGGATAGCGACCACCGCACACCGGGTGTAAAACCCGCCATAGTGGCACACGCAAGTGTATCGCGTTCCGGGATCAGCCTGTGTATATCCGGTTATTGTCGGGCGTCTAGAGTTGGGATACGATGTTTGGCCGTTTCGTGGCCTTCTGAGTACTCTGACAATTGACCATCGACCGCTTCTTCACCTTGCCCATGGCGTTGTGTGAAGCAGGCCGGCATGATTGTGTTTAGTGGCGGGTGACGGATCGTCTCTCACTACTCGATACTCTAATATTGGACCGCACGGCGCTTACCATCAAGTGCAGCGTGGTCACTTTGCCGTGCCAGGATAAAAAAAGAGATAGGTCCCATCAATATATTAATTGACATGGTATTATTATGTTTGTAGATCCGAGCTACCCATACGCGGCGGTGGATTACTCCGCGGCGTATGGACCTTGCGTCGATACAAACGCATTACAACATCAACATAGAAGGTAATAATAGCCGCCACGTTACCGTGCTATATTGAAAATAAACGACCACGTATAAACCATTTAGAAATCAATTGACAACTTCTAGAAATTCTCAGTATCAGCCCGGCGTTTGGAATCTGTGCCTGGTATGGCGATAGGCTCGCCCCTTACATTTTGGGATCGAAATTCGGCGAAAAGTGTGTGTACTAGTTACACCTCTGCCTACCCATTCAGGGATTACAGGCGTGAGTGTATATGCAGTAGTATAAAACATTAAAACCCCCTTGATATAATCACTTTAATTTTTCACTTTATTACACTCGTGACACAATAATCTAGCAATAAACCTTATTCTAAACAAAGCCTCACGACTAGACCTTGTCACTTGTCATATTAAAAAATACCGGGGATTTAAAACAATAGACTCAACTGCTGCTCATCGACTGCTCTATGATTATAAAAATATATTATTTTAAAACACCATAAGCTATATGCCGTTTCGCCCCTACCTATCGTGACGTCAGCGCAACATGATAAGGGGTCAAATCATGACTTGACCTTGATAGGTTTCAAACCCAGCGCGGTTTCAGAGGAATTTCCTACCGCGAACGCTCCGATTGTGGAATGAGCTCCCTGCCGAGGTTTTCCAAGGGGACTACAGTATGGGGTTCTTCAAGAAGGGAGTAAATAGGTTTTTGAAGGGTCGGCAACGCGCATGTGATGCTCCTGGTGTTGCAAGCGTCCATAAGCTACGGTAATCGCTTACCATCAGGCGGGCCGTAAGCTTGTTTGCCTCCATCGTGGTATAAAAAAAAACGTCGTGCAATATTATACATACACTAGCAGGCCCGGCAGACGTCGCCCTGCCCATAAAAGCAGCGCCACACCGACTGCAGCGCCATCTGCCGGACTGATTTGAGAATCTAAACCATCCAGGGCGCCACCCAAACGCACACAAAAAAAATCATTCAATCAGTTTCGTGACATACACACGTATACATACATACATATACACTCACGCCCGCATCCCATGGGGGTAGGCAGAGACTATTGACTGCCACAAGCTACGATCCTGACACACTTCTTTCGCCTCTTCCACATTCATACATCTTCTCATACATTTTCGACGGTTGGAGGTACTTCTGATTTGCCCTTTTAGGAGAAGATCGTTTATTTGATTGGAATAAGTTCTTTTCACGTACAGTAGAATTATACAATATTATTTTTAGTATACTACAAAGCCGAAAGTAGTTTGTTGAGAATCAGTAGCACAATCTATTGCACTAATTTTTTACGTGTTATATTGGTATCCCAAAAACGTATAAAATTTTTCATCAACCTGGTTACCTTGTTTATTACTTAATAAAAATGTAGCGCGTGTCGTTCGTTCACATATACCTACATAATACTTTGGCGGGAAACAAACAGCAGCGCGCGGCGCGCGTATGCCCATGCATCGTTCAAGAAACGGGATAAATTATTTTTGCATGTCGCTGCGTGAGTTTTCCTTATTATTATTGTCATATATTTATCTGATCTTTTATACCAAAATGTAATTTGGGTGTTTCGGCTTTATGGTATACAAAAACTAATCTTGTATATATAAAGATACGCTGTCTGTCAACAGTTACAACGTGCCGTACAATCAGATGGAAGTGCAGCAGGCGGTGTTGCCGCCCACGTATCCAGTCGGCAACGTGCTAATACCACAACCACACATGCAACCATACCCGGTGAGTACATGGATAATCTAATTATTTGTAAATGTATCCTGATGGGTAGATTTTATAATAATAGGCTAGTTGACTGTTTTTGGGAAACCGTTTTATTTTATTCTTCATGGTCTATATTATTAAAATAATATAATTAACTAGCGGGCCCGGCAGACGTCGTCTTGCCCGGAAAAGCAGCGCCACACCGGCTGCAGCGTCATCTGCCGGGCTGATTTGTGAATCTAACATCCAGGGCGCCACCCAAACGCATACAAAAAAATTCATACAAATCGGTCCAGCCGTTTAGGAGGAGTTCAGTGACATACACGCGAACAGTAGAATTATATATATAAAGAGATAAACAGAACACATAAATTTTCAAGATTTAATTTACATTTTTATTAACCAACTTTATGTTTCCCACCAAAACGCTACCAACTGTCATGGTCACTCGTGTGACGCAAAACTACTAGACGTTTGGCTCATGTTCATTTAGATGTTTCAGACGGTGACGTCATGCATAACTGATTGTTGTTTCGTGTCACGTGACAAAATGCTTTATTTTTGCACATTTCTTGAAAATATTAAATAATCACATAACAATAACAAATTGGTTAATTTTCGATATTTTTAGATTAAAATCTATGATAAAAAAATAAAATTCTATCAGTTTTTCACTTACAGTCAACTATATATACCCTATATTCCCGAAGGCCCAAGTATTTTCTAAGGCAACAAGTACACGATGCAAGCAACACACCAGTTTGTTTACATTACATGCAAATTCTAGATTAGATGAATTATACTCTGATATTATGCATTGAAGATTTTAAATAGTAATGTGTATGTTTTACTTTAATTTATTTTGTAATTGTGTTATTAGTTTGATTCTGTAAAATGCAACTCTAACTAAGGCCTTCATTTATTTCCAAGGAACTGATGAGGCAATATTAAACGCACCATTAATCAACAGCGAAGTATCTAAACAAACATTGCACTTAGTACATAATACAAGCTCTGTATTATACATTATTCTACTGCTGGGCACGGGCCTCCTCTACTAATGAAAGGTCTAACCCCTGGATTAAGGTCCCATGTTGTTTCATTTAGTAACGCAATGTCGAAATGACATTGTATATTATTGGTAAGAATGATTATCGGTATATACCAAGAACCTTCTCCCGACAATAACAAACATAACAAAAAAAGAATTAGCCAAATCGATCGAGTCGCTCACTCGTGACGCCGTGACCCGTGACCCGTGACCAAGGGAGATTTATTTAAATATATACAATTGTGAACTTAACTAAGCCAAAACTCTCACAATGTTAGACTAAACTAAGAAAAAATTTACAATTACAATTTACTTAAATGAAATATGGCATAGTTATATAAACATCTGATGGGATCAACATGTATATCATTTGAACCTCATTTAGAAAGAAGTTTATTACTCTGACAACTCTCGCCGTAGGTGCATTGATAGTGTACTTATTGTATGTGACCGTTCCTACAGTATCAGGAGCCGGTGCAGTGGGCTGGAGTGTCGGGAGTGTCTGGAGTGGGGGGAGTGGGAGGAGCCGCGCACAAGATCATGGTGCCCGAGCTGTACCCCCTCGTGCAGTACCCGCCGCCCTTCCAGTACAACTTCATGTACCCGCAGGTCATTGTCTAATATATGACAGCCTCCGTGGCGCAGTTGGCGAGTAGCCGGCTGTGAAACGAGATGCCGTGGGTTCGATTCCCACACCGGGACAAATGTTTGTGTCACAGACAGATATTTGTGTCCAGGATCTGGTTGTTGTGAGACCGAAAGTCTCTCGTGGTCCCTGATACCCACAACACAAGACTCGTATCTTAGTGTGGGGTCGGGGCTGTGACACGTGTGAGACTGTTGGGTGTTATTTATTATTTATTTATACTTGCCGTCGATTACAGATCAAAACAACTATACAAGTGGTATAATTGGATATTTGCTTTTAATATTGTATTAAAATATATTTTTATATTACTCTAGATGTTGCCCACGACTTCGCCCGCGTGGAGGCTATTTTTGCAAGAAATGGAATACAGTCCATAGATGCACCTTAAGCTATTACACCTGTCTATATTTTGCTATCCCATAGCAAGCGTGTATATTTCCGGGATAACAAGTGGCCTATGTTATTTTCTGATGCCTAAACTGCCACTATGCAACAAAGCGTGTGTGCAATTCACACACGGTAGAAGTGAAACTTCAGTAAAGTTACCTAAGTAAGCTTTGTAATACGCAGACACATACACGCGTATTCACACACATACTAAGTACTAACTACTAAAATATTTCAAAACCATTTAAGAACTACGTCAATAACAGTAACCGATTCGATTCCACTCGATCCCACTCGACCCCACGCGACCCCACTCGATCCCACCCGATCCCACTCCATACCACTCGATCCCACTCTCTCGTAGGCTCTCATTCTCTCTTAGGCCTAGTCCTATAGATTTATGTGTTTGTCTCTTTTTACTGACGCTTTTTCATATAAAAACACTGTTACAGATGGTCCCGCAGCCGTACCCGATGTGCCCGCCGATGTATCCCACGATGGAGAAGCAGCCGGACCTCGGTCGTCGGAGCGTCGCGCGCAAGCACACCTCGATCCCTGGCTCGTGCCGCGACACTCCTCTCCACACACCACCGGACGACATCACCCACAAGATACAACAGATCAAGGACCAGATGGCGCAACTCAACACCAAGGACAAAGATACGTATGTGTTATATCTTATCTTATCTTACTTACATTTTTGTTTTTTTTTCTTTATTGGTCTACCACAATTGTCACACTACATAATTCATAAAAGGTACACCGACTTCAATAAAAAACAAATTATGCGTCACTATAAAATTTGTGGGTCGCCATTGATTTTTCTGAGGTCCCATAATCAGATCCTGACTTGGTGCCAATGGGACCACCTAGGAATACCCTTCTAAACAAAAAAGAACTTCTCGAATCGGTCCGGGCGTCTTCGAGTTATCGAGGAACACACATAAAAAAATATTCTGACGAATTGTTAACCTCCTCCTTTTTTGAAGTCGTTTAAAAATATGTTAAAATTATAAAACTATCTAGAACTAAGTGCACAATTTTACACGGTAAACACTGCATGCTTAAAATTAAGTTTATAAAAAACATATATCATAAACAAAATAAAACAATAGAAAATACTAATACCGGTCACTTAAGAGTAAACATTAAGATTAAAAATGACTGTTGTACAATAGCTTCATAAATGAAGTACCTTAATTTACGTCTTAAAATTTACATACTTACATACACATATTATGAAGTTAGTTACCTTTTGTTAGTTTTCTTTTCAAATTATATTAAAATATTTCACACACACAAAACTCTACTATGTATACACAACAAATAAACAAGAATCATTTTAACGACCATATTTTTGTTGATGTGAGCAATCGGTGTCCCGATCAAGTTAAATCTTTTTTGGATTCCGCGTGTTCACGTGTGACACGTTTTGCATCATCATGATCTGTATTGTATCTCTCTAATTGTATTGTCATAGTTGTGTTTGTTTCAATTCTGGACAGCCTCCGCGCAGCGGGCGTGTAGCCGGCTGTTAAACGAGTGGCCCTGGGTTCGATTCCCGCACCGAGACAAATGGTTGTGGGACTTTAGTTCCTCGTAGTTGTTGATACCCAAGATACAGGTTTATACCTAGTGTGGGGTCAGGACTATGTGTGTGTGCCTGTGGTGTATTTATTATTTTATAAAAATCACATGTTCGTACACGCTAATCTCCTAAACCCAACCGATTTCAATGACATATTGTGAATATATATTATTATTATTATTGGCTCCAGATAGAAAGATAGGATATTTTGGACTTGATTGGTGGTGCTGTAATATGTCTGATCCCCCATCAGATATACCCCTGAAGGAATTAGCATTCAAAATAAAACATTTGTTAATTGACTTATTTTACGACAACGGATTATAACATACAACGGTAACGCGTGAACATAAATTAACGGGATACACGACTGGTATCCGTTTAGAGACACTATACATAACGTTCGGAAGTAGTTAAAAGTTTAACAATATGTTTATATTTCTACAAAATCTAACCATATAGTTGATTTAATAAATTAGGTCAAGATTTTACATAAAATCTACCGGTAATTAGGGAATGTCGCCAGGTCAGTGCTCTTAAAAGATGTATTTAGTTTCAGGAGAAGGGATGACTGGAAGCGCCGGAACAGCGGCAACGGCATCTTGGGAAGTTATCCGACCAATAATTATGGTGGAAGGGTCATGGGGTGAGTTTTGGTGTGGTGCAAACTGACAACATAACTTTATAATGAATTATGCATATATAGCAGGGGGGGGGAGGGGGCAACTAGGAGTGGGTGTTGAAAATACGAACCTTTTTTTAACTGTTTTTCTACTGTTAACGAGTCAACCGTTTTCTCTTTACCGCAAAACTAGTTGAATTTATCAACATTTTTCATTCAACATCGTTGAATCAACGACAGACGCTAACAAAACAGGACATTAACGTATAGATCTGTGGACGTTTCTGCAAACCAGTTAAAAAACGTCAACTGGTCTTTCAACTAGTTGACCGTTTATAGGAAACGGTTTCATTTCGTTGACGCAAAAACCGTCAACGACTCACCTCTAGGGCCAACCTACGGCTCGCGAGCCACATGCGGCTCTTTGAATGATTATTTGTGGCTCTCGATAAATGTATCCGAGTTCCCTTTCATTTTTGTGCATTTATATTTAAAAAAAAATATTATCGTTCCATATGTGTTTCAAAAAGTCTTTTAAATTACTGACAACAAATATGAAACACTAAGTGCAACGTTATAAATTTTAACTTCTGTCCAAGTTAAGAATTAAATACGTCTTAATTGCGGCTCGCGAAGAATTTCAAAATTTTAAAAATGGCTCGACTGTCAAGTAGCTTGGCCACCCCTGATATATAAATTACCTATCTGGCCTAAAGGACCTGTTTCCAAGGCCGTTAAATAAATTTAAAAAAAATTACCTATCTACTACTAAATATATTGTTATGTTATGTTTGTCAGCCGATCCCCAAACGACGAGTCGCAGCTGAGCAACGAGGCGCGAGTCATCGTCAATTCTATAAGGAACATGCAGGCTAAGAACACATCATGTTAGTATACCGTACGCTACCTTAAATAAGTCTTCAGGTACCAGCGCTTTGCTTTTAGGAGCAAAGCATCCTGCTGAGCTGGGGCCTAATTTCGGTCGCAATGTATTACATTAGACTCTAATTAGTTTATATTTATTTTTGTCTTCTTTTAAGTTTAATTGTGTATGCATTGTTAGCTATATAAACTTTGTATCTCTCTATCTTAAAATAAATAAAATACAGATCTTAATAATAAAAGAGACCGTATAGACCGATTGGAATTATAAATAAAATCGACAGTTGCCGAGTTAATTGAATTAAGCGACATTGCTGGTGGTAGGATATTTATATCCGCCCGGATAGTGACCACCGAACACAGGGTGTAAAACCCGCCATAATGGCACACGCAAGTGTGTCGCGTTCCGGGATCAGCCAGTGTACATCCGGTTTTTGTCGGTGGTCTAGAGTTAGGGTACGATGTTTGGCCGCTATGCGACCTTTTGAGTACTCTGTCTCCAGACCCTTGACTGCTTCTTCACCTTCTTGGCCATGGCGTAGTGGTAAAGAAGCAGGCCGGCATGATTGTGTTGAGTGGTGGGGGATAGATTGTCTCTCGCTACTCGAAACTCTAATTGGACGGCACTGCGCTTCCCATCAGGTGCAGTGTGGACACTTTGCCGTGCCAGTATAAAAAATTGCGTTGTTGAGTTATATAAATATTCGTGATTAGCAAATTTTTCAGCATATTTTGAGCCTAGTTAATTTTTGGCACTCTGATCAACTAGAAAAACAGGGCTCAATTTATTAGAGCACATTTATTTTTGAAAATAATGCTCATAAATGCATGAAAATAAGTCATAACGATGCAGTACGTGTTTTACAGGTAATATATTAATTCTACCAAAATACACGCAATAGTATTTTCATAGTGTTTTTTTTTTCCAAAAAACTTATACCTTAAAATCTTTTTCCTGTAACTTTTCAAAAATGTCGCTTTAATCAAATAGCCCGCCAACCGTTGATATAGTAATTGCTTTTTATTCCACTTACTATGAATAGACATAGATTTATTTAAATAGACATCGCAAATGTACTTCATATGATGACACTAAAATGTGCCACGCTCGCTTGAACACGGCCTTATGATACAAGCCCAGAGCATTGGCATCGATACTTTGCTACCGAAGCTTACCTTTGACCTGATTATTAATAGAAATAAGTGCCTCGGTGGCGCAGTTGTAATTGCGCATCCGTTACGACTGCTGTGCTGAGGTCTCGGGTTCGATCCCCTGGTCGGATAAAGTGATATTGGCATTTTCTATCTAGAAATTCTCAGTATTAGCCCGGAGTCTGGAATCTGTGGTATGGCGATAGGCTCGCTCCTTATCACATTATGAGACCAAAATTCGGCGAAAAGTGGGTGTACTGGTTACACCTCTGCCTACCCCTACGGGGATTACAGGCGTGAGTATATATGTATGTGTGTATTAATAGAAATATACGTTACAGATCAGGGCGATGTGCGGCGCGAGTTCCGTCGCCCGCGGCCCGAGCGAGTGGAGCGTATGGACCGTACCGACCGTACGGACCGTATGGATCGTATGGAGCGTCCCCCCCGCGCGCACCACCCTGCCCCCCTCGTGCGTGCCCCCTGTCCAGCGCTTCTACGACAGGTTACACAGCCCTACACTCATTATGGGGTCAAAATCACTTGACAAACATTCTTGACGAGGCGTGACGCAACGTACTGGGTTGAGGAGCCAGAGCTTCGTGGTGTCAACAACCCCGGCCCGAACTAAGAGCAGAGCTAATTCGCTGTCGAACCATCAATCTGGAACAGTTTGCCAGCTATCGAGCTATCTTGTTCCCTCCTTACTTTGGGTCCTATAAGCGTAGTGTGAAGCTATACAGCAGGCCGGCATGATTGTGTTGAGTAGCGGGGGGTAGTTGACTCTCGCTACTTGATACTCTAACTGGACTCTAAAACGTAAAGCATGTTTCTCAAGCATATGCACTAATTTTCACTGTAGTCGCCATAAAGTGAGAAAGTTTATAAACTATGTATAACACTAATATATATGTGAACAAATCATATATTGACGTACAAGACGCCGCATTGTACGCTGACCTGTCTAATGCAAATTCAAAATATTTTTAAGGAAGTCTAACCTTACTAAATATTCGTTACTACATAATGTTAGGTGAAGTTTACAGCTTCACCTAACATTATGTACTAACCTTAAGTTAACAGCAGGAATACATTAAAAAAAACACGACTAAAGATGATATAGAGTAATGAACATTATGTATGTTGGTACAGATGTCTCCCGGGACATGGTGCAGGCGCTCTCCCGGACCAGTGCATCCAGGTGAGACTCGAATATAACAGTATGCTTTATACTGACACCAAAATTAGTAAGTATCTTTTGATACACTAAACTATATCCGTGGATTGTCGTTTTTAAAAACATACTAACGTTCATAAAAGCGACTTAAATAATAAAAATAATATAATATATTATGTTGAATATATTATGTTGTTTGTCCCTTCCAATTATAAACTTATGACTTTGGTTATTTTTACAAGCATTAAAATACCGTAATTTAGGCTTACTTCAACCTTACCGGATAATTTGTCAGTTACTTTTTATTAGCGCAAAAACGATTACAAACGCTCAATTGTATTTGTATCAGGAACAAAACAATTAAAATGACGTGCTAAACGTGAACGTAACCAGAAATTACGATATTTTTGTTATCTCTGTCCAATAACACGATATTATCACAGACCAATGATCTGAATAGATGCCGCGCCATAAATATTTAAATCTATATGAAAACCAAGTGTGCATTTTTATTATGCACACTGTATTATGTATTTTGCTGTTAACTGTACCACCAGGTGTATTTATATGTAATAATAAGTTCATAGCATACAGTATTAAGTTTTTTTTATCCTGGCACGGAAAAGTGACCACACTGCACCTGATGGTAAGCATAGTGCCGTCCATTTAGAATATCGAGTAGCGAGAGATGATCTATCCCCCGCCACTCGACACAATCATGCCAGCCTGCTTCTTCACACTACGCCATGAGCAAGGTGAAGAAGCGGTCGAGGGTCTAGTGTCAGAGTACTGAGACGGCCGCAACACGGCCAAACATATTACCCGAACTCTAGACCCCGACAAAAAGAAACTATTATTTTATTTGTTTATCGACACGTTAGCTCATGACAGAGCTTCAAATAACTAAATTAAAAAGTAAAATAAATAACAACTATCCAATGTATTATGATTATGTTTTCACCAATAAGTATGTCATACATTCGCTATATAAGCATTATTTTCTTGTACGTACTGTCAGCATCCGTCATACATACGCCGTCTATTCAGATCCTTGGTCTGTGTTTGGTTTTCTCGATAGTTAAAGTATGTTACTATGTTCAGTGTTGAACCACCCTCGGCGGCCGCACCTGGACGCGAGGAACACGCGACGTTAGACATCACGACCGACATACATAATATTTATTTATAAGTATTTATATGTTAATTTGTAAACAAATGCGTCGCGTCTGCTCGGTGACACAATTCTAACTAAAACGGAATTTATCTCATACATATGCACTCACGCCTGTAATCCCCGAAGGGGTAGGCAGAGGTATTAGTACACCCACTTTTCGCCGAATTTCAGTCCCATAATGTGATAGGGGGCGAACCTATCGCCATACCGGGCACAGATTCCAGACTCCAAGCTGATACTGAGAATTTCTAGACAGAAAAACCCAATATCATACATATTCAACCCAATGTCATCAGAACATATTCTATATAAACAAATACCCCGACAGTCACTAGATTTAGATAGATAGATTAAAAAGTAAAAAAAAACTCGAAAAAAGACGTACAATTTGTTTATTTCAATAACTTATGTTGCTTTCGTTTCTACCTCGTAATACCATATTTATCTGATACAGTTAGAAAGAGATGGCAACATCAGTTTAACACATTCATACACTACGTACCTACGAGACTGTCGTATAATTGTTTTATACATCTGCATAATCTTATTCAAACGTGGCCAAAATGGGCATGCCCACAACCCTAATAGAATGGGTGTCACACTTTCACGGTCTATTGAGATCGATATGCTGATAATGTTATATCCAATGCCTTAATACAAAACAAACAATGAATGGTGCCTGATTTGAAACGCAGCAAAGTAACTATCGATCATGATAAAATTAGGAACGGGTCTTAATCGCACAATACTGTAATGGTATAAATACCACAATCATACTACTATACCACCACATATATACCATACATACATACAAAAATACCACTGACTGGAGTCAGCCCGTGACCACGGCCGATGCAACTCGGTCGAAACGTCGGGAAATAATTGTGGTATTTATACCATTACAGTATTGCGCGATTAGGACCCGTTCCTAATTTTATAATATGTATTCAAATGGCGAGAGTCTAAAAACATTCATACACCGTCTCGTACTTGGCCGATTTTCGTGTGGCTGTAAATACAACCTTTTATGATGGCTGGATCTGCGCCTGCTCACAATTGCCCCTATGTATTTTGAACCAGCTCGGTCTTGTCAGAAATTGCATAACATTTAAATGTTTTATAGCTCAAATATTTGTGTTTTTTTCACTTACTTAATATTTTTATCCAAGTGACAATACATTCAAATATTCAATTATTTATCCAGAAATTAATAAACGATCTTAATCTAACTCATTACATCTGATATCATATACATTATATAACATACAGATATCTGTTATATACGTACCTAGCTATTTATTGGAACCAATCAATACACGTTTAAAATATTTCATTAAAATAGGCTTGGCGGTTCCGATAATTAGCGTGTAAGAACATTGTAACACTACAGACTAGAACATAAATCAAACTAAATAACTTCGTAAAGTTTTGTATACAAGTAAATATTTATTTTCGCCATCTGGAGATTTCGATTCGTTAATTATT